>CM069538.1:61777739-64200239 GCA_035773235.1 Eospalax fontanierii
TCATATTTTTGATGAACTGAAAACACAAGTATTATATGGGACTGAGCTTTAATGATCTGAAAAGGATCAGATAAATAATAGACCCTTACAGTTTAAACTAGAATGGGGAAAAGGTCAAACAGGTTTAGAAGGCCTGTGGTGAAAAGAATAAGGTGGTCTTTTCTTTAAACCTTATGCATTATAGCTCGTTTAATACATTCAACATATACAGATGTACATATGTATACTTGTACAAATGCATACTTAAAGGAGTTATTAGAAACTTGATATACATGCATGCTTAAAGCGTTAAAACAACACTGAAATCAGCAACGCAATTAGGTGAATGAAACAAATTTTAGGTGTTCATGAGCATAGAATACATCAAAATGAGTGAACACATCTTTTAGATGTCTTTGCTATCCAAATGACTCAGGTAGATAAAGTGCAGAAACATTGTTTTTGTGTTTTCTTTAAAGCTCACATAGAGCTAATAGAATCACTGTTACTGCTGAATTACATCTCACAACTAATAAAGAATTATTTTTACGACTGGGTTTTGTTTTCATTACAATATAACATGAAATTTCCATTTTCACATGTACCAGTAGCACAAAGAAGGCAACTCATGGCAAGACTATCTTCCAAATTCCTGTAAAGTTGGGTGGATCAACTGGGGATATTAGCTAATGTTCTGCTACACAACACACACCAAGCCTCCAGAGGATGTCTACGTGTAGTGGAAGAAAATTCGAAGGAAAATAACTTTCATTGCACTTCATATGTCCTAATTGAATGTTTGTTCAAGTTGAGTATTGTTTCCACATAGACACCCCCTTTTAGAAACAGCAGGGTGGGTACATAGTCTTGTCTTGGAAGTATTCTGATTTTTTATTTGAAAACCAAAAAAAAACCCCAAACCACCCTGCTTTTCTTTTCTTAGTTTTAAATTATGTGCATGTGTGTGGGTAAGCCCCATGTGAGGGCTGGTACCTGCAGAGGCTAGAAGGGTTGAATTCCCGTGGAGATGGAATTATTGTGAGCTGTCCCATTTGGGTACTGGGAACTAAACTTAAGTCCTCTGTGAGAACAGTACAGTATTTTACCATTGCGACATCTTTAGCCCCATAATTGCATCTCATTGATAACTGACTTTTTTCTTTGATTCCTCTTTTACTCCATAGTTTAAAAGAGTAACAGGTGATGGCTATTCATCCTTGAGTTTCAGACACTATGCTAAATGTTTTCACTATTAACTATAAACAAGGAAGCAGAGGAGCATTTCTAGTAATTTATCCAGCAAAATCTCCACTGCAGTGTGGGTATATGCACAAGAGTGCAGGTGCTCATGGAGGCCATAAGAGGGCATCAGATCCCCTGGAACTGGAGTTAGAGGTGGTTGTGAGCCACCCAGCATGGGTGCTGGGAACCAAACTCTGGTTCTCATCAGAAGCACATGTGCTCTTAACACTGAACTTCTCCAGTCCCACATGTACCTTTCTAAAGTTCTCTAGCCTCTATAATTTTTTGATGGCAGACCTCAGTACAGTTATATATTTTACTGATGGATGATATGGATCATTATCAAAGTTAATATGCAAAGTATATAGTTAATATTCACTTAATATATATCACACTCATGGAAGATCAATCTACTTCCTTAGGTTTCCTCTTGCATATCTTAGTATATCCAAAATCAAATTTCATCTCTCCCCCACTAGAGTTGGCTTTCTCCAGAGCTCCTTAGCTCCCTGAATAACTCTTCAAGAAGGTAGCGCTCCTGTTGTCCCTGGCGCCTCCATCAATCACACCTTGATGTATGACCCTCAAGCTGCCTTTCTCTCACTCTCTGGCTAATGTCCAAGCTGCCACCACATGTCTCGTTGACCATAATTAGAGCCTCCCCAGTGTCTTCTCACATCTATTTGCGCCACATCTGACTTTTCTCTACCCTCTATCAAAACAAACTCTTCTTAAATCTTGATGGCTTTCTATCAAATCTTGATGACTTTCTGTCATTGCTATGTTAAAGACCCACATCCGTGAATGCACTACGAGATCCTCTCTGGCTAGACCTCCCCATCAGATTCAAGCTGCAGCACTTTCTCATTCTTTGTAACCAGCTACTGATCTTTCCTCCCAGAAACATCTACTGCTTCCTACCTGAACACACCTTTCAGTATAGCTCTTCCCTCTCTTTATGTCCTCTCTGTTGCCACTTTCTCAGAGAAGCTATGTACTTCTTTGTACCTACACCACGGTTAAATTTCTATTATTTGGTATCTGGTAACATCTGTATGCTCCATTTGACTGTCATCACTATGAGGGCCGATACTAAATACGTTTTAATTCCCCATAGAGTCATTAGTACCTAGCAGAAATCACTAGGTGGATCATTAAACATTGTCAAAGTATATATGACTACCAAACTATATAAATATACCTAAAAATAAAGCTAAATATGCCCATGTATGAAAAACTACCAAACTTTAGTAAGGACAATAAAATATTTAGGTATCACTATAAAAAAAACATGTAAGACATGAATATATGAATAATTCTCAGGAACATTAGGAAACTGATGAGAAAAATCAAAGAAAGACTAAATACCTAGAAATACGCATTATGCATAGGAAGACTCAGGGCTGTTCAGGTATAAGTTCTTCCAACTTGATCTGTAAATTCTACACAATCCTAATAAAAATCACAGCAAGTTATTTTGCAGATATCAAAAAACTAATTCTAAAGTTAATAATGAAGAAAGAAAAGGCCCAGAGTAGCCAATACATATTGAAGGCCAGAAGAACAGCATAAAATTGATACCACTGGACTTTAAACACCTTGATTCCTTGCTGGTGAGACTTGAAAATGATACAGACATGTTGGAAAACAGTTTGGTTTGGGAGCTGCTTACAAAATCAAATGTGTTCTTACTATAATCCAACAATAGCACTCCTTGATAGCTACCCAAATGGGGTTTCATCTATGTTCTCACAAAACCCACACAGGAGTAATTATAGCAGTCTTATTCATGGTTGCTCAAGCCTGGAAACAATTAATATAGGTGAAGGGGATAAACAACAGTGATGCATCCATGCAATGGAATACTGGCTCTGAAAAGAGCTGAGCTATAAAGACAGGAAGAAACATCATACAGTCTAAACGAGTATCACTAAGTGAAAGAAACCAATCTGAATTGGCTACATGTTGTACTGTTCTGAGTAAGTGACTTTTTGGACTAGAAAACCATGGAGACAGATACAGGAGAGGTGGTACTCGGGACAGTGAGACTACCGCGGATGATGGCGCTCGGCTGAGTGCATGCTGCAGTGCATTCATTAGACCCACAGAACGTGCAACAGCAAGGGTGAGCCTACTCGTTAAGCGCAGGCTTTGGGCGGTAGTGACGTGGCAGCTACATTGATTATAACAAGCATAGTACTCTGGCGAGGAACACGGATAGTGGAAGAGGCTAGGCATACATTGGGGCAGGAAGTAGATGGGAACTCTACTGACTGTTCAGTTTTACTGTTAACCTAAAACTTTTCTAAAGTATAAGGAATATTTGTGAAGAATCTGAATCTGAGAGATTGTAATTGCTCAGTCTTCTCAGTGGCCAGTAGTACTCAGATATTTATGTTGTACTGAGGTTCGAACCCAGGGCCTCATGAGGGCTAGGTAAGCCCTCTACCACTGTGTGAGTGTGTGTGTGTGTGTGCGTGTGTGTGTGTGTGTGCGTGTGCATGTGTGTGTGTGTGTTATGTGCATGTATGTGCTGTGAGCACCCTTGCCCCTGTGTATGCCTGTGGAGGCCAGAGGCCAATACTGGGTGTCTGTCTCTATTGCTTTCCTTATCTTTTGAGGCAGTATCTCTCACTGAACCTGGAACTTGCTTCCATTTCCGCTAGACTGGCTGACCAGAGAGCTCTGGGATCCACTGTCTCTGTTTCCTACCCCACCCCACCTTCAGTGCTGAGGTCAGAGACTTAAGACATCAAGATTTTATGTGGGTGCTGGAGGTCCAAATTCAGGCCATGCTTGCACAGCGGGTAGTAGAAGTTTACCCAGTGAGTCATCTCCCCAGCTCATTTCTTACTTTTGATTTTGTGATAAGGTCTCATGAGATTGCTCAAGCCGGCCTTGAACTTGCAGTCCTCCTACCTTAGCCTCCCAAGTAACTGGATTACAGTTCTACACCACCAGGCACTCTTGATGAAATGTCCTTCATTTAGAGACAGTAGGCTTGGTGCAAATCTCACTATCAGCTTCCTCTTGCCAGAGTCATTATTATTCAGTAGTAAGTAATTGTCTGAGTGTTTATACACTCCGACTGTAAAATGGAACCGAATAGAAGTGTGAAAGAAGGTATGTATGTTGTAAATATTATAATCAGTGTAATAAAACAGAACCTTGGATGTCTTCCTCTTTAGTATTACATGTAGGTAAATACATAGTAAGCTAAAACCGGATAGCCCCAGGTGGTCATTGGCTTTGTTTTGTTTGTTTAGGTTTTGTGCTGAAACCTAATTTTAATGAAAATTCCAGTGCTTTGTTATTTCAGCAAAGATCAGATTCAAAACATTTTGTGTCATATTTTCAGAAGAGTTCTGTCTGCTATTATAGGGCTGGAATACCGTAAGATATTATTACAGTAACTGTCCTGACAAATCTGTCTCCTTATGACTCAATTTGGTATAATACTCTGTAATTCTCTAAAATCATTTCAAAACTTTATATAAGATAAACTTGTGTATAAGTGCCTATGCCTTAACCATCCCATGACTGACATTGAATTCTGATTCTTAAAATACTGGCTGTGAGACTGTGAGCAAAAAGTCATTTTGGGTTTCTGTGACTAAGCTAATTTATTCACAGAATAATCACAAAACTCTTCACTTACTGACGGTGAAAAACACTGAAGAGACACTGTATGAAAAAAGCAACCAGATAGATGATGGATGGATAAGTAGATGACAGAGATAGACTGACAGATGAATGATAGATGATAGAAGTTAAATAGGTGATTGGTAAATGATAGATAGATATATAATAAGTAATATATATGTAAGATGTAAATTAGAGCAATATATATATTTAACAGTACTAATAGCAGCAGGTTGAAATTTGAGGAATTCAAGAAGTATTTATAACACTACTCTAGAAGAGTGAGTATACAATGATGCTGAACATTAAAAAGAATTATGAAGTATAATCTACGTAAAGAATCCTGCCTTAAAAAGAGCTTCATGGGTCGGACATGTTGGCATATGTCTGTAATCCCAGCACTCAGGATGCAGAGGCAAGCAGATCTCTGTGGGATCTAGGCCGGCCTGGTCTCCGTAGGGAGCTTCAGGTCAGCTGGGACTACAGAGAGATCCTGCTTCAAACAAACACACACACACACACACACACGCACACACACATACATTTCATGGGCTGGAGAGATGGCTCAGTGGTTAAGAGCAAGTACTGCTCTTGCAGAGGACATGAGTTCAGATCTCAGCACTTAAAGCAGGTGGCTCACAAATACCTGTAATTCCAACTGCAGGGGCTCCAACACCCTCTTCTGGCCTCCCTGGACACTGTACCTATTTGCACAAACCTATACTCAATCACATATACATACATATAATTTAAAAAATAAACTATTAGGGTTGAAGAAATCGCTAAGGGGTTAAAAACACTGGCCGTTCTTGCAGATGACCAGGGTTTGGTTCTCAGCACCACATGGCAGCTAACAATCATCCGTAACTCCAGTTCCAGGGTATCTGACAGCCTTCTTCTGGCCTCCATGGGCATTGTATGACACAGGTGCGCTTACATGCATGAAGGCAAAATACTCAAATACATAAAATAAAAACAAATAAATCAAAAAATTAAGTTAAAAATAAAATCCTAATAAAATGTTTTAAAGAATTATAAAGTATAATAACAAAATAATATTACAAACTAGAGTTAAAACCATACACATTCATGTGTATTTAGTGTATAGTAAAGTTGACATCATAAACCACTGGGGAAAGAATAGTTTATTCAATAAATTTTGTGGGAATGTTTGGCCAACCATTTGGCAAGAAAGAAATTTAATCTCTTCCTCAAGCCATATACCAAAATAAATTCCAGATGAGTTGGTGTATAAATGTGGAAAAAAGTGAATGATACAAATTCTAGAATAAGACATGGATGAGTGGGAAGACCATCAAAGGTAGAAGCTATACATTTAGAAAATGACACCTCAAAAATCAACCCATCTGCAAGACATTGCAAACAAAAAGGAAAAGCCGATACAACAGAAACCTCAAAGATATCTGCAATTTTCAGAGTTGGGAAAGGATCAGTATCTCAGTACTGTATATAAAGGCATTTTATAAACACTACAATAGACATGTTTCAATACTTGTGCAAAGGATGTGAGCAAGTATGTCACAGAGTGATTAGAAATGCCGCTGAAAATAACGCGGATCAAGACAGCATCAGTAATAGTTTTGTAAAGTGCAAGAATGAGGAAAAGGAGGAAATGGCCCTCAGCCCACACCTGGGAAGAAGAAAGCCAGTGGGTTGAAAATGGAGGTAGAAACTGTCTTCCAGGCAGAGGGACATGAACAAAGGCAAACATGCTTGCTCTGTTAAGACTTCATAAGTGGCGCCAAGAAGCTGTCTGTTGGGGTAGAAGAGACAAGAAAGATGTTTCAGGGCTGGGGATATGGCTTAGCGGTTAGAGTGCTGGCTGCTCTTTCAGAGGACCCAGGATCCATTCTCAGCACCTCCTTCCTCATCTTCTCTCTCTAACCATGTTCTTCTCACCTTCAGAAACATTTTAGAAGTTTGGGGACTGTATCAGTTGCTGCACAAATAAAGCTATCCTCTGAAATACTGGAATACTGTGTCCAAAAGGACCCTTTAAGGAATGTTGGGCAGGCTTCTGTTGTGAGTGGCATTTTTGTTTTAGTTCTAGTTTCCTACAACTTCCAGACGCTGTCATAAAATAAAATGATCCACCAAACAGGGTAAACAGAAAGTTCTCCACTCCAGAAGCCAGGGAGTTTTCATACTTTAGTAACAACTCTACAAAAGGAAAACCAAAAACTTCTCTTATGATGGGAATTTCCTAGGAAAAGGCATGTTTGGATTGATTTATATTTCTGTTGCTATGGGGTTTTTTCACTGTATTATGGTGTATTGCTTTTTGTTTTCCTTGGCCATGCCCAGAAAACTAGTAAATACCTCAGGAAAATCATAAAATGCACCACTGAACATTTCCTCTGTGCCTTGTGCTACTGTTTGACTGTGATTCATCCCCACCAAAACTCATACTCAAGGTAACCAAGCGGAGAGGTATTGATGCCTTAGGAGGCTACGTTGGTTAATTTTAATTGTCAGCTTGACACAATTGAGAATCATCTTGGAAGAGAGTCTCACTGAGGGATTGTCTGCATTGGGTTGGCCCTTGAGCATGTCTGTGGGAAACTGTCTCAGTTCAGTTAATTGACATGGGATGACCCAGCCCACTATGGGTGGCATAATTCCCTAGGCAGAGGATCCTGAACTGTGTGAATGGAAAAATTTTGCTGAGCACAATCAAGAGAGCAAATGCATATCATGCATTCATTTCTCTCTATTCCTGACTGGATATGATGTAACCATCTGATTTAAGTTCCTGCCACCTTGACTTCTTGGCTGTGATGAACTATAACCTGGAATGGTGAGCTCAAATAAACTCTTTCTAAATTAAACTACTTTTTGATGAGGTATTTTATCACAGAAACAGTAACAAAACTCTTCCATACTGGCAGCCTGGAGGCCCTGCAGGATGTGTCTGGATGGAGGTGCCATCAAGCTGGATACTTCTGGGTCTGAGATGCAGTTCTTCCTCCAGTGTGTGGCCACCGACCGACAGCCCTGTGTCAATGTGGCTCCATTCATCCTGTCTTTACAATCACTTAGTTACCTGCCTCCATTAAGAGTGCTGCTTTGCAATCACTGAACTCCTGGGTCTCAATGACTTACTTAACTGCCTACATTTTCACACCATTGCAAAGTGAATCTTATTCAGCTCCCCTACAAAGATTATTCCAAGATTTGTTGACATTGGGATATATTTTATTCTCTCCCTGCCTGTCTCTGCTATCTGTCTGTCTCTGTCTCTCTGTCTCAGTTTCTCCTGTTTCTATACTGTGTGTGTGTGTGTGTGTGAGTGTGTGTGTGTGTTTGTATTTGTATATGTAGATGTGTGACTGGAGGCCAGAGGTCACCCTCAGGTGTTATCCCTCCAGTGCCATTTTCTTTGCTTGATACAGACTCTCTCACTGGCCTGGAGCTTGTGCCACAATGCTCTGCTTTTTTAAAAATGTGAGTTCTGGGGGACTGAATTGTTTACGAGGCAAGCACTTTCCTAACGGATCTACACTGTAGTCCTTTTCTCATTCTTTGACAGCACAGTTGTACTCAGAGTTCTGTCCTACCTTGGCAATTAGATCCAGTCTTAAAACAGGGTGCTCTCTCTTTTTAATAAAGCTCTGTCCTACGTGTGCATAACTTGCTTATGTGTATAGTTGGAACATACGCCGGCCTGCACTGTCTGACAGTGTACTAAGCACAGACTGGTGACTTGGAACTGCTCACCCTCTCCTCCATTTTCAGGATTTAAAATGAAAAGTTCACAAAGTTCTCCTTGCCCAAGTCCAACCTAGCAACACTGAATAACGGCCGAAAGAGTGATTCCAAAAGCACAGGCTTGTAGGGCGTTCTTTCCGTGTGTTCCTGACATCTACATGACTACCGTCAGGATGAAAAACAAGGCTCACCTCTGCGGCTTCGCATTACTTGACAAAATCATCGGGGTCCTCACTGACTTTCCACAGCATGGGGAATGAGGATGCCTCTCTCTCTGGGCGATTCTTAGGCCTTCCATGCTATCTGAGGAACTGGTGGAACCATTTTGCAACTTTAGCCATCTGGTATTGATTTACTCTCTTCATCTCAAACTCTTCCAAATGACTGTTTTATTGGGGAGGGAACTGGGGTTACCACAAAGTGACACATATTCCCAAGAAAGCCTGGCAGGCAGCCCTTTCCAACCAGAGACTGCAGCGGCCCCCACCTGTCTCTCTCAGAGGGACAATATGTGGCAGGGTTTCCTTGCAGGAATATATCAGAATGAAGGCTGGATTGTTCTTGTTGTTTATGTGTTCACTTTTTAAAAATCCGATCCCTAATGCATTCTATGTGACCTATATCCGGGAGAGACTAAGGAGTTTTCTGCCACCCATCTCGCAACAGTGAGCGTGAGAGTCTACCCTAATATGGTAACATCTGGTGGGGTCAGCCCATGACCACAGGGTGCAGATGAACGCGAGAACTGTACTCTAAGGAGGAGCAGAGCAGCAGAAGACAGGGATAGGTGATCACTGTGACAAAGCGAGCTGGGCCCTTCGAATGCTGGTGAGGAAGGAGAATGAGGATGGCAAACTCAAAAGGGCCCTGGAGCAGAAGACTTCTGAACAGAAACTTAAGATGAGGGGAATAGGGGACATGTTGAAAGGGCTTTGATTGGCAGCATGCCTCCAGACAAGCCTTGCCCACATGCTGAGGACCAGTCACAGCCTGAGGAAGCTGATGATGTCAGGGTCTCCTTCAGGAACTGTCCAGGCTGTAATGTGATTGGCATGGATGAGAGGCTGCCGTTCAAGGCTGCAGTCTTGATGGAGCTACTGAAGAGGTCCTGATCGCTTGTAGGCTTCCAAAGGTACTATTATCCTTATCCATGGAACATGCACTATTGTTGCCGGGCCTGCAACTCAGTGGGCCGTAAGCCTTATTTCAGCATCTTGATATCTGCTAAACCTTTCCTCACCTCAGGACCTTTGCTCATGCTAGACTCCCCTTCCCACCTTGGATAATTTCTCAAAGTCTGAGCATGGCTCACTTATCCTGCAGATTTCTGCTCAAATGTCGCTCCCTCCGATTAGGTTTGGTGTCTCATCAAGCATTCCCAGATGTTTCAACACATTTATCATAAATACTCTTTTCTGTTCTATTAGACTGGAGCTCCAGGAGGACATCAGCCATTTTCTGTCTCGTTCAATATAATTTACTTCAATAGCCAACACCTGTGACAAGCATATATTAAGCATGCAATAAACATTTGTTATAGATTGAACCAGAGGGAGCAATAATCACTTGCCTTGAGTACCTGCATATTTCAGGCCAAGTGAGTCTTGGATTTATCTGCTCTCTTCCAAAAGAAACAGCCACTGTGGTAAGATATTTGGATTAATAGCACCATTTGATGTTTTAGTTTGCATAGCCCTTCCGCTCCATCTGTGCTCTCTACAACAAAAGTTCCTTATAATGTTTTCCAGAAGGCCAAAAATTTTCAAACACAGAGGATTAAGTCTGATGGATTGTTAGCTACTCCCAAGAGTTAGTCAGAACTTTGTGGAACTTCTATATTAGCGGTGTTGAATTCACTCTCAGTCAATTTGAAAGGGTATGTTCCACCTTGGAACAGCCAGCAACGGATGACACATCAGTTTGGAGTAATCTAATGAGAAACGACGTCGGTAGTCAGTATAAAAAAAGGAACTTAGCTAACAAATGCTTTTTTAAAATGAATTTTCAGGTTTCAGTGGTGCAAAAATATTGTCTCTATGCAGGTTTGGGAGCTATAGAGTTTTCCATTCACTGAAAAATCTGTGAACACACTGAACATACTAGTGATTAACAAGGCTCACAAACACCACAGGTGCAGGGTGACCTACTGCCCTGGCCAGTCAGTGTCTGAGAGCGGCCCCGGCAAACCAGGGTAGCTAGTCACCCTGGCACAGAAGACCAGTGAGAGATTCCCACCTTTGGGTTCCAGCCCCAGTTCTGCCTGTGGGCACTCCTGATCTTAAATTCTCATTCCCAATCTGTGCAACAAGGCCAAACTAGACATGAACAATGCTCCTGTTGGGTCTGAAATGAATGGCATTTGGCAGTCTACAACATGAAGAAGATGATCATCAGGACCATCCACGCTGGAGACAGTCTTTACACAAGTATCGCACTGTAACATCAAAGGGAGGGGCTTCTGGGACAGAATCCTGTGCTCAGGTGCTCCTGGGATTCGCTCAGTTAATCAGCTATAGGTGAGGAGCACAGGAAGGAAAACGATAGTAAGTATTGTGTGAACTTTCCCTGGAGACATGAATTAATGTTATTTCCCCCAGAGAGGGTGCCAACAACAGACCAGAGAGAAGATTCCACCCAAGAAGATTCCACTTGGCAAACCAGTGAGATTAATTAGGGTTACTTCCAGGAGCATGGGTAAGAATTATTTGCAGAAGTGGGCAGTTTACCAACAGCAGCTCCACTACTGAAGAAAACATTGTCCCAGCAGCCATTGACTACTTATGTATCCTCTGGGAGGGGTGGGGGCTAATGAACTCCTCCACAGCAACCATTAACCACCTTTCAATCCTGGGGAGGGGCATAACCTCATGAACCCCAGTGGGCAACATGTTCCTTTATTGCCAGGCAAAGCTGTTGAGTGGCATATGATCCTGAACCATATCTTGAGTAAGAGGAGCCCCAGCTCCAGCCTGATAAGGGGTGCATCCCAGCCCTGCAGAAGAGCTAGAGCAGAGGAAAATCCAGGAAGATCTGCTCCTTGGCACAGAGCTTAAACATGTTCCATCTTAAGGGCGATTTCTCCACACTCGGGCCAGTGTGCAGTCCTCCGGGTGGAAGGCTCCCCCCGTGAAAACGCAGGAGGAAAGGCACAAAGGTTAGTCCCCTGGCAGAGAGAAGATAAGCTTGGGACTGGAGAGAGAGAAAGGTGGAGTCAGCCAAAGGCAATAAACAGCCTTTCAGGAGTGCCTCAGAGCCACACTGGGAGGAGGAAGAAAAGAGCCCTTAAGAATCAAGAAGGGAAGGAAATGACCGCCTTAAGAATGTCTGGGGCGCTAAAGCTATTCTAAAAATGCCTCTGGCAAGGGAACTAGAGAGGCCCAGCGTAAAGAGCAGGGAACTGTGTCTACCTGACAGCCCTTGCAGCTGATGCTAAGCCAGGACAGTTGGCATAAGAGGTAGCCAGGAGCCTGCCTGGTGGCCAAGGTACTGAAGCCTGTTCTCCTAAGGGACCGTCTGCCCAGCTGGTCCATTTCTTAGGATGACATCATGGTGCCGGAGCACGACATTACACTGGTTTGGATACACCAGATCTGCATCCTCATTTGAGCTCTGAGACCCCAGACAATTCTAGAATCTGCCTGGAAGTTTCCTCACCTGTAACATGCGGCTAAGAACTGTGCCTTCCCATGCAGACCCTTAGCATGTCATAGACATGTTCAGTCAGCAATAGCACTTAAAGGCCCTCCACTGTAGGCCCTGTGACTTCCTCCCCATAAACTCACACATCCCAAAAAACTGAAAATGAAGTGGGGTTTAAAAATTCATTTGACAATTCTGGTCAGACCTAAACTCACTTGACCATCAACGCCAACCTGAACTGATAATAGACTGTAATACTTGCTGCGTTTTAGTGTAAACATTCATATATTCAGATGAACAAATATGAATATGTGTTTGACGATGGACAGTACTCCAGGCCCTTATATAGCATATAGTATAAGTACATTGCTTCTCTAAGATCTAGAAAATTCTGAATTACATTAGCTTGAAGGACTTTAGAAAAGAGACTTTAGATATTTATTATGCTGAATCTCAGACCAGCCCCCACAAAAGGAGCAGCACATGGACTCTTGACCTCATAGCAAACAGAGAGAGAGAGCCTTCACAGTTTCCCACTAATTCTAGAGGGCTTGGGTGCCACCAGCCATGCTCAGAAAATAGCAAAGAGAAAACTAATTTATTAGCTGCTAACACTGTTAGGCAATAACCCTGATCCCAGAGATGCAAAAATCTAGTTGGAAGAGATGGAAATGCAAAGTGATCATAATGACAAACTGGTCAAGTTCAGGTGAGTTTCAGGAGAAGTTTCCAGAAGTCAAAATGACAGTAAAGTTAATGGAATTTTTAGAAAGAAGAATGCCGTCTTTATTCAGCACGGAGTCCTTTAGGGTTCCTTCTGAGGTTCGATTTCATTCCTCTGTGAGGAAGAAAAGATGATTTTCTGTGGTGATGAAGCCAGGGTTATGAGCGTAAGTGAATTAAAGTGATCAGCAAGGTCCTACACAGCAGCTTCCAAGTAAGGGCTCTGGACCACACATAGCTGGAGATCTGGGTCCATAGGTAGGATACGGCTGAGTTTGGAGGATGAGGCAGGTGGAGATGGTGAGGGTACCTGTCAGCCTGTGGATGGTGTAGGACAGATTTGGTAAGCAGGAACGAGGTATTCACCAGGAAAGCAGGTCCAGGCCTCAGGCCTGTCGGGAGCAGTCAGGCGAGTGAGGTCTTTCCTGCACTGCAGTCATCCTTCACCACACCTCTCCTCTAGGAAACGGCAGGAATACCCACACTTCCCTCTGCCATACCGAAGCAAGAAGTCACCTCTCACCAACTCCAATGTGTCGTGGGCCCAGGTCAGGGCACAGAAAATTATAATCCAAGACTGGTTTTAAAACACCACTCACCATGCCGCGCAAGGCTTCCAAAGTCTTCCTGTGGAGGCTAGGTGTCCCAGGGTTTAAGAGTGTGCCCTGTCCTCACCACCTCCCTTTGCTGGAGTGTGATCCCAGTCCAGTATGACCTTGGTCACGTTTGTTAATGTCCCTAGGCTGTTTTCCATCCTGGCAGCCCCAGCACCTTACCTGTGGAGTTCTGTGAGAATTAAACAAGAGAGTCCCTGTCACCCAACCAGTGATTTCTCCTTCTGTGGGCTGCGTGCCCTCTGCCCCTAGCTTTGCTAGTCAGTTCCTCATGTGTACAAAATCTCCAGTCTCAGGACAGGCAAGCAGACCAAGAGAAAACAATGTTTTCCTGCCAACAGGTCTTAATCTGGATCCTTCATTGTTTTCTAATCACACTAGGTCTTCAGTCCACTCTCTCTGTGAGCAACCCTGCCATTTTCGATGTTCTCATTCACAACAAACTTACCGTTGACTCTCTTATTCTCAGCCTTCAGTGTGATAGCATCATGCCCAGCTGAGCACCTTTGCCTTGTCGAGATCAACGGGCTGAGAAGATGACCACAGTGACAGGTGACATGGTGTCACCTGTCCTGGATTCCTGTTCTTCCTGGACTCTCAACACTTTCAACAGCAGGAAGGAGTCTAAGTTTTTTTTGTTTTTTTTTTCATCTTCATGGAAGAGTGACCACTTAAAAACTACCCTCAGCCTGTTTGTGGTGGTGCACACCTTTAGTCCCGGCACCTGGAAGGTAGAGGCTGAGGGATCTGTGACATAGCAAGTTCTAGGCCAGCTAGGGCTAAAGAGAGACGCTGTCTCAAAAACAAATTCACATTCCCTTTCGAATGTGAAAACTGCTCCCTTGCCGTCGCCCTCCTTTCACTATATTATATTTCTCTTATATTTGAGGTAAGAGCATTTCTGGGGTTGTTGCAGGACTCTCACGTTCCTAGTGAAGTTGTATCATCCCAAATGAGGGAGAGCTGCAGTGTATGAAGACTCAGAATGCGGCTGGGGAGGGATGAAGCCACGGTGCCATCTTTGTCTTTGACATTTCCTCAAAAGTTGGTCAAGGGTACAGGAGAGACAACAACTTGGCAGTTAAAAGTCCTTTCTGGCTGGATGTGGTGGTTTGCTGTGGTAATACACACCTTTAATCCCAGCACTGGGGAGGAAGTGGTGGGCAATCTCTGTGAGATTGAGGCCAGTTTGGTCTACATAGTGAGTTTCAGGTCATATGGGGCTACAGGAGAGCCTGTCTAAAGACAAATAAAAAGTGCTTCCTGCTCTTGCAGAGGCTCCAAGCTCAGCCTCCAGGAGCATCCGTGTCTGTCTGTCTGTCTATACTGCCTGTTATTCCTGCCCCAGGAGATCCAATGCTCTCTTCTGGCCTCTGCATAATTAAAAATAATAAAATGAATCCTTAAAACAGCAGCAGGATTACTTGACATGGCCCTTGTCATCTCTGAGGAATACAGATTTCATCATCCTAGTTGTAAAAGTGTACTGAGATGCCTCACTAAAATAAAGATGGAGAATTTTTTTAAAAGAGGCACATGCCTGTGAGTCCAGCACTCAGGAGGCTGAGGAAGATGATCTTGGGTTCCAGGCAGTCTGGGCTGCAGGTTACAATTTTACATTTCCAAATGATTCTAAAAACAGGAGATAAAAATTAGAAGATAGGGGCTGGAGTGATGCTCAGTGGTTAAGTTCAGCTAGCTGCTCATGCAGAGGGCTTGGGTTAAGTTCCCAGAACCTACATGACAGATAACAACCACCTGCAACTCTGGTTCCAGGGGATTTGTTGCCGTGAGCACTGTATACCCCGGCACACTTACATACATGCAAACAAAACACTTATACACATAAAAAATAAAATTCTTGCCAGGCATGGTGGTGCACACCTTTAATCTCAGCACTTGGGAGGCAGAGGCAGGTGGATCTCTGGGAGTTCAAGGCCAGCCTGGTCTATATAGCGAGTTCCAGGCCAGCTGCGGCAACAAGGATACTCTGTCTCAAAAAGATCAATAAAATAATAAAATTCTTAAAAAAAAATTAGACGTTGGTGCCACTATTCACAACAGCCAAATCATTCTTTACAGTCCAGGTATTGCTCTGGTAGTCATTTTCTGGGAACTGAAGCACAGCATCCTGGAAGGAGGCTCATCAAGCTCAGGAAGTAAACAGCTCCCAGGCTTCAGGAAGAATCTGAACTTAAAAGATTCACAAGGTTTCTCTCTCCCCAAGTTTATATGAGCAGCAAAGATTACTTGGGTTAGGAGACTCCTGAGGCAAGCTGTCTGTAAGTCAGGCAGGGCGTTCCAGGGGTGCAGCTTTCGTACGCAGTCTCCTAGACTAGGGTCATCTTCTCACTGTAGCTGCTTTCCATTCGTCCATCTTCCTATAAGCGATCCCTCCCCCACACCACTGTAAGTTACCTCAGTAAACTCACTGGTTTGCCAAGTTGGGCACAGGTGAGGTAGTCTCTTTCGTTTATCTGGGCAAATAGACATTTGTTCAAGTTTCTTAAGGAAAAAACCTCACACAACAGGCAACTGTCAACAGATGAGTGGATAAGAAATGTGTCCATCTGCACAGTAGAGTATCATTCAGTCATAAAGAAGAACAAAGGTATGTCATTTGAAAGAAAAAGGATACAACTGAAGATCATCGTGTTAAAATAAGCCAGGCTCAAAAAGCAAATACCTCATTTTCTCTCGTATGAAGAATCCTAGATTTAGGGGATTTTTGTTTGGTTTGGTTTAGTTTTTAGACAGGATTTTGCTATCTGGCCATAGTTGGCTTAGAACTTGCTGTGTAGAGAAGGTTGATCTTCAACTCACAAAGATCTGCCTGTCTCTGCCTTCCAATGCTGTGATTATAGGCATGCCACCACATCTGACTATAATCTATACTTTTAAAAATATATATTTTAATTTAATTTCTGTATGTCTCATACATCTTAATTATATTTAGACCCCTGTCCCCATCCGCACCCTTCCATAGCAACCGACTGAATTTCATGCACTCTGTCACATACGTTAAGGCCTACTGAGTCAGGATTTTGTACCCAGATGTTCCTGGGTGCAAGTTCATCCATGGAATCTAGTCAGCCTATCTAGAGTCACTCCCTTAAAAATCAACTCTCCCTCACCCAGCAGCAATCAGTTGCCAGTAGTTTCTTGGCTAAGGTTGGGGCCTGCTTCTCATTTCCCAAGTTCTATGCTGGTTTTTGTCTGATTGCATTTGCATGGTCTTGTGCATGCTGTCACCATTGTTGCAAGTTCAGACGAGCAAGTTCCCAGAGGCCCGAAGACTGTTTCCTTACGCTCATGCACCAACCCTGGCTCTTACAATCTTTCTGCCCCCTCTTCCACAATGGTCCCTGAGCTCTAGGTGGGTAAGGTTTAATATAGGAGTCCTGTCCAGAGACACACACTCAGAAGTTTCTTATTTTCTATGCTTTGATGAATTCTGGCCTTCTGTGTCCCCAAAGAAATGAATGTAGAAGGGGATCGGGAAGAAAAAAAGAATTAGAAATGTGGGAGGGTGGCTCCATAGAACATACGCCACATAGCCAATAAGATCTTTCCTCACTTCAGCACATGCCGGATGCGTCCAGCTGAGTGCGTGTTAAGTTCCTCCTGTCAGATGCATGAGTGAGCTCCACACTACAAGGCTCCATTGTGAATTCACCAGGTAGGTTACAATGGTCACATCTGCTTTTTGCGGCAGTTATGAGTTCACAGATGTGGAGGAGGCCAGCAAATGGTGGCTCTGGGATGCAGATCTCAGACCGTTCATCTCCAAAGCCAGCAGTTTACCCTGTGTCATCCTCAGTCATGTGTCACTCTCTTGACTGATTAGCCCAGCCACACAAAACGTCACTGGTGCACATGGGACCGTCTCCTAATGGCTGGTGGTCTTACTTGCTTGTTTGAGTGCTTCTATAATTTCTGTTTATTCATTGGCTGACTTTCTTTCTCTCACATATTCACAGAGCAAAAGAGGAGGAGAATAAGAGAGTCCCAGGTCTTGAAGCATTTAAATATTTTATTTATTATTTTTATTTTATGTGTATGAGTGTATTGCCTACATGTAGGTAGGTGCACCTGTGTTGTGCAATGCCCCCAGAGGTCAGAAGAGGGTGTTGGGAAGATCACCTGGACCTGGAGTTAGAGATGGTTGCTAGCTACCATGTTTGTGGGTGCTGGAACTCAAACCCGGGTCCTCTGCAAGAGCAACCAGTACTCTTAACCACTGAGCCATCTCTCCTTGAAGCACAAAGTTTGCTGCACTGACATTTTCTGCATCCTGGTTAGGAAAATGTGATTTTATGGTAGCCAGTGGAGAGTATCCCTGTTACATACCACATTGTGACCTCCCGTGGAGAACAGGCAAAAGTTCTTGCTATGTATGGTAGAGAGGAATTTGTTTTCAATTTCTGATAGCAAGCAAGTCAGAGCCTGTTCAATGTTGTCAGAGATTTTTGGAAATAGTGTCTCTGATCATTTTCTGAGACAGGATATAACCCAGTTATAGTGTTGCCTGACTGAACACCCTGTCTATAAATATTTAAAAGGTATAAATGAAGATCTGATTGCTTTAAAACATCTTCAGCCTAACTTAGTATGTGGAAATGCAATAGAATCTGAGGAGGCATTTCAGAGCGGCAAACCTCCAGAAATTTCTGTTTGGGAACTGGGGATGGAACCTAGCTGTCAAGAGACCTGAACTCTGATGGGGACAGCCTGTAAGGCAGCATGCTAGCCAGGAGGACTAGGAGACACTGGTCTAATTATGGCCCCACAAGAGGGAGGATATTCATTAGCAAGGCAGTGAGGATTGAGAAACAGAGGTAACTCCACGTCCAGGGACACAGGAAAAGACTCAAGCTTGGGGATAACTGCAGTGACCAGTCAGCTTGCACACAACCAATGGCCTTGTTTCCTTTCAGTGCCCCCGACCCCATCCAATATCATATGCGGCTGAACATGACCTTCAGCTTCTGACCTGCCTCCACCTCTTGGGTGCCGGGATTTCAGGTTGTATGCCACTAAATCTGGCTAATGTAGTACTGGAGATCGAACCCAGGGCGTTGTGAGGCAGCATAGCATGCTAACCAAGCACTCTACCAACAGAGTCACAACCCCAGCCCATCATTTCATCCTTGACCCAGTTTTCCTTTTCCGTGTCCTTGTTCTTAGAACTTCCACGGAAATGTGAGGTCTGCAGGGGGATTGTCAGCGAGCTGAATTGTATTCATTTTGGCACCTCAGGGGAAGGTTCTCTGGATTCATTTACAACTATTTTTGACGCTGAAGCTATTAAAGGTTAAGATTCTTGGAACACTATTGAATCATTTATCCAGATAGGGATTCCCAGTTAATGGGGATAATTGGATTTTGGAGACATATACATCAATTTAGGAGCAGGGATGTTGTTGCTGAAGAAAATGTGAACACTTGGAGAAGAATTGTGTCAGAACTGTCATCCAAGATGAAGTCTGACTATACCGAACAGAGATTCTTAATGACCAACAAACAGCCTCAAAGAAATGAGATTCAAAGCAAACTAAACCAAACCATGCAGATGGCGCAAAGATGAAGAGGACCTCCCCTAGGCCTTAGGAGGAGGCCTTGTGGTGATTTCTTTGGGAAGTCTAAATGGTTAAATTCTAAACAGGCAAATGCCCTAAGTGATGTTAAATGAGAATTGTGGTTATTTAACATTTCTATTGAACTGTACATTTGCCAAAAGAGTTACAATCCCTTGCTCCTTAATATTCATAGCATCGTTCTGAAGCAGAGTTTTCCATACCGGGGACGTGAGGCCTCAGGGATGGTGGAAGAGTTCCAGATGGGTCATGGGGTTTGGAGATGGAGTATTTCAAGCAGCTGTTTGGTAGCCATGGAAAACCTTTGGACTGTAGGATGCTGACACAGGCTCCCAAGTGTCCTGTGTTCTAAGGCAGCTCATCATCAGAGGGAACCTGTGGTAACACAATGGTACCTCTCATTCTGTTAGGTACAGAAGAGAGGGGAATGGGCCCGAGTCCAATGAGCCCTACCAAAGGCTCACTGCTATTGACATAGAACCTTGCACTAGACCCCATCATCTCTCATCAGCTCCAAGTCAGGGACCAAGGCAGTCATAGTACTGACCCCCGGGAGACACTCCAGATTCAAACTGCAGCACTCAGAATGATTCACTGTGGTGTGTGTTGCCAAGGCACGAGGAGGAAACTTGTTTGTTTGCAACCCTGAAGTTGCCAGTCTCTGCAGGAGGAGAAAAAAAAAAGATCCCTTACCCATACAACAGTATGTTTAAGAAGACTCCCTGAAACTTTGGAATGAAGCCCTGGCTGTACCCACAAATAGCTGATTTTGAACTTGACACAGCCTAGAATCTTCTAAGAGGGAAGTCTCCATTGAGGAACTGCCTAGGTCACATTGGCCTGCGGGCATGTGTCTTGATGGTGGGCTGTGCACTGATCGATGCACTGTGGATGGCGTCATCACCAGACAGGCTGTCCTGGGATGTACAAGACAGTTAGCTAAGCCTGAGTCTGAGGAGAGGACCAGAGAGAGGGCCAGCACTGTTCTTCCATGGGTTCTGCCTTGGGTTCCTGCATTGACTTCTCTCAGTAACAGACTGTGACCTGGAAATGTAAGTCAAATAAGTTGTTTCCTCCCTTAAGTTGCTTGTGGTCTGAGCGCTTTATACAGTATCAGAAAGAAAACTAAGAACACCCTACGTTGCTTAAAAAAATAGTGTTTCAAAAAGTTCCAAGTGTGTACCTATACCTGAAAAATAAGTAAATGAAAAAAGAAAAAGATTAGAATTGAAGCGTTTGCTAAGAAAACATTGCCACAAAATGTGAAATTTGTGGCTCAACATACTGTCATGAATTCATTTACTCATCCATGTATTTGTGTATGTGTTTGATGTGTGTCTGTGCATATTCATATGTGAAAGTACAGACACACATGCCATGGCACAAGTGTGGAAATTAGAGGACGCCATGGGTATGGGTGTCTTTTCTACTTTGTTTGGAACAGGGATTCTTCTTCGGTAGTCACTGTTGTGTACTCCAGGCTAGCCCGTGAGCCTCTAGGATCCTCTTGCCTCTGCCTTCCGTTTCAACACAGCAGCACTGAGATTGCAGGCTTGCACTACCTTGCCTGGCTTTTGTGTGTACTCTGGGGATTCGAACTCTGTTCTTCACACTGCACTTTACCCACTGAGCCATCTCCCCAGGCCCTGTTATGGATTTAAAAAGGAAAGAAGGCCATTTACCTTACTGATTGCCTTTTTAAAACAGGAGAAAGAAAGGAAAAGAACCCCAAATACATAGAAGTTGAGGAAATAGCAAGGCAGCAGGAGATGAACCAGAAACTGGTAGAGTATATCAAAGATGGTGGCCTGGAAACAAAGACTGTGATAGAGCAGCCAGAAGACAGTCTATAGATGTCATCCAAGCACCTGGAGCATAATTAAAACAAATGGAAATGAGCAAGGTTTTATAGAAGATCTGCAGGAAGACAGTAGACATGAAGGGCGGACAATTCATCAGATGTATCTGGGGAAACCCCTGAAAATAACGAAATAGGGAGAGTCTCTCCATAAAATTCAGAACTTTGCATATATGAATGACCAGCCACTCTCTGAAGCAAAAGAGGCCACTCTGTTTGCAGGAAAAAAGATCACTAAGACAGCTTAGAAAAATTTCTAAACTTTAAAGATTTTTAAAAAGCCTTGACTTTCTGGTAATCAGGCAAGCCTTAGGTTTCAACCCTGTAAAACTCAAAAGAGGGTAAAAGATTTGAATGTTAGCAGTGCACAAGAGAAAGATTTCATAGTCAGCCAAAGCTTTAAGTCAAAAAGGAGAGGCCAACCTTTTGAATATTACAGAAACAGAAAATGTCAAATGTCAGGTATAAAGCTTTATATACTTTAGTAGAAATAGATATAAAATAATTAATTAATAAAATAAGTTTAATTTACATATGCTGAATCATATATTTTGAACATAAAGATGACATTTGCCAGGTATCTTTGAAATCAACAAAAATTCATGAGTGTCTTCTCTGCATGTGTATAAATACATGGTATCATGTAAGGCCTGTGGAGATCAGAAGAGGGTGTCAGATCTCCTGGAACTGGAGTTACAGATGGTTGTTAGCTGCCACGTGAGTGCTGGGAATCAAATTTGACACTCATAAGATATAAAATAAAAACAATAAATAAAAATTTTAAAAAACCAGTAGGCTATAAAGCATTTAGCTATAAACTTTTTATACAAGAACACTTTTAAAAATCAATTAAAAGTGATGCACACATTTAATTCCAGCACTTGGGAAGCAGAGGCAGGTGGATCTCTGTGAGATTGAGGCCAACCTGGTGTAAACAATGAGTTATAGGACAGCTGGAGCTACAGGGAGACCCCTGTATCAAAAAGCCAAAAAAAAAAAAAAATCAACCATAAGATAAGAAATCTATAAATGTAAAGTGAAAACAACCAAACTAACATTTTAAAAAGCTAAATAAGGTGTTACTAAAACATAAGAAAAATCAACGGATGTTATTTTATCTTTTTTAATCACTGTTACTGAGATACACTTAACCCTTCCACTGAATACAATGAAAATTTGGATATAACATTGAATATAATCAGTTGGTATAAAATTGCTTTATTTACAATAACTAAGAACTGAAAACAAAGGCCAGTTAGGTGTATCATTAAAGGCTCTTACCACCAAGTCTGATGACCTGGGTCTGCTCCTTTCCGGATCCACAGAGGGGAAGGAGAGAACCGGTTCCTGTAGGTGTCCTGTAAACCCCATAAGTGTACACACACAGACACCCCTTACACACACACACACACACACACACACACACACACAAGAGTAAATAAATGTATATAAAACCAACTTAAATGTCGAACAATAGGGAGCCTTTTAAATGTGGTATGTTGATACAATGGAATACAAGTCAAAAATAAAAGGAACAAACTATCGACATAGTAACAACACCAATGATTTGGGAAAGCACTATATTGAAGAAAAGAAGCCAGACACAAAACATCAAGTACTTCCCTGACCAGAAGTCCAACAACAGGAAAACTTACTTGAAGAGAAAGGAAAACAGGGCAGTGGCAGGGGCACCTGGGACTCTTCTAGGTTTTTGAGAGGAATTATGTTACACAGGGGTATCCATCTGTCAAAACTCAGAAATGTTCACATCATGTTCCATGAATTTTTAGCTTAAAATGTGGCTCTGTTAACACTTAAATAATGAGTCAGTTGACCTGTTCCACACTGCTGGCTGATAGAAAAAGAAGAGGAAACTCACGTTTTTTCTCAGTGGAAAGAGTTCCATTTGAATTATATGTCTGTCTTGTTTCTTTTTCCCTTTGAAAATAAAGAGTAGCTGACACATTGAAAATTTCTCTTGCATCTGTCGTTTTTCTTTTTTTTTACAAAGATCATTTCCCAAGCTTTAAATACAATTCTTAAAGCACCAAAAAGCTAACAAGTTAATAATGTGCTATCATGTGGCTGGCTTGTGCCCTGTCTATATTTGTTGATTAGGTAAGTTGAACTGGCTATGGTTTCAAAAGAGTCAGAATGACTGTGACAAAAGTCACATACAGGACTCAACCAAGGTGGTAGAGTCCACCAAACCCTGTCAGAGTGAGACCATGAACATCAAACAAAGCAAAAAACACTCAAAGAAATCTGTCTTTGATAGGCTGTTACCACCGAACCATTTTACAACAGCATTTGCACATTTTTAGAGCTCAAAAGCCAAGCTATAGCTTCATTGAAAACGTTAGTGTCCCCAAGCCCATGGAAGAAGCAAAATCTAAGGACCTCTGGAGGTAGACACTTTCACCTTGGGATTTTGTACAGACAGTTTTCAAGGGCAGTCAGCAGTATACTTGAAGACCATCTAACACTGGACATTAAGGTGCTATTAATTAGAGCAGCCAAATGAACAGACAGTGGAGAAGATCCATGGGACTACAAGAAGACACAGAATACGAACCATTATGTAAATCGTATTTCAGTAAGTTTTTAAATATCTTAAAGATAAGAAACAATAAAAAGTGATGATTGTGAGTGTGAAAAAGAGCCAATAGAACATCTAGAAACTAGAGATGTGATTCACACCTGTAATCTCAGATCTCAGATAGCAGATGCCAGAGGATTGCTGCAAGTTCCAGGCCGGCCTGGTCCACAGAGTGAGCTCCAGTACAGCCAGGGCTACAAAGTAAGACCCAGTCACAAACAAAGAAACAAACAAAACAAGAAATGAGAAAGAAGGCGACAGATCAGACCCAGTGGAAAAGAGAGGTGAAGACAGTATGACAAGGTATGCAAAACCGCACGGCAGAGAGCCCACGCATGGAGAATACTAGAGAGAAGGTCAAGTTTTACCACATTTATTTATGTGTGTGTGTGTGTGTGTGTGTGTGTGTGTGTGTATGGGTGTGCCTGTGCATGGTCCACGTGTGGAGGGCAGAAGACAATCTCTAGGAATTAGTTTTCTCTTTTCTATGTGGGTTCTAGGGACTGAACTCAGGTCTTCAGACTTGGCTTGAGGCCATTTCCCTGGCCTTCTGGGAGGATCTCAAAAAAGTCTCTCCTCTCCAAGAAAGTCTCTGCCTTAGCTGAATTTCCCAAACTTTCATGACCACAAAGCACTTTGAAACTTTCATTGTCAGTGTATCGCTGAGTGCTCATGAGATATAATACATGCCCAGATCACATTAATAAAGATAGCAAAACAGTCACAGTGATCAATTAATTGAGCCAACAATAAAATCTGGCCTGCAAATCAATTTTTGATCGGACAAAATGAAGAATAAATCAGCTTCATGCTATGAATAAACCACACCAAGATGATCTATTTTATTTTTTAAAATAAGTTATGCTTCATAAAATTAAAAAGAAAGTGCAACTGGTCTTCCAGACAATGAGATGGGAAGAATGAGGTGGTATGATGAAGGAATAAGAAACTTCAGATCATGTAGACAAACACAAGAGCCAAGAGTGTTCGGTGGAAGTACAACAATTAGTGAAGAAGACTAACTCCACCAGATGGCAAATAGGTTGTGAGGTGGTGATAACCAATCAAGACCTCGTGGTGCTGCTACGTGGAAAAGTAGATACAGGTAGCAAAATGAAAGGAAAGATGGAATTTAGTGTGTGACAAAACTTGGCAGTTCAAATCATTAGAGAAAATTTTGATAGTTTATTCAATGAATGAGACTGAAATGGATAGGCCTCTTGAAAAAAATAGTGCACTTGAATTCAAACCTCCTTCATGTCAATTAAATTCTAAATAGATCCAAAATATGGAAGGAAAATAGACTCAGAAAAGTAATACAAGAAAACATAGAATATATTTTAAGAAATAGACTCAGAGTAGTAAAGGCTTTGCTATGGGGAAAAAAAAAAGAGAGAGAAATCACGCAGTGATATAGTGAGAATTTCCACCAAAAACAATTTAACGTATGTCTTGTATAATATCACAAATGAACAAAATGAAGCAGGAAGATGTGCAACTTATTATCACTGATTAAAGAACTTGTATAAAATGTTGAAGAGATGGCTTGGGGGTTGGAGAGATGGCTGTTCTTGCAGGGGACCTGGGTTCAGTTCCCAGCACTCACATGGCAGCTAACAACCATCTGTAACTCTAGTTCCAGGGGATCCAACGCCCTCTTCTGGCCTCCAAGGGCACTGCACGTACATGTAGGCAAAACACGCATACACATAAAATAAAGAAATAAATAAAATTTATAAATACAAAATAACCTGTACAAATCATTGTGCAGATATTAATGAAACAAAAATGCCAAACCTTTTAAATCATCTCCTAAAAATAAAACCTTCTTCTCACCACATGGAAAGATGCTCAACTCCACTCAAAAAGGGAGCTACAAATTTAAATTAAAATGTAAGGCCACTCTTCAATTATCACACTGACAACCTTTGCTAGTATAGTATGACAACCTTTGATATTAGCAGGGACATAGAGAAGTAGGTTTGCTCACATTGCTGGTAAGGAGGTGACTATCTTCTCCCATCAAGGTGTAACATATGCCCCTGATCCAGCAATTTCTAGGCTTTTGTGTTTTGGATACATTCACAAATATGAATGCAATACTCAGGACCAAATCTTGGAAACAACCTCATACAATCACTAGCCTCCTGCCACCTATTTCTATCTTAGCACCTCTTGTCCACATCTCAGGGTACACTGATACCCACAAGGGTTGCCAACAGCTCCAGGTTTCTGAGTTCACAGGAAATTCAGAAAGTGGGAAGAGGCTGTTGAGGGCAGAGCCACTTCTGACAAAAAGCTGTAAGTTTACCAACAAGTCCAATCCCTCCTTCTCCATCCTACTAATCTGTAACTTCATATTTAATAACTTTTTCCATTTCTTTCTGTAAAAATCATTGAAGTGTTTTATATATATATATATATATATATATATATATATATACACACACACACACACACACACACACACCCTTATGTGTCACTTCTGCTGTTGTTATGGGCCCCTTCATTCTACTCAAACTATCCATAGAGGGTCATTAATTTGCCAGGTTTCCTGAGGCCTCCTCAGCTCTCCCCTCCAGTCTCCCTTGTTGACATACTCACAAAACCATGCTCTCTAGGCCCCTTGGTACTTAGGATGGTGTTTCCCATGGTGCCGACAGGATCTCCTGTGCCCTCCAAGGTGGTTCCCCTCTGTCTTTCCTCCTCGGCCCTTTCTCCTTTCTCCATTCCCATCCACTGCTGTGACTTCACTTGTCATTCAGTGCTCCCACAAAGCCTATCCAAGGTACCCTCTCCCCAAGGATGCTGCATCAATTAGTAATTGTTTACCACCCAGTCCCTCCAGCCCATGGCTAATGTGCCTCCACCAGATGTGTCCTTGTTCTCTGCAGTCCTCCCAGTGCCTTTTCAGTGGGACGCAAGGGTATGGGCTCATGGGGCCCAGGAAATCTTATTCTTCTAAGGTACACAAAAGCAATCCACAAGCCATTTATCAACAGTCAAAATTTCATGGAACCAGAACAATTAAGGCTCCTTAAGGAATGATAATAAAATGTGAGAAACTTGTTTCTGGACATTTCCATTGGAATGAGGAGACTTGCCAAAGAAGGCTTGTCCGAAATCAAAGGAGCTGCCCTTCTCAATCTTGCTCCCAATCGCCCGACCCACCACCCTTGTCATAGCTGACGTCACTGTAAAATCCACACAGTGGAAAGCTCGGTGTATCTAGCAGACTTCTCTACCTCCCTCTGCTGTGTTAACCGAGTCAGGCCTTCTTAGTCTCTCTCTCTCTCTCTCTCTCTCTCTCTCTCTCTCCTTTCTCTCTCTCTCCCTCTCTGTCTCCTCTCTCTCTTTCTGTCTCTGTCTCTCTGTCTCTGTGTCTCTGTCTCCTCTCTCTTTCTGTCTCTGTCTCTCTTTCTGTCTCTGTCTCTGTCTCTCTGTCTCTGTCTCTCTTTCTGTCT
Organism: Eospalax fontanierii; assembly: GCA_035773235.1. NCBI lineage: Eukaryota > Metazoa > Chordata > Mammalia > Rodentia > Spalacidae > Eospalax > Eospalax fontanierii. The sequence goes on from CM069538.1 coordinate 61,804,826, forward strand.
CTGTCTCTCTGTCTCTGTCTCTGTCTCTCTGTCTCTGTCTCTCTGTCTCTGTCTCTCTTTCTGTCTGTCTCTCTGTCTCTGTCTCTCTTTCTGTCTCTGTCTGTCTGTCTCTGTCTCTGTCTCTCTGTCTCTGTCTGTCTGTCTCTGTCTCTGTCTCTCTTTCTGTCTGTCTCTCTGTCTCTGTCTCTCTTTCTGTCTCTGTCTCTCTGTCTTTGTCTCTCTGTCTCTGTCTCTCTGTCTCTGTCTCTGTCGCCCTCTTGTTCCTCCCCTTTCGCCATCCCAGCCAGAATGAATTGGGATCTCGTCTCTCACTTGCTCCAGTGCAGTGATTTTCTGAGACGCTCTCGCACCCTCCCGCCACGCAGCTTCCACTCCACTTCCACTCTGCAGAGAGCACGCTCAAAATCAAACCAAGGACTGCATTTTCCCACTTTCAGCGTTCTAGTCCCATGTACTTAAAATATAAGAAAGTCTGCGAGATGGTTCAGTGGGTGAAGGTGCTTGCTGCCAGGCCTGACAATCTGAGTTCGATCCCTGGAATCCACCCTCTGATTCCCACACATTTGCTGTGGTATGCGTGTGCCACCTCCAGTAATTAAACAATATAAAATACATATAAGATATTTTTTGGACTGGTCACTTACTTTTCCGCATAGTTGTGTTCTATTCCAATACAACAGACTGCCTTTTTTGAAATTCACTCTATACTTTCATGAGCTCACTTATTTTCTTCTTGTTTTGCTCATCTTTTTCTCAAAATTACTTTTCTTTTCACCTGAACATCTATCTCTCCTCTACCCCAGCTCAAATGTTATCACTTCGGGTGGGTCTTCCTTCATGTGATTCTTGGTAGACTTGCTTACTGTTTTCCTTCTGCTTCTGTAGCACAAGGTACGTGTTTATATACTAATGAATTTATCGTGCTGGTTTTCATCTGCTCCCAGGCCCCAGACTAAATATGAAGGGCAAGGATATCTACCAATTCATGGACTTTCAGAAAAGTGCTTACTTGCAGGGCTTTCTGTCAGGTATTGAAACAGCAGCAGTGACTGGGAGAGACTTGCCTCCATGAAGCTTAAAATCTATCGGACAAGAAACTCATTCGGAAATTATTTGAATATGTGACCATTGACACACTGTTGTGACAGGTGCCACAAAGGAAAGATACAGAATCCTGCAGAGGACCAAGGACCTATGTCTGCATTGAAAGACTGGAGACAGCCTCCCCGGAGGAAAGACACGAAGACCAAGACTGAAATGCTCAGATGAGAGAAATATACACAGGAGCTCAAGACAAAGACCAGAAAGAGAAAAAACCAATATACAAAACAGTGGGTCTGGCTGTGAAGGAGGTGGGCGTGAGGAGCCCACTGAATGGATTTCTGATGAAAGAGGGAAGTGTTTAACCTGGAAGAGGATGGCCACATTGAGCCTCTGCGGAATTTCCAGTGCCATTTGAGGAGACACTAACCTGGATACCCATGGCAACGCTTTTGTCTGTTATGTCCTGTTACCTAGAATGCTGATTCACAGGTGTTTTCCCCCTGTGAAGAAAGAAGAAAAATTGCTAAAACTGTGATGGAAGCAGGTGATTCATGCATGTTCTAGAAATACTCCGATTTCATTTAAAATTCTTTGGCAAGCTCAGCATCCGATGCAAATGACTAACAGCCAGGCAAGATGTGATTTTTCAGGATGTGACCTCAATGCCCAGTGCCCAAGCATCACAAGCCATGGAATGGCGATGATGTGAACACAGAGGTGAAGAATCTGGGAAACAGAATGCTAGGTTCCCTAGCTCATGGACTGCATCGCCCCAGCTTCCCAGGGATTGCTGCTGGTGCTATACGGCAGGCATAATGGGGACCCTGGCAGGCACAAAGCATCCCTACACCAGAGTTCGCCAGCTGTTGCAGGTAGAGATGGAATGTGGAATGGATTTGTCAAAACAAGCCAGTCCCAGGCTCAGGGGTTCACATGGGCACGGTGCTTTCCACAAACATGAGTCATGGAGGGAAGAATGCAGATAGTTGTGAAAAGAGAGGAGAAACCTAAAAATAACAGTTCCACTGAAGGGTGAAGCTTAGAGGCTGAGCTTGTGTCATACTTGGCTGCCATTTCTGCAAATCTCCAGCTAAAGCAGCAAGTGGAATGAAGGCTGTGGACACCTGGTCTTTAGGAGCAATAAACACAGCAGGCACCAGGAGAGTGGACTTAGGGTCATGGAGGCCTCTTGGACACTTATTCTTGGGACTAATGCTTAGTAGTCCATAATATCCTTAGTGTACTTTAAAGACTTTAGTCCCCAGTAAACTAGAGGGACAGGGGATGGAGAGGTGGCTCAGTGGTTAAGAGCACTGGCTGCTCTTGCAGAGGACCCAGGTTTGGTTCCCAGCATCCACATGGCAGCTCACAACTGTCTCAAACTGCAGTTTCAGGAGATCCAACACTGTCTTCTGACCCCTGAGGGTATTTCACAACATGGGTATATGCACTTACACACATGCAGGCAATACATTTATCAACGTAAAATAAAAATAATACATAAAAATATTTTAAAAATTAGAGGGTCAACACATAAGGCTGCTCTCAGCAACACATGCACAGGCTGTCAGAGTTACAAGAATGCTCTGGTTGTTTTACTTACATTTTTCTTTCATCTTCCTCTCATGTTCCATCTGCTCCATGAGGCAAGGGCCTTGTTTGTCCTGGTTTCAGTTCCGTCCTCCATATCTACCACACATACATATTTTCCTAAGGAAAAATGGAAGGAATGTCTGTAGCTCAGCCGTCTCCATTTGTAAGCAAGGCAGCTGAGCAGGGAGCAGAAGTTGCCCTTGGTCATGCAACCAGGAAGCATGGATGGGAGGAGGTCTGCATGACTCCTTTCCCAGTGCTCTGTTCATGTCAACACGTTGTTAGAGTTACTCATTATGGCTGGGACTGTTTGGTTGTGGGCCAAGAAGACCAAAGATGAGGAACCTGGCACAGGGTTTGGAGGTGTGAGGAGGACAGAGGTGAACTTGGGAGATGGTAAGGGCAAAGCTTGCCACTGAGGGGTGCTCAGCAGAGGCCAAGGGCATAGAGGTGCTCCAAGTTTAGCTTGCTGTATTGGCCTGAATTTGTTTGGAATACAACACAGAGAAAAGTGCAAGTCCTAGGGTAACAGAGGCCGAGGGCTTGTCCTCTGTTCAAGACAGACTTTACCTTGTTCAGACAGTTCTGTGGTCATTAACAGGAGATGATGGGGGTGCTTTTGTGTGTTTTGTTTTTTTCTTTTATAATCAGACAATCATTTACATCTGTCCGTTGGCCAGGAGCCACGAAGAAGAGCATCCAAACAAAGAGGAGAAAAGCCAGACTGGCAAGTGGGCTGGCTGGGAAAGAAAATCCAGATACTTCTCCTTTGGTCCCCATGGATGAAAGGATTTAAAGTTCACTGTGGGGGAAGGAGAGGGGAGGAGAGGGATCGTGAAGGAATGACAGTGGATACAAAAATGGGCATTTTCCAAGCCAGTGTGCATTTAGTTTCATGTTGCCTTGCCTTTAAAAAAATCTCTGAAGTAGAAGGCTTCTGAGAGGTCAGGAGCAGTTATAAGAACATCAGAGCAAGGAGAAGACTAGGGCTGGGGAAGGGCAGGGAGGACAGCCTTGTCTAGGGTCTCCCAGCCGTGCACTGTAAGAGGGACCAGATGAGGAAGCAAGGCACTACCCGACTCATGGTCCAAGTCTCGGAAGAGATGCATGGTATTTCTGTTTCTAGCCAACGGGATCTGACTCCTTAAAGTACTTTCCAGAACCAGGGCCTGAACTCACATGTCTCTGGACTCTACTGGGGCTGGGTTTACTTGCTGACTAGGACAGCAGAGAAGATACTTGATGGCTGGCTTATGTGAAGTCCATCTGTCCCTGTCTTGTATTCAGGCACAGAATGAACAGCTACTTGAAAATTGTTGCTTTATTGGTCAAGCTGCTGAAGGGACAAGCTCAACAGAGAATGACTTGCATGTGTGTGACAGCCAGGACAGGGTCTGGACACTGCTCAAGAAGTAGATAAGATTCCATCCACTCTGAGATCTCAAAGCTGCATCAGCTGGCAAAGGAATGTCAATACATGGCAGTAATTTAGATCATTTTGTATTTAAAACTTAAAAAAAAATCACCACTGATGTAATCAAGCCTGACACTTGAGTCTTAGTTGCACAGCATATAAGTCAAAACCTACAGTGCTCCTACACTAAGGTCAAGGATGCAAAGGGTTCATTTACTTTGTTTTAAACAAACAGTTGGAGCTTAAAAACATTCAAGATCTATAATGAACAAGGATGTACTTTATACTGTCAGAAATGGCAATCGCGATGGAGACTGAGAAAGAGGAAAGAAAGGAAAAAAAACCAAAGCTATTCAGACGGCAACCTCCATAAATTAGTCAGTTTCCTTATCAGAGATTTACATGTTAAAACCCCTTGATAGAACCCAGCAGGAAACTGAGCAAGTGATTCTGTGTCCAGACTTGGAAACAAAAATAACCACTCAGGGTCTACACACATTAATGTGTTCAAACTTTCACTGATAAAAGTCTTGGCTAGAGCTCTGGTAATTATGAGAGGTGATGGTTGGATGGAGGATGACTGACAGAGCAACAACTGTGACTACATCATACAGGAAAACAGCAGAGAAAAGCTCCAGTGGAGACATAGCAGCTTCTGATGATGCAGAGTGGACACTGCATGAACCTGAGCATCACTCACCGTAGATGAAAAGGGAACCCAGGCAACTAGCTCTGGACAACATATCCAGCCTCTTAATTAGGCTTATAGGCATCCTACATCCCACACATGTGACTGCGCATACCCTCACACAGATAGTTCACATTCTCATTTTAAATTTCTTTCCCTTCCTGGGTTCCTAGGGCATGCCCCCACACCTCTAAATCCGCAAATGAGAACAGTCTTGATATTTCTGACATAACCTTGGGGGCCTGCCGACATTGAACCTTCAGGCCAAGACCTCAAGTTTCCCTAGCAGCCCCAGACGCCTGTCCAAACAGTCTCTTGCTGGTCTACATGAATTCCCTTGCATACCACATGCATGTTCTATTTATATGTTTCTTTGTCCTGAACAAGATTTGGCCCCATTATGTGGGAGCAACACGAGGAAAGAGAAACAAAGTCCATCCCCAGGAAGAAAAATGGAGACCGTGAAGCATAGAGGAATTTCCATACGATGCTCATGGTGATGTAAGAGTCAAAGAATATGCTTTGAAAAATATCACACGCACACACTTAAAAATACTGGTGGGGCTCACCAGCTCTGCCCAGTGGACTGTCATTAAAAAGAGAAATGTAAACACCGGCTGGCTTGTCCCCTACCCCTCCATGTCCTCCATCAGCCCCCAAAGAACTTAACAAATTAGCGCAGACTCCATTTGGATGGAATTAAGGGCCTGTCTGTGGAAGGAGGCGGGTACTAATGGCCGGAGGGCGGGGTGGGATCCTGGAGTCAGGAAGGTGGTGCTGGAGTGAGTCTGGGTGAGCCGCTCTGGTGTTTTAAGGCGGCGCAGGGAAGAGCTGCTGACACTTTATGGATTGGGTGTCATGTTCAGGGAATTTGGCATTTCTGCCACAGGGCGCTGGCTGCCCTGCTTACTGCTTTCTTTCTCCCTGCTGGTAAAAGTGCAGGAGAAAAGGGTTAAATAAATGTTTGTGATATGATAAGGTGCTTGTTTATTCAAGGAATGACAGATTATTGGCTCCAAAGGAAGCCCTGAAAAATAGTACAAAAGAACTGGCTCTCCCCTCGAGGGTGATGTGATTTCCTCCCAAGATTCTGCTTTTTCAGAGGGACGGCCTGCTCTGGGAATTAGGAAGGATGATTTCCCTGCAGTCAGAGACTATACGCGGGCGCCGAGGACCGCCGCCCCCAAGGCTGACTGGGAACTGGGAAAAACTGGGCCTGGAGAATGCTTTTCTGACCAGGGATTGTCCCTCGCTGCTCTTAGCCCTGGCTCTGGAGCACTGCTCACCACGCCAGGGAGACTGAATGGCAGGTCTCCGTCCCTGATTCTCAGAGCAGAGGAAAGGGGACATCTGCCCCAGGAAATTCTGCTAATAGGTTTGCCTCTGGTCATGGACCATGCCCATTCCACTACCCAGCAACATTCTGCTAACACGTGTGCCCAGGATCATCCAGCATCTGCACCTTTCCACCCAAGCCCACTCTTAGCAACTTGAGCTTTCTCTTCTTGGATTCAGTTAGTCCGGAGAATGTCAGTTAGTTAGACCATCCCCAAACAATGAGATGGTCTCATGCAGTATGCGCACCTGCTGTTGCTGAAAATCAGAGAGGCCTTCCGAGGGGCCCAGAGCTAGCCAGCCTCAGGACTCACAGTATGATGCATGGTATTATGACTTGTTCAGTCCCTGTCGTGTTCTACATGATGCTTTGAGCAGCTCCTGCGCACACAGCCAGGGCTGTGAGTCCAGAGCGCTTCCCCCAGCACCCTTCCTTGCCGCTGTTGCACTTTTGGCACGCTGCGGAGGCTGCTTGCATACTTGTGAGTAGAAGGGTTCACTCGCGATGTTTGGCATAGTTCTCATTTAAAAAGAACTCAGTGCCAAAATCAAACACCAAGGAAAAGAAAGTTGTGATTTTGCTGCTGTTTCTTCCAGGATCCTGGGAACTAGTGTGTGATTTTCATAACAGCCCTGCTGACGAATCAGTCCTTTCGCCCCTTTGGAGGACATCAGACACCATCCGGAGGGCCCAGTGCCCTTCAGACAGACATGGTGACTCAGGTTGGAGCTGACGTTATCAAATATCCATGTTGTGGCTATTTTTACGATTGTGTTCAGTACTCATAGGGCTCGTTGAGTGGACACAGCCATGTGCTCATGCTTAACTGCATGAGATAAGATCCTTGTCCCCAAGAGCTTACTGCCTGACTGTTGCAAAAACCAGATGGCAGAAAATGGTTTCCCTCTGCCCATCAGCAGTGATTGAGGGGGTGGAGATGAGAAGGGTTCAAGTCAATTCCTAAGTCTCCCAGGGTGGGACCTCTGCTTTAGCATTTACCCTGTGTGATGTTTTAATCATGGACTGTCTATCCCCATTATTCATGACTGCATCTCCAGCTATGAGAATTCAATCTGATTTAAATGGAGCTTAATTAAAGCCTTGTTAGGTCATCAAGATGCCTCCCACCATGCAAAAACATGGCCATGAACAGCAAATATATTATGGATTCTAAAACTAGCCATCAGTCTGTTAGTGTACCAGAGTGCCAGCGGGGACACAAGGAAGTGTAAACTATTCTTGTCAGTCACATACTATGAGGCTGAATCATGTGGCTAGTCTTGGGGACACCTTCTGTTTGGACTGTGCCCAGCAGAGCAGGGGGAACTGGCCTTCTCTACCTACCTACCAGTACCAGCGCCTTCCAGTGAGTCTCCCTACAGGTGAGTCAAGTCCCCTTTGTTTAAGGATGGACCCATACACATAGACCCTGCAACTACATGGTGTTTTTGAGGAGTGAAAATCAGCTTTTTATGCCAACACAAAAGCCATCATCTTTTGAAGGTGTGTGCGCCACTTAAAGCCCGCGGTGAGGTGTGTGTGCAGCTGGGCACTTGTTTTCACCTTCTCCCACATTTTTTCAAAGCACAGGAAATTTGAGATGGAAGCACTAGATATGGGAAGTGACCCAGGGTGCATCAGCCGGGAGCAGGGGAAAGTGGGCACACAGTGTAAGGAGCCAGTTACTGCTGAGAACACCTGGGGCCGTTTAGGAGGTATGGAGAACACATCTATAGCTCTTCCCCCACAAGAGCAAGGAAGCTGGGTACCCATCCATCGACGCCTCTTTGCCATTGGCTCAGTTATTCCAGCCCTCGATACCGCTACCTTTGCTCTGTAGATTCCTTAATCAGAAAAGGCTCCAAGGTGAAGAGTCTCATGCTTACAGTAAGGACCACCACGTGCAGGGCAATAGTGTGAAGTAGGTGTGCACAGGAAGGGTCCTGCAGGGTCGGCCATAGTGTTTCTTCCTCCCTTCCTCCCTCCATCTCTTCCTTCTTCCCTCATAGTAAGGACCTCCTTTGTGAGAAGTTAAAGGTGTGTGCAAATTTGCCTGGTGAATGGAATCCGTAAGGAGAGGTCACTCTGGAGATGGTCTGTACATGAGAAAAGCAAAGGGTCCAGCTCAGCCTTCATTGCCAAGTGCCCTCCACCTGCCTGCTCTGTGGTCTCATTAATGTGCCCATTCTGTGGCTCCAGCAGCACACAGAGGGTGACCCCCACCCACTCATAATCCCAAATTTCACAAACCAAAGTGTTCTTTTACACATTTGCTTTAATTCCTAGCACTGATTTGTTTGAGAATGATAGGCGCCTAATTAATCTCCAGGGGAATGAATGCAAAAGTCCATTGACTTATTCCACACTGACCTCTGCCATTTTTTTTTTTTTTTTTTTTTTTTTTTTTTAAGATTTAACACTTACCGTGAGATGTTCCTGAAGTTCCATTGGACCTTTGTTTATTGAGTCTCGGAGATCTTTCAGCACTGATTTTCTGTAATGATACAATGATTTCCCAGTGTCAAGTTTCTTCCTACAGGGAAAAAGTCTCTCCCCATGAAAAGCAGAAGTTCCAGAGAAGTGAAAAGCTCAGCTACTTATGCTAAAAGCCATTCTTGAAAGTTAGCATACTCTGGTATAAAGTAGAAGCTCATTAAATAGACATTCCATTTGTACCATGAGAAGAGTGGAGGATAAATTTTCTTACCATCCTTGAAATAAGAAGTAAAAATATATAAAGAGGCGCTGAGGGTGGAACGTAGTTGGTAGAGTGTTTAGCCTGCATGAAGCCCTGGATTTGAGCCCCCGCACTGCATAAAATCAAGCATGGTGGTGCATGCCTTTAATCCTAGCACTCAGGCAGAAGAGATAAGAGAATGGGGAATTCAAGTCAGTCTTGGCTCCATGGTGAGTTTGAGGTCAGCCCTAACTACATAGACACTGTCTCAAAAAAATATTATGGAGTGAGTACAATCAAAACACATTTTATGAAATTCTCAAAAATATTTAAAACCATAATAATAAAAAATAAACAAAGAATAAAGTCATCTTTTCTGACCAAGTCTTTCTTTTCCTAGTCTTCATTTTCTGGACCCAGAGATGGCTTTCCATGGTAAAACCATAGGTGGTTTGGTGGCACCATGGTGACCTTCGTCTCCATCTCTCCTTCAGGGCGTGCCGCATTGCTGGCCTCCAGGGCCCACACATTCCATGGTGGTGTATGGTGCCCATTCTGGATTTCCTAGTGGTTATCCTCAAACCGGATTTTCTCAAGTCAAGGCCTGCCTGATCTAGTTCATGGACTGAGGACTCTGCCGATCCCTGTCCGAGGCATCTGTAAGCATCCTGTTGTGGGAAAACTCCCTCCTCTGCAAGGATTTCCAGCCTGCATTGCTGATGTGCTAGATGGAAATATTCTTTGCAATGGGGCTGTCCTCTGTAATATGCCTAATCTCTACCCACTGGGTGACAGTGACACTCCTTCCAGTCACGATGGTCAAAAATATCTCCTAATATTACCACATGTCTTATAGTATATAAGATAATCAACTTGAAGGAAGAGAGGCTCAGAATTTCAGATGTTTCTGTCCATGGTCACTGAACCTATTGATTAGGGACAGGGAAGACAGAACTTCATGACAAGGAGATGTGTGTTGGGACAAAGCTACTCACCTCACGGTAATAATGAGAGATAAAAAATGGCCAGAGTCCCGGTAGCCCTTCAAGGGCATGCCCCAAGTGACCTGCCTTCCACTTGGCCCTTCCTGTGAAAGATTTCACTACCTTCCAGTAGTGCCACAGGCTGGTGACCAAGCTTTAGCACATATGCTTGAGGGACACTTAAGAGCCAAACCCAGATACTCCTCTATGTCTGTATACAGAATCCATCTATTCTAAGGAGCTGGCTGGAGGAGCTGTTCAATAGATCCTTTATGCTTCCCATAACAGCCTCATCTGTCACACTTAAGTCCTGAGAGACTAAAATTAACTTACACCATGTACAGATTTACGTGCTTATTCATTCACCAAAGTGTGTCAAGAGCACTGTCTCCATAACTTCTGCTATGACCCCCGGGAAAGGGGGACGAGTAACACTTTTATGTGAAGGAGATGTTGGGATAATGGAGAAAGCAGACACCGGAAACTCCATTTGTGACACATTTCAGAGTCTATTCTCTTAAAGGAGGACTAGAGTGGCACTAGGGACACTGAAGGGTGAGGTTGCTTGCTCTCATGGGTCAGGGGTCTTGTGGATCTGGTCTGGCCTGAAGCTTATAACTTATAAACCATAGGCCATGGCCCAATCTAGCCTGCAGCCTGTTTTTGCAAGCCCTATGAGGTATGAATGGTTCTAATATTTGTAAAGGGCTCTAAAAAGCCAACAACAATAAAACAAAGAATAGGTATTAGAGACTATGTGCGAATCACACCTAAAATATTTACCATTTGGCCTTTTACAAAAAGCATGTTTGCCAACTCTATGCTTAGAATGAAATAACATCTTCACTCCCATGAGTTAGTGTACCTAGCAAATAGCAATGATATGTTCTCTTTTGTTCATGTGATAAATGTGTCAGTGAGGAGGATTTCCCACTCTTTTCCTTGGAGGAACCACGATTCTCTATGATGATCTTTTCACAAAACCTCTCAGTTTATGTATTCTGTTCTGTTCAGAACATGGCAAATGTGAATTGGAATTACAGAATCCATGGCTGGATAGGTCATAAGCCCTGGGAGGAGAATCTACTTCTGATATATTGCTAAACAGAGATCATGTCAAATTGCCATCTAAACACTTAACTTCATACCAATAGATTAGTGCAGCTTTCATCCTCCATCAGAGAAGCCTCTTTTGGCAGTAGATGGCAGTTACTACAGAGACCCACAATGGTCAAAGTGGAGATAATATGTGACCCTGGAGTGCTCAGCCTTCAATGGAACATCTACCTCAGCCCCCGCCACAAGGCTTACAGATGACTGAAGAAGAGGGGGCAGAAAGAGTGAAAGAGCCAAAGGCAGGGGAGGACTGATACAAATCAGTGTTTCCTGGACATGACAAGGCCACAGTACTCATGAACTCACAGCAGCTATGGTCGCCTGCCCAAGACCTCCCCAAGATCAAGCCAGACAAAATCCTGGCACAGATGGAAGAGGGCTCACAAGGTCTCACGGCTGGTGGAGGAGCTATTGTCGGTTGACAGCGGCTGGAGGAGGGAGTCTCTTTAGGGATGTAGCCCATGATCAACTATACATGTCCCAGCGGGTGGCCCTACTCCCGTGCAGATACTGGAAGCCCTAATTGGATTGAATGGGTTAAAAGAAAAAAAAAAGGATATGAAAGTGGGAAGGAAATGTAGGTTGGGGTCCGGGAGGAGCCGAGAGGACGAGGAATAGATATGATCAAGAACGGATTGATCAAGACACATTATATACACATGTAATCCTCAAACAATAAATGAAAAGAGTACTTTTTAAAAGATTACTCTAAAATCTGTTAATGAATTAAAATTTCTGGCATGCCACCCTACCACTCACTTCCTGGCCAATGGGAGTGAGAGTGCTTTGTGCCACGCAGACAATCAAGGGCCCTAGGCTGAGGGAGGCTCTTTCATGTTACACTTTCCAAATCATCCTAATGCCAATATCTCATCAGGAAACGAAGGGATGGAGAAGGACCAGTCATTTATCGGAGGCTTTTATGTATCAGACAGAAGTATATTCACACTGCCACTCCTGTGCCATTGTCCAGATCTCAGTCACGGGGCCACAGCACGGAGGACTAGTTAATACAGTCCAGTGTGTGTTATGGTTTCTGTTGAACACAAGGCAGTCTTTGTCATCAGAGGAAACTCTGGATAAAACTGGAAATTGGTGCCTCTGTAATAACACAGGGTTGATACAATATCAAGAACAATTGAAAACCTGATAGTAGGCTGGGGAGATGGTTAATGGGTAAAGCACTAGCTGCACAAGCATGATGACCTGAATTCGAATCCTAGAACCCTCGTAAAGCCAGGCTGACATGACGGCATGTCTCTAATCCCAGTGCTCCTATAGCAAGATGGGAAGCAGAGACAGGAGACTCCCCAGGAGTTCCAGGGCAGGCTAGCCTGGTGTAAGCAGTGCAGGGAGCAAAGAAACCCTGCCTCAAACAAGGTGGAAAGTGGGGGTCGATACCAGGTTCCTCTGTGCCACACTGCCACACTGCCAAGGCACACATACACAAGCATGCACACATATATACATACATCACACACTAAAGAAAAAACTGATAGCTTATCGTGTCATACAGAATCACGTCTGGAGTTCTAAGATAGATTGAAAGATATCATTGACACTATCTCAGGGTGCCTGAGCCAGTCACATCCTCTGGATACCAGATAATGAAGGAATTGAACTGTGACTTTACATATGGCCTTAAAGAGCAGAGAGGACAGCAGCAGGACCAGGAGACCCTCGAGGTGCCTGTGCCACATCTCACGGCAGATTTCCATCATTCGTCGGACAAAGTCTGTCTTCACAGGATATAGCTGGGGCTTCTTGGGAGGAACCTGAGAGGACCTTGGAAGGATGGGGCCTTTGATCTTCCTGTGATCTACTGTGGGCGAAACGTGGTGGCAAAGCTCCGTGGCATCCAGCAACGCTCATGCCATGACACACAAGGAAGGACAAGACCACAGCTCACTGATGGAAGACAAACAGGAAACAGAATTTAAATGCAGAGAGCTGAGAATGACAAATGAGGTGAGCGTGCAGAGAGGAAACGCTCAGGGTCTTCCCAGAGAAGGGGACAATGGTACATGTTGACGCCGTTAGCTAAGGGTGTTCAAAGGCAGAGGAGGGTGCTGGAGGCCAAAGCACAGCACCTGGAAGAGCCTGAAGCACCGAAGAGTTACAGAGAATGGAAATCAGGGCTCGAAGAGCAAAGCAGACAAGGATGCTAAGGGGCCTCCTGACTCATGCGGTGGTCCTGTGCTTTGTTCTGCAGTCAGAGGGAGGCCGGGCATGTTACTTTTCTGATAGCACGGTGAATCTTGAGTAAACCATCCTCTCCTATTATGTTCGAACAGTTCCAGAACTGCCTTCTGAGAAAATGATTTTTTCACTTACCAAACTCACATATGTGCAGGGTACACACTTAGAGAAGTATGCAAACACAGAATTGCTAAGAAAGAATCACACACAGACTCATCATGCAGGGTCATTGCTAACAAGGTGTCAGAATATGCTTCCAGTCGTTTGGCTATCCATAGCTTGATAGCTGAGATCGCAAGGTAAGTTGTGCTTTTTAAGACCGTTAAAGAAATTGTTAGTACAAAGTTTATTATATCTCATATTTCTCTGAAAATGGAGCCCACAGTAGCTTCCTACCCAATCTCCTGCTTCTAGTCTATTCTGAATCCAGAAGTCAAAGAAATTCTGTTAAAATGTTTGGAATAAAGTAATATGCTTACACACTACTCAGAGTCCTACATTTTGGTGCAGTTTTTTCTTTCTAGTCTTTTCCCCCCTGAGAATATTTTAAAATACTTTGGGTTAGACAGATGAGAGGGGTGTATGTGTGTGTGTGTGTGTGTGTGTGTGTGTGTGTGTGTGTTTCCATTTTCTTCTAGCATAATCCTGGTATGATTTGAATTGAGATGTCCCCTACAGGCTAATGTGTGTGAACACTTGCCTGGTCTGTGACGACTGGTGCTATTTTGGGAGGCTGTGGAACCTTTAGCACAGGAGGTGTGGCTGGTGGAGGTGACTTACTGGGAACGGACCTCTGACGGCCATAGCCTGACTCCAATCCCAGCCACAGCTCTCTGCTTCCTGATCCACCACTATGCCAATGAGCTGCCAGCTGCACCTGCCATGGGATGAGGTGTTGCCATGCCATCCCACTGTGATGGGCTGTATTCTCTGAAGAGAAGAGCCAAAACAAATTCTTTCTCCCTTCATCTGCTTCTGTAGGAGCAAGAAGAAAAGAAACAAACACAGGCCAATGTGTTTATCAGATTTTCATTACAGCAACAAAGACCAGAGGCAGCTGATAAGGAGCAAAGGTTTATTTGGGCTCACAGTTTTAGAGTTCAGTCTGTGACTGAGTGGCCTTGTTACTAGTGGAACCCGATAGCAGGTTCACAGTGAAACAAATCTGTTCATCTCGTGGCTAGACTGAAAAAGAGAGAGGGAAAGACCAGGGCCCCACAGTCCTTTTCAAGTGTATATACTCAGTGACTAAAGACTTTTCGCCATGCCCTACCTCTTAAAGTCGGTGCCAAGATGCAGACTATGCCTTTAATACACAGGTCATTGGGTAAAAATACAAAATAAACTTGAGCCAAGCATGGTAGTCCATACTTCCACACCTATAATCTCAGAACTCAGGAAGTAGAGGCAAGGGTATCAGAAGTTCAAGGCTATCCTGGGCTACACAGTGAGATCATCTCTCAAAAAACAGAACAAAAAGTTCCAAATCATAGCATCCAACTTTTAGCTGGAAAGTGGTTATGTGAGGAGTGTTTATAAAGTATTATATGTCATAAAGCACACGTTATTCATGCAGTCATGCATGTAACCCAGAACCTCCAATCCCAGATCAAAAGAGATAGCAACAGATCCGGTCTGAATGATGCACTTACATACATGCAGGCAAAGCACTCATACACATAAAATAAAAATAAATATACTGAAAAAAATTGAAAAAGAATTGATTTGACTTGCTTAAAACCACTTTACAATTGTGTTCATAATTGTGTTTTAGTGTTGTCTGTTAAGGTTGTCTTAAAAAACAACATTTTTAAATACATCTGTTGTCAAGCTTGTTTTGAGAGTGTCTTTATTTTATTTAAACCTCAGGATTTACTTTCTTTTTAATCACACCTATGTACATGTATCTGTGACCTAGAACTCGCTATGTAGACTAGACTGGCCTTGAACTCACAGAGATCTGCTTGCCTCAATGTCCCTAGTTTTGGAATTAAAGGCATGTGCTACTTCTCCTGGCGAGAAGTACACACTCTTAACCACTGACCTATCAGTCCGACCCACTCTGAGGATGTTAAACACTTGTCCATTATATCAGGCAATGCCTTCTTTAAGAGGCCTCAAGAGAAACATTCTTCTCATGGCTTATTGCTAAAAAATAGTTTTGTTTACCCTCAATACATAGGATAATTTGAAAAAATCTTATTGGCAATTCAAACTAAGTAATTCAACTTATTTTCTTTTACAAAGACTTATTTTTTTCTCACTTTAAAAAAATTAAGGTGAAGTTACAGGATATAGAACTTACAGGAGTTAAAGGTTTAGAACTTTACAACATTCATTTTTGTGTCCTAGATTTCTATCTCACTGGACTTATTCTATTCTCATTTCCTTTCACCTAACCCTTTGATGCATGCACATCTCTTGTGTGTGTGTGTGTGTGTGTGTGTGTGTGTGTGTGTGTGTGTGTGTGTATTTACATGTTAGCCCCCATCTCTTCCAAGTCTCCCAATAAGCATCTTAAATCATGGACAGTATCAAACCTTGTATATGTTTTTCCTATATGCCTGGCAGAGTTGTAATACACAAGCAGAGTTGCTGTCTCCTTATATTATATATCAGCCATGCCTCCTTTCCATCTCTATTCTAGGACTTTGATGTCATTCATAAGTAGAATAAAGGTTACTTGAACACAAATACTGGGGTAACACAATTGATCTGATACAAAGATGCTACTAAATGACTAATGGGTAGGTAGTATATACACAGTGGAAACACTGGAAAAAGGGATGATTCATATTCCAGGTAGTATGAAGCAGAACAACAGAAGATTTCATTATATTACTTGGAATGGTGTATAAATGAAAACATATATATCGCTTATTTATGAAAATCTCTAATATTTTCTGACTGAGGGAGCTCTAAGTAGATGAGACTGTGGAAAGAAAATACCTAAGTTGATGGAAATACTGTATGTGTGTGTGTGTGCATGTGTATATGTGTGTGCATGTGCATGTGTGTGCACATGCATATGCATTTGTGGTTTACATGCACGTGTGTGCCTGTGCATGCTTTTCTGTTGCTGTGATATAATGACAATAGCAACTTCAGGGAGAAAGGGTTTATTGTGGCTTAGAGTTCCAGAAGTGTTGATCTTGTTTGCTGACTTAACTGGATCTGGAATCAACTAACAGACATGCTCCTGGGCACACCCATAATAGATTTTTTTTGACAAGTTTAACTGAAATGGAAAGACTCACCCTGAACATACGTGGTGTTTTCTGGTGGAAGCCCAGAAACAAGGAAATCTGAGAAAGAACAGCTTTTGCTATTTGCTTGTGTCCCTTCACAGCATGATGGCAAGTTCATCTAGACCAGTGGCACCCGGCTGCTACTGCCACGGCAGCCTTTGCTGCTGCCGTTATTCTATGACATTAGAGCTCAGCCTCTTCAGGCTTTCAAAACAGACTGAAGAGCAGTGGCTCTCTCTCCATGAGCCCTCCAGGCCTTCAGCACCAGAGTAGGACTGCTGAGTCTTCCAGCCTCATGAGCAGTCACTGGGTTCTAGTTTTAGACAGTCATTGTTCAACTGTATCCTACAAATCAATCTAATAAAGCCCCTTTAAAATATATTAACCCCCCCGTATATAGTCACTGTACTGATTCTTTTCCTCTTAAACAACCCTGACTGATACAAGAGAGACAAAGTCCATCATGCTAGGGAAAACATGTCAGTAGGCAGAGAAGGCATGATGGCAGGAGCTGAAGGTGACTGGTAACGTGTCCAACTCAGAAAGCAGACAGTAAACAGGAAATGCGGCCAGACTATAATGTCTCAAAGTCATTTCCAGGTGACCAGTTTCCTCCAGTGAGGCTATACCTCCTGAAGGTTCCAGACCTTCCCAAACAATGCTATAAGCTAGGAACCAAGTGTTCAAACTTGTGAGGTTATGAGGGATGCTTCACATTCAAACCACTTGTATGTATGCAAGCATATTACATACATATTATATATACATATTACATACATGTATATATGTTATATATACATACAGAGTTTAAGCAATTCAGATCATAGCTATATATCTACATCTATACATGTATATATCCATGCATAGTCATATATCTATATATTAATATATGAGTGTATATGTGAGTATTTTTACAATATTGTAGCTTACTTGGTATGATACTCATTTATTTTTTTATTTGTATTTTATGTGTATGAATGTTAGGCCTGCATATGTTTAAGTGTACCTGTGTCATGTAGTGCCCGGGGAGGACAGAAGAGGGTGCTGGATCCTCTGGAACTGAAGTTATGAAGGGTTGTTAATTACCATGTGGGTGCTGGGATTCAAACACAGGTCTTCTGCAGGACAGCCCGTGCTCTTGACCAGTGAGCCATCTCAGAACCCCCAGTGTGATAGTTTTATATAACATTTCTGAAATGGAGACAGACCTAAAGAAGCAAATTGCTGTGAAAATAATTAGATCATGCCTAGTTCTAAACTATGGCCATGGGACAGGCCATGCCAGCTAGAGCTGGAGCATGTGTCCTCACATAGGGAGAAGGAAAAAATAACTGAAAACTATTTATAAGGCAGCTACATCTCAACCTAATACAGATTAGTTGGGAAGGAAACATAACTGGCCTCTGGGTTTTTGCCTCAGACTGCAGGGTTACCAAGAAGGGCAGGGAGTGGTTTGGAAGGAAATATAAAACATTCATTCTGGGGACATTGACTGGGAAGGAAACTGTCTAGGACCACCAGATGGAAATGTCTACGTTTTCCCCAGGCACTGAATTAATTTCCATTTAGGTTCATTCATTCCAAGAATGTTTTTCTCTGACTGAAATATAGCCACCCTAGAACTCAGGCTATCTTTCTGTATACAATCGAGTTCCTACTCTCATGAGAGGCCTTGCTAGTGGCTTCTTTCACCTAATGTCATTTACTGTCAGCCTTAACTTTAGAGCAAAGACTTGATGCACCTGATACTGCCATTCAGCTTGTTTTATCTCTAAGTAAAACACATGCAGTTATTCAAATGCTTGGGGAAACTGTGTGTACCTACTGTGCTAGGTGATAGGCCCATAGAAGACTCAGACATGGTCTTGACCATTTAAGGAATAACACGTCCACTAGAAAAGATGACATAACACAATCCAATCAGTCTATGTTCCTCAGAGTCACACAAAGATTGTTATCTTCCGCAAAGTTTCTCATGGTGGCTTGCACAGGCTATACACAGAGCCAATTTTGTGCATATTAACTGGTAGATTATGGATTCAAGCTTGCAGAAGAATGATTGTACAGCAGACTTTGGCAGCTGAAATCTAATATCTCCCCTCCATCAAAATCATCTTCCTACATGCTGTAAGTTGTGATGGCAAATGATTTCTGTCCCCAAGATGTGACATTCATGCTACACCAGGTGCTGCCATGTTTACACTCTCAGAGTGGCATCGTATGAGTACCTCTGACGTGAGGACGATCTTTTGTTCTTTCAGAGAACACTTGTTTAAGAACAGCCAAGAGGCATTCCAGCTGTGACAGGCAAAGCCCCCTTTTAGACAGATGAGGTGCAAGAAGCAACTTGGTAACATTACAGAAAACACTGAACTATTAAGGACCTTCAGAATTATCATCTAGATCTGCCCTGAGCTAACTGCTTCCACTTGAGTAAGCCATGAACTGTTCCCTGCCTCAGGCCCTAATTTATAAAAGATGACCAGAGAGGTGAGGTTTCAGGAATTTCTGGGTTCTGATTTCTTTCATGTGATTTTCTTTTTAGGTACCTTTCTATCAGAGGATTCCAGAATGACAGCTGTTCAATGAGTTGTTTTTTACTCTTGATGTTAATGGGAAGGTCCAGATGTGAATATCAATAGTCTTAGCAGTGAGGCAACGCTTGGGTGTGTTGCTCTGAGAGATTTTTCCCAATGAATGACAATGATTTATTGAGAAGGGCTTGGATTATGTTTAGGTTGGGTGGTGGCCTGAAGCTTCCACACCTCCAGGTTGTCGCCAGGAGCAGGTTGTGAGACTCTTCCATTTGATGAAGGGAGAAAGCTCTGGCCATGGACAATAAAACCTGTCTTTGTCCCACCACTCATTTCTAATGAGGTTTGGGACAAGGCTGTGTCTTCTCTAGACTTTAGACTGTTTATTTAAAAAATAGTGGTTTGGGCTAGATTCTCTTATTGTTGCATCTAGAGCTAGCATTCTATAACTTCTGTGTACCTGGTCTGGGAGTGTGATGGATGTGATCTGTGAGCAATGCTTTAGTGAAGGTTGCAAACCCTACTGATTTTCACAATAATGACACTCTTCAATCAGCTTTAACACTTGTGGCTGTGCTCAGTGAGCCTTGAGCTATGAATAGTACTTTCTTTGCAAGCAGAGAACTTCGTGTCTAAGTTCCAGGATTGACTGTAACTGTGTAGTTCCGAGCGTGTCACTTTGAATTTTAAAGCTTCCTTGACCTCCTCCATGAATTGGATGCTCTGATATCACTGGTGTGTGGTTTTTGTTGTGATAAGTGACTTGCACAGGTGTTGGCACATAAATATGTTTAATAAATGATAGCTCATATGCTGTAATCTCTGCAGGCTTAATAAAGACATTTGAGTCTATTAATCAAATGAATAATGAGAAAACAGGGCTGTCATGGGGGGGTATTCTATAAAAGAATGAAATAACAACTTTGTGATGTTAGAGAAAAAAAATATAAACTCTGTGGGCCCTCAGTTTCTTCATGTGTACCAGATGATAGTTTTAGGGCTCTCTATGAGTCAGTAATTTCTTGTCTGGCTCATAAACTGGGTCTGGATGTAATTCTAAAGTAATTCAAAGAGATAAATTCCAAAATGAGGTTTTAAGTAACAGCAGCATTGTGGTAATAAATTTGAGTCTGACTGTTTTAAAGGATAATCCTTATTTGAATGTATAATTCAAGTTAGTTTATTTTAATAATACGGAGTCAATGTCTACCTTACTACATTCCAATGCATTGGCTAAATTTTGTAGCCACACCTGAGATATGTGGGAGCAGAAAAAGGCAGCAGGAAGAGAGGAGACAGGAAGGGGTAGAAGGCCAGGACAAGAATAAGGTAATCTGGCAAGGCTAGTGATTCAGCCAAGGCTGGCATTGTCCTCCCTGGTTGGGCAATGACTTGCTTGCATAATGAGCTTTTAAACAATGTATATATTTCTGGAAATTTCTTAGAAGCATTTGTAGATTCAATCATGTTTTCAATGTATCATAAGCATGCTCTGTTGAAAACATTCCCATAGCAAAATTCTCTGTAAAAAGGGGCTGTTCTCTAGTTCTAAATCTATATTAAAATTTGTTAAAGGAAAGTTCAACTTTAGTTCTTTTCCTGGAGAGGAAAAGTGATGTCAGTCCACCCTGCTGAGAGCCCGGTGTGGGAACAGTTTGTCTGGCCTCCTGGGCTCTCAAGGGAGAGTAGACAGAGATGAGGAATAGACATGTATTCCAGAACTGGACTTTCAATGGGCTTTTGGCCAAACTTGGCCCAATATTTTAACAGAGAGAGAACACTGACCCAGGCTGAATGCTGACTCAAGGCCAGCTTGCTTTGGACATGCTGTTTTCTGCCAGGCAAACCAGCGTCGTCTCCCCAAGGTACTTACTCCTCAGGGACAGGAAATACTGGGAGTGGAAGCCTTGCTCTTTCCACGTCTACTGCCCAGGTCCAGCTTTCCTGTAGTTCTCACAATGGGAGTTACACAAAGGCAAGGGAGAGGAGAAGGCTGGCAAGAGGAAGGAGAGGCGAGAAGGCCACCCATGAAGATGCAGGACTTGGATACAGCTAGGCAGCCCCAAGAGGGAATCATCATGGAAGAGAACAGTCTAGTAAACATGGGGAAGAAGGAAAAGAAAAGCAGGGATCCAGGGAAACCTCACAGACAAGATGGAAAAGATGGAAATCCAGCATGGAAACAACTGAGGGAAGACACAGGAACCTGGGTCAAGTTCTGCGCGCCTCCCGGTGGCTCGCACTCAAACCTTGATGTAGAAAAATGTCCTGCGATTCAGTGTTCAGGAGAAAAATCCAGTATGTGAGAATGTCCTCTGCTTCTTCTTTGCAGATTCCTGTACTTAGGTGCTAGGAATTCAGACATGGCAACTGATCTTTCAGGAAGACCCTTCATCGGATTTATCCTTCTAAAGAGACTGTATTATAGGGCAGCTGTAAGAGGACTGACTGCTGAAATGATGGTGAGTAGAGAGGGCTGGAGAGGAAGAGCGTTTCATCTCCAAGACTGTGTTCAAATCTGAAGCACTGATATGCTTCTAAGATAAATGTAAGTGATTTATAAGAACTGGGTGACTGGTAATATCCAACACATCTTGTCCTTGGCACAGCACAAATATATGTACTCACAGACAAGCCAGTGTCCATCTCACTCCTCCAGTTGTCAAAGTTTTTAAAGAGGACAGAGGTATTTATGAGAGTTTTCGTTATTACATAGAACCTGTCTTCCTGGGGGGAGAATGATCAGGTAGAGGAAGCCAAGAAGAGCAGAATCGGATGATTTTAAATAACCTCTATACTAGGTAAATATCTTTGAGAGATAACAAAGGGTGAGAATCAATATATTTAATGGCTCAGGAACAGAATCAACCAATCACAACTGACCTTGGATGTAAACAACCTGTATTAGCCTTAGAGATAACATTCCCCTAGCAGTGGATGTCTCATCGAGCTGTTTGCACTCTGGCAGTTATATGCCTAATCAGTTTGGATTATTTGTTCAGTACCTGTCTTCCTTCCAGATGTAAGCCTTGGCATGTTATGGGTGGTTGATAAAAATCTTTGTCAACTGACTACAAATTCTGACCAGTCAGCAATATAGAACATATCTCATCTTACTGTGATGTAGCTAATATAAAAGAAGCAGAGCTAGGGGTTTACCTCAGAGGCAGAGCATGAGCCTGGCATGTGAAGACCCGTGTTCAATTCTCAGCACCCAAGTAAGATAAAATAAAAATTTTTAAAAGGTGGCACAGAGTCATGGGACAGCACTCAGTATCAGGATAACAGCTCTGCCTGTGCCCAAGTTCTGCTCTTAACTTGATCCATGACTGGATAAGTCCCTTCCCCCTCTTTCTACCTCTGACTCCTTTTCTATGCAATGACAGGACTGATGATCTGAGACCAACTCAGTTCTAATATTCAGTAATTAAGTATGCCAAGAGTGAAGGGTGGTTTATTTGTAACCAGAAGAGAATACTATGACTTATAAAAATTGCCAAAGACTATTTAGAGGAAAGGTGGGATAGGATTTTGTATAAAGTACACTACAGTTGTATGATGCAGGTGTTTATTTTATATGAGAGAAAGACCATAGGACACGAATATTTAACCTACCACCGAGTTTTCTTGGCAGCTCCAGCCAAGCTAAAGAGACCTATCATTCTTGTTCAAGGTCCATTTCCGACTAAGTTGTCACACCATTGAATTATTAGTGAATTGAAGTCCAAAGGGAAGAATTTTTGCAATCTAGCATTGGACTCTGGAGCTATACAGCCATGATTACTGAGAAGGTTTCCCAGAAAAGCTCCATGCAGCAGAGTCACACAGACAAACCTTCAGTCTGTGACTCTTGTGAGCTCACTCTCCAAGTATTTCTCATGCTCCAACAGTTTTTTTCCTAAAGAAGACAGTGAGGAAATCTCATTTTGCCTCTTGCTGAACTATTTTTCAAGGATAATATGTGGAATGAATTTTTATTTCTATTCATTTTCTAAGGAAACAAAATGCTATTCATTTACTTCTTTAAAATATTGGAAGGGGGCTGTCCTGTGCATTCTAGGATGTTCAACATCTCTGGTCTACATACCAGTGATAACTTCCCCCTCCTAGTCATAACAATCCCCAAATGTCACCAGACATTGCCTAATATCTCTCAGGAGAAAGATAACCCCTAGCTCAGAACCATTGTTTCAGACATACATACTGGAAAATTTGTAGTTGAAATTATGTACCAGAATTGTCTTAAAATAATCTTGATCTGGAGAGGGTCTAAGATGATAAAAAAAAATTGGTCACGAGTTATTATTTGTTGGATCTCAGCAATGGGCATATGGAAATTTGTTACACTGCTCCCTGTGTTTATTTTTACTTGAATAGTCATGTATTTCATATAGACTATCTCAATCAGTCTTAATCATCTTTATATCCCCTCCCCCACTAACACACCCCATAGCCCTCCAACTGGAACTCATACATTCTTTCATCTATGTTAAGGTCTATTGTGTCACATTACTGTCCCAACATGTTCTTCAGTGAAGGTTCATCCACTGAGGTCTAGTCAGCCTATCTGGAGTCCCTAGCTTTAGGAAGATTAGCTCATCCTCACCCAATAGTAATCTGTTACCAATATTTCTTCAGCAACGATTGGAATCTGCCTCCCATCTCTCCAGTTCCATGTTTGGTTTTTGTCTGCTTGAGTTTGCATGTGTCTCGAGCATTCCAACACCATTGCTGTAGGTTCATATAAGCAAGGTCTGAGGAGTTTGTAAGATTCTATTTCCTCAGTCATACACCTCCTCCCTGGCTCTCACAATCTCCCCCTGCCCCTTCCACAATGGCCCTTGAGCCTTGGGTGAGTGAAACTTAATATAGGAGTCCTGTCCAGGGACCCACACTCTGAAGATTACAATTCTCCATTCTTTGGCCACTTGTGACCTTCTGTGTTCCTGGCCCTCTGTTGCATGAGGAGCTTCATTAATGAGAGTTGAGAGATCCATCAGTGTCCTCTGTACCCCTTGTTCCATGCTGTGTGAGCCTTGTATAGACGTGGCATTGTAGATATGCCACTTAGGCATGGGCAATTCATGGACAATGTCTGTGTGTGTGGTACTTTGTAGTAGTCTGTCTAGTGCAGCAGAAACTTCTTTGGTGAGTGCTGACCCTGATACTTGACTGTATATATAAAGATTCATATTTTGCATTTAGTATGAGGTTATATTAGCCTAGGAATGTGACAGTCTTGGGGATTTCTCTAAGATCTATGACTTCTTCAACCATAAATACTTGGCTATGATTACAGTACCCCACATGAGTTTCCTCCCATTGAGTGAACTCTAAGGCCAATCAGGTAGCCATTGATTGGTCCCAAGATAAAAATGCCACTGCTGCACCAGTGTCAAGTGCTGTGTCAGTCATTGATGTGGTTATTTGGCCATGAAGCTGGTGTTGGATCATCGATTGACATTCTTCATTGGTAACTTGCATTATGTTCTCCAGAACTATCAGAGCTAGCCTTCAGGGGAAGTGGTTTTCAGGTCAGTTCCCACCCCATTGCTCCAAGTCTGGTCTCTGAAGTATGTCCTGTTTTCAGCAATAGGGTTTTACCTTCAAGTTCTGAGAGGAAATCAAGGACTGTGGCAATAACCTTTGTAATTCAGAGAGTCTTTTGGACTACCCTGGTCAACAATTCAAAGGAAGGTTTCTCCTGTCTGGCGGTGTTTCTTGTTATATAGCCTTCAGTTATGCACATGGACTCATGTCTGATCCTCCATCCATGCCTTCCCCATTTAAAGCGCTCCTGTTTCCCATTTCTCCCATCATAATTCCAGTCTCCTAGGGCCCTACCTCTCTTGAGCGTCTTCTTTCCCTTTATCCCGAGTTCCTTGTATGGCCCTCCCTCTGCTCTCCCATTTAAATACCCCTCCCGTTTATCTACTTCTCCCTTAGTAACACCTGTCTCCTACTATTCTTCTCTCTCAGGTTCTTTCTTTCACCTTTGCTTCCCTGGTTCCTGCAATTACATAGGAAACATACCCACATCTAAGGGGTTGTAGCTAGGATCCACAAATAAGGGAGAACATACTTCATTTGTTTTTCTGAGTCTGTGTTACTTCATTTAGCATAAAATTTTCTAGTTTCATTCATTAACCTGCAAATGTCACGATTTCTTCTTTCTTTACTGCTGTGTAGATGTAGATGCAAATTCTGTAAATGTACCACATTTTCATTATCCACTCATCAGCTGAGGGACACTTAGGTTTTCTTTGATCCCTTAGCTGTTGTCAAAAGAGTATCCACAAACATGAATGTACAAGTACATCTGCAATAGGATGAGTCCTTTGGGTATATGCTGAGGAGTGGTATAACTGGGTCAAATGGTAGATTCTTTTTTTTTTTTTTTTTTTTTAAGGAATTCTCCACTCTGCTTTTCATAGGGGTTGTATGAGTTTACACTCAGCAATGAATTCCCACCAGCAATGAATAAACATTCCTCTCCCCACATCTTCTCCAGCATTTGGTATCATTTACTCTCTTGATCTTAGCTAGTCTGACTGGGGTGAGATGAAATCTTAAAGTGGTTTTAATCTGCATTTCCCTAATTATTAACGATGTTGTACACTTTATTTCTTCTTTTGGGAATTCTCTGCTCATATTTTTAGTCCATCTGTTAATTGGGTCATTTGTTTTCTTAATTCTTTGTTTTTGAGTTCTTTATATATTCTGGATGTTAAACCTCTGTCAGATGTGTCGTTGGTGAAGATTTTCTCCTACTCTATGAGTTTTCTCTTCACTTCCTTGGCTGATTCCATTGCTGTACAGAAGCTTTTTAGTTTAATGAGGTCCCACTTGTTGATTCTTGACCTTAATTCCTGAGCAACTGATGTTTGTTTTAGAAAGTCCTTTCTTACACCTTTATCTTGTAGCTTACTGCCAATGTTTTCTTCCAACAGTTTCAACGTTTCAGGTTTCACATTAAGGTCTTTGATCCATTTGGAGTTGACTTTTGTGCAAGGTGAAAGATAAGGGTTTAGTTTCTTTCGTCTACAGGTGGAGATCCAGTTTTGCCAGCACCAGTTGCTGAAGATGCTGTCTTTCCTCCATTAAGTGTTTTTGGCCCCTTTGTCAAATATTAGGTGACTTCAATTGCATGTACTCATGTTTGAGATTTTATTTATATTTCATTGGTATATGGGTCTATATTTTTGCCAGTACTATGCTGTTCTTATGACTAAAGCTCTGTAATATAATTTGAAATCTGGTATAGTAATGCCCCGAATTGCTCTTTGTACTCAGGGCTGCTTTGGCTATCTGGGATCTTTTGTGTTTCCATATTTGGAATGAATTTGAAGATTTTTTTTTTCTAATTCTGTGAAGATTGTCAAGAGAATTTTGACTGGGATTGCACTGAATGTATATATTGCTTTCGGTAGGATTGTCATTTTCACAATATTAATTCTTCTAATCCATGAGCACGGAAGGTCTTTCCTTCTACTTGTATCCTCATCAATTTCTTTCTTTAAAGATTTAAAATTTTCATTGTAGAGATCATTAATATCTTTGGACGGGTTTATTCTGAGATATTTAATATTTTGAGGCTATTGTGAATGGGAGGATTTCTTTGTTCTATTTCTCCAATTGCTTGTTAGTGGTGTATAGAAAGACTACTGATTTTTCTAGATTAATTTTGTAACTTGACACTTTACTGAAAGTGTTAATGATTTCTAGGAGTTTTCCGGTGGAATATTCATCATCTTTTGGGTATAATATCATGTCATTTGCAAAAAGGGATCATTTGACCTCTTCTTTTCCAATGAATACTCGTTTAAATTATTTCTCTTGTAATATTGCTCCACCAAGGGTTTCAAGGACTATATTAAAAATGAGTGGGGATAGTGGACATCCTTGCCTAGTTCCTGATTTTAATGGGACTACTTCCAGGTTTTCTCCATTTAGATGATGTTGGCTGTATTTTTTTTAATATATCATTTTAATTATGTTGTGGTATTTTCCCTCCAGTCCAATCTCCTCTAGGAGTTTTAACATAAATGCATGTTGAATTTTGTCAGAGACTATTTTTTTTGTCAGAGACTGCATTTATTGAGATGACCATATATATTTTTTTGGTCTTTGAGTCCATTTATATGCTTTATGACATTCATTGACATGTGTATTGAACAACTCTGCATCTCAGGAATAAAGCCAACTTGATCATGGTGGATGATCTTTTTGATGTGTGTCTGTATGTAGTATGCAAGTATTTTATTGAGAATTTTTGCATTTGTGTTCATTAAGGATATGTGTTTATAGCTTTCTTTTTCGGCTGTATCTTTACATGGTTTTGGTGTTAGAGTGATGCTGGTTTCATAGAAGGAATTTGGGTGTTCTCCCTCTGTCTATATCTTTTTGAATAATTTAATCAGTATTGAATATAGGTCTTCTTTGAATGTCTGGTAGAATTCTGCTATGAATCCATCTGCATCTGGGCATGTTTAGGTGGGAGATTTTTATATTACTGTTTCAATTTCCTCATATGTTATGTGTCTGATTATGCACATGATCTCTTCGTGGTTTAGCTTTGGTGATTCTTATGCTTTTAATTATATGCCCATTTCTTTAAGGTTTTCAAGTTTAATAACATATAGGTTTTCTAAAAGTATTCTCTTATAATGTTCTGGATTTTTTTGTTTTCTGTTGTGATAGTTCCCCTTTCATCTCTGATTTTGTTTATTTGTAGTTGCTCTTTCTTTCTTTTGGTTAACTGGTTTAAGGGCCCATCTTTCTTGTTTATCCTTTCAAAGAACCAGATTGTTATATCTTTTTGGTTAATTGTTCCTTTGATCAGAATGAAGTGACTCTCTCTATCTCTTCTGATTAGTTTTGCTTTGAAGTCTATTTTGTCAGATATTAGAGTGGCAACTCCTGTTTGTTTTTTAGTGTCGTTTGCTTACAAATTTTTCTACTCTTTCACCTTAAGGAGTGCCTGGCCTTGAAGTGGGATAGGTTTCTTGCACAAAACAAAAGGATGGATTTTGTTTCCTGATCCATTTCCCTAGTCTAAGTCTTTTACTGGAGAGTTCAGTCCATTGATACTTTAGTTATTATTGAAAGATGTGTATTGATTGCCATCATTTTAGTTTCTGTTTGCATTCTAGGTCTAACATTTTGGTTCCCCAGTTATACCTTCACTTAGTTTCTTTCTGTTGCCCCTTGGATATAGTCATGCCTTTCTTCAGCTCTTTGTATTGCTTCAAGTATTCTTTGAAGGACTTATTTTCTGGACTTTAATTCTTTCAGCTTATTCATGTCATGGAAGATTTTTCTTTCCCCTTCAACTTTAAAAGAAATTTTTGCTTGGTAAAGTGTTCTAGGTTGGCATCTATGGTAATGTAGAACTGGGAATACTTTGGTCCAGGCTCTTCTGATTTTCATGGTTTGCACTAAAAGTCAGCAGTTATTATGATGGGTTTTCCTTTATATGTGACTTGTGGTTTTTCTTTTGTGGCTTTCAATATTCTCTCTTTGTTCTGTATGCTTAGTTTTTTCAGTACAATATTCCATGGGGAGTTTCTTTTCTGACCTATTTGGTGTTCTATGTGCTTCTTGTATGCATATGGGCATGTATTTCCTAAATTTTGGATTTTTTTTCTACAATCTGGTTGAAGATCTGGTCAAAACCATTATCCTGAGATTCTTTCCTCTATGCCTATGATATATAAATTTGGTCTTTCATGGTGTCCCATACTTCCTGAGTGTTCCTTTCCTGAGTCTTTTAAATTTTTTCATGATCTTTGCTTGAGTGCTCCAATTCTTCAACTTTCTCATCCAGTCTTGATATTCGGCTTTTCATTTCATTCATTCTATTGGCGAGTCTTTTCTCCTGTCATTTCAAATTGGCTCACTGAGTGTTTCACTTCCTTCTTCATTTCAGCCTAAGTTTTCTTTAATATTTCCATCTATTTTGTGAATTCAATCAGAAGATGATCCCTATCTACTTTTAGTACTTTGATTTATTTGTGTATTTTGTAACTTCGTTGAATTATTTGATCATATTTTTTATTGTTCTTTTAAACTATGTGTCCTGAGTTTTCTCTATGGTGTTCTCATTGCAGAACTCTTCTTCTATAGGACTGATGATGTTTGGTAGAAACATATTATTTTGCATTGCATAAATTGTTCCTCCACCTGCCAAGATGGACTTCACGTTCAGCTTCACCTACCTCCTTGGATCAGCACAAACAAACTTGACTGTTGGTGCTCCCTAGAACAGGAGGAGCTGGGAGAGTCGGCTACCCCTCCCAAAGAACCAAGGACTTGAATTGTACATGGAGGAGGGGCTAAGGTGTGAGTGGAAAATCGGAGAGGAGATTAGCCCCTTCGCCATCTTGGGCGGCTGCCAGCAGCTCATGGGGTCCCTGCAGAAATGTAGAATTTGCTGCATGACCTCAGTAGGGTCTTCCCCAGCATCCAATTGCTGTGTAAGTAAACCCAAATAAACTGGTTTCCCAAACTACAATTTGGTGAAACTATACCTCACTTTGCCATTAGGGACCTAGGTTGGAGGTCAGGGCTGGATGCTTGTTGCAAAAATTTTCTCACTGCAGGACTGGCATTCAGCCTCGTCCCACCCCCAGGTTTGAACCGACTGAATGAATAGAGAATGTTCTTTAGAGAGATTAGTTACTCACAAAAAGTTCATCTCCAGAGGGAGGGAAGGGAGGTTGCCTATGACAGAGACTGCATTTTGATCATGGGAACCCCGGAGTGTGCATCCAAGATGGTTACCTCACCCGCAGCCTCTCTTCCTCCCAGCCTTCCCTGCGTTTCCCTTAAGCCATTGGCTACTCAGTTGTCAGTCAGGCTCAAGTCCACCCCTCATAGTAGACAGAGAGAAAACTGCTCTTTGCTTTCTTTTTTCACGCTACAACGCTGCTCACGCCTCACAGAAAGAATTTTAGCAACATTTGTGCTTTTGTTGTGATCTTGGCATGTGGATTTCTTTTGTTGTTTGTGATTCTGATGTGAGACTCAAGCCTTCGTTTGTTGAGTTTAAGTCTGATCCTGCTTGTATACTTGATGTGACTTGGTTGTTTTCTTATTGAGTATGTAAAGCTGGTTGGTCAAGGTTTCAGGTTTCCTCTTCTGTTTTTATATTGGAGGGAGCAGATCGCCCCAGTCTTGCTGCTGAGGAGTTCCCTCAGAGATACAGGTTAGGTGAGGTCAGATTCTCTCAGGCTTCTTCTCAAGTCTGGGCCCCTCTAGTCAGCACGATTTGGGAAGCTTGCTAGGCAGAGGCTGACTTCAGGCTTTCTCAGGCAGTCTTCAAAGGGCTGGGCCCCTACTACAGGGCACAGAAGCCTAGCCCTGCAGCAGTGGGAGGGGCTGCAGAGGGTACCAGTGTGGGGGATGGGCATGGTGCTATCCAGAGAGCTCACAGCCAGGTAAGGAACGAGGGTAGTCCAGAGATCTGGGGGGGCTAAGTGTAAAAGTATGCCCGTGCCCAAGGCTGGAAGTTTTAAAATAATTCTTACTGTATCCATTTAATGTATATAATTATGGAATGTACACATAGTACAATAATTAGGGCATTGAATGATACTGTTCGTCATCTCACATATTTACCTTTCTGTATTTTTAGTTTTGCAGCAAGAGTCACTAAAAATGTCCCATTTAGAAGGAACTCCAAATGCAATACGACTTTATTACAGTCCTTGTGCTACATATCATACCCCTGGGTTTGCTCATCTTGTGAATCTGTGTTTTGTGCCCTCTAACCCACATCTTTCCATTCCCTTCTCACAAATCTGACCTCATCTGTAGAAATCACTGTTCTATTCTCTATCTCTTCATATTTGACTTGTTCATTATTTCTCTTTTTATTATCTATCTATGTGTGTATGTCACATATGTACAAGTGTCCTCAGAGTCCAGAGGAGGGTGCCAGGTTCCCTGGAGCTGGAATTATGAGGTACTGAGTACTGGATACTGGGAACATGACTAGAATAACTGGGAACCTAACTTGAGGCCTCTGGAAGAACAGGAAGTACTCTTCACTGCCACTGCAGAGACATCTCACTAGCCCTTTGAGTTATTGTTTTGCTGCTGTTTAGATCCCAGTTATAAGTCACATAATACAATACTTTTTTGGCATGGTCTCTAGTCTGCTTGTGACTGTTTTGCAGGTTCTTCTATGCTGTGGCAAATGCCAGGATCTTGCTCATTTATAAGACTGAATTATATATTCAGATATCCATATAGATAAATGTGATATAGATAGCATAGTCTATAAATAGAAGGTATATATCAACCTCTTTATTCATTTGTCCATTATTGGATATGTAGGCTGTTTCCATGAATGTCTTTCTGTTGTGGATAAAGCTGCAATTAACCTGGAAGTACATATCTCAGCAAGCAGTGACTTCATTTCCTTTGGGTATATGCCCAGAAAAGGATTGTTGGGCCATATGGCAATTACATTTTTAATTTCTTTAGGATCGTCCATATTGCTTTCTATAATGATTGAACAAATTTATATTCACACAAAATGTGCACAATTTTCTCCTTTTTCCTCACCAAAATCTGGCATTTTTGACTTTGTGGTACTAGCTGCTCTACTGGGTGTGAGGTGATATAACTTTTAAACAGGATTTTAGAAAAAGATATGACTCAGTTTACAAAGCACTGCAAGAGTAAGGCCATAAGTCTTCATAGAGCAACTGATAAAGTTAGTCATTCAAAGGATGATATATCTGTGGCTTCCCGAGTCTCAACACATGACTCCTTTAGGACCATGATTCGCTTGTGGGTTCCAAACACCCCCAGGAAGTTATGATGATAAAAAGATTTATAACATCAAGTGTTCGAAGATCCCATTCCTGGCATTCAAGAATCTCTAGCTTGGGTCACTGATTAAGAGTGCTTATTACCCTTGCAGAGGACTTGAGTTCAGTTCCCAGTTCAGTTGGGCAGCTCACAGTTGCCTGTAATTGCAGCTCCAGGGGATCTGACATTCTCTTTTGACTTCCGTGGGCACTTGCACTCATGTGTACACACATACACACACACAATTAAAAATGAATGAATATCTTTTTAAAAAAAAACAACATAAAATTTAAAAAGCCAACTTTCCAGCCTTTCCACCCTGGGGTATATGACCCTGAGCAAATCCTTACCTCTCTGAGCCTCAGAGTATTCCCCTGTGAATGACTGATATAACCACTGTGGAGGAGTCTGGATTCTATGAGAAGCCTTAGGTGGGAGGCAAGTGGGAAGATGGAAGGATAGAAAAACTGATAGGACCTGGGCTCCCCTGGCCAGAGCTTGACTTCTGTCTTTTACTGTGTTCAGAATGTGCATTAAAATGTCATGTAAGAAGGGATTCTGTTGGTTATAAAAAGCGAAGCTTTAGTTAACTGCCAAAGGCAATCTCAGCTCTGAAAAATAGTTTTCTGTGTTTAAGTTTCCATAAACTAGTGAGCTTAGGGACACACACACACACACAAACACACCATTTATAATGCAAAAGAAACAAGGCAGGCTAAAGGTCTATGCATCATGTTGGAAAAACAATTCCAGGTCATCTCTGAATATACCAGATTTCTAGGTGGCTCCAGATCCTGCAGGGAGTTGGAGAAATACTGCATTTGACAGAGTTTTCAGCAGAAAAATCCAAGTCCAAGAGAGCCAAGGGGAAGTTGTGGGCTCAGTTCCCTTCCCTTAATGGATAAGAAACCTAAGATTAAAATGGGGAGCAGCTTGCCTGAGAGACATAATCAAGTGGTGGCAATGTAACCATTAGAGGACAGTTCTCTGACATGTGTTCTTCTCATCTTTTCCTGCTGGAAAATGATGAAATTACAAGTAGAATGACTGACTTTCCTGCATCAATGAATCCCCTAGTAAAAATATTATCCACCTAGTTTTGTGCTATGGGTAGATCTTCAGCTTTATCAAGACTCATAAAAGTAGCATGTGTTTGTGTATGTGTATGTGTACTTTGTCAAGGGGATAAAGGAGAATGAAAAATCCTTAGTGAGTGTCTACTTCAAAGCTTTAGAGAGTTTATCTGAAGGAGACTTTGAGTAGAGTGCAGTGTTTTATGAGTTCTTCTAATCCTCAGAAACTGTGGCTTGCTGAATAAGCAGAAGGCTTTTTGATGACTGCTAATGAGTTATAGACACAGGTCTGTGACTGTCTGAAAGCTATGCTTTCTGAGACTAAGCTCTCTTGCAAGTCAGGAGGTAGAATTGAAGCCTCTGCCCAAAGCTTTTTCTTCTGAAAGTTAGTAGCTCATTCTTGTTCCTCCCTCCTAGTCACCTCTGCTAAGCTAATTATTTCCACTTCCACCACTTCCACTTCTCCATGTTCCATTAGCTTGTTTGAGACTATGGTATTCCTAGAATATGTGTCAGACTCAAGTTTAGGACTGCTTCTTCACATAGAATGTGGGTGGTGTCCAGTTCAATGTATTTTGTCAAGGTCAAGTCACAGCAGAGGCCCACATCTGAGGAAGTGCTGGGAAGCCAGGTTGTGGTGTGGAAGACCAGAAGGAAAGGGATCAATGTCCTGTGGTTCAACATTCAGAGACTGGGAACACAGGAAGTGCTACAGAGCTGGGGGTCCTCTGGTTGGCAGAGGTAGGAAGCTAGATGCTGCTTCAGACTCCCAACCCTACACAAAGGCTATCCCTCTGTCTGTCCCGCCTCTGCGGCCTCTGGGCAATTCCGTTTCAGGCAGCAGCTTCAGCTGAGTTGGAATTTTAAGAATCTGTCCAGTAATTTGGAGCTTACTGTCTGTGGGCGGAAGGAGCAAAATGGAACATTTTAGACTAAAATTTCAAACTCCAGGCTACAAACCCAAGACCTGCGGCTTCCTGAGGTCTCTTCTGGGGCTCACACTGGGTCTCTTAAATATCTCTTTTTCGCAGCAACTCCAAGTGGAGGAGTTTATGTCATGCCTTGTTATTCATTCCCCTCTTGATAATTAAACTCCTTTTTAGGATATGGAAGATTGAATTGTTACTTGACCACTGTGTAGATTTATGTGACATTCCAATGCAAGCCTAGCATGGCTCAACAAAACTTGCCAAAAAACACAGGATGAGCGACAGGTTAACACAGACAGTGGAGTGAAGTGAATCAGAACTCTTATCACCTCCACCTTCTGCATCAAAGAAAACTCAGTCGAGTTGAAAAGAGGCAAAGTGAGCATGGAGATGGAGCCTCCCAAGATGACAGCTGTCTGAAGGAGCTGGAGTATGGAATCAAATTTCAGGCAGGAAGCAAAAACGGTTTAAGAACTAGTTCTCAATGCTATTTGTGCAGGACATTATATAATATCAAATGGAGGTCTGAAAAGGAAAATCAGAAAAATGGCAATATATTTCCATACAGAAAGAAATGACTTGTGTCCTTTAATTATTGGTCTACCCTCTGGACCAGTAAGTCTCTATGCCCTAAAAAGGGGTGGGAGAAAAATAGCTGTGACTCATATGTCAGGCTGAGAGCATGAAAAATTTCAAGACAAGAAGAAGCTATGGGAGGCCCATACCCAGGGATAAGAAGCAAAGACTCGGGGCGAGAGGGGTTCAGGGGCTTCTGGAGGGACGAGAGGCACCAGGGTGCTGAAAAGAAGGGAAGAGAATCGACACAGAGCACTTTTTATTATTCGAGGGTTTATATGAAGATGCCCTAAGACCCCGCTTTTAGGTTTTTGTTTTCTTGACGTGTATGTCTGTGTGTACATGTGCCCATAGAGGCCAGAAGAGGCCACCGGATTGCCTGGAGCTGGAGTTACTGACAACTGTGAACTGCTCAGTGTTAGTGCTAGAAACAGA
The DNA here is from genome assembly GCA_035773235.1 of Eospalax fontanierii. Lineage (NCBI taxonomy): Eukaryota > Metazoa > Chordata > Mammalia > Rodentia > Spalacidae > Eospalax > Eospalax fontanierii. The sequence continues at coordinate 61,839,490 of CM069538.1, forward strand.
ACTCTGGTCCTCTGCAAGAGCAGAAAGTGCTCTTAACCACCGGGCTGTCTCCCCGTCCGCAAGATCTTCCTTCATTTATATATAAAGTAAAAATAATTAACGGGACTGAGAACACATTCAATTTTTTATCCTTTATCACAATTTCCCAAGTCTAACACTGAGAACGTTTCTTCCTACATCAAAGATATTTTAAATGGATCTTAGGAAAGTATTTCTTATTAGGAAAGGAATCCAGAGAGTTTTGACACATGTGATCTGCTGGGATCACTGGGAACACGCTCCAAGGTCACCTGCGTTTCTGCAGTCAGGTAGTTCTGTGCTGTGTTCAAAGTAGAAGCACCGATATTTTGTTAATTGTCTTAGGTGTCTGTTGCTGTGTAGCAAATTTTAAAATGTGACCCAAATCTAAGCTGTCAATCAGAAACTCACTTCAAAATATAGCATAGGCAAGTGGCAAATAAAAGAAAGGAATAAAGCCTATTATACAAACACCAATCAAGGATAAACGTACCAATTCATCAAGAAGACAGAAAACTTAAATCCTTGTCTACAACAAAGCCACAAAATATGTGAGTCCAAACCCAATGGAATACAAAGGCAAAATAGGCAAAGCTTTGGTTACTGATGGAGACTTCACAACTCTCCACAAGTGACAGAACAGCTAGACAGAGGATTAGCAAGGATATTAAAAAAAAACTCAATATTTTCAGGCAACAGGATCTAATGAACAGTTATAGAGTATAGCCCAATTGCAGAATACACATTGTGAAGTTGCCAGATTAAGACATTGAGATAAGTTATATTATAGGAATAAAGCAAAACTCAACAAACTGAAAAGAGTTTAAAGCATTTAAAGCATGAACAGAGACCACAGAAGGAGCAAATTAGAAATCAGTAACAGAAACAGGAAAACCTTTAACACTTGGGAATTAAACAACACTCTTAAATAACCCATGGGTCAAACAGGAAGTGTCATGTAACACACACACACACACACACACACACACACACACACAGAGCTGAATTAAAATGAAAGTTCATTACAACAAAATTTGTGAGCTACAGCTGAAGCAGTGATGAGTGAAACTCTGTAGCTCTAAGCACATACACTGGAAAAGAGAGATCTCAAATAATCTAAGCTCCCATCACAAAAAATAGTACCACTATTAAGAGTGAAACAGGATATGACCGTAGACCCTGCAGGCATCAAAAAGATAATGAAGAACTAATACAAACAATTCTTCACAAATTTGAAACCTTAGACAAAACTTTCTCAAGGAACACAGGTCACTACATTCGCTTCATGTGGTAGTCATGATTTAAATATAGTTACAACTACTAAGAAATTGAATTCTTAATTTATAAGTTCCTAAGCAAGAGACCCAGATCATATCATTGAGAAATTTTACTAAACACTTAAAATAGAATTAATATCAATTTATCAATTCTATACAATGTTTTTCTAGAAATGGGAGAAAACTATCTAATTCATTCTGTGATGCTGTTACTACCCTGATTTTAAAAATGAGAGAGAGAGAGAAAGGAAAGAAGGAAGGAAGGAAAGAAGGAAGGAAGGACGGCTGGAAAAGACAAAATCTAAGTGTGATGGTACATGGCTATTGTTTCAGCACTTGGGAGGCTGAAGCAGGAGAAAGAAAGGTTAAGGCTAGTCTGGACTATGAAATGAGATTTGTCTCAAAACGGGGGTAAGGCTGTGTAAAGGAAGGGTGTGTAAGGGAAGTGAAAGCAGATGAATCCTAGTTACTTACTAAAGTGATGAGATCCAGGTTCAGTGAGAGACTCTGCCTCAAAAATCTAATGTGGAAAGGCTCCTAAGGCCCCACCCCTACCCAGGGAGCTATTGGCAGTTGATGGCTGGCACAGGAAGGAGAGTCATTTTTCTCTGAGGGGTGGCCACTGGCAGGGCCCATACCCAAGGATAGCCCACAGCCATGTGAGTATGGGCAGCATTGATTGAACTCAGTGTGGTATTAGAAAAAAGGTCTTGAGGCTGGAAGGGAGCTCTGTTGGAGAGGAGGACGGGGGGTTGGAGAGAGGGAGTGCGGATGGATGCGGTTAAGACGCATTTCATATGTTTAATATATTTTCAAAGAATTGAAGTACAGAATAATAATGTGGAGAGTGATAGAGGAGGTGTCAGCCTCTGGTCTCCACACATATATGTGCACACACACACACACATACACACACTCACATGAAAAGGCATTTCACAAGATTCAACATCACAAAAAGTCTGGAAACAGGAAAAGGGAGACACTTCCTAAAATTGACAGTAACTGATTTAGAATTCCAATTCTACAACATCTCTACAGTTAACATTAATCATGCTTATGTTGAAAGACTGAATACCTTCTGCCTAAGATCAAAAGCAGCAAGGATATTGCACATATTATTAGAAGTTGCAGCCAATAGGATCAGGCAAGAAGAAGAAGTTTATGGCATGCAGAGTAGAAATAAAATGACCTCTGTTCGTCAGTGACAAAGGCTGTTTAGTAGAAAATGTCAAGGAATTTACAAAAGATCCCTTACACATAAGGGTGTTCAGCAAAGTCATAAGATACAAGCTAAACATACAACAATTAATTGTATCTTGATATACTATCAATAAACAAAAGGAGCATAAAATTTGTGATACAATGCCATTTATGATTTCCTCCCAAAGTCAAATACTTAGATGTAAGTCTAACAAAACATGAATAGAGGCCAGCACGACGCAGCAGTGCGTAAAAGTGCCTGTTTCTTAACCCTGATGATGGCCTGAATTTGATCTTCAGAACCCACAGAAATGCAGATGTGGTGGATTGCACCTGTAATTCCAGCATTCCTACAGCAAGGGGCTGGACACAGAAGAATCTCTGGGAGGCTGTGGAGCAGCTAGCTCGGAGCATGCGGAGTCGCAGAAGCAAGAGAGACGTTTTTCAACAAAGTGGAGGGAGACAGCCGAGTTCTGGAATCGTCCTTTGACCACTTCATACACTTGCCATGGCAGACACATGTCCGTACTCCGCATGCATAAACACAATAGTAAGAATAAGCAATAATGTGAGAAACAGGACTGGCATGCCAAAGACTATCAAAACTGATAAAAAAAATCATCTAAGTACATGGAGAGACAGGCCACGCCCATGGGTTAGAGGATTCAGCATAATAAAGCCATCAGTTCTCTTAAGATGCACTTCCTATCTAAATGCTAGGGCGAGTTTTCTGTTGTTGTTGTTGTTTCCTTTTCTTGAAACAGGGTTTCCATGTAGCTCCAGCTGGCCTGCAGCTATGGGCTATATAGACCAGGTTGGCCCAGATCTTACAGAGATCTGCCTGCCTTTGCCTTCCGGTGCTGTGATTAAAGGCATGTGACACCACACCTGGCTCCAGGATAAAAATTTAAAGATACAGATAAAAGATTTTGAAAAGCAAAGGAGCTAGAAGAGCTAAAAAGAGTTTTGAAAAAATAAAATGAGAGAACTCAGTCTATTCTAAGACTTATTCTATAGTCATAGCAATCAAGGCTGTATGGTCTTGGTAGAGGGATGAACACATAGATCAATGGAACGAAACACAGACCCTAAAATAATTCCTATATCCCCCCAAAAACATAATTGATTTTTTACAAAAGTGAAAAAGCAACTCAATAAAAGGAACACCTTTCCTTTTCCTTTCTTAGTTTACTTTTCTTTCTCACTCCTCTTTGCTTCTTTTGAGACAGAGCCTTGCTGCATACTCCAGGCTGGTCTCACATTTGTGATCCTCATGCTGCAGCATCCTGTGTTGGCATTACAGGTATGAACCACCATGCCTAGCTCCAAAAGACTTTTCAATAAATGGTGCCGAAATGGTGGGATATCTATCAACAACAAATAAGCAAATCTCAAATGTGCACAGAAGTTAACACAAAATAGGCTGTGAATTTAAATCACAGGTTAATAAGCTTCAAAATAATAGGAGAAACTCCTGAGAATCCATGAGTCTAGGTAAAAATCCCTAGACTTGACACAGAAGACAGTACATACATAAGGAAAAATGGCCATTAGGTCTTTTAAAAATTAAGTTTCTGACCTGCCAGGGACTCCAGAGGATGATAGGTAAAGCTAGCCTATACCACAAAGGCTTCTCAGCATTAAAAGGAACAAACCCTCAGTCCATACAACCTGGGTGAACATCTAAAGAATTATGCTGAGTACAAAGCCAGCCTCCAATGTTTACATATTTTGTTATCCCACTTTAACTGAACCAACTATACAGAGTCTCAGAGATGGCTCAATTGTTAAGAGCACTAGCTGCTCTTGCAGAGGACCTGGGTCTGATTCCCAGCACCCAGATGGCAGCTAACAACTGTTCTTAACTCCACTTCCAGGGGAATCCGACGCCCTCTTCTCTCACCTCTGTGGATACTGCATGACACGGGTGCACTTACACACATGCAGGCAACACATTCATACACATAAAATAAAAATAATAAAAATTTAAAAAATGAACTAACTATAGAAATGGAGGACAGAGTAGTGGTTACCTGGATTTGTGAGCAGGTGGGGACAGAGGGAGCTTAATATGGCTGTGTTCTGTGTTATGATGGCATCAACATTAATATTTTGGCTGTGGTGTGATGGGAAGGTTGTTACTATTAAGAGAAACTTGAATATAACATTAATTGTTTTATTTCTTTCATTTGTGTGTGAATTTAAAATTATAAAAATAAACAAATTATTTTTAAAGTTAATCGCATTGTGACTGCACACAAAATTAAACAAAAAAGTGCTTGAGAAACAAAGTGCTCAAGGATAAATTTAATGAAACATAAAAGAGACATGTACCCTGAATAACTTCCAAAGAAGAAAAAGGTGAAAAATGTTGGTTAGGTATCAGTTCTTTACTTTTTTTAAGATGTAAGGAGTGTATGTGTGTGTGTGTGTGTTCACATGCATGTGAGTTCCAACAGAGGCCAGAAGAGGACATCAGATCTTCTGGAGCTGGAGTTACATGTAGTTGTGTGCTGCCTGATATGGATGCTGGGAACAGAACTCAGGTGCTCTGGGAGGAAAGCAGCCATTTTAACCACTGAGCCATTTCTATAGCCCCCGGCTATTAATTCTTATGAAACTGACCCATAACTTCAGGGAAACCCCAAACAAAATACAAGCTGGTTCTAAAGTGCATAGGGATGCAAAGAAACAGAACAGTCACATTTGTAAAACAACAACTTATTTGAGGACTGACTTCAGCTATTACTATGAAACAATTATAATAAGACAATGTGCCACTAGTCTAAAGGCAGACATGCAAATGAACGGATAAACTAATAATTAATCCAGAAATAGATATGAACATAGGTGGCCAAACACTTTTGAAGGGGCACTTAGGAAATTCAGCTGGAGGAGAATAGTGAATAATAAATTGACTTAGAAGAACTAGATAACACATTGTGGGAAATATATTTTTTGCTCATATAATATACAGAAATGACCTCAAAATAGACATAAATCTAAAATTATTAAACTTCCACAACGTTTCCTTCCTTCTCTTTCTCTTTATTTTTTTTCTAATAAATATCTCTTGTTTCTTGGTTTACACATGGCATCATTATGGCAATACCTGGTACAGCAGTGAGATGGCGCCATTCTGTGTTCTTCTTTAATTCCACTGTGAGCACAGGGTGGAAATGAATAAACAACATATTCTCTTTCTTTGTTATCAAGAACACACAAAGTTCAGATGATTTCAAATTTTCTTTCTTCTTGAGACAGAGTTTTGTTACATAGCTCAGGCTGACCTCAAGCTTGCAATCCTCCTGCCTCAACTTCCCAAGTGCTAGAATGACAACTGTGACACAACATGCTTAACTCAAAGGAAAAAAAAAAAAAAACACCTCTCAACATAGTGGAAAAAAAATCTTTGTAACCTCAGATTCGGTGAAAATTTCTTATAATGCACAAAAAATACAAACTACTAAAGACAAAAATAATACACTGGATTTCAAAAGCCAAAGGTTTAAAAATGTTGCTAAGAAAATGAAAGGGGAAAATATCTACAATGCATGTATTTTGCAAAATATGTGCCTAGAATATATTACAACCAACCTCTCACGCTCAATAAGAAGACAACTCAATTTTTACAAGGAGCAAAAAGTACAGGTACTTCAGAATGTTTTGTAAACGGCCAATAAGCAATAAGGAGATCCCGGACATCATTCATCACCAGAGATAAGTAGATTAAAATCATTATAAGATGCCACTATACACGCACCAGCAGAGCTAAGGTCAGTACTAATGAGGGCTTAAGGAGGCAGCTTGCAGATAGAGCTTGTTGTGTAGCATGTGTGAGGCTCTGGGTTCAATTCTGAGTACTGTTAATAAACAAAAAATTCAGACCTCAAGAAGAAACTAGAATTCTTGCAAATTTCTGGTCAGCATGTAAAACACTGAAACTACTTTGAAAATCTGTCTATTTTCTTTAAAATTATCTATACACTTATGTTGCATGTCAGTAATCTAAATGAAAGTACTCAAGAGAAATTACAGTAAGTCTATACAAAGATTTAGATGTGAATATTTATAGTAGCTAATTCATAAGAATCATAGGGTGGAAATAATCCTATATTTCAATAAAACGATAAATAAGTAAACAAATTGTCCTGTGTTCATATGCTGGGCATCTCTTTGCTCCCTCATGGACAGAGAGTCATTAAGACTCAGGAAGTTGGGGCTAGAGATGGCTTAACCCTTAAGAGCACTTGTTGCTCTTTCAGAGGAACTGGGTTTGGTTCTCAGCAACTACATGGCAGCTCACAACTGCCTGCATGCATCTGGTGCACATACATACACTCAGGCACACACACATGCACACAGAGTTAAATCAATGAATCTTCTTTATATTTAAAAAAGAGAGAATGTTTTCTAGGGTTCTGTTTGTTAAAAGTGGGGGCGGGAAGAAGAAAAAGACTCGGGAAATAAATGAAGCTTACAGTTCATAAAGTAAACCAACATGCAAATCTCAGGAAGCTCCTGAAACTAGAGGACTCAGGAGGCCCCTCCCTACATTTATATAAACAAGAACAACTGCTCTGCAGAGGAGACTGGGACACTGACTCTGAGCTGTCTGCAAGTTAAGTAAGAAGCTCCAGAAATGCAGTTCTTTAGAGTTATCATCCATGTATGTTGGGCTTTCAGTGATCTAGCTGCCTCTGAGTTTTCTGTGCTCCTGGAAATAACTCCTCACCCACACTCCTGTAAGTAACTGCGATGACTCACTTGTTCACTAAACTAGACTTGGGTGGAATGATTTCTTTGCTTCATCATCAGTGCCCTATCTGGGGTGCATAGATGTTTGTTCACATATCTGCAGGAAAAGTTATACAATACCACACAATAGAATACTACTAAGCAATAAAAAGAAACAAATTGCTGCCATGTCATGAAGAAGCTAGACACAGAATGACACAATGCATGATTCCATCTGGAGTCAGGGGTCAGGAGATTGACTCTAAAGGGGAATAGGAGAACTTTCGTGGGGGGTTATGGAAATGTTCTCTATCTCAGTTGACCGGGGTACATGAATTTGTCATAAGTTATTGGACTATTTTTAGTCAACCAGTTAGTTAGTTACTGTGTGATAGATAGAACCTAGGCCTTCGTGTATATTGACTGTGCTCTACCACTGAGCTACATCCCAGTCCTGAACTATACATTTCCAGTATATGCATCAAACTACATAAGCACTGTACATAAATGTCCCTTCCCCATGCCTCACACCAACCCCCAAAATTAATTGAAATAGGTAATAGACCTCATATAAATGCTAACTTATTAAACTTCCAGAAAAATTCTACAGAAAAAAAATCTTTGTAAGTTTGATATCTGGGGACACAAAAGTCAGGAACCATATTAAAAAAAAAAACACATAAATTTTACACTTCCCTCCAACACTTTCTTAAGTCAGTAGTTTATAGTCTGATAGCAGCACATTTAAATAATCTGAAGAATATAAAAACAAAGGAAACACAACAAATAGTTATGTCTCCTTGAAAAGCATTGACTGAGTAATGTGTATATCTTTCCACTTGAAGGAAAATGGATGAGTTGGAAATCATGATACGAGAACTATGCCAGATCCAGAAAGTCAAATACCACATGATAGCTCACATATGGATCCTAGATATATATATCTGGGTAGATCATGAAAGAAGAAAGGGGACCATGAGACCGCGAGAGCAGGAAAAGCAATCTTAAGGTAGGAGACAAAGCTTGATAGAATACTTGTGACACGAAAACAGAAAGGGCTTGGAGAAGGAAGAGATCAGTGGGAGAAGAGAACGGGATAGGGAGGGGACTGAGGGAGCAGGACCAACAAGAACAAAGTGTGTGTGAAAAGGCCACAACGATACTCAATACTTCGGATGCTAAATTTAAAGATACTAATATGAAATAAAGTGTCTATTGGATTTATCTCTACCTATTGGGTTTTTTAATGTACAAATGAATGTCATATGCAGTTTATGTATTTCTACATGCCTAACATACAACATACTTTTGTTTGTATATGAATGTAGAAATGGAGACATGCATATCGATGGACTAGCAATCAGTTTTCATCCTTTATTGTGCACCAGGGAGTATGTTAGATGCTTGGTTACAAAGAGACTAAAACACAATGCCTGACCAAAATGCTATGGAGAGTCAGAGATCTGAGTAGGATAAAAGTTGAATGACTATTTGAAGTGGGGGAAAGAGATTGATCCAATACAGAAATCAGAGAGAAGACCCAGAAAAAGTCTTTGAGAGGAAGAAGGGTGTCCATTTGAAAACTGGTTAGATGTGATCTGGTCGTCCTGAGCGCCCCAACACTTAATTTACACACCCCAACACACTCCTGTCCACTACAGTCAGCCTATTAAGTATATGAATGTGTGTGTACAGATATCTTTGAAAAGTGGAGTGTGTCCTTGCACACTTTATTGCCGTTTTATCAGCTATGATTATGTGCTATCCCAAATCCTTTGTTGACATTTCAACAGTGCCCAAGGCATCTTTGCTGGGAGCAGATTGCTTCTCAAGAACCCCTTTCCTTGCACATTGATAAGAAGCATCCCTTCATTCACTGACATTTTCTCATGAGATGCAGTCACATGGTCAGGCCACACTTGTAATGCTGTTTTTTTTCCTATTTCCACATCTGTAGTCACTTCCTCAGCTGAGATCATGAACATCTCAACATCATCCAACAGAGTTCAGATGAACTCCTTCCAAACTCCGGTTAATATTAATATTTGACCTCTCTATGAATCATGAATGTGCTCAATGACATTGCGATGGCAAATTCTCTCAATAAAGTTTTCAATTTGCTGTGTGATCTATTACAGAAATCATGATCTCTGTCAGATGTAGCCTTACAAAATGTATTTATTTTCTTTTTTATTATGTTTTTAGGCTGTGCATTCCTGGCTGGCCTGGAATTTACTAGCTAGATCAGTCTGGCCTGGAACTCACAGAGATCTTCATGTCTGCTTCCTGAGTGTTTGGATAAAGGTCTTCACTATTGGAGCTACCCAAGAAAATATATTCATTAATTAAGACTGAAAGTTGAAATGACTTCTTTATTCCGGGTTGCAGAATATATCTGTGTAAACGGAGGAAAGCGGCTGGATCTGCTTGCCCTTCCCCACTGGAGCTCCTGGGCGGCAAGATGCACACCAGTAAGCAGCAATATGTTCAAAGGATTCTTTTCTTTTGAGCACTAGATCTCAGCAGTGGGCTAAAAATTTCAGCAAACCATGTTATCAGCAGATGTGCCCCTATACATGGCCCTTTTATTCCATTTGTAAAGCACAGACAAAGTAGATGTAGTCTGATTTTTAGGGCTCTACGATTATTGAAATGGTTACGTGAGCTTTGGTCTCAACTCAAGTTACCAGCTACATTAACCCTGAGCAGGAGTGGATGTCTGTTCTTAGAGGCTTTGAAGCCAGACTTTGATTCCTCTCCAGCTTTCAAAGCCCTGGATGGCATCTTCTTCCAGTATAAGGCTGTTTCATCTGCTGCATGTAGCCACCTTCATTAGTCAGCCTCACCAGATCTTTTGGATAACTTACTATCTCTACATGAGCAGTTACTTTTTTACCTTACATTTTTATGTGACAGAGAGAGCTTCTATCTTTAAATACCAGAAACCAACCTCTCCATGCTGGAGACTTTTCTTCAGCAGCTTGCCTCTCTCATCCTTTGTAGAACTGAAGAACTAGGATCTTGCTTGGGATTAGGCTTTGGCTTAAGGGAACCTTGTGTCTGCTTTGATCTTCTAGCCAGATCACTGAAACTTTCTCCCTATCACCACTGAGGCTGTTCTTCTTTCTTATAATCATATAAAAGTGGCACAGCACTTTTAATTCCTTTCAAAATGTTTTCCTTTGAATTTGAAACTTGCTAACTAATGCAAAAAGCCTAGTTTGTGGCCTTAGCTTTTAATGTTTTCTCTCACTAAGTGTAATATTTTATAACTTAAATGATTTATCTTTATTATTTTTCAGTTATGTGTAGATATCCGTGTGTCTGTGTGCAGTTATGTGTATATGAGTCCAGAGAGGACATCAGATCCCATGGAGCTGGAGTTATAGGTGGTTGTAAGCCACCCAAAATTCAGATCCTCAGCAAGGGCAGTATGTACTTGAGCCATCTCTCATCTCCCTATAGCTTCTAATTTAAAGTTAGAGATATGTGGCTCTTTCTTTGACTTGAATAGCTAGAGGCCCTTTAGGGCTATTAAATGACCTAATATCAGTACTATTAAATGTCAGGAAATAGGGAGCCCAGGGAGACAGAGAGAGAGAGAGAGAATCAGCAGAGCAGTCAGAGCACACATTTTTATCAATTAAACTTGCCATCTTATGTGGTTCATGATACCCTCAAAAAAACAACAGAAACATTGAAGACCCTGCTCCCAGACAGAGTAGTAACAAAACCCTGAAAGATGGTGAGAATTATCAAAATGTGACACAGAGACGCAAAGTGAGCACATAGTCTTGGGAAAATGCCACAGATGGACGTGCTCTATGCGGGGTAGTCATAGCCCTTCAATTTGTAAAGAACACAGTATCTACAAAATGCAATAAAGTAAAGAGCAATAAAATGAAGTATGCTTGCCTATCTACAGCTATATCTGTCTGTCTATCCATGGAGTCAAACAAATAAACATACATGTCCTCCAAGTCGCCCTGTCTGTCCCCATGCCTAAAGAGAAAGGAGGCCTGTGGTCATTTCCGTAGACAGGCAGTCACTCCTGAGGAGCATGCTCCTGTCCTGTCTTGTTTATGTATCCCAGTCTTCCCGCTATTTCACCAAATGCCTCCTAATCTTGCTCAGGGAGCCAGTTAGGTTCACAGAAAAATCTTTCATTCTTTCCCAACAGTGCCTCCCAAGACAGATGTTCTATATCAAGAACACCAAGTCCTGCCCTGAGGACTCAGCCAGCAAAAACTCACTATCATTCCTTGCCTTCAGGAGATGATGTAATGCTGTAGAGACATCTCCTACAATCTCCCCCAAAGGCGGAAAGCAGCATGACTCACAGGGGACCAGGGCCCAGGCCTTGGGTGGGACATCAACTGCTCTGTTGTGTTGAGTGGTGATGGTGTGTAACCAGCCTGTGAGAGTGTCTCTCTGCCTAGTACTTTCTAGGAGTGTGCTTCAGGGCTCCTTGGCTGACAAATCAGTTTCTAACATCTTCTGTCTGCAGGCCTTTCTTCAGAGGGCAATGCCGCATGGTGAGCTTGTGCATTCTCTTGTTTATGGGTGCTCCCTGCATGGCCTCACCACGTGTGCAGAGAGCAAAGCATCATGCTTTCACTGGGTACTTTAGTAATTCAGGCAAGTGAGAACGCTGAAGCCTGGGGATGGAGCTCTGAGAGGACAGTTCCAAAGCTGTTTTCAGGCTGGGAAGATGGCTCAGTGAATGAGTGTGTGCTGTATAAGAAGACCTGAGTTCAAATTCCTTGAACTCAAAACCCACTTAAAAGAGGCATGGTCTTGCACCCACTTGTCACCCCAGTGCTGTGGGGGTGAAACAAGAGGATCAACGGGGCTTGTTGATCATCAGCCTGGCTCCAGGTCAGTGAGAGATCCTCACTCAAAGGAATAAGGTAGACAGAGTAATAGAGCAGGGTGTCTAATGTCCTGTTCTGGCCTCCATATACACACATGGGTCCACACACCCACATAAACACGTCTCACACACACACACTCACACTGCATCCTCGCTGTGACAGCGCAGACCTTGTGATCCTCAGAGATGCTTACATTTGCTTTTTGTACAGAATATTTAGTTCTCTGAATTCTGATCCCATGCCATTAGAAGCAGCCTCTTCTTAGAGGAGGTTGAAACTGGTTAGGGAACATCCTGATGACATTGCATAGCACATAGTAGATACTAAATTCACGCTTGAGGAAGAACTGGTTGATCAGATGATGTTTAAAAACCACAGCCAACAAGCAGAAATGGTTCAGAAAAGCCATTCACTCTGTTGTGATGGATGTTCTCATACCTTGGGCACAAAGACTTTGGGATAATGAAAGAACTCAGAGTTGCAAAGTGTTCCTCAGTGTTAAGAACTTCACATTTAGCATCTCAGTTACTCCTACAGTCATCCTCGGAGACTTTAGGGCACTATTTTGCAAATGCAGAGAGCAAAGCCTGGATAAATGAGGTTTCCCCAAAGTCCTTCAGCCAGGAAGGGGCAGGACCTGGGTCCCTACTCAGCTCTGCCTTGAGCAATGTTGTATAGTTTCTGTAGTTGAGGCATCCAAGCTATAAGCTGTGGTGGGTGTGCCTCAACTACAGAAACTATACAACATTGCTTATCAAATGAGGCAGTTTTAAAAGCCACACAGTTTAAACCCTTTGGATTAGGACGGCATCACATTTGAATATGGACAGGATCTAGACTGAGGTTTACCTTTGTATTCTTCATAAAAGAAAAGGGTTAGAAAGTCAAGAACCAAGGAAAGCACATAGCTGAGACAGAGCATGCGAAAGTACTTAAGCAGACAGACTGTCTTCAAAACATTTCAAACATCAGTCAAGTGTGTATTTGCATACAGCTGGATGATCCCAGTGCCTCTGCCTGGAATCATTTTTCACTTTCCTCTTCTTTCCCAGTTTTTCTAGCTAACTTTTATTTATCTTTCAAGTCATGCCTTAACTGTCACTTCCTATGGGAAGTCTTCACTGACCCCCACACTAAGTGACTCACTCCTACTGTACACTCTTATACTGTCCTAGGTCCTCCATTGTTTAATGATTTGTTTATTATCTGTCTTCATTGCTAGATAGCAATTCCACAGGGACAGTAGTCACTATGTCCTCAGTACTTAGCGCAGGTCCTGGGACACTGCCAATGAATCCTTGTTAAGTGAACATATAGGAATATGATCATTAGAAATCACAGGTCTTCTAAGAAACATTTTCTGAACAAGTTGCTACCTGGATTGATAAAGCATTCTTTTAACTGTTCCCTCTCCCCTCTCTTTCAACATCTGTTTAGTGAATGAAAACTGTGCATCAGATTATGTGTTAGACGAGGATGTAGATGCATCACTGTGCCCTAAACAACCCACTGTATCTTATTCCCAGGTCTGTAGAATCTTCATCATGCTTTTCAGTATTGTTTATTTGCATATTTATCTCTATTCTTAGATAAGACTGCAAGCTTCAAGAACTCACACTTAGGATCTTGTTCATTTTATGTTACCAGAACCCAGCATGACGAGCAGCAGAAGTTTATAATTATGCATGGAGTGGCATATAAAATAAGTTAAATTGCTCTAACCTTTTAGAAAACAATCTGGCAAGATGAAAAGATAAATGAAATATCTTTAAAAAACTTATGACCCAGTAATTCCAATGTCACTTGAATACATAACTCTTTTTCAATTTTTTTTAATTAATCTTCTAAAAATGTTTATGAGTGTTTTGCCAGCATACATGTAAATGTACCTGGGCATGCCATGCCCAGAGAGACCAGAAGAGGGCATTGGTTCCCCTGGAACCAGAGTTATATATAGTTATTAGCTACCATGTGGGTGCTGAGAACTGAACCTGGAGGTCCTGTGCAAGAGCAGTCAGTGTTCTTAACTACTGAGCTATCTCTCCAGCCCCTATAATTTTTTTTTATTCACTCAAAAAAAAATTTTTAGGTTGGCATACTAAGTAGCAGGTTCCATCACGGCATCTGCACACATTCGTGTCATCAGCCATTCTTGTCATCTGTTCCCTCCCCCTGGGCATCCCCTCTTCCCCTTCCATCGGCTTCCATTTCTTCCCCGTTAATGGCCCTTTTTTTCTTATTGGCTGTATTTGTTACTGTTTCCCATTTCCTTTAAGAGTGCTCCTTTCCTCCCTCATGTGGAAATCCTGTTTTTTTCTATCACCGGTTGTTACACAAACTGTCTTTTTGCCAGTGTTTGTGAAGAATAGTGGGATTTGATGGGATCACATTGAATCTCAAATTGCTTTTGGTAATATGGTTATTTTCACAATATTGATTCTGCTTATCCATGAGCATGGGTGGGCTTTCTCTTCTAGTGTCTTCTTCAATTTCTTTCTTCAGTCCTAATGATATCATTGCAGAGGTCTTAAACCTATTGATTTGGTTTATTGCCAGCTGTTTAATTTTTGAAGCTATTATGAATGGACTTTTTCCTCTAGTTTTTCTTTTGGCAAGTTCATTGTTGGCATGTGGAAAAGTTACCAGTTTTCGTATGCTGATCTTGTATTCTGCTACTTTGCTGAAAGTGTTTATCAAGACAGACTTTTCAGGTAGAGTCTTCAGGGTCTTTTAAATATAGGGCCATGCTGTTTGCAAATGGAGGTAGTTTTGTTGCTTCCTTTCTTGTTCATGTCTCCTTCTTTCTCTTTATGCCCTAAGATTTTGAGTACTATAGTGAAGAAGGGCACACAGAGTGGGCACCCCTGCCTCACTCCAGATTTTGGAAGAAATGCTCTCAGAATTTCCCCATTTGGTTTGATGTTGGCTATGTGCTTGTCATGTATAACCTTTATTTTGCTGGTGCATGTTTGTTCTAGTCCTAGTTTCTGTATGAATCTGTGCACCTTTTTCCATCTCAAGGGTTGATCTCTTGACATATCTCAGAGCTCTTAAACATTGTGGAAATGCTTGCATTTTTCCTTGTCAATATTTGAATGCAGTATTTAATCAACCTTGTCCTCTATTCCATGTATCTTTTCTTCATGTTGGTTGAGTCTACTGGTGATGTTTTCTACTGTTTTTTTTTTTTTTATTGATTCATTGAGTTTTTAAAGTACCAACCTCTCATTGGTTGCTCTTCCAATTTTCAGCCTACTTCCTGAATATCTCCATCGTGTTTCTAACATCTTTTCTTTCATCCATATTACACATTTTCTCATCTAATAGCTGATTTTTCCTCTGTGTTGCTAGCTTAATTCTTTAGGACAAAGAAAAACCAATAAAATAAAGTAAAACAAAATACCCAACATAAAACTTTATGTCATAGATGGAGTTTATAATAAAAAACAAATACAAAACAAAATTCCTTGAGATCTTCATCTAGAATTCTACCTATTTCAGTGTTTTTGAGTTCAATTTTAATGGAGTTGAGGTATTTTGCAGGAACTGTCTTTTCTTGCTTTTTCCTGTTTCTTATGTTTCTGTGTTGCAGTTTGTGCATTTGTTGGGTTGGATATTTCTTCTGAATTATGAGCAGGAGGATCTTCTTACTGAGTATCCTACTCTAGAGGGCTCAATTCCCAGTATCAGTTGGTCATAAGGAAACAAACTGCTGTAGCAGCAATATTGAAACCAACTACAGCCCATGAATGCTTCAATGACCATGGGACTATAACTGGAAAATGTAGTGAAGAATGTTCTAGGAAATTAAAAGGTATTTATAGTAAGTGTGGATTAGTAAATGAATGAGATAACAAAAGGAAAGGGGGAGAAAAAGAGGAGAGAGAAGGTTTCAGTGAAGTATCCCCTACTGGCTCAAGTGTTTGAATACTTGGCCCCATTGGTGGTGCTGTTTAATAGAGGTTTAGGAGGTAATTACTCCAGGAAGCTTACCACTGGGGGCAGGCTTTGAGAGTTCATAGCCCTATCCCATTTCCAATCTCTGCTTCCTGTGCCTACTTGAAGATGTGAGCCCTCAGCTTTCTGCTCTGGACACTTCTGCAGCCATGTGTGGACTCTTAACTCCTCCTTCTATAAGTTGCCTTGGTCATGATGCTTGATCACAGCAATAGAAAAGTAACTAATACAGAAGTTGGTACCAGAGAGTGGGCTGCTGCTGTAAAGAACCTGACCATGTTGGGTTTTGGAGAAATGAGGAAAACTTTGGAAGTCTGAACTAGAAAAGCAGCTGGATGCTGTAAGCAGAACTTGGTGGGCCATTCTAATAGAGACCCTGCTCAAGACATTACAGAGGGAGTTGGAGAAAAGTAAATAAACAGCAACTAAGCTATAATGGTAAATAATCTGACTGCCATTTGCCATAGCCTAAGAACTTACCTGAAGCTAAATTAAAATGTAATGGGCTAATTTCTTTAGTGGAGGAAATAGACAGACAGATGAATAGAACAATAATTGTAGAAGAGGTCATGAATTTGAGATGGAGTCAGTGGACACAGAGAGCTAGAGGGGAGAAAGTGAAGAGTGGAAGTGTTGTACATACAGTATTCATGTATGAATTCTCAAAAAATTTTAAGATGCAAATTTAAAAAGATATGCAACCTTTTCCAACTAAAAACGCAAAAGAAATATGTCTCTATAAATATAAAAATCCAAAACAAAATCATATGAAAGCATGAAATGGAATAACAACAAAAAATTAAAGATACAGTAAAGCAAGTAATCCTACTATGTGTGTGGTGAAATACATGGAAAGAAAAAAAAGCAAAGAGAGAAAACCATGCGTGTTGGGGACCGCCAGTCACGTGTATGGGATGGAAGTCAGTTGAGGTTGTGGACCCTTGTCTTTCCTTTGATTATGTTGTCACTGAATTTGTACTGGCCAGGCACCTGATGCTTGCCAGAGCTGTCCTCACAGGGGCAGCTTTCCTTCTTTGTGTATCAGAGGCCTCTGCTGGCCACACTTACCCTTGCATTCTGTGGGTGGGCTGATTCTCCAGAGACACCCCAGATTTTACCCCTAGGGTGCTAATATTTAAATTCAGGAACATCTCTCAAACATTTCAAGTATGGAAAGCAACCACAGAACTAAGATCCAACATGCAGAGTACCCTTGTCTTCATATTTTCAACCTCTTAAGTAATAATACCCTGGTGGAGGGATGTAGCTGTGGGTATCATGTACACCCACAAACTTCAATGTTCTCTGCATCTTACAGCAGCGAATGATAGATCCATGGACCCAGATTTTGGTACACCTGCTGACCTCAGACCTAGCGAGATCAAACTTCACAGTAATTCTCAGTTAATGAGATCAGGTTCCAGTCATCAAGGGTGGAGCCGTCCCCTCCTTATGCCCTTCCCAGCCTGAGCCAGATTCCTGTTACCTGCACCCTGGGCTTCTTGCTGTCTGACCCTCCTGGCTATCTCTGACTACCTCTATGGTCCTTTCCTCATTCGGGGCTGTGACAAGCCAAACGTTCCCTGATATGTGGCTGTTCCCTGATCTCAGGGTCCTGGGGCAGTTCAGGTTTTAGGAGTAAGTTCTCTCTCAGAAGGGTCTGTGGATGGTGGCTTATCTTTTAGAAGCATCTTCTGAGTCCCTTCCCCATGCCAGGGAATGGGGCAGCTCTGTTTTGCTTGCTTCTCTGGACTGCAGTTCTTTGAGCTTTTATTTCTAGTATCCTTTCACTCCCCTTGTAGATTTCTGATGATTTTCCTTAATTTCTTTCTTTGGAATAAGGTCTACTTTTTCTTATCGTTGACCTCTCCTTCACTTGGTCAGAGAGGCAGCCTGTGAGCTGCCATCTTACTGGAAAGACCAGTTCATGACTTCATGAAACAGAAGCTGAAACAGAAAAGAGGAACTGAAAGACCCTACCTACTAGCTAAGAAAACTATTTGTGTGCACATGGGTAATAGCTCATGTTAAGAAACACTGGGGATTCCTCAACAACATGGAGCAACAAAATCAAAGAAATAGAATAATTCATTGCTAATGCACAGCCATGAGATTTAGCAGATAAAATACAAATATACAGATAGATCTAAATTTCAGATGGGTAGATTTTTAAAGTATGCCCAAGGACATACTTATACTAAAAAGTGACTAGCTTATCTGAAATTCAGATAAAAGTAAATGCCTTATATTTTATCTAACAATCTTTTTTAACTTGTCACCATTTACCTCTTCCCAAAGCTACTGAGACCTAAAGAAATCAGTTATGAATCATTTTGTTCAAAAGTCTACCTGCCAGGTACTAGCACAGCTTGTATCTATTCATGCTAAGGCTATATTTGACTTTGCCACTGAGGTACATTTCTTTCAGGCAACAAATATATGGGTCCTGTTCTTAATCTATATGTTAGTTTGTGTCATTTGATTAGAGAATTCAGACCATTAATATTCAGAGCTATTATTTTAAAGGTGCATAAATATTCTTTTCATTCTGTGATTTTGTGATGCTTGATAATTTCCTACTTTTGGTTTCCTTTTTTTTTCTTTTGGTCTTTTTAAGACAGGGTCTTCCTGTAGCCCTAGCAGGCCTGGAACTCACTATGTAGGCAAGGCTGGCCTTGAACTCACAGAGATCCACCTGCCTCTGCCTCCTGAGTGCTAGGATTAGAGGCCTGCACCACCATGCCCAGAAACTTCCTACTCTCCATGTACTTACTATTCTAATGCAGCTTATTTTTCCTGTGCTTTGTGACTATGTTTTCCTTTCTCTGTACTGTACAAGATGCTTCAAAGATCTTCTGAGGTGCTGGCATGGTCAGGAATTCCTTCACCTTGGGTTTATGTGGAAAGTTTTTCTTTCTCCTTCAGTGATAAAAGGTAGCTCTTCTGGATATTGTAATCTGGGTCAGCAATTACTGTCTTTCAGAGGTTCATAGGTCATTCCATGTGCAGGCCCTTATATACAGAGTGTTACATGCTCACTATTTTCAAAAGAACCTGTACCGGAAATTTGGAGTTTCTTCCCATTTCCTTGACAGTTTTAGAATCACCATCCTTTCTTCTGTATTCTATTTGTGTTGTTCTTTAAGAGCGGGTATTTGAAAACTGACCAACTGAGGTACTGTCCTGATATCTTCTGCCTGTGAGGAAAATCTTTCACTGTTCTTCAAACCAGTCAAAAAGTTTCTCAATAAAATGATTGGTAGTCTTCCTTCTCCCTTAAGAAGACCAGCATCTCCAACAGGCCACAAGTAGAACAGTATCCAGGCCATCAGCTGTGGTGTAGTTTAGTTATCTAAACAGAGCCTGTAATCCAGTAGTAGAAACTTCTAGAGAAACCAGGCAACCACACTGAAACAAGCTGTGAAAAATGCTCTTGGTATATCAGGTTCTTGGTCAGAATTACAATGGAGACCTTGACCTCTGTAAGTTCAAACCAGAAAGGGTTCCGTGCTTACTTTGAAAACTCCGCTGATTTACTAGGCTGCATCACCGCACATCCGTGGATGGTCTACTAGCTTGTCCATTAAGCACATACGTTCAAAGATTCACACATTGTTGCATGGCTCTCTGTAACAGATCTGTTTGATCCTTTCGGAGATAAAACTTAAGTGCTATAGAAATGACAGATTTATGCTTTTCTTATAGAAATGTTAAATAACAACAGGTCTGAACTTTATTTTGACCATTTCTCAAAAATTTCAGATTCTCTGTGCAGAAGAGATTTGAGGCTGCATTCTCTGTTAGCACTTGCTAAAATCTGTCTTTTCATAACTGTTTGCACTGAAAATACACCCCCCAAAAAGTGATTCCTCGAAGCTTTTTATTTGATCCACTTGATATGATTGGGAGATATTTACAGGGTTGTGGTTCACCTGGAAAAGAAATTCTGATATGGTTGTTGGAAATATTTAGTAGAGTTTAGTGAAATGGGTCTAAGTAAAATATCCTAAGAATTTATAAGCCAAGATTAAGATTATTTGAAATTTTATATATAAATATCTATTTTGTACCTAAAATATAAGTATTTTGTTTCATTTGGTTACCTCAAAACCCTATGGAGCTGATCAGAGTTTAAGAACTCCTTTATAGGTTGATATGTTTTACAATAAAAAATTATTTTGTATGATTATAAACTATAAGGGGCAAATTTCTTAAATATTTAATTGTGGCTTAAAATTTGAAATTATTTGTAAGTTTGGTACAGCACCTACTAGAGAGGTTTCCTATTTAGTAAAAACACACTGTTCTACAAAAGTTGTTTAGACATTGACTACTCTATCTGTGGAATCATTAAGAAACAAAACCCAGGTAAGTGAGATAGCTCAGCAGGTAAAGTACTTGCCACCAAGCCTGACATCCTGACGTCCAATTTCTAAGACTCACATGGTAGAAAGATGTAACCAAGTGCCACAAGCTGTCTTCTACCCTTCACACACATGCTATGTGAACTCATACACATACACACAAAAACAAACAAATGCAATAAAGCTGGCGGGGGGGGGACGGCTTCTGGAGAGATGACTCAGCAGTTAAGAGTGCTTACTACTATGGAAGCGAACCTGGGCTTAGTTCCTAGCATCCACATTAGGCAGCTCACAACCACCTGTAACTCCAGTTCCAAGGTATCCAATACCTTCTGGCCTTGGTGGGCATGTGGTACACATAAATTCATGTATATACATACACATAAACATAATAAGTAAATCTTTAGATAATTTTTTATTTATTATTTTTATCTTATATATAAGTATATTACTTGCATGTATGTAAATGCACCTATGTCATGCAATGCCTGGGAAGGTCAGTGGTTGTTAGCCATCACGTGGGTGTTGGGGTCTCCCTGTAGCCCCAGCTGGACTGGAACTCACTATGTAGACCAGGCTGGCCTTGAACTCGCGGAGATTTTCCTGCCTCTGTCTCCCTAGTGAATATTCCAGTTTTTTAAAAATGCAGACGCTTTATACAATAGGTATTCTTCTCATTTTTCAATGAGATTATGAAAATTTAAGTGTCATTCCTAAAAGCACAGAGTTGATACTTCAACCAAAGTCTTTTGTTCCAAATGCAACTACACATGACCTTAAGATGAGACATTATCTGTAACTAGTATTGATTCAATGAGAGTGTGTGGCTTAATGTAATGCTCATGAGACTAACAACCTTGGCATTGATAATTGGTGTGGCTGAGAATCATATGCATGACAACAAGCATGAGTGTAATGTGTATAATCATAAAGGAGAAGGAGAGACCATGGGAAGCAGTACCAACTTTGGCAGGTGCGGAGGCTCCTTGTTGAAGGGCTTGTCTGCAGGACACAGCAGCTGCTGACATTCTGAACTGTTGCCCAGATGATCACATACTCATGAATGTTTGGATGGGGTTCCATTTCTCCCAGCAGGGCTGTGCCAGGGCCCCAGCTGCCCAGATTGTGGTTATCTCTGTCCTTGATGTTATGGCCTCTCGGGTCAGGAGTCCAGCTTCAAAACAGTTCCTCAATTACCCATTTACAGGCAGCTCTCAGTGTAACACCCTAATACAGCCCAATTTCATCTTATCATCCCTTTGATCTTATAACAGTGTTTGACCTTTATCAAAACACGGGCCGTCAGTGGGAACTTCTTCAGGCTACTAAAAAAAAATTAATTAGGTCATTCAACCCTTCATAAAATCACCTCTGATGGTAATTTAGTCATCACATAGCTGAATAAATGTGAAGAATTTGGGTATAGCTACATAATAATATCTAAATTAATTTCTTATGTTTTCCTCTATTATACTTTAAAAATAGGCCTCAGAGGTTGGAAAGCTGACTGGTCAAAGTAAGCAAAAACACATTAACTATTTCCTACATCAGATTCCACCTGAGTTTAAAGCAGGCAGTAAAATGCAGAGTCCTGGTGCAGGCTTTGTCAGAAAGACTCCAGTGTTCGGGATTCTAATTGTAGTTTTGTCCCATCACATTGCCACTTTGACCTGTGTGTTCTTTACCTGTAAAAGTAACTAACTATATAAAATAATAGAACTCTAGATCATTTCTCCTTTCCAGATTCTAAACGATTTCCCCACCAAAATTACTGTGGGGAAAATAGCTTTCTACTTTTACTGAATCTCTATTCTACCACTTATAGCCAAGTAGAATTTGAGTGTATTTCAATGTGGGGGAGTGGAAGGTAAGACAGAAAACCAGGAAGGTGAGAATAAATTCAAGGTCAACCAAAGGCAGGCTGTGAGTTCCTGTCTGTCCTGAAAGTGGGAATTTCCCAAGCTTCAGAGCTAGGCGTACTTATCACTTATTACTCTGTTATAGATAACAATAAGCATAATTAACAATGGGTGTGCATGACACAGTGAAAAAGACTTGATGATATTTGGCAACAACAAGTTTCATAAAGGAACTGTTGGCTCCCTTTTGTCTGTGGTTAGGTGCTGATGAAAAATAGAAAAAGTTAATTTAAATTGTTCTAGAAGCTCATTACTTTTAAAAAAATGGAGAATATAATCCTAGACCATGTAATACATTTAAAGATATTAACTCATTGTCATTACAATTGCAGGATGTTTATTGGACCATGTGAAATGAAATAGTGATTTAGAGAACTTCATTCCAGAAAATTCTGAGACCACCTAAGCAGCTTGACCATCTCTTTTCTGAGGACAAAAAAGAGAAGGCCCTGCAGTATCTCCCATGAGATACTGTGTGGGAGAGAGACTCATCCTAGCCAAGTCATTGTCCCACAGCAGAGTTCCTCATATGACCTAAAGGATGAATCAAGTAGTGTGAAATCCATGAGAACAGCTTATATTCAAGGCAAAAATCTGAAGAATGAGGAAACATGGAGGCACAGGAACCAGTCTACTGGGTGCTAATGGTGACTACCTACTATGTGCTAAGACTGTCTCAGATCCCAACCTACAGGTGGGAAATCAAGCAAATGGGGTCCCTGCCCTGAATATAGGGTAACTTCAACCCAGGAGCCCACACTGTGATTTCCTTACTAGGCTGTCATCAGGATTCCCCAAGAATCAAAGACTGCTGATTTTAAGGTTGTGAGAAGTCAGTGAGGAAAATGCACACAGTACAAAGAGGAAGACTTCATCAACTTTACTGCTACAATGCCTCAGATGACACCAACCCTCAGAACCTCCAAAGGTTTTGTAAGAACTTTGAGGATTGGTAGGAAGAAGTATTGCCATTCTATGGGTTTCACTGATGTACTAGTAATCAGGTATGTCTATGCTTTATGTCACTTACGATAGGGGTCAGGCACCTGACACCCACTTTTCAAATGTTGATAACCCATAAATTAGAGTGTGGGGCTGAGGCCCCTACTTAAAAGTTTGAATGTAGAATATGCTTTAACTGCGACAGAGAAACGACACTTGGAATAGTTTGCTAATACTTTATTAAATTGCCATAAGAATGTATTATTTATGCTGGTCATGGTGGTGCATGCCTTAATCCCAGCACTTGGGAGGCAGAGGCCAGCCTGGTCTACGTATCGAGTTCCAGGCCAGCTGGGGCTAGAGAGAAACCCTGACTCAAAAAAGTCATTATTTACATGCAAACACATGATTACTGACTGAACCTCCAAATCATAGAATGGCTTGGGTTCTTATAAGATCTTCTAGTCAAGTGTATTGCTGGGGTCCACCAGGCAGCATGGTATCATAGAGTACAGAACCATCCCTTAAGTGTACCAGCTCGCTACCCCACCACCTCCAGCCCTACTCTTCGAAAAGTGAAGCCTCACTGATTGCCTTTGTATCACACTCAGAAGTGTGGCTTCAGTCGCATGGCCAGACATTGTACCATCAAAACTTGAAATTGGGAGTTATGCCATTTTACTAATGTCAGAATCTTCTCATAAGCCACTATGTATAATATTAAATGCATACACAGATTCTCCTTAACTTATGATGAGGTTATGCCCCAATGAGTTGAAAATATTCTAAGTCAAAAATGCATTTGATTCTTCTAACCTACTGGACACCCTATCTTCGCAGTTCAGCATACTATTGAAAAATCACTGTCACTACTCATGATGAGGGATGGCTGGGAGCTTAGAAGGCGTGGCTCACTGTCACTGCTCAGTGACATGGGAGTACCATGTTCATAACATAGCACAGGAAAAGAGCAATCTCAGAACTTAAAGTACGGTTTCTGTCAAATATGTATCACTTTTCCACCATTGTAAATCAAAATATTGTCAGTTTAACCATCTTCAGTTGGAGACCATGTGCTTTCAAAATATTTTCATACTAAATATGAATTTTCCCAGACAATTAAAAGCTAAGATTAATGGATTAAATACATCTTTAGTTTTAATATGCCTAGAAATCTAGCACCAAGCGCCACTAGCATCTTTGTCTAGCATAGCTGATGTTAGTAGTAAAAGTAGGCATTTGTTTGTGAAATAGATCTTAAAATCTCTACTACTTACCAACACAATTTCTCAATTTCACATTCTTCTTTTCTTAACATATCTTATTAAAGGGGGAGACCAAAAGTATAAAAATAAAGATATTGGGACAGGCATGGTGTCCTTTAATCCTAGCACTTGAGGTAGAGGCAGAGGCAGAGGTGGGTGGAGCAAGGCCAGCCTGGAACAGTCCACTCAGTCTCAGGCCAGCTGGGGCTACAAAATGAGACCTGTCCAAAAGAAAAAAAGGCGTTTCTGGCACACTTAACCTTTAACCTTAAATTCTAAACAAATTTAGACCAGAACAAGAACAAGAGAATCAGAAAGTCAGGCGAATGTCCCATCCACGTGAGCGAGGGAGGTGGAAGGAAGGGCAGACAGAATAAATGGTGAGGGTGGACGCTGTCGCTAAAAAGTAGCTATTCCTTAAACCAAAAGTTTTCAATAATGCCTGAAAGAAGTCATTGTCCAAGGAATTTTAATAGGGTCAAAACCTTGGCGAGATCTCTTAAATTACCAACAGATAGTTTGGGTTTGTTTTGGAGTGAGATTTCTTTTAAAAATTGTTTGAAAATTTTATTGAATTTCCTCCCATGGAACATTTGATTTAACCTTCCTTCCTTTTTCTCTTTTCTTTCTTTCTTTCTTTCTTTCTTTCTTTCTTTCTTCCTTTCTTCCTTTCTTTCTTCCTTCCTTCCTTCCTTCCTTCCTTCCTTCCTTTCGAGACAGGGTTTCCCTCAACTGGCCTGGAACCCACTATATAGACCAAGTCTGGCTTTGATCTCAGAGATCTGCCTGCCTCTGCCTCCCAAGTGCTGGGATTAGAGGCATGTGCCACCACGGCAGGCTCAACATTTAACTTTTTGACATGTAATCAGCTAAAGGCATTTTTGGAGCTAATTAAGTAGTGAAAAGGTGGGCTTTGGAAAGAAAGCATCACAGAAGGGGTCTCATTACTTTTAAGAACTTAAGTCTATAGCAAATTCCACTGAGCCCCTCAGGGTGCTTATCCATTGGAGTCCTACCTTCCTGGCACTTCTTTTATTAGTGGGGTTTCTCCCTATTTTGTTTTGTGGGACATCAGTATTTCATGTGTGCTGAATTAAGGCTACGCTGCTGATAGACAAAACCAAGGGGAGGCGGAGTGCACATGCCAGGAGGGAAACCTGGTGAGCACTCAGGAGCACTGAGTCAAGAGGACGGATTAGTTAGAATGGTCCAGTTTGGGCTGCTGAAGATACGAAGAGATGAAATAAAGGAAGGATGATCTTGTGGTTCACATGTGAAATGTCCCTGAGAGACTTATGGTTTAAGCACTTGGTCTCCAGCTGATAACACTGTCTTGGAAGATTAGAGAATCTTTACACAGTGGAGGCTTGCCGGAAGAAAGTGGGTCACTGGGGACAGGCTTTGAGGTTTTATTAGCGCCTTTCCACTTCCAGCCTATTTTCTGCTTTCTAATTGCAGATACACTGTGACCAGCCACCTCACACGTCTGCTACCTCACCTTCCCCACCAGGATGGCTTGTATGACTCCAAACTGAAAACCAGAATAGACCTATTCTTGCTCAGATTGCTTTTTGTCAGATATTCAGTCACAGCAACAAGAAAAGCACCTAATACTAGAAGGGATTATGGAAAATGGCTAAGATTTCCACTGTAGTGAGACGATGTGACCCAGGAGTATGCGCAGGCCTCAGGCAATTCATCTATAGAATTGTCAATCCGTAGGTACCTCTAATTTTTTTCCCAGCTCTCACATTGTCACATAGTACTCTATGGCCTTGGATACCATGAGACTTGAGATACAGATATAAGAATCATTCATAGAAAAAGCCATAGTTAGTGAGTTTATCAAAGGTCAATGAGAGAGATGATAGGAAGACTAAGTATAAAATTCAGGGTCCCAACCACAGTTAGAAGAAACAAGAAGACCCATCATGGTGGCTAAATATCCCACCAGAAAGAAGGAAGAGGATCAGAACACAGTTATGCCCAACATATCTAACATAAGTTAGCAAGGAAGACAAAAATGGATGGAGGAAACTGGATTTGGCACTTAAATTACAAGTACTGATCTTTAAGAGAAGCTAGTTAATGATAAGTATAACTGAGGAAAGCTAGCCCACAAGTCTGGCTGCACTTGGGATGACTACTTTAGAAGAAATCCCTAGGACTCTTGTTCCAGGTAATAAGTCTAATGTCTTATGTGGGTGATGGTGGCAGGATGGAGAAGTCCTGACAACATGCCCCAGAATGAGGCTTTCCAAATGAGCAGGAGTCACAGGTGCTGAAAGTCAGGACTAGTGATTTTTCCCACTCCTGTCTGCCAGAAGAGCCCCTGATCATTCCCACCACCTCCTCTAGGGACAGGCAAGGTGGTAGAAAGAAGAAAACTGTCGTTACATTTACAGGGACTGAATAAAGAAAAATCCTTCGATCTAAAGTTTAGATTCTAAAATCTTCTAATCAAACATCGGCATTGCTGGGAGCAAAGGAGTGGAATGAAGAAGGCAGAAAAATGCACGCAGTCATGGTGCAGTGTGCACCTCCTTTTCCTCTTGCAAAGGGTCTGTTTGGTGTTTTCTTGGGTTGTAGCAGTAGAGTCTGCTAGACCAAGACCATGCTTATAATCGAATCCATGCCTTTTCTTCAAAGGACAAGAAGAGTTCATAGCAGTGACACATGATTTAGATAATGCTTCAGTGTGTCTTGCCCAGTATCCCGTGGTTGGAACCATTCTTTAAAAACAGGGAAAACAGGAAAGTAATTAGGAAACTAATCAACATGCCAGAGAGGAAGAGAGGGAGATTGGGGAGGAAAGAAGAGCAGGTTCTTTGTAATGGCCCCGAATAGACTCTTTACTCCTAGATGAAGGGATGATGTTGTCAGAGGGGCAGAGATCACCTGGAAGGGACCCATGCTTTCTCTTTCAAATCACTCATACCAAATAATTAACACACTAGATAACACACACACACTGAGGGCAGTGGCTATAGGAAGCAGACTTGGGAATTCCCCAACCAAAGCATGAAAACCATTCTCTTCTTTCACACCTGTAACTCTCCCAGTATGACTGCTTCTCTTAAAGCCATAGGCATCTGTTTTTCAGTTTGTTCCTTGGAGACAGAAGCAGGATTACAGTATCTGACGGTTTTTCTCATTTCCTCCTGTGTGCCGTTTTAAGTTTCCATGCCAGCTCTTCTGTTCTTTCCTTCAAACGGCAAAGCTGTTCATGGCCACATGAGTGACTGGGATGTAGACTTACAATAAGAAAGTTGCAGTGTTGTTTCATCTGCTTCAACTGGTGAGAAAATCTCTACAGACTCCCAATACTCTTTACCAGTACAACCGAAGGATCAAAGAGAATCTCTCTTTGAAGATTTCAAATCTTGTCCAGTCTCAGAGTCATCATTTAGATTATCATTCTGGTCATCAGTGATCTCAGTGCTGTGGGCCCTGGGACAAGGACTGAGGAGGAGAGCCAAAAAATGTGGGTTTCAGGATCAGCCCTACTTCGGAATTGAAGATTCTAGGCAAGTCACTTTAAAAAAAAATCCAAGTCGGGCTGGAGAAATGGCTCCACAGTTAAGAGCGCTGGCTGCTCTTGCAGAGGACTGGGTTCAATTTCCAGCACCCATATGGTAGCTAACAACTATCTGTAACTCCAGTTCCTGGGTATCTGACACCCTCTTCTGACTTCCATGGGCATTACATGACATGAGTGCACTTACATACATGCAAGCAATACACTCATACACATAAAATTAAAAATAACCATTTAAAAAACTTTAAGTCTCAGTTTCCTTCTCTGCAAAGTGGGATAAGATGCCAAACTGCCTTTATCACAGGATTATGTAGAGATTACAGATAGTGTGTGTGAAGTTATATTAACCTCAAGGACTCTGCATGTACAAGGAGAAGGAATTGTATGTGTATGAGATCACACAATATGTAGAAGTGGATCAGGTGTGTTCTAAAATTTAGGTCATATAGAAAACTCCCAAACTGAGGTTGACTGTTCGTTATTTATCTCTTTGCCCTGTGAATAAGTTTCTAAGAAAACAAAATGAAGATTTCCATTCAAGCTGCTTTTTAGCTAGTTGTGAGTATATTCATATGACAGATGAAGAAAGTCTGTTAGTCTTTTGTTGACCTGTCCCAAGTCTTGCAGCCAATATTAGTAAGAGGATTCACACTCAACATTGAGCCAATAACGACAGCTTGAAGTTTTCTTTTTTCATCAAGACCTAAATAGTGCACATAGACAATGGAGGGACATCAGAAAGATCAAAAGCTGATGGGAGAAACCTGAATGAGACACAGGAAGGAGGCTGTGGTGGACACACAGAGTATGGATGTGGTCTAAGGTGGATACACACCAGTTGCCTTCTAATTCAGTGCCTTCAGTAGCTAGGGCTAGGCTTGGAAGAGCAAGCACAGTGCCTGACAGAATAACACTACTGAGGTCACCAGTGAGAGCTGTTGATACCTGGAAAGCTGACATCACAAGAAAGGTCCCAGGGGAGACATGGCTATGAAGAGAACACACCAGGCCTTCATCAACATGTGGTCCATCACAATACTGTTACTGCACGCCTGTGTCCAGCAGGGGCAGGAGGAGGTGATTGACAGTCATTCTGAGTGCGCAGATTGTTTTCTCTTCACCTCAGTCCTTTGCTATTCTCCTTGCTGGATCCGATTAGAAGGTTTAGAATCTAAACTTTAGATCTAAGTTTTTTTTTTTTTTCATTATTTGGCTGTAATATGATCATAGTTTGCCATTTGCTCTGACCCTACCTGTCCTGAGGAGAAACAGCATAATGTGTGGGTATGCCAGCAGATGGGAGTGGGCCTGGCCAATGGTCCTGTGACTGATGTCCAACTAGCAACTTCAGAAAGTCATTTGGCCCCAAAGTCTTCATAGTTTGATGAAAATACTAAGAATGCAGATGTCTACAAGTTGAAAGGACCACGTGATTAAAGGTCCCTCTGGCATTTTAAAGTGCCCACTTGTTATCATTACCTGTAAACAATAAGATGTTTCCATCAGGGCTGGAGACACAGTGCAGTGCTTAAAGGCTAACAACTGAAATGTCAAAGATGTCTCCACTAAAAGCAGGACTTAAGATCAGTCTTGAATCAATTGCAAGGAACAGTACCTTTTTATCTTAATCATACTTAATTGTGTTAGGATTGTCAAACAGTCCATTTTCTTAGTTCTTTGTCTGGCGGTCTCGTTCTCTGACCTCAAAGCATCCAAGTTTCTGCTTTTGCTCATATTGCAGTCCTTTGATAGTTTTTGTTCATTTCTTTGAATTTTGAGTTTAAAATCATTGTTAATATACCTTGCTCCTTTCTAGCATCTGCTAATATATCCTAATATAGTCTCTACCAGTGAAGCATAGGCTTTTTTTTCCAGGAAATTCATATTTTCCTGTTGTGAAGAATTCATCAACTTTTCCAGACACATATGAATGAAACAGGTTCCCATTAATGTCTTGCTTTCCAGGGGTGCTGTGAGCATCAGTTAGATGAAGTCTGCAAGATGCAGCTTGCTCTTGGAGAAACATGATCTACTAATATCACATTTAACAGAACATTATTTTAACATACAGCAAGTAACTATAACCATTCACCTGTTTCAGATTGACCCAACTCCTGCTCTGGGGACAACTCTTATGAACCCTGTCACCTGCAGCAGCTTGCATCTTTTACACACACACACACACACACACACACACGCACACATGCACGCGCATGCACGCACACACACACACAGTTCCACTGAGCAGTAGATAAGTTTTGGCTTTGCAATATTGCCAAATTAGTAGTATTTCTCCCAAATATATAGTAACAGGGTATTACTAAAATTTTCCACTCTGACTCTGTTCCTGCTATCTTTTACCCCATTCTATGACAAGTGGGGGTTTACTTTCCCTGCTGGCAAAGACTCTGTCTGGTTCCAAGGTGGGACTGTAAGCATCCTTGAGCTTTTCACCAGCTCTAACACATTTTCTAAGACTTGATTACCAATTTCTTCTTTCATAGAATTTTAACAATAGTTCTAAACCTGGCACATAAAATGGAATTTAGCTGTAATAAGAAACCAGGTATGTAAAAGCCACTGGCAATTCTTCCTTCCTGTGAGGCTAACAATATAAATTCTGTATTTGGATTTGTTTTGATTTTTTACCATTCTGTTAATCATACCTTTTCATGGAAAATGGCATAGTCTTGATCACAGTTATGTAATATGTGGTTGCTATTATCATCTGTTTCTTGTGTGCCTGTGACTCCAGGCTAAGAAGAAACACATTTCAGAGACAGGAAGTGCTCAGAGCAGGAGAGAGTAGGTCCAACATGGGCAGAAAAAAACATCTTCTTGTTAAAAAGCTCCCCTTTGAACATCAAAGAAGAAGGGGCAGAAAGAATGTAAGAACCAAAGGATGAGAAGAAGTGATATAAAATGCTGTCTTCTGGACTTGGCCTGGCCATTATATTCATGAACTCACTGTGTTACCTACACAAGATCAAGCCCAGAAGATTAGTCAATATTCCAGCAGGCAGCAATAATTAGACTTAGTGGGTTACAAAAACAAAAACAGGAAAGCTTCCCTTTCCTTCTAACTTAAAAGCAAACAAGCACAATTAGCTTAATCGAGTCCATTGGCAGGAAAGCATCACTGACTCACAGGCAGGTTTGGCAAAACTTCTGCCAACCCCATAAGCTCTGCAGCCAGGGCCCCCGCCACAAAGCACATCTAATGCTCCCCTCGAGGTCAGCACGTCTTTATCTAGGCCTCTGCGTGTTCTATAAGATACTCTCTGCTCCTCTCTCCTACTCCTTTGTCCTCTTTCCTGAAATGGCAAATGGTACACCAGTCTCTCTCTTCCTCTCTCTCTCTCTCCCTTCCTCTCTATCTCTCTCTGTCTCTCTGTCTCTGTCTCTGTCTCTGTCTCTCTCTCTCTCTCTGTGTGTGTGTGTTGTTCTTTTTCTGGGAAAGATGAGAGAGATGGGAGGGGTCCAGAAATGACATATTCATTTCATGCATTCTCATAGCTCACAGAAGTCCAGGAAATGAGACATTCTCAGAATTGTTTCCAAAGAACTTTGCTTGATTTTATTTTCCTCTATAATCCTCTTTGACTTACTTTGTTGTTGAGAAATTTGAACTGTCGACAATAAGAATCTAGAGGGCAATGTCTTGTTTTGCTTTCCCTTGTTTGTTTGTTTGTGTTTTCCTTCTGGGCCCGCCCCCAACATCTTAGCAGGTCTCTGTGTTTCATAAGGAAAACCAAAGCTCTGGTCTAGTGAACCTTGTCTCTGTTCCTAACAGGAAGAGCTGAGAAGAGGCCCTGGCACCATTGGGGGGCATTGCCAACTTAGTACTGAGTCACCAGGACAGGTGACAACAGAAAAGCTGTGTATGGAATGGAACTGGCAAAGGTAACTGTTAGGACAAGCTCTCAAGAAGGAATTCTAGCATAACTCTGGTGTGGTTTGGGTAGAGCTGGTCCTCCAGAGATTCATGGACCGGAAGCTCAGTATGGTAGTGTTGAGGCAGTAGAACCTTTGGGGAGAGGGGCAGCAGAAAGTGCCTGGGTCATGGGACTCCACCACCCTCAATGACTTAAAGCTGTCTCTCTGAAGTGTGTTAGGTCCCATGGGGGTGGATTCCTTTCTGGGAGAGGGAGTTGTTATGAGAGCAGGCCCAAGCCTGGCTCCTTCTACTCTTGCTTCTTGTCTCACTATGCACTGTGTGACTTTCCCGGGAAGATCTGAACAAATGTCCACTCACTCCCCATAGCACACTGACGACACACCAAAGAAATGTTTCCACCACTAGCTTGGTGGGTTTATTGGGGTACTCACAGGAACACAGATTATTCAAAGGCAGTAGCAGTGGATCTCTCTCTCTCTCTCTCTCTCTCCCTCTCTCTCTCTCCTCTCTCTTCCCTCCTCTTCCTTCTCTCTTCTCTTCTCTCTCTCTTTGTCTCTCACACACACATCTTTCCTGGTTCTAATGGTTCTCAACCTTTTGAGAACCTCCTCACCATCAGCTATACAATGTATTTCCATTGGTGGTCTTTCTTCTCAAGGACAGTGATTCAGGGTGAATGGGACAGGATCTTTGCTTACTCCAGGAGAGTTGTATCCGTTGAGCTCCCTGCATGACACAGACAGCCTGGTGTTTCCTCTCCCTGGAAATTGCTTCTGCTTATATAACCTTGCAAAGGGGCTCTGTGAACACTCCTGTGCCAGGAGCTTCCTGAGACTTGTGAGTTTTGCTTACTTCCTGAGCTTTGTAAATTTCATTTACTTTTACCTTCGTCCTCCCTTCAGAAGGAGGGAATGTTTCAATTCAGAGGAAATCTCAATCTCTCTCTCTCTCTCTCTCTCTCTCTCTCTCTCTCTCTCTCTCTCTCCTCTCTGTCCTGCCATGGTGTCATCAACATGTTTTATGAGAGCAGAAGACCCTCAATAGAGCTTGAACAGAGGGCCTTGCTGAAGTTGAACTTTCAGCCTCTATAACTGTTTCTCTTCTTCATGCATTATCCAGCTACTATATTTTGTTATATAGGTATATACCAAGATGGGTCCTGTATCTCCAAAAGATTTAAGGTGCTGAAATTTTTCCTTTAAAGCATAATAAGTCTGGCCAAGTTTTTCTTAATAAAACTATTAGACAAAGCAGAAGAAATCCCATTTTTTTTATGCTATTAGAAATGTGACTCTTGATGTTGTAGACTGAGGGGAGGGCCTTTTTCAAACTACCCTGAATCACTGTCCTTGAGGAGAAAGACCACCAATTGCAATACATTGTATAGCTGATGGTTAGGAGGTTCTCAAAAAGTTGAGAACCATTAGAACCAGGAAAGATGTGTGTGTGTGTGTGTGTGTGTGTGTGTGTGAGAGAGAGAGAGAGAGAAAGAGAGAGAGAGAGAGAGAGAGAGAGAGAGACAGAGAGAGAGACAGAGACAGAGAGAGAGAGAGAGAGTTTGGCCCATGAGAAAAATGATTCCCTGCCTTCAGACTTCCTAAAGAATGAACCATGCTAAGAGATCCAAGTTTTGATTTGGATTTGGGATTTCAAATTTAATATGACATATTAATGAAAGCAATGTGTGGTATGTACTCAAATCACAGTTCTCTTCAGAATAGTGCAAGATTCAGTCATAAATAAATCAGAATGGTACCCAGGACTCTGAAAGAAAAGGGGAAAAAAATCAAAATGGGGAAGAAAACAGAAGGATAGCACTCAAAAACTGTTTAAGTTTGTGAGACAGATGATTCTGTTTAGAGAGTCTTAAAAGGCCCCCAAAGGGACAGACTCTGTAAAGCCAAGATGGGTGCATTCACTCCACTCTCTTTCATAGCAGTGCAAGAAGCCTTAGTGTGGGCAGAAGTTTCTGCAGCCCTGAGGGGAGCTAGAAGCAAAGTAAAGGGTTGCTGAGTCTCTAGGCACAGGATCCTTGCTTGCACTCCTCTGGTGACAATGTCAGACTGTTTTATGGCACAGTAGCCTTTGATGCATATGTAGATAAATATAGCTGTTATATTTCTGATGGATGCTAATTCAAATGAACTGAGAAACTTGATAGGTTGAGCGTTGCATCTTAATGGGAACTAATAGCTTTGGTTTGATTATAGAAGAGTGTATTCTTTAATTTAAATTTTCTCTATGCTAACTCTAAAGGGTTACATGCATTTTTATGAAGATAGCATATTGCTGCGAAAAAGAAAATAGTTCGGGTAAAAATGCGCAGTTCTTGAAATCTGGGTGCAGATTATGACGTATGAGTATTTCTTATAAATTCTGGGAGAGAGGTCACTAGTTATCAAATGTTTGCTCTGTGCAACACGAAGTGGTTTACAAATATTGAATGAATGGACGAATGGTCAATATTGTAATGTACTTACTAATATTTCCATTGACTAGCAAGGAAACGGAAGCTTTGGGATATTATAGGAAGTCTCCCCATCTGATACACGTTAGAAATAGAATTCAAACCCAAATCCTTATGTAACGAAGGACAGATTCAAACTAGTGCTGGGAAGAATTGCATACAATAAAAACCCTCTGATGGAGATAGTTTATTTTTCTCCTCAGAGTCCTCAAGTTCTCCCAGTGAGTGCTAATTCCTTCATTCATTTTCTCACGTTACTCATCTCTTTAATCCACAGAATTTTGGTTGCCATCAGTGGAACTTTCATCCCAAAGAGCTTCTAATGTCATAAAGAACTGGGAATGCTACTCCAATCTTCTGATCTTTTTTTAAAAATCCAGACAGAAAGGAATATTGGCCCCAGTGGTGAAAACCCAGACAGCTCCAGTTTTGATGGGACAGCTACCAAAAAGTTCAGATGCTTCCCTGAACTCATCCAAACCTTGGGCGGTCTCCTGCTTTTCCGGAGGGAACATGCTTGGTAGATGATGCACCAAGTTTGAAACACATGGAGAACGCCCTCCTTGGGGACTCTTGGGTCTTGTGTGAGGTTAAGTCCCAATTGTACATCAAGCTGCCTTGGTATTTCTCTCCTGTGGGCGGCCTCTGTCTTGTTGAAAATGAAATCTGAACCACACAAAAAGCATGGAGGTTACATTAGTTGAAGTTTTCATAGTTGTGTTGATGGTCTCCATTTATTATGTCCCTGCGATGTGTCAGATATATGCTTTCTCTATGGGCTACATGTATCCCTTACAGTGTTTCCCTTCAATAGGTTTTCTCCACTGAGTTAGTATGAAAATTGAAGCCCAGAGGGATTACATCATATGCCCAAAGTTGCATGGGCAATAGTGCCTGCTGGGATTTGAACCAACTATGTTTACCTCCAAAATGAGTGCATCTAATCATGTCATAGTTTCTCCTGACAATCCCAGAAAGACCTGAGCAAATAAGACATATGTAGTGGGATTTATACCCCAGCTTTCTCTCCACCCGACTGCAACTTCTTCTGGTCTGTTTTAGAAACACGAATGCAAGCAGTATTGCTGATGGGCCTCTTGTTCTCGTGTAGTCAGCATATGTGATGTGACTAGGCTGCTGGGCAGAGGCTACTGGCTTGGGTCAAGGGATGGAAGTTCATGAGCCCCAAGAAAAAGTAAACCATCTTCTGGCTGGAAACTATGAGATGCACATCAGGAAAAATGTCTTGACAATATAGACCAGGGTTGAAATTCATTTTAGAAATCATATAAATTAACAAGAAATTGATGTACAATCCAATTCCATAAATACTAGAATCTTTTAGAGTCATCAAAAGACCTCATAATTTGGGCCCGACTAAAAGTGCAGTCTCTTCACTGTAATTTAAATTCGAGTATTTATTTTGGCTTCTGCTTTCTCAGTGACTTGATCTAATCAAAATGCTTTGATGAGATGCATAAAAGGAATAGGAATATGATTGAAAATCCAGAGAGTAATATTTTGGTTTAAAACAACTGTGAGCACAAACTTTAATCTTTGGTTATGTTTTGATGACTAACTAGGACCAAGGATTTTAAGCTCTTATTTGGGAAGGATCTTTTGGTTTTAAAGTGGGTGCAAATGTATTCTAACATTGACTTTGTAAGAATGTTATTTCCCCAACATGCCTCAATCTGCCTGTAACTAATATGCATTTGACATCTAGACACCATTCTTTTAGTCTTCTAACAATCCATAGCTTATAAGTGAGTACACTCACCTGTTTGCTCTCTCCAAACAATTTTTATTTCTAAGACTTGGGACCCCATTTTTTTCTTCTGTAACTCAATGTATTTCCTTCCTGTTTTCTGTCAACTATCTATACAAATCTGGAACATTTAGTCACTTTAGTTAAATCTAGCTTGCCTGTGTTAGCTATTATCTTTTTGAAATCCATAGCAACAATAAATAATGAATGTTAGTGTTTGTTAAAATATTTCTATGTCAGGTGTTCTCAGGCAGAGCTGGATTTGAAGCCTAGCCACATTATTTGACCACCTGTAAAATCATAAGCAAGAAAGAAATACACAAGGGGGTCTCTGTATTCAAAAACATGCTCCATCTCCCCAAATAGACCCAATATTCTGTAACCTCCTCCAGTTTTATTTACTTATCCTTAAATGTCAGCAAAACTATATTTAAAGGAACAATCTCTATCTTTGCTGGTGAATCCTCTCAGGAAATCACTAATTTTATCCTTTCTTGCATATGAGAAATTCCCAGTGTGATCTCATTAAAACAAACCTGACTTCTTTTTAAAGGCCGTACACAGTCACACACTTGTAGAGCTGATGGGTCAGGGGGGAAAATTCACTCCCTGGGTCTCAGGGAGGGGTAGCAGCCCCAGGCTCCTCACCCAGGCAACCAGGCTTCCTCACCTGGGCATGGCTATTTTAGGGAGGGGTAGCAGCCCCAGGCTCCTCACCGGGCAACCAGGCTTCCTTACCCGGGCATGGCTATTTTAGGGAGGGGTAGCAGCCCCAGGCTCCTCACCCGGACTATTTTTCATGTTACATTGTCAGCTCTATGCTTTGCTTTGTCAAAAAGTCAAATTGCCAGGATCTAACAGATCTAAAGTTAAAATGCTTCTCTTTGAACTCAGACATACACTTTTGCGGTACAAAGTGAAGACTAGTTTGCTCTCATTTTAAATTCAACAAACTTCATCATACTCTCAAGTGCCTGAGGGGATCTTGACAAGGAATCTCAGTTAATGAGAATATATCTGTAAAACAACTATTGGCAAAACAGACAAACCAAAATCCTGAAGTTGCACAGCTTTTACTTATTGGTACTTTTTTTTCTGGTCGTTTTGAGACAGGGTCTCCCTGTAGTCCCACGGGCCTGGAACTCACAGAGATCTGCCTGCCCCTGCTACCCGAGCGCTGGATTAAAGGCACGTGCCACCATGCTCAGCTTACCAGCACTTTTTTATGTTGTCTTCTCTGGACAGACAAATGTAACAGCTGCCGCTTACAGTGACAGAAACACATTTGGGATCCTTCAAGTCATGGAAACCTTTAGGCCACGGTGATGCCTTCTAGAGGCCGCCTTCTTTCTTTCTGTCCAAAGAGGCAGGCCATCTTATCACTGAGCTCAGTGCAGCCATTCACCCAGACGGGTCAGGTGGGCATGGCTTTGGCTGACTCCTCCAGGCTGGGGAGAGAGCCGCATACCAGGCACAGGCAGAGAGCTGCTCACTTCCAGAGTGCTCAGGCCTGAGGGCAGAGCCTTGAGTGTCTGGCTTCCTTTCAATTCCATTGAGCAGAAGTGCTGGCCAGGTCATACACAACATTTTTTTTGTATCTGAAGGATGACCTGGTTAGCAAAGGACAAATACTAGAGCTCCCCAAAAGTAATTAAGTCTTTGGACTCCTTTCCACAAATACAAATCTGTGTGAGGTTTTCTGGAACGAACTCTGTAGATTACGTTCCAAAGGCCATGAGGCAAAAAACATGCTGGTCAGTCACCCATGTTCTCTCCATAAATAGCACAGCGCATTTCTGAGGCAAAAAGACAGTGTTGGCAATCCTGTTTATGGCACCGGCTGGACAGTGGCTGCAACAGTCACCAACACAATAAAGACAAACTCAGAGATGGACAGAGGGAAAGTCAGTCAGATTACACTCTACTGGTCAAGTGACTTCGTAACTTCTGGCTTCAGTTTTCCTCAGCACCAAAGATAAGCTAATAACTGTGCCACAGGGCTATTCATTTAATCAGAGCAACTTAGGGGAGCCTACGGATGCAGAGCACTGTAACAAAGACTGGCGGCAAGGGTGAAGAAATGGGCACAGTGAGGGCTCAACAGAACAGCTGCCTCGAGGAGTCCCCATAATAACTAGCCTAGATGTCCACTGAGAGATGAACGGAAAAAGAAAATGTGGGACAGATAAGCAATGAAATCTTATTCAGCCATAAAGAAGAATAAAATGGACATTTGCAGAAAATGGGTGGAACTAGAAGTCATTAAACAAAATGAGAAAGACTCAGAACAAATATGATGTTCTGTTTCATATGTGGAATTTAGATTTAAATATGTATCTATTAGTCTATATGCAAACATATATATGTGGGTGTTGGGGAGGAAGTACATAGGGCATGAAAGTGAAAAGGAACAAAGAATAATGGACATGTATCATCAAACAGAAGGGGAGACTAACTGGGGTGATTGAAGGGACTGGCAAGAGAGGGAAAGGGGACGGAGATGGCAGTAGAGGGGAGAGAATAAGAACAAAGTATCACACACACATATATATATATATATAACTGTCACAGTGAAACCATCACTTTGTATGTAATCAAAAGTTGTAAAAGAGGGCTGGAGAGATGGTTCAGCAGCAGTTATGAGCACTGAATAAAGCAGCAGATCCAAGTTCAGTTCCCGGCACTAGCATCAAGGAGCTTACAAGCACTTGTAACTCCAGTTCCAGGGGATCTAACTCCCTCTTCTGGTCTTTGTGGGCACTGCAGGCATGTGATACACATACAAGCAGGCACACACATATATGCACATAAATAAAAAGAATTTATTAAAAGTTAAAAAAAAATGCAAGCCTTATTCCCATAAAAGCTCTCCATACATGTTCATTGACTAAATTGGAGAAGAAAGCATCAGGCCTGTCACATATTTGTTTTTGACACACTGTCTCCCTCGAGCCTCAGCCGGCCTAGAACTTGATATACAGACCAGGTTGACTTCAGTCTCACAGATCCTCCTGCCTCTGCTGACAAGTGCTGGGATTAAAGGCATATGCCACCACACATGTCACATTTTAAATGTATGACTTCATATTCTTTAAAAATTATGGAAAATATTAAAATTGTTTTCTTCCATGTGAATAATGAATAAGCAAAAGAGGGAGATGCCTAAGACTTTGGGAGGAGAGAATTAACACAGGATAGACAGCTCCAGCCTGGCTTAGAAGGGTCCTGACTGAGCTTTGACAAATGTGAATAAGACTTCCAGGAGTGTTCTTGACTTCCAAAGGGTCAGCCAGGGAGGGTTCAGGTCCCAATGAGCCACTAAAGGGGTGATCATGCATTTCATAGGAGCTATAGGAGGGCTCTGGGGAATGCACGGGCAGACATGTCTGTCACCCTCTGGGAAGCCCTAGTGATTTCAGTGGTTGTCTTAAGGGAGGGGAAAATGAACTAGCATTAGTCACGCTCCCAAGTTCAACTCCAGCTTCTAACAAAACAGATACCAGTAACACCATTCCTGGACCTCACAGCCCCAAGGGTCAAGGCCTGGCTGGAATTGTGCCACATGATTTCACATCAGGCCTGGCAACTTATGCACTTTTAAGCTTCTGGAAAGCCAGTGACATGAAGGAATGACATTTTCTTGATCTAATTTGAGTGACTCTGAATTTCCTAAGGGGAGCTGGGTGTTTTAACTAATCTTTTTGTCTCAGGAGGGCTGTTTTGGGGCTGAGACTGGCCAGTGATACTGACCACACCCATCTCAAGTCAAAGGTTAGAAAATAGGTGGATTTTTATCTTTAACAGAAATATAGTCTTCCAGAGTAAATATACTACCCCATCCCCTTTTTCATGCCCTCTGGTTTCTTTTCTTCTGGCATTGCAGCTCTTCACTAAAGGGTTAACAAAGGTGGCCTTGGGTAGTCAGTATGTCAAATACCCCATGGGTAGAGACTACAGTGATGGATCAAAACCAACACTAGTCTTCAGCTGCCTGATGTGGAAAATCATAGATACATACTTCCCTCCAAAATGTGTGTTAGAAATAAAGTGTGTGTGTGTGTTTATGCACGTGTGTGTGATGTATGATGACAACAGGAGAGAAGGTGGGGATGGCAGAAGAAGTCAGGTAAGGACGAACCAGAACATATCACAAAATCAGTTGTGAAGAAGAGACCCTCCAAATGGTTTCATGACAATTTCTCCCTCCTCCCTCCGTCCGTCCCTCCCTCCCTCCTTCCTCTCCCTTTTTCTCCCTTTCTCTCTCTTGCACAAAACACATCATTCCAGGATGTAACACACTCCACATCCAACATTTCTAGGTCAAATAATATGAGGAACTCACGTATGAGAAAACAGAAGCCTGGGCCCCCAGGGACTGGCATCTATCAGGGAACCCTCAAACCCTTGTCGAAGATAGGGCCAAAATGGTTTAAGCTTGTACAATGTGGGGTGGGAGTGTCTATATGTGTTCTCTTCATTGAAGAGGAATATGACCTTGTCTGTTGACGATGATAATAATAAAATATCTCAGAAAAGAAAGGGGCTCCTGATGATGCAGAGGCTCATATATTATCCAAGGTTTGTGGAAGGCCACAGGGCTTGGAACAGTAAAATCTTGTTTGCTCACATGCCTCTGAGTAATTTAAGGAGGGAAAAGACGCTTAGAAAATTATTGATTAGATGCCAGTTCACATAGCTCTCTTTGTCTGCTTTTTATTACCAGTATCTCTGTAAAAGGCTAATAGATCCCGGTCTTGACAAGCATGAAGCCAGGAGGTGGGCTCTCAGCCAGTGTTTTCATTTTTTTATCCCTCAAGGGGCAATGATTAGATCTTAATATCCAATGCACAAACCACACTCATGGTGTGAACTCTCGGAGAGGGCTCCCCACGTAAGGATAAAAAACATGAAGAAGCTTTATTGGAAGGGCTGTGAAAGGAAAAGGGGAGCACTGTGGGTCTCTTTGGGCTGGCTGATTAGGGAGGACTTGACTTTCTTATGAACAGCTCTAAATCTACCCTCTCTGGGGGACGGGAAACCTCAGATTTCACTGATTTAATTCCCATTCTAAGAATAGTCAAACTTGGAGTGGTGAAGAGCTAGCAAGTCCAGCGAGGAGCACACATTGGCAAATGGAGCAAAGTGGCCTGAACCTCAGGTCATAGGTGGGAGAGTTTCTTCCTTCCACATCCCATAAACTACAAATGAACTTAGTAAAGCAAGCCAATCCACAGATGCTGTCCACAGATCATATGCTCTCAAACTGAGAACAAGAAGCCAAGCAGGATGAAAAGGTGCTTCTGGTCATAAGTTCATGGTGATGCATCTCAGAGGCATCACCTAGACCAGTAAGATCTGAACATGTGTTTCTCATAAGAGCATGGTCAAGATTTCATTGCCATAACTTCCTCTTCCTATTCACGGATTGCATCTATGTCCACTGAACAATCCTGAACAATCAGCCTCCCCAGTGTACTAAATGTAGAGACGTGGATCTCTTTGATAATTCACTTTACTCAGGGACCTGTTCTCTGGGAGCCACGAGCAGTAGATAATAATACATAACTTTGGGAAGACTAAGTAAGGTGTGGGTTAATAGCCTGTCTTTTCCATCTTATTAGGAGTGAAGTGCTGTGTTAATCAGTTATCTGTTGCTGTGCTCAGGTATTTACCTGAGACAATGAACTCATAAATAGAAAAGGCTTATTTTAGTTCATGGTTTCAAAGGCTGAAGTCCATGACTGATTGACCTGGTTGCTTTGGGCCCATGGTGAGACAGCATATCATAGCAGGAGTGCATGAGAAAGCAAAGCCAGTCATCTCATGGCTGTGAGGGGAAAGGCATGAAGATGGAGGCAAGGTCTCACTATCCTCTTAGAGGATGCCCACCAGGCTCTACCTGTTAAATTTTACATCTCCCAAGAGTGCCAAGTCGAAGACTAATGTTTTAACACATGGGCCTTTGGGGAACTATTTAAGATCCAAACTATAACAGATGCCATGAACAGCTATTCCCCCAAGAATAGCTTATAAGTGTGTGTGTGTGTGTGTGTGTGTGTGTGTGTGTGTGTGTGTGTGGTGCTGAGGATTGAACCCAAGGTCATGTGTATATTAGGCAAATGTTCTATAATTGAACTCTACCCCATACCCCAAATATATTCATGTTTTAAGGACAGCCACATATATTTGAGCCTTGGCAAATTCA
The DNA here is from genome assembly GCA_035773235.1 of Eospalax fontanierii. Taxonomy (NCBI): domain Eukaryota; kingdom Metazoa; phylum Chordata; class Mammalia; order Rodentia; family Spalacidae; genus Eospalax; species Eospalax fontanierii. Next base: position 61,881,919 of record CM069538.1, read on the forward strand.
CTGCTGTAACTATAGCAGTCATGTAAAACTCAAATATTATTTTCCCTTATTATTCTGCTTTGTCTACTGTGTTTTTCCCATGGCTCTTTAAACAAAAGTGCTCAGCCAGGTTCTCACCCTTTGTCACTGAATGGAATGCATATTTTTGAAGATTGATATATAGCTTGGAGAGGTAGTCGACATATTTAGATGGAATTCAAATAGTTGACATCATTTTGCCAACTACCAAAACTCTGTATATTCAAAAGCAGCTTTCTTTTCCTGAGTGCCTTGTATAGGCTTGTCCCCTAATGCATGCTGTCTGTTGTCTACTCTTAGACGACTTGCCTTTACCCTGCAGGGCACTACATCCCCACTGGATCAAGCTGACTCCAGAAGCAGTCTGATTCACAGTGCTTGTTCTCCATGGAAAAGTAATAGATAGAGCACTTGGTGCAACTCCTCCAAGAAGACCCAAACCATTAGAGTTCTCTTCTGCCGGTGTTCCAGAAGCTTCTAGATGGACAGTGAATATCAGCCTCTGTATCTATAAGGAATGACTTTCTCCTTCTCCTCCTTTTAGTTGTTGTTTGGGTTTGGTTTTGTTTTTTGAGATATCCACGTGTAGCCTCAAATTCTGGATCTTCCTGCCTCCACCTCCAGACTGTTGGAATTACAGACACCAAACTGGAATGGTTTCTCATGATAGTGTATATTTATTATTAAGGCCAATCAAGTGATCCAAGGAAAGTCTGTTATTTTCTTTTTAGAGACCTTGATTGGATGGTGACAACCCGTAAAACAGCCAAAGCTTGCCCTGTTCTAATGGTGAGTTTTCTGTAAGGAGTTGAGAATTCTCAGGGATTCTCCAGCTCTCTAATTCTTACCATTTCACAGTTACTCTCAGAAGTGACTACTAAGTATTTTCGTTTAAGAACAGAAGTTAGTGCCTTGTAATGGGAGAAACATTCGAAAACCTTGATGGTTTCCTTCTTTTCCCAATTTCCTTATGTATTTTATGTCCCTCAGTGTAGATAAACAAAGGGTGTTCACTAACAAGAGTCAGAAACTTCTCAACCCCAAATGTCTGGAAAGCCCTGTGTTCTGTTAGTTCTAATATACAAGTATCAGTCTTAAGGGGTGTCTAATCGTGCAAGACAATAAAATCCCTTCATGTTTTCTGTTTTAGGGAAATCCTGCATGGGTGTACTAGGGTCATAAAAATTACTAATGTGTTTTCTCATGGCTCTGGGCCATCACATAGGCCCTGTGCAGTTGTATTGTATGCAGCCTGTAATCACAAACAAATGTATTCCACAGGCAGATGAGCTGTTATATGAGAAAGTGTGAGAGGTTAGAGCTCGAGCCCTGGTGTCAGCTCTGGAGCAGGTCCTTTCACAGTTGAAGATCCCTGAGGCCACGCAGATGAAATGACAATGTGCTCGGGGTGGGGGGTAGAGGAGTAAGATGCCAAGAAGGATGAGGTCACCAAAGTGAAGAACCAGCTTCTCCTCAGTGGGAAATTAGAAAAGGCTTCCACTAAAGCGCTATCCAGAGGAAGAAAGGAAATGGAATTTGGGGGTTGGGTGGGTGAAGCGTAGAAATCCTGGTTAGAAGACAAGTGACATCAGGGGTGTGTGTTCCAGAGGAGGGGTGACCGGACATGGGGCAGCAGCCACGGAGCTAGCCTCATCCCAGAAAGAAAAGAGAATAGCCTGCTCTGGCACAGGCTTGCCTGACATGCGCAGTAGGAGATCATGAAGAGGCAGATCGTCAGCCCCATGCCAGGTGTTCTTTAGGTTTGGTTCAGAGGGACAAAATCAGGTGCTTTCATCAACCAAGCACCTTCCTGCCGGATGAAGGAATTCTTCTAAAAAGTTGATGTGTTTTTAATGTTTTGTATTTTACTTCTATTTCTGTGTATGAGAGTATTGCCTACACGTACGTAAGTGCATCTGTGTCACGCAATGTCCATGGAAGTCAGAAGTGAGTTTCAAATCCCTTGAAACAGAATTACTTACTGACAGTTGTAGGCCTCCATGTGGGTTCTGGGAATTAAACCAGGGTCCTCTGCAAGACTAGCCAGTGTTTTTAACTACTGAGCCATCTCTCTCCAGCTCCTAGTCTCCAAACGGGAATGTTTAAATTGCAACCATGATTTTCTCAAGTGAATTCCTGTGAGGAACAGGAATGTTTTCCAGAATTCTCCAAGGTAGAGAGAAAGGTCTATAGAAACAGCACAGTCAGATCCAGAAACAATGTTGTGAGGTAATGAATGCCCAAGTTAAAATTGCTGGTTCAATTTCTCCCAAGTTGAGGAAGTTACTTATACTCACTAAACCTGTTTTCTCCTCAGAAATCATGGAGAATAGTCCCCGTCTAAAGGATTGTTGTAAAAATAAATCTGGTACTTTTATCTCTCCCCTTTGCCAACAACCTCCAGGTCTTTTCTCTCTCACCTAAGCTTCTCTTTCAAGCTCTAGATTCATGTCTTGTAACCTCTTTAATATCAAATGTCCACCACTGAAGCCACCATCGTAATGCCTGCAGCCCCCACAAACCCACTTTCTATTCCGTTAAAGGTGTCATTAACGTCACCAGAAACGTAGCTGTCTTCCTCCCTTTGACCACAGCTCTCAAATCAGATATACCCTGGTCATGCTGAGCCTGTCTCTTTCAAGGCTTTCTAGTCATCTCCTAGTTCAGGCACAGGGTCAAGTTTAGCTCACTACTAGTCCATTCTCCTCGTCTCTAATCATGGATGCTCTTCCCATTCTCTACACAGTATCCAGAATTAGCAAGTCAGCTTGGTTCACTCCTGTGAAAGTTCATTTCTATTGTCAACTTGTATGAATTTGGAATCTTCTTGGTGACACTCTGAGAGAGTCTGTGAGGGCTTTTCCAGAGACGTTTCACTGAGGAGGGAGGGCCTACTTGAACCCAGAAGGCACCATCCCGTGAACCGGGGTCCCAGACAGAATAAAAGGAGAATAGGAGAAAGTGAGCTGGGTGGCAGCATTCTTCTGTCTCTGCTCCCTGACTGACACAGCACGACCCACTACCACATGCTCCCCCTCCCCCTGGTGGGATGGATTGTGCCTTCCCACTGTGAGCTAAAATTAACTCTCCCTCTGTAAGCTTTTTTGTCAAATATGTTGTAAGAAACATATTTAATATAACTCCCCAGTTTAAGTGGTTTTCCACTGACGTCGGGACATTTCTTCCAGCTTGCTAAGTTCTTCATCTGATTCTTTCTTACAACCTGAACCATCAACTTTGGTTTCCACCACTCCTGACAGCAGAACTCTCTGTAGCCGTGTTCACTGCACTGATGCCCTCTCGTCCCGGGCTCTGGTTGTTCTCTGACTGCAGTCAGTTTACTCTCCATCTCCTTCTTTCCACTTGACTAATTGCTACTCATCAGTCTCGTTACAAAGCAGATATCCTCACCACACACACCGACTATCCTCTGTGACCCAAGGCTAGACACCTCCAATGTGATGTCATAGTGTCTTGCCTACTTCCTAACCCAGGCACATAGGCCTCATCATGCTGAACTTGCCCATGGACCTGCCAGTCTCCTCCACTAAAGAGCAAACTCTTCAGAGACAACAATCAGCCACCTTTAGGCGAATAATGCTTTCCTGAGAAAGCAAGTTAGGAAAATTCAGGTGTAACAGAGTAAAAGAGGCTGAAGGCAACAATAAAAAGCAGATAGCTGTGACGCAGTATGCAAGTTGTATATTGCGAATACACAAGAATTACAAGAAGCTCGCCTTCATTATTTCGTCTCTTACACTTTTCTTTATTTAGATTTAACTTTATGACCTATATCATTTGTTTTCTTCTCCTTGAAGAGTTCTTTCAATATTTCACGCAAGATTGTTTTGTTGAAGATGAGTTTTGCTTGTTTCTATTTGCCCGATGCTTTTCGTCTTCCTTCACTTGTTTTATAGAGAAAGTTTGAGCTTACAGGAAAATTAAGCAAAAAAACACACACAAAGTTTCTCCTGTTTATTACCATCTTCCTTGTGTAGTACATGGTTTAGATCCGCTACACCAATTTGGAAATGTTATTCTTAACTGAACTCCATAGTTTAAATTAGAAGTCACTCCTTGTGTTGTACAGAATTTGACAAGTGCTTAGTGGCATGTACTTGTCTCTACAGCACCATACGGAGCAGGGTCTCTTCCCTGAGCATCCCTGAGCTGTCTCCACGTGTCCTTCTTCCTGTCCTCCTAAACCTCTTGCAACCACTGTTCTCTTATTTATTGGCTCTGCAGTTTTTTCCTGTTCCAAGATATCATATAGCTGGGATCATGAAACCTGTAACCCTTTCAGATATCTTTATTCACTTAAGAAATACTCATTTATGATCACTCTGTCTTGTCTGATTAGTATGTGTGTAGGGGGTGCATATGCATATGTATGTTCATTTGTGTGTGGGCTCATGTTTGCATTCAGGTGTGCATATGGAGGTTCAAGGCTGGCATTGGTCATCTTCTTTGACCACCCTCCACCTTGTTTTTCTGAGGCAGGAGTCTTTTAATTGAACCTACAGTTATCTCATATGGCTAGTCTAGCTGGCTCTGGGGATCCTGTCTCCACATTCCTAGAACTTGAATGACAAGAAGACTGCCACACCCATCTGGCATTTATTTGAGTTCTAGGGATCTGAACACTGTTCTTCAAGATTGCATGGCAAGTGTTTTACCCATTGAGCTGTCTCCCCAACCATGGTCTGTTTAGTCTTAACATCTGATCCCATTAGGTGGCACAGGCTGGCCTTAAGTTCACTGTCCTCCTGCTTCAGTCTCTTGAGTGCTGGGCTTATAGGTGAGTGCGACCATGCCCAGTCCTCCACGTCTTTGCACAGCTTGGTAGCTCATTTTGGTTTCAGCATCAGCTAATATTCCACTTTCTGACTATACCACAGTTAATATATTCACCTACTGAATGACATCCTCACTGTTTCCACTTCTAGCAGTTGTAAATAAAGCTGAAATAAACATGTGTGCAGGTTTTGGGTAGACACAGATGTTCCACTTATTTGGATAAAATAAATACCTAGAAATGTGATCATGGATTATATAGCAGACAAGGTTGAAGTTTACAGGTGCTGCCAAATGGTCTTCCACAGCTGCCATATCATGTACATTCCTGGAAGTAGAGAATGCCTCACCCTTACTTCAGCATTCCATTTTGTCAAAGTTTTGGGTTTTCATCCACTTATAGGCATGTATGCTAGCTAACTGTTGCTTTAATCTTCACTTCCCTAAATAGTATCTTTTCCTGTGTTTATTTGCTATCTTTCTACTTTCTTTGATAAGTATCTCTTCAACTGTTTTGCCTACTTTAAAAAATAATTTTTATTTTATTTAGTATGTATAAATGTATTGCCTGCATGTTTGTAAGTGCACCTGTGTTATGTAATGCCTACGGAGATCAGAAGATGGCATTGGATTCTCTGGAACTGGAGTTGTGGATGGTGTTAGCTGCCATGTTGGTGCTGGGAACGAACCTAGGTCCTCTGCAAGAGCAGCCAGTGCACTTAACTGCTGGGTCACTTCTCCAGCCCTTTTGCCTACTTTTAAACTGAGTTGTTTGTTTTCCCATTCTTGAGTTTGAAGTGTTGTTTGTGTGTTTTTGGATACTGGGCCTTTATGACATAGGTGTTTGCTGTTTGCAAATATTCTCTCTCAGTCCATGATATACATTTTCTGTTGTTATTGTTCTTAGAATCTTCACTTTTGAAGGATAATCTCACAAATACAGAATTCTATGATGAAAGATTTTTTTTCTCTCAACACTTTAAATATTTTCCTCTCTTCATTGCTGCCTACATAGTTTCTGATTAGAAAGTCAATGAAATTTTTCTGCTAATTCCCCTTGTCGATAAGATGTTCTATTTCTTGGCTTCCTTCAGCTTTCCTTTGTCTTTGTTTCTTTCTAGTTTGTATATGATATGCCAAGATGTATATCTGCTATTTGAACATTTGTATCAGCATGTATTAATTAGATGAAATAATGGGTTCTGCTGTGACTTATACATGCTCCCCCACTGTGCTGACCTGTCTTTCTGAATTGTATATTTAAAAATTGTATTCTAGTTGGTGTTCCAGAGCTTCTTGAATCTGTAGTTTGATGAGTGCTTCTGCAGATTTATGACTTTGAACGCCAGCCCTGCTCGGTTTCCTCTTTCTGACATCACAATTATGCATTCCTCAGCTTTGGAAATTATCACGCAGTTCTTGGATGCTCTGCTATTTTATTATCATTGTTTCTCGGTTTGAGGCATTTCTATGATCACATCTTTTAAGGGCTTTCTGTTTTTGTTTCTGTGTTAGATTTCCCCTTTCATTGATGTTCTGGCACTAAACAAGCGTGTTGAAAGCCTCCTTCATTTCCACTACAGCATTTCTAACTTCTAGCACTTCTTCTTGATCCTGTCTCAGGGCCTTCATCTCTCCATTTACAGTGCTCTCGTTGCCTTTGGAGACCTAATGGAGAAAGTTATTTTAAATTCTCCATCCCATAATGCCAGTATCTGCTGCATATCAGTCTGGTTCTGATTCTCACTTTGTTTCTTTGGGTTGTGTTTTTCTTACCTTGCAGCTTTATACTGCAAGCTGATACAGTGAATCTGGCCATGGTGTCAGGTTGGTTACAGTTGGGCTTCATTTGAAGTTTGCTGTATTTGCAGGTGTTACATTTATATCCCTCTAACTTTACTTTTGTCTCCAGAGCAGATCTTTCCAGCTTTGTTCACTCTAGTGTTAAAGGGTGAGAAGAGGAGGAAGAACCAGCAAAGGAAAATGAAAAGGGCCAATCAGTGAAGGAGAAAAACAAGAACATTGTGGTGTCCTAGAGGCCGAGTAAAGACAGTGCTTTAAAAAGAAAGAACTGATTACAGCTGGGTGAGGATGAGGTAGTCTTCCTAAAGTAAGGGACTCTGGATAGGCTGACTAGACCTCAGTGAATGAACCTGCACTGTGGAACATTTGGGGACACTAACTTGACATAATAGACCTTAACACAGATGAAAGAATGTATGGATTCTAGTTGGGGGCTGTGCAGAGAGGTGCCAGTGGGCAAGGGGATATAAAGATGATTAAGAATGAATGATATTCTCTATGAAATACACAAAGATTCAATAAAAAAATAGCATCAATAAATAGAAACTATACCCAGAAACAAAAGAAAGGGTTGATCAGCTCTGTTCACTGTTCAAATAATGTGAGTAAGATAAAGGCTGTGGACTGCCCTGTGGACTTAGCAACAGAGGACATGGATAGCCCTAACAATCCTAGTGCCCTTGATTTTGCAGCATAATCTGTGAATCACAAAAGGAAAAGTAAGATGCATATAATTCCAGATGAAGTAATAAGGATTGAGATGACATCTATTTGACAAGTTCTCTGGAGTCATGGCATGGTATTGGCCCTATCTTGTCTCCTGTTTACACTACTGTTTATGAATTGTGGTTCAAGTTCGTGAATGACTGTGACTTGAAATGGTACACAAAATGCCTTAGATCTTCTTACTATGAACATAAATATAATGGTTGCCATTAAAGAGGCATTACCAGCACTTTGCTGGCCAGCTCGTCTGGCCAATCCATGAGCTCCAGGTTCAATGGGAAATTCCTGTCTCAAAAGATAAGGTGGAAAAGCAATTGAGAAAAAGCCCAACATCAACTTCTTCTCTCCATGTACATATGTACCTGTGCACCCATGTGCATGTGTACCCACACATATGTATGCATGAACACACTTAAAATAAATTAATAAATAAACTGAGATATCAAAGCCTGGAGAACATGGGCCCTGGGGAAACAATGCTGGCATTGAATTTTGTGAAAAGGAGAGCCATATTCCACAGCTATCTACATATAGTCTATGGAAACATAAAAATATTAAAATATAGAAAAAGAAAAACTACCTGGATTAGGAGACCTTCACATATGCAATGAAGCTCTGTGAAGGTCACATGGTTCTGGTAAGAGTGGGCGTTCTCTACTGGCATGGCTGCAGCCAGTTGGCATACAGAAAATGCTTTGCAGAGAGTGGGTGGATGGAATAAGCTCACAAAGAGGGATTCATCTGCTGCCTTCCAGCAGCATTCCCTGACTAATCTAACCAAATGCTAATCATATCTACTTATTGACCGATGACACTTTTTAAGAAAATTGAGCTGCTCATTCAGGTTGAGTCAGGGAAGTAAGTTTAATTGAAATCTTCAAGACAAACAGATAAGAGAAATAACCCAAATAGCTGTCCAAAGATGTAATTATGAAAGTTTTCAGAATTAAATAAATTAGGGCCACTATTGCTTTAATGTTTTGGTATCCAATACTCTTATCAGAAGGCTTCCAACTATTGATCACAATTTGCTGTTGACAATTGCTGGCTTCTTGTGTCCTGAGAGATACTACCTTAGCCTTGTGTAATGTTCATTTTATGTGATATATTCTTGCAAAAAAAAAAAGTCTGTCTAATGTTTTCTTGGTTGTACACAATTTGGGGCATCCCAGTGATATGAAGCAACTATAGACATCTTCACATAATTGGGTTCCATATGCCTCACAGACAAGTTTTCATTTAATTTTTTATTGCATTAAAAACTTATTTATTCATTTATTTATTGTTTGTGGGTGTATATGTATGTATGTGTGTGAATGTTGTTGTGCTATAGAGGACATGTGAAGGTCAGAGGACAAACTGGGGAGTCAACTGGTCCCTTCTACCATGTGGGTCCCAGGGGTCCAACTCAGGTTAGACTTTATGGAAGGTGCCTTTACCCACTGAGCTATCTTCTGACCTAAGCTTTCATTTAATCCTTTTAAAATGTTTTCTTTTTACTTACCCTAAAATGATATGTTTATGTATTGCTTATATCAGTAACAACAACAACAAAAATAATCAGACTTTGCGAGGTTTAGCGATGATCTGTTCTAGTGAAAGATTCTTCAGGTCCTGTTATATGTTTATTATATCTATGATTTTCTGTAATGGCACTGAAAATAAGATTTGGAAAAACAAACTATTAAGCACTAAGCTAAGAAATAATTTCTGATTTTCTCTTCTGTCTGAATTAGTAAAACAAACATTCTGAGCCTAAAACAATAGAGATGTGTTTGGAAAGAGCACGCTGCTCTTTTCCGCTTTCCCGCTGCCGTGCAATTAGTAACCCGATACTTGAGGTTGTAACAGAACTTCCAAAATAAACTTGATCTTTAGAGCCATACAACAATGATGGGCGAACCTCTAAAAGTTCAGAGAATCTGTCCAAATGGAGAATTGATATTCTTTACCGATTTCCTGTACCACTGAATTGTTGAACTGAACTTTTTACAACAATGGTAATTCTTAACTTTTCACACTACTGACCAAAAATTACATACACACAAAATAAGTTTTCCCAACATTCATTGAGCCATTCAACCATATTTAATTACAGTTTGGACTGTTTTTCCAGAGCCTAGATTCAAATACTGAGAATGAGGAGTACAGGTCTGCAGAGTATAGCCGCCCACTCTGGATTTGCCTTATTAGGCAAATAATAAACTGACACACTTAGTCTTCATCTCCTCTACAGAAGTCATCTCGCAGTTGCCTAGTAAACTGACACACTCAGTCTCCTGTTGTATTAGTTACTTCTCTTCTCTGTTGCTGTGATAGAAACACTGACCAAGGGAACTTATAAAAGGAAGAAACTCTTCCCAAGGGGCAAGAGTCCATCATGGTGGGGATGCAGAGGTGGCTAGAGGTGCAGAAACTAAGTGCTCACATCCTGAAGCAGGCACAGGAAGCAGAGCACAACTGAAGATCCCACAAGCCGCGCCCCCCTCCTGCCGCCACTTCCTCCAGCATGGCCACACTTTCCAAGACCTCCCAAAACAGAGCCACCAACTGGGTACAAAATGTATGAATACTTGGAACTAGTGGGGGACATTCTCATTCCAACCACCACACCTGCCCTCCATGGAATCAATCCCCTAGAGTCACTCCTGGAAAAGAAGGTTCAAGAACTCTTCAAGAAATGAGGGTAAATTTCCTATTCTTAGCCCTTGCAATGATAGAAGGAAAAACTCCCCAAAGACTAAATAAATAAATAAGTAAAAGACAAAACTAATAAACAAAAAATCAAGACATTTCTAAAAGATGTTTTCAGAACAATGGAATCAAACTCTACAATGAAATTCAAAAGGCCAAGCAAAACAAAGCCCACAAATGGTCTTCTGCCCACCACACAGCTCTAAAATGGAGTCAAGAACCAAGCAGGCAACTCGCTGCTGGAATCCTGGCTTCAGCTTTCAGATCTGTACTGCTACACTGATTCTGTGGTGAAACTTGGATGTTTTCATTTTATTAAGCATTTTGAAAATTATTGTTGAATTGTATAGTCTGTGCTGAGTCCTGACAAGATCGCATATCTGTGAACAAAATAGGAGATCTCTTTAAACATCAGTCTCCTCAACCATAAAAAGTGAGCAAAGAAGCAGTCTGTTAGGACTATGGAAAGAATTAGATATGATAATTTATGCAAAGCAGCAAGCATAAGAAATGCTTGACAGAATATGCTTTAACTGTTGGTAACACAAATCACATACATCTCCTGCAAAAAATATACTCAAGTATTGGAAAAATAAGATAGCAATCATCTATACATCTATCCCAATATAATCTCTGCACTGTTATGACATATTTTCTATTTTTCTGAATATGTCATATGAAGTACTTTGTTATAAAGATTGTTTCAAATATATAAGTGCTAAATTTTTAATCAAATGAATACCTATATGCTTCCCTCCTAGAATCAATAATTATACTTTGTAGTATTTGCTCTCTCTGTGTGTGTGTGTGTGTATTTCTATTAATCTCTATGCTACTATCTGAGTTGGATTTAGGTTGATACCACTTTCAACTACAAAATGAGTTTGTGAGCAGAAATAAATCTCTATATATGTATTTTCACTGTAATGTTTGAAAGTAAACTGCATTCATTATAACACCTGGACTGTAAATATTTCAATATTCAGCTCCTATATATAAGATCATTCTGCCTCAAAACCGTAACATAATAAGAACATTAATGATTATTCCTTGATATCATTTAATATCCAGTTTCTGCTCAGATTTTTTAATCGTTCCTCAAATGACTTTGTGTTATTTTTGTCTCCCAAAACCGATTCATGTGTACTGTGTTTATGCTGTTATTACAGAATAATTACATCACTAATTTTAAATAACTCTAAGAATGCTTTTTCATGATCCATCCATCCATACATACATACTAGTGAATGTCTATTCAAAGTCAGTGCCTTGGCTTAGACACATAAATTATTTCCCTTTTTTATATTATATATCATGTTAAGATGAATATCTGAATGCATTAACTTCTTTCACCTTTTCTGGGTAATTATGAATATTTACATTTCTATAAAGATAAGAAAATATTTAAGTCTCTTTTTACATTTTAGCAGATTACTTTCTACAAAAATATCCAAGCTTTCTAGATAGCTGGGCCTCTTAACTCCTTCTAGTCCTGGGGTTCTGATTTAAACATCACCTCCCTAGAAGACATGTCTAGTCTCTAGAGTGGGCTCTCTTCTGGTGCACCTTGGTGTACATTTTCTTGTGGTTTCTTTCTTCTCTGGCTTCTCCAGTTGATGAGCAAGGACTTTCTCATTACAAAGGCCACTGTTGTTTCTTTTAACTGAGGAGCTCAAAGAAATGGGTAGATTGTATTTGGTGTTATATTGACTTTCATAACATTTTAACATAAAAACTTCTGGCTCTTAACTTTTGCCAGTACAGAATACATAGTAATTAAACATTGCCATACTAGTACCTTTAGTTTAAAACTAATGAAAACATAGGAGAAATGAAAACAAAAAGAGACCTTTGAAAACTCTGATTTTAAAATTCAACAACCCCAAAACTCAGTTTAGGTAAATGATTGAGTATGGCAAATCTATATGATAGCACGGGCAGCAGACAGTAACATTAGGTATTCCTAAAGAGTTTGAAATAACATAGGGAGGTATGTGTTAAGTTGTGAGGGGTGAAATAATTGTTAGAAATTGAGAATGCAAAATATAACATAAAAAGACTATTAAGAACAGCAAAGAAAGACAGTTTTGGGAAACTGTGGCTATGGCTCCTGCTTATAGACTATCAAAGAGAAAAAGAGTTTTAACTTATGGTAACTTCTTCCAATCTGATTTTGTAGTATCCATTTAATGCTACTTCAGCATATAAAGAATCTGGCAATAATCAACAAATAAATAAATTATTTGTAATTCTCCATTTCCTTCTGAAGATTTTCAGCCATATTATATTACAAGAGCATGGATAACTGTTCCATTTTTATTTACAGTTCCCTAGACAAAGCTTATCAACACCTCTGTTCAATCTGATAACATGTACATCAGCTGCCAAGTACATAACAAACACCAGGTTATTTCACTGTCTTCATTGTAAGCAGTCATTAAAGAGCATTGACTGCTTGAACCTGGCATTAAACTTGGTATTAAGGCAGATTGCCCTGTGGAGCTGGACTCTGAGCTACAGATCCGTACAGCTAATGACTTGTGATCTACAGGCTCATATTTTCTCCAATCACATGACAAACCTCCTGGACACAAAGTCAAAGGAATTTATAGTTTTCCAGGGAAATGTGATATTCACTTTGACAGTTTCACATAGCCTTAACCCAAAAACAGACAAAGACTTGGAGTTTCATCTTCAGTCGCCTTTCCTGGGATCAAGCCCTTTGATGGGAGGAGATCACTGGGAATCCATCCCTGGGCCTGGAGGTGTGAAAGGCAGAAACCAGACATCCAAATCCAGCTCTTGGGGCCTCTGGGAAAATACCTAGCCATCACTGCCCTTGTCTACCAGTCTCATGTTGCCTATCTGTCTCTAATGTCAGCACAGGGCTGACTACCAGCACTGTGTGTGTCTGAGAGAGCAAGAGGCATGGAGAAGAGCCAGCGATGACGCCTGCTCAGGCTCTGCCAGGCCTCATTGGGCTCCAGCTGGTTCTGAAATGTTTCACCCCTGCTCCCGCCTGCCACCTAGACTCTTACTATTTTAATTTAACGTTTCACATTCCATTCTTTCCCCAATTTGGTAAAGTGGGATTTTTGGTTCTTTTCATGGCTTTGAAATCAACACTGATTTTGAGAAAAAAAGCAAAACAAACCGCTTTTTCAAGCAATAGATAGTACTAGGGTCAATCTACCATCAAAGCAAAACAAAGAGAGGAAACATAAAGATTGGTGTGGACTGGAACCAGACACTACAGGTAACAATCAGTACATGTATTCAGCCACCTAAATACTTAGCATCTGAAAGGAGTTCTTTGAGCGCCATTCACTCATACATAGATTTTTGAGAGAGGGGTGACATTCTCCATCAGGAGCTCAGAGCTGAGAGATTCTCTGAAATTGGCACAGCCAGATGTAACAGAGAGGTGGCCATGGAGTGAAATGGGAAAAGCTAGCTAGCTGTGCACCCCAGACTCCTTCGTGGAGAGGGGAGACATGACTTGTCTATGAATATGATGCAACCGCTCGTGACTGGTGTGGCAGTATACTAGAGCTCCTCCATCAAAGAGGGGGAGTATCAGAGGAAACAGAAGAGGGCACGAGAGGCTCGAATGTTGAGGCAGATAGAGTAGGAGAGGTGGTAAGGTCCATTTTGTAAAGGAATGAAGAGGAGGAGGAGGAGGAGGACGACGACGAAGAGGAGGAGGAGGAGGACGAAGAGGAGGAAGAAGAGGAGGAGGAGGAGGATGAAGAGGAGGAAGAAGAGGAGGAGGAGGAGGAGGAAGAGGAGGAGGAGGAAGAGGAGGAGGAGGACGATGAAGAGGAGGAGGAGGACGAAGAGGAGGAGGAGGAGGACAAGGAGGAGGAGGAGAAGGAGGAAGAGGAGGAGGAGAAGGAGGAAGAGGAGGAGGATGAAGAGGAGGAGGAAGAGGATGAAGAGGAGGAGAAGGAGGAAGAGGAGGAGGACGACGATGAAGAGGAGGAGGAGGAGGAAGAGGAGGAGGAGGAGGAAGAGGAGGAGGAGGATGACAACGAAGAGGAGGAGGAGGAAGAGGAGGAGGAGGAGGAGGAAGAGGAGGAGGAGGATGACAACGAAGAGGAGGAGGAGAAGGAGGAAGAGGAGGAGGAGGAGGGGGAAGAGGAGGAGGAGGAGGAGGAGGAGGAAAAAACTCACGAAAGGCCTCAGAGACGCAGTTGGAAAGTTGAAGGTCATTCATTCATAGGTTCAAACAAGTTAGCTACAGAATGAGATTCACACTTTTGAAAAATGACTCTTGCAGATCATGGAGAATGCCCTGGACAGGAGCAAAGCAGAAGGGTAAGAAGCACTTGCAATACAGCAGAGCAGGGTGACAGCATCCTGGATGCTGGCGGTGAACATGGAGACTGAGAGAGATCTATGGATTTAGGCCACACTTAGGTGGAACCAGCAGGACTCGGGTTGGGTTAAGGGGTCAGTATGAGGGGAACAGTAACGGGTCTAAAGAGGCAGAGTGACTGTCAAGTTCTGGTCCTACCTTCTGAGGGGAAAGCAGCCTCATCAATGTAGGAGTCAGAAGGAAAGGCACATTAGTGGTAACTGTCACTTCGGACTTGGCTGGGCTATACTGGAAATACCTCAGAAAATTTTCAGTGAAGATCTTTATTAGGCATTTGAATATGTAGCTCTGAAAAAGCTGTGTTCTATCATAAAGCCTGGAGTAGCTAGCACATAAATAGCAAAGGAAACTGTAGGTATGCTGGAGGCGAAGGTTACGTCCACTAAGAGACAAAAGGATGAAAGCATGTTTGAATAGTCTGTTCATTCTTGGCAGCTTAGTATAAATTTATTGAACAACACTTTCCTAAAACCAAACTCTAGAGGAAGGCAACATGTCATTACAGGGGGTCAAGGATGGAGATGACAAATGAGCAAAGGGGAAAAATAATCTTAGAAGTAACTTTCATTATTGAGTACTTGCTACATGCCAGATCCTATATGTATAGTTCCATTAGTCAGCTTTTCATTACTATAACAAATACTAGAGAGAATTATTTTTGAAAGAGAAGGGTTTATTGTGGCTCCACTTTTAGAGGTTTCAATCCATGCTCCATTGGCCTGGTGTTCTCCACCTTATGATGAGGCAGGACATCAGTGCAGAAAGAGAGAGAGAGAGAGAGAGAGAGAGAGAGAGAGAGAGAGGAGAAGAGAGAGAAGAGAGAAAAGAGAAGAGAGAAAGAATGAATCCCAATATCTCTTTCAAGGGATAGTGACACAAACTGGGGACTAAGCCTTCAACACACTGGCCTTTGAAAGACATTCAAGATCCAAATCACAGCAATCATATACCATTTAATTCTTACAGAAGGTAAATACTAGAATGCTCACTTCATTAAAAAAGAGCTGAAACTTTGAGTTTCAGTGCAGTCCAAGATGGAAGTCCCTAACAGCATGGAGATATTAAGAGCCTAAAATATGCAATTGGGGGCTTTTAAAAACTCAATTTAATATTAATTCTGTTCTAATTTATTTTAATTCAGATTATTTCAAATTTAAGAACTTATGTTGGATTGCATTACTAAAAATATTGTAGAATGTTTGGAATGAAGTATATCAATCAAGTTTTTCAACTCGAAAGTTCTATAAAAACTAAATACAGAAAATCATTTTCTATAAAAATTAGTGTCAACATTTATATGTACTGTGCTAAATATGTATTGGGTTTTGAAGAGCGCGGAAAGAACATGAAGTACCTCGTTAATAGTTGCTTACATTGATTACATGCTGAAATGACTTTTTTTTGATATATCAGTTTAAATAAAATTGTTATTGTTACATTCAATTTAACCTGCTTTCTCTCTTTACTTTTCCTTAGGAAGCTATGGGGAAGTTTTTAAGTCACTTTAGTGGCTGTCACAATATTTCCTCCCTCACAGGCGTCAGCCTGGGCTGCCCTTTGGGAGGACTTGCCCTTGGAACACGCCTAGGCGCTCATCATCCTGAGCGCGGGGTTTGCCTGGATGGACTGACCCTCACCCGGTGCCCAGCACCAGCGGGCTTTCCTGTTTACCTTTTTGAACTCTGTTTTCTCTAAGCCTTGGAAAGCCAAGGGCTGTGATGTCACTGTATAAACAGAGGGAAGGGTGGGGGCTAAAGTAGCATTGGGGAGAAGCGGGAGGAGGCCTCCGGGAGGATGGGGGTGGGAAGGGAGATGTTAAAAGGTGACTCGGTCTAGAGCATGTAGGGACAGCGGGGACTTTGGCCGTCCGATAAAGAAACAGAGATTTCTGGTCCCTACACTGGGAGGGGGAGGGAGAGGCCGTGGCAGTGAGAGAACTGGGTTTGGAAAAACACGGGCTGCCTAGAGCTAATTCCCCTGATTAAAAATGCATTAGTTTGGAGGTGTCAGGGACACGCAGCTGTTTTCAAGGCAAGCCTGGCTCCAAGAGGTCCTCCCCGACCGGGCCGCCTGGCGGCTCTGTCCCGGGCTGGATGTCAGCGAGCGCGCAGCCTGCCGACGCTTGTCCTCTCCCTGACAGGGCCCTGGCCAGTGTCCTGCTGCTGAGGGTCGTGGTAATTTACATCCTCTCTGTGTACATTAACTTATCTGCAGCCACGCTGGCTGCGCCGCCTCAGTCAGCCTGTCTCCTGTGCAGCCTGGGAGACTTCCCGTGGCCCACCGAGCGGCAGGCATGCAGGGGAGCTGGCCAGCCCAGTTCTCCAGCCCTGGGAACCGCGGCCCACGCCTGGTTCCGACCACCCGGCCACGGGCTGCGCTGGGGGACTCGGAGGGGACAGCCGGGGCAGGGCAGGGGCGGGCGGCAGGGGCTAGACGCCGAACACTGAGCGGCTAATTCACCAGCCGTGACTCGTTGCAGGCTCCTCTTCAGTGACAGTTACTGGTTATTTGTAGCCCCGGCTTTCCTTTCGCTGTAATTAAGCAGTCATTTGAGGGTCATTTCATACCAGTTATAGGTTTCCCCTTTTCATTATGCTCGAAGTTCCAGGGGGGGCAACAGGGAGTGAAAAGGGAGGTGGAGAAGGAGGCGTGGAGGGCAAGAGGGTAATCGTCTCTGAGAACGCGTGCACTTTCCATAACTCTTGAAGTGACAGGCCCGGGGTGCAGGCTCTGCAGACGCCCGATGTTATTGCAGCACACGGGTCAGACCAGACAGACCCTCTTCCCTGACACCAGTGGTCTTCCCTGAGAAGAGATCTGGCCCTGTTTGGAGGCAGATGTTGGATTTTCTTCTTTCCCCTCTGGCACCACACTAATCATTCTCTTTAATCACTGAAGCTTTTTAATGAGGCCAAGTAGGTATTTATGGAGCCGTCTACTCTTTAAACGTGGACGTTTGATAAGTCATTTATAACTTATCATGGGTCAAGCCAGAAGAAAGGAAGTGAGAATAAAATAGTCTGGAGCCGGCTAGGAAAAATCCAACGTATCTTTACGTGCTAGACGGTACCAAGCCCTTGTGACAAATGTTCAATCCATCAGGCACAAGAATAAGGAACAACCAGGTCTGTCTCAATTTGATGAAAATCCTCTGGCTGGCATTCTTGATTTTCATGCCCTCTGCTTTCTCCTTTGACTGCTTCATGTGTTCTTTAGCTATGATTGGAAACCTTCATTCTAAGGCCAATGTCACAGTGTTCTTTAAAGATCTCTGGTGGGACATGGATGTAAAATAAAAAGGCTGGGCAGAAAAACTAAAGGTCAGAAGCAAGGTAAATCATCGTAAAGAGAAGACAGTTTAGCAGAAGCCAAAGTTAAAGCTGAAATATGCAGCAGCAGCAGGAATGAAGTTACCTTGTTACCCAAAACTGTTCTCTTGCTAATACACTGACTTGGGCAAGACAAATGTGGGCCAGGGAATAGTACCGTTAAGGACAGGGACTTTGTTGTTTGATCTCCAATGCCTAGAATAAGGCTGCTTTTGAAAGGTACTCAGCAAATATTTGAGAGAACTCACAAATAAACAGACTGGCCAAGTTCAAATGTGTACCACATTCACTCAACCATCCCCTAATTGTCTCCTCTAGCTGTCCAATAGATCTGCCTTTATTATTATTAATAATAATGTAGCCACTAACAATAATTGACAAACAAGATTTTGCTTATCTCTTTTGTTCAAGGCTTTACACATGTGTCAGGCTCTCAAAGCTTTACTCCTTAACACGGGAAACCACAAATGCTAAACACAAAGCCAAGGAGGGGCATCCCACAAACACACAGACATGCATAAGTAATCAAACAAAGTCACCTGAAGAGGAAACCAGGGCACCTAGTCTGGTTCCTTTGTTGAAACTGAAAGAAGAATCAGTGTAGACATACCACTCAAACAATAATAGACTGTTTTGTTTAAAATTATAATACTCACATAGTAACTTTGGATTATATACATATATACCCCATAAATGGGAAGAACTTATTATGTACATAACGATGAGAAATTAGAACAAGTTCTTGAGGAAGTTAACAAGAACTTATATTTGTAATTCTTTAAACCATAGTACAATACTCAGTATGTCTTTCTAAAGAATACACAAAATGTTTAAATATATGCAAACTGAAGAGTGTGGATTTCCCAGGATCTCTTCTTAAAATTGAAGCATTTAAAGAATGGAATGTTAAGGAAAAGACCTGAGTACTATACGGGCTGCCTGAATGATGGTCCCCCCACAACAGAAATGTAGCTGAGGGGTGGGACAAACTGGAATACATCCTCAGTATCCAAAAGCTACTGTGGTGTGCCTGGGCTTGAGCCAACTGCCTTAATATTTCTCATTCTCTAAGCCAAGATTCCAGACCCACATCCCAACCAGGGTTCAGACTCACCAACATTTTAGTCAATATGTTAAGGTACTACAAGTACTAATCACCTTACAAGATGCAAAATCTTCTGATTAAAGGTCTCATATTTTATTACCTATTTTTCTATAAAGATTGATCTAAAGTTTATAATACATACCCCATATTTTACATCTGTAAAAACCAAGTCCCATTTGGAATAACTGTTTGAAATTGTCCCAAAGATCCAAAATAGTATCAGAGAAAAGAATAATCTTAGCAAGTTTTTCTCTCATCTGTCTTACCAGCACTACTAACAAACCATCTAAGCAGGTAAGAAGAATTCCTTCTGCTTGAACATCTATTATCTATCTATCTATCTATCATCTATCTATCTATAATATATGCATACACTGTATATTTATATTTATATATATTATTATATTTATATATATTCTTGGCTAAATCTGAAAAGGAGGTAAAACTCAACCCATAAGTATGGAAAAAACTTACAGATACCCTCTCTCTTCCCTATGGGGGAAGTGAAAGTCCAACAACTTAGGCTGATGAGCTTCCCTTCCAGACACTTTACTAAGAACTTTGCCAATTGCCTAGGTACCACTGTGTCCCCGTAACAGCTATCTGTCTCCAAGCCTATGTGCTTGTCACCCTCTAGTGGATGATCTATGATAATAGTTGGCTGCCTCCTATGGGCCACAAAAGCAAATGCCAATCATGTAAGACTGGCCTATCTGAAGGAGCTGGATGACAGACAGCACTGCGCCAGAATTGACCACTTATTTCCTTGGAAAACGGGCGTTCATGGGCTCTTTATTCATTCTGCAGTTCTCTGCTTTTTTGTCTGTGTTTATATTTCCTACTGGTGTCCTTTTCAAGAACAATACGTATTTCCTTCTACAGTTGAGATAGTCCTAGGCCATTGCTTCCCAGGGGGAGATTGTTTGCATTCAGACCAGTCATGAAAGCCTCTCTATATGCAAGCCTACTGAGTCTACCCAATCACTTAGATGGTTATGCAGAGAGCCAGTTGAATGTCTATTCTGAGTTGAAAATTGCAGACTAATAGTGCCTCAATAGTTACTGTTGTGCGAGGAACCAAACTACGGGTCCATGGAGACTAGTAGAATTTCCAGAGGTAAAAATGATGATGCATGTGTTATCTTAAAGGCTTTAAGAGTCAAACATTGGATTGGGAAATGGAAATTTTGAAACTAACTCTTTAAAACTGAAGTCTGGCCTCACCCTGGGTATTACAAGGTTCAAGATATAATGACATGACTTTCCTCCCTCCATTTTGTTAGGTCACGGAAGAATTGGATTTCTAAACCTGGAGAGAATTGAATTCTACATCATAGAGAGTTTCTAGGAGGGAAGGATTAAAAGTCAGGAAATACTCTGCATTCTCCAAAGCCTGCATTGTTGGTGTTGTATTTGCTCTGTGAGAACTTACTGAGAAAAACCATTTCTCCGGAAGACAAGTATAACTTCCTGAAGATCTGTTTACTCATCAGCAGGCAAGTTGAATGTTTGAAGTCAAGGATGAACTTACTTCTAAATCTGAGATTAAATGGGAATTAGGGCATGTGGAAATGAAATGCCCCTCCCCCACCCCATCTATGATAGATGGAGAAAATTAAGGTTTTACTAGGTTAAGCAAATTTCATGGGGCTCTCTGACCACAGAGCTACCACCAGACAACAGCCTAGCTCCCCAGCCCTAGGCTGGAACTCTTCACCCACATCACCATGGTCTCTCAGCTACAGCTTTCTTAGTTATTATCAGGAAAGAAGCTTTATGCCAGGAATACGCCCTATTCCTAGTAGCATATAGTCTGTTGAGCTCTAAAGCATTTTTATTGTGGTAAACAATAATGTAATATATAAGTTAACATCTTAACTACTTTCTCTGTACAGTTCTATGGCTTTAAAGACAATCACTCTCTTGTACAACAATGATCATTATCTATTATACTTCTAGGACTTTATAAAATCTTCCCCAATTCTGCATCAAATAAACAATCCTCTGTCTCCCCTCCACTAGTTTCAGACAACCACCATTTTACTCTGTGTCTATGAATTCAAGTATTCTGGTTAGGATATATAAATAGCATCATGAAATGCTTGGTTTTTGCATCTGAATTACTTTAGTGTAATATCCTCAAGATTCATCCATGTTGACACATATGTCTCAATGTCCTTCATGTTAAAGGCTGCATATTATTCCACTATGTATCACATTTTTATACTCATGTGTTGATGGACACACAGGAAAACATTTTTAAATGCACAAATCCCAATCTTCAGGAAGTAAAAGCATGTCCTAAGACTCTGGAAATTGTAGTTTTAAAAAGATGATTAGAAATTGCTAGAGTAACTAAGGAATAATTGAATAATTCTATGCAAAATCATTTTGAGTTAATATATGGAATTTGGTTTGCTTAACTTTATACCTTGTTACCTTTCACCTCCTTCCAGCATCAGCAAAGGGTCATTTGCAGTAGGTGCTCAATCGTGTGAGCTAAGTTTCCAAGTCAGGTGTAAGAAAAATCAAGCTCATGATTTGTCTTATTTTTCAGTTTATTCTTTTTTCCTTAATTTTACTTACTACCTAATAAACTGATAGCTGCAGTCAAACAAACTATCTGTTGCTTGTTAAGATTTCTTTGCTGTGGGGCACCTAATTTGGATTCTCCTGGCAAATTTTTTTTTTGGGGGGTGGTCCTTCCTAGTCCCAGTTCACCTGGAAGTCACTATATGGACCAGTCTGACGATCTCATAGAGATCTCCCTGCCTATTCCTCCTGTGGGTTGGGATTAAAGGGGAGTGCACCATGCCTGGCCCGCTGGGCAGATCTTTACATTAACAGTATTGTTAACTACAGTCACCAGGGTGCTAATTAGACCACCTGAGAATGTATTTATCCTATATAACCAAAATATTTTTAAACTGCTATTTGTTTTCAGCTTTCCATACAGATATATATATATATATATATATATATATATATAGATGGTGAGCATATTCCCACTCACCCCTCCCTCCCTTTTCTCAGCCTTCTCCCCTCCCCTCTCTCCCATTTGTTCTCTTAGACAATTCACTTCTATTGCATACATTTCTGATTTTATACTACTACAGAAAGTTTAGGAACCACAAATAAGAGAAAACACGGTGTTTGTCGTTTTTGAGACCGGCTTAATTTCATTGTCTCCGGTTGCGTCCATGTCCCTCTTTCTGGCTGAGAACAAATTCCCTTCCTCTGCTGTTGGACACACAGGTTAATAACTGGAAATCTGTATCCTCTGAACAACATCTTTCCACTATCTTACTCCCACCCCACCCTCATAACTACCTTTCTACTATTGACCTCTATAAACAGGACTTTTTTAGACTCCACAGATAAGTGTGAGCATGTCATGGTTTTCTTTTTAATTTTTCAAAGCAATGTATTACCGTGAGTGTGTGGGCATGATGTGTGTGGGCACACATACTGTGACATATGTTGGAAATCAGAATACAACTCTGTGGAGTTGATTCTCTCTTTCTACCTTTACCTGGATTCCAGAGATTGAATTCGGGTGACTGGGCTTGCCTGACAGGGGCTTTTACACTCTGAGCCATCTCGGACTCAGATTTTTCTTTATCTTTCTATTATGATTCCAGAAGCTGGCAAAAATTTTGCAGGAAACATTTTTTTCTGGATGAACAATATCACCTGTTTCAAGTAACTGAAACCCCTTCTCATGGATCAAGCCCCAAAGAGGTCTATTGGAAGAATATTGTATAGATAATGGGATTGCTGGATGTCTGGAAAAACAGGCTTAGACTTTCAGAAGCAAGGCCCAAACTATGTCTAGAACTGACTGAGAGGAAAGCACTGCACAGATTATGCCGTGCCAAGTTTCTGCTCTGTCTGAACACCTGCCAGGACTTCACTCTATCCAATCAGCATCAGGCCACTTCTGCCCAACATCCAAACTTGGCAGCCCTCGTCTTCCAAAACCAGATGCCTGGAGCATCATAGCCCCTCCCTCAAACTGTAACTCAAGTCTCCTGTAAGTAAAGTGACTGGCAGGGCATGGTCACATGCCTGTACCAAAACATAAAATGGTTGGGAAGTACTGGGATTTTTACTTGAGGGAGTAAGACAAGGGTATGTAAAGACAGTTCCACATTCATAGGGAGGGTATTCAGATTCAGAAAGTACTAGGCAGCCTTGCTGAAGGTAAAAGAACATACCTCATCCTGATAAGAAAAAGGCAAGGGGAAGGCAACTTCCAGGCACAATACTTAGAAGCAGCTAGTGCTGAGAACTCAGACCATTTTCAGTTGAACCTTGCTTCTTCCCATTCTAATGCCTCATGCCTGTCTTATTTCCAAACACCATTAACACCTGTAGGAAGCAGACCACACTGCCAAGTGTTTAGCTCCAGCCAACACCACATAACTACAGAACTTCTAGAAATAGATTCCACCTTGATAAGGAAACCAGAGCTCACTGACAATTGCTAACAGTTGAAATGATCACAGAAGGACCCCTATCTGCATTTAGACATTTGACTTACTGTCAGTACATTAATTCTGTTTATTTTCTTCTACACTTCAATAATGAAAGTATATTTGTTTTAGAAAGCAGAAAATAGACATTATATATTACTCTTTATTTCAATCTTCGTATTTTAATGATTGACTCATATACTCAACCAAAAACTACTGCCAAAGCAGATATAAACCCAAGAGCAAATGTCCAAAGGTCTGGAGTTGCTGGCTCTAAGCTACCGGAGATGGCAAAGGTGTAGATATCACCTTGGAACAAAACCTGGAGAAATATTTCAGAACAAGAAGCATCTAACTTCATCTGAAAATTGGTTTTCTTACCAAATGACCTCAAATAAGTCATAGTCTAAGTACCACAAGTGGCCATGATTTTAAAAAAAGAAAAAGAATCAACTCTAATAAAAGTCAGTATTCTAAAAACTATCAGGAAATTCTAGTCATGATAGTTACAGTCAACAGCTTATCTAAGAGCAAAGATTGAGAGATGCACTCATTTTTTCCTCATATTAGTCCTTGTATTATTCAAATAAATGTGATATATATCTATGAAAAAGGATTCATTACATGTACTAAATTTGATGGAGAAAAAAAGGTTAAAGTTGTATTTCAAGGATACCTTGTATAATAGTCCATAAAACAAATTGATTTCTTTCATAAAATGCCATTTAGCAGAATTTTCTTCCTTTAAGTGCATGGTATAAATTTTACTTTAAAAATATCCATAATCTAATATATGTACTATGGAGAAAAAGGAAAGCGGGGAGAGTTTTACTGCGTAGTCTGAAGTAGAAAATAAAATTGTAAGCTGGGGGTAGAATGATGTTTAGACTGAAATAAATCTTTCAAATCATCTAATTCTAGGGCTGACAAATACATTGCGTAAGGATATGCACTTTACTCATTTCTGGCCAAAGCAGACATAAGTAATCAATTTCAGCAATTTCTAACTGAGCCAAACATATATGTTCTTCTTAAAACAAGAGTCTGGAACTCATAGAGGTGTAACGGTGGTTATAAGAGGCTGGGGAGCAGGAAGAGAAGGGAAACACTTGATCAATGGGTACAAAGTTTCCAGTTAGACAAAAGCAATAAATTCTTCTGTTTATTGCACAGTTTGGTGAGAATAGTTAATAATTATATATTTTAAAATAACAAAAAGAGGGTTTTAAATGGTCTCACCACAAAGTTAAGATAAATATTTGAGGCAATGGATATGCTAATTAGTTTGATTGAATAGTTTCTCCATATATACTCATGTCAATACATTATATGCTGCTCCATAAATATATACAATTATTACCTGTCAGATTGAAAAAAAAAAAAACCCAGAGCTGTGAATAGCTTCTATCATTCACACAGTATTGGCCAGTGCAAAGAAAATATTTGCAGGTGGTGTTCTCACCTCTAACTTGCACACAGGTAGACACTGAAATGTGGATAGTGACTTCCTTGACCAACATCACCAGGTGGCAAATGAAACAGAATTATAACTCTGATGGTCTGACATGACCCAGATCAAACACACACAGCCATAGAATGTAACACACAGCTGAATATAAATCTGGGCCCTGACCTCTCAAATTCAGTAGTTACATTTCTGGAAAAAGTTTATATTATCAACCTTATGATTTCTCTTATGAAAGAAGTAAAACATATCAAAGAGACCCTTAGGGCTTATGATTACATGAGTTAATTTATTGTTCATATAAGTTTAAGAAGAATGCTAAAACATTAACAGCAGGTAAAAAGCATGATTAGGTTCTGGCTGCTATTGAAATGAAATATTCTTAGGAATGAGATATCTGGAGAGAAAACAAATAAAATGAAAGGCCTCTTGGCTGATGGTCATTCACCTTCTATCAGAGAAGAATATGTACTGAAGCTTACCGTTTCTAGATCTCTTTTTTTTCCCAAATATAATTTTGTTTTCTTAAAGAAATTGATCAATATAACTCATATATTGTTTTAAAAATCAAATTGTGTTTGGAAGTTTTTAAAAACTATTTTATTTATTATTTTATGTGTATGAGTGTATTACCTGCATGTATGTAAGTGTATTTGTGTTATCACATCACTCATGGAGGTCAGAAGAAGGCATAAGATTCCCATGGAACTGGAGTTACAGACGGTTGTTAGCTGCCACATGGGTGCTGGGAATCAAACCCAGGTGCTCTGCCAGAGCAACCAGTGCTCTTAACTACTGAGCCATTTTTCCAGGCCCTGATTGGAAGTTTTTAATACACAACAAGAGCATTCCATTCTCCCACCCCAGGTACACATATAGACACACACACACAGATCTCATATCCTACAAGGCAACCACTTTTCAACTTTTTCAGCTATATATTCTGACATTTATTTTCATATTTGTAAATAATATACTTATATTTGCTGATGTATCTATTTAGACACTATCCTTTATAACAGATAAAAATTTAAATTCCTTTACATCTTCTTTTCCTTCACTTTCTTACCATTAAATAGTGGTTAATTTCATAATCACTAGTTTCATTACTAAGATTATGACACTATTGTTTACTACTATATTACTGGATTTTCCAGCAAAGAAGTATTGTTTTTCCTTTTTTAAAATTATTGTTCAACAACTTCTTGTACTATACAATTCCTCTACAACACTGGATCCCCTTTCCAGGATTCTGTGTCTTTCTGCTTGTGGAATACTCCAGTATTTCAGTATAACATCTTCCAAGAGCCTCCTGAGAAAGAATGCATCACAGAAGACCTTTTCTGAGACCTCACATGTATGAAAATGTATTTATTCAATACTCATTCTTGATTGACAATTTCACAGGGTATCAAAATTAGGTAAAATATTATTTTTACTGAACATGAAGCTATTGCTGATTGCCATCCTTCCTCCAGTGTGGACTTGGAACATTCATTACCATTTCTGCTCCTGAACATTTGAAAACAGTCCTCCATCTTTGGAAAGAAAACTTAAAATATCACTTCTATTGTGCAAATTCTAAAGTTTCACAGTGATATGCCATTGGAACCTTAGGTCATTGACTTGATGCTTAGACATCTTCTGCTTTCAGTTACAGCTTTAGTTATAAAAGATATAATATGGAGATAATTTGCACCTATTTTCTCTGTTTCTTTCTGTAATGCTTATTCATAGGATATTGGATTGCTTCTTTAACTTCTCCTTTTTTATTTTTCATCTTTGTTTTTTGATTCTACTTCCTGGAAGAACTCTTCTAGAAACTTTTAACTAAGTGTTTAGCTCGTTATATTTAATCAGTGGAAAGCTCTCCATTTTTCCATATATCTTAGCTTTTGTTTCATGGATGCAGGATCTCTGAGAGTATATTATCATTTTATTTTTAGAAGTTTTCTCCTCTTGCAATGTCTGCTTCTTCCAAGCTCCTTTATTTTCCTGTTTATTTTGGACCCTGTCTTTCATGTTTCAAAGTTTTCTCAATTGCCAGTTCTGGCTAGCTGCCCAGTGCACCATTGAGGGCTCTGTGCGAAGCTCCTAACTGTCTAGTGACTGTCTGTCACCATCGCCTTTGTCCTCCTATGCATCTGTATCTTCAGATGATTCAGGGTACCCAGAGAATGCTATTCCAAATTTTACCTTAAGAATCGGCTGCATCCTGATCTTGCGAGCCTCAGAGAACTGATGGTAGACTTTTACTGGACCCTCAGTTTCCTTTACCCTCAGGCCTTCTCTACCCGCTCTGTGCCCACTGGCCTCAAAGTTGAAACCTCACTGACTCAGCCTCTTGGGGGCTTAAATCACCTGTCTCGTGTTAGGTAGCAGGGCAGGTTCAGGGCAGGGAGCATTCCTTTTGCTGTTTCCACTAGCAGAGGCAATTCTAGGGCCTACAGATCTCCCTGTGGCCTTTTAAGGGACTCTGATTTTGAGCACCCTCCCTCAACCTTTGTCAGAACCTGGTGCTTTCTCTCAAGCTTTCCTCAAGTTCTGCAGGGTGAATTTCTTTGTCTGTTAAATGCTAAGCCCTCTGCAAATGCTGACTTGCATTTCTGTCTCTCCTTTGTCAGGGCCAAAAGACTTCACAGACTAAATAGTTTAAACAACAAAAACACGTTGTTTCTTAGTGCTGGAGGCTAGAAGTCTGATACCAAGGTATCGCCAGGGTAGTTCCTCCGGAGGGTTGTGAGGAAGACTCATCCCAGGTCTCCCAGCATTGGTAGTTTGCTGGCCAGCCTGGACTTCCTTAGCTTGGGCTGCATCACTTTGATCTGTGCCTTCATCTTCACATGGCTGTGTCTAAATTTCCCCTTTTTAATAAGGACACCATCATATTGCATATGGGACCCTCATTTTCACTTAGTATGTCTGCAACAAACTGTATTTCCAAATAAGGTCACATTCTGAGACACTGAAGGCTGAGACTTCACCTTGACTATTTAGAGGATACAATTCAACCCATAATGCATTCTATATTGGGGTCTCCCTTAAGCCTATATTGGTTATAAGAACCTCGGCTTACATAACATCCCTGCTTAATTACAAACAGTGCCTTTTCCTCTCTATACTGTTTGAATAATAAATTTCATGTTCACATACATACGGGTTAACTTGCCTGAAACTTTAAAAATTTTTAAAACTATACTGTCATCCCAATGGGTTCTGAACACAAATTGGGAATAGCATCTTTTCATTTTTCCTATTTTTACTTTGTGGATAAAAATACATTGTGTGTGTGGATGTGAACATATTCATAATTTTACAAAATATGTAAAATATTAAATATGCTTAAAATCACACATCCATTTTAAAAACACCAAAAAACTACAGTGGCAGAATAGCATGATATATAAGCAGAATTTTTAGTTTATAAACCAACAGTCCTTTTCAGAAAAAAGGAAACAAAAGAGAGTTTTATGTTGCTAACAATAAACAAACAAACTTCCAGCAGTTCAAGAAAATTGGAAACTCAGAACTCCCAGCGTTCACAGAGGTTCTGAATTCTTCAGCCAAATCAACTGCTTTGAACTCGTATTTGTTATGGGATTGGGGAGAGCTCAGTTCTTTCCATGGCAACCAACTGTGCTGCCATAAACACTAAGATGGTCTCAAATGATCCAGCAGTTGTTGGCCTGTAAGGAAGATAAGATCTTATTAAAAGTACAGACCCATGGATAAGAAGATTTACATTACATAAATAACATTTTCTCACATTGTTTGGTGAGAACCAATGTTGGTGAGTGATGTTCTTCTTTAAACACACCAATGACCTACCAACAGGACATGTTATGTGCAGAGGAAAAGAAAATACAGTCAGCCCCCACTGAAGGGTGGTTGTCTTTGCCCCCAAATAACATCCCACTATGAAGGATATTTCTTGGTTAAGACCATTGTTTTTCTCTTGAAAAGATAAAATTCATTTATTCTTAAAATTTTTTTGATTTATTTTTATTTTATGTGTATATAAGTGCACCTATGTCATGCAGTGCCCATGAAGGTTAGAAGAGGGCTTCGTATGCCCTGGAGCTGGAGTTACAGAAAGTTGTGAGCTGCCATGTGAGTGCTGGGAACTGAATCCATGTCCTTTATAAGGGAAGCCACTGCTCTTAACTGCTGAGCCATCTCTCCAGTACCACAACTCATTTTATTTTTTTCTAATTATGAAATACAGTTGCATTTCATAAAATTTAGAAATACAAAAAACATAAAAATCAATTATAATTTTTAGATAACCTGAGAATTTTTAGAATCATGCTAAAATTTTAGAATCACGGCATCATGCTGAACATGATACTTACCTTCCTTTTTCACATAGCATTACATCATAAACTTAATGCATATCATTAAAAAATGACATGTAATAAATGAGCAGCCCATTATATGAATGAATGAACTATTTCCATCTTGTGGGAGATGTTTGAATGAATTGAATTCATTCATATTATGAATAATGAGCATCTTATAATATTCAAATTTCAAATTACTTTATAACACAGTGCTAGAGATGAAATTTCTATGGAAAAGGTTATGAATGCTTCTAATTATCCACTTTAAACAACTTTTCCAGAAGTTTTCTCTAGTCTTGCTTGTTTACCTTCCCAGATGCATTTTATTTAAAATATTCTCATACTAGAAAGTCATTTAGAATTTTTATTGGGATTACATTAAAACAATAAATTCAAATGGAAACAAGTGACATTTTTACAATTTTTGAAAACTTAACATATATGTCCATTTATTCAAATATTATTTTGTATCTCTCAATAAACTTTTGTAGTTTTCTTTCTGTTGTTCCTATATTCTCTTTATTTTTAACTTTTTGTTATTATTATGAATACAGTCTTCTTATTTTACTGCTTAATCACAGATTGCTGTGATATATAACATAATGACTAATTATTCAAGTTATGTTCTAATCAGCCACCTTATTAAACTATTTCATTATTTATAAATTTATAGTTGCCTGGTATGTGTTATAATCATGCCATTAGAAAAATGTTATGTTTTGGCTTTTGATTTCCAATAATAACACTGTTTTTGGAAAAGTTAACTAATAAATGTCTCTTTGGTTTGTTCCTGATAGGAGTGAGAACAGTCTCCTACGTGTTATACAATTAAATAAGATGCCAGCTGTTAGGTACAATATTGGCATAGGAATACACATCTAGGAGGTTACACAGGGCGAGAGGACAGGTGGCAGGCCAGCTGCGGGACAGTACTGGAGAACTCTCCTCAAAGCAGCCACACAACAGAGGCCTGGCTCAAGCTGATTGCACCATATGCAAAGTAGATCCCCTGTTAACAAATCTCCTGGTCCCCAAATTGGAAGTCCACAGCCTAATATTTTTTGGCACTTAAAGAAATCATTGTGTCTTTATATGCCACATGTCAAGCTGTCCCCCGAGCAAACAGTGACCCCATCTCTCTTCTTCATGGTTCCCAAGGCCATATTGTCCCTTTCATCAATACTACATCATTTTGATTACTAGTTTTATGATGAGTCTTCTTAAAATTTTTTATTTATATTTTATGTGTATGAGTGTTTTGCCTGCATGTATGTAAATGTACCTGTGTCAGGTAACGCCCACTGAGGTCAGAAGAGGACATCTGATCCCCTGGAAATGGCACTATGGATGGTTGGTAGGTACCATGTAGCTTTATATAGCATCTCCCAAACTTCTACTTTAAGTTCTAGAAGGTTCACTCTCTACTAGAAGCCTCATAGGCATCTCAGATTTTACATGACCCAAACTGAATCCCTGACTCCCTACGCAAATGCATTTACAAAGCCCTCTGATCTTCCATTATTCTTTATTTTATAAAAGTGCTCAAACCAGAAAGCTGGGAAACTTCAGTCATTCCTCAATCCTGTCTTTCCTTTTCTGCACGACACATAATCCACCAGCAAGTTTTGTAAACAGTTCTCAAATTTATCCACTTTTCTCTATCTCTGTTTTCAACATGTTTGTTCGAGTCTATACCTGGCCAGTGTTTCTACTTTTATTCCTCACCACCATTCAATGCCATAAACTATTCCCTTAAAGCAGTTAGAGTGGTGTTGGGCATAATGTAAGGTGGGTCTAGCCTAAGGCCACCAGCTGGGAGGAATGGAAGAATGGCTCCTGTGTGTGTGGCGTTCTGCTCTGGCTAACTGTGAGACCAGCACCTGGAAGGAACCCATCTACCTGGAGACAAACTTACTATTGGCTGCATTTGAGACCCCACCCCATAAGATCATTGGCTATCCAGACCTATAAGAGCTTGTGTACCATTTCAATAAACGAGCTTGCAGTGCCTTGGGCTGCTTCCCATCCAACTCCCAGAGTCTGCGGCTTGACTCTGAGTCTACTCACCCCCAACCCCTCTGGCCTAAACCCTCTGTAAGACACGGAAATTGACACGACGGTAATGAACATGACTACAACTGAGTGGTTTGTTGAGAGCTAATCCTTCCTCTTACCCCCATCATTCTTAGAATTTTTCAGTAACTTCCTTTACACTTTGAATAAAATTGATACTTTGTAACTTGGACTTCGGGGTCCTGCAGTGTCTAGCCTCTGCTACCTCAGGAACTCCAATTCCTGCCACTCCCTGCCACACTTTGCCTGCTCATTACATGAGTTTGCATCTTGAATCTAACAAGCTCTCTTCAGAACAGGCTCTCTGCCCATAGTTTTCACTCTAGGGGCCAGACACATTGTACTCTAACAATATTTGCTGAATGAATAAATGAGGGTCTTGTGTGTGAGAAGCTGTAGAGAGAAAATAATATAGGTGTGAAAAGACTGATTTGCCTTACGTCAAGTTACAACTGAATTAAAATTATGTAATTCAATTTTACTGAGTTAGCATTCAAGAAGTATTTCCTGAATTGAGCAATTTAGCATAGTCAAGAGTAAAAAGCACTAAAAATTAGAACTTGTATTTCTAGTTTACAGCTGATACCTGTTTTTTGAGAACAGTTTTATTCTAATGCATGGTAATAAAAGACTACATATAAATAATTTTTAAAATATATAAGATAATAAAATATATATATAATTACTCAGGTATAATAATGGCTAAAATTTTGTTATTTTTTTACTCTAAATTTTGTCATTAAGTATGTAGTGTGTAATTGCTAACTACATACATATATAACATTTTATATTAGTCTTCCATGTGATATGTATAGTGTAAATATAAGTATATATATATGTTATCAATTGCATTATAAAGTTAACTTTGAAAACAGAAAATGCATATTTTTCTCAAGCCATCAAGGAACTGCCACAAAAATGAACCATATATGCAATCACAAAGGAAATTTCTATAAATTTCCCCAAATAGCCATCATACAATTTATGATTGATGCAACAAAACTAAAAACAACACAAACAAGTCAACAAGACTGCCACTTAGAAAGATTTTTAAAATTTATTTTATTCTTAATTATGTATATGTATATGGGTGTGGGTGTAGGTATGAGCACATGAGTGCACAGATCCCCCTGGAACTGTAACAGGCAGATAGAAACCACCCAACATGGGTTCTTGGGATTGAAGTTGGTTTTTCTGAAAGATTAGTGAGTACTCTTAGCTAAGCCATCTATCCAGCCCCAACCTAGAAAGTCTTTACCTCCTAAAAAATGTTTGGACAAAAAACAAAACACAAAACCCCAACAAAACATGAATTGGTCAGATGTAGAGAACACAGAAAGGAAAATAGTACATATTTGAATCAGTGTGTTACATATAAGATAGTACTTGCCAGGAAAAACTTCAAACATTTACATCAGTAAAGATGATAAAATAAGAATTAAGAATCTAGTTAAACTAGAAAACAAATGATATCCCCTTGAAACACACACACACACACACACACACACACACACACATACAAACACATAGACACAAACACACACATACTTACATACACAGAGACACACACATATACAGACACAAAGACACATATACACAAACACATAAATGGAAAGAATTACAATTAATCAAAATTAAGAGTAGCTCTAGAAGGAACAGTATGATTTGGAGGGACAGAGACAAGCAGTGGGTATTTTCAGGCACTACCTCAGCATGTATACACATATGAGATGGTCAATGCCCCACTTCATGCTACAGCAAAGAGACTGCCAGCCTTGTTGAGAAAAATCCAGAAGAAAAGAACAAGTAGCATTAAGTAAATAATGTGCCTCTGGATAGTGAAAGACTTCAAAGACAAACCTGAAGGCTGCCTTCCAGTGAGTGTGTTTGGAAAACAAATCTGAAAGTGAAGCATTTCAAACCAAGAAGTGATGCCTTACCAAGAAACACCAGAGGCACACGCAGATTTCAGTATCCAGTTACAATAGATGCACATTTGAAATACTTCACGACAGATAGAAGACAGGGAATGGAAAAGAGAGAAGGGAGGTAATATTTACTGAAAGTCTAGAGCCTCTTCTAGGCATTTATTCTTGCACAATTCTATGAAAATCCAATTATTGTCTCCATTGGACAAAAGGCCACATCACTCAGATATAAGATGGTAAAGCTGTTCCATTATGTAGCAGATACTAATACAAAAAGCCAATTATTTTGCTCAACTCTCACTAAACAATGCTACCCTTTAAAAAGAAAGAAGAAAATGAACTGCAAACTGTCCCTGAATCTATCCCTTCACTTACAGACACACACAGTGAGAGACTGGAAGGGAAAAAGATACGTGCATTCAACAGAATACTGGTGGCTTGAATAATGAATATTTTACCTAACTACAAATAAGACAGACTTACATGTGCTCACGTATTATGTATCTGGAAAGGCAGGGAAATTTTCAAGGGGTGTTTTTTTAACTATATTGAAAGATTTGTTACCTTTTAACCAAATACCAATTTTGTGAGAAATTTAGAGTGGTGTGACATTTCAATCGTTCCAATTTTGAGTCTCTTTACAGGAGAACGAGAGACAGAAAAAGAACCTGAAAGCATGGCATTAGGGAGTAACTCAAAGGAGAGAAGGGTGCACTCTTATTCTGCCTAAGGAGCCTAAATAAAAGTGGTTAGCTTAAAAGTCAGAAAGAGGCTGGAGAGACAGCTCAGAAGTTAAGTGCACTGGCTGCTCTTGCAGAGGACCTGGGTTCGGTTTGCAGCATCCACGTGGTGGCTAACCATCAGCTATAACTCCCATTCCAGAGAATTCAATGCCCTCTTCTGGTCTCTGCAGACCTTGCACACAGGGGTACATTTACATACATGCAGACAAAACATTTATACACATCAAATAAAAATAAATAAAAATTTAAAATTTAAACTCAGAAAGAGGTTTGGTGTGGCGGCTTACCCCTGTAATCCCAGCATCTGAGAAGTGGAGACAGGGGAGTTGCTGTGAGTTTGAGGCTTGTCTGGTCTACAGATTGGTTTCTGGCTGCCTCAAAAACCAAAATAAAACAAAACATCAAAAAGAAATGAACTATATAGAACAAAAGAGCCTGAGGCAACACAGTGTCTACAGTTTTTGCCCCTATGAGTGGGAAGAGTAAACAGCGCATGACTTACATACTTGTAAACTTCCAAGACAGGAAGTTTTTATACAAAGCAAAAAGACCACAAGCTTAATTTAATATAGAGTCTCTCCAGAAAGGGGACAGTGTCTGGTTAAGCTGTCAGAATCACCGAGTCTCAGTGTGTGCCCTTTGCAGTTCTGGAAGCTCTGTCAGTTCTTTGAAACAAACTTTATTGTTTTGGGCAACACACCAAAGGGTGATGTAAACCTCAAACCCTGATAAGTTGTTTCCCAGTTTTCTCTTTTCCTTAGAAAACTTTGCTTTGTCTATTAGGACAACTTGGAGAAAATGCAGAGAGAGAATTTATCAACCAGGATAATAGTGAGCATTAGAATGTAGAGAAAACCCATGCTGAAGAAAGAGTTTTAGAACTCTGATTATATAAAGTTAGCTTAACTTTGTAATAATTTTCTATCACAAATTCGTAGCTCCCACAGCACTGAAATGGAAACAGTTCTAGGAAAAATATTCTCACGGTAAAATCTGCTGGTGTATTTTCAACTTCATTTGCACATTAACATGTATTTGAAGTGCCTTTTCCATTCTCGGTACTAAGAGTAGGAAGGCTATAAAGAACAAGAGCAAGAAGTGGTGACTAACACCTGTAATCCCAGCACATGGGAGATTAAAATAGGACAGTGGTAAGTTTGAGCTCAGCATGGGCTATATAACAAGTTCTGGCCAACCTGGGAAACTTTTAAGAACCTATCTCAGAAATAAATTAAATAGATAGATAGATAGATAGATAGATAGATAGATAGATAGATAGTGTCAGGCATTGTGATGCATGCCTTTAATTCCAGCACTCAGGAGGCAGAAGCAGGAAATCTCTGTGAGATCAAGGCCAGTCTAGTCTACATAGTAAGTTCTAGGCCAACTGACCCTGTCTCGAAAAAATTAAACAAATCAAAAAAAAAAAATGGGAGGAGGAGGAGGAGAAAAAAGAGGAAGAGGAAGCTGAAGCAAGGCCCTGATTGTGAGGAATATATAATCTGGGACTAGGGCAATGGTTTAAATGGAAGGTGCTGTTGTATGTGTCTATCTTTCCAGTACTGGCAGGAACAGGAGGATTCTTGGAACTTATTGGCCAGTTAATTCAACCAATCAGTGAGTTCCACATACAGTAAGATATCCTGTCTCAAAGAATAAAATGGAAAGTATTGAGGAATATACTCAGTATTGACTTCTCGCTTCCATATAGACATTCCTGATTCTCCAATATAATTAAGTTTTCCATGTCAGTCACTCTTAATACCATACTTGTTCATTTTCTAGAAACAAATTCTAATTTCTAAATTAATATTATAAGTAATTAGCTTAATAAATTAATATATAATTATAAGTTATTAATTAATTTTAGGGTTTAATATTAATTTACTAAACTAGAAGCTATGTGAGGATAGTATCATTTTATTTTCATCAATACTAGACAAATAATAAATTTTCAATAAGTTTTTGTTGAGTGAATGATTACATGAATGATCAAACAATGAATTAATATACTGTTAAAATATGGATGGAAATTTGTGAGTGGCCAAAGCTGCTTCCAGCTGCTTCAGTTATTAGCTGAAAATTTCAGTACCAGGAGTGGGAGCCACCCTATGAATGTTGGTCAATAAGGCTTCTTGGGCTCCCAAAACAATACAGTCATTGCCACTGTGTTAGTTGCCTATAATAACTAGATGATAGAGATCTATCATTAGAGACACCTCAGGCTTTGGTTTCAGGATGTGGAGAAATCAAACAAGAACTGAAGTAGGAACTTCCTCCCTGCCGGCTGGCTAGCTGTCATAGTGGCAGAAGGTGTTATGCAGGCTGCTGGTGTAGAAAAGTCCTTAACAATATTACCACTAAGCTACGGACCCTCCGTATTACACTACCAACCTGCTAGGCAAGACATGCCCACTGATGCAACATGGTATTATGGGGCTAACCAATCACTTTTTGATTATTTTTAAGGTCTGCTCCATGGAAGAGAATTCACACCTAATACTGTAAACCTATTCAAAAACCTGTGGCTAGGGGCATCATAGACCCAGAGACACGTTGTGCTTGTCAAATTGCCTTCCAAATACTTTTGAGTTCATAGATTAGTGCTGCTGTCAGTCTGGGCAAAGAGAGAAGCTTCTTTTTTCAGTGGGTAGCAGTAACTGCAGAGATTCAGAGTTGGTCAAAGTGCTGAGAATAATGACTACTGAGTGCTCATCCCTAAAGGCTCAGCAAGCATCTACAAGAGAGGAATTAGAAAGAATTTCAGAGCTGGAAGAAAGGGCAGAGTACTGTACAATGCTTCCTTTAAGTAATTACATGACCACTGGGCTCATGAACTCATGGTAGCTGTGATTACCTGCACAAGACCTGTACAAGATTTAGCCCATCAATATTCCATTATGGACTTGGGAAGAGCTCACAAAGACCTACCCACTCTCTGAGAATTTATAGGCAGTTAATGGTTGCCGGAAGAGAAAGAGATAGTTTGTACAGCAGTGCAGCCACTAGTAAGTTGTCCATAACCCTGTAAATAAGCCCTCAGCCAGGATCCTGTAAGCAGCCATAATTAAACTCACAGTGTCTTCAAATAAAATAAAAGGAAGGTATAAAAGCAGAAAGGTGACTATTTGGGAAGAGAAAAGGGATTAGCAGGAGTGGGAAATGGACAAGAAAGTAATGAGGATTCATTAAGATGTAAGTAAATACATTATATATGTATGAAAGTGTAATGATAAAATTCATTATCATGTATAATTAATATATTCCAATAATATTTAAAAGTAAGTATCAAAATAAAAGAAATTGATGGAAAAGTAGACTATAGATTATGTGGATGTTATCATTGTAAGTACTTAATAAACACAACAAATTAAGGAAAGAAAGGGATCATATTTAGACCCCCTCTCACCTATCCACACCCGTCTGTAGGCTCTCCACTGGATTTCACTCATTCTGCATATATGTTAAGGCTTATCAAGCCGTGTTTGTGTCCCCAAATGTCTCTTGGTGTGAGGCCATCAACTAGAATCTTGTCAACCTATTTTGCTTCATTCCCTTAGTCTTAGGTGTAGAGGTTGCATTGCAGATGTGTCACTCTGGGATGGGTATCTCACAAACACTTATCCTCTGCATTTGACCAGTTATAGAACTCTGTAATAGTCTGCATCTGTTGCAAAAAGAAGCTTTTTTTTTGATGAGTGGTAAGAGGTAGACTTGTCTATAAATGTAGGGATACATATTTAGAATACAATAAGAAATTCGTACAGGGACATGACAAATGTAGGTTTTTCTCTAGGGTCCATCACCTAGCCAGCCATGTGTTTTTGGCTATGTTTACAGAACTGTACCTGAATTTCTTCCCATTCAGTAGGCCTTAATTTTAATTAGACAGCTGTTAATTTCCCCCAATATCTGGTAATGTCAATTCCCTAACATGGCTCTTTGTGCCAAGGATTGCTTTGGATCTCTGCAATCTTTTAGGATTTTAGGATTTTTTTCTATTTATGCAAAGAGTGACATGGGGATTTTTATTGAGAATTTCATTGAATCTATAAATTGCTTTGGGTAGGATGATCATTTTCACAATATTAATTCTTTCAATTCATAAGTATGAGAGGTATTTCCTTCTTTATCTGTCTTCCTATCTTTCTTCAAAGATTTAAATTTTTCACTGTAGGGATCTTTAACACCTTTTTTGGGTTTATTCCTAGATTTTTTTTTTTTCCTTTGAGACTGTTGGGAATGGAAGTGTTTCCATGAACTCTCTCTGATTGTTTGTCATTTGTATAATTCAAAGGTTACTGATTTTTGTAAATTCATTCTGTATCCTGCTACTTTGCTGAAAACGTTGATGTTTTCTTGTAGAATTTTGGGGATCTCTTAAATACAGTATCATATCTGCAAATAGAGATAATTTGACCTCTTCTTTTCCAATTAGTATGCCTTTAATTTCATTCTCTTCTCTTATTGCTCTAGCTAGAGTTTTTAATCACTGTATTGAAAATGAGTAGGGATAGTGGACAACCTTGTCTGGTTCCTGATTTTAATGAGATGGCTTCAAGTTTTTCTCCATTTAGTATGCTGTTGACTGTGGGTTTGTCATACATAGTCTTAATTATGCTGAGGTATATGTTCCTTCCAATCCAATTCACTGTAGGACTTTTATCATGAATGCATGTTGGATTTTGTCAAAGGACTTTTCTTTGTCTATTGAGATGATCTTGTATTTTTGTCTTTAAATCCATCTATATGATTTATTACATTTATTGACTTACATATTTGTTATGTAAGTTTAAGTTTAAGTTGTTGTTCTCTTCTTGGTTTATATTAGGCAGTTAGATGGAATTTAGAAATTCTCCCATTCTTTTTATATTTTCTAAATTCACACATTAATAGAGTATAGGTTTTTAAAATATTCCTTTATAATGTTCTGGATTTTTTGGTATCATATTTCCCCTTTTGTCTGGTTTTGGTGATTTGGATTTCCTGAAACACATAAAATAAAAATGAAAAATAACTCTTAAAAAGGAAATAAACTAAATGTTAGTAGTTGTTTGATTGATGGGATTATGAGCAATTTGTATTTTTCTTTTCCATATTTTCAAGATTTCTTTATTTAGCACACAATTTTAATGAATATAACTTCAAAATTGTATGTTTAAAATTTTTGAGAATAAGCTTTTCTGCCTTAATTTTCTTCCTTATTTTTAAAATAAAACAATTTTTTGGTCTAATAATATCTACTACAAAATGTTCCTACCTATATATTCTAATATATAATAATTTTCCTTCTTTCTAGTAGATATAATTTGAAGAGTAAGGAAATTAGTGCAATTTCCTTCTCCAATTTACTTCTTTCCTTGATATTAATTCTTATTTGGCTTCATGGGTTTAACTGTCCCCTAGCTGTCTAACACTTTGATAGTCTTCTATTCATGTCAGGAAAATAGCTGAGTTTCTGCTTCTACTAGCCCCAATTGGAAATTGCCTCCAGACACAAATCTTTAATGAAGATAGAGTTTCATTACTTTTAATCCACTTTTTCATGGATTTTAATCCCATGTTGTCTGTTGCAGAATAATCCAAATTAGTTGTTTCCTATAGTTCATCTGGTTTTCATTCCTCATTGTTTACAGTAGACAGATAGTTTTAGGTCTGAAACAGGACCTCGTGGCTGGCTTTAAAGTCTCTTCTCTCCATCTGTGACATTTACTCTCTTGTGCTCCAGAATGAATGTCTATGGAATCCTAAGGGATTCTCAGTACAAACCTGCTCGTCTCAACCCGGAGCAGCAAGTGGAGGGAGACCCTACACCTTCATCCCTCTGCAGCATCATTTGCACCATTTCTCAGTTTCTACTTTATGTTCCAGCATTACTAATTTATTTTCAATGTTCTTCAAATCTTTCTCATATCTCAATCACTAAATATACTCTTTTCTTAAGGATAGCCTCCCTGCCCTCCAAATATCCACTGTCCTGGATTAATATCTACTTACTCTATACAACTCATTTATATGTTATTACCTCTTAAGTTCTCCCACAAAACTTACTGGTTTTATCCACGTTTAACAGTCTTATAACAGCCTGAATTCACCTAACAATAATGCTCATCATTTCATTTTTTCCTGAATATCTGCATTCTGCACTGGACAGTTTCAATATTTCTCCCTATATCTGCTAAATACACAGGGAATTTGATGAATAAATCATTGAAAGTAACAAAATATTTGATAGTGGATTGAGGCAGGGAGAAAAATGGGAAGAAAATAAACCAAATTAATAAACCCAATGTTTAAAGTAGAAGGATATTAAGAGCAGGAATCTTGTATTTTGTTGGGTCACATTTTCCCAATGTCACTTAGTTCCTCATTGTTTTCACTGTGTCGACAGATGCACTAAGGTGAATATGGGACTTTTTCTATCCTTCTCTCTCTGAACCAAGAAAACTCAGACTAAATGCTTTTCCATGGTGAACGTTTCAGAAATAATATTGAACAAGCTTCACAATAATTGAGTGCAGTACTTGATTCTTTTCTCTGCCTTGGGTAATTCCATAAAAGAAGATTCATTATGCCTTAACCTGTGCTTTGTCACCACTGTTGGTTTAATGTCACAGTAAAAGAATGTCCACAGCCCTGTTATGATATTTTTCATCCTAACCAAGTCATGTGAACAAACAAAGTTAGATTCCAACAATCAAAGATATGGGAAATCATACTTGGAGGAGGTAAAAGATTCCATTTTTTCATATAAGGAACATATGTACTCAATAGTTGTAACATTTTAGTACAAGGGTTATGGATCCATTGCCTAAAACATAAAAGTGACCTGATTGTTTCTGGATATTTGGCCTTTATCGTTTATCATTTGTTCAAAAATCTACTTCTCTTGACTCTCACATTTTGGTTAAAATTCATTCTTATTCATAGTTACTCTGTCTCAAAGCTAGAGCCATGGAAAAGTCTAGATTCCTAGGCTGTTCACCACTCTCTCCTTGCACATTTTACCTGCATGGCCTTCCAATTCCATATCCACTGCCTCTGCTTTAAAGCATCAATGCCTTTCATAGTTACTTAGGTAGCCCCTAAAATACCCCTGCCTATCCCTTTCTCCATGACACACCCTACTATGAAATGGGTTTCTTCTCTCAAACTGATGACACCTACTCATAGCTAGATGAGGTGGCATTCACAGGAGAGAAGCAATAGCAACCATGGAAATGTTGCACTGAATTAGTTTACAAACCAATGTCCTATGTGTATGCACCCACCAGTACATCCAGCTCACAGAAGTTGTCACCTTCTAATTTCACATGATTTGTTTATCATGCATTTTTTATTGTACCTGTTTCCCATCATTGGCTATGTTCGGACACAGGGCAAAAGTGGTTTTCTGTTTGTTTTCTCAGTGATGGAGCTTGAATCCAGTCGCCTACCACATGCTGCCACTGGATCTACTCTGTATCCCTGAGATTTTTCTTGCTTTTTGATTTGTTCAGGGAGCCTAGAAGGGTGCCTGGTTCCATCACTGTTTGTCAAATGAATTACTAAATTTCAGTCGTTGTTGACCATGGAGTTAATAATTCACAAATTGGGTGAGTCTTGTCGCTCAAATTAGGAGCTCCCTGTAATGACTCCCTCAAGCCCACTCTCTGGGGAGAGTCCTAGGTCTCATGGACAATGGACAGTACAGAGTCCGAGAGAAAAGCTCAGCACATCACCTACCAGACCAGACTGTCTACCTATTGATCTCGCTGGTCTGTCCAAATGTGTTTATAAACGGAAAACTTTCTCGGTCCTGACACTTTGAAGAGACAGAACAAGGGCTACCTACCTAACAATTGAAGAAGACTCAACAAGCAAAAGCCTCTTCTTCCGGCCTTCCCAGCACCCAAGATGCAGCAGCAGCCTTTCTTCTCTGAGATTAATCTGGCCTAGAGCCACAGTAAACACCCCATCTCCTTACAGGGAGGAAAGATTAAATATCTGATTAAAAATTTTGGCTGCTAATTTATTGACCTTGGATGACTGAATGCTTTGGCAGTCACGTGACTTTCCCTGTCTGTCTGCCGCTGTTGTCCCCTGCAACACAGAGAGGTCACTCAGCAGTGGAAAAACAAAGAGCAGGGGGCTCCGTGGAGGCGGGAGGGTCTGGGAGGCTGATGGAGCACTCTCAGGCCATCTGGGAGAGCCAGGGGGCCGGCTCTTTCCCAGTTGGCTCCAGAAACTTCACATGGACTGTGGATGTTTCTGTTTCAACCTATAACTTTCTGTTCTTGTCACTTGGTAGATTTGATTCATTTCATCCCGCCCCCGCCTATTGTTCACAGCCGCCCAGCAAAATGATGTCATGGGCAGCCTGAAAACATACAGGAAGTCTTCAAAGTTGAATGACTCCCGTCTACTTTGCTTGCTCCATGAGCTCTTGTTGCGGGTGCTCTGTGGAAACCACACCCTGCAGAACTAGGGGAGGCAACCTCAGGATCAGGGACTCCTCTCTTCCTCCCACTTCGAGTTTCTCCGCAGCCTGTGCCCTGCGGCTCCCACCCCACCAGGCACCTCCATCCCAGGACTTTGGACAAAGGCCAAGCCAGATGAGGGAGGGAAGCTATGAGAAAGGAAAGCCAAAGGGAAGGCAAGTCAAAAGGAGTTTCCTCAGATAAACATGGGTGCAGGAGTCCAGGAGAACCGAAGGTCACCTTTATTGACCTTTGGAAGATAAAGTCAGTCATTTGGCAAAGCTGCCTGTCATGACAGTGTCCCCAGAGAGGAAAAGTAACAGAAACTACAAGTGACTTGCTACAACCTGCAAACTGCAGCAAGAGAGCTGTACTGCCAGGAGGCCGAGACCCGGTGATTCACTGGCCTGGGAGCAGAACAAGAGGCGGCTCCCAATAGCCTACGTGTACAAGGCCTACTGCTCAGCAACGTCCTCTATACGTTCCGTCAGAGTGACCGTCACAGAAACACTGAGAAGTATCTGCCTCGTTTACTAAGGGGAAAAGTTAAGATAATTTTTTGACTTGCTTGTAGTCATCCATTGTCAAGGGCAGAACCCTTGGCAAGTTTAGGCCCACATACTTCTCAGAATGCCACTCTGTGGTGACATTGGAGTTCTAGTCCTTTGTCTTTACCTTTTTAGAGATCACTCTAAAACTAGTCCTTGTCCAGTTAAATACTTTCTCCAGCTCATGGAACTACTAGAATTTTCCTTATCCTCACATAAATGGCATAGACTGTGGCTGTACATGGAGGCCACATCTGCTCAATCCGTCTAGGGGCTGGAAGTAACTGATTTTACATGTTTGCAGACTGACTTTCATCACATCAGATGGGGGCTGAGTACTGCCAGGACCAAGTCTGGTGAGGAACTGTGGAGACCTGGGAAGCTGTCCTCACTGCACTCTGCAGGGGGCTGCGGACAAGGCTCATTTGCAACTTGTGCTTAACCCAAGGGCTCTGTCCTGGGATGGTGCCTGCACTGGAGTGTTCCTCCTCATCAGGCCTCACAGCCTGTGATCGGAAGGGTTTTTATGGCTACCTGACAGCCCTCCTACTCACTCTCTATGGCTCTGCCTCTATCTGGTTATTGTTTGAGAGTAGAGTTGGGAAGGCTGCTTGGTACAACACATTCATGTCTAGTTTGCAGCACATTGAAGTGGCAACTGTGTGCCAGGCTCTATACAAAACATGGTAACTGACTTGACCTCTCTGTGAACTTCAATTTGAGGAAAGAGCCAAGGCAAGAAGGGATCTATGTTGCTGGTGCTTGGAGATTTACACAGCCATTAGGGATTTTTACCCAGCCTATCTGGTTTAGGTGGTAAGATCCCATATTCATTTAGCACATGTATTCTGAGAACCTAAGTCTGGGCTTCTCTTACCTAAGCATAACATTGATGGTCAGTTCTCATGAGCTGATGACTCCCCACATACATACGAGACATTCAGCCTTCTTCCACTCCAGGAGTCAGGGCAGCTTCAAGGAAAACTAAGCTGGCTACAAGTAGGACCGCAACTTCTCTCCGATCCCCTGCCTCCATCCGAGCCTAGACTTCTTCCTTCGGCTCAGTCATTTCCTATGGATTTTAGAGACTCTCCCTTGAAATTTGATCTTACTGCCTTCTGCTACCCACCCATTTTTGTCCTCCAAACAAATATGAACTATCAGGATCCTTTTCAAGGACCCAGTTTAACTTCAGTT
This sequence comes from Eospalax fontanierii, assembly GCA_035773235.1. Lineage (NCBI taxonomy): Eukaryota > Metazoa > Chordata > Mammalia > Rodentia > Spalacidae > Eospalax > Eospalax fontanierii. The sequence goes on from CM069538.1 coordinate 61,925,994, forward strand.
GCTGGGAACCTTGCCAGCCCCTAGAAAAAAAAATCAGGCAGTTTACTGGAGGGTAGATGGGAAAGGATTCTCTAACTCTGTACCCCTAGACCTGTGTCCTCTGTTTGGTCCCAGCAGAGATCTTGTCTCCATGTGACAGAAGGATCTCTTTCTGCAGATGCTCTCAAGGAAACCAAGCTGAACACCACACTGAGAAGGCTCTAGCTTTCTGAAATTTCAGTATGTGCGCTCTTGTGAGGGAGAAATAATGGAGACTTGGGAACGAAATACTATTCAGCACTTCTGACAGAGAGGCCTGAAGTAAGATCCTCGGAGGTACCTTTCCTACACAGAAATGACAAACACTTCTCACTGAGAATTAAATGGAAGACCCAGCATGAAGTACCTAGTGTGATTAGCACAGTGCTTCTCTCACTAACTGACATGTAAATGGAAGACTTAGCCAGAAGTACACTGTATGAGTTGCACAATGCTTTTCATGTTAACTTACATAATCTGTGCTTGGTACATTCAAGTTTTGTTTGTTTGCTTGTTTGTTTGGTTTTTGAAATAGAGTCTTGCTATTGCCCAGGCTGATCTTCAATTTATAGATTCAAGAAATCCTCTTTCCTTAGCCTTCTGTACAGCTGGTATGAGCCACCAGAACAACAACAGCAACACATACACACACACACACACACACACACATGTGCACATGCACACACAAAACAAGACAACAACAACAAAATCCCACTTATGCCACAGTATACTGTTTGGATATACAAACCAGTAAATGGAGACTGGAGCTGTAACTCAGCAGTTATGAACATGTACTGCTCTTGCAGAAGACCCAGGATTGGTTCTCAGCACCCACATAGTGGTCCACAACAATTTGTAACCTCAGTTCTCGGGAGTCCAATGCCCTCTTCTGGTGCATATAAACTCACACAAGCACACATATACATAAAATACAATTAAGTAATAAGTAAAATTCAGTAAATGAGGTTTTGGGGATCACAAAACAAACATCAGTTGAAAAAATCTTGCTATTCATTGTGTCCCATAAGAAGATATGAAATTATTTACATTATGAATAATAAAAATTACTGAATAACTTGTACAGAAAATGATAATTATACTATTTGATGTTCATAAAAGGAAAAAGGCAGAGACTTTGATTTTGCAAGTGCATATTATGCACCAAGAAACGCACTCAGACCTCTCCGTGTTCTTAACACTATGGCAAAGATGGAGGCTCTCTTGATCAAATCTCTAGAAAAATAGTAAATGTCATTCTTTCTTCTTTTGATACTTTCCTGTGTGCATCTAAGACTTGTTTTATTTCCCATTTCCTAGACAAATTCAATTCCATGCCCACAGCCCTATCCCAGATGTGAAATGTCCGGACTTACTTGGCAAAATAAGCATAGGCCTTTGATTCTTCTTAAGGCCAGCAGAATTCTTGATCCTGTGCCTTAGCAGAGCGGTGCTGAGGTGTGCTGAGCATGCTCTGAGTCCTGCTTTACCTATTACAGTTGCTATTCTCCCAGTCATTTGTAAAGCCTCTTCTGTAGAGACCTGTTTGCATTAGGAACCCTTAAATTTCTGAGCCATGTTCCACTTTGTGCTTAACCTAACAAAACTCTACAACCAACAGAAAACTGGGGAGAAAGGGTAGGCAGGAGAACTTTTGAAAAGGGGGGCAATTTTCATATTGAGACCTTCAAAGCCTGTAAAAGAAAGTCAAGTTGTTTCATAAATAACCAGATACTTCTAGTTATTTCCCTTTTATGATGTTTCTGGGAGTCCATCAGCTATGTTCAGAATATTAGATGACTGGAAACTTTCTTTTGGAAAAAGCTCATCCTGAAATAAAGAATTTTCTAGGCTGTTCATTTTGGAAGATTCAGAATGAATTTTTGTCACTCAGTATTAAAACAATAGATGGTGTTCTTCTCCCAAGAAGGAGCCACTCAGTGACCACTTGCCTGGCCAAACCCCATACAGAAGGCTGAAATCTCACACATCACACCTTGCCCATCTCCAAAACAGATTCTGAACATGGGGAGGCAGAAGGGAAGTTGGGGACTAGCCTGTTGCAGGCCTTTAGTATTTCATCTCTGGTGACTTCAAGCAAACGGATCGTTAAGTGGAGAGAGTGAGCAAAACTAGCACACCCTTTGATGAATACAGAAGATGACCCAGGGTTGTTGCAGCAGAAATGTCACATACTTCAGTAGCATTTGTGGTGCTCAATGTCCCTTCACATAATAAATGTGAGAAATTTTATTACATTTGTGTGTGTATGTATGTGTGTGTGTGTGTGTGTGTGTGTCTGCATACCAAAGCACATATGTGGAGGTTAGAGGGTAACTCTCAGGAGTCAGTTCTCTTCTTCCACCATGTAGGTTGCAGAAATTGAACTGAGGGTGTCCGGCTTAGCAGCAAGTGCCTTTCCCCACCGAGCTATCTGGCAACAGGCTCACAATATATGTTTTGATTGAATCTTTATCATAATCCAAATGATTATTATTAATATTTAGTCCCCTTTCTCATAGCTTTGTGGCTAAAGGCTGCTAGAACTTTGACTCTTACTAAAATAATTGGGTATTGGCTTCTTCCACAAAAGGAACTTGCCCAAAATTGACTGCATGTTTAGAAAAATCCTCTTTACCATCATCTTTCTAAAACAGACACACAAGCTCCAAAGGCAATTATCTTTACACATTTTTTTCTTCTAAGACCTTAGGAAAATAAACTTAATGGATGTATCAATAAATTCTTTCCTCTCCTTTTTTTGCATTCTACTAAGTTTTGGAACACAGTTTAAAGTCAACAGGTAAGATGATGTAAATAACAGGTTTTTCTTTCCTTGTGCTACGAAGCTGAAAACCACATTCTATTCTCTGGAATAAAGGGTGGTTGTTTATAAATATCTGCTAACTAGTTTTTTTGTTTTAGGAGGTGAGTTTGTTGTCTTTTTAGATGATTCATTTTGTAGTGTGTACTACATTGCAATGTATTTTAAAGGTTTTTTGCACATAGGTATACACAGCATAAATCCTAACTAAATGAAGATAATGAAGGGCAATAAAGTTTATTTTGGAGATAAAAGTTTGAACTGACAGGGAAAACCAGGCCCCTACTAACACACATTATTTTGTGATTTGATTTTCTCTTTTACAAGAGTAAGCTGGAAGAGCCCTCCCCTGGGAGGCAAAGGTCCAAGAATCTAGTCTCCTGAATTCATGTAATTTTAGATGACACATTTAACCTTTCAATAGAGCCTATAAAATGGAGAAGAAAAGCATATTGCCTTTTTAAAATAGGGAACTGGATCAATTTGCTCATAATACTTTCGTTTCCTGAGATCTGTGGTCCCTTACATCATTCTGTCCTCTCTGAAACAATCATGTTAATGAGTTCAGAATTAAACCACAAAAAAGTTTTCATAGTCACAACTGAACATGACTTTTCCACTGATGCTACAGAATGACCAAGTAAATCACAGCCTCTTTCCGTGGTCCTCGTAAACTGTGGCTAATCCCAATGAAATAACCCAAGTGCCCACTATGAGTAAGGTATCAGGAGAGAAAAGACTTGCATTTCTCCAGTCAGACCAAAAGGATTGGACAGTGACCTTAGAGAAATTTTCATTTCTAAGTCAGTGTTTTTAAAATATCTCCTTTGTTTTAATGTTTCCTAGAGTAGTGTGATCATGGCCCACATAATTAATTTGTACTTTTAAATGTTTGGGGTTGAAATGTTATTTTTCTTAGATCCCTAAGTAGTCCTCTACCTCCCAAAGAAGGCATTCCTTTCTTACTTCTCTTTTTTTTTGAAACTAAGATATCCAAGTTGATTATTTATTCATATTTGTGTGAATTTTTCTTTCCAAACTCACTTTCACTAATTTAGTTATATTCTTAACAAAGCTTAGGAGGTGCACTTCAAGTAGAAAGTTTAGGAAAATTGGGAAAAAATGGGGCAGTGATCTCGACACATGAAAACATGACACATCCAGAAGATCTGGGCTTGCGGGCTCCCTCCAGGGAGTCTGTGTTCACTCTAGGGCTCTGGTCTTCGGTTTCCACATAGTTTGATATATAATCGATGCATGGAAGCTGCTAGAATACATTCCTAAACTTTGATGGGACCAATCTTACCCTGTGGGTGCCTCAGAGGAAATCTGATTTTTACCACCCCTCTCCCCGAGTGATATACAGGAAGAGATCCACATGCTTTACGTTCAGAATCAGCTCTCTCTACAGAAGTTATCAGCAAAAGTGCACTCCAGATGTGTGCCCTTTGCTGGGATTGAGGCCCAAGCCAACAAAGTAAAAGGAAGCTCTGAGGCCTCATTTTCATAAGCACACAACTAGGTGGGATGAGGAGGGAGCCACACCTTTGCAAAGCTGAGAAGAGTGAGGGAAGGCAAGTGACTGTGCTAAGAGCACAGCATATCTAAAAGGATTTGTGCTTGGAGTCTGTGTGCTTTTCCTGTAATAACCATGTACAGTTCAGTTCATTTCAAGCCATTCATATCCTTGTAAATTTTTTTTAAGATGGGAGAGGGAGAGCAAAAAAGGGTGTTGCAGTCAGGAGAGAGAAAAATACAAAAGACCACAACACCCAGCCATGTTTCCCAGTCTGCCATAGAAGCAGGTATTCTCTGGGCAGTGATGGACTGGCTGGAGTAAGAAGGTCATCTGCGGAAGGAGAAATGAGGTGCTTCCTGAATTTGTGGAATTAGTGCACTGCATTGAGCAAGGATGAAATTCAAAGGGAGAGGGTAAAGCAGATGGCGAATTATATCCCTGCAGAAGCTATGCAGCTCGAGAACTGCGCAGTGCCGTTGGCAGGTAGCCCATCACCTTTAAGAAAATGTGAAGTATGTACAATGTAGACAGAGGAGACACTGTAAATATGGCTGAGGAACTCTTATGCATGGAGAGAGCGGGTTTATATTTACCTTTCAGAGACGTGGCGTCCACCCTGCTTCACACTGCAAGAAGGAAATGTCTCTGACACCTTAAAATCTTGACTGCATACCACATACCACAGTGATGGAATACTGCCCAGAATGGGCATGGCAGTCACTGAAAGGTAACCAATCCAGCACTCACTGCGCATATTTTTGTGTAGTGTGTTCCAGTGACTTCCAAAATCATTCTTTTCAGAGAAGTCAGACTTTATCCCTCTACATAAGAGACAATATATTATTAGAATGGGGCTTGTTTTTCACCTTCATATCAAAACCAAAAGATGAATGAAAACTTTCTACACTCAATGCCCCCAAGCAGCCTGTTCCCACTTACACACAACCTCGGAGGGCAACAGTATCTAAAGTGGTTCATGAGATTCTCCTAGAAAAATAACAACTAGGCAGGGGCTGAGATGGGCTTTTCGAATGTGTTTGAGGCAAGGTAATCTTCCATAGTGCCCTTTTGAGAGAGAGAGAGAGAGAGAGAGAGAGAGAGAGAGAGAGAGAAACGAGAAGCAGAGGAAGAATGAATTAACTAAGGATTAAAAATTGAATGGATAATTTGGTTGAAGCAGTCTCCAATTTGATACTGTAAAATGTTAAGGAAAGAGGGACCATTTTAAAAGACAGAAGCGTGATTCATCCTCTAAACTGCCTTGGATAAGTCCATCCCTAATTCACTACTAACGCTTTTTCTCTTACATGTTTCACATGGTGTCTTCCCTGTTGGGGCTATTTACCATGTATCTGTCTCTTCTAAGAGCTTAAAGGACACCACAATTTGCATATTTGATTTCTATTTTCTGTTCAACAAGTATGGTTCCCATCACAAAGTAGATATTTAATAAATAATTTATGTTTTAAAACAAGATCTTTTTTGAAATTTTCTTTTCTTTTCTGCATGTATGTATGTACACCCATGCCATACAGTTTGCACAGAGGACAGAAGAGGGCATCAGATCCTACCATGTGAGTGCTAGATTCAAACTCAGGTCTTCTGCAAAAACAGCTAGTGCTCTTAACTTCGGAACTATCTCTCCAGCCCCTAAAGCAGAAACTTTAGAAAGAGAAAAATACCTTAAATGAGACAAGAGCCTAAAGGAGTTACAGACTACATAAATAGATTTGTTTTCTCTAGAAAACCTACTAACATATCAAGGTTTATTAATAAGACCATTTCAGAGAAAATCCTTGTTATTGGGGAAAGGAATTAAGAAATATGGGTGAAAATGAAATACCAGAAACAAAATTTTGTTTATTGACATATCACAATATTATCTCTCCTTTTATCCAAACAATCATTCCTTCTATTACTATCACTCAACACAAACACAGGGGGAAGAGAGAGAAAATAGGGGGTGGCATCAGAAACTATACCTATAAATGCTACAGGTAAGAGGCAATGAACCAAGCCTGAGAAGTACTTTTAAGTTCACGGCTCTGATCAAGAAGGCAGCTGTGAGGTGTGGTGGTGATAGTCATGGTCCCAAAACATGCTGGTAGTGGGGGCCACTTCAGTAAATGGCAAGAATAGGACATGGCTATGAGACACCTATAGAAGGACACATCATATCTACATATAAATTTATATGAATACATCATAATTCTCAATGAATAGTGGTTTACCTTAAAGTTAGCTCAGCAGAGACCTTTCTGTTATAAAGAACTAAATTCATCAGACAGGATGGTTAAGGCAGAGTTTCCACTAGCCATATGGTTAATGTGATCTCTTGGTCAAGGCTTAGTAAAGCAAGCAAGGTTCAGACATGATTCCAAAAGCACGAGAGTCCATGCATCCATCTGTCTCACCTTCAGTACCTCGGACAATGCTGCCCGTAAGCTCATCAAATGGAAGTTTGAAAAGCAAAGGAAAACAATGGAGCAGAAATGTAATTAAAGGGAGAAAAATATCACTGACTCAAGGAGTTGTAGTTGCTTCACTGGTACCAGAAGCTGAGGAAACTAGGAAAGGACCATTATCAGGACTTTTAAAGAACTACGATGAAGAAATGTGGAATAGTATTATTTTAATTCTCCAAGGATCATAGAGATGAAGAAAGTGCACTTAGGTAAAAAAAGAACTTGAACCAAGCATTTAAAATGTTTGTCGAAAGGTAACACGGCAGGTTCCTCAGAGCTAACTTGCCATTCCTCCTTATGAATGTGTGAACGGTTATTATTATTCTTAGAATGGTACAGACCCATTCAAGGCAAGAAGTTGAGCCAGGAACCACTTCTGCTTCCTTCCTGATCTCCGATTTTATTCAATTTTCTGTCGCTTATCTTCTAAATGTGCTTGTAATAACCTGCCCTTTGCTAGCACCTTCTTGTAAATGTGATGCCTATCTGGGTTTATTCCAGCTAAGTAAACTGAATTCAATAAAACCCATCCTGGGTTATCCTCCAGGAGAGTTATTGCTCCACTAACATGCTACTGTTGCTACTGTTACCTAATGCTTTAACTTCTCCTTTAGGCTTGAGTTATGCTACGTTATTGTATATCTAAGATAAGAGGCTGTCTGGAGTCTGTTCAATGTTATCGCATAACACACAGTGACTTTTTTATTGAAGGCACTCCATGAGTACCTCTGCACAGATGCAGGTTTTACTGAAAACTAATTCAGAAGCCATGTATATGTGTGTGTGTGTGTGTGCACATACATGGTATATACACATATACACACATGTTCTTGAATAGATGATAGATGTTAGATATAGATAGGTAGATAGATACTAAAGTGAAAACACAGTCATGTTACTTTCCACAGTTAGCTGATATTTTGGAACAATCCACGCTGTATTAGTCTAGTTTCAAGCCTGAAGAGAGAGCACCACAGTAATGGCCTGCTGTCTTTCCCTACCCACCAACCCAGCCTCTCCCCTTTTTCTGCCTCGGCAGATCTGTTCAAATCCAGAAATTCTCAAACTTGATGATCTTAGACTCTTACCTTTCACTGAGTTAAAAATAAATGATTTAAAGTAGAGCATTTCAAAAAGCTTATGAAAAATGTACATTTCCTACAAAGGCTGTGATGGGCTAACAGTTGGCCTTCTTTGGTTTTGAATTTTATCAACTTCTTGAATAACTTCAGTTATCTGATGATTATCCAGAGCTTTAGTTAGCATCATGCATGATGTGGATGAATGAATTATTGAGAGAAAATAATTATTCCTTAAAACTAGTTTATAGGAGAAAACTAAAACATGATATCCAAAAAACTGTGCACTCCTGGTGATAACATTCTGGCTGCTTCAATGATGAAAGCAAGAAAAGGGAAAGACAAACATTGCCTGGAAACGGACACTGGCCACACCACCATTTAAGGAAAAGCCTTCCTAGACACATCAAGCAGTAAACTGCAGTGCAATAGAGGTGAGAAGTAAAAGCACCTGCTGTATTCCTTCTGCTGGAGCAAACCCGGGGTCGCAGTCCTATTCAGCAATCAGTCTCCAGCACTCTTCTTCCAATGTGTACTCTATGATTCCAAGGCCTGAATTCAGTATGGACTTGAAAAATTCTACAGCTATTTCTTTACATAGACCCAGATTTCTGAGGCAGCCACAGAAATACTACACTTCTTTCTCGTGCCCATCTTTTTATATTCATTAAGATAACATAACTTTTAGGGAAAGGATGCAGTAAGAAAGTAGAAAATTAATGTTAGTATTTCTGTGCTTCCAACTAGGGACAGGGATTTTAAAAATTCTATAGCTTTTGATATGTAAACTAGGTTTTTGTGTACTCTATCAGTTAAGTATCAAGGAAACAAAAGAGTCAGAAAAATAAGAAAAATAAACATGGAGAATTTTAGAAACATTATGGAGAGAAACCAGATGCATTATATCACATGATATGTGATCTCATTCTGAAAAGACAAATCTATAGAGATGGAAACTTGAATCATGGCTTTCTACAGACAGAAGTGGGTGTGGATGGAGGGTGGCTGCAAAGGGTCACAAGGGGTATTCTAGTGAGGCAAATGTTTTATCACCAGATTATGGAAAGAGGTGAAGAACTATACAAATTTACTGAAAACCATTGAGTTTCTGAGTACTTCATAACTCAGTAAAAGTCATAGCTATATGGATTCAAGAAACTAAGCAAATTAAAACTATTGCAAACCCAAAGAGGTCCATGTTCATAAATATCACAAACTTTCAAAAACTGAAAACAAAGACAACATCTTGAAAGCATTCAAAGAGAAACATTTTACCTACAGGGAAAAATCCATTTGAATGACAGTGATTTATGATGTAAACAGTGGATGCCAGAAGGAAGTAAAGACATTCTCAGGCAAGGGCAAACTGAGAACTTGTCATTAGCTTACCTACCCTTGAAGAATGGTTAGGCAGAAAGGAAATAAAACAGAAGAAAACTTGGAGCCCTCTAAATAAAGAAGGAGCAGTGGAAAAAGCTGAAGCACGCACACTGTGCAGTATGTGAGCCTTCTTAGGAGTTTCAGAAATCACCCTCAATAATTGACACAAAATTATAATACCACATGACACTTAGGATGTTTTAAAGTGGGGCGGCAAAGGATAGCAATGAAAACTAAACCCCTTACTCTACTAGTCCCACCACTACATCACTGTTGAGTGCTGTGCTGGTCACTGATGTGGTTATTTGGTCATGAAGCTGGTGTTGAGCTTCATGTTCTCCCTTGGCTGCTTGCACAGTGCTCTCCTGAGTTATGAGAGCTAGTCTTCAGGGGAAGTAGTTTCCAGGTCAGTTCCAACTCCATTGCTCCAAATCTTGTCTCTCAAGTATGTCCTATTTTCAGCACTAGGGCCTTACCTTCAAGTTGTAGGCAATCAACAGCTGTGACAATAGCCTGTGTAATTTTGGGAGTCTCTTGGACCACCCTGGCCAACAACTCAAAGGAACATTTTTCCTGTCTGGCACTGTTTCTTCTTATGTAGCCTTCAGCTATACACATGGACTCATGTAGAGATGTTGTATGTGGAATTTGTCATTAGCTGGTAAGACTAATATGATTCCTTCTGGTGTTTTATACTAATTGTGCATTCTCTCTCTCTCTCTCTCTCTCTCTCTCTCTCTCTCTCTCTCTCTCTCTCTCTCCTTTCTCTCTGTTCCCATTTTCCCTTTTCTCCCTTGTCAATGTTTTCTTCTAACAGTTTCAGAGTTTCAGGTTTCACATTGAGGTCATTGATCCATTTGAGGTTGACTTTTGTACAAGGTGAAAGGTAAGGGTCTAGTTTCATTCTTCTAAAGGTAGATATCACATTTTGACAGCACCATTTCCTGAAGATGTTATCTTCCTTCCAGTGAGTGTTTCTGGCCCCTTTGCAAATATCAGGAGACTAAAATTGCATCTATTCATGTTTCTGTCTTCAGTTATACTCCACTGAACTACAGGTCAATTTTTGTGCTTGTACCATGCTGTTTTATGAGTATGTCTCTGTAATATAGTTTGAAATCTGGTATAGTAATTGCCAAGCATTACTCTTTGTGCTCAGGGTTGCTTTTGCTATCTGGGGTCTTTTGTGCTTCCATATGAACATGAGGATTTTTTTCTAATTCTCTGAAGAATGTCCTGTGGATTTTGATTGAGATTGCATTGAATCTATATATTGCTTTTTGTAGGATGTTCATCTTCACAACATTAATTTTTCCAATCCATGAGCATGGGAGGTATTTCTATCTTCTGATGTCCTCATCAATCTCTTTCTTTAAGATCTAAAATTTTAATTGTAGAGATCTTTAATGTCTTTGGTTAATTTATTCTGTGATACTTTATATTTTGAGCCTATTGTGAATGGGCTAATGTGAATAACAATGCTTGTTATTGGCATATAGAAAGGCTACTGATTTTTGTAGATTAATTTTGTAAACTTGCCACTTTACTGAAAGTGTTGATCGTTTCTAGGAGTTTTCTGGTGGACTTTTTGGCCTCTCTTAATTATAATTTCATGTCGTTTGCAATAAAGGATAATTTCATCTCTCCTTTTCCAATGAGTACTTCCCTCTCTTATTGCTACAGCAAGAGTTTCAAGCACTATATTTAAAAGGAGTGGAGATAGTGGACAGCCTTGTCTGGTTCCTGATTTTAAGGGGAATGCTTCAAGTTTCACTACATTTAGAATGATGTTGGCTGTAGGTTTTTGTATATATCTTTAATTATGTTGAGGTATGTTCCCTTTAGTCAAATTTCCTCCAGGACTTTTAACATAAACACATGTTGAATTTTGACACAAGCCTTTTCTGCATCTACTGAGATGACTGTATGATTTTTGTCTTTAAGTCTATTTACATGTTTTATGAGGTTTATTGGCCTTCATATATTGAACCACCTGTGCATCTCTGGACTAAAACTGACTTGGTCATGGTGGATGATCTGTGATAAGTGTCTGTATGTAGTTTGCAAGTGTTCTATTGAGAATTTTTGCATATATGTTCACTAGGATATGGATCTCTAGTTTCTTTTTTGGTTGTATCTTTACCTGGTTTTGGTATTAGAGTGATGCTGGCTTCATAGAAGGAATTTTGGAGTTCTCTAACTGCTTCTGTCTTTTTGAATACTATAAGTAGTATTAGATATAGGTTTTTTTTTAATGTCTGGTATAATTCTGCTGTGAATCCATCTGGGTCTGGGATTTTTTAATCATGAAGTTTTCTATTACTGTTTCAATTTCCTTATACATTATGGGTCTCTTTAAACTGTTGATCTCTTCCTGTTTTATCTTTGGTGCTTCCCATGATTTTAGATATATATCCAATTCTTTAAGGTTTTCAAATTTAATAGCATATAGGTTTTTAAAGTATTATGTTCTGGATATTTTTGTTGTCTGTTGTGATGGTTCCCCTTTCATCTCTGATTTTGTTGATTTGGAGTTGCTCTTTCTTTCTTTTGGTTAACTGGGTCAAGGGTCTGTCTCTCTTGTTTATACTTTCAAAATATCAGCTCTTTGATTTATTGATTCTTTGTTTCCTTTGTTTCTATTTCATTAATTTCTGCTATGATTTTTGATATTTCTTCTTGTCTGCCAAGTTTGTGTTTCATTTATGTTGCCTTTTAAGATTCTTGAGTTGCAATGTTGTCATTTAATTGTGCTCTTCCTGATATTTTAATGAAAGCACTTAGAGCTATAAACTTTCCTCTTAGGACTGCTTTTAAAGTGTACCAGAGGTTTTGTTATGTTGTATTGTCCTTTTTGTTTAATTCCAGGAATACTTTTATTTCTTTCTTAATTTTTCCATTAACCCATCCATCATTCAGGAGTGTGTTGTTTAGTCTCCATGAGTTCATGAAGTTTCTAAGGCTTCTTCTGGTGTTGATTTTCAGCTTTATTGCATTGTGGTCTGATAGAATGCATGGAATTATTTCAACTTTTTTTGTATTTATTGAGGTTAGTTTTATACCCCAGCATGTAGTTGGTTTTGGAGAAAGTTCATGGGGTGCTGAATACAATGTGTATTTTTTGGTGCTTGAGTGGAATATCCAGTAGATGTCTGTTAGGTCAAGTTGATGTATGGCATTGTTTAATTCAGATGTTTATTTTCTATCTGATTGTCCTGTCTAATGGAGACAGTGGGATATTGAAACCCTCTTCTCTTAGTGAGTTGGGATTTGTGTCTTAAAGTCCTATAGAACTGATTTTGTAAAGTTGGGTGCACCAGAGTTTGGTGCATATATGTTCATGATTATATATCTTTTTCATTAATCGTTCCTTTGATCAGAATGAAGTGACCATCTTTATCTCTTCTGATTAGTTTTAGTTTGAAGTCTATTTTGTTGTAGATCAGAATGGCAATTCCTGCTTGTTTCTTAGTGACATTTGCTTGGAATATTTTTTTTCCCATTCTTTCATCTTAAGGTAGTGTCTGGCCTTGAAAGTGAGATGGGTTTCTTGTGGACAACAACAATATGGGTTTTGTTTCTTGATCCATTCAACTAGCCTGTTTCTTTTGACTGGGGAGTTCAGTCCATTGATATTTAAAGTTACTATTGAAAGATGTGTATTGGTTTCCATCATTTTAATTTCTGTTTGCATTCTTGGTCTAACTTTGTGGTTCCTCACTTATACCTTCATTTATTTCCTTTCTCTTTCCCCTTGGATATAGTCATTCCTTTCTTCAGCTCTTTGTATTGATTCAAGTATTCTCTTTTCAGGACATGAATTCTTTCAGCCTATTCATATCATGGAATATATCAACTACAATTGACATTTATCCTGGGTAAAGTATTCTACACTGACATCTATGATCATTTACAACTGAGAATACTTTGGTTCAGGCTCTTCTGGCTTTCATAGTTTGCACTGGAAAGTCAGCTGTAATTCTGATGGATTTTCCTTTATATGTGAATTTTGTAGCTTTCAGTATTCTCTCTTTGTTCTGTGTGCTTAGTGTTTTTACTATGATAAGCCATGGGGAGTTTCTTTTCTGACCCTGTCTGTTTGTTTTTCTATGTGCTTCTTGTATGTGTATGGCCATGACTTTTCTAAATATTGGGAAATGTTCTTCTACAATCTGGTTGAAAGCTGGTCAATACCATTATTGTGAGATTCTTATCCTTATTCTATGCCCATGATGCATAAGTTTGGTCTTTTCATGGTGTCCCATATTTCTTGCATATTCCATACTTGTGAGGTTTTTTTAAAATTTTTCATAATCTTTGTTTGAATTTTCCAGTTTAGCTTTATCTTTGTCTTAAAATTCTGTTTTCCATTTCATTCATTCTGTTGGTGAGAGTTTCTCCTGTTGTTTCAAATTGGGTGAAATTTTTACTTCCTTCTTCATTTCAGCCTGAGTTTTCTTCAATAATTCTATCTAGTTTGTGGATTTAGTCAGAACTTTATCCCTAGCTTCTTTTAGTTCTTTGATTTGTTTTTGTGTTCCTTAAAATTATTGAATTTTTGGATCATGTTTATGACTGTTCTTTCAAACTCTGTGTCTTGGGTTATCTTTATGGAATTCTCAATTTAGTACTCTTCTATAGGACAGGTGATGTTTTGTGGGGCCATAGTATTTGTGTTTTTCTTCTTCTTATTTTTTGTGACATTAGCATGTGGATTTCTTTTGCTGTTTGGGATTCTGATGTGGGACTCAAGCCTTCCTTTGTTGAGTTGAATCTGATTGATTCTTCTTGTATACTTGATGTGATGAGACTTGGTTGTTTTCTTATTAGGTATAAGAAGCTGGTTGGTCTAGGCTTTAGGTTCTCATCTGATTTTATATTGGTGGGACCAGATGACTCTAGTCAAAGCTGCTCAGGAGTTCCCTCACAGGCACAAGTTGGGTGAGATCAGATGCTCTCGGGCTCTCTTTTAAGGTCTGGGTCCCTCTATTCAGCATACACAGCACATTTGGGAAGATAGCTAGTCAGAGACTGAATTCAGGCTTTCTCAGGCAGTCTTCAAAGGTCTGGACCCCTACTAAAGGGCCCAGAAGCCTAGCAGCAGTGGGAGGGGCTGCAGAGGGTACCTGCAGGGGGATGAGCAAGGTGTGACTGAGAGAGCTGACAGGCAGGCATATACAGGAGGCAACCCAGAGATCTCCCAGACTAAGAGTAAAAGTGTGCCTGTGCCCAGGGCTAAAAGGAGAACAGGCTGTGGGATGGGGGTTTGGTGTTGCTGCAGCGTTGGGAGAGTGGAGACGCAGTGCGCAGAATCAGATTTACCGGGGAAGAGGGATGGTCTCCGGAATCCAAGGCAAGTTGGGGGTGGGCACTGCCAGGATAGAAGGCTGATCTCAGGAATGCAAAGGCAAGTGGGGACGGGGACAGTCTGTGAAGGCTCTAACAAACTAGACTGAAAATTGAGGTGGTTTGAATGAGGGAGGTAAAGATGCACTGGGTGGGTCTGGATCAAGAGTGTGGTCCAGAAATCTGGGTGCTAAAAGCAAGAGTGGGCCTGTACCCAAGGCTAGAAGGAATGATATAGCTGGGGCAGCTGTCTACTTTTATTTTTAAGGTTTCTCCACACTGATATCCGAAGTGGTTGAAATCCACTACTTTTGCACAGTTCCACAGCTTATAATCTCACCAGCAGTGAGTGATGGTTTCTCTTTTCCTGCATCCTCATCAGCATTTGTTATCAGTTATTCTCATCTTACCTTTAATGAGAGGCACTACTTTAGAATAAAAGGTAGGGGGAAAAAGTATTCCAAGCAGATGGGAACCAAGAAACAAGCAAGCATTGTTATTCTAATGTCTGGAAAAAAATAGACTTCATGTTAAAATTAATCAGAGAACATAAGGACACTGGATATTTCATTTTGATCAAAATAACAATTAATCAAGAAGATATTAAAATCCAAAACATATCTGCACCAAACTCAGGTGCACGCAATTTCATAAACAATTTTATTAAACTTCAAGACACAGATTAAACAAAACTAATTAATATTTGGTGATTTCAGTGTACCATTTTCTCTCATAGAAAGGTCATCTGGACAAAAATCAAGAGAGAAACATTGTAATTAATTGACATCATACATCTAATGGACCTAAAATAGACATCTACAGAATATTCTACCAAACACCAAACATTCTCTGCAGCACCCCATGGAAGTTTCTTTAAAATAGACCACATACTGGGAGTCAAAGTAAATCTCAACAAATACAGAAAAACTGAAGTAACTTCATGTATCCTATATGACTATAATGCAATAAAGCTTAAAAATCAACATCAAAAGAATCTCTAGTAATTAGGTAAACTCATGGAGATTAACACACTGCTGAATGCTGAGTGGGCCAACAAAGAAAGGATTTTTTAAACATCTGGAATTAATTGAAACTGAAAACACAATACAACAAAACCTCTGGGAAACATTAAGAGCAGTCCTAAGAGGGAAAGTTACAGGTATAAGTACCTGCATTTAAGAAAATCAGCACTGGAGAGATGGCTCAGTGGTTAAGAGCACTAGCTGTTCTTGCAGAGAACGCAGGTTCAATTCCCAGCACCCACCTGGTGGCTAACAACCATTTGCAACTCCAGTTCTAGGGGATCTGATGCCCTCTTCTGACCTCCACAGGCATTGCATGACATGGGTACACCTGCTTAGATACAGACAATACACTCATAAAGTAAAATTTTTAAAAATATCAGAAAGGGCACAAATAAATTACTTAATGATACAACTCAAGAATCTGAAAAAACAAGAAAGAACAAACCAAACCCAAATCTAATAGATTATAAGAAATAACAAAAATCTAAGCAGAAATCAATGAAATAGAAACAAAGAAAACAATGCAAAGAATCAATGAATCTAGAGCAGGTTCTTTGAAAAGATAAACAAGATCAATAGACCCTTAGCCTAATTTAAAAAGAAAGAGGCCCAAGTGAACAGACTCAGGGACGAACAAGGAACCCTTACATCAAACACCAGTATATTTATTTATTAGAGTTCTAACATTTTAGGGATACCTAAATTTACAAATGTTATCTGAAATTTTCTACTTAGTGATGTAGAAACAGAGTATGAGGATGGGAGGGTCCAAATGAGCCCCTCATTTCTTTTGTATGATTCTTTGGAGAAATGATTATATATATATATTTAAAAATATATATTTTGTTTTAAAGACTACAATTAAATAACAAATACAAAAATTATCTTTAAAATGTCTTTACTAGTTACAAAAGTAATGTATACAAAGTAGGACCTAGATAAAAGAAAAGGCATACCATATCCAGGTGTGGTGGTACACACGTGTGATCACGTGGAAAAGGCATACCATATCCAGGTGTGGTGGTACACATGTGTGATCATGTGGAAAAGGCATACCATATCCAGGTGTGGTGGTACACACGTGTGATCACGTGGAAAAGGCATACCATATCCAGGTGTGGTGGTACACACGTGTGATCACATGGGAGGCAGAAGCAAAAGAATCTCGAGTCTGAAGTCAGACTGGGATTCACTGTGAGACTCTTGTCTCAAAAAGAGAAAAAATAGCACACCAAGTTTGGGAACTCGGAAAAAGTAAAATCAGAAGATAGCAGTTCCTCAAAGATAATATAAATTTTAATGCCAGTAGGTATCTTTTGGTAAAGGGGATGGAGATGGGAAAAACTGACTTCTAAAATTCATACTAAGCTAGAGTATATCTCAGTGATAGAGTCTGCTTAGCATATGTGAGGTCCAGCTTTCAATCCCTGTACTACTCAAAATTAAATAAATGAGATAAAATTCATATTTAAAACATGAATAGCCAGGATAATTCAGAGGAAAAACAAGGTATGGAACAGTGATGACTTGGGTCTCCTTGCTATTAAGATGTTATTTATACTATGCACATTTGTTAGTTTTCTGTGGTTTCCGTAAAAGCAATGTAAATTTTTCATTTACCTTGTGTGTATTTCATACAGAACATCTTAATCATCTTTCTACCTCTTTCCCCATGGGCACCTCCCACAGCCCCTCCCACTGGAATTTATGCATTCTGACATTTGGGTTAAAGTATGCATTCTGACATTTTGGTTAAAGAATATCAAGTCAAGTTACTGGCTAGAGAAGTTTTAACTTAAAAAAAAAAAATTCAGGTTAGAGGCTGGAGAGATGGCTCAGCAGTTAAGAGCACTGGCTGCTCTTGCAGAGGATTCGGGTTTAGTTCCCAGCATCCATATGATGGCTAACATCTGTCCTTAACTCCAGTTCCAGGGGATCTGACACTCTACTAGCTTCTGTGGGCATTGCATGCACATGATGTACTTACATTCATACTGGCAAAATACTCATACACACAGGAAAATTAATAAATGCCCCCAATTTTAAAGCTTTTAAAAAATGCAGACTCCTAGCCTCGAGCTTTACGGAGCTCCGTGGTACTGCAATTGCTTAGCTTATGCAAAAGCCTTTTGTAGTTCAATCCCCAGAACTACAAAAAAAGATCCAGAAATAACACTTAATGTTAACGTTTGTGTCAAATTTAGAACAGTTTCAAAAGCCTAGTAAGAATCATTTTTAGGTTATGTTTCTCTCTCCTTTATTTTCTCTTTCTTTTTTTTTTTTGCCTTGAATCACCAAAAGTTGATTATAACTGAATTTCATTATAGCATGAAATATTACTGGCATAAGTCATCTCCTAGGAATGGTAATGGAACAGCCAATGCAACCCAGCAGGATTTTGTGTGGGTAGTTTCTCCTTTTTCCTTCCACCTTTCCCTAGCAAATATTCTGGGAAGTGAGACATCCCCCTCCTCCATATTAAGCTTGCCTTACTGTGACATCATTCTCTTCTCATTCATCAGGCACCTCAAATTTGACCCATAATCCAAACTATATTCTTTCCTGATTGAAACTTAAAATTTGGGGAATCTGTTATTTTTAACAGCTCAACAAACAGACTTCATTCTAAAGACTGCTTTTTGTTATTTCCCTAAATAGTTTTTCAAAGTCATTTGGCAAAGTGTCTGAGAATACATGCAGGTTGCCATCCTATCTGCTTACTTTCTGAAGGTACTGTACTGTATGAATAACTGAAAAGGAAGACTTCCTGAAGTTGTTTTTAAACTGCTATTTTCAAAACGACTGCTGACTCCTTGATGTCTGCTGCCCTCGTTATTAGATATCCTGCATCAGACCATGATTCACAAACAAGACAGCTACAGTAAGCCTCTCGCTCTGGAGCTGGTTGGTTCTCATATCTGTCTACCAGGAAGTGTGATGACTAAAATAAAAGTCCTGGAATACTGACACACATGGCTATAATTGCCCCACAGATGTAGGTGACATACAGTTTAATAATTATAGGGACAGAAAAAACTTCCTAATTTTTCTTGAGATTATTTTTTCACCTCTCTAGAAACCTATTTCAGTTAGTTCTCACATTTGCTGGCAATGCTCTTTCTGTAGTACAGTCTCTTTCTACTGGCCTAAGATTGATAGTGATGTCACTGCAGTCATTTTTGATACTGGCTCTTTTACTTTCTCAGTTTTTCCTAATCATCCTTTCCAAAATGTTAGCAACTCTATTAGCTTTTTTGGATACAGAAAAATTAACCTTTGGAAGCTACTGTTTTCACTTTTCTTTCCTAATTTGATTTTCTTATATGGATCATTTTATTTTTCCTACTTTCATTGGTTCCAATTTATAATTCTGTTGGTAATTTTAGAAATCAACAGCCACTGGCGTTTGGTATTTTTTATTTTCTAATGTATTTCATTGAAGATAGATAAGTTCCCTCTATGTGAACTCTAGCTGCAGTGCTCAGTATTTCATGTCATTTTCATTATCGTTTACTTTAGAAGTGCTCTATTGCCTCCAAAAGTTACTGAACTGCTTCTGTAACACACTGCTTCATTCTTCTCCTCCTTTGAGAGAAAACTATTTCCTTAATCACTGAAACCTACTACGAGAAAGAATTTACTAGACGTGGGAACCATACAAAAAAAGTTTCTGCCTGCTAGAGCATTTCTGCAAAGGTAATCTACACATGAAGATAAAGCTGTCAATATTCTTGCAATATGATAAATAGCACACCAGCATCACATCACAGATGACTTTTTAAAAACCCAGACTGCAGTTTTTAGGTGGAATTTCAGGCTGACTGGGGATTTTAGCTGATCTTATACTTACGGAAAAGATTTGGAAAAGAGATGGGAGGAGCAAGAGAGACTAAGAGGAAAAAAGACCTTGAGGATAGAAAACGAGAGGGGTGTTAAAATGAGCACTTAAGACTGCCTTGCTGAAAATTCATGAGATAAAAAAGCTTGTTTTAATGATTGAGTCCATGAATTTTAGTTTATCTTATAGAGAATGAAGAACCATTTTCAAAAATTAGATTTACAATTTGTACAATGATAACTGTTATAGGAATAATTATTGGGAGCTCTGTTTAGAAAACATTAAAAGAAAAAGAAATGAGACATTAAAGATCAAGCATGGGTAAGGTCTTGGCTGGAGTCAGAGCAGAGGGAATTGACTACAGAAAAGTTGGCTTGAACCTGTCATTAATCCTTACTGCCACTGTGACTTTACTGAATAAGCACACAAATAATCCCCTGACCACATCAAAGAAGCTATGCATTAGAGTTCAGTCTAGAAAGAAAAGCAGCATATCAGTAGATTTTATTTCAGGTTCAAATGTTTCTTTTTACTTGTTCTTTTTTTGAAGGAACTACTTTGTGGAACATTACATATATATATATATATATATATTACTTCAAATATATATATATATTACTTCAAATATATATATATATATTACTTCAAATATATATATATATATATATATTACTTCAAATATGTATGTAGGGAACTGTTACAATTTTCATTTTGTCAATTACTTTTGCCAAGAGCTATTGTATTGCATTTCAACCTGATAACTTCCACATTTATATATATATAGATCCCAAACGCCATAGTTTAACAATGAGCCAAAAATATGCCACAGCTGCATGATACTAAGGGTCATTCCCTTCAGATGCATCATACTGAATGGAATCCTACTTCCTGCCAAGAAGTTTGTGGGCGTCTGTCACAGCATTCATCTTCTTTCCATCAACAGCGGCAGCAACAGCAGCAGCAACAGTATATTTCACATTCAGCCCTGGATGACATCAGAGAGGGACTGCCCAGCATGCTTCTATAGGTTTTCCCTATATGGCCAGTATCTCAAGGCCACTGTTCTCCTAGTCTCCACCTCCTCCTTACTAGAGATCAAGATTCACTTTCTTTATAAGTCTCTTTAACTCTGCTTACCAATAAAATCGCTGACTCTCACTGCAATCAAAAAATTTATATTTGGAAATGTCTATTTCTCTTGTTTCAATTAGCTTTTGTCTTTTCCAGTAGAGAAGTTACAAAAGCTTTTTATGGATCCTGAGTATTCAAACCATGTCTCAAACTAACCAAACTCATTTATTTGATGAAATTGAACTGTATATGAATTTATCAGATTCTTTATAACTTGATTTCTTTTTCCTAACCTCCCCATCTTGCCACATATCACTTTCATGGGCCAATGTATAGAACCTCTCTTGACACTGAAGCTAAGGAGTACTGACCATGATGAGGAAGCTATTGTCCTGTGAATGTTTTCGTTCTTCATTGTTGTACTCTTGTCTCCCAAAACTGTCTCAAAAACCACAATGTTCTGCTACTGATGGTGTCAATTATGAAAATTATGACGCCTATATCAAGACCCCTTGCTATAAATAAGGAACACGTCTATTCACTCCTCTGATTTCTTGAAGAATGATTCTTCTCTAAGAACTACTGACTTCTTGAGTCCTTTCTACTGTTTACCACGAAGATGGTGACTTGCCTGATTTGATGAGTGTAAGAGAGAAGAAGTTGGGCATGCGCACCCTGGCATTTTCTTTTGGGAGCAAGTCCCATAAAGCTTCTTCAATACACAGAGAAGTCTGTCAAGGTTCAGCACTGTCCAGGTTGATTTCAAGAATTAACTATTAACATCAAGAAGTCCACCTATTAAAATGTATATCTAAGCTTCCAACAACTGGCATCTTAGCTTCCACCTAATATAATCTTTTGGGCATAAAATTAGTCTGTAAAATGTTTTTACCAGATCCACTTCAAACTGAAACAGTACTGCTGGACACTCAATCTGATCAACAGAAGTTACCGGAATAAGGCGATGCTGTGCTCTGCATGTGGGCATGACAGGCATCCATTTCCTTCCCGAAAACCTTTGGAGTTGTTAATATTCAGCCACTGAAGTCCAGCAAAATTTCTGTGTCAGGTAAACTTCCAGGTTCCTTTTATTTTATCACCATGCAACTTAAGACTATAAACCAATCCCAAATAACACATGACAACACAAAGAAATCGACAAATGCATCCCTTCACGGAGGCAGAACCTCCTACGTAGGTTCCAGCAGGTGAGAAAAGCACAATGGAGTGCTTTGCATGCCTCAGAGGAAAGGGATCTTCCCATCCAAAAGTATACTGTGGGGCCACTGTGGAAACTGCCAACATTTCTATCAATATAAAAGTAAGAACCAAAAGGCCATTTAAATAAACTGAACAAATTCAAGTCAACTAAATTGTGGCCAGAATTGGAATACTGCAGTCTGATGCCTCATTTCCAAATGACCCAGAGAGCCTTCTAGACAGATAAATGGGAAAATAGAAACAGGTAAAATTTCCTTTACCTAGTTCTGGCTTCCTGCCACCCACTGAGTTCCAAGTCTTTCTTCTTTATCTAGACTTGCCTAATATATGTGAAAATAGAATCTCCCAACTTTTTCTCACTGAGACCAAGTGAGCTTATTATATAATCTCAACTCTTGTTCCAAGAAAACCAAGATCAATCTAAAAAAACAGTCATCTGAACTTGGCAAATGTTCGTGTGGGAAAGTCTTTAAGCAAAAACAAATTTGTTAATGTAGTGGGACAAGAAACTCAAAGAACAGATAAAATGTTCCATGAGCCAACTCTGCCCTTAGCCTCAACACTCACACTTTTCTCAGCCAATGGTCCCTCTTCTACTCTGGGTGAAGCCAACTCATCAGTTTGTCATGCTTAAGCTAATTGCCTTTACCAAAGGGCCATAGGAACTTCAAGACAGGAATGGACAGTTCCCAATGGCAGAAACCCTGGGAGGCGGTATGTAAAGAAACCACCTGACAAGAAAAAGGTACTAGCAACAGTTGCATTGAGATGGCTGTTGTGATTCTAGTCTATATCAACCAATAGATTTCCTCTGACACACTGTTTCTCAAGGCTGTGTGTGAGAACATGACAGAACTTACTGAGTTCAATTTCAAAATGAAAGGCACTCCAAGAAAGAAAGCTGCTTTTCTTTCCCAAGCAACAAGTAGAAAAGAAGAAGGTTTGAGAAGTATCAAGCAGGTATAGCTCCTTAGGCAAGGGAAATGATGCTATGTAGGAACAGCCTTGCACCAAAGAAGGACAGATTGCTAAGCAACTGGTGTAAAAGTCTAATTGGAAAGTGCATCATATAAATCCCTTCATAGCCAATGGAAAATATTGGATGTTATTGGAGACCTAGGTACACTGATTTATTATTAAAAGGTAAGTTAGCCCTTTGATATTTGCTGCCTATATGCATCTCATCTTCCTCTATGGTTTCTCAGTGGTCAGGGATTGAAAATAGTGCATCTGGGAAATAGAAAAGGAGATTCAGCAATACCAAATTAACTGTCAAGAACAATAGTACACATCTTTGGTACTGTGGATTCTCCTGATTTGTTTCTCTTGGGAATTGTAAGAGTGATGGATATATGCACCAATTTCTAAGTGAGGCAATTCTTTTCCTTCTCAGAAGCCCTTGGTACCAATGATAAAACTAATATAAATAGAAATTAGTATCAAATGTTATATTACTGTATAATACTAATCAAATTAGTATCTAGTGGTATTTTCTCTATGTAGAAATCCATAAATACGTCTCAAAGTGCTTCCCAATCAGCATTACTCTAACAACCCTAATCAGGATTTAGTCATTGACCAAATCTGTTTTGTAAAAATCACCTGAGTCCATGTTTAGGAATGCACCCAGTCAACAGTAGAGGTATGAAAACTACTTTGGTTTTCATTTTCAAGACATTTTTGGCTATTTGAGTTCTTTCATTAACTTATACATTTTGAGATCAGTCTGTCAAGTTTTATTTTAAAGAACATATGGATCTGATAAAATAGTGCTGAATATAGATAACTTTTGCAAGTATCATATTGACAATATTAACTCATGTACATAAGGTACCTTTCCATTTTTTCTAGGATTTCCTTAATTCATTCAATTATGTGTTGTAGTTTCCAGAGTAAAAATTTTTACTTCTTACTTAAATTTATTCCTAAATTCCTAGTTTTGAAACCAATGTACATGAAATTGACTTCATACTTTTACTACTGAACTTCCATTACTAGAATGTAGAAATATAATGGATTTTTGCATGTTTGTCTTATATACTGCAAATTCTGCCCTACTCATCTAATGGGTCTAGTAAGTTCTGGGGTGACTCCTTATGATTGTTTATATTCTAGACTGTGCCCTCTGCAAATAAAAAAGAATGGTTTTACTTCTTCCTTTCTAATTTATATGTCTTTTATCTATTTGGGGCCTATTTTATCTATTTGGACACACAGATTAGAACCTTCAATACAAAATTGAATACAAGTACTGAAACAAATCTCTTTGTCTTGTTCTAGATCTTGCGGCTCTCGGGTTTTGTGCAGTCTCGACAATCTCTGCCTCTCAACTGAGGTACTTAAACCGTTAATATTTAAAGTAAATTTTTTGTGATTGGGGTCAAACACAAACGTACATTTTTTAAAATATAGACATTAAGCATAAGCATACATATATATATATATATATATATATATATAAACACATTTGATGTGATTGGTTTTAAATAGGGGTTGGAATTTTGTCTATATGATTTCTTTATTTTACCCTTTGTCATCTTTTCCTGATTTTTGTGAATGAGTATTTTTGGTTTCATGTTTTATATCTTCTCCCCTAATTGATCATGTTTTCTTATTATTTAATTCAGTACTTGGTTTAAGGCCTTAAAATGTTTTATCTCACTCCTTCTTCATGTGATATTTTACCAGAATATATATATATATATATATATATGAAGTTATATTCATTCTTTCCCTGTTTCCATGTTATTGTCATGTGTATTAATTCTATAAATGTTTTCTGTCTCTCAATAGACTGTTAGCAGTTTTTAAACATTTTTCTTGAATTGTTATACATGTCATACAACACATCTTGGTCATATTTAGACACCCTTCCCTATCTGCATTCCCCCATAACCCCCTGTTGGATTTCAAGCATTCTGTCATATATGCTAAAGCCTATCAGGTTTGTGTCCCTAAATGTCCCTCAAAGTGAGTCTATCCACTGGAACCCAATCAACCTATCTAGTCACTTCCTTAAACAAGACCAACTCTCCTTCACCCAACAATGATCAATTGTCACTAGTTCCTCAGCTAAGGTTGGGGCTTCTTACCAATTTCCCCATTTCTATCTGAGGTTTTGTATGGTTTGAGTTTGCACAGGTCTTGTGCATGCTGTCACATTGCTGAAAGTTCATATGAGCAAGTTCTCAGCCACCAGGAAAATTCTGTTTCCTTGAGGTCATAGTTGTTGCATTAAATAATTAAAGTATACTTTAAAGATATTTAAATAATGAAAGCATTTTTTCTACTTAAGTGTTTGCCAGTATTTGGTGCCATTCCTTGTTTTGTTTGCAAGAGGATTCCATTAATATTACTTGTGACAGTATAATGGTAATGAATTCTTACAGGTTTTCTCTATGTCTTTCTATATTTTTTTTTGCTGGTAAACTGTAAGCTGACAATGTTTTCTTTATATACATTGGGAGTACTGCTCCATTGTTGAGTGGTTTTCATTGTTTGTGACTACAAACACCCTTGCCCCCTTATCTTTGTTCTTTTGCACATGGCTTGCATTTCTAGCTACTTGTACATTTCAAACACTCGGATATACCTTAACTACAGTAGTTTTCTCCATGTTTATCTTGCTTGAGGTTCATTTGTCTTCTTGAATCTGAAGCTTATAATTTTCACCACATCTGGAAATTTCAACCATTGTGTTTCAAATATTTCTTCTGCTACATCTTCCACACACTTAGAGACTTTAGTTACAGCTGTTTGATGATTCCCCACTACGTACTAATGCTCTGCTTACTCTTTTGAGTCATTTTTCTCAATGTGTTCCATTTTTGGTAATTCTTACTGTGATGTCTTCAATTTCAGCAATCTACTCTACATTTACTAATATGCACTAATTCCAGGAAATATATTTTTATCCCAAAATGTAGTTTTCATTTCTAGACATTCAATTTTTGTCTTTTCTTATATCCTTTGTTTCTGTTTAAGTTGTCCAATATTTTATCCAGCTTCTTTAACTATAGAATATAGTTATAATAATAATTTTTACCTATTAATCTATTGATTTATCTATTGGGTCACTTTTAATTGATTTCTTTCTTCCTATAATGGGTCATTTTTCTGATTCTGTGCATACCTGGTTTTTACTGTATATTACACATAATGAATTTTATTTTTTGGATAATAAATTTTCCCATATTCCTATATATACATATTTTAGATTTTATTCCAGGATTCAGTAAAGGTTCTCAGAAATAAGTTCATCCTTTCAGATTGTGCTTTTGAGCTTTGCTACATGAGACCATAGAAGCACTGAGTGAGGACTAACTCTTCACTATCACTGAAGCAAAGTCCTCTTTGAAGTCTGCCTGATAGTCTATGAATTATAATCTTTTCCACTACGGTTGGTTGGATAACTACCATTTCTGTGGCTTTTGTTGGTTCTGAGAATTGTTCACAATACTCTTGTTTGGCGTTTCCCACCTGGCCTTGAGTTATTCCCTCACAGGCGCTAACCTGTGAAAATTGATCTCAGTGGACACATACTTTCAGATTTCCAAAGTGCTCTTGCTCAGTACAGTTTTCTTCTCTCCTGTACTGTGCCATGAGTTTATTTGTTTTCTGTGGATTCTCAACTCTGTCTCCTCAATTTTGAGATGTCACCAGAATCTTCTTGAATTCCCTTTCCCTAACGGACAGCCTGACATGTTCTCAAGATAGAAATCTGGGACAATTTTATTTACCTTGCTTGTCTCTTGTCTCTGAAGGATGGGAAGTCTTTCATTGTCTGATGTCCAATATCTTAAAAACTACTGTTCGATATATTTAGGCTATGAATAAAATATTCTCAATTAAAAGCAACTTTCTACAAATTATAAAAACAATAAATTAACAATTTGCTTTTATAAAGAATTTCTTATTGAATTTTTGTGTATTTCATAAAGAACATTTCAATTAATCTTTATCATCTTTATACCTGCTTCCTCACCGCCACCGTCCCACACCACCCCTCACTGGAATTCATACACATTTGTGTAAAGGCCAATTGTGTCAAGTTAGTGTCCCCAGACATTCCTCAGTGCAAGATCATCTACTGAGGTCTATTCAACCTATCTAGAGTCCCTCATTTTAGGAAGATCAGTTCTTCCTTATCCAGCAGTAATCAGTTGCCAATATTTCTTCATCTAAGACTGGGGTCTGCTATCTATTTTGTCAGTTCTATACTGTGTTTTTGCCTACTGTCACCATTCCTGTAGGTTCATCTGAGCAGGGTCCCAGGAGCTTGTAGGATCCTATTTCCTTATGGTCATGCATCTCCTCCTTGGCTCTTACAATCTTTCTCTCCCCTCTTCTGCAGTGGTCTCTGAGGCCCAAGTGGGGGAAATTTAATATAAGAGTCCTCTCCAAGGACCAGAATTCTGCTGAGTCTTAAGCTCTATGTTTTGGCCATTTGTGACCTTTTGTGTTCCTGTCCCTTTGTTACATAAAGGAGTTTCAATAATGATAACTGAGAGATTCACTGGTGTCCTCTTTACCTTTGTTATTAGTTCTATGAGCCTTAGGTGTAGAGGTTGCATTATAGATGTGCCACTTAGCTTAGGCAATTCACAGATAATCTCTTTGTGTGACAGCTGTGGTACTCTGTAATAGTCTCTGTCTGGTACAAAAGAAGCTTCTTTGATGATATTTGTCTGTAAAAATAAGGATACATATTTTGCACATAGTAAGAGATTACATTAGTCTAGGGATGTGACCATCTTGGGGTTTTTCTCTAATATCTATGACCTCTCCAACCACGTACATTTAGCTATGTTTACAGTACCACACATGAGTTTCCTTGCATTGAGTGGGCTTTTAGTCCAATTAGGTCACTGTTGATGGCCTCCAAGACAAAAGTATAACTACTGCACCAATGCCGTGTGCTGTGCCAGTCACTGATATAGTTATTTAGCTTTGAAGCTGGTGGTGGGCCATCAGTTGATGTCCCTTAGTAGTTTATGTAGTGCTCTCCAAAGCTATGAGAGCTAGTCCTTAGGGGAAGTGGTTTCCAGGTCAGTTCCAGCTCCATTGCTCCATATCCTGCATCTAAAGTATGCTCTGTCTTCAGCAATAGTTTCTTACTTTCAGTTTCTGGGAGGCAATCAAAGGCTGTGGCAATAACCTGTGTAATCTTGGGAGTCTCTTGGACCACCCTGACCAACAAGTCAAAGGAAGATTTTTCCTGTCTGGTACTATTTCTTGTTATGGAGCCTTCAGTTATATATATGGACTCATGTAGAGATATTGTATGTGTAATGTGTCATTAGGTTGTTGGACTAATATGATTCTCTCTCGTTTTTTATACTAGCTAAGTGTTATTTATCTCCCATCTTCCCCTCCTCCACCTCCTGAATTAACCCTCCCTCCATGCCTTCCCCATTTAAAGTGTCCCCATTTCCCCATTTCTCCCTGATGATACCAGCCTCCTATGGTCCCATCTCTCTTGAGCTCCTTCTTTCCCTTTACCCCATTAGTTGCTCATATAGCCCTCCCTCCCCATTCCCTTTAAATGCTCACATTTCATTCATTTCTCCCTTAGTAACACCTGGCTCCTACTGCTCTTCTCTCTCAGGTTCCTTCTTTCCCTTTACCTCTCTGTTTCTTCCCACTGTTCTGGTTCCTGTAGTTACATCAGGATATAAACTCATATATAAGTGTTTGATGCTAGGATCCACATATGAGGAAGAACATACGTTGCTTGTTTTTCTGAGTTTGTGTTACTTCACTTAGCATAACAGTTTGTAGTTCCATCCATTTACCTCCAAATGTCATTATTTCATCTTTCTCTACTGCTGAGTAGAAGAACTCCATTGTGTGAATGGACCACATTTTCATTATCTACTCATCAGTTGAGGGATACTTAGGTTGCCTCCATTTCTTAGCTATTGTGAAAAGAGCAACCACAAATATGGATGTGTGAGTATTTCTGCAATAGGAAGAGTCCTTTGGGTATATACCAAGGAGTGGTATAACCAGGTCAAATGGTAGGTTTACTTTCAGTTTTTTAAGCGTTCTCCACACTGCTTTCCATAGTGGTTATGCGAGTTTGCACTTCCACCAGCAGTGAATGAGCATTCCCCTCTCCCCAAGTCCTCTCCAGCATTTGGTACCATTTGTTCTCTTGATCTCAGCCAGTCTAATAATTTGTTTTTCAAAAATGTTCCTATCACACTGATCATTATGTAGAAACTATTAGTAGCTATACTGGCCTAAGCTAAGATCTCAAGCATTAGAAGCCTCAGCCCCAGTCTTTACAAGTATATGACATGTTTGACTTTGTACTTGTGTTTGAGCTTTGTTTTAAGTGTTTTGTTTTGGGTTTTGTTTTATAGGCTCAACTTGCTCTTAATAGATGTAGACTTGTCTCAGCTTTTTGATTATTTCAGTATTTATTTCTCTATTTACAAACCTAGCTTAATTCCAACACAAGAAACTTGACTAATGCTCACTTAAGGAGAATGGCAAGGAAATCTCAATGAAAGAAGAAATACAGACCATCTATTCCAAACCTTACCTCACCAAAACAGCTGCCTTCCTTTCTATTTTCAATGTCTACTTTTCTTTCCAGGAAAATACTGACCCAATAATTTCTCATCTATGGGATCATTCAAATGATCTTGGGTATGCAAATGAACTGGGGCATCCCATGCATTCTGTGGATCCTAACTGTACCTCAGTTTCCCACCATACCACACAGCTAGTGAGATGATCTCTGAGCAGCACTGGAGCCCCCAAGGAGAAGATGCCTTCTAAGTGCCACGAAGATCTTTCTATGAATGTGGAAGGTACAAGTGGACAGGGAAAGAACGCTCCCTCAGGTACCTCCTTCCAGGACAACTGTTACTCTGAAAGGAGGGCACATTCGGTGGATTTAAAAGACTTTTCACAATGCTACCTATTGAATGACAAAAAATTCCAGATACCAAATAGTCTCCTGCACCAACAGGCCAAGGCTCACTCTGCAGTGTGGTTAAACTTTGAAAGATGGTCTAGTCAGGTGTCAGGTATAGCTCAGGAGATAGAGGGCCTTCTGAGGGCATTTTCACTTCCTAAGAGGGCCTTGCCTTGTGATCTCAGTCTCACAGCTTCCCTGGGGCCCTCCCAAGTCAAGCAGAAACAACACCCTCCCATACACAGAGATCATTTGAATAAAACAGCAGCCCCACTGAAAAGGTGTTGATGAACAGAAACGCTTTCTTCTTTTAGAAACACAAACATTTCCACTCATTTTTATGCCCCCAAATGTGATCTCTGGGACTTTGATTCTTACAAGTACAAGAGAGAAACAGCGTTGAAGAACAAAATGTCTTGGCCCTGAGAATAATTTCTTGCTTGTTCAGTCAGAGACAGTTTATTATGAGTCTGTTTAGTGTCTTGGTCAAGGGAGGGAAGGAATAAAACATTGATCCAAGAAGCCATCTTGCTCTGAGGAGTGATGAAGTACATTTTTGTGTGCTGAGGCACTCTTACGGGTTAGATTGCTGTGCAGAACGAGCCTGGATAGGCAGGTAAAGGAATAGAATGGTTCACTGGGAGAAGATTATTAGTAAAACCAGAGGCTTATCTGGCCTTGGGTCTCTGGGGGAGACTCACAAAGAGGGAGAACTAATCCACTCCAAGAAGAAGAAAGGGATGGCGCCTTCCTCCTAATTTGATATATCACTCATGTAGTGGGTGGGAAAGCTCTTTCAAGTCCTTTTGGCCTAGGCAGTAAATTATTCCTCATGTTTCTGTTCTGTGGTGGTCAGTGAGCCGTGAGTCATACACTGACTCACAGCATCATCAGAGATGTCTATTTGGGGGCGCTCACTGGGTTCCTGGGTTCATGCTGATAAGGAAAGCCAGCTTTTGTTGTGATCATGTCTTTTTCCATGCTACGTGTCTTCTGTGTTTTTCTTAGCTGCCATGGCCATCCTGATGATATCATAAGAGCCAAATGACAAAAATGTATAACCTTTGAAACTAGTCAAGGATATTATGCTTTGGGGGATTTATTAAATGTACACCCACATGTCAGGCCCTCCGTATATTTGTAAAATCTTTTTTTTTTTTCATTTGTACCATTCCTTAACTATTAACTGATACTCTGTTTAGGCAAAGTATGTTATATTCTGCTACCCAACCACTATGTGATCTTGGGTATGTCTCTCAACTTCCCAGGGTCTCAGCTTCCTCATTTACTGTGTATTCCCCTAATTCTACAGTACTACTGCATTAGATTTCAAATAAAACCTAGGATGTACAAACATACATGTCTCTTTTTTATCAGCTTTCTCAGACCATATCTTCATCAACCCAGGCTGTACTCACTGGTGGCTTCTCTAAGCAGATGACTGGACTTGGTCAATGAGATCTATCTACATGCAATATATTGATACTAGCAAGAAATGAACTTCTGAGAGCTTACAGCCCCAAGTAAACTCATCCAACCAACAAGTATTTTTGGACATTTACTATGCACTGGGCACTAAATGTCAAAGACTCAGCAACATCAAAACAGCAAAGTCCTTCTTTTAGGGGGGTCATGTCAGGTGAGTAGGCATGCATTAAGCATTTTAAATAAGTAAGTTATTTAGAAACAGCTAGCACCTATTAAAATCAGATCAAACTGGCCCAGAAGTGTTGGTGTCTTGACAGGGACTCGCATTTCAATAATAGATCCAGGCATGACTTCACTGTACAGGTGACATTTGACCATGATTTGAAGGAGGCAATAGAGAGCCGTCAGGACACCTCAGCAGAGCGATGTAGGGTACTGCAGAGACTCAGAAGTAGAAAT
Source organism: Eospalax fontanierii (assembly GCA_035773235.1). Classification (NCBI taxonomy): domain Eukaryota; kingdom Metazoa; phylum Chordata; class Mammalia; order Rodentia; family Spalacidae; genus Eospalax; species Eospalax fontanierii. Next base: position 61,957,591 of record CM069538.1, read on the forward strand.
ATAGGACATGTTGGGAGAGCAGCAAAACGGCCAGTGGTGTCAGAGCAGAGTGAACTCATAGAAAGCGTGCAATGAGGTAGAGACGTGCGGGGAGCCCAGCACACAGGGCCTCGTCGAGGCTCCGGGAGAAAACTGACATTCTGATTGAAATGAGAAGCCATGGGAGGATTCTGAAGGCCAGATCTGACTTGTATTTTAGAGTAAAGTTCCATCTCTCCAATGCACGGAAGGATAAAATGGAGGAAAGTGGCGAACTTGGCGTCACTAATAGCATTTGAGAGGCTATTTAAATAGTTCTGAGGGGAAATTATGTTTGTTTTGACCAGAGTAATGGTGGGAGGTGTGAGAAGTGACTGGACTCTGTATAATTTAAAGGTAAACCATTAAGATTTCCAGATAGATTAGAAGTTGATGTGAAAAACAGAATTATAGATGGCTTCAGGCTGAGAGCCTCTTTTATAGTGGATGCTTCTTGTGGGTTTAATGTGGGTCATAAACATCCATGTGGTTTTATGACCGCTCTTGTTCACTTCCATCCGTTCTCTTTGTCTACTTTCCCTTTCCTTCTATTCTTCTTTGAAATACTTTTATTGAATTTTTGCGCATTCATACAGTAGATCTTAATCAAAGTTAGAACCCCTCCCCTGCTCACACCCTCCTTCCCTCCCCCCGTCCCCCGCCGCCCGCCACACACACACACACACTGGATTTCTTCTTGTTTTCAGGGCTCTGACCAATAAACCAGGCTGCTCAGCACTGCTGAGGAACTTAGTAGCTCTACACTAAAGGGCACTCATGTGTGATGTAAAATACTACCGAGCCCACCCACACAGGCAGAAGTCAAGTCAAAGCAAATGGCTAAGGGCATCTGAGACAGGTGAAACTGGGAGAATATGAAGAGACTCAAAAGAAGTGTCTCACATATAATGTGGGTCGATGGAGAATAAATTTATGATATAGTCTATATGACATAGAATATTAAGACAGTACTGTATCAGACCTGAATGGGGAATAGTATCTTGAAGACTTTGGGAGATATATAGATATAGCTATAGATACAAATTTTTATATGTTTATGTATAATATACATATTATATTTATATATTATACATAATTTTTAGAGATAAGGTCACATGAAGTATCCCAAGCTGGCCTCAAAGTCATGATGGTCCTCCTGTGTTAGTTTCCTGTGTATGTTATGGCTTTTGGATATTTCATCTTAAGAACAAAATGAATATACTTATGGCTGTTTGTGATATACTTACTATGGACATTCAGGATTCTCCTTTGAGTTTGGGATGTCATGAAAGTAGATATAGGGCGACCAAAGTGATGGACCTTCATAGCAGTTTTCAAATTCTTTGATTGTCCAACACCTGATCTCTTTAGTAAAAGACTTAGCAACTGTATGGCTAAGTTGAGCCTGAAAGTGCCAGATGATTTTTCTCCATGACCCACCTGTTGAGGGCAAACATGTGTCATATGTTCTTGCCTAAGAATTAAATCTGAAGAACTGCAATCAGTAGTTAAATCATCCCAGTGATAAGGGTGGCAGCACACTGGGCCCATAGACAGCAACATCAGTGACCTATCCAGTGTCAAGGGCTGGCAACAACAGCACTGTTAATCTGATGTTTCTTACATGTGATCTGACTTTGATGGAGTTCTGGCTACTTGGATTTCTACAGTTCTCACCTTTTCCTTAGATAAGTAATAACCTGATTCTTCAGTCTTCTACTGAGCCTGAGAACTGTTGACATTCTGCCAACAAATTTCTTTTTCCCTTAATTCGGAAAGTTGGTCTTTGCTATAGATAAGAAAATGTCTCTGTCAGCTATAAAAATTTGTATTGAGGTTCCTCAAAAACTAAAAATAGAACTACTATGTGATCCAGCTGAATCAATCCTGGTATGTGCCCAAAGGAAATCACGGTCAGTATGCACCAGAGACACCTGCTCACTCATTCTTATCATGGCACTTATTCACATTAGCCAAGTTACAGAACCAGCTTAGTGCCCATCAATGGATGACCGGATAAAGAAAATGTCATGTATAGATAAACAATGAACCATTAAAAAGAATGAAATCATGCAGTTTACAGGAAAATCGATGAACCCAGAGATCATCATGCTAATCCAAATAAGCCAGACTCAGAAAGATAAGTATTTCCTTTCATATGTGAAATTTAGTGGCAGAAACATGAAAACAGAAGAGTGACTATTAGAGATAAAGAGGGGGACCAGGAGGCAAGGAGTAGGAGATGGTAATGGAGAGTGAATTTGATCAAAATATGTTACTATATGCATGAACAAAAAGTCACAATGAAAACCACTGCTTTGTATAATGTTTGTTCCTTTGATGTATGTTCCTATAGTTATTAATTTCTCCATCACCCTTGTCAATCAAATCCATATTTATGAAGGATCAGCCATGTGCACAGCTGCAAGCAAGCTACTCACATCACCACCTCTTGTTTGGCTAACGATGGCAGGTGACACAGACCTCACTAATGAGTTGCAACCTAGCGTCTACTAACATTGTGGTAGACATGTCTTGTATGTTTCTTCATAGTCTCTCAAATAGCCTGTCCCCAAACCTTTGGCTGTTTGCTCCACTACAATTTCTTTGGTGAACTGCATGTTGTGTGAAGTTCTGTTGCCTGCATCCAACTTCCAGAGTCTTTGGTTCCTTCCATCATTCCCAAATTCAGAGGAAATTGATTTCTCTGGTAGATGTTAAAGAGCTTAAATAACACGACTTAGAAATATAAGGAGTTTACTTTTAAAGGAAGAATTTAAATAAGTGAGAGACAGAAAATTAGAAGAGAAATTCTTTTCCAATGGCCCGATTTATTGGACAGATATCTTAGATAAATGGCCACATTTATCTAAGACGCAGATTTTCCATGTAGTTTGCTGACAGATTCTCACATGGGTGGACCTGTTCAAACAGATATATCTCTTAAGGCCTTGGGCAGTGAAGCAGTGACAAGAAATACAGCATTTTATTTACTTTCTTCCTTCTCTTCACTCTTGCCAGCCAAGGACAGAACCTCTCAATAAAGAATCAGCCCTTAAGCTTTTCAAAAGTCTCTATTTTCTAGGGCTATCCTATAACAAATAAAACTATCTCCCTTAAGATATTTTCCTCCGACAAAGAGAATAGGCTGGTCTAGTCATTTCCTCCTTTAGCCCACACTGACCAGGGACATGATGGCTGCAGGCAGTTTCTGACTATCAGTAAAAAAACAAGAGAATAAATTATGGAACCTGGCCCCAAGAGCCAATATTTTATGCCACCTATGACACACTTGCTTGTAAGAAAAATTAATTTCATTTTATTTTTATCTTAAAATTTTAATTGCTTCTAAGTAGCAGATTTTCTTTGATATTTCATACATACTTAGTTTGAGTTGGCCCCGACCTCTCCTCTCGTCTCTCTCCCTGCTCCCCATCCTGGCTGAAACCTTTACACTTCCAGTATCGCCCCTTCCACTTTTATAGTACATGTGTTCTATAACCCTGTCCCTTAAAGCCTCATTCTCCTCTCATGATCTCTTTCTTATTTCCTGGACTCTACACACACTCCCACCAATATAAATACAAATATATAAATTCAGAATCCACATGCAGCATTTGTCTTTCTAGGCCTGAGTTACTTCATTTCACTTCACCTCACCTCATTTCATTATAATATAATATAATATAATATTAAATACAATATAATAATATTTTCCAGTTCCACCCATTTTCCTGCAAATTTCAGGTTTTCTTTAGAGATTAATAGAACTCCACTGTGTATATGTAGCACATTTTCTTCACATGTTCATTTGTTGATGGATATCTAGGCTGATACCATTTCCTAGCTATTATGAATAGAGTAGCAGTAATCATGGATGTGCAAGTATCTCTGTGATAGGATAGAGTCCTTTAAGTATGTGCCCATGACTAGTATCTGGGTCATGTGATAATTCTATTTTTAGTCTTTGAGGAACCTCCATCTACACCAGTTTATACTCCTATCAACAGTAAATAAAGGCTCCTCTTTCTCAGATCCTCATCAGCATTTGTTGCTATTTATTTTCAGGATAACAGCCATTGTGACTGGGGTGAGATGGAATCTCAAAGTAGTTTTAATATACATTTCTCTTATGGCTTGAAAAGATTTCTTAGACATTTTTATTTCTTTTTCTGAGAACTCTGTTCAGATCCATAATTCATTTTTATTGGGTTGTTTATTTTCTTGCTTAGTTTTTAAAAGTTTTTTCATATTCCAAATATTAATTCTCTATCTGATAAAAAGCCTACAAGATTTTCTTCCATTCTGAAGGCTGCTTCTTTGCTCAATTAACTTTTTACCTTTGCTATGCAACACTTTTTAATTTTACAAGGGCCTATTTGTTGATTGTTAGCCTTATTTCCTGAATGTTAAGTATTGATTTGTAATTTACTCCCTGACATTCCACATCACAATCCAAGGTACAAAGTTATGAGTGGAGTCAAGCATGGACTGAAACCTCAGACATCAGGAACTAGAAAAAAATGTTTCCTCTTTTCAAAGAAAGGTTTGACAGAGTCAGCAACTATTTTTAAAAGGATGATAGATTTACCATCTTATCTTACCAGAGGTCAAAATTTATCATAGAAGAATAGTGATTAAAACAGCATGATAATATCCTCTATCAGAGGTATGTCTGGTAAAAGTTGTTTTCCATTCTGTAGATTGCGTCTTCACTCAAATGATGATGTCCTTTGCTGTTAGTTTTGTGAGACATTGGTCAATTGTTGGTCTTAATGCCTGTTTTTTTCAGGTCCTGTTCAGAAAGTCCTTTCTTGTGCATTTAAGTTCCAGATATTCCCCACTTTCTCCTCTATCAGATTCAAGGTATCAAGTCTTATACTGAAGTCCTTGATCCATTTGGAGTTGACTTTTGTGCAGGATGAGAGACAGGGATCTAGTTTCATTCTTCTACATATAGAATCCAGTTTGATCAGTATCATTTGTTGAACACGCTGTCTTTTCTCCAACATGCGTTTTTGGTTACTTTGCCAGAAATCAAGTGACTATAAGGTCATAGACTTAAATCTGGGTCCTCAGTTCTAGTCCATTGATCAATATCTCTGTCTTTATTACAGTACCATGATAATTTATTACTATAGCTCAGGGATAGTGATGCTTCCAGCTCTTCTTTTACTGTTCAGGATTGTTTTGGTTGTCATGGGCTGTGTTTATATATGAAATTTGATATTATTTTTTTTCAATTTCTGTGAATTATGTGGGAATTTTTAATGGCATTGCATTAAATCTGTAGATCATTTTTGGAAGAATGTTCATCTTCACAATATTAATCCTACTGATCCCTGAGCATGGGAGGGCCTTTCAATTTTCTACTATCTTCTTCAATTTCTTTTTTCAATGTCTTGAAGTTTATATTATGCAAATCTTTCACTTCCTTGGTCCAAGATATAGTTTTGAGGCTATCATGAATGGGATAGTTTCCCTGGCTCTTTTCTATTATGTTTGCTGATGGTGGATAGGAAGGCTACTGATTTTTGTGTGTTAATTTTGTGTCCTGCTGGTTTGTTGAACATAGTTTATCAGCTCTAGGGGAGCCTTTAGGGTCTTTTATGTATTGAATCACATCATTTTCAATAAGGATACTTTCTATATTATAATGTATCACATTATCTCCATTACTTGTTTTACTGCGCTAGCTAAAATTTCAGTCACTATATTGAACGGGAATAGGAGTGGACATCCTTGTCTTGTTCCTGATTTTAGTGGAAATACTTTGAGTTTTTCTCAATTTAGTATGCTGTTGGCTGTGAGTTTGCTGTATATTGCCTTTATTATGTTGAGATATTTCCTCTGTACCACTACATTCTCCATGACTTTTATCATGAAGAGATGTTGGATTTTGTCAAAGGCCCTTTCTGTATCTAATGATATGATCATGTAGTTTCTGTCCTGGAACCCTCTTTTGGAGTTGTTGACCAGGGGGGATCCCATAGACCCTCAAACAATACTGGCTATTGTCATTGCTCTTGATTACCTGCCAGAACTTGATGGTAAGACTCAACTGATAAAGATACTACATACTTCAGTGGTAGTACAAACGTGGAGAAATCAAACTGATACTGAGCTTGAAGCTTCATCTCTACTGGCTAGCTTTCATAGTACTAGACGGTGTTATGAATTCTATTGGAAAAGTAATCACCAACCTTACCTAGCTGTTAACTCTCCAAGCTACAATAACAACTGGCCTGGCAAGATATATGCACTAGTACAATAGTAGTATGAATTTTATAGGAGTAATCAATTGCCTTCTGATTGTTTAAGACTGACTTCACAAGATGCAGCCCATACTTGGCACTGTTATCAGAGCCAAGAACTATTACTAGACAGGACACAGGCTGTAGGGAAGAACCTCCTGCTTTTATTCTGCTAAATAGACACAGTATTAAGCCAACTCTTAAAGACATCTTTATACCTATAGATTAGTGCATCTCTCAACAATCACCAGAGAAGCTTCTTCTTTATCAGATGGTAATTAGCAAAGACACACAACTAGTCAATATGAAGAAAATAAGGACTCTGGAGTGTTCAGCTCTAAGTGGGACACATATAACACACCCTCTCCTCCCAAGACTCAGGAATCACTGTGGAAGAAGGGGCAGAAAGATTGTAAGGGCCAGAGGTGGTAGGTGAAAACAAGGAAGCTTTGTTGCCCAGACACAACAGGGCAGTTGCATGTAACAGCCCACAGCACCTGTGACAGCATGTACAAGGCCTGTGCAAGCCCAAGCTAGACAAAAACCCAGCATGGAGGGGGAATTTAGGCAAAAACTCCAGCCCTAGCTGGGGATTTATTGGCAATTGATAGCTGCTTGGGGAGAGAGAGCCAGTTTCTTAAAGGGTGTGATACCTGGTAGGTTGACTAGGCTCCAACGGATGTACCCACACCCAAGAGAATTTGGGTGACACAAATTAGACTCAATAGGCCTTAAACAAAAAGAAAAATAATAATAGATGATATAACATCAGGTGGAGGTATAGTAAGGCAGGGATGGAGATGGCAAAGAGGGTCTGAATATGATTAAAATACATTGTATGAATTTGTTTTAAACCAGGAACTATGACAAAATATATATCCAGATGATCAGAACCAAATGAAGTATTACTAAAACAGATCAAAAGTTCATTTACAAATTCATTGCATGATTAAAGAGGAATTTTGGATTAGTAGGGGAACATGGATTGTGGAATAATGCTATTGAGGCAGCTGGCTAGATATTTGTGGAGGAAAATGAAGTCCAATCTATGCTAGCACTTGTGACCAAAATAAATTTTATGTTTAAGATATTAAAATTAACAGTAAAAGTGATGGAGCAATGAAGGTAGGGGCCCGAAGACCTCACTGGTATATTTCTTGCATGAAATGCAGTTCAGTCTCAAATTGCCCTTGTTCACTCTTTTTTTCAATAACAATCAATGATACTTAAACATATACAATTTCCTCTGAGGTTACCGTTATAGTTGTTCTGATTTGAAGTATTCTCCTTTATGTTATGCCTTAGTTTAGAATTTAGTTTTCTTTATTTCTTTCTTAGATACAAAGGCTAATTGATAGGCGTTCCCTTAAACCTGGGATGAAGCTATTAATATATTTTTATTATTCATCTATTTTAATTTATTATTAATAGGTTAGGTCCTACAAAAATATTGTCAGAAGTTTTGTAAGACATTTGACCATAGTATATGTCTACTTGCTTGCTTGCTTGTTTAAGATCAATGTGCAATCCTCTTGACTAAGAATCTAGAGTGCTGGAATCTACAGGCATGTGATGTCACACCTAGATGATCCTAAAATAGTCTATTAAATTAGCATGGGAATTTTCAGGCACACAAGTATTCAAAAAACCTATCACATATTACTTGAAGGAAATAATTATATACACCATAAAAATGAAAAGTGATTCCAAAATATATAAGAATAGAAACAAAGGTGATAAACAAATAAGTATATTTTGCATTTATCTAAGTAACTACAGCCAAATAGAGTTAGTAATAGCTTGTAACTAAACATTATGGAAAATGCTGTATTATTTATGGCTCTCCAGAGGAACAGAACACACACATACACACACACACACACACACACACATACACACACACATTATAGGAATTGGTTCACATAATTATGGAAGATATATAGTTCTGCAATTTTCCCTCTGCAAGTAAGAATAATCAGAAAGGTCAATGGTATGATCCAGTCCAAGTTCAAAGACCTGAGAACTAAAGGGTGGTGGTCCCAGTTCAAATCCAAAGGCCCCAAAACTAGGAGTGCCAGTGTCCAAAGGCAATAGAAGATAGATTTACGGGAAGTAAATTTGTTCCTCCTTGACCTTTTCATATTTTCTTTAGGCCATCAACAGACTAGGTGATGTACATCTACACTGTGGGCATACCAATGCCATCTTCTTTATTTCACCTACCCATTCACCTGAAAGGTGATAGGCATATTGTTAGAAGAGAGAGTTGTGAGAGCATGGCAAATCTTTCATTGCAATGCAGTGAAGAGCAGAAGAAGGCAAAAATAACGAAAATTCTAGTTATCTATATGATAAGATAAATGTAATTATAATCTCTAAAATGTAAGTGAAATTAAGAGAATATATGCAGAGTATTAGCTTTCAAACCACAAGAACTGGAACTAGAATTTTTTAAATCATCAATATAAAAAAGGACGGAAGGAAGGAAGGAAGATGAAAGAAAGAAAGAAAGAAAGAAAGAAAGAAAGAAAGAAAGAAAGAAAGAAAGGAAAGAAAGGGAAATATGAGAACAATGACTTCGAGGCATAACTGAACTCAAATAGCTGTGACTACCTACATAAGATTTCCACAAGCATGTGCCTGTCAGCACCCTGTCATGGAGGGAGAGGGGCTTATGGGGCCTCACCCCTCCCTAAGGATACATGCATAGATAACAGTTGATGGGGGAGGGAGGGACATTTTCTTCAGTCCTATAGGCACTGGTAAGGTGCACATGCTCCTGTAAACAAGCTCTCATCCATACTCCTGCAAAAAGTCCTAATAAAACTCAATGGGTCTGAAAAGAAAAATAAGACAAAACAAGAGGAGGGGAGTAATGGGGAAGAAGAAGGAAGTTACTGGGTGGGAGGGAGACAAAGCAGGGTACCAGGGAGTAAATACGGTCACAATGCATTATGTGCATGTACGGAAATGTCACAATGGCACTCATTATTATGTATGATTGATATATGCTAATAAAACATTAAAATAAGAAGAAATGGGAAATACAAAAGGGATGGGATAGGATGAGGAAATGAGGATGGCATGACAGATGGAGCAATAGAGCAGGATGCTCAGCGAAGGCCAACGACATCACAAGGACAAGAACTGTGCACGCACTAACTTGATTAATCAGATGGTGAGGAAATAAAGTCCATCTATATTGCCCAGAGATATAATATAGTAGTGCCCCCTTTTCTGTGGGGGATGCATTCTAAGACCCCCAATGGATCATGAAACCACAGGAAGCCAGAGTAATTAACTTCTATATACTCTGTTTCATCTATATACATAAATGTCATAAAGTTCAATTTGTAAGTTAGACACAATCATAAGTAAAAATTAATAATAAAATAGGACAATTATTACAGACATTGCAATAAAAGTTATATGAATATGTCCCCTGTCTTTTAAAATATCTTATTGTACCCTCCCCCTTTCACTTAGCACTTTATGGATCCTCAACAGCATATCCAGATCTCCAGTATTAATATTCTTGTGCTTTGGGATTATTATTTTAATAGTAAGTAAAATACTAAATAAGGATAGACAGGATTCACCAGTTCATAAAGTTTTCCTGTATCATAGATGAGGAAGTCTGTGATACAAATAATACTGGAAATAATACATTACTATTTAGTATCTTCTACAAGCACACTGGAGAAACGGCTTACTGGTTAAGAGCCCTGGCTGCTGTTCCAGAGCACTCAGGGTTTAGTTCCCAACACCCACATGGCAGCTAACAACTCTAGTTCCAGGAGATCTCATGCCTTCTTTTGGCCTCATGAGCACTATACTCATGGGTACAGGCAAAACACTCACACACATAAAAAATAATAATAATAAATAAAAATATTTCCTAAGAGAAAATTCTAACGGAAGTAACTGAAGGGGTTCGATGGAGCAAGAAGGTCCTCAAGAACACACTAAAGTCCATGTCATAATTGTGCCCAGTCCTGTCTTTAATGATTTTACTCTAGTTATTCTATTGGTTCTCTTCTATGTCTCCTATTGGAGGTTAATGTTTGGGAACTATGAAGCCTTTGTTTGTCCATATGGAAATACTGAAAGAACAAAACAAAATGACTTCATGTTGATAAATAGGAAAAAATTCCATAATACAATAAAAAATAAGTGTATGCTTTTCCTTAATGGAACTCTTCAGGATTTTCTATTTCCGATACTTTTAAAGTTCTTAGTAAAACCATACTGTTTTCAACTCCAACTATAGAACATTGCAAGAAACTTAGCTTACATAGATCAGAGAGAGAAGATTTCCAAGGAAGTATCAAAGAATGTGAAAAAGCAGATTTAAGAAATCAGGGATATAGTAAGCCTAAGAACCAATACTGTTCTTTTCTATAGTTTAAAATCAAAGTCGTAGGTTTTGTTCAAAATATTAATTTACGTACAAAATTTCTGCCAAAGACAAAGTTGATCAAACATGACATGGCTGTGAGTCAGAAACCAGACTGGCCTATTGGAGTGAGTCAGACAATCATGGAAGGTCCCCTGGACAATAAAAGTAAGACTGAGACAGGAGGAGTGCAGTATAGCTGATAAACAACAGAGCCAAGACCGAAACCTATTATACCACACTGGAGAGTCTGGAAGGAGGTTACAGGCAGAGGTTTTGGCAGGTTTCTGTGGTCAGGTGATCAAAGAAAAGGAAATGCTGCCACGAACGGACAATGTTATAGCAAATAGTGGATTGTGGATGGGTTCAAGAGGAAGCTGGGAAGTGTGGCCCCATGGAAAACTACAGAGCACCAACTACAGAGATTGGATACAGTCCTATCCACCTGGTAGTACCCACATCCTCTAAGGACAGGGATAACAGATGGGAAGGCGAGACAGGAATTCACACATGAAAAGTGAGAACACAAACCATTTACACCCACATAGCTTACTGACTATGCCTTACCAGTCCACAGTCTTCATCCAAATGGCTGCAATTCCAGGAACCTCCGGCCCAGAAAGATAAACATTCAGATGACTACAAGCCATTTCTCTGAGTGTATTTGGCCTGACCCAGTTTTCTGCTACTTTCTCAGGAATAGCTGTCTAATGTCCTAGGAATAAAAGATCTTGGGCTGTGGAAGAACTGCTCAGAATAGCTAGGGCACCTCTTACTTTTCATAAATCCTCACAGAGGAGGACCACAAGCACCTTCAGTTTCATTTGTATCTACTCCCAAGAAATACGTGAGGAGGACTTTGCTTGTGTTCTAGAGTGGGGTAAACTCTGAAACTGACTCCTACCTATTCACTGTTTCCCACATAAAAGACAAAAGGTCAACATAACTTCAGTATCAAGAACAGGTATTTGCAAACTACAACCAGTAATCTACTGTTGTGAATATAATTTCAGTGGAATATTCATTCCATACTCATTAATCTATATGTTGTCTATGGTTACATTAAGAATAGTCAACAAATTTGTGCTCCACAAGTTCTAAAATATTTATTTTCAGATCCTTCACACAAAAAGTAAAACTCATGCCTTGATCTAGGATATGATTTATCCAAGTAAGTAAATAACCTATTCCTAACCAGTTATATACCACCTAAAACTTTACCAGGCCAGAAACAATTAAGAGGCTTTTAAAAAATTTAGTACCTCAAGTGCAATGAATTTTCCTTTCTCATTTGCCACCCTGCCATTCAACTTAACATTCTCAGTAACCAAGCTTTTTCCTTAGAAAACTATATATGAGCAGGTCTTTTGTGAATCATTAGCTCTCCAACAACTCTAGGATTCTCTACATATTTGTACCTGAAAGGTAAGAACATGCCTTTGGTATTCTGGTGACCTGCAGATCTTGCCAACACCAGCTACAACAGTTTAGACACTTTCCAATTTGATATTAGGGACCCTTAAATTTGATAGCTTCTCGGGATAGAGAGATGGCTCAGTGGTTAAGAGCACTGACTATTCTTGCAGAAGACCCAGGTTTGATTCCCAGCACCCACATGGTGGCTAACAAGTCTCCATAACTCCAGTTCCAAGGGATCTGATGCCCTCTTCTGATCTCTGTGGGCATTGCTTGACAGAGATGCACTTACACACATGCCAGCAAAACACTCATACACATAAAATAAAAGTAATAAACAAAATATTTTAAATGTAAAAAAAGAAAATCCAGACAAATTTGTTTATGGATGGGTCATGTTTTACAACTGATAATAGCAACATATCAGTGAGAATATTACCCAACACCATAAGCAAAATCTGTTCTGGTGCAAGAATTTATTGAATGCACCAGAATTTCTCTGTTCATAACAAATAAAAAGAATAATTTTCACTGATAGAAGATAGTATATATTTTAGAAAGAAGTACATAGTTTTGAAACACTCTATAAGTAAGATTTGACCAATTCAGGTTGTTTGCAAAATTAAAGAATTTTCATGTGCTCAAATGATTCCTAAAGAGACAATTACAAGAAAGGTAAGAGCTCATTGAATAGTGACAATGGGAGAAGAGAACAAATCCCCGTGATCTGTATGCCAGACAGGCAGCTTTCATAAGATGCTAGACCTGAAGATATTCCAACAACCTACACTACTGGAGAGGTTCAAAGAGTCTTTGATGGAATGCTGATTAGCTCCAAAAAAGAGAAGTGACTCTAGAGGAAATTCACATTAACTGCCTGAAGGTAATTTCTGATGCTTTCCAAATAGCTGCCTTCAAGTACTAGAAAATCTCAATTAAAACCTTGCAACTATCTTACATTAAGTTACCCACCACTGCAAAGACAAATTGGCATGGACAAGCTGGACACTAAAGTCATTAGTAAGAAAACTGCTAAAATTTCTGAAGTAACCCTGGTTCATTCAGCATGGGTCACTAGCTCAATCCTCATAAAACTGTAAAGGGAGACATGACAAGGGTCAAATGCTTAAGGACCACTTGTAGACCTTCAAATACATTTCACATATCTACTCTTGAAATGTATCCTACTTAGTGTTTGATGGTTCTTGAAATGGACTGGACTCTTTTTCTTGCTGAAGAACTATGAGAACTATGATTCTAACAGCTACCAAAGAAAATCATTTGATGTTAAGTCCGTTTAGGGAATTCTAACTTATTGCTCTGGTGCTACCTGTATTACTGGTTATACTAGATGAACTCCAAGTTGGCTCCCTATGGTCTCCATTTCTTGGTGTTTATGCCTTTTATATCATTTTATTCCATTAACTGTGGTCAGAACTTGGCCCTTCTAAGCAATACAATAAAGTAATGGGGTGTTATTCTGTGGTTGTGTTATATCATATATAACTCACCTTGCTAACAAACTTCCCACTCTTATACCTAGATTCAAGAAGAAAGCAGCCATGTTAGGAAAGTCCCTTTGGCAAGGAACCAAGAACAACCTCCACGACTTGCAAGCAGCCACCAGCAGCTTCCTGAACCGACAACTAGCAGGAAGTTAAAGTCCATATCTTACAACAACAAGGGGAGTATTTTTTCCAACAAATTTAGAAACAGATTCTTCCCTAACAGAAGAATGAGAATGTAGCCCAGCCAACACCTTGATTTTAGTCTTGAGAATCCTTGAGAATAGCACCCACATGAGCCATGCCTAGAGCCATGGCTCATAAAAACTATGAGCTAATACAGATGTTTCTAAGTGCAGAGGCTCTGGGTAATTTGCTGACAACAATAAAAAAGTAGCATAACAGAACTATTACTTAAGAGCTGTGTAAAGTCCTGCCATTTATTTAGCTGTTTTATTAGCAATACCAGTTGCAGTCGTCAGGAAAGTTATAAAAAAAACAAGCATAATTAATTTTAAAGTTCAAATCAGCACATTTTTCAGATTTTCACTCTATCTTTTATGACCTAAGATATTATCAGTGGCTTTAATGACAATGAGATGAATTCTTTCCAAGGATCATCAACTTTCCCCTTATAATTATAACTGAACTGGTCAGTATCTAGGATTATCACTGATTCTAGGCTCTACATTATCACAGAGACACAACTGAACATTCCAGGCAACCAGCATAATTCATTCAGTATTATCATTGATAAGTACTGCAGCCTTCTTCAACATCATTTGAAACAACATTATCACACAAAGCCTGGAGCTTTTCTAAATGGACTTCCACATGGATAGAACTTGGATGAGAACTAAGAAAGATATATAATGTCTTTGGAGGCTGAGTAACTTTCATTGACATCACAAGTCATCTTATACTACTTTACTATTTGCATTCGAGCCACTCAGCTTCCTCAGTATTCCAACTTTAAATGCTGGCATTGATTCTTTCTTGATAAGCAGTGCTAAAACAGTAGAAAACTACTTTTCAACCCTACATATGTATTTAGGCCAAAACAATTTAAAGGTGACTCCCAATAACTGGTATTGGATTTGCAGTATAAAAGCATTCTGGCTGCTACCCACAAATGACAGTCTTGATGCCTTGGCAAACTGTCTTGATGATAGTGACCCTAGCTCAGCTCTACTTTGGAATACCTGTTTGCCCTCTAGAACCTGTAAAGTACAAATATATTTTAAGGAGAAAATCCAGCCATTTTAAAGACCCAAAGTCCTTAGATTTCCTCTGCATGATTCCTTACTTCATACTTTGCAAGAGGTTCATCAAATAGAGAATTCATTTGGCCATAGAACAGCTTTTCTGAAAGGATTATGGAAGTAGACAGGTGGTGGACCAGCACAGAGACATTTTAATGTCTCATTTGCTTCTTGAGTGTAAATGTGTGTTATCCTCAGGGTTGAATATTATGCTGACACCTCTGTAGATATCTCAGTAATCTTTAATAATTTTAAAAATAACTAGAGAACAGATAAAGAATCATAAATTCAGACAATATAGCTAATAACTCATATTTGGCTCTGTAGGCTCTTTGGGTCAAGAATAGAACCTATCCTTTCCTCTGAGTTGAGAAGTGGGCAGAGAACACTTCTTTCTCATTTAAGTGCTTAGAAGGATGATTGCCAGTGTCTTAAATGTTGCTTTATAAGCACTGTCAAATGACCGAGCCACATGTCCTACTTGCAATGTTCTTTAGTGACCCATAAATAACAACAGAAAACCTAAAACATATGGAGAGTGAAACAGCACTCTTAGGTTGACCCAAGCCCAGATGTTAATGTCTGAACAATGACTACAGGAGAGATACCGAGAAATAAAAGCATTTATATCCATACAGATGGATTATCAACTCATCAACACAAATTTGCTGTTGCTCAATATTCATTAACTTTAATGTTGCAAGAACTCTTGCCCAAGAAGATAAAAGTTGCAAATAACTTTATTCTTTATATTAGGGAAAAAAAATTTACATGCATGAACATCGATTTTTTTAACCTTTTAATAGATACAATAAATGATAGTTCATCTCTAAGACTGAATCTCCACCTTCAAAATCCTTACCTTATACTCCTCCATTCCTAGACTTTTATATCATTATTGTTATTTTATGTCACGCAAGCCCCAACAATGAAAGATCTAGCTTAAGTTAAATGCCAAACTCTCATAATTATTTATTCCAACTCTGCCCCCCCATTCTAAAACACTAAGTCTCTGTCAAAGTAATGTTCTTCTTTATTCTTAAATTTAAGAAGCCTCAATTGTTTTAATGTTATTTTTGAAATGGCACTGTTTGGGAAAAATATAGTTAGGCAACCTGAGAAGTGGAGCTTCATTTACTATGTAGAAAGACAAAGAAAGAAGAGCCAGCTAAGATGTGAGCCCATCAATCAAGGATTCCTTTCAATTGTTTTCATCAGGATTCTAACTGAGGATGGGATTAGAACTCAGTCAGTAAAATGCTTGCCATACAAGCATAAGAATCTAAATTTGATTCCCAGAATCCCTGTAGAAAGTTGGGCATGGTGGTTTAAAATTATAATCCCAGCCCTGGGGAGGTAGAGACAAGATCTCCTGGCCTTACTGACCAGCCAACCTAACCTAATCAGTGAGTACCAGGTTCCAGTGAAAGACTATGTCTGACAAAAACAAGGTGGTTGGCTCTTGATAAAGACACCTGGGTTGACCTCTGGCTTCCACGTGCACACACATGTGAACCCATGCATGGGTACGTACATAAAAATATGTTCACACACACACACAACTATAACTGATTTAAGTGTCTAATCAAAGGAGTTAAATGTCTATAGCTATAGACAATACAAGAGCAGAGACTTTCAGGACAATGAGATAGACAGGTCATTAAAATGCATAACCTTGGAGAAAGGCAAAGACAACAGAAGTTAATCAAGACTCAAAAACTTTTATCTCCAAGTACACATTTAAACATGAACCTTGGGATCTAATTTTAAAGCTAGAGTTAGGAGAGATCAGGAAGAACACTGCCCAGGAGTGTTTTCTACTCATCTGATAAACTGCTTCATCCCCCAGAGCCCACACTTTATCTTGTGCAAGGTATAAATGATAGTCCTTTCTCTAGTCTCTTTATTGTTGATTCACTTGCCTATTTGAATTTGATTTTCTGTCCTTTAATTTTATTCCTTCCTTTTTTATAATCTCCTCTAGTATCTAATTTTCCATATTCTCTTCATGTGTAACAAAACATGTATGTAGGAAAACCAGTCATCAGGACATACGAGCTGGAAATTGGAAGGAACAGGGAATTCAGAACTTAAATAAGAATTTGTTGAAAGAACTAATGTGAATAAGTCACTTCCTCTCTGCCTTTGTGTCAATATATGTAAAGGCAGATAAAGAGATCAACACTCCCTTTAAAGTAACTTTAACTCTGAATTATGGTGAGGTGGACTATTCAGTGTTTTGCTTTGACCCTTAAGGGGAAAATTGATGTAATGGAGGGAGAACACTGGTTGAACTCCACGAGTCCTGGTTTTTCCTCTTTCTAGCCTTGTGTCCTTAGAAAGTCACTGAAACCCAATTTCCTCACTGGTCAAAAGAGGCTGACTGCTCAACAGTGGTGTTGTGCACGGTCAACAAGATGATTAAAGTCCCTGATTAACAAGTGATAGTGCTTACTATAATTGCCATTCAATACAGATTTCTGGATTGGTATTAGCTTTGTATATTGCAAAAGAAAAAATGAACTGAAAAATACAACTATATTAGAAGAACTGTTATAATAGTTAAAAAAAAAACACCATAAAAATGATCAAGACTAACATTCTCTGGCCTGGATAAATACCCACCTTTCTACCCCTCAGAAGGTGGATCTACCTTAAGTTATACTAAAGTGATGGGTGGAATACCCAGTGCCGTAATGATGTGGTTGTGAACTTTTCTTGCTTGGAATTCTTGTCTCCTGGTAGAGTTTTTATGCATCTGGGTCATAGAAATGTGGCTCTCTAAAGTTTAAAGCTTGCCTGTCCTGAAGAATTTAAATTTAAATTTAAGATTAAATTTAAATCTTTAAATTCTAATAAAATTATCCTATAGCTTCCATTTGAATCCATTCTCAAATTCTTTTATGAATGAGACTAAAGACCCTGGCAAGGGGACCCTGATCTCCCCTGTACCCAAGCCATTGCAAAGTTTAAGATAGTGTTTTTTAAACAAATTAGAAATTACTAAGCTTTGTATTCTTTTCAAGGACTTTTAAGGAAAACTTTTTTTGTCATTTAGCAGATTCAAGAAAGAACTTCCACTAAAGCAGAATCTCTCGTAAATAATCATGACTGGGCATCAAAATTACAGCTGAAAATGAGATTTGAATTCTGTGAACTTGACCCCTCTGTAGCATGCATGGCACTGTCATCTTCATTGAAAAATGGAGATTTATTTTCATTTAATTTTCTGACTACAGTTCCCTGGAAACAGAAGGGCTCTCCTATATTTAATTCCTATTCTACCTTAAAGCAAGGAGATTAATATCTACTCTGTACAAACACAAAACAATTTGTGTAATGTGTGCAATAACCAAAAGACTGGCTTCTTTCCATCCTGAGGACCATCTAAGACAACCTCAATGTGCGTGTTGTTCTTTTATATATTTGATGCATCATGCTTCAAGTTTTAATTACTTTTGGCAGACCAGTCTTCAAATCTTGACTCCTCTACTAAATAGCAGACTAGTCAACCTCAATTTCCCCCCTAAAAATGGAAATAATAATATTAAAACCCTAGCACATAAGGCTGAGAGGAACAGAGGAGAAAGTATATTTAAATGCTTAACCTGGTGTCTGGCATATAATAAATTCCAGTGAACAGAATTATAGTAATAGTAACAGCAATACCATTTCAACTCTATTCTAATTTACACCTTAGCAAACACTTAGATAGGTCAGCAACACAGTGTTTAGGATGATTTGCCATTTTTTCCTTCTTAGGTTTCCTTGGCTGTGTTTCACTTCCTCCCTTCCCGGGGTGGGTCTGTTTCAGTTCATCTGCTGGCTGGGATATCTGGCAGATTGCCTGCTCTTGACGTTTTCTGTTTGTGGAGCCAACAGGCTAGGGAGGTTGGGGGTTGCTCATCTTCACCACTGAGACATTGGAATCTGTTGAGTTAAACATTGCTCTACTGTTACCATACCCACCCTTTTCTTCTCCCTCCCTGTGAATGGATCTGGAAAGAATGAACCTGAAGTCTATCTCCAACAGCTATAAAACCTTTATGGTTTGTGGGCTGCTCCCTGAGGAGTGGGGCATTAGCCTCCCTGTTCATTCCTGGAGTAAACAAAATGTGTCAGCATATTCCCTAACATGGGGTCAATGTCTGAGGGAGCGGTGTTTTCGGTGCCTGGCACCTGCTGGTGTGAGAAGCCTGTTGGCAGCAATATACCACAATCAACTTTGATGACTGCCGTAAATAGAGCTCACTGCTCCCAATCCCTCCAGTTCACCAAGTAATATTTATCCTGGGATAGAAACATCTCTAAGACTTTTCCCTTTTGTTCAACCTTCTAAAGGAACAGAATTTATTCTATAGGAATATATCAAATAATATGTACATATACATGACAGAATTCATTTTATAGTATCTTATGTAGCCAACATTAAATTTGTGCCAATTTCTGATTTATTTCCACAAGAAAAACCGGAAGTTGAATTTGTGCTCTCTTTTGAGGTGTATGCTGATTCTAGACTCTGGCTTTGAAAGTTGCCCTCCTGTCCTGTCTGATACCATCCATAACATGCTGCCTCCTTGATGACTCCAGTCAGTCTCTAGACATTGGTCCATGACTTATTATAAGTTCTCTCATTGAAGGATCAATGGCACCATGCCATAACTGTTGACTGCTTTATGAAAATGTTTTAAATTGTGATATAAGGTACAACCTTCTGATTCTACAAAAGGGATAAGGGAGAACATAAATAATTATACTGGAGGTTACCATTGCTCTGTCTTCTGTCTGTTTTTATCCTGTGCCAGTGAAGAGTCATGCTTTATCCCCTATAAGAGCTTTTTACTGTCAGTTCTCTAAAAGCATCTCTATCTATACAGTCCTCTAAGTCTTCTCAACTCTATAGCATATTCTTGTACTGAACTTGGGTTTTATTATAGACTCAGTTAGATCCCTACCTGGAAAGAACTGTTAGTTGTTCACAAGCATTAGACCACCAATGATTAGTGATAGCCAATAACCAGCTATCAACCATAGTGATTGCTACTTCTCCCCTTGCTTTGTTATATAATCTTGAAAGAGCATCTCAGAGTCTTAACTCCATTTTCCTAACAAAGATTTAGACATGAAGAGGCCTGGTCTCTGATTTGTGTTGAATAAATCAGTTGAAAGCAGTGTCATACTTAGTGTTCAAATGAAGATAAGAATGAGAATCTCAGAAAAAACTCAAAATCATAGACGAGGAAGTCGAAGTGCCATCTGTTGGCAAAAGTCCACAATTATTTTATATCAAGAAACAATGATATCAATCCACAAATACAGTCCAGCTTACTTTATGGGACACTCGATTTAATGCTTTTCTGATATACAAAACATAATTGAGCTTGGTGTCATTTTAGCCTTCAAATTGTTTTCCAAAAGTATATCAAACTAGAACCTATAGGTAGATTTCCTTTGAAGCATGAGCTCATTGTAAACCTTAACTTAATCCACAAAGTTAGGTTCTAGAATTTTGTATTTTTAGTGTAAATAACGCTTTTGAAGTAAAAAATTCATTTTAGTTTATATTTTTGTTTTGAATATCCTACTTTTTATAATTTGTCTTTTCTCAATACACAGCTGTAATATAAAGTTAATGTATTAACAAGTGCAAAGAAGAAAATTAAAAGTTATCCACAATCCTGCCAACCAGCTGGGACCGATAAGATTTGCTGTCTTTTCCTGTGACTAACTACAAGAAAGTGCTCTCTGATTTGGAACATGCTATCCATGCCACTGAGAATTGTGTTCTTTTCACTTAACAGAATGCTGGAAGAAACATTTTCTGCTTAATGAAGATTTTTCTAAAATTAAAATCTTCAAATGAAGATATTAAGTAGTTACATTATTGCAGTTTCTTTCTGTCTTGCCTGCTTCTTGGACATTGCTATTTGCAGATGTCCAAAAGCTACAAGTATCCATACCCTCACTTTTACATAACTTGCATAGAAGTTTATATACATATAACCTAGACCTCCAAATACAAAAGTCCCAGCACTGAGAATAATCAACCTCTATACACTCCTACTATCGAACCTATTAGTTTATCATTTGCAGCCACATCTTCTATGGCCTTTGCTGCCAGAAAGGAAGAACCTGAATAAGGACAACCCTTTCACCGTGCACTCGATCCCACGGTCCCAGAACTTCTCAGGGACTCTACTCTTTCAAACTGTTCATCTTTTTGTCCTACATTCCTGGTTTCTGTCCCGCCTATCATCACCACTCAGAATGGTCCGAATCTCACTCATCTTAGAATTTTCTGCCTTGGCTCTGCAGTCTGCCTTCAGCTTCTCTGCCTTCAGCTTCTCTGCCAGCCCTTCCAGTTCTACTCCTCTCATTCCGTTAGGAACAAGATAATCTGACTTTGCTCCCAGAACATTAAAACTGCTCCCACCTTTTTTTCCTGTGACCTCCACATTAACCTATTGAGTGATCATTTTTCACTTTCTAGCTTCATTCTGAGCAACACTGTACACAGATGACCATTCTCTCCTTCTGGAAACTTTTTTTTCACTAGCAGTACATAGCACTATCCTGGTCCTTCATTGCTGGCTCCTGCTTGGTCTACTTTGCTGGTTCCTCAAAATTTCCTGATCTAGAAACATTGTAAGGAAGCAGGAAACGGAACTCTTGTTTTCTCCATCAACACTTTGCACATCATTGGTTTTCAATGCTGATTTAGATTAGAATGACTTGGGGAAGTTGCTAAAATTTCCAGTTCCTGGGCTAGTACATGGCTCTGATAGAGTGTTTGCCTTGCTCTCCTAAGGACCTGGATACCTTTACTAGCACCATACATAGATAAGTAAATAAATAAATGCAATTACAGGGAGGCTAGAAGAGATAGCATTTAACAGAGCTTGCTGTTCTTGTCAAGGACCAAAGTTCAGATCCCAGAACCTATTTTGAGCAGTTCACAACTCTCTGAAACTCCAGCTCCAGGAGATCCAACACCCTCTTCTGGCTTCTATGGTACACACACACACACACACACACAATCATAGACACACAGACACATACACATAAATAAATAAATATAAAATGAATCTTTAAATTCAACTTTCAGAATTGAGTAATTACCCCCCAAATTATTCCCTAACTGGTCTAGGGCAGAGCCTGGTTGTCCATACATTTTAAAGTTTTTATTAATCATTCTAATATACAGCTGATGTTAACGATTATTAGCCTAGGTTGGCCTAAGGTGACATTATCTAGTCTTGTAGCTTTGAATAATATTAATACAATATTAATCTTTCCAAGCATCATCTTATCAAAGCTCATGTAAGAGATCTTCAGAAACCCCCCTACCACCAGCAGTCCCTATTCTCATAGAAAGTTCTATGTTTCCTAACAACATCTCTTGCCACTGACATATACAGATGTTATTTCACTTGACCCATCATACATCAAAAATGTCATAGACTGAAATATAAATACATCTAACTTATCAAAAACCCCAGTTTAGGAACAGGACACACTATGAAGTGTCCATTACTCACCTTTATGATTACATGACTGACTGGGAGCTTGGCTCACTGCCACTGCCCAGCAGCATGAGAGAGGATCAGACCAAATATTACTACTAGTCCAGAAAAAGATCAAAATGCAAAGTCTGAAGTATAGTTTCTACTGAATGCTTATCACTTCCACACTATCATATAGTCAAAAAAAATCACAGGTTGAACCATTATAACTTAGAGCATGTATTTGTTTCTGTACTGATTGTCTATTCACATTATAAAATCCATAGAAGGAGTCCTGTCAGTTTTGGTCACTTTGGAATCTTCATGTACTGGAATAGACCTGACGCACAGTCAATATTTAGAAAGTATCTTCTGACTAAATTAAGGGAAAACACTGGAAATTTTAAAAAGGACAGATGAGTAATTTGTATACCTAAACTGTGCCAGTGATGTTGCATGTAGTATTTAACTGTGTCTTTACAATTTTGTAAAGGAAAAAAAGTGGTGAATCAAACAGCTAGAGTGAAGAATAGCATCAATTCAGCTGACTCGGGGATTACTTAGTTCATTTACTACAAGTTTACCCTGTTACTTTGAGAACAACTTAGACTCATTTGAAGAGCCCATTAAAAGACCTCATGGGCTCTTGATAGAGACAAACTAGAACACAGACTCTCGACTGTTGCTCTAATAAGCTATACCTTCTCCTAGTACATCCAATTTATGTACATTTTTAAAAATTATTTTTATCTGAGAATAAATCCACAAAAAATATAGATCTGCAGTATCATCACGAAACCAATTATTGAACTGAACTCAAAGTAAGTCACACCTAATGAAAAGAGGATCTCAAAGACACCCACCCAAACCCAATAATTAGCCTAGAATCCAATTGAAAATAGGAAGCATCCTTTCTAGCACTTTTCCCTACTTCTACGCTACATTAAGATCATCATCTTATATTCTCAGGCCCCCTTTTAGACTTTTATTGTTTCTATGAAGAGATTAATAAACTTGAGTCAGAGACCAAGAAGAGGGGATGATGGTCCACACCATAATGCAACTTTTTTTTGAGACAGGTCTCATGTATCCCAGGCTGGCCTTGAAATCACTATGCAGCTAAGGATGACCCCCCTCCTCTCAACCTTCCAAGTGTTGGAATTATAGGTGTGGGCTACTCTGCCCAGTTTTATGTAGTGCTGGGGATTGAACCCAGGACTTCAGACAAGTTAGGCAAACACTGTACCAAATGAACTACATCCCCAGTCCCATAGTTCAGTTTTAAGGTGCCTACGATCATGATTATATGGAGACATTTACTGGAAGAGAATAAATGAAGAGGCATTTCATATCTAGTAAGCTGACTTTTATCTCTCGCCACTTTAGGTATTTAGTATGTGTGAAGGAGAAGGACCCTGGAAAACATGTCAAACTGGCTCACAGGCACCAGATCTGAAGACTGAGGGGATTTTTTTTTTAACTATTCGAGTTCTGTTCATTTGCTATAAGCAGCAAATCTGGCTCTGAGCCCAGCTCCTACAGAGGAAGATTAACATGATAACCAGTTGCATTATTTCCTTTCCCTGAAGACCCATGCTTAACTTCCTTTGGCTTAATCACAAAGTATGTTTTTTATTTGCAGTTAAAGCTGAGAGAGCAAGAGAGTAAATGCAAGAGAGAACATAGCTCCTTATAACCATCCTCCCAATTAAAAAAACATATTTAAAAAGCACTCAGCTAAAGAAAACAAACTTGAGCAATGGTCATTTTTCAACTTGTCTATAAAAAGTGACATTTTATATTTTTCAGTTAAAAAATTGTTATTTAATACCACTTGAAATAGTTTCAAAGCATTGAGAAATCAGTGCATGAATCAATGACACATCCAAAGAATCCTGTAAGTTTCAGTGAAATCCTGTTTGCCACAGATTTGGAGCATTTTTTCCTCTTGTCCTTTTGAACTTGTCTCTGTTCTGCCTCTCTTGCAAAATACCCTGTATAGTTTAAAGACTCAGACAAGACAGTAGGTCTTCATAGCAGCTCACTCACAAAACACTCCCCCAGTAGGTAGGGATGTTGGGGAGGAGAGTTGGATACAGTCGATCTTTATATGAGTATTATCTGCCCCCACCTACCCCAAAACATCCTGAAAACAGCACAGCATGCCCAGAAGTAGCTGGCCTTATTTGCAAAGCAATCCAAATGTAGCATAAGCTCCCAGAACCACTCACGCCCAAACAGAATACAGATAGCCCCAAGCCTTGAAGTCCCACTGGCCTTTAAGACAAGGTGCAAATAGGACTAGCAAGTGAAGCACAATGAATAGATGTTAGTAGAAGACCTAGAGAGGGCACAAGGCAAGAGGAACTAGATCCAAGTTTCACTTCAATTTCTTCTTTGATTTAAAAGCCATGCAGCTTTATCAGCCAACACCAGCCTATCGCTAATGACTAATATTCTGGCCACCCAAGAAGAGCTCTTAAAATATATCATTACCGAATGGTCTTCTGAGATTTGGGAGTCTGCGTGCACATTTGTGGGTCTAGACTTCTTAGTTCTTAGTATCAAGAATACCCTTAACCATCTGGAGCCTTGTCAGCACTACTTAAGAAGGTCCTTGGGGCCCCATTCCAAATGCAAGCTCCCTTTCCTTCCTTTAAATCAAAGGGAGAACTAGTATCATTTATCCAGAAAATATAAGACCAAGAGTTAAACTTTGTCATGATGTTAATTCAAGGAAGTATTCTGTTAGTAGGCACAGAAAAAGTTGTTGGGAGGAGAAAAGTCACCTGGAAGCATTTCTATTCTGCCTCAGATCAATTCAATACATATTTGTTGACTTGAACAGTGCACACTGCTAGGCTTGTTGATTCTTCTATCAAACACTACAACCTACTTTTTTCTTATAATCAAAACATACTGACCATCTCCGTGGCTGAAGTTGCAGGCACTACCTAGGGTCCTTCAGATTCTGAGCTCCTCATTCTCCACTCCAGGCATCTTGTAGACATGGCTGTGGTCTTCTTCTAGTGATGCTTTTATTAGTCAAAACTCACAGGCTTTTGGAGTAAGGAACAGGGATTCTTGATTTGGTGATGCCATGTTTGCAAGATGTCTCATTTGATCAAGTTTAGGTAAAAGTAAAACTCAGGTGGCTCTGCCTGATGACTAATGCAGGTAATCATTAAGAGAGGCTTACCAGAGAAGGCTTTCCTAAGGCCTTGACAAAGTATTTGCTGAGCATCTGGGTTACATGAACTCCACACACAAACACTTTAGACAAATACTAAAACTTACCCTCTGCTGACTGGCATTCCTTTTTCTGTAAGATTCCTCCACACACATGGTGGCAGATCTTTGTCTGTCTACAGGTTTCTGTCTAAGCACTTTCCACTCATACCGTAGTTGGGTCCCATGATGTCATTTTCTCTTAAAAAGAAGAACTACTAGGGACATGTTAAGTATACATGGGTATTCAAAAATACACTACTGGTAGATGAATGAATGAATAAATGAATGAGGGAACAAATGGCCATGTTTATCTACTTTCTTCTCTTTCTTGTCTATCTTCCATAGCTTGCTTTGACTTAAAGTGTCACCTCACATCTTGTTTGGGAGTCAAAATAACTTCTACAACTTCTTTTCCTCAGACTCTTAACTTTTTGTATTCACTCTTGTGGTCTTCTGGGATCTGGTTTCCCATCTAATCATGTTCATACCTGTGGAAAAAGGATCTTTGCTAATCTTTCATAATAATCCCAAACAGAACTCCAGAGGAGCTCTCCTCTGCTGTTCTTTCCTTTGTGGCAGCCTCCTGATGCTGGCTGTCTGATTGTACCATGAGGCTTCACACACCTGAATGAACCTGCCCTGTATATTTGTATGTATCACTTTGTTAACAAACCATCAAAGATAACCCTCACTGTCACTGCTGTATACAGACACCTTCTAAAGGGTGAAAACCCTGTTTATAAGCCTGGTAGGATCAAACACAGTAGAAAGGGGGATGGTACTTTGGAGTAATCATAGAGACTGTGTCAGGAAAATAAATCACTGACACCAATTTCTAATTTTTTTTTAAGTTTTGGGGATGGAAAGATGGCTCAGCAGATAAGAGCACTGACTGCTCTTGCAGAAGACCAGGGTTCCATTCCCAGCACCCACATGGTGGCTAACAACCTGTAACAATCTATAACTCCAGTTCCAAGGGTATCTGACTCTCCTCTGATCTCCGCAGGCATTGCATGACATGGGAGCATTTACACACATGCAGGCAATACACTCATACACATAAAATGAAAATAATAAATAAAAGATTTTTTAAAGTTTTTTTTTGTGTGTGTGCATCTATATATGTGTATGCCAGTATCTACTGAAGTTACAATAGGTCATCAGATCCCCTGCAGCTAGAGTTATAGGCTATTGTAAGCCACATGATTTGGGTTCTAGGAACCAAGTGTGGGTCTTCTGAAAGAGCAGCAACCACTCTTAAGCACTGGGCCATCTCTTCAGTCCCTACTGTGACCAATGTTGTAGGTTCTATACCATTACTCAGATGTTTGTAATTAATAATATTACTTCTGTATTCAATTGTCATTCAAAATATCAACTAACCAACATGATTTATTTTCTCACATTTCTAATTCCAACTCTTATGTTCCATAAATGATCAAATGAGAAATGAGAATTTTAAAAGGTCTTTGAAACACTCTCAGGTTTTAGATCTGCTCACTGAAGCTGGAAAAAAAACGGGAAACAGAAACGAGGGACTTTATCATCAGCTCTGCTCTTCCCGTGGCAAAAGAGCTCATCGTGTCTTTCCTTAAGAGGCAATCCACGTCGCCGCATGTTCACACCTATCTACTTTTTCCTAATATCATCTGCTGGTGACATGTTTCTTTGACTTCACCAGGCAGTGATCAATGTTAAGAGCAGATAAGCAATTATGAGTCATATGATCTTTTGTTTCTTTATTTAAAAAGCAAAATTCTGAAGAATTATTGGGAGAACTGAAGAAATGTGTAAAAAATACATTATAACTAACAGATTTGTAAAGTTATCTATTAATTGCTTTGTTCATGACAGACTTTGTGCTGAGATCTCCACAGGTCTCATCTCAGCTATTCTGAATGTTAGCAACACATAGGAAAGTCCTTGGGATTTACTCAGTTCAAGATCCTTTTCCTTCTTTGAAATCTGAATGCATTTATCTACAGAATATTTGAGTATATAAGAACAGTCTGAGATAAGTTATTTATTTTTCAAGGTCTCAGTTAGCATGGGCAGAATACAGAATTAAACCAAGTCTTTACTGCTCCATGATTTTGACCACCTGTCCAAGTTGTTAAGGTAGAATTCTTTTAAGAGCTCTGAATTAGCTACAGATAAAGTGACATGAAAAAGCCTTAGTTTTTTCCTTTTTTATAGTAATTTTGAGGAATCAAAATCTCAGTATTAAAAAATTTGGTAAGCCATAAAATATTAAGCAAGAATAGACTGCTTTAATTAATGTCCCTTTCTAGTAAAAAAGGATAGCCATGCCATAATGAGGTTTTACTGCTGAATCAAATACATTGAGTCAGTAGCATGTATCCCTGTTCATGGGAGACCTAAATGTTACCTGTGGGACTGCTTCTTTACATGTGAGCCATGGCTAACTTCAGAGTTTGTAAAATTACAGTTTTTAAGAAAAATATAAAATTCCTGAAACCCATGATTACAATGCTGCATGGCTCTTCTTGCTCAAGCGGACTTGGATCTTTCTAGACCTCTTTTCCATTTCCTGAATCCAAACACTCTTCCATCCTAATGAGACAAGAAGAAGCAAGTATAACTTTATCATTTTATATTTTCAAAGCCCTTTCCTTATCATTTGTTTATGATCTGGGAAATAGGAAAGAGGTGTGAGGCTTGGAGTCTCAGGTACTGTCTGTGGAGTCAGTCCACAGATTTAAAATGTATCAGTGTTTAAGAGTGACAAATGGTCCTGTGGTCATGGAAACATAACACTGAGAAATTCTACAGATGGCAGAATTGACTATCATGGTATGTCTGTGTAGGGAGCCAGATAAAATTACCAGTAATTTGGTCCCAGTCACTATCCAAGGGCAGCAGGGAACTAATACCGGCTCATGCTGGTAAGAACCAGGGTACTTTAACAGGTGCTTTAGGCTCGAGGAAGCTTTACCTGCCTGGCCAAAGCTTCTTTGAAAATGTTCTGTTTTCTAACCTATCTTCCATCTTATTCAACATCTGAGTCTAAAAGTTCACCTTGCCTGTTCTGTGTTCCATAAAGTTTATCTAAATTGCAACAGTGAAGCTTTACAGACCGCCCCCTCCCCCCCGGCATTTAAAGTATGTCTTGGTAGTACACAAGTAATAATGATAGGAATTTCTAGGAATTGCTTATCACATATGCCTAACTGCAACATGAAACTATTCCAATTTTGTGTTATTACAGATGATGAAATTTAAGTCAAATTAACTTGTGTTGCAGAATGCATTAGAACTATGGTTTGTATTCAAGATCTCTTAATGTCCGTGTTTGTTAGTTACAGCACTGGATCCTGAACTTTGAATCTACTAGAAATACCTAAAACATTTTTTAAATATAGGAAAAATATAAGCAAAGACCAATATTCTTCAAAATTCATGTACCAGAAATAATCCTTAACTATTCTTGTTAAGAACTGGAACAAGGAAGATTTGCCCTGTTTGCACCACACCCTGGGTTATGACATCACAAACACAAGGAAAGAAATCTTTTGTTTCTTAAATGCAAGCCTTTCAAATTTGTTTTGTTTTGTTTTGTTTCTGGGGCCATCCCAGTTCCTTTAGAGAAAATAGCTTAGGCTTACATTCTTCTGATCACCTAAGCTCAGGCTTGGAGATGTGGGCACTTAAATTTGCCAACACTGAGCTCACCAAGGAACCTGGACTGCAAACAGGCAACAGTTTGCACTGCCTGATTCACACAGCCCACAAGCCTAGGATATAATCTTACAACCTAGGAGGATGATGCTGAGTACTGTTGTACCCCATCTGGGAACACAGGCTTTCTTCCCTCGGTGAATCTACATTTACAGAGTGCTGCTGAAGTCAAGATATGGCTGTTCCTGGGAGACAGACCATATAAAACGGGAGGTCAGAAGTTCATAGATCATGCCAACCTCACCTCAGGAAGCACATCTAGGCTTTTCTTAGCTTGAAAGTTTGAAAACAATTTCCAAACTAGACTTTTTGTTCTGAATCACGCTGCAAGACTAGGATGGGCATCTTCCCAGAAGGCTCTGGGGGCTCTAAACACAATGTTGAAATTGTCAAATGGATCATTTCTATGAAAAATAGCTCTTCAGCAGCCTGGTGAAAAGTGAGACTAGCATGTCTTAGAGGTCTGTCTTGAGAGTGGTCGTCCAGGCATCTTGCTAGGCACTTTATATTCTTATTATATTTAACTCTCACCTCCAACCCCTTTCATGATGAAGAAATTTAAGGACTTTGGGGAAGGATAACTAACACTAAAGACCTTTTGAAAAAGTTAAATGGAAACCTATCACCATAGAAACATCCTAAGATATACATAGACACATATAAAAAGAGTTTAAATGGAGTTACCCTATAATGGAGGAACAACAGGAGAGCAAATAAAAACCTTGTGCTAGAAATGGGTTACTTCTTTTGTTGCTCAGGGGGAGGTCCTGGAGACCCCTAAACATGATTGGATATTGCCATTGCTCTTGGTTACCCTCCAGAACTTTATGGCAAGACCCTGTTGCTGAAGATACTACATACTTGAGTCATAGAACATTGAGAAATCAAACTGGTACTGACCTTGAAGCTTTATCCCTACTGGTTAGCTTCCATAGTGCTAGAAGGTGCTATGCATGCAACTGGAACAGAAAAGTAATCATCAACCTTTCCCAGCTGTGAACTCTGAGAGTTACAATAAGAACTGGCCCAGCAGACAAGAAAAAATAATGAAAATCAGAGCAGACATCAATGAAATAGAAACAAAGAAAACAATACAATGAATTAATGAATCTAAGAGCTGGTTCTTTGGAGAGATAAACAAGATTGACACACCCTTAGCCCAACTAACTAAAAGAAAAAAAGGAGCAAACCAAATCAACAAAATCAGAGATGAAAAGGGTAACATTACAATGAACACCAAAGTAATCCAGAAAATTATAAGGAATCACTTAAAAACCCTATATTCTGTTAAATTGGAAAATGTACAAGAAATGGGTGAATTTCTAAATGCAATCAAACCACCAAAGTTAAACCAAGATGAGATCGACAACTTAAACAGACCCATAACATATAAGGAAATTGAAAACTTAACACAAAATCTCCCCAGTAAAAAAAGCCTAGGTCCAGATAGAGTCATAGCAGAATTTTATCATACTTTCAAAGAAGAACTACAACAAAGACTGCTTAAATTATTCCAAACATGGTGAGAACTCTGAAACTCCTTCTATGAAGCCAGTTTTGGTTTACTCTAAAACCAAAACTGGGTAAAGACACAACAATAACAGAAAAGTACAGACCAATATCCCCAAAGAACAGAGGGGCAAAAATTCTCAATATAATACTTGCACACTGCATTCAGACACATATCAAAATGATCATCCACAATGATCAGGTTGGCTTTATTACACAGATGCAAGGATGGTTTAATACATATAAGTCAAAATGTATTAAATCATGCATAAACAGACTCAAAAATAAAAATCACATGGTCATCTCAATAAATGAGGAAAAGGCCTCTGACAAAATCCAATATACATTCATGATAAAAATCATAGAGGGAACTGGACTAGACAGAACATAACTCAATGTAATTAAGGCTATATATGACATACCCAGAGCCAATATCATCAACATCAATCTAAACAGAGAAAAACTCAAAGCATTCCCATTAAAATCAGGAAAAAGTTAAGTTCAGGAAAAAGTTAAGTCTTTCAACTATCCCCACTCTTTTTCAATACAATGTTTGAAACCCTAGCTAAAGCAATAAGACAAGAGAAAGAAATTAAAGGAGTAACGATTGGAAAAAAGAGGTGAAATTAGCCCTAAAATTTCACTAGAAAACTAAAAATGGCAAACACTTTCAGCAAAAGTACAGGATACAAAATCAATTAACAAACATTACTAGCTTTTTTATATACCAATAACAAATAGTCAGAGAAAGAGATTATAGAAACATTCCCCTTCATGAAAGGCTCAAAAAAAAAAAATCCGGGAATAAACCTAATCAAAGATATTAAAGATGTCCACAATGAAAACTTTAAATCTTTGAAGAAAGATATTGAAGATACTAGAAGATGGAAAAACCTCCATGCTCATAGATTGTTGGAATTAATATTGTGAAAATGACCATCTACCAAAAGCAACTTACACATTCAATGTAATTCTAGTCAAAATCTCCATGACATTTTTTACAGAAATAGAAAAAAAAAATCCCCAAATACATACGGAACCACAAAAAACCCTAGATAGTAAAAGCAATCCTGAGCACAAAGACAATGCTGGGCGGATTACAATACTAGATTTCAAACTATATTACAGAGGTATAGTGATAAATAAAACAGTATGATATGGGTACAAAAACAGATATGTAGACCAATGGAACAAAACAGAAGACCCAAGCATGAGTGGGCACAATTATGGCCACCTGACATTTGACAAGCTGCCAAGAATACACACTAGAGGAAAGAGTATCTTCAACAAATAGTGTGAGGGGAACTGGATGTATAAAAATAGACTCATATCTATCACCCTGTGTAGAAATAAACTCCAAATGGATCAAATACCTCAATGTGAAACCTGAAACTGTTAGAATAAAACATGGGCAGTACCATATAAGATATAGGTGTAAGAAAGGACTTTCTAAATCAGACTCTTGTTTACTTAGTAATTAAGGTCAACAATTGACAAATGGGACCTCATTAAATAAAAAGATTTCTATACAGCAAAAGAAACAATAAATTGAGTGAAGAGAAAGCACACAAAGTAGGAGAAAATCTACATCCTCTACTGAGGATTAATTTCCAGAATATACAAAGAACCAAGAGAACATATGGCCCAATTTTTAAAAATGGGCTACTGATCTGAACAGAGAGCTCTCAAAAGAAGAGATAAAAATTACTAAGAAATACCCTTAAAAAGTGTTCAAAATACTTATCAATTAGGGAAATGCAAATTTAAAACTACTTTAAGATTTTATCTTACCCCAGTCAAAATGGTTAAGATGAAGAAAACAATGACAACAAATACAGACAAAGATGTGGGGAAAGAGGACCCATCATTCACTGCTGATGGCACTGAAAACTGGCGCCGTTAGTGTGGAAATCAGTGTGCAGAATTCTTTAAAAAATCAAAAATAGATCTTCCATGTGATTCAGTTATACCACTCCTAGGCGTTCACCCAAAGGATTCAATATCCTACTACAGAGATACTTGCTCAGCCATGTTTATTGCTGTTCTTGTCACAATAGCTAGGAAATAGAAATAATCTAAAATGTTCCTCAACCAACAAATGTATAATGAAATGTGGCATATTTACACTGTGGAGTTCTATTTGGGTATAAAGAAAAATCAAATCATGAAATTTGCATGTAAATGAATGGAAACTAGAAACTGTGTACAAGTAACACAAACCCAGAAAAACAAGCAATGCATATTCTTCGTGGATCTTGAGGAAGATGAGGTTTGAGAGAGGGGAAACACGAGTTATTAAGGGGGAAATGTGGGAAATGTGGGGTACTTTAGCTGGAGAGAGAGGAATGGGAGCTCTATGGGAGAGAGAGAGAGAGAGAGAGAGAGAGAGAGAGAGAGAAAAGAGAGAGAGATTAAATAATACCTAAATGGTATGAAAAACCAAAGGGAAATGTAGTATTAATAAGCCTATTGGAAAAACATTTATTAAATAAATGAGTATGCATGTATAATAAAAATCAGTGCCAAGCATGAGGAATTCTCCCTTTGAGCTGTTGGTCAGAGTAGTCCAAGAGACTCCCCAAATAACACGGGCTATTGCCAAAGCCCTTTACTGCCTCCCAGAACTTGAAGTTAAGTCCCTATTGCTGAAGACACAACATACTTCAGATACAGGATTTGGAGCAACTGAGCTGGAACTGACCTGGAAACCTCCTCGCTGAGGACTAACTCTCATAGTATCAGAAGATACTGTGTAAGCTGCCAGAAAAAAACCAATTGATGATCCTACCGAGCTAAAGCCTACAAACCACAACAGTGACAGGCCCAGCAAAAAATTGCCGATGGTGCAGTGGTGACCCTTTTATCTCGGTGGTAATCAATAGCTATCTAATTCAACTTAATGCCCACTCAATAGGAGGGAAGTCCTGTGTGGTACTATAAACATCATCAAGTAAACCGGCCTTGACAGACTCTAAAGAAGAACTTTCCCAGAACAACATAATTTCTTACTGTATTCCAAATATGTATTCTTATATTTAAAGACAAGTATACATCTACCTCATCACTCACCAAAGTTCAACAAATGGACATGACAAGGAAGCTGCAGCAATGAAATCTGCACAGTGTGGTAGTCTAACAAGATCTGCATAATGACAAATGAGTTGACATGCCAAGGTGGATGGGGGGAATGTTACAGGATCCCACCTCAAGCTGAAGAGCTACAGGTAATCAATGGATGCTGAGGGAGGGAGGAAGAACCAGTCTTCTCCAAATTGATGGGGGACTAGGAGAGATGGAAATAACATAAAGACAGTACTCATACATGAAATTCTCAAAAAATAAAAAAATACTAAAAAGAACATATACTCGTGTTTTAAGTAATTTGAGGTGTAGAACAAGATGGGAGGGTTTTAACTATGTAATCAAGAATATATACTTGTTAATACTGTTTACTCTTTGAAACCTTATTACTTCATCTTTTAGTAATGGGAATCAGCACACACCAAATGTTGTGTTCGTGTTTGGGAGTGGTGAGTTTTTGTTGCTCTTTCAATATTTCTCTTGCTAAGTTAGAACTTAGGAAGATGAGCATGACCCATGTAATAATAAAGATTTAAAACTCTATTATATTTAATAGATAGAAATTTCAACAGGGTGCTCTTAAAATTTCATGTGGCTTTGCAAATGGCATCCATTTGTCTAAATGATTTGCCCTAGTTTAATTCTGCA
Source organism: Eospalax fontanierii (assembly GCA_035773235.1). Lineage (NCBI taxonomy): Eukaryota > Metazoa > Chordata > Mammalia > Rodentia > Spalacidae > Eospalax > Eospalax fontanierii. Next base: position 61,992,112 of record CM069538.1, read on the forward strand.
GTGTTGTTCCATTTGAATGTCAGAGATACAAATCCAATCCACAATCACCAAACTTCACAAATACATTCCAGATGACATTCACACACATACTGGTCCCTATAGAGTACCTACACATGGCAAAACTCAAAATAATGAGTGTTTATTAGGAGAGTGTATTAGCCCTCACCAGAGAAACAGAATCAAAAGAACAAATCTACATTATGAAAGGGAGTCATTAGATTGGCATCACAGTAGGGGTAAGTAGCCTCACAGTGCTGTCTATATGTGACGATGCTAAGAACTTGGTAGCAGCCCAGTCAATAAAATTAGATGCCATAGCAATCCCAATATGGAGCTGGAGGATTCCTAGAGAGCAGCTCCTCTTTAGTTCATATTAGAAAGCTGAAGCAGCTCAGTTCTGGTATCAGTGAAGGATGCAGCAGCAGTGGCAGCAACAACAGGACAAACAGGGTAGATGTGCTCATCAGCAAGAACCTAAGGGAAGTAGACAAAGCAGCACTGCTTTCCATAAGACCCCTTTTCACAGGTGGGCATGTCTCTTATTTGATTCTCTTTCTTCTTGCTGAAAAACAATGCTTGGTACTGAAGATGTAGCCCAGTGGTAAATAGGATTATGAAGCCCTGTGTTTAACGCTCAGTGTCTCTCTCTCTCTCTCTCTCTCTCTCTCTCTCTCTCTCTCTCTCTCTCTCTCTCTCTCTCTCTCTGTGGTGGGATTGTAAATTAGTCCTGTCACTATGAAAAGTTGAAATATGGAGCCAGCTATCCCACTCTGGGTATTTACCCAAAGGACTCCGAGTCACCGTATCTCAGGGATACTGTCACATCAGTGTTTACTGAGGCACTGGTCATGACAGCTAAGTTATGGAACCAACCTATATGTCCTCTAACCAGGACTGGGTAAAGAGAATGTAGCTGACATGCACAAGGGAATTTTTTTTCAGCCATAAGTGGAATGAAGTTATGTCTTTTGCAGGAAAATGGATGTAACTGGAGATCATCATATTAAGTGAATTAAATCAGTCTTGGAAAGACAGATATTGCATGTTTTCTTTCATTTGTAGGTCCTAGATTTTGTACAGACAATAAAGTCATCAAGTACAGAACACGTGAAACTGTGTAAGGCAAGAAAGAGGACTGACGGGAGTGAGAGGGATTAGAAAGGGAAGAGTAACAAGGGAGCAGGCAGAATGTGCTCAAAGTCATGTCATACTTGTAGAAAAGGACCTTATGTAACCCAGGATAATAAAAAATTTAAATCTAGAAGAACAAAATGACTTAGGAATATAATGAAGAATTGAAAGAATAACCTTGGGCTGCAGAGATGGCTCCACAGTTACGAGCACAGGCTCCTCTTACAGAGGACTCAGGTTCAATTCCCAGAACTGACATGGTGGCTAAGAACTATCCATGATTCCAGGTACAGGGCAATCCAATGCCTTCTTCTGACCTCCACGGGCATTGCCTGATATGGGTGCATCTACACACATGCAGGCAATACATTCATACAAATAAAATAAAGTAATAAAAATGTTTTAAAAGAATAACCTTCTATCTTCAACTTTATTTTTTATTTCTGTGGATTGTTTTTGGACAGGGTCTACCCATAGCCCCAGCTGGCCTAGAATTCACTATGTATATCAAGCTAGCCTTGATCTTGAAAAGACTTGCCTGCCTCTGCCTCCTGAGTGCTAGGATTAAAGGTGTCCACCACCACACCTGGCCTTAAACTTTATTTTTAATAACACAATTATATTTTTATGATATTAAATATACATTTTGTATAGAAATATGTACAAATAATAAATATAAATATTGATATATTATTATAAGATATGTACAAGTTAATTAGGTCAGGACAGTTGACATAAAACAGAAACTGGAAGGCCTGGGCTGTCTTCCAAAACATTTTGGTTTTGACCTAACATTGTGCCTTTTCATATTTGCTATGAACAAAATTATAAAGTAGATGAAATATACCTTAGTGTCTCCAAAATCTCCTATCTTAGATATACCTTTAGTACCTCCAACCTGTAGCATCTGCTAATTCCCAGGGCTTCTTGAGGAACCATTCTACAATATTATTGTCCCACACTTTTCAATTTCTTTTTCTCCAGCAAATCGACCTGCCCAGTGTATTGCTTCCTGGGATGCCTTCTTCTGCAATGTGGATATGAGTGATGTTATTGTGTCAGTGTTTATTTCTTCTCTAGCTTCATGCTATATTTTTGCAGGCACCTTCCAGAACTTACCTTAGCCTAAGGTGTCTATCACAGGCAGATATATTACACTCTACAATACTAGCCCTTTCATTAGAAGAGTATATGTGTGCTCTGGCCTTTCTGTTAGTGAATCTTTCATAGTAGAACGCTATCATCCCATCTCTAAGAAAAGTCTTCATCTTAACTGAATCTTCACACACACAAAATCTGACATAATACACTTTCTGAATTCACTCTTCACTCAGAATGTCCATTGTAGTCATATAAATTCTAGCAAACATTTGGTGTGGTTTCTCTGTCTTAGCTCATTCCTCCACTTTCTTAAACTTCTAATTTGGGGACCAACTCCTTGGTCATAATGTCGTCATCCTCCAGGGAGCTCCCTGTTCTTTACTTCTCCTACTATGAGCCTCTTAGTCACTTAAAAAAACTCTAACTTTCCCCTACTCTAGGATTCTTTTCTTCTTTGCTTTTCAGGATGGAGCTATCAGTCTTTTGTGCTTGCTGTGTTTCTTTCTTTAGATGACTCTACATAAAACTTCAATATGTAAAAACAGAAAAAGGAATGCAGAAGCAACTCTGTTAGGGTCAAATATTTTTAAGACAATCATACTTTTACGTTGACAAGAGTGACTTTTGTGAAATTCTCTTGAACTTTTTGCACTTAACAAGAGCTATTTCCTTTAAAATAGTGTATACATAACTTCAAAAGGGAATACAAAAATTCTATACTTCCTAGAAGGAGCAAAAAGGAGGAAGACTTATACCAACAGAGTTCATCAATGATTTTGCAAATGTTGAGCACTTTAGGGATAAAGGAAAGGTGACAAGTATGGGTCTCTCTCTCCTGGAGTTTCCAGTCTAGGACTTCAGAAAAATGTGTGTGTGTGTGTGTGTATACCTAATGTGTAGGGGAACACTATGTGTCACAGTATACACATGGAAATCAGAGGATAACTTTGTGAAGTCAGTTCTCTCACTTTTTAAAAATATTTATTATTTTTATTTTATGTATATGGGTGTATTGTCAGTATGTATCTAAGTGACTCTGTGTCATGCAGTGCCCATAGAGATCAGAAGAGGGTATCAGATTTCCCGGAATTAGATCCCTAGTTACTGATGGTTGTTAGCTACCAGGTGAGTGCTGGGAGTCGATCCTGGGTCCTCTGCAAGAATAACCAGTGTTCTTAATCATTGAGCCATCTCTCCAGTCCCTCTTCTCACTTTTAAGTGGCTCCTGAGGATCAAACTCAGGTCATCAGGCTTGCATGGCAAGCACTTACCCACTGAGCCATCTCACTCTCACTGGCCCTGGAAGAGTTTTTAAAGACCTAAATTATCAACCACAGGTCATTAGCATTTATTTGACATCAATCAGTGTTTGTTTGTGGCATGGGGGAAAGAATTGTGATCCACAATTAAATGAAGGTGAAAACATCAAGTTAAGCAACTCAGGCTTACTCAGAGTCTTTACATGCTAACATACACCATGACACTGGTGGGGCTGGGGGGGCCACACAGGATAAAATACAATATAATTTGCTTTCCTTATTTACCTTAACACAAATCTTTTTTTGAGATCTACCCATTAACATCAACTGTTACCAGAACATATTTCTGTTAATGCTTCTGAGACCAAGACCTAAGGCCATGCACGTCCTTCTACACATGAGGAAACCGAGTGGCCTAGAAGTGGGTGGGGGCACATGGGGAGACGACACGGTGAGGAACTCAGTCTTGCTGTTTCCGTGATCCTTTCCCCATTGCAGATTACCTGCTTTTATTCTCTTCTTACTTCTTTCTGGAAGACAAGAATCATGTCTCTTTCTTCTTTATTTCCTTCTAGTAACAGGAATGTTACTAGTCTTGTCATATATTCCAATCTTTTTCATGTTGTCTATAGGTTTGCATTACAAATTCTTTAAAGGCAAAGATTAGCCTCTAAACATTGAAATAGAAGACAATTAGCATTCAGAAAATTTAACTAAAAGGTGGTGGTTGATAGCTTCCTGTATACCTCATCCCTCTAGACTCACAAAACTTCCTTCTAGATCCTGCCTGTTTCCCAATCCAGCACTGTGTACAATAGCACTGCTACCCTGAAACAGGCTGTTCATATAGTGCCATAAGTTATATTAATGTGTTTTAAATTTTATTTTGCACACTCATGCAAAAAATGTTCATTGTTATTATATAATATTCATATATGATGAAGTCAATGCTCCACAGAACACATATTTGTCTTATTATAAAGGATCAGGTTGTATATGCGCTTTTTTGAGTATGAATTTCACCTTACGTGGTTCTGCATTTAATTTTTAAAAGGTTCTTAGATACAAATTAGGACATATGGACATGATTTTAGACTTTGGAAACCTGAAATAGGAAGAAAAAAAAAAAAAAATCCACTGTCTCAAGAGGGATCTGCTATTGCATATAGGGACTGCTACGCTGCCACCTTGTGGTAAGTATGTGCAAGAGTTGGATAAATACAGATGGCCTTTTGTGTCTTACTGAATAATGACTAAGAGAAAAATACTAAATACTTTAGAAAAAAAAATTTAACCACATGGACAATCAGTCTTTGTCTTCATGATCAAAACAACAAGTATTGGCTATTTATGAGTACTTGCTACATGTATAATCTGCTCTGTAGAAGGATTTCAAAATTCTCTGTAGATCATGACAGTAACCATATTTCAGTAAACTAAAAAGTAAACACTGCTGAATTAGATGTATTGGAAAATGACTTCATTGTGTTTCTGTTATCATCTTTTAGGACCTTGCTAACTTGGTCCTCAGTGATATGGTACATTGGAGTAGGCCATGAAATACTCTACTTATATGAGGTTTAACTGGCCTCAAGTGATAGCAAAATATCATGGAGGCTGAGATGCTTTGATAAGAAAGCATCAAAAGCCATCTCCTTACTTCTTGACAATCATCCCCTTTTCCACAAGTAAGTGACTCACCCAAAGCGTGTCAAGATGGAACCCATTCACTCATTCTTCATCCAGACTATAATTAATACGTGTCAGTCATAAGCAAAGCACTCGCCAAATTGACGAAATATCATTGCAAGCAAAAATATACATGGTCTTTAATACTTTTTACAGAACACTAACTGGGCTTCACCCTATAGACTTGCATCAGTAAAGTGGCTGACGATCAATAGAAAATAATCATTATTCATGAGCTTTCATTTATGTCTTCCAATTGTCCCTGAGGGAAGTTACCCCAAGACCTGAGAGAAAAAAGAATAGTGGTAAGCCAAAAGAGCTCATCAAAAAGAGAGTTTTAACATAGAGAAAAGGGCAAGAAACAGAAAATACTTCTGAGTTAGAGACCCACTGAAAGATCATTGGTAGAGATCACTTAACAAGTGGTCATAGAATAAACAAAGCACTTTTCTCAAATACACAGACAAAATTAAAATTCAGTCAGTGACTCCAAGCAGAGAAATCACAACTTCAGAACAGGACACAAATGAAAAGTTAATTAACACGGAAATAATAAACAGGAATAAAATTAAAAGGATAGGCAGTGTAGACCCGAGCAGAGAATGCTTCAGGAAAGAAGCCACGCCTAAAATTGCTGAGCTGGCTATTAAAGACGGACAGGAACTGAGTAGGTGGAGAGGCAGGGAAAGGGGAACTGAAGAACATTTCAGTTGCAAGACACAGCAGAGAATAGTCAGAGTGTGACCTAGCTAGATATACACTTTGAAGATAATGAGAAGTTTGAGATCTCTGGGGCCTACAAAGTTCTCTTCTCTGAATGTAGCTAGAGATCACAATCTTCAGATAGTGAGTTCTAGTCTTAAATTTTTTCCTGTTTTTCCTCCTAACCTGAGTCAGGTGAGCAGAAACATGTCACCGAAGAATAAAGTTATCACATTAGAACCAGAATTTGGCGGAAGAAAGCCTTGTTGCTGTCAGGTCTCCCAGCTCCCCTTCCCTGCCAGAGCTTCCTGTCCTGAACTCAGGGCAAAGCCTGCGTCTTCTCCTCAGGAAACAGGATCTAGAATGTTTGTCATATCAGAATGTAGATGACAGCTTCTAGGAAAATGTGCTCAGAGCAGAAAATACAGGGCTTACATGGATTTGGATGTATGGCCAGAGGGGAAAGAGGGAGCTGAGAAAGAATCACAGGAGTCCCAAGGAAGTCACGTGGCAATGACACACAGAAAACCAGATGCTCGGCATCATTCGCCTCCCTTGTCCATTGTGAGCATCTCCTGAGCTCCTGATGTCGCTCTAATAAGCAACCTCCACATTGACTTATTTCCCTGGGTTCTTTCCTTTACACTCTATTAATATCTACGTCTTGAAGATTTGAATGTACAAAAGCATTTAATAGCCTGTGAATCCTTATTCTTGACATAAAGCCAATTACAGTTTTATGGCATAGTTTATGGCAAATCACATCCCTCAAACCAAATCTGACCCACCACCTATTTTTGTAAAGAGGGTTTTATTGGAACATAGCCATGCCCATTTGTTTAAGTACTGTCTATGGATGTTTTTGAGCTACAATGGCAGAGTAGAGTGGTTGTGACAGAGAACATATGGCCTGCAAAGCCTGCATTATTTATAATCTGAGTCTTTATACAAGAAACTGCTGACCATCTCATCATAGGGAGCACACATATACTCACAGACTTTATTACTACAGTTGAGTTCAAACTTAGTGGATGAGGTCATGTAATCTCTTCAAGTCCAAGTTGTGTCACCTCAAAAATAAATGGCAATAGAAATACTAGCTTTGTCTATATCATGAGTGGTATGTATTAAGGAGTAAATAAAATAACACACAAATATTTATATACTGTAAATATGCCCAGAGGTCTCTAATTTTCCCACTGAAATTCTGTAGTATCTCTACTCCAAGGAGAGTGGGCCATATCATCCTGTTAGCTGGACTCTCATTTCTCCAACTGCCTCAAACACGTTCCCCAGAATACCCCTTACTTTAACTAGTTTTCTCATTATTTGGTATTTTCCCAACAAATTCAAAGAAACTGAACTCAGTGGTTTCATTAATAAATAGGAAGGCTTTACAATGGAGAAAGCCAGATAGTTACCAAAAGAAGACCACTCCGGCTAGATCCAAGAGTGAAACAAAGATGTGCTCAGATGTTTGAAGTTGAAAAAGACTTTGGAGACAGTGGCCAGAAGTTTATATTGGAGTCTATGAATGATCATAAATCCCTGGAGTACTCGGTAACAAGGTTAAAGCAGCAGGTGCAGAAAGAATTGGGGGGAAACCCTGAGGGACTACCATTCTTTAGAGTTTCCAACCAGGTTCCATTTTGAGATTGGGATCAGGCCTAAAAAGTTACCTTTCATGGCCTCCCCACCCCTCACCCTCTAGTTCCCTCAGTGATTAACAGCCTGGCCCTGAGCCTGACAGTAAGCTGTAGCCTCCAACTTAAAGGAAGCTCAGCAAGAATGACCTTGTCAAACTCACTCCACAGAGCACTGTGAATGTCAGTGAGCATCTCTTAGAGATTTACGGCTCTGAACCTAGTCTCCTGTTACTTGGTAATTCGGCTGAATTTTCCATTGAGCAATAAGACAGGATAACGGCAGAGCTACTCAAGGTTAGCAGCCTTCAGAAGTCCACCCGGTTCTACAAAACTTCTTCCTAATGGTACACAGAGGAGATTTATTGGGATGTTTTTGCAGGCCAGGAAATTGCTAAATGATTTTGTCGTTGACAAAGGAGCAAACGTCACTGCCCAGTTTCTGTTGGACTTTCTCCACCTCGTTAGATTGGGAGAAAATAGCCCAATTCCTAGTTCAGGTTCCACGTGGGGGTGGGGGGCAACCCAAACCATATTCCAATTTCACTGTTTTCACTTCCGGGATTATTGATGTCAACTTTAGGGCACAGCTTATATTTGGATTGCCACTTGTTTTCCTGTTCTTGTGGGATTCATTTACTGGGCTGGGCAGTCAACACTTTGTAGTTATGCTTGTTCTGAGTTGACAAAGGAAAAACTACAATAGCAGAAGTAATTTTCTTTCTAGCATTTTTACATATGAATTAAAGCTGTTAGAGCTATTTACATATGAGTTAAAGTGTTAGAGCTATTAATGGAAACTTGCTATTTACACTAAAGGGAAAGCTATGAATGTGCCACTGATCCTAATTTCCAATGAGTATCTATCATTTACTCTTCCTAAAGGTCAGGGAACCTCCAGACCAAATCATGCCTGCTCCACTGTTTATGTCCAGTGTGGCATAAAAGCAATTTAAAAAGCACAAGATTGTAACAGTACCATGACACAAAAAGCACCATATTGGCTTTGGTCAGAATGAAGCTAAAGAAAGCACTAATACTTGACATATTCCCTCCATAGTGGTTAGAATCAAGATGCAGGGCAAAGCAACAAAGAGACGCTATCGGTGATAACTTTTGAAATAAAAGATTGAAGAAATGATAGAAGATTTAAAAATTAGAAAGATATGCCATTTTTAGCATTCAATGGTTTTTTCTTTATTTTCTTTTATTAAGGTCTCTCTCAAGCAACTTTAAAAATATTAATATTTTATTACAACTTGATTCAACATGACATTCTGGCATCCACCACGGCCAAGGGTATAGAGAGGAGGGGAAGTGCTCCCAAACTGGGGAGAGATTTCTGGGTCCCAGCAGAGGGATTCGGCCTCAGGTTTCCATCTGCTTAAAAAATAATAATAAAAGCATGAATGACAACTAAACCCCTTTGGAAGCACTACAGTACAAAGACACTCCTCATCTTTTCCTACTCCAAAGAAAGTTAAATAGGAAATAAAACTAGAATATTTTGCATAGAGAGGTGAAACATTTTTATCCCTATCGGCTATGGGCCAGAAATGGAAACACATTACCAATATTGGCCCATACTCATTATCTCTCACCAGAAAAGAAGTTAGTTGTGTCTGGTCAGAGACTGCCTTGCTATTTCCTGACTATGGCTTCAGTTCTGCATAGGCTCCCGATCTCCACCCCACACCCCATTCCTTGTGGTTCGGGGTTGTCTGCGAAGCTCCACTCCCTTCCTTTTCCCGAGTCACTGTTACAGGAATTACTGCAAGATTAATTCTCTCGTATTATATTTCACTCAACAGAAGAACAACTCACAAGTCTGCGCTTCTGGGACAAGAATAAAAGATCTACAAAATACTAAGTTCTTCAGAAAGAAACTTTTAGGGAGATTTAGGGTTGGAAAAAAAAAAAATCAGCCCAGCAGACACAATGTCAGAGTTTCTATATATTCACCTAGCAGGTAAAAATTCATCATACTATGCAAATAACCAACCGATCTACAGGCATATTTCAGATAACTGGGATAATGTAAATTGCATGTTAAAAGGTAGATCTCGTGCTGTAATCTACACTTTATAATATGGTGCCTTCAAAACACTTTTGTATCAATTGTGTAACTTGAGAGAGATGATCATGATATACAAACATACCTCTTAACTTGTATTAGCTAGAAGCGTTTATGTCCTTTTTTAATTGATAGAGCTTAATTTTTAGAGGTTTTTAAGCATACAGAAAAATTGAGTTATTTATGTCTTCTTTAGGCCATTTTTCTTCTTAAAAGCTATGGGGTGTTTTGCTACGATGAGAGTAATGTGTTTTCTAGAGTGGGAGGTGATGTTTGAGAGGTGAGCAACAGACCCTGGAAGCAGATCCTAACTCTGCCCTTACCAGCTCTGTGATCCAGGGTATGTGATGTTCTTATCCTTGCTGTGTCTCAGTTTCCTTATCTTGGGAGAATAACAATAATAATAACATAATCAAAGAAGTATAAGAATTAAGTGAAATAATAAGATACATAATACATAGAGTATGTTTAAGTATACGACTGTTACATTCTATTTCAAGTTGTACTTTAGCTAAAAAAACATTACTCTATGGAAGTATAAACCTGATCCAGAATTCTGATCTTTTGCATGTATTTACCCTGCCTGAGGCCTTTTGCATTAAACTAAAGAGAAATAAAATGTTCTTATGGCCTGCCCAGAAGCAGAGAATTGAAGACATCTGGTTTTCTACCCAATCTTGTTAACTGAGCTTTTTGATCTGCTCTGAAGAGATAGGATTAAAGAGAAAAGTCATAACAAACTGAGAGACAGCCTCTGGGTCAGAAGCTACCGTTGACAACGGGGAAGGGTGAAAGACATAGCAGATCACTGGAGAGAGCCCAGTGGAGCATCGCAAGTACCACAGAGGCTCAGGCTAGCCCTTTAGGGCTGGCATTCATGTTGCCTGACACAATGCAATACAGCTTGGGACTGCCAGGAATGTAAAGGGGCACTCTCAGGGCACAAAGTTTCGACATGACTAACCGTCATAAACTAGACTATGGGCAGCCGAATCCTGGCATTAATTCTATGTACTTTATCTCTCCTCATGGGCTTTGGAAGCTGAAAATTTCTGAGTTAATTTCACTCCCACATCATGAACAGTGACTGCAATCAAATACATTCTGAGGGCTTTTCTATCTCCTCGATGGAAGAAAAAGAACAAGAATGTTGGGGTGTGCATGTGGGTACGTTGAAAGGGAAAGGCAGGGTGGTAGGCTGAGAATACAGAAAAGAACAGAGAATAAAAAGAAAAAGATTTGTTAACTAAGAAGATATTTGTAAATGTTTCTCCCACATCCCATCCAGAAAGATTTCAAGGCCAGAAAAATAAAGGCACCTGTCGGATGCCAACTGATTAAAGCTCTAGGAAAGAGCAGCAAATGTCTCAATTTACTTATTCAAGGACTCATTTTTTCATAATCAAACACAAGAAGAGAAAGTTTGAAGTAAGTACCTCAGTCATAAGATATATGGGATGTTTGACATGTGGCTTAACTCTACAAAGAGAAAATGCCAAATAATTTATAATGAAACTTCTAAAGATTTCCAGTTTGGGGGAGTCTTGAAATCTCATAAACAAGAATATAAGGACTACAACTTTACAAAAATATGTTAAGAAGTAAAACCTTCCCAAGACACTAATTAATACTATTCTGTATCTGTGACTTCAGACTTTAAAAGGCGATGGTTTAACTTCAAGGGTCGAGTATTTTTAGAGTCTTCATCTCTTTCCGTGTGAATGATGCTTTGTTGAAACAAACACAGTGCTCAGACTGGTATCTCCCAGCACCCTGCTTAGACATGCAGTTCAGTGGTTAGTTTCCTTTTCTTTCCCTCAGAAGTCAGGTCCTAACATATCCTTTAAAGATGGAATCACCAGAATTTTAGAATTTCTCACAAATTATCTCACTTCATTGGATAAAAGAATTGTGTGCATACAGTTTCTTACAGAGACCAAAAGAGATCTAAAGGTTTAGTTATAAACTTCTTTAATAGAAAGATCTGATACAATTTCCTGTTTCCTTCTTACACCAAATCTTAAAGTGAAGCACATCAATTTTCTTTCAATCTATGTTGAAGTGATTCAATTCAATAGTTTCTACTAAGTGACAAAAAAGGAAATAACTGACATCTCTTTGAGGAAAAAAGGGAAGATAAACCATTAGAAAACCTGCTACTTTTAAAGCTAGTTTGAAAAATATGAAAAATTTGAAAACAGCTAAAGCAACTATAAATGTACATGTATCCAACCTTGAAGAACTTAAATATATCAAACAATACATGCACCAATTAAAGTGAGAGTTGATACGTTTGTATTAATCATTTATTCATCACTGTAATAAAATAAATGGTTAAAACAATGCAAAAGAGAAAAGATTTATTTTGACTCTTGGTTTCAGAAGCTGCAGCCTGTGGGTCACTACCGCATTGCTTTTCTGTTGCGGTGAGGCAGAACATAACGCTGGGGAGCATGTAGGGTGGAGCTGCTCACCCCGTAGCAGTGGGAACTTCTCCATCTCTCCCCTCTCCCCCATCTTCCTGTTTCCCATCCCTGCTTAACCCTTTAACCCCAGTATTCCCTTCCCTACGTTAGAATTACGTGTTCTGTTCCCTCCCCACCCTTCCTCCTTACAGCCTCCTTTTTCTCTTCTAATGAGTCCTTTTCTAGTTTCCCATATAAATACAAATATGTAAAACTTTTAAAATATAAGTTAAGATCCACATATGAGAAAGAATAACACATGGTATTTGTGTTTCTTAACCTGGATTACCTCACTGAATATATTCAAGTTCCATCCACTTTCCTACAAATTTCATAATTTCATTGCATGATGTATATGTACCACATTTTCATTATGTCTTTATAGGTTAATGGACATTTAGACTCTCTTTCTTTGCTATTGTGAATGGAACCCCAATAGATACAGACATGTAACAATTCCTGTGGTAGGAATGCTTTATTCTTTTTTTGTGAATTGACATATTTATTACCACAGTGAACTTCTTTGTCTCTCTGGCTTCTTTTTTAACCTAAAGTCAATTTCGTCTGATATCAACATGACAAATTCCTGCTTTCTTTCGGTTACAATTTGTATAGAATATGTTTCCATTCTCTCGTCTAGTTGTGGGCTTAAAGTTAAGGTGAATCTCTTCAGACTGAAATTTGTATGTATTCATGTTTGTAGCTACAAGTATGTGTGCATGCAGAAGTGTATGCATGTAGAGGGCAGAGGACAACCTTGGGTGTTGTTCTCCAGACACTGTTCATCTTTTTTTTTTAAGACACTTGCCTGGAACTTGCCAAGAAGGCTAGGTTGGCTGGCCAGTAAGCCCCAAGGATATGCCTGTCTCTACCTCCCAAGTTCAGAGATTACAAGGAGACGTCACATCTGGCTTTATTTATGTGGGTTCTAGGGATCTGATGAAAGTCTCCATACTTAGAAGGCAAGCATTTTGCTATTTGAGCTATCTTCCAAGTTCATGCAGGCTGATATTTGAAAGCCACCATTAAATTATAATGCAGTGCTATTAAGTTTTGACTACAAAAGAGTTGATGTAGGGCAGGGGAGAGAGCATTTTAACTTTCCACAAGAGGGGAATATTCAGCATGGTCAGAAGCAACTCTAGTCAGCAAATAAGAAAACAAGTTTTTAAAATGGTGTTGATTATGCCTGCAGACGGTCAGCTTAGAGCACTCTGGAGACAGCAACAGGAAAAGTACAGTAGGAAGGATGGTGCCCGGTGCTGAGGCCAAGCAGTCAGCGACCTGAGGAACCACGCCGGGAGCGCAGCTAGAAAACAGATCCACGTGTTTGCCCAGGTTCCTGAATGTTCGGGGTAGAATAAAAGCAGTAGATGAAGCCTTCTCCAGGCTTGTTTGTAAGATCCAAAGTATAGTGATGTATCAGACCTTTCTGTGGATAGCAGTTAAAAGCACTACACTGGTTTGTACAAGGGCTGAGGAGAACGCATAGTGATAAGAACTTTAGGGTTCCCTGTCTGCTTGGGACTCGGTCCTGAAGCATGAACTTTTGGCACAAACTGGTACATTCTTGGTCAACCTATAAAGAGAATGTTTGGGGCTCAGTCTGTGGTTAAGAGCAGTGGCTGCTCTTGCAGAGGATCTAGGTTCAGTTCCCAGGACCCACATGGCAGCTAACAACCATCTGTAACTGCAGTTCCAGGGGATCTGACACCTGCTTCTGGCCGCCACAGGTATCGCATGTACGGGTGCACTTACATCCATGTAGGCGAAGCACTCATCCACATGAAAGAAAGGAAGAAAGAAAGAGAGAGAGAGAGAGGAAGGGAGGGAGGGAGGGAGGGAGGGAGGGAGGGAGGGAGGAAGGAAGGAAGGAAGGAAGGAAGGAAGGAAGGAAGGAAGGAAGGAAGGAAGGAAGGAAGGAAGGAAGGGAGTGTTTGAAGTCAGAGGTACACTTTGGTTCCATGAAACCAAAATCATCAGTTATCAGAACTGAACAGGACCTAATAGGCAGGCCATCTAGGAAAATTTAACTCAACTTGAATCTCTCTAGGCTACCCTCAATTGGCACCGCCTGAGCACTTTTAGATGGTTTGGATTTTTAGTTATCATGCTACTGAATAATGTATTCTTATTTTGTATTTTGAATCAGTCTCACTATGCAGCCCAAACTGGCCTCAAACTTATGATTCTTCTCTACCAGCCTCCATATTTACAAGATTATGGGAGTGTACCACCCTGCCTGGATCTACTGGAGAATTTTCAAAATGGAAAGTAACATGGAAGCAGTTCATTTATTTTGATCTATTTAAGAACATCAGAACATTTGAGTCTTTGAACAGCAGAGCAGTTACTTGTATTATAATTACACAAGCACTAATATCTCAACAAATAGGTTTATTAGAAAAATGACAAGGTTTATAACCAGAAGATCTGGGTTTGAATCTAGCTCTATAATGTAAAAATTCTTTGACCCTGCCATATTAAGAGGCTCTGAGAGTGACCCATTCAATATAGCAGAGTAATGTAGTGACATATAATCTGCACCCCTGAAAACTGAGCCCATATTCTGAGAACTCAGACTCCTTTTATGTATAAACTTTAATTTTCTTGAGGTGTTGGCTAACATGGTGCTAATGTTAAAATAGAAATCTAGGGTTCCTACTGGCATTCTTCAGGCTATCCTGACACCAAAAAATTTAAAAAGGTCCGTATCTTGATGACATACTATTTCGCAGAAAAATGCACATATTATTACTATGCATCTGCAGCACAGCCTGTGACTTCTCAGCTCACTTTAACTATAATAGTCCCATGACTGACACAGACGTTATTGCTCCCCAATTACAGTGTTTTCTGCTTGGAGGCATCTTGTCCTCTGTAATATATCATGGGCCAGAGCTCCAGTGCTAAACATTAGCTAGTAATTTATGATCATACCTTCTGAGGCAGAAAGGGCAGCCATAGCTCACTTTGGACTTGGAAAAGCACTCCAGGTTTTCCCTCAGCTCTTTTTTTCCCTCTTTTCTCTTTCTGCATTTACTCATTACTATATCTTTTCAATTTAAGGATGGTCTGGATCCTGCCATGTAAATCAAAGAAGAGAGGCCCTGACTCAGCTGCCTAACCTGGGTCACCTGGAACCCATTATGAAACAGAATCATAAACACCTCCATTTACCCTTTAGAGAGAGACCAGAACCACTGAAGTTAAGCTACCTGCATAAGAGTTGAGTGCGATCAGCTGTAGTTAATCTTTAAATGTCCAACCCACTGATAACCTTTGGTTTGCTTTGATAACTATGAAATAAATTCTCACTGCATTGGATACTGGCATTCTGGTTTCTTTTCCAGGCTGTGGTGCAGATGTCAAGGAATCTTGGACAGGACACTCATCCTTGGAGATCTCTGGGGTCAGTTACTGGCTTTCAGGCACTTAGTTTCTAAGACACCTCTTCCACACCTACCAACTTGAAAATTCTTTAAGGAATGACATATAATCCATGCGTTGCCAAGTTTTAGGTACTCTATGGGAGAAAAACATTTGGCGGTAAACAGAAGTTCAAAAGCAAAGCTTTACAGCATAGCATAATGGAAAATTGTAAGTCTAAGTTAGTTTTGAGTGTCTTGGATTTGAAGACAAGTCTTCGGCTCCTTCCCACCTTCCCACAGCAATGAAATTTCAGGATAAGGGATTTTAACTCTTTGGGGAATGGCTTGCACTTCAGTAAAATGTCAGTGCTTCTTAAACTTTAATGTATAAATCATTTGAGGATCTTGTTTAAATGCAGATTCTGATTCAATAGGGCTGGAGTTTGATCCTAGATTGTACATTTCAAAAAATTCCTAAAGCATGTGAATCCAGGAGCCACACTTTGAATACTAAAGGACTAAATTTTGTGGTCCTGGTTAAATCATATAAGAAATAATTAAAATTTCTGATGGCCTCACTTAAAACAAACTAACTCAGAAACTGTTGTGTTTGAAATCCAGGCATTAAGATGATTCTGATCCATGGCTATATCAAAGAACCACAAACCCGTACCAGTGGTTTTCAAACTTGAGTGCATCAGAAGCATCTGGAAGTTGTATCAGAATACAAGTTGCTAGCTCTTCACCATAATTTTTGACTCAGTGAGTCTTTACATGCTGCTGCTGCTGCTGCTGCTGATCTGTAGACCACTGTGAGAAACACAGACCTAGCTGATCTCTAAGGTCCCCTTCAGCTATAACATGGAATTTGCAATTAAGATTCCTTCCACATTTTTCCTATTCACATGGAACGGATAATCTGTGAGTATACAATATGAATTTTGAAGGTCATTACTTAGTTGAACCAAGGAATGTATCTAAGACAAAAACTTTTTTCATTTAGTTTTTCTACTATGTCTTGTTCTATCCTGGTTATAAGAGTTAAAAATTACCATTATAAGAACCATTTAAAAGAAAGATAAATAGAATGATGTCTTTTAATTGCCATATAGTTCATTGTATTTCCATCCAATTTTCTTTCTTTGCAAATATATATTTATATAATTGTAGTAATAATTCCTACAAAATTTTACCTCCTGCATAACAATTAAATACAGCCTCTAATATGCTGTATGTGATTTTTTTCTCATAGACATTAATTTCCTACAGCTAATAGGAAGTAAATACAACAAGTTTTACTAAGGCCCAAGCTACAAATCATTATAGTGACCAAATTAATTTTGACAAACTAAAAATTCAAGTTCTCTATGTATATGAATGCCCCTTTGATAAGGCGCTTCTGAAATTACATCATCAAGGCTGGTTTGTGTTAGGTCTAGCTTTGATACTAAAAGGAAACATCATAAACATTATGAACATGATCTCAAAATAAAATATCTACCTAGAATCTGAAGGATGAATAGGAAATAACCATGTGATAGGAAGTTGGGAGAATTTGATTTCTAGGAGATGGCAGGAGCGTTGAATGATCGCTGGATGATGGGTGAATGCAGGAAGCTGAGTCAAACCCTGGGTTTCTGCCTTGAACAGGCTGTTATAAGACAGTGCTCTTTACTGAAATTCTGACTAGTGCATCTGGGGATTGAAGAGGTTGGACATTTATTATATATTGATTATATCCTAAATTCCAGGCCATACTCTAAGCAGTATTAATAAAAAGAACAACCAATCAACAATAAAAGGACAAAATCTCCTCTCTAGATGTAACCTGTACTCTAGTGAAGGGAATTAGATAATACTTCTTAAAAGATAATGTACTCTAGCATTAATAAATGTTATAAGGACAAAGAAAGGAGAAAGAGGAGGAGGAAGAGGAGGAGGAGGAGGAGGAGGAGGAGAAGGAGGAAGAAGAAGAGGCTGGACTTGGGAGGGTGTTGTTAAGGGGAATCCTTAGCAAAAAGTGTCTGACCAGTCTTCAAGGATACAAGTAAGCACATGCTGATGTCTGGAGGTAAAACTTAGTGAAGAAAAACAAGTACAGAGGCTGGTGCATTGGGGGCAGGTCTGGTCATGTGGCTAGAGTGCTCTTTGCCAAGAGGAGAGTGGTAGGAGACAAGGTGAAGACAGTCAAGGGTTAATGTAGATTACAGAAATCTTTGTGGGTATTGTGATATCTTTAGTTTTTACTTAGAGCAAGATGGTTAGACATTGAAGAGTTTGGTGTAGAAGGATATAATTCAAAATATCACCACGACAAAATTCTTCTTTAAAACATGCATTAACAGGGCTGCAGAGATGGCTTAATGGTTAAGAGCACTGGTTGCTCTTACAGGTTAAATTCCCAGCACTACATAGTGGCTAACAACCATCCATAACTCCAGTTTCAGGTGACCCAACACACTCTTTCTGACCTCTGTGGGCATTGCATAACATGGGTGCACTTACACACATGTAGACAATACATTCATACACATAAATAAAAATAAATAAATTTTAAAATGTGCATTAAAATATTTCATTCAAGGTCAATTTTGAATATGCTGATGCCAAAACACATGTGACATACAAATTAATTATTCTGAGATAATGGAATACTTCAATCTAGAGCTCAGAAGTGTTCTTCAGAAATGCATTTATAGATCATCAATCATAAATGATATTAATATATCTGGCCACAGGGATCACCAAGACCATTCATGAGAATGCAGATACTGTAAGCAGAGTGGTCCTAAGAAAGTATAATGGAGATGCCAGAGGTATGTTGGGCCTCAGGAGACAAAGATATGAAGAAGCCCAGGAGAAAATCCTGAGAAGGGTAGGGTAAAGAGTGTCCAGAATATTCCAAGAAATCAAACAAGAGCAAAAAGGAGTCCTCTGCAGTAAATGACATAAAGAGCACAGACAGCGACAGCAAAAAGCAGCTCCAATGAAGTAATGATGACGATGTCAGAGAGGGAAGGTAACGAAGTTAATGGAATAAACACAAATAACCTTTGCAGCTTTGGCTATGAAAGATAACTAAAACCAGGACAGTAACTTAAGGGAAGAGGTTTTGTAAGATAAAAAAGACTCACGTGTGAAAAGACTCTGTTGGTGAAAAGAAGGTAGAGTGGAAGAGAAGAAAGTTTAATTCCCAGGGAGAGGGAGTGATAGATGAAGTGAAATTCCCAAGAAAGTTGGTTGGAAAGAATGAGATCTAAGACAGATGGTGTGTTGGTGGGGGTCAGGGTTAGGTTTAGATGGAAGAAGTGACACTCAAGTGACCCACACAGGAATGGAAGAATAGCTCCCATCTGGCACGAATGAGAAGCCCTTGTTTCACCAATACACAAAGTTATCTAAGTACATAGAGTGACATATCTTTCTAGTGAAGCAGGCATGGCTCATGAGCGGGGACCAGTTAGGAAACACTACACTATGGCACAGCTATCAATTGCTCAAATGACACAGGAGCCCACCTATTCTTATGTGTGCCTTCTTTTTGCCTGTAAAATACTAGTTGACCATCTCACAGGATCTAGTCTAATTTCAGAGAGTTTCTTTTTTTTGTTTACAAAATCTTCCATGCCATCATTTTTATACTGATTATTTCAGTTGAACATATGTTTTCTAACTAAGCTTCTGCAAGGATTTGTGTTACATGATAAAATTTTATTGTGTTTTACATTTTGTTGTATAATGTGCATATGCATATATGTGTGTAGGCACAGGCATGCCATGGTACGTGTATGGGGGTCAGAGTACAACACAAGGGACTTGGTTCTCTCCTCTCCTTCTACCATGTGGACTCTTGGGATCCAGCTCAAGTCATCATGCTTGGTAGTAAGTATCCTACCCACTGAGTCATTCTCCAGCCCAAAACTAATTTTTTTACAGAAAGTTTACACTACTCTCTTGTATGTGTACATACATGTGCGTGTTCATGTGTGTGCAGGTACATATGCATATGTTCCTTTTAAAAATAAATTGCTTTAGTTATTAACAATAAATTCATTCTTATTATAAATTGACATTTTGAGAGCCAAAAATATGAAATATAGTAGATTAGAAGGCTCATAGTTGTCCCATTTGATTAGTTTATTTTGAATTATTCTAAAGTTACTATTTGTGCTTTATATCTCAGGAGATGCTGATGAAATTGCATAACATGTATCCAAAGCATATGTCCAAATACTTTACACCCCAAAGTAAGGAGCATTCCAAAAACAATCTTTAGATGTTTCGCTTATAACATTAAATAAAGGATTTGAAGTGTGGGGGCCGGAAAGATGGTTCAGCAGTTAAGAGCACTAGAATCTCTTGCAGAGGACTCAGATTTGATTCCCAGCACTCCTATAGTGGGTAGCAACCATTCACAACTCCAATTCCAGGGAAATCTGACACCCTCTTCTGATCTCCACAGGTACTGCATGACATGGGTGCACTTACATTCATGTAGGCAATACCGTCATACACATAAAATAAAAATGATACATTTTAAAAATGTTTTTTTAAAAGGGACCTGAGTGTGAAAGTTGAGAATATATTTTATTGCTTTGTAGCTAGCTGGTAGTCCAGTGTAGAAAGGGTGGAGAGGCTGAAGGAAAGATTTTAGCATGTCTCCAGTTACGAAGATATTTGGAATGTTGTGAGATTATGATTTCCACATCCTTCCATCTCACAAAAGCAGTGGAACAAATCTTCACCCGTGGCAGAAATTTCTTCTCCAATGTCTATCTCCTCCTCTTCCTTAGTAACAGTATATTAGCTACTTTTGTATTGTTATCATCACAGTGCCCAGCAGAAACAACCAAAGAAAGAACAATTTCTTTGGCTCACTGTTTCACATGGTTTATTCCTCTATAGTTGGGCAGGTATACAAAATAGATAAATTCATTAATGGCATGCCAAAAAGCAAAGAAAAGTGAATTTAAGTGCTCAATTGACTTTCTTCTTTATATTCTTTTATTCTGTCAGAGCCCCCAGCCCATGGGATGATACTGCTTACATTCAAGGCATATCTTGCCTCTCAGTGATTTCCCTTTGGAAATGTCCTCACAGAGACATGTCTCACCACTCTCCTAGGTAATTCTATACATTCAGGTTGGAGATGAAGACTAACTGTCACTTAAGTGTCATTGTCTTCTGTCCCATTCATTCATTCTTTCTTGCAGACCTGTGAATTCAACCAATCTTATCTATTAGTGTAACGCTCAACCTTATCAGAGAAGCTTCTTGCAGCAAATGGCAATTAAGACAGAGACTGACAATAGGTCAGCATGCAGAAACTGCAGGGTGCTCAGCCGGAAATGGTGCATCTGTATCACACCCACTTCTTCCAAGGCGCAGGAAGATTGTAAGACCCAGAGGTGGTAGGTGAATAAAAGGAAACTGTGTTGTCTAGACACATCAAGGTAGTTACACATATGAACCCACACTGCTTGTGACAGCATGCACAAGACTGTGCAAGTCTGAGTCAGACACAACTCCAGAATGAATGGGCCAGGGAGGTGGGCAAGAGTCCCAGCCCTAGCTACAGCTCTACTGTCAATTCATAGTTGCTAGGAGAGGGAGAGTCAGTGTTATTTAAGAGTGTGATGTCTGGTAGGTTGACAAGAATCCAAATGACGGACCCATACCCAGGAGCATTGGGGGAACACACAAATTAGACTCAGTGAGTCTTAAAAAAAAAGAAAGAAAGAAAAAGAATTACAGAAAACATGAAATTAGGAAGTTGAAAGGAGGAAGTAGGAAGGAGTGGAATGTAATCAAAACACACTGCACAAAATTCTCAAAGCATCAATAAAATACCTTTAAACAAAAATAAAAGATATCTAGTTATATTTGAATTTCAGGTAAACGATTATTTTTAGTATAAATATGTACTACACTATTAGGGACATACTGAAAAATAATTTGCTGTTTACCTGAAATTATATTTTAACTGGGAATCCTGTGTGTTATCTGTCTTATCATGTCTCTAAAAATGTTCTGTAAAGACTGAACCTCTAGAAGCTGCTATAAAGAGAACTTAAGGCCAAAAGCCTCATGTCAAGGATGACAAAAAGATCTCTGGAATAGCCTAGTCACAGAAGACCAAGGCTGCTGCACTGACCCCATCACCTTCTTAGTACTGCTGTGCAATGAGATAAATATTTATCTTGTTTGAGCCACAGTTCCTTGGAATTTGATTCATTTAGCCAAGTTGTAGTAACTGGCAGGCTGATTTCTCATTCCTTTTTCTCTCTGCCCTCTTCTTATTTATTTATTTTATTTTTCTGCCCAGGGCCTATCATACACATTTTAGGTTGATTTTGCTCATTTATAAAGATGAAGAGGGACAGTAAATTCCACACAATAACTTGTCCCCTTCCTACATCTTCAGAAACAGCCTGCACTAAGGGGAAAAATGTGGACACAGGACCTGAGAATCCTAGGAAAAGAGTGTAGGCAAGTCTCCCCAGACTACAAACAACACAGAGATTTCCTTCAAGGACACAAGCACACTGTGTTTGAAGGGACTTGCTTTGGGAAAGCAGAGTTTCAATGACATTCTAAAAGTTAGGAGCTATATTAGAAAATACCAAATTTCGGCTGGGGAGATGGCTCAATGGTTAAAAGCACTGGCTGCTCTTGCAGAGGACTCAGGTTTGATTCCCAGCATCACATGACAACTAACAACCACCTGTAACTGCAGTTCCAGAGGATTTGAGGCCATTTTCTGACCTTCACAGGCATTGCATGACATGGGTGTATTTACATACATGCAGGCAATACATTCATCCACATTAAATAAGAAATAATAACTAAAATGTTTAGAAAGAAAATACCAAATACTATTTTCTCTCTGCTTCTATGACATTGCACACTATTTTAATAATTATAGCTACTATTTATGAATACTTACCATATATCCAGACCATACTAAGCATTTTATAACTATATACATACATGATATAATCCTCATGCTTACCTCATGACATTTATAACATTAATAACTTTATTTTCATATAAGGAAACAAAGCCCAGAAAGGGAAACGAACTACTTCTAAATCAAAACGCATGCAAGATATACAGCAGGAATTTGAATCCAGGTCTTCTGGCTCCAAATCACAGATTCTGCACTTCCAATGCTTAATTCAATATTACGAAACACTGTATATCGAAAGTACAATACAGTACAATAATCCGATATACGGTAGATTTTACTTGAAAAGCCAAAAGAAAGAATTTTTAATGTTTTCATCACAAAGAAATGGCAAACATTTACAGAAACAAGTAGATTTTCTGGGATTTGAGCAATATACAATGTGTATAAATATCAAAACCTCACAGAATACACAGGAATACACATACTTTTATGTATCAGTTAAAAATTTTAAAGACATGCTTAATCTATAAGTTTAAGATACTGCGCTGCATTATTTCTACTTTGCGTGATGACTCAACATTTCAGAAGGTAGTTTAATTCAGTTCTTTCATTCATATGAATATAGCATATACAGATATAATGCGCTTTTGTCCCAGAAAACCAATTGTAAATTGAAAATATCATTAGTTAAAAATGCATTTAAATGTGGGGAGATAACTTGGTTGATAAAGTGCTTGCATTCCAAGCACAAGGACATGAGCTCCATCCCCAGAATTTACATTAAAAACAACCCTGGGTGTAGTGGTGCATATGCAATTCCAGCTGTGGAGACAGAGACACATGAGCACTCACGTTCACTGGCCAGCCAGCCAGACCTATTTGGTGAGCTCTAGGCAAATCAAAGAAAAGATAGACAGCACCTGAGGAACAACACCCAAGGCTGTCCTCTGACTTCCACATACTCCTGAACACATGTGCACACGCATTTACACGCACATGTATACCTTCACACACAGGAGCATGCATATATAAACACAAACTTCATTTAAAACACTTTACCTATGAAATAACACAGTTATGTGTGCAGTATCAGTGGTTTATCCTTGTGACGAGGTGGAATGTCACTATTTCGAGAAAAAAAAAACCACTGAAATATGGTTTCTACTAAACACACATCATTTTTGTACCATCATAAAGCCAAAAGTCACAACCAAACCTTGTAAGTTAGGGACTGTCTAACTCCTGAGCTGAGAGGAAAAGATTATCACTTCAGAGACAAAAAGAATTAACATGTTAAATAAAGATATGCATCCCTAAAATCCTACACTTAAGTTCTACAGATGAAAGAATACCTTGCCTCTGAACTCAGTTCTCTTCCAAAGCACAACACAAAACCATCTTTTCAGCAGGCTGGTTATACTCTTCATCCCTTGGGAGTGGGAAAGCTATATCCAGAAATTAGGGTAACTTGGCACTGGGAAGGACACGTGGGAAAATTCAAGTTAAACCTGAAGTGATCCGAGTACCACATGTGGAATCTTCTCAACTTAGACTTGAACCTTCCATTTTAGGACTCTTAAACACCTTGGATTGATCCCAAGGCCCACAACAGAGACTTTCTTTACTGTAACACAGACTCCTTTTGTTGTGACTTAGCTTTAGTATTCCCTGAGACCATCCACAAAACTTGAATTGGATTAAGCCTCTTTGGATCCACAGACACAGGCCATGATGGTTAATAGGATGAAGAGCTCCCTCTGAAGATTGCTGAATCACAGGAAACACAAACCAAGCAGGAAAAATATGCCTTGGACTTTTCCACGTAGTTCACCTACTGCAACTGGGGGTGGTTAGGTTTCCATGAATAGGGCACCCAAGGAGAATAGCTAATAACAGACTGATCCAGAATTGAGAAAGAATAGCATGGCATCTTGCCCCAGTCATGAATAGATGACATAACAAAGAGAGAGGAAAAAGAAACAAGGAACCCAGGAGTAACGGGGAGATCAGGGCTCACCACCCAGGCGTCTGGTAAGCACCAAGTGTGGGAACCTTTCCCTGCCTCTGAGACACATATTGTTGTCCAACAATGGCACAGCAACTGACGTTGCAAAGTCTCCATTTCAAAGGAGAAACCAGGAGAGGTGTTCTGCTCCTCCTCTCCCTTCTGGGAAATCCTGGAAAGTGCCAACCAGCTTGCATTATTGTTAACAAGGGGAAATAAAAACACACAGAAAACTCTGCATGTGTACTGGGAAGGGAATGGGAAGCATAGAATCTTTTAGGGTGTTGCAGCTATATCATGTAGTCAAGTTTCATCTGGCCTGAGACTCCACAGGATAGCAGTTGGAGTCCTAGCTCAGCCAACAACTTAAAATACAATCTTTTCTCTCTGTTCTCAATATCCCCATCTGTAAAGCAAGGTTATACTGTTGAATTAAATGCATCCCTTCATTCAACCATATTATTCAGGTCACTTATAGAAATGGATGTCTCATAGATCTTACACTCTAGTGAATATTATAGACAATAAAAAATAATAATAAATGCCCTGTGGTGATAAAGGTTATAAAGAAAAGTCAAAGTAAAAGGAAAGAGAACAGTGAGTAAAGTGTTCTAAAGCACTCTGAGGTTTTGAACAGAAATTCAGAGAGCTCAAGAAGTAGCTCAGTGGTAGAGCATGTGCAGGGCCCCTGGCTTCAAAGCCCAGCACTGAAAGAAAACAACAACAAAAAACAAACAAGCAACAACACGCTAGAAGAAGAAGAACCGAACCAGATGAACATCTCTGTCCCAGGCAGAAAGAACAATCATCTGGCTCTATCATAGAAAGGTAGTTGGCATGTTTGGGCACATCAAGAAAACAAATGATATGAGAATAGAAGGGAGAAGATGGTAGGAAATGAGTTGGAGAGATAAACAGTGGAGGAATCATTTAAGATTAGAAAGAGATTTTAAGCTTAAAGGTGATACAAACTATTAAAGAGTATCTATAGAGCAAAAAGATTCATCAAATCTTACTAAAGTCATTACTACTGAAGAAAATAGAGAGATCATTCTTTTACTCAATAACAGGTTACTAAGCATCACTACCCCCAGCTTTTGTTGCAAATACCAGTAAAGAAAACAGTATCCAACAGAGATCTCTTGGAACAGTATTGCAGTGGTCCAACTGAAAAATGAGTTACATAGAAAAAAGCAGAAGAATTGAAAGCAACAAAAACAGGTCACAGTCTAGATGTGTTTTATATGAGGTGCTACGAGGATTTGCTGATAAATCAGACTGGGCGTAAGAAACACAATAATGAGCACTAAGTCTCTCTCAGTCTCCCCCTCCCTTCATCTCTCTCATTCACTCTCTTTCCTTCCCTTTCTCCCTCTTTTTTTTGGGGGGGGGGTTGATTTTAGGATCATTTTTTTTCAATGCATATATTTATTGAATTTTTGTGCATTTCATACATCTTAATCATATTTAGGACCCATCCCCTACCTGCACCTTTTGAAAAATCACAGTTGGCTCCTGAATGGATTCTTTTTATTAATATAATTTTTGTTCAAATATCACCTCTTCAGAGAGGTTTCCACTGACAGCCCTGGCTTACAGTACCAAGTTAATGCACGGCTCTTTCACTTTTCTATCTTTGTAGCATTTAAAGATATGAGGAAGATTTGAGGAAGACCACAGTTGGATTTGGAGTTCAGATTTGCAGATGTTAAGCGTGAGACATCTATTAGATATAAAAAACAGACAAACTGTGCTAGTTTGTCATATAATGCATAAGAAATACTGGGATAAATATCAAATTCTTGATATCACCTAAGAAATACATGCTTACAAAAGAGAAGACCAAATACTTTCTAATGTATTCAGAACTACAGATCAGAAGAAGGAGGAGCGAGATCAGAAAAGAAAGTAAACATAGTGTCCCAGAAACTAAGTGAGGAAAGCGTTACAGAAAGAAGACACCGTCAGCATTCCTGGCTATTTGAGAAGTGAGTGAATACTAAAAGAACCACTGAATTTGAAAATACAGAGGAAATATGAATTTCCAAAATATATAAAATATGGTGTGCAGTAGTTCTGGTGGACTGGGTGTGCTAGCTTGCTTTTCTATTGTTATGATAAAACGATACTATCTAAAGCACCTTGGGGAACAGAGGGTTTATTTCAGCTTACAGTACAGTCCTTCACAGAAGGAAGCAGGACAGGAAGGCAGAGGTGGAAACTGAGGTAGAGGCCATGGAGGAACGCCGCTTGCTAGCATGCTTCCCCTCGCTGCCTCAGCTACTTCTCTATTACAGCCCAGCCAGCCCTCCCAGGGATGGTAATGCCCGCAGTGGGCTGGGCCCGACCACATCAACCAGCCAATGAAAAAACGCCTCACAGACATGGCCACGGCAATTCTGATGGAAGAAACTCCTCAGCTGAGGCTCCCTCTTCCCAGGTATGTGAAGTTGACAACTGAAGCTGTCCAGCACATGGGGACAAAATCTCAATCAACGTGAGTTAAGCAAAGTATCAAGACGGGGTGTTTGTTTTTAAAATAGAACTGCAATTAAAAAACAATTATTAAAAAGCCTTTCTTGACATAATCATGAACATTCGAATGAAAATTAATGTAAAATATTAAGGAATGATTGTTAATTTTGCTAAAATAATAATGGAATTGAGATTATAGAGTTCTTAAATTCCATATGAAGTACATAGTATGTACAGTAATAGAAATAATATCTGGGATTTTCTATAAAATATATGAGTAAGAAAAACAAGATTGGCAAAATGAAATTGTTGAAATTATATGATAGGCATAAGGGGTTCATTGTGTACTGGGGACACAAATCAGTCTCTATAGGCATATATATATATATATATATATATATATATATATATGAGTACATTATACATTCAGTGGACTGGGTATGGTAGGGGAGGTGTGGATTGGAGAGAGGATCTAAATACCACCAACCAAATTGCATGAAAATCACAAAAATTCAATTAAAAATTTAAAGTATAAAATGTTTCTCACAGAAAGCTAGTTGTATTATGGCTGTATACTGTTCCATAATTATAATTACTCAGGCACTCCAACTCTCGCAAGTGGAACAAGAGAAAGCTGAATTGGAAGCCAGAACTTTTACCACTTTCCAAGGGTAGTGAGACCCTTTCTCTTTCAACGGCAGTAAGGAGATGCCTCTTCCTTGCCAGCCAGGGTGTCAGTAAAGGCTTAACAGGGAGCCTCCCCGAGACTCAAAAGCAGGAAGCCATTCCCTCTCATGTCAGTAAAGACTGATTTTCACCTCCATTTGACAGTAATAAGGTCAGGCCCTTTCCCTTGCCAACATGGAACCAGAGGAGGACTACTAAAAAAAAAAAAAAAAAGATTTAAATAGGGCCCAAGATTCATAAAATTATACCCAAAATGTTTAGTACACAAATGAAAACCACTTATCATACAAAGAACAAGGAAAAATCTTAGCTCAAACGAGAAAAGACAATCAACACAGGCCAACATTGAGATGTCACAAATTATCTGCTAAGAATTTTTTAAAGTCGAAGAACAATTATGAACATGCTTGAAATAAATAAGAAAAGTCTCAAATAGCATGTTCAAACTCAAGTTTCAGAAATGTTTGTTATACATATTGAGAAACTGAGTGTTCCAGATTCAGAAGGCTTGAATAAGGCTTAGTCCACAGCTGGCTCAGTGCATCACCATCCCTGGGGTCCCAGATATTTAAACACATCACATATTTCCGAGAAGTCAGGCAACCCCACAACCCATTGCATCACAGAATATTTTCCCAGCCTGCTCCCTAAAGAGGATTAGGATTTCGGCATGTCACGTAGGTAAGAATGTTGAATCCAAGGAAATGCTAATTTCTCAAAGATTTCAAGGTTTCCTCTAAAGTTTCATCATACTTCTCCCTTTTTAGAACTTGAAAACTGAAAATATTTATTAATATATTCAAAAAGGTCAGTTGGAACACACTCAAAAATGAATTATCATGACTATTTCCAGTCACTTAGGAAAATTGTCTGCATGTTTCTTAACGGTACATGCATCAAAATGAGGTAGAATCCAGCATGTAATTACAACCACAAGCTTGTAATTCCAGCATTTGAGAGGTGGAGGCAGGATGATCAGGACTTCAAGGTTATCCTCAGCTTCAAAACAACCTAAGCTACATGAGACCCTATCAGGAAAAAAAAAAAAAAAAAAAGCCTAACAGCAACCAAAATGATGAGGTGCCTGGGGCCATTCAAGGCATCTCTGTAAAGAACATGGCCTTGGGTCAGTGAGAACAGATGCAGTCCGGCAGGGGTAGCACCAGTCCTGTAGAGGCTGCTGCCTATTGAGGAGACCTTTCAGCTGGTACAGCAGCTATACTAGAACCAGGGGACACTGGTACTGAACCGTATCTAAAACACACACTGTCAAAGCCCTTCTAGTCTGTATTATACAGTATTGTTTCTTCTAAGCTTCTATAGCTGTCACATATCCCATTCTGTGATTCTATTCCATGCACACAACTGCTCTCCTATACATAAAACTTTGTTATTTCTAGTCTTTGGACTAGGGGGACAATGACTCAGTGAATAAATTTCATTTCATATCCAAACTGTCGGATTCTCAGAAGAGAACTGCTTTATCAAGGGGGAATGCTGAGTATATATGACTAAAATTGGAAGCTGCCCTGTCAAATGGTTCGCCTACTCTCCCATTAGCAAAGTATTAAGGGCATCATTCTTTTGAGAGAAAGGATGAAAGAGACAGAGATAGAGGAATATAATTGAAAAAATGCTTTTTGATAGGAAGAAAATTTCTAAGTAAATACCTGAACAGTTTAAAATGTGAGTTATTGTGATAAAGGGTACATTCAAAAGAAATCGTTTTGTGAGACTAAGACTTTATTATAGAAAGCAGAGAATACTGAATTGGAACTCTTTTTTAAAGAGGTTATAGTTTATTAATATTCATTCAGAACATAAATAATACCCTTGCTTTGCGTGCATGGGTATGTGTGTATGTGTGTGTTTGTACTAGGGATACAGCACACAGGGCCTTGTCCATGCTTGGCAAGTACTGTACCACTGAACAGCATCCATCCCAAGACCTCTTCTTACATTTTATTTTGACACTGGGTCTAAGTTGACCAGGATGGCTTTGAACTTGGAATCTTTTGCCTCAGCCTCTTGAGTAGCTAAGATTACAGGCCTGCACTACCAGGCCTAGCTCCTTTGTTCTTTTACCAAACTAGAATCCTAGAATCTTGTGTGTGTGTGTGTGTGTGTATGTTTTTTATATCCTCTTTTTCTTCATGGCATTACTTTTCTAAGAAAACACGTTTTAGTTATTTTGGCAATTTCATGCATGTATAATATATTTTTCTCATATTCACTCCCATTTCCTTTTTACCCCTCTCCCGCTCCCTTTGAACTCCTTCTAATCACATTGTCCTCCTACTTTCACATCTTTTTTTTTGATATATACAGTCCACTGAATTTAACTGGGGTTTTTTGCATATGCACGAGGTTACTTATCGGATCACGGGTAATTTTCTCCTGGCTACATACCCTTCCCCAGCACCCATTAACGACTAGATCCTCAGCAGAGATGGAGTCTCATCAGCCCCTTCCTCACCCTTGCTTGGACATTGAGAGACTGTCTTCTGCAGGTCTTCTGTAGGTAACCATGGAAAGTTGCTGTGAGCTCATGAGTGCGACAGTCATGTCATGGCTGAAAAACAAGAGTTTCTAACACTCCTCTTTGTTCTCCGCCCTCCCTATCACAATGTGTTCCCTGGGGTCAGGGGAGTGACATAGCTGTCTCACTTAGGGCTGAGCACTCAGCAGCCACCTATTCTCAGCACTTTACCATAATGACACTCCTCATTAACTGCTGCCCACTGCCAAAAGAAGTTTCTCTGACAAAGGCTGAGGCCGACACAGATTTAAGGATATGAACATACATATTTAGAAGACAGTTTGACACAGCCACTTAGCAAAACGACAGAATTAGGTTCCCCTAGAACCTTCATCTCCCCAGATCTGGTTTTTGGACAGTTTACAATACCCCATGATATTCAGGCCACTATGCACCAGTGAGCACCTCTTGTAGCATGCAAGGTCTACCACTGGGTAAGACTGTTGGTGAGTGGTCTCCCCAGTAGCCTGCATAGCACCTTTAACCACTCTGAAAGACATTCACCAGGGAGAAGCTTCCGGGTCAGTCCCTGATTTATTTCCCTATGTTCTGCAATCAGGTCATCACTATGTTTATTTTTTTCTTAACTGAGCTATGCCTTTGGCACATGGCTATTAATGAATCCAAAGATATTTAGAAAAATCAAAACAACCTTTTGTGATCAAAATCCATGCTGCCTTGTTCCAGACAGAGAAATAAATACAGAAGAGTTATGACTAAAAGTTAACTCAAGTCTGTTTTCCACTGGAAGTAGATTTTAATCAGTGTAATTTATAAAGGGTTTGTTTTTCTGATGGTCAGTTTTTCAAGAGTCCTTTATTCATTATTGTAAATGAACTTTGATAGTCTATAAAAATGAAATGGCAATGAAGAAACAGAACTTATAGAAGTTGATTACATCCTCAACCACACAGAACAGAGATGCAGACAAAGATATTTTATGCTGTTTTAATTATTTTACTTCTTGAAGGCATTCTAGAAGTTGCATCAGTTTTTATTATCATCACAGTGGTTTGCATATCACTTAAACATTTGCTAGATTAAAAGTTTAAGAAAGATAGCAAAGGCAGGAGAGATGGCTCAGTGATGAAGAGCACTGGCTGCTCTTGCAGAGGACCCAGATTCAATTCTCAGCACCCACATGGCAGTTAGCAGCCATCCATAACTCCAGTTCCAGGGGATCCAATGGCCTCTTCTGATATCTGTGGGCACTGATGACACAGGCGTACTGACATACATGCAGGCAATATACACATATACATAAAATTAAAATAATAAATATACTTTTAAATATAAAAAGAAAGACAGCAAGTCTGAAAGGGACTGTGGAGAGAAGGGAATCCTTGTACACTACTGATGACAGTTTAAATAATCATGGTCACTGTGGAAAACAGCACAAAGGTTCTTTGAAAACTTTAAATATATGAACCAGGAATCTCACTATTATGTGTCCCATAGACAAAAAAATCAGGATCTGGAAGAGATCTCTGTACTCTTATATTTATTACAGCATTACTCATAATATGCAAGTTACAGAATCAACTTAAATGTCCATCAATGGATGAATGGATGAAGTGTAGCATTTATAAACAATGGAATATCACTCAGCCTTGCAGAAAAGAAAGGAAAATACAGTCACAGTATGGATGGACCTGAAGAAAGTTATGCTAAGTGAAATATGCTAGACACAGAGCAAAATAGGACTTGGCCAAATTTCCCGTCTGCTCAGATCCAGACACCGACAGACCTGGGCTGCAATCACCCTTAATCAAAGAAGCTTATTTTGCAGTAGACAGCAATCAACAGAGAGATACATAACTTGTCAAAGTGTTGAGAATAAGAAACTGAGTGCTCAGCCCTAAACAGGACATCTCTATTATTTCCACCACCACCAAGGCTTAGGGGACATCACAGAAGAGGAGGCAAAAAGAATGCCAGAGCCAGAGGATGCGGAGGAGTGCTGTGAAGCCAGCTCCTGCCTCAAATGACCCACGGCGATGGTGTCGGCATGCACAAGACTTCTCACAGCAGAGCCAGAGCTCTGGGCCTGGGCAGGCTGTGGCACCATTTAGAGGAGCTGTACATGAAGAAGTTGTGGTATCAGCTGACATTTCAGGTGCTTGATTTTTGTGCACAACCTGTGCTCTGCCCAAGGAGATGGCCTTGATGAGGATTTATGAAAACTTCATCAGTGAATTTGAATACAGGGTAAACCCTTTGTCTCTGGTAGAAATAATTCTTCATGTGGTTAGCAGATGACTGATCCTAATATGGCTTTTACTTTTCTGGAAGAAACTCCCGAGAAGGGTAAAAAGTAGTGATGAGGCAGCGATTCTGTGTGAAACAGCAATCAGAGGTCTAAAATTAAACATCAAAAACCTATGGGCTACTGAGGAAACAAATGAAGATGTTGAAGAGACGCTCAGCATCTCCCTGTGTGACATCAGTTCACAGATATTTCTCTCCAGTAAATATCATCAAAACTTGGAAACCATGTATCCTATTAGAAAGATGCTCTACAGTTTCTGGGCCATGAAGACATCAAGGATCTGACAGCGTCAGGATAGCAGCAGAGGGCGGGGCTTCACATCGGGACTCGCAGGGCACCTTCATGAGGGAGTCTTGAACTTTGGTGAATTCTTCATGCTCCCTGTGCTGGAGTCACCAAGGAGCACTGGCAAGCAGTGGCTGACTGACACTTTGTATGCTTTCCATAGCAGTGATGTAGATAGGTTCCAGACACTCTGAAGTCTGCTTGACGTCAGCAGTCTGAATTAGGAGCCAACAAGGCCCAACTTCTGAGGAAGACCGAGTTGTTGTGCGCTATGGAGATGACTTTCACATGGCCTTCCAACTACAGACAGTTCATTTTTAAAGAAACTGTCAAAAGGCTAAACTCAGTGTTAACAAGGTGGAGGTGCTGATATTGAAGGCACTCTCAGTGCAGTGAGGGCCGCACTGATGAGACATACACGTGGATTCACATGACCTGGTACAGTCGAGTTCTGGACTTGTAGAATGAGGGAATAAAGGACCATCTGGACCTGTGATGCAGACATGAAGAGCATGGAGCTGCTGCTGAGCATCAGATGCAAGACATTCTCACTAGTGCCTCGGTGAACTTTGGACTCTGTCTCACCCAGCAAGGCATTTCTGTGGTCCATGACACTGCCAGCAGAGAAAATCTGCATTAAATTGGGAAGGAGATTAGGATCCTGCTGAGTAGGAACTGTTCTTGCTGTAAAAGCAGAGGGCTATCACTGGTTGGGGGAATGGATACTTGGAAACCTCATACTCCTGTATGAGGTATGCTGTAGCCTGCAAAGAGGGATGGTGGGTCCTCCGGGCCTGGGTGATAACAGAAGGCTAGAATAGGAACAGGGATGGAGTGGTCTCCATTCACATCTGCCTGAATGGACCTTTTTCTATGCGGTTTGAGAATGATCCTATAATGAATTACTTTGCTTTGAAAAAAAATTTAATCGTTATTTTTAACCAACTGAAAGTTATTTCTGACTATGTACCCATCACTTCCTGCTTTGGTCACCCAAAGTAGCTATTCCCCTCCAAATTCATCTTATTTCACCTGCCTCCTACTTCAAAAGTCAAAGGGGGGAAAGAAATGGGTGTGTGATAGAGGCTTTGCGTTAGTTGCTTTCCTGTGATAAGGCACCGTGACCAAAGCAACTTATCAAAGGAAGAGTTTATTTGGTTTACAATTCCAGAGGTATTAGAGTCCATAATGTGGGGGATGGCAGCAGAGGTGGCTGGAACAGAAAGCTGAGCGGTCATATCTTCAAGCAGGCACAGAAAACAGCATGGGACTGGAAATCTGACAAGGCTTAAGAACTCTTTAAGCCCACCCCCAGTGATG
Organism: Eospalax fontanierii; assembly: GCA_035773235.1. NCBI lineage: Eukaryota > Metazoa > Chordata > Mammalia > Rodentia > Spalacidae > Eospalax > Eospalax fontanierii. The sequence continues at coordinate 62,026,037 of CM069538.1, forward strand.
TGCTTCCTCCAGCAAGATCACACTTCCTAAAACCTCCCAAAACAGCACCACTAACGACAAAATGTCCAAACACTTGGAGCACATAGGGGAAATTCTCATTCAAACTACCACAGGTTTATTTGCAATTTTTTCTCAACCATTCTGGGACATGATTCTTCTTCCTTTCTTAGAACAGTAATACCATACTAGGTCAACCAACATGTGTGATATGCCTTTCGATGGCAGTTCACTTGAAAGGGGACCTAGAAAATTCAGACTTAATTCTCACTGTACTGGTCTCTATCTTTGGAGTTCCATAGTCCTAGATCAAAAATATGTAGGTTGGGTACAGGATGATCTCATGGTTCAGAATGCTGTTTTCAGGCCACTCTACAGTGACCCACATGGAACAAAGTGGGAAAATAAATAAATCTTTGTAAATAAATCATATGAACTTAAAGACAAAAATCACATTGTCATCCCAATCGATGCAGAAAAAACCTTTGGCAAAATCCAACATGCATCTATGTTAAAAGTCCTGGAGGGAAATGGACTGGAGAAAACATACCTCAACATAATTAAAGCTACCTACAACAAACCCATGGCCAACATCATTCTAAATGGGGAAAAACAAGAAGCATTCCCACTAAAATCAGGAACCAGACAAGGCTGTCTAGCTCTTATATGTGAGTGCATATTCTGATGTAACCAAAGGAACCAGGAAAATGGAAAGAAACCATGTGGATAAAGAGAAAGAAGGATCCTGAGAGAAAGGGATAGTAAAATACAGGTATTATCCAGGTGAAATGTGTAAAATGAGGTATTTAACTGGGAAGGGAAGTGTGAGGGTTATACAGAGAATGATGGGGTTAAAGGGGAAGAAGCAGCTCAAGAGAGGGGGAATCATTAGACAGTTATCAAGTACGAAATAGGGAAAATGGGGGTACTTTAACTGGGAAGGAGGAAGGAGGGTTAGATAAAGAGAGAGGGGGAGGAGAGATAAATAATGCTTAGGTGCTATGAAAAACCAGAGGGAAATACATTAGTTCAAAAGCCTACTGAAAAATACACATGCAATATCTGTATAGTACATGTGTATAGTTGAGGGTTATGTTAACAAGAAACACAGTTCCAGACAGGAGAAACCACCCCCCAAGTTGTTGGTCAGGACAGTCCAAATGATTCCCAAAGTTACATAGGCTATTGACACCGCCTTTGATTATCTCCCAGAACTTAAAGGTAAAACCCTACTGCTGAATACTTTAGACAAAGGACTTGGAACAATGGAGCTGGAACTGACCTGGAAGACTCCTTCCTAAAGACTAGCTCTTATAGTTTTGGAGGACACTCTGCAAGCTGCTAAGGGAGAAAATCAATATATAGTCCAACTTTAATAGTTCAGCTTTAAAGTCTAATAACCACAACAATGACTGGCACAACAAACTATATTGGTGCAGTTGTGGCCCATTTATCTTGGGGGTAATCAAGAGGTACCTAATTGGACTTAAATCTTGTTCAGTGGCAGGGAACTCATGTGTGGTACTATAACCATAGCCAAATGCACATGGCTGGAGAGGACATAGATCTCAGAAAAAAGCCCTAAGTCTGTCACATCCCTAGACAAATGTAATTTATTACTATATGTGAAATATGGATCCTTATATCTACAGATAAGTATGCCAGTCACCACTCATCAAAGAAATTTCTTTTGCAACACTTGGAGACTATTACAGAGTCTGGTCACACACAGAGAATAAGTGTCTGTGAGATGCCCAACCCTAAGTAACACATCTACAATGGAACCTCTACACCTAGGGCTCATGGAATACAGTAGAACAAGGGGTAGAAAGAATACTAATGCATTTATCAAGACTCATTAGCAAAGCTTCCTCATGTAACAGAGGGTGATGAACACAAAAGGCTACAACTGGCCAAAGTGTAGTGAATAAGAGACTGCAGAGTGTGAGTCCCTGGACAGAACTCCTGTATTAAACTTCACCCACCCAGAGTTCAGGGACCATTGCAGAAGAAGGGACAGAAAGACAGTAAGAGCCAGAGGTAGTGGATAACCACAAGGAAATAGATTTCCAGACTCCAGGGAACTTGCTTATAAGAACTTGCAACGATGGTGACAGCATACATAAGACACATGCAAACTCAAGCCACACAAAAACCCAGCATAAAACTGGGGAAATGGGAAAGAAGTTCCAATATCAGCTGAGAAACTCTTGGTGGCTGATCACTGCTGGGTGAGAGAAAGCTGATCGCCTTTAAGGGAGTGGCGCTTGACTGGCTGAACAGGCTCCAGTGGATGAACTCACTGCGGGACATCTGGGTACACAAACTTGACTCAATAGGCCTTAACATATATGCCAAAATGCATGAAGTCCTTTGGGAAAAGTATTCTTATAGGCAAGGAGGGAGTAAATATCATTAAGATGTATTAAATGAATTCCACAAATATTCAATAAAAATATTTTTTAAAAAACAAATTCAAGGCCAGCTGGGACAACACAGCCAGACTCATTCTCTCTCTCTTATACACACACACACACACACACACACACACACACACACACCACAGAGATTTTATATATATAATACATATATATATATATACACATATACATTTCAAAGTTTTTAATTCTTTAGTTATGAAAACAACTAACAGCATCCTCCTTATATTTAACTTGAAATTAGATATTTTACTAAATATTATACTGTTTTTTAATAAATTCACTGAAGCTGAATTTTACAAACAAGAAAGAGAAGACTTCACTGACTTAATATTAGGACATTTCGTTAAACAACTTTTCATTTTTATTCACCTGTGTACATGTAATTCTTGGTTGTGAATTTATAAATCAAACTTTCTTCCTGAACAATAGTACCTAGGTTTGTATGATGGATTTAAAAATAATGGTATTTCAAAATTGTTATTTTTTGATACTTCACCCACCAAATAAATTAAGAAACATTTGAAAAAAGAATGAGATAATTTTTTTTTAATTCCAAGTGTTCATTTAGCAAAATAATAGTGGTAGTTTCACCTCTGGAGCCTGTGTGCACCCTAGCCATAAGTTCTTGGTCGTATTTACAGAAACAGCATGTGTTTCCACCTAGAGAGCAGTCCTTAAATTCACTCTGAAAATGGTTGGTAACCCTCATAACATTTATACCACTAGTAAACCCAAAGGCATTTTTTGTGATGCCAGTCATTATTGTGGTTCAGAGGGTTTACATATGAGTAATACTACTGATAACTTTCCCCCTAGCATCCTACATAGCACCTTCTGGTACTATGAAAGCAGGACAGAAGCTTCTTGGTCAGTAACTTGATTTCTCCATGGCCAGTGTGTGTGATGTCTTCAGCAATCAAGTCTTATCATCAAGTTATGGTGGGAAATCAAGAGCAACAGCAATAGCCTGTATTATTTGGGGGTATCTGGAACACCCCTGACCAATGACTGCAGGGGAGGTATTTCACACCAGATATTGGGCTTTTTATTTGGCAACCTATGGCTTCTGGGATGAGCATGATTCCCAGTGTAGGGTAATTCCAATTAAACTCTTTTATATGAAAATACACACATACACATATGTGTGTGTATATATATATATACATATATGACACTTATAAAATAGTAAATTTCCATATGGCTTTTTTAAATATCCTTAATGTCAAACTGCCTTCTAAATTTGTATCACTCTACCCATACATTAGTGCAGCTCTTGAACCTCAATGGAGAAATTTCTTTGTGCAGTAGGTGGTGGTTAATGCATAAACTCACAACTGGTCAAAGTGGAGACTATAAATGTTAGTAGAGTGCTTAGTGGCTTAGTCACATCCATCATACACACACTCATCCTCAAGTCTCAGGGACCATTGCAAAAGAGGAGACAGAAAGATTGTAAGAACCAAGGAGTCAAGGAGGACTAAAGCAAAACCAAGTCTTTTAGATATGACAGGACTGCTGTACTCATGAACTCACAGCAACTGTGGTTGCCTGTTCAAGACCTGCATAAAATTAAGCCAGTCAGCATTCTAGCATGAAGACGTAAGAAGTTCATGAGCCCCCACCTGTGAGGAGCTATGGTTTCTAGGGGAGGAAGAGTCTGTTTTCTTTAATGGTGTGGCCCATGGTGGTGGGTGACCTCACACCCAGGAGTGCAAGAGCAGCACACATAGAAGCCAATGGTTATTTTTAAAACAAGACAGAGAGGACACAAATTTGGAGAGTTAAGAAAGTGGAGATAGACCTGGGAGAAGTTGGGGGAAGAGGTAGGGTGAATATGATAAGACATTGTATGAAATCCATTCAAGACCAATAAAAAATATACAGAAAAATTCCAAATGTACTTACAATGTATAGTTACAATGTATTTATGCAATTGCCTCTTTTTAATATACCAACTCCATGTTTTAATATTGTCTTTCAAGTTCTGACATTACACACACTTTTCATGTTTTTCATAAGCCTTTTCAATTTGACATAATCTAGGATCACCTTGAAAGAGAGTCTCAATGAGAAATTATCTAGATCAGGTTGGCCGTGGGCATGTATGTCTACAGGGGATTGTCTTGACTACATTAATTTGCATGAGAAGATCCAGTCCACTACAGGCAGCACTATTCCCTGAGTTTAGGTTCTAGACTGCATAAGACTAGAGAAAGTGAGCTGAGTAGTAAGTCTGCATACATTCTTTGCTCTCAGTTTTTGATTATGGGTGTTCCCTTAAACTTCTGCCATTGTGATTTTCTTGCTATGGACTACAACCTAGAATTGTGAGCCAAAATAAATCTTTTCTCCCTTCAATTGTTTGTCCAGGATATTTTATCACAGCAAAAGAAAACAATACTAGGGCAGTAAATTAATCCAGCCACTATGGAAGTCAGTAGGGAAGTTCCTCAAAAAATTAAAGATATCAAGCTGTGTGCTTGCACACACCTGTAATCCTAACATTTGGGAGGTATAGACAAGAAGATCAGGAGTTCAAGGTGATCCTCCACTACACTGCAAGTTTGGGGTTAACCATGAGACCCTGTCTCAACAACAACAACAACAAAAAACAGAATAAACACACTAAACCAAAACATCCATGTAATCTATCTATAGCATTTTTGTTAGATAGTTTTATCTGTCAACTTGACACTCCTGGGAAAAGGGAACCTCAGTTGGAGAATTTTATCCATCAGATTGTTCTGTGATCTTCTCTCCGAGATATTTTCTTCATTGCTGACAGATGGGGGAGGGCCTAGCAAATGTGGTCTGTGCCACCCCTTGGCAGGTGGTCTTGAACTGTATAAGCAAGCAGGCTGAGCACCCATCAGAGAAGCAAGCCAGTAAGCAGCATTCCTCCATGGTCTCTGCTTCAGCTCTTCCAAGTTCCTGTCGTGGTTGAGTTTTCTCAATAATGAACTGTTATGTGGAAGCATAAGCCAATAAATCCTTTCCTCCACAAGTTGGTTTTGGTCAATGTTTTAGTCACAAGCTATAGACATAAACTAGGATAGAAACTGGTACCAGAAAGTGGGTTATTGCTGCGACAGACCTGACCATGTCATTTTGGGGAGGGTTATGAAAGTGTTTGGAGCTTTGGTCTGGAAAAGCTATGAATGCTTGAAGCTTAGTGAGATATTCTGTGAGAGTTTGGAGAAATGCCAATGATGAAGGCCTGGTTTGTAAAGTTTCAAGGGAAGAAAAGATTATCAGGGCTCTTTGTGTGAGATTGTTAATTGAGAATCTGTGGTTTAGAGTTGTCTGGAACTGAAGAACCAGTTGTGATTAACAAGAGACCAGCACCACTTAAGTGAAATCTTTGCTTTATAAGGACATTAGATGCTGTTTAGCATGACTGAAAAATCAGCTGTGATTAAGAAGAAACCAGCATCACTGAGGTGAAATATTCTGGGAATTATTTTCTCAGGATCAGCACACAAAAGCTATGGTTGCATCTCAAGACAGATTCGGCAATGTGAAGTCTCCCAGGTGATACTGAGCATGAAGACATGAAGGGTCATGGACAGAATCTGAGCTCTGGACATGACAATGAGAGACCAGGAGAGGCCATTGGTGACGGTGCAGTTGCAGTTGCAGTAGAAGCCCCAGGATTCACAGTCATGGAGAGAATTTGAGGCTTGGCACCAAGAGAAGCCAGCAGAGGTCATTGTTGAGGATGCAACCTCAGTTGCAGGAAAGACGCCAGGATGTACTAGAGATGCCAGGACTGTGGAGTGATCACCAAGGACAGCTGTGGAGTGGATCTGGCCTGAGCCTATAAAACATGCTCTGTGTGCTATAGATGGCAGAGCCAGGGACTTGGATTGCCCAAGCCCTTCTAAGTCCAGAAAACCATGAGTAAATCCCAGATGTCAGACAATGAGTTATGCTGCTAGACTTGGTTTTGCTTAAGTGTGCCCCAGTTCTTCTTGCATGAAATAGCCAGTATATAAATTGTTTTGAATTTTACAGGAGTCCACAGGTTAGAAATAGTGGGTTATTGTAAAGAGACATTGATCTTTTAAAGACTGTGGGACTTTCGAGTTGTATTATGTTTTACATTGTGATGTTGAATATCATGATGAGATCTTGGGGCCAAGAAATGGAAAGTTATGGTTTAATAGTGGTGTGTTGTGTGTCAAGTTGACAAGGGATCAACTATGCTGGATAGCTTCAGTTTTCAACCTGACAAACACATAGGAAGGGGGAACCTCAATTGAGGAATTACATCTAATTGAGCTGTGAGCATGTCTGTGGAGTATTTTCTTGTTTGGTGAGTAATGTTGGAGGGCCCAGCACACTGTAGATGGTGCCACCCCTGGGCATGTGGTCCTGGTTTCTATAAGAAATCAGGCTAAGAACATGTCAGAGAAGCCAGCAGCATTCCTCTGTGGTCTCTGTTGCAGACCCAACTCTAGGTTCTTATCTTGAGCAGGCTTCCTTCAAAGATGGCCAAGTAAACCCTTTATACCACATGTTGGTATTGGCCAGTGTTTTGTCACAGCAATAGAAAGTAACTAGAACACCATTCCTTGGTATCTCTACAAAGAAAATGAGGTCAGCATATGAAAGTGATACTTGCACATCTGTGTTTACTGTGGCACTATTCACAATAGCCTAGGTGCCAGTCAACAGATGCATGGACAATATGGTATAATTACACAGTCGAGCATCATTTGGCCAGAAAGAAGAATAAAATCAAGCCATTTGTAGGAAAATATGTGGAAACTGGAGATCATCATGTTAAGTCAAATAAGCTGGAACAAGAAAGACAAGTAGCCTATCTTTTCTCTTATATGTGGATAATTTAAAGAACAGACAAATAACAAGCAAAAGGAAAGCCTGAAGGTACAAAGGGGACTATTAAGGAAGGGGGGAACCAATCAAAAGGAGACATGAAAGGATAAGTATGATATATGCATGCATAGAAATGTCACAGTGAAACCTATTAATTGTACACTTAATACGCATTTATAGTTATAATGCTATAAATCAAGCTGTGGTACACATAAAGAATATAGGCAAGATTAAAAATGTGGCCTTTTTAGGATAAGGTATTTTCTTTGGAAATATTAACTCTGTTTTAAATTTTCCCAGTTGGGAATTTTGTGTTCATCTGCCTCTTGTTATTGCAAAGACAAAACAGCACCTCTTTGATTTAGTGGACAGAAGAGACTCATGGAATGACAGTCCTCCCCATAGGATATAGATTTAGTCTTGCTGCCCCATGGGAGTCACTAAGGATGATTGGAGGATCACTAAGAATATACTAAATTAAGTAAGGCGAATGCATTTTGATGATCACATATTCCCCTTTATATTCCCAGTTTCACGCCAGGGTATGTTACAAGAAAAAAGATCTTTATTTTCCAAGACAACACTATATCTGTATGATATTCACAGGAAAAATTGCAAGAGTCTAGAAGAGTTTACAGATCTTATCAAAAATACTGATGGGCCCTAGACACTCAGTCATGACACGTCTTTGATGAAATGACGTTTCAGTGATAGTACAGTCCACAAGCCTTGTTTTATTTTGTTTCTCCTCTTTTTTCAAATGTATTTTAGATGAATAAATGTATTAATGACACGTACATGTCATATGAAGAGAATTGGTGTCTAAATGTTTCTTCAAAGAACCTTGGATTAAAAATCCAAAACATATGTTCTGAGAACAAATACTTCATAATATTTGCACACAGACTTTTTGCTGCATTTAACAGAGGACAATGACCACGAGAATGAGACAAGGATCCATGTTGCCAGGTTGTGACACCATCTCAAACCAGTCCCGTAGGTGAGCTCTTAATTCTGTGTAAAGAGTCTTGGGACTTGCCTTGGGGTCCAGGAAAATAACGCCCCCTTAGAGTAACAGAAATAGAAGGGATCATAGAACCTTCGTCAGTGACAAAAGCAAAAGAAAGAAATTCTCCTCTACAACAGTGCTGATGGGTAATAGCCTGCTTCATTATTACATCCAGGAGCTGGTCACTTAGAAAAAACTTTTTCCGTATTTGAATATCTACAAATACTTTTGAAACATAAGCCAAAGGAAAAAAGTGAGCTAAAATTCTAACTTTCTAGGAAATAAAATCTCCATCTTCTTAAAAGTAAACAACACATTCAGAAATCATACTGAACAACCATTGTCTTTTGTCAGGGAACTGTCCTAGAGAATGTTAAAACTCCTGTGACAAGTGCTATGTAACATATGCCATAGGGTTGAAAGTCGTGTTTTCCAGTCACACCAGATCTGAAATAGAGCCTGCCTTAGCCAAGTAACCTGTTGCACAGTTTTAGGAAAATCAAACTTTCAATCTGTCCCCATTTCTTTTTCTATAAAAATAACAATAGTAATACTCACCTTTGCCAAGTTGCTGCATGAACTAAGACAATCCTACACATAATGAGAGTTTATAAATGCCAGAAAATACATCTATGAGCATACTTTTTTTAATATACATGAGTCAAAATTTACCTTTAGGATTTCCATAGTCTTTTCCTGCAAATCTAATTCCACAACCATTCAAAGACAGTGGCGGGTTCATCCCGTTCACTTTCCACTCCCAACCTGCACATCCTCTTTTCCAAACTAAACATCCCTTTTGCCTTTGACCACTGCTCAAATGACATGACTTCAAGAACTTTGGCACTCTTGTTAACCTTCTGCTAGATTTCCCTTTTTCAAAGTGCAAGCCAAGAACTAAGTACAGCTCTCTTGATGTTGTCTGAACAGTGTGAGGACACTTGGACAATTACCTTGTTTCTTCTGGATTTTGTATTTCTATCACATGACCTCAGATCACATTAGCATTTTGGCTTATGTTAAGCTGACAGTCATCTAACACTCCTGAGTCGTCTTCTTTCTCTTATAAGCTATTAGGCAAGCTTTCCCTTGTTCTGGCTTCAGCTGATTCTTTAAACAAAAATCAAGAGTCTAAATCCACCCCTATTAGCTTTATCTTACTAGTTTCAGTCTGTCCTTCTAGGTTGTTGAGATGTTTATGTCTCCTTAGCTTGTCAGCCAACAAATTTATTATTCTCGATTTTGAGTTATCTTCAAAATTTATTATTAAAATGCTTCAAACTGTTGATTTTAAAATAGTGGGCAATTTAGAGCCAAGAATGGAGCCATTCCAAAGCCCCATAAAGGTTAAGTCTGGTTAATATTAAAAAGTGCTACTATTTATTCAGTAATTACTCTGAGTCAGATAGTGAGTTAGATACATTACAAACACCATCTCATTTAACTGCACATTCTCCAAGATGAAGATGATTGTCTTCTTTTTACAAACGATAAAACTGAGACTTGGGAATGAATGTCAAATGTCTTACTCAAAATTAGATGGCTAGTAAATATAGTAGGTGCATTCTGAAACCAGATTTGTCTGATCTCAAAGTATAAACTTTTCTACAGTGTCATTCTGCTTTGAAAGGGAGTTCATGAAAAACAGGTTTAAGCCCAAGTCCCCAATGTTAGGCAAATCCAACTATACCTAGCCTGCCAGGTTCCCACTTTCCTGTGGTGCTCATCACAGTGACTCACCATCACAGTTCAGGCTGGAAACCCTCTCCCGTGTGCCTCTCTCCTTTGGTCGGGGCCATCCTTTCCTTCTTCATCTCCACCCTAACTAGTGTCTTCTGCTATATTCTTTCATATGTTAATCCTGTTTTTTAGAAACTCTCTTACATTTTAAACTTTTCCTCTAGCATTCCCCCGTCACAAACCTTTCCACTAAACTGAAACTAAGGGTACCAATTTCTTAACCAACTCCTCTTTCAAAGATTTACTGATTCAGTCAGTTATTGATTTAACAAATATTTACTGAGAATTCACCCTGTGTTGTGCTCTGTGTTGAAAATGAAATTAAAGATAGACATGGCCTTTCCCCTCACAGAGTTTATAATCTAGGGAAAGAACAGGTCAAGTAAATACACAAGTAATTCTACAATTACAAATCTTGTAGGTTTAGTCATCTATGAGAATACATAATATAAGCACACTAGTCTGGACCGTCAGAAAGGACCCTGTTTTAGAACATGTTTATTATATTTTTATGCACCTATTAAATCTCAACTAGTGTAACACCTATTATAAATGATGCAAAGATGGGTACACAGTGCTAAATAAAAGTTACAGAAGCAAATTAACAGTTAACTGTACTGTGTGATACCTGATATATAGGCGATAAGCACAAGGGAATTTGAGTAAGAGCCAGGAGTTGGGAAAACTTACAGGACAGTTTAGTCAAAGGGAACAGTATCTGTAAAGCTTTGGAGAAAGTGGCACCATAACATATTTGGAGGTCCACAAGAAATTCTTTACAGTTAAAGGATAGGCTCAGGATGATTTATACCTATCTACACATCACACTGCCTAAAAACACTTAAAAATCTTGAAGGATACATGGTAGTTCATAACAGCAGTAGTCACATACAAATGAACTATAATTACAACATCTGTGCTAGACAAAACATTGTGCTGATGAACATATCCTGTGACTATCTGAGCCATGGATGGTATGTATGTGTATTTGTTTGTATACATGCAGCAGAGAAAAATCAGAAGATAAGCTACACTTCAAAATATTTGATAAATAACTCATAATAGCTGTACTAGCACTTTGTTGCAGTCCAGGTCATAAGACTATAAAACACAGCCAAAAATGGAACTATGATGCTGCATAAACAAAAGGAGAGTAAAGAGCGATGATCCCATTGCTGGCTGTGCATACTGCCACACATCTCACTAACTGCCCTAACTTAAATGTAGCCAGCTAATAGCAGGAGCCTTTTAGAAGTTGGAGTGTAGCATTGCAGTTTATCTTCCTGGTTCCCTTGTCTATGTACAGCCATAATTCAGGAGGGAATTATCACTTCCTTGTGAAATTTGGCTTCAGTCTTTCTTTCCTTGAATTTACCTGGAAACTTTTACCATAAACCGTCAAGCTAGATCCATTCCCAACTGGAAAACTCAACTCATCCTTCAAGTTTATTCCTTAAAGCTCATTCATTCTCTTAATTCTGTCAGAATGTATCAACTAAAAATGAGTTTCCATCTATCACATACATGTTTTTGTCAGTGTTAAGATTTGTGACAAATTTAAAGGCAAGGAATGAAACATATATGTTAATGTTTAAGCAAAACCACACTGTCAGCTACCAATTAAATAAACTAGATTATCTAAAAGCTATAAGTCTGAAAAGTTTGCTCTATTTTACACTCATTTTTTGTTTTTTAAATAAAAGAATGATCAAGGTTTTGGGAGGTGACTCATGCCTCGATTATGATCATGGCTATTGTTTAAATATTTGTGTATCAATATCAATAAATGTTTTCTTGCTTTTAAATGTTTCTTTATTGCTTATTTTTAAAGTAAGAAAACAACTGTAAAGAGTAAAAGCTACTGTAATATTATTGACTTCTCTCAACACCCTGGGTTCATTACATAAAGACTTGTTCTACAGGCTAACCTTGAGCTCATTGTTATTTAATTTTTAAAAATTACAGCAGTAAGTTCCATTTTTATTTGCTGCCTGAGGATATCTTTGTCCTCCTAATATCAATGAAGAAGATGGGAAATTATGCTTTTAAATTTTTTACATGATAAGAAGTCAGGAGTGACAATAAATGCTAACTTAAAAAAATCAAGATTTAGAAAGAGCCATGAGAGGATATTACAACAGAACAAATCAAACATTTAATATTTAGAATGACCAGTTATAAGAACCTATACATAGGTTTAAAATTTAAGTAAGTGATGAATAGAGAGATGGCTCAGCAATTAAGAGCACTGCCTGCTCTTGCAGAGGATCCTAGTTCAATTCCCAGCACCCACATGGCGGCTGACAACTGTCCTTAGCTCCAATTCCAAGGGATCCAGTGACCTCTTCTGGCCTCCACAGGCATTGAATGGCATGGTGTACTTACATACATGCAGGCAAAACATTCATACACATAAAATTAAGAATGAATAGTTAGATATAAACATAGTAATATTAAGTATTTTTAAAACTTATGGGTATTAGCTAATAAATAGTGTCAATAGAATAGTGAGATATGATTCCAAAAGAAATCTAAAGGTCCTCTACTTTACAGTACTCTATTAAATTTATAATACTGGAAATGAGGAGCTAGTACTAAATCCAGCTCTAGGTACCTTTATTATAGCATGTTTGGAATTCACTTAGAAAAGAACCTAAATCCAAATTCCAAGAAAACTTGTTCCAAGAACTAGATTATTTAATCTAAACCCAGGAGTTTCAGAACAATAACTATTTTCAGATAATTAAAATGGAATTCGAATTGCTATGCATTGACCTATAGGAGAATCAGGGTGAATGAGTGTGAGCTTCAGAGAGACAGATTTTAGGTCAACAAGAAAGAATTTGCCACAACACAGCCAAATATGGAATGGGTTGCTTTAGGGCAACCAAGGGTCCTAACCCCCTATGGGCTTGTATAACTGAATGTGAGGGTATGAAAACATTTGGCAACAGTAAAAGTTTTCCAAATGCACAACAGCTAAAAAGCAATTCCAAACCAAAAGTAATGAATCTTATGTGTTGTACCTCACAGCTTCACTGCAGCCATTGTCCTGAGCACAGGCTGTCCTAGTATGTAACCACTGCCTGAAACACCTTGATTCTGATTAGAGACTGCTGTATGGTATACATCCCAGTGTACTTTGCTGTACATGCAAACTTTTCTGCTCTTATAGATACATGATGATTTAATTATGGTAAACAAAGACGTTTCATATTTTTCCTACCATTACTCCTCAGCATCTAAGTATCAAACTAGTATACCTTTGGGATGTATTGTTAGAACATTTGATTTTAAAAAGAGCTATTTAAATTACTCACTTGAATTTCATTTTAAAAATCATTAAATGAATTTTTGCTTAGGATTTGGACAGAATTTCCAACTGTTTTTGAAATGGCTTAAGCATAATTCTGCCATTTTGTACTCAAAAAAAGTGGCATTCTCAGCATTGCGGATAACAAAATCTAAACATCAACCAACTCTAAAAAACACTGAAGAAGCTCTGCATCTTGCATTATTAACTCTCCAGTCATGGTCTAATTCTTTATGTTGAAACAAACATATAATATGTAGATCACAGTTGATGGGGGAATGAGGGAGGGAGAGACATTTTCTTCAATAGTATAGCCCCAGGTAAGGTGCCAGCGCTCCAGTAAGTAATCTCCCACCCATGCACCTGTAAAGCAAACCTAGTTCAACTCACTGGATAAAAAAAGGCAGTAAAGTAGAAAGCAGCTAGCTGGGAAGAGGATTAACAGGGGTGAGGAAGGGGTAGGGTGATAGGATCAAAATATATTACGTACATGTATGAAAATGTCATAATGAAATTCAACATAATATATTGAATATCTTCATGTTAAACTGAATGTATCCATCATCATCATAAATAATAATGGGTTTCATTATGAAATTTTCATACATGAAATTATGTTAAATAAAAATTAAAATGTTAATTCTTCATAAAGCACGTATCTCATCTCATTATACAAATCTGTTTTCTTCTTTAATGATAAAATTATATGTATATCAGAGCATTGGTTTAAATAAATGTCCTGATATTTTATTACCAATAACTGCTTGATTTGTATACCTATATCATATATCTGGGTTGCATCAAAATTTCTGAGTTGTTATGAGTGAAAAAAACCTTAAGAAACCCTGCTCCAGAGTTCCCTGCCCCTCCGTGGTGGAATTCAAGCCCAGAATGACAAGCCCTTGCCAAGAGAAAACCAAGCAAACATTGCTGTGATAATCCAAGCTTTATGTGGATTATGGAGCTGGACAGTCTATGATCCAGCCTTTTTGGACAAGATCAGCTATCACAAAAGGGCCTCTACAAAGACAGCTCCTCTGGGCCCCCATGAAGTACAAGATCTCTTACAGTTGTCAAAAAATTATAGCTTCAAATGTGGTAAAGCTGACAGGAGGCTAATACTTTAGTTGTTCTAAATGGGATTTTAGCCAAAGGTCAAGAAGTAATATTTTTGCAGTATGCAGTGGCCTGAGAGAAGGACCATTACTTTATTATGAACCATTCTTCCAACTGTGTGAGATCATCTTTGTGCTTCAAGAACATTGCCCAGACCTTGTGGGGACTGTAGGGTGAAGTAATGCCATACTTGGCCCTTCCAGAAAAATGATGTTCTGAGAACAACTCAACTCAGGATCTCTAAACAGAAATATAAGGCACTTTAAGATAAAGCAAAAGAATACAAAGATCTATAAAGGCAGAGATTTCAAATATTAAACTAAAGAGAATTTTCTTACCTAAAATGTGTCCAGATCATGTATCTTTCTGTTTTCTATATGTTAATATATCTAATAAGAGAAACAAACCCCCCAGGAGCCACGCTTCGCTGGATATTCTATACTTTAATATGGGTGAGGTAGGGAAACCCAGAGTCCTGACTTTCTCAAATGCTGAGTATTTTTCTAATTCTGTGAACATTCTCTCCTCTTTCTCTCTCTCTCTCTCTGTTTCCATCTCTCTGTCTCTGTCTCCCTCTGTCTCTGTCTCTCTCTGTTTCCATCTCTCTGACTCTGTCTCCCTCTGTCTCTGTCTCTCTCACTGTCTCAGCTTATCACATTGCTATCCTTGGTTCTTGACACCAGCACCATTCTCTAAACTGCAGAGCTAATGGCCACAAGAGGGTAGAAAGGGGTATCACTTATTTAAGTTCAAGGAAGCAAGAACTCAAGAACGTTCTGGTATTGATACTTCTGGGGAACTCCAGATACATTCACCTATCTGCCCCTAAAAGAAGGTAGCTGAAGTTACAAAGGCTGAAAGGCTTTGTCTCCAGCTTTCCGGAGATATGCTGACGCCCTAAAAGCCGCTGCAACATCCTGTCTGATTGGCTTTGCTAAGGGCTAAGGTGTCATCATCACCACAAATAACTTTACTCTTCAGTAATACAGACCAAACACGCACAGACAGAGATGCTTTAGTCACCTGGGTAACAATGTTATTAGACAGATGAGAAGAAATCCTGCTTTTATGGACTTTGACTATTATCTTTAATATGATTTATTTATATCTTATTGAGGTTTTGTGATTTTCATACAATATAGTTTGATGGTATTTAGGTCCCTTTCCCCATCTGCCCTCCCTTCCCCCACCCAATAATGTACTCTCTTATATATATAAAGTACATCCTATAGAGTCTGATTTGTGCCCCTAAATGTCCTTCAGTGTGGGTCCATCCATTGAACTCACCAAGAGTCCCATTCCTGAAGATACCATCTTTCTCCCTCCTAGCAGTCATCAATTGTCAAAAAGTCCTTAGGCTGAGTTGAGATTTCTTACCCACTTCCCAAGTCTATGCTGGGATTTTGTCTAGTTTTTAGTTTGCATAGGACTTGTGCATACTGTCACCATTGCTGTGAGATCACCTGAGTAACTGACCAGCTGTTTAGAAGACAGTTTCCCTGTTATCATCTACCCCCTCTGGCTCTTACAGTCTTTTTGTCTCTTCTGCAATGATCACTGAGCCTTGGGAGGCATAGGTTTAAAATAGGTGTCCTAATCAGGGATCAGTACTCTGAGGCTTCTTGATCTCTACACATTGGCCAATTGTGGGTTTCTGTGTTAATCATAAGCCACTACATAAGAAAACTTTTCTGGGGAGAGTTGAGAGATGCATTTATCCTATGTGTAGAGGTTGCATTGAAGAAATGTCTTGGTGTTAAGTGTCTCACAGACACTTATTCTCTGTATTTGACCAATTCTAGAACTCTAAAGCTATATAACAAAAAACATAGTGCCAGACAGGAGAAACCTTCTTTTGAGTTGTTGGTCAGGGAAGTCCAAGAGACTCCTAAAATAACACAGGCTATGGCTATTGTCCTTTTATTGCCTCCCAGAACTTAAAGATAACAGGCCAGACTTCAGGCACAGGATTTGGAATAATCCACCTGGAACTGACCTGGAAGCCTCCTCCCTGAAGACAAGCTCTTATGGTATTAGAGGACACTATACAAGCTACCAAGAGAGAAAAACAATCAATGGTCCCACCCAGCTGTAAAGCTTAATAAACAACAATGACTGGTCCCCCAAACCATCGCTATTGGTGCATAGTGGCATTTTTATCTTGGGGGTAATCAACAGCTTTCTAATTGGAATTAAGGCCCACTGAATGGGAAGGAACTGATGTTTAGTACTATAAACTTAAGCAAATACAAATGGCTGGAGAAGTCATTTCCTAGAGAAAAACTTCTTTTGTCACATCCCTATACCAATATAATTTCCTACTTTATTCTACTATGAATTCTTATACAATTTATTTTGAGAAAAGATTATTTGTAAATACGGTTTTGAGTCAACCGGTGTTGTTATCTTTCCAGGAGAATGTGCATTTTGCTACAAGATGGGAATCCAATAATGCATTAAAAACATATCACTATCATTTTCTGCCACTGTTCATTCATACCTACTCCACTGTCTGAATTTCTTTTACACTTTCATGATAGGTCTATTAGTGGTTTTGGTCTTCCCAGAGATCAAAAATACAAAAGTTCCATACACATAAAAAAGCAGTGTCTCACATTTATACAAAAAGCCAATTAACTTCAGTAATTTAATACTCAGTGCCATGAAATACCCAAAAATCAGAACCCTGAACTTAATTTAGTGTTAATGCCTCTTCTCTTTACCAGCTTGGGCTGCTTTAGGCTAGATCTGGCCATGGGAAACAGAAACATGGTCACGTCTCTGGGCACCTTTTTTCTTCTCATCTTCTCTTCCAGCGCACTCACTGTGGCGCCCACCTTTTCAACGCTGGAGGAAACAGAAGGGAAGGTGGTACTACTGTTAGGTAAGGAGCAGAAAAAGATCTACCTGTCGGTGCTCTGATTCTAGAGTGCATCTAGGACAGTTTCTTTTCTTCCCGGGATATTTTTGCTGTTTCCTCGGTGACCTCTCAGCTCCATTAGAAGAGCTATTAGATTGCAGTTCCATCATCGGCAGGTCGGTGTTTCTCTTCTGGTCAGTTGTTTACTGCCGCTCCTCTTACAGCCTCCCCACTCCATCCTCTGGCTCCATGGCTCAGCTTTAATTCCTGTGAAATCATCTTTCCTATGTCAGGAAGTTCTTTGAGGTGGTATTTCTAAGCTTTTTCCTTTTGGCATGTTCCACACTTAGTTCATAAAAGACATACATACAATTCTCAGTGCCTCAGTGTCCTCATACATAAAGTGGATGTATTAATAGCAATACCTCCTGTGGTTGAAATGAGAATTACATAAAATAATAACTGACCCAAAGTAAAATAATAATAATTTTGCTAAGAGTTCATCATTAGGAAGTAGTAAAACCATATCTGTCCCCCTTCAAATCTAATCTGTCATACCACAATGCCAGGGATAGATGAATTTTAAAACAAGGAACTATCCTATACAACCCAATTCATTTCTCAGGGGGTCTTTTTGGAGACAGGGTCTTTTATATATACATAAAAGTCTATAGAATTTAGGTTTGTGGCCCCAAATGCCCTTTAATATAGATCCATCCACTAGAGTCTGATTAACCTATCAAGAGTCACACCCTTAAAAGAGACTGGCTCTCTCCTTCCCAGTAGCCATTAGCTCCTAATAGCTTCTCATGTAGGGTTGGGGTTTCTTACAATACTTTACCACATCTATGCTGGAATTTTGTCTGCTTTGAGCTTGTGTTGTACTTGTGCATGTTGTCACCATTGTTGTGAGTTCATATAAGTGACTTCCCAGCTATCTGGAAAACACTGTTTTCTTGTGGTCATTCACCACCTCTGACTGTTACAATCTTTCCATTCCCCCTTCTGTAATGGTCTCTGAGCCTTGGGAGGCAGAAGTTTGATATAGGTGTCCTGTTCAGGGATAAGCACTCTATAGTTTCTTATCCTCTGCACGTTGGCCAGTTGTGCGTTTCTGTGTTAATCGTCATCTGTTGTATAAGGGAGCTTCTCTGGTGAGAGTTGAGAGATGCATCAATCTATGAGTATAACAATAAATCATTACAAGTTGCTTTTTTAATACTTATATCTATTTAGCATAACAACAGTATGAGGCTCTCCCCTATGATAGTCTGTGTCCTGTTAGTCACAGATTCCTAGGCCTGATATCAGTGTCAAGTTGAGTTCTATCTTATAAAGTAACCTTAAATCTAATTAGAGAGTGGTTATTTACTCCCATGATATTTGTGCCACTATTGCACAGAGGTCATATCTTGCCAGGTCAGTTGTTGTTGAATCACACAGCCTTCACAGGTAGCTAAGGCTAATGACTAATTTTTCTTCCAGTAGTATGCATAATGTCTTCCAGTACTATGAAAACAAGCCAGTAGAGATGAAATTTAAAAGTCAGTACCATCTTGACTTTTCCTTCTTTGTTCTGCAGCTCATACATGTAGTGTCTTTAGCGATAGGATCTTATCATCAAGTTCTGACTAGGTGATGGCCGCTATTGCTTGATGGTCTATGAGACCCTGGCAAAGACTGTATCTTAAGGTTCATACTTTCCACGCTCTTCTCAAAACGTATTCACCATAATATTTCTTAATTAGGGCTGCTGAATCGAATTGTACAGCCAACCTCATCTAAAATATTAAGTACTATTTTCCAGTATCAAAGGTACATTTCTCTTCTTTAAAGATCAATAATCTTCTTGCACATCTCATGTTTCTCCACTGAAGAATGAAGATTCATTCTTCAAATTTTCCTTTCCAGCATTCTGTTGAAGACAGAACCTCTTTCTCTGGAAAAAAAAAAAGTTGATTCCATACAAGCATTTCAAAATATTTATATATAATTCTTACTTGTTAATTTCAAAGAGAAAGATGTGCATTTACAATGACAAGATCTAGTACCTTAAGTAGTACTAAATTAGTGATTACCAAATAATCACTAATAGAATAATCTGTTATTTTTTTGTATTGTATTGTATTTGGGCAGGGTTTCAAGTAGCCCAGGCTCACTAAAAACTTGCTATAGAGATTAGGATGACTGTAAATCCTGATTTTCCTGTCTCTGTCTCTTAGGCATCTCCTGTCTCTGTCTCTTAGGCACTAGGATTGCAAGCATGTGCCACCACACTTGGCACTAATAATCTAATGTCAAGTCTTCCTGATGTGATGTGACATAGAGCACAAAAAATCACTTACTGCATACTCTTACTGAACATTTTTAACCTAATTTTATCAGACCTATAGAGCTAAGTTCCAACTTACAAGAAATACATAAGTTAAAGGAATAAGGGTAAAAACATAATTCACAAAAAGTAACCATAGAAAAAAAGGCCCTAAGGTAACCCAGAATGCACAATGGTCCATAACACAATGGGTCTAATTTCTTCTAAAAGCTAATTTCAGAAGACAAAGGAAAAGTCGGTGGCCTTCTAAATAAGAGACTAAAGAAACATAATAGCCAAATACAAATGAAACTTTATGGGGTCATCATTTAAAAATGTAAAAGGCACAGGGAAAATTTATTGTGAATTAGATATTAAGAGAAGTGATAATACAGTTTATAATTACATAATAAAATGCCTCTATAGTAAATATGTATCACATATTCCATATATAAATATATATGTATATAATATACATATGTAAAGTAAGTATACTGTCCCTGTTTTAAAAGTATCAGAGAATTAACCTAATGAAAAGGAAACTTTTTTCCCATCATTACCTAACCACTGTAGTCATATCATTTATATTTTAAGAATATTTTTATTTATTCTTTGATAGTTTCATATATGCATAAGATGTATCTTAATCATGTGCATTTCCAATCCCCCCCCTGAATTTAGTTTTTACTTTAATTAAAAATAAAGTATTAGTACATAAAAGTCAGTGTACAGCTACAGTATTTTTGGAAAGTCTGCTCTCATCTGAAGACAGTCTATACCCCACTGAATAGGGGTTAAAAGCATAAAGTTACCCACACTGTCGGATTCAAAATGTCATTTACTTAGTAACTAAATGCTTGCTTCTCTATGCCTCATTTCCTCATTTATAAAATGAAAATAAAAAGAAATTATTTCAAAGGACCGGACACATTAATATTTGTCATGCACTTAGAATAGTGCCTGGCACAAAGTAAGTGCTATATAATTTTCATTACTAAACATGTTATTCCAGTTGGTCTTTTCTTTATATGTGTCCTTATCTTTTTACTGGGCTCTGTACTCCTCCTCTCAAGCTTAGCTTGGAAAGGATGAAGCTTTTCATTACATCAGGTCAAAATGCTGTTGTTGGATCCATCTTTAGATAAAGGTATAATGAATGCATTAATCTTTATGCTTTGTAACTTTCTAAAGTGTTGAACTGGATTTTGTGACAAAAGTGTTCAGAAATAACATAAAGATAAACAGAACTGGAATTTAAACCCGATCTAACTGCCTGGGAGCGCAGAAGAACCAAAAGTCCAGACCATAATCATGTCCTCTTCCCTCTGGATTATAATTCTGTTATAATCATGTTTGGGTATTCCTCCCACTGATTAAGGTGAAGAAGAATGGTCTTTTATGGCTGACTCCTGGATATTTATATCAGAAATTAAAGTATTAGTCCCATGGCTAAGAAAATATAATCTGTACTAAATGTGTTTCATTATACAACATTTAAATTAAGTTAATAATGGTGATAACTATTCATGAAGAACATAGTATGGCAATTTTCATTTATAAATTTTATTCCTTACCAAGATATGTCATGAATATCATTTATTGCTACTCGTGAAAACCTAATAAAAATATTTTATCTCTATTTGATATGAAATAAAAGCACAAATGGTCCAACTTGACCAAATTCACATAGCTAATTATCAGAGCTGCCTTTCAGTGTTGTTATCTGGCTTCAAATATGTATCCTTTCTACCATGACTTGATGCTGAGCACTCTGGCAAAAGTATAAAAGATAATTTGTGCATTTGAGAAACTCAGGCTAATGAGAAAACAAAATGCAAAGTTAATTAATGGTGAAGAAAAGAATAAAGAATTTATATTGTGTGATTTTACTCGTGTATTCACTCATGGACACATCAAGCTCTTACTGGACTTTCAGACAGAAGCACCACTAGAGGAGAATGATATTCTTTTATTATCTGGTTTCCTAAAAAAGAGTTCCATGGTCCACTTCTTCCTATTACCGGAAACCTGCTCCTCCTTACCTTTCACAAGGGCTGAGACAAGATACTATGAAGCATTCACATAGCCTTTTCCATTATTGCTCAGTTTTTCATCCCTTAATTCCATTTTTTTAAAAAGGCAACATTTAATTCACCCCATTGTGGATCATGCAGGGCTCCAGAACTCAAGGAGCTTTCAGCTTACACTTCAGCAATAAGACAAATAATGTGTACTTAGTAACTACATATTGTGACCTGTGCTACAAGGGAAATTAGTAGCATGTTTTACTGAATCGTAATTCAGAAAGCACTCGTCTTTTCTCTGACCTTTACGTGGCTACCTTCTGCCCACCTTGCAGATGAATTTAAATGTCACCTCTTGAAATTAACTTAAGTCAGTTTAATCATGCCCACTTTTATTCTCCAGCAAAGTGGTTTATTTATGACTGATTACCAGAGGAAACAAGATAGCAAGTGCAAAGTTCATAAAAGGAGCTAAAAGCTGTTATTGGTGTAACAGGAGAAGATCTTTGTGACTGAAGCATGGGGCAGAGTGACACAAAACAAGGTCGGAGCTGTAGGCAGAGGCCAGACCACCACATGGCCTTGTGAACCATGATTAGGAGTTTTGATTTTTTATTTGTAGACAACAAAAAGTTAATAAAGAGTTAGCATATTATTTTCAATTATTCTACTTTCTATACTGAAGTGTTTCATACACTTAAATTGTCACAAATCACTGACAAAATAACATCTATCATTTTTCATATGCCCACAAACACTAAAATATGAAGGAAGCAGATGATGTCCTAGCAGAACTCCCCAAAATTTTCTAGATTGTAAATGAAATGCCTAATCCAATATCTACACAATTTAGAAAAAGTTATATACTACTACTCTACTATTAAAATAGTATAAACTCAGGGTATTTCTAGCTTAGTTGTTTCTGAGCTTAAAAAACAATAAAAGGCTTAACCAATCTACTTGACTGTTGTGCCATAATACTAAATAAAGACATCCCAACCAAAAAAAGAAAAACACTTAATAAAAATTAAAATCTGAAACTATTAATAAATCAAATCTAACAATGTACTCAAATAGTTATATTCCATGACTAAATAAAGAGGTTGGAGAGATGACTCAATATTTAAGAACACTGACTGCAGTGGACCTCTTACAGAGGACCCGGGTTCGATTCTCAGCACCCACATGGCAGCTAACAACCATCCATGACTCTTATTTCAGGAGATCCAACACCTCTTCCAACAGGCACTGTACAATATGGGTGCATCTACCTATACACAGACAATAAACTCATACACATAAAATAAGAATAAAATATTTTTAAAAGATTATCCCAGAAAAGAAAGATTTCCTAATTTTAAGTATATTAGTATAATTTATCCCTTCAAAAATTAAAGGATAAAATATATGATCATTAAATATACATCAAAAATATTTGGGACTGGAGAGATAACTCAGTGGTTAAGATCATTTACTGCTCTTGCAGAGAACTCAGGTTTAGTTCCCAGAACCCACATCAGTCCACTCACAATCACCTATAACTCCAATTCCAGGTCCACTCACAATCACCTATAACTCCAATTCCAGGGCCTCCTATGCCCTCTGGCCTCCATTGGCACCTGTACTTAAATGGTACACATAAGCATATGAAGGTATACACACATACATATGAAAATAAATAAATCCTTTTAATTTGAGATATTAGAATGGTTCTTCCTGACATGTTCATTAGTGATGTTTTGATATGAATATGTTTTGTCTTTTCATATATAAGACTCTCACATTATATAATATTTCTTTCTATAATCTTCCTCTATCTCTAGTTGTGCCCTAGACCTACTAACCTATTTCAAGAGACTGGCCTATGGAAAACTTTTTGTAAAAGTAATTTCTATAGCCAAGTAATTTGTACTTTTTTGTAAGATGTTTGCAAATGAAGATTGGTTAATTTAAAGGTTCAGAGAAGTCCTGCAGAATTTGCAAGTCAACTGAACATAGAACACTGTTGTTCTTACAATGCCTATTAATACCTCATGAATACACTTTGATAAATACTGGCTTAGATCATGTCACCATAATGCCAGTCTTAGCATCAGTAGCATTTGTTGTCCAGGGTATTGTGTGAGGTACTGCTAGAGATATGGAATTGTAAGATATAATCTGTTCCCACAGATGACTATAATAAGGTTGAGTCAGAACAAATAAATTAAAAGATAAATAATAATCTTAGGCAGCAAGGCATAAGTATCAATGAATAATCCAGACACAAAGCCCAACAAGGGTGCGTAGGAGGCAGGATTACTATAAGATAAGTGTTTGCAGATTTCTAGAATAATTTAAGACATAGTTAATCCTTGAGGAGAGAAGAGACAAAGAGAGATGTAGGTGACGTGTTATTCAGTGCACAGGCATCCAATAAAGTGCATCATTAGGTTGTCCCCTGTCATTCAGTAATAAACCCATACGGTATTTCACTAAAAAATGGATAATCATAAAAGGAAATTCACCAAAGATAAAAGAATAGAGAAAAATTAATAACATTGAAAGTGAAACTTAAAAGTATAAAAAAGTAGTTGACATGCCTCCACGTCAATCTAATAATGATCCTACTCACTATAGAATACCCCCAATTGAAAAAAAATTGCTTTCTCTCTGTCACAGAAAGAACCTTTTAGTTCCAGTTTAAGAGTAGGACTTAAACAGTTTAAGGCTTTTCTGCAACCCCAGGTTCCCAAGATACTATTTAGAGCCTAAAATTTAAAAGATAGACTTAAAAAAAAAGGTTGACCAGGAGACTCATGTGGCCATTGTTTAAAAGACACTAGTTATGTAACCACATGCACACATAGCAAGTTCATCAGCATAAAGGAAGAAAGTGGGGCTTGAGATCTAGCTCGCTTGGTAGAGTTCTTACCTATCATGCATGAAACCCTGAATTCAGTTGCTGGCATCACATAAACCTAGCATTGTTTAAACCTAGCACACATTTGTAATCCTAGCACTCAGGAAAATCAGAGGTTTAAAGTCACTCTCAATTACATAGCAAGTTCAAAACCAACCTGGAATACATGAGACCCTATCTCAAAAAAATAAAATAGGAAAGTGGTTATGAAGTAAAAGATGAGGATGTCCCACAGACGGCATACAGGAAAAATATTTCAAATTAAAGGAATACTCTGGTTTCTCTTCAGATTGTATAAATCTTTTGCCTTTTCAAATTGAAGGAATCCTTAGAGAATTTCACATCGAAAGCATAAAGGCTAAAGTGTTGGCAGTTGATCCAAACTTAGAAAGAAATATAATAACTTGCCAAAGCATAGGAAAAAAATGCTTACTCCATATTGTGATACAACAAAAAGGCAAGTCCAAACTACTTTTTATTGCTAAAGTCAGCTTCCAATGTCAAGGGTGCTAATCCATCATTATTACTATTATTATCATCAAATTTTTTAGTTTATTAAAAATTAATGGTTTTATTATGACATTTTCATACATTCATATCATTATACTCCGTTCATATTCACGTTCCCATGACCTTCTGTGACCTCCCCATGCCCTCTGCTAGTCTCCTTCTCCCCAAATTATATATATACAACATATATATTATATATAAATTATATAAATATTTTTTTCCCCGATATGAAAAGTCAGCTTTTGTGGATTCTGTTCCCATGACTCTCAGGAATCAGGAGCTCAAGTCTATGATTTTTAAGTATGGTTTCTTGTTTAAAACCCAGAATTCTTCAAAGTTGAATCAAAGTTGTGGTCATGTTCAGTTTTTGTCGTTGTTTTTCCTTTTCTTAATCAATGTCTGACTATAATATCGCCTCACCTTTTTCTTCCATTCCTGATATTATTTCTTCTGCTTTGTCAAATCTATTGGTGATGTTTTCTGCTGTGTCTTTTTACTTGATTTATAAGTTTTTTTTTTTTCATTTCCAACATTTCTATTGCTTTCCTTTAAAAAAATCTGTTCTCGCTTTGACTTTCTCAACCACGTTGCGGACTTTCCTTTCCAGGTTCTGAATTTGTTTTCTTACTTCATTCATTTACTTTTTTGTCTTTTCTTGGCAATAATTGAATTTTTCAGGTAAAATTTTGAATCTTCTTCTGGCATTTTATCTACTTCATTCAGTCTCTTTGGATTCAGTAACAGACGAGTTGTGACCCTTTGGAGAAGTCATATCACCTGGCTTTTTCACATTTCAGTGTTGCCATTTATGCATTTGTTGGTTTGAAAATCTCTTCCAGCTTTATCTAGGCATCTTCTTAGAGTGAAGCATGGTTGAAAGCTGAATCCCCAGTGCGAAAGGGAGACAACAGAGACTGGAGAGATGGCTCAGTGAGTAAAAATACTTGCTAGAAGTCTAACAAACTAAGTTTGTTAGAACCACATGGTATAAGAATAAAACAAACTCCCAGATTGTGCACATGTACCATTCAAGGGATGAAGTTATATATGTAAAGTAATCTTCTAGAGGCCCTATGATAGGTAGCTCCAAAGGCTGGCCTATTTTGCTGATCTTGGGCTCCGATTATTGGACTCCGCAGGTGATGGCCTCAGCTCCTTGCCACAGAGGATGGAGTTAACTCCTTCAATAATTCATTCCCTGAGCCAAGTCTACTGTGAGCTGAGCTTTTCTGGGTCAATGTCTGGCCTTTCCTCTCTGTGACTGCCTCCTGTGCTGTCTTCCACCCTGGAGCTGTGGCAGGCTGTTTCCAGGTTCCTTGATCCTTTACTCTCAGTCCCCCAGCTTCCAGGTATCTATCTTACTCTTAATAGGTTTCTTCTCAAGACAGCACCCGAAGCCCTGTAAGATACATGGGGTGACAAAATAGATCTCCTCTCTACTGCTGATGTATTACACCAGAAGAGTGTCTTGTCAGTGAGAACTGCGGGACAACCCTGTGAGCAGGCAGGGTTATTAGTCTTTTATCACTAGGGCTGCCTGACTTCCTTTTGGAGGATGCTTCTATTTCCCCCTCCTTGGCCAGGGGATAGCCGAGCAGGAGTCATGTGCTGCTTACTCCTTTTCACTGAGATGCCTTTGTGTTTCTCCTTACTTTCCAGCTGTCCTATCATCAACTCTGCGAAATCCAATGCTCTTTCATTCTTTCTCTTTTTGGAATACAGTCTATTCTTTGTTATCCTGACTCATCTTGTTCACTAGTTCACAAAGAAGCAAGTTCTAATCTACCATCTTATTTCTGCTCTTTCAAACTATTCTTAAGTGTTTCACAAAGGAAAAAAAAACACTTTAATTCTCAATGTTTCTAATACATTAAACTAATAAAATAATATTTTTTACTTTCCTTTAAATTTATAATAGACAGTAAGAGAGTTCAATATTTTGACAAATTTAATGAAGTCCCAAACAATCATAATTTTTTTCATTGATGAGCAGGAAGCTTTGTATAATTTCAGGTTTCCATGGTTTTAAAACTCTCATACTACTGTTCCAAACAAAGACTATCCATATGAATTTGAAATTTAGGATTTAAAAATGCAAGCTATAAATATAGAGTTGTAGATTATCAGTATATGGATAATAACCCTGAAGAAGATCATGTAGAGGGTGTGAGTAAATGTGAGGTCTAAGGATGGGCCTGCAGAACTCCAGTCCTCAGAGGTTAAGGAAAGGAGAAAGAACTGAGGAGTGCAAGAGAGGGAGGAGAACTGAGAGTGGCAGGTATCCCAAAGCCCAGGAAGAAGGTGGCATGTTACAGAGAGAAGAATTCACTCTAGCGCTGGTGAGAGACCTGGGAATTAACCATTGTGTCCAGCATTGTAATGGCCATTGGTAATGTAGAGAAGAAATATTTTAGTAAGATTATTCTGCTGAGATTCTAGTCAGATTGACTTGAAAAAGACTGGTAAGAGAGGAGATAACGACTATCCACAGCCTTTTGAGGAGGTTTTCCTGTAGGCATGGCTAGAACGGGATGTGGGACCTTTCCATGTTAATCAAATGGACACAATCGCCATCCATTTGTATTCTGGATAACGCAATTAACTGTGGAGTTCATATCTAGAGATGTTGATGTCAGAAGATGTAACAATTATTAAAACAATGTCCTTTAGAGAAGGTAATATCTTATCCTTAAGTGGAGGAGTTCATCCTAAATAGAAACAGGACCTAACAAAAAAGGGGGACACTTGACTCCTTCAGGACTCAATTACCTCAAATGTAAAGTGAAACAGGACTATACAGAGATTCTCAAAGCATAATCCTTGGATCAGAAGCATTGACATCACACCTAATTTTATTAAAGAGGCAGATGAGAATACTGGTAGCTAAAGGTTTAAGCAGGGATGGTGGCAGGGAGATAGAGGAGAAGAGCAGGAAGGGGTGGTCAGCCCAAACTGAAGATACATGAAAAACTCTTATGGAAACCCACTACTTTGTAAAGTAATTTTAAAATACAAGGTTTTTTGAGGAGTTTGAAGGTAGGTACCCTGCACAGGGGAATAATGTTTGTCCCAGAAGACATGCATTATTAAATGAAGAGCTCAGTGCCAGGCATGAGGTATCTCTTCATGAATTACTGGACATAAAAGTCCAAAGGCCCTGAGACCCATGAAAAAAAAAAACACAGAATATTTCCTTTGGTCTTGGTTGCCCAACGTAGCTAGATGGTAAGATCTTAGATCCTACTGCACAGCACACTTTGGATATAGGATTTTGAGAAATCAAGCTAGAACTGACCTGGAAACTTCTACCCTAGTGGCTACCTTTCATAATGCTGAGAGCTATAATGCAGGATGTTGGGAGAGAAAAGTCATCAAAGGATTTGTCCAACAGTGGGCAGTTCATACTACAATACCCACCTGCCATGCAAGATGGTCCTGCAAGTACAGTAGTCACATGATTGGTAGGGGGTGATCAGATACTTTCTTGTGTTTCCTTTTCCTTTATTTATTTTTAAACATGGTAGTCTCTGTAGTCCCAGCTGAAGTTCCAGTCCAGCCTGGAACACACTATGTAGACCAGGTTGACCTTGATGTCACACACATCTGTCTGCCTCTGCCTCCTGAATGCCACCACACTTGACTCCAACTGCTTTCTGATTGAATCTGAAGCCTTCCCCCTAGGAAGAACTTCATGTTTGGTATTGTAAATCTGGTCAAAAGTCTACAGATTTGTGATGCTCTCAATCTTGGTCAGAGAAACTTCTTTTTATAGCAAAGACTCATAGCTGGTCAAACTGCTGAGAATAAATGACTATTGAGTGTTCAGCCCTAAATGAGACATTTATCTCAACAACCATCCCCTCTAGGCTCAAGGAGCATTGTGGAAGAGGGGGCAGAAAAGAACATCAGAACTAGAGGAGGGAGAGAAATATTGTGAAATGCTGTCTTCTGGACATGACATGGCTACTGTACTCATGAACTCAGAGCAACCATAGTTAACTGCACAAAATCCTGCATAAGATCAAGCCAGTCTACATTTTAGCATGGATGAGAGGGGCTCAAGTGGCTTCACACCTAGCTGAGGAACTATTGGCAATTGATGACTGCTGGGTAGGGGAGCCTGGGTAGGTTGCCCATGCTATTGTGGATAGTCCCACGTGCATACCTATATAGTCATCAGATCATCAGTAACTGAACCCAGTGAATTATCAAAAAACAAAGAATTGGGGATAGAGACATGGTTCAGTGGTTAAGAGCACTGACTGCCATTGTAGAGGACCCAGGTTCTATTCCTAGTACCCACAAGGCAGTTAACAACCATCCATAACTCCAGTTTCCAGGGATCTGACACCTTCTTCTAACCACCGTGGGCATTGCACAACATGAGTGCATCTACCTACATGCAGGTAACACACTCATATGCAAAATAAAAATAATAAATAAAATAGAAAGAAAGAAGAAGAAGAGGAAGAGGAAGAGGCACATGGAGGTGGGAGGGGAAAGCATTTAGGAGAACCAGAGGAGAGTCTAGGGTAAAAATTTGGGATAAATATGATCAAAACATATCACATACATGTATGAAATTGCCAAAGCATAAATTTAAAATATTCTTTAAAAAATCATTGAAAATGCAAACTCTCAGATCCCATCCAACACTACTAAATTACAAGCTTTGGAATTAAAGCCTAAAAATCTGCCTTAACCAAGAATTCTGATAAAGAACAAGTGGACTATGATATTTAACATACCTTCTCCCTGAGTCATCTGCCAGTCTATGTTTCAGTAATATGTACTCCTCACCTTTTTACTAAATGTTCAAAAATCTGCAATACTATATCCACAAAAACTAAGCTGAATCTCAAGTTGTTGTCTAGCTTTTCTTAGTTCAAAATGCCAAATGTCTATATTCAGCCTCTAAAACAATGACATTTATATATCTTAAATGTTTATATTCATAAACATTTTCAAAAAAATTTTTCATAGTGGTATATTCAATTCTGCTTTCAGAGCATCAGCAAAGCTTATATTTTTTTCTGTCTGTTTTTATAATATATATGTACACATTTTACTGAAAAAAAGCTCGTTGGGACTTAAAAACCTGTGGATCTCAAGTTGTTTGGAGTTGTTTTGTCTTGCTTAAAGTATGTTATCCCTCAGGAGCAGAACAGACAAGGAAAGACAGGTGACATTAATCCAGCTGCATAGTGTTGTTCTTTGTGGACTTGGGTCTCTCCAGCTACACACTTAGAGGAAGCTTCATACAAACAGAGGAAGCCAGACTCTTTCTGGGAGAACTTAGTAGCTGACTTACTACATTGGACATTGATGCCTGCTAAAGATAAAACCTGGGAAAAGACCTCCAGGTCCCATTCTCCATTGTTGCTGCGTGGGTCCAGTGTGTATGTCTGAACTGTGTACACATTTCCCGGGGTGGGGGCGACATCAGCACACAGCTGTCTGTGACAGGATTGCTGATGTTTACAGTAGCAAATCAGTGCTGCTTTATGCCAAAGTGTGGTGTTTCTTATTTTAAAGATGAGAACAATTCCTTTTCCCCCCCAACTCCATTGTTACTTGGTTTACTAGATTTTCAGGAGAAGGAAGCAGTAAATTACTAAAGAAAATTTGTATACCTCACCAGGGTGTGCTTGTTTGAATTTAGATGAAGTTTGACATGCTGATCAGATGTGATACAGACTCTCTCTGCTTTATGAAAATTGGTTTGAGGAAGTAAAAATAAAAAATAATTCTTTCCCACATTGATATTTACACTTTTCTAGAATCTCCAAGTTGAGAGAGTTGTCCTAACTGTTCAGTTTGATGGTTCTAGAAAGCCAGCTGATCAGGAAGGCCTCTGCCAGTCTAGGACACTCCAAGTAAGCCCTTTATTTATGGTCTCCCAAGACTCTTCTGTACTAATTCCATGAATTAACACTGCATTCTCCCACCGGTGTCTGTGAGTATTGATGTGTTGGGGAAAAGAGGGATAGTTATTTCCTCAATCACAAAGGGAAGGTTTACTGTAAAATTTATTTGTAAACCACATCTATAGAGTGTCAGTATTAAAAGCAAGCAAATCGGGACTGCAGAGGTGGCTCAGTGGCTAAGGGCACTGGCTGTTCTTGCAGAAGACCCAGGTCGGAATCCCAGCACCCACATGGCAGCTAACAACCATCTGTAACTCCAGTTCTAGAGGATCCAATACCCTCTTCTGTCCTATGCAGGCACTGCATGAAACAGGTGCACTTACACACATGCAGGCAATACATTCATACACATAAAATAAAAATAAATAAAAAGCAGGCAAATATGCCTTTAACTTAAAGAGCCATCTTTTTCTTCACTCTATTCAGTAATTCTTTCCTGAGCATCTTTCCTAAGCAGTTTCTGCTTAGCCCATTCTTTCTCTGGCCTACAGTTGTTCTCAGTCCTGGCTATTCCTTGGAGTCATGGGGGCAACATGCATAAGACCCATGTAAACTCAAACCAGACAAAAACCCAGCATAGAACTGGGGAAATGGACAAGAGGTTCCAACCTTAGTCAAGGAACTATTGGCAGCTGATCACTGCTGGGTGAGGGAGAGTTGATCTTCTTTAAGGGAGTGACACTAGATAGGATGACGCCAGTGGATGAACTTGCACCAAAAGACATCTGGGGATACACACTTGACTCAACAGGCCTTAATATATATGACAAAATGAATGAGATCTTGTGGGGGGGTTATGATGGGGTGCAGATAGGGGAGGGTCTAAATATGATTAAGATGCATTGTATGAAATACACAAAAATCGATTTTAAAAAATACACACACACACACACACACACACTGAGCCTGGGCTCCACCTCCAATGATTCTGAGGCTTTTTTAACATTCCCCAGGGGCTTGCTTGTAAAATACAGCCAAAGTTAAGATCACAGCTCTACTGCATCTCTCTCTTTTTCTCCTCAGCTTCCATCTGCCTAGTATCTCAGGTTCCCACACAGATGATGAGCTAACAAAAGCAAACCTGTCAATCTTAGGACATTGACTTCCACACTGTTTGATATAAGGATTGCATGCTGTGGCCAGGTGTGGTGATGCACACACTCAGGAAGCAGAGGCAGGACAATCACCAAGGTTAAAGGCCAGCCTAGTCTACGTAATAAGTTCCAGGTAGTCAGGGCTACAGAGCAAGACTTTGTCTTAAAAAAAAAAATTTAAATTTAAAGATACCTACTTGGAGATTCTGATTGAGTAGTTCTAGACAAAGACCCACATCTGCATTTGCCTCTGTGAGGTGCACATGGATAGCAGTCTAGGAAACACTACCTTAGGACTTTTCTGCTCACACTCACATATGTGGACCAGCATCATTGGCACCAAATGGTCATACAGGGCTTGTTAGACGGGCATAATCTGGTTTTGTTTTGTTTTGTTTTGTTTGGTCTTTTCGCTATGAAGACTATGTGGCCTCTGTCTCCCAAATGCTGGGATTGAAGATATGTGCCACCATTCCCAGCTTAGATGAACATAATCTTAAACATCATCTCAGACCCTCAGAAGTAGAACCTGCCTCTTGACAAGATCACATTAAAATTTCTCCAGTTTCTCTAATATTGCTCTTTGTCTTCATTTTCTCTATCAAATTGATTTAGGCTCACATCTCTGTTGCAATGGGAAATTACTATGTATGAAGAATCAGCACATTGATATGGATAAAATATATTGTTTGGATTATTATAAATAAACAATTACTTTAATACATTTTTCTTTGTATTTATGTGTGTCTATGTGTGAATAAATGTTTTGCTGGAGACCAAATCTAGGCTCTTGTACATGCCAGGCCAACACTGTACCACTGAGTTATATTCCCAGAATTTAATATATTGATATAAGTGGATATATTTCTAGCTGCCTAAAATTCTAACTTAGGAGCTTGAGAAATGGATCAGTTGATAAACTACTGATTATGTAAGCATGAGGACCTGAATTCAGATCCTCAGCACCCATGTAAAAGTCAGGCATGATGGTGTGGCCTGGTATTAGGCAGGGGGACACACTGGCCAGCCAGTCTATCTGAAATGGCAAGCCAAGCTCTGGATTCAGTGAGAAGTCTTGTCTCAAAAAATAAGGTGGACCATGATCAAGGAAGACATTTGATATCAATCTCTTGCCTCCAAATATACACTTCACAGATGAGTACCCACACATGAGAGCACAAGCACACACACACACACACACACACACACACACAAATCCTGTCTTTGGTAATATGTAAGAAAAGCCTGAGAAAGCCTCAGCACTAACTCAAAGTTCAGTGTTGTACTGAGTTCAATTATTTATTTATAAGTATAATAAATACTATTTAAAATCAGAGTTGAACTTTTTAAGACCTAGCCCTACTATTAACTTGAAGTACTACAACTGTCCAAATCAAGTCACCATTCAGTTCAGATCTGAGCATCATCCATCCTCTCATCTCATTCTCTTCACCACCACCACCATCAGCAGCAGCAGCAGCAGCAGCATCCTATGACAGGAAGCTCATTACCTCCATGAATAATCCACTTCATTATTAGTTCTGTAATCTATTGTAATATGTTTGAGATATATACTATGTATCACTGAAAAAAACTACTCCATATTTCTTTCAATTAAAAAGCTTGTTTATGGATAACTTTGTACTTTTAGAGATAAATGGGACAGTTTGTAGTAAGGAAACAACTTTTAATTTGCTATAAACAGTAATGAATGCTTAATAGGTAACAGGTGAGAAGCTGGCACTGTGTACATACTACTTAGGAAAATACAGTCCTTGCCCTCAAAGTACTTGTCAGCCAGCAATGTACATAACAAATCCGGAGACAGATAGCTTTTCATAATTGATACAACATGGGTAGGCGCATGACCATAGGAGGTTATGGGAACACCTAAGCTAGAGAAGAGGATAAACGTTCTAGGGACATGGCATGTATGCCGAGTCTGCAGCATAAGGGCTCTAAGTCATTGTTGCCTGTTTTGCAAAGAATGAAAGGGCTTTATCTTTTCACTAAAGCTCTGGTGAGTCTGTCTTAACTAACACTAACTGTCTACTTGACATTTGGTTTTCAAAACTCAGAACCAATGCAAATATCCCGTCTCATCCTTCAATTCAAAGCTCAATCCTCTTCAAGGTCCAAGGGCCTTCAATGTATTGAGACCAGAATGAGGAAGGGAAAGGGATAAGCACCTCTTTCCTTAACAGGTCACAGTAATGGCTCCCTCAACATGTCTCTGCTCTCCTCCTCCTCCTCTCGCTCTTCTTTTGTCCTTCGTTTTTGCTTCTGATTTGAGACAGGATCTCACTACGTAGCTCAAGATGGCCTGGAATTCAGTCTTTCTGCCTCAACCACCTGAGTGTAACATGGACTTATGCTCCCACTTGGCAAGGCACCTAAATCCAGGCTCTTATGGGTCATGTGTTCCTTTCCATCACACCGTCCCACACTCCTCATTCCACACTGACCCAGTGCTCCACCCACAGCTTCCAGATAGTCCTTACGACAGAGTAGTCAAGATAGTCAATTTAGTAACTTCTTATATGCCCCAAGGTCCATTTTTCCAGACACAAGATTGGCTCACCAAAAGTCAATCATAGTTCTAAACACTGGAAGTGAACAATTATAAAAATTGAAATTAAAAACAATATTGCTTAGAATATCATCCTAAATATTCAGATATAAATGTAACAAAAGTATACAGGTTCTACATGTCAAAAACCATGAATGAAGATACATGCCATGTTCACGAGTTAGAAGACTCAATATATTCAAAATGTTAATTCTTCCTCAGATTGATCTATAGATTTAATATGTCTAAATAAAAGTCCAACAAAAGATTTTGCATATACAGACAAAGAATTTACAGTGATTCACAAATTACTATAAACATAAAATAACCAAGACTGTATGTTATCAGAGAAGAGACACAACCAGAAAACAACGGAAAAAACAAGGAGGCATATATGACCACGTGATTTTGAAAAGTATATCAAGACATTCAAAGGGGGAAAGAATCTTTTTTAACAAATCATAGTGGAACATCTGAACATACATAAGTAAAAAAAAAAAAGCAACACTAGCTTAAACCTTACACTTTAAAAACAGTAAAATTAATAACAAATTTAAACGTAAAACAGAAAGCCACAAATTTCAAGGAGAAAATGGATTTAGGCAAAAAATTCTTAAATATCGCACTGAAACCAAATTAATTTTAAAAATTAAGAAATTATGTTTCACCAAAATGAAAAACCTTCCTCTGAGGTCCCTCAAATAGGCAAAAATAGAATTGTTAGATGACCCAGAATCCACTCCTCTGTATTTAGTCAAATGAACTGGAAGTGGGAACTCGATACAATATTGTACATCAATGTCCACTGAAGCACTATTCACAGTAAAAGATAAGATAGCCCAAGTGACCATCAAAAATAAACGAACAAATAAAATGTGCCATACACATACAATGAAATATTATTTGAATTTTAAAATGAATGAAATTCTGATAGATGACCATGAATGAAGAAAACAGTGCTTAGTGCAAAAGGCCAGCACCGATGTTGTATGACTCCACTTGGGGATAAGGCAGACAAAGTCATAAACAGAAGTAGATTAAAAGTTTATTGGGTACATACCTTTAATTTCAGCACTCAGGAGGCAGAGGTAGGTGGAGCTCTATAAGACTGAAGACAGCCTGCTCTCTTTAGCAAATTCAGGCCAGCTGAGGGTACAGGGAGACCCTGTCTCCAAAAAAAAAAAAAAAAGTTTATTGAGAAGGAGGGAATGGAGAGCCATTGTTTAATAGGTACTGAGTTTCTGTTTAAGGTACTGAAAATACTTGAGAACTAATAATGACTGCTCAATGCTATACATGTGATTAATGCCACTAAACTGTACATTTAAATGGTTAGATTTTATATTCATTCATGCTACAATATATTTGAAAATGTAGGAAGGAAAGACATTTCCTCTATGAAAACCACTGTTAAGAAATTTAAAGGACAAGCTACAAAGATGAAGAAATATTTACAAATCACTTTCTATTAAAGGACTAACATCCAGTATAAAGAACTCTCAAAGCTTAGTAGAATGCTCAGCAACACTGTCCATTAGGGAAATGCAAATTAAATTCAGGACAATGTAACACTATACACCTGTTAGAATCACTAAAATAAAATTTTTAAATGGGTTGGAAAGATGGCTCAGTCAGTAGAGGTGCTTATTGTGTAAGCTTGGCAATCTGAGTTCAATCCCTGAACCCACATTAAGATGGAGGAACTGACTCCACAAAATTGTCCTTTGACCTCCACACATGTACTATGGCATATATTCACACATGCACACACACACATACACCCTAATAATAATAATAAATAAAAATTACCAAATAATAATAAATAAAAATCACCAAAGTTTTAGTTAGGCAATAAGTGAAGGAGATAAACAGGATACAAATTGAAAGGAAGAAGCCAAAGTATTCTTATTCGCAGTTGAAATGATTCTATACATAAAAGACTCTAAAGACTCCACCAGAAAACTCCAAGAGCTGATAAACACATTCACACCCACTTTTGAAGGGAGCAATCCAGAGCACTATCCTCTGAGTTACTAAGCACAAGAAGTCTTCAGAAGAGCTGAACACTACCTCAGGCATAGCACCCCAAAAAAGGCTGCTAGAGTATGTACCCTGGAAGCTGTCTCAAAAAGAGTGGTCAACATATGCACTACAATCCAAACTAAACCTCTTCTGGGTTAAAGCTCTCTATGAAAGGGAAGTTCCCAGTACAATAGTACCAAGGAGTTAATTAAAAATGGCCAAATTTACATAGTCCATCCTCTGGTCTTCTTGCTTGCAATGGAAATAGATAAAGACTACTTCTCCCATCAACGTAAGAGGAGACTTCTAGGCTGCTTTGTGTCAAAGAACTATTTGTTTAAAATTTTAAAGTGAGAGTAAATTCTTTAAAATAAAACAAGATTATAGAGGTGAATGTGTACCTCAGTTTTAATTAGTATATAGAGAGCACTAATGCACAGTAGTTGGGTCTTGAAATATGTTTTATTACGTATATTATAAATTCATTATTCTTGCATTTCTGTTCATTCTGACAGAGCTGTTGTATGTACCATAAGTACCCACCAGAGGGAGACTCAAGACTATGTTTCCCCCTTGGGGCGTCTTCAGTTTTAATCAGCCTACTTCAGCCAAAACCTGTGTGCATCACATGTTGATACAGTGGGGCAATCCAAGATGGAGGAAAGATTTATAGCCTGGAAATAGATAAAAGGATAAAGAGGAAAGGGAAGGTTCTGTCCTC
Organism: Eospalax fontanierii; assembly: GCA_035773235.1. Classification (NCBI taxonomy): domain Eukaryota; kingdom Metazoa; phylum Chordata; class Mammalia; order Rodentia; family Spalacidae; genus Eospalax; species Eospalax fontanierii. The sequence goes on from CM069538.1 coordinate 62,063,432, forward strand.
CTTAAAATCGCTGCTTTCCACTGGGGTTTGGCGTGACTTCCTCCTCCTGACCCTCTTGGGTTTGCAAAGCTGGGTTATGTACTTTCAAAAGCAAAGACTAGGTTTCCTGGCAATGTCCAAGCTGAGCAAACTGTACAGGAATACTCCCACTCCACCTACCCACTGCCAGAGGAATGTGTCATTCAGCGAACAGGAAGCACTTGCCAAATTCAAGAGATCCCTTCAGGGACTATAAATCCTCTGACAGAGCCAAAAGAAATCCAGTCCCAGACCATGCCACAGAATTTGGTGGAGGATGGGTTTAATCTTCCTTATAAGTTTTCATTTTTAATTCACCCAACAAAGAGGAATACTTTACTTTCATAAAAGTGTTTCTAGAGGCTAGAGACAAAACTCAATGTTAGAATATATGATTAGTATTTGTGTGGCCTTGGGTTTGATCTCCAGCACGCCGCCCCCAAAAAAAGTCTTTAATCATAAGGAAATGTCTAACAATTAAATGAGCCCACCATTAAAGGCACACAAAGACTATTCTAAAACAGATTTCTGAGTTGAATTTGCTGTTAGTGTTATTTACATTTAAGATTCTAGGAAGATTCTATTATGGGCAAAGTGCCTAGTATGGTCGTCTACCCCTGTAATCGCAGAACTGAGGAGTGGAGACGGTTCATTGTCAGCTTGAGCTGCATAAATTAGATCCTTTCTCAGAAAAGCAATGACTACTGCAGATGTATCTCAGTGGTAGAGTGTTTGCCTCGCATATGAAAGCCCTGGGTTTGATCTCTAATATCAGAGGTGAGAGGAAAAATCTCTAGGAAACACTTTTTCACAGTATTAATTAATACACCAGTACAACGGCCAGGATGTTTCACTACATAATTCTTTTAAAATAAATCTGGGGGCTGGAGAGATGGCTCAGAGGTTAAGAGCACTGGCTGCTCTTGCAGAGGACTTGGGTTCGGCTCCCAGTACCCACATGGTGGCTAACAATCGACCTGTTGGAAACTCCAATTCTAGGGGATCTGATGCCTTCTTCTGGCCTCCGTGGCATTGCACAAGACAGGCGCACTTACATACATGTAAGGCAATACACTCACACACATAAAAAATAATAATAAAAATAAAATATTTAAAATACAGATCACTAGGTTTGGCAACAAGCATCTTTACCAGTTGAACTGGCCCAAAATAAAATTTAAATTTCACTCACTATATAGAACTTGGGACCTAGGATAAAGGGTGAAGTAAAAGTAAAGTTGGCAAAAAGAAGTGTCTGTCCCTTAGTACTAGTTAAACAGACTGTAGGTCTGGGGGAAAAATGTGTACTAGTTGTTTTTGCAAACTTGACACAAACTAGAGACACATGGGAAGGGGAAAATTCAATTGAGGAATTCCCTCCGTCAGACTGGCCTGTGGGTCATGTTTGTGAGGCATTTTCTTAATTGCTAATTGATGTGAAGGCCCACTTTACTGCCCGGTGGAAGAGGAGTTGCTATCCCTAGGCAGGTGGTCCTGGACTAGATGAGAAAAGTAGCTGAGAGAGCCAGAAGAAGCAGACCACTAAGGAGCATTCCTCCATGGTCTCTGCTCCAGTCTCTGCCTCCAGATTCCTACCTTGAATTCCTGACCTGACTACCCTCAGTGATGGGTTGTGACCTGGGAGTTGTAAGCTAAAATAAACCCTTTCCCCCTCAAGTTCATTTTGGTGTTTTATCACAGCAATCGAAAGGAAAGTAGAAAACAATGACTGGTTAAGACTTATAGCTCACAGAGTTAGCTCATAGGTTAAGAGTTAAAGCTGATTAATATTCACAGGTCTACAGTAGGAAAAAACCCAGGGTCGTAACACTCTTTTCTTTGGACTCCTGTCAACTGAGGGAATAAGAGGGAAATGATAGAAGTTTTTAGTGAGATTCCCTTCACCCATGGCTTGTCCGCGGGGTTCTTGCCTAGACCTAGAATTGCAGCTGCTGCTGGAACACTGGATGAGCTAGGACAGCTATGGGACAGTCTCTGCACAGCTCAGTGGACAGGGCTCTCATGATGTCTGCTAGAATCATAGGCACAAATGGGAATTTGTAACTGCTTCTGCTAGTAACACAGTAAAACAGAAACTTGCAGGAAAAAAATGAACAAGCATAAAATATAAACCTAGTTGCATCTGTTTTGGTCTAAAAGAGGTGATCTGAACAACAGCAGAGACTCTGACACTTCACCATTTCCTTATGTCCATAAACACAGAACTGCAAGAACTTTTAGAGCCAAAGGTTAATCACAGAAAGGGATTGGTTTCCTTCTCCAGAAACAAATCTGTACAAGAAATTTGATGACATGTTTCTGGATTGACCGTAAAAACTATTTTCCCAAATAATATCAGCTGAGTCTCTGGATTCTATTCCTGGGACTATCCCCAAATTCACTGGGGAAATCATTGTATTAAATCAGTTCAGTTTTACCAGAGCATGATATGATTTGCTAGGCTATGTCATACAACCACATAATTAGTGTGGATGAAAACACTATTAATTAGAGATAAGCATCTGTCCAAGAACTTGCTATAATCAGATCTTGTGGGGATTTATCTCAATACTTTGCCAACCTCAAATACAAAATAAATTTAGATGTGAAAATGGAGTGCTCCATCTTACACGAATAAGTGTTTGTGATGCTTCTTTCAAAGAAAAAAAGTTCTGTTCAGCAATGAGCTTTAAATTGTAGTAGTATTTTCATAACTTTCAAAATGTTGCCTTTTAAAAATAGTTTAGGCCCATACCCTAAAAATAATTATACTGTTATTAAAAACAATTCTTTTATAAATACTATTAAAAACTAACAAAAATGTTCCTTTTCTCAGCTACCACCAAGGTCCTGGGCCCTTCTGAGGAAGCTAAAACCACATTGGGGTGAAGGCCTCACTTCATCAGGTAACAATCACTCTGCTCCACAGTCTACACAATATCTTCCATCTCAGAGTTCACCTGCATTTACTCTGCCCTCATTCTACACAATGTTGAGGTGTCCATCATTGAGGAAAAGATCATGCCCTCATTAAAGCAGCTGGTGTCAATACTGAACCTTTTGGGCTTGGTTTGTTTGCAAAGGCCCTGACCAGAGTCACCAGTGGGAGCCTCATCTGCAATGTAGGGCTAGTGGGCCTGCTTCAGCATCTGGTGCCCGTCTAGTACATCGCCCTTCCCTTCCATTGCTCTACCCCAGCTGAGGAGATGAAAGTGGAAGCAAAGAAAGAATCTGCGGAGTCTTGGGATGACATTGGCTTTGTTCTTTTTCACTAAACCTCTTGTCCATGTGTTAAATAAATAGCTGAACCTGCATTGTATGTTATAGTTTTATAAATTGTGATGCATTGTAGTAAAACTAATCTGACTTAATATGATAATTTCCCTCAATATACCCTGGACAAAACCCAGAGAAACATGTGACTCAGCCAAAGATACAGAATAGTAGTTTATGGAAGAACCAGCCTTAGGATGTGAATCATCTAATCCAATACTTTTCTGACTGTTAGGATGTTTCTACTTTCCCTGACACTAGCTCTGCCAGATTATCATGCTCTACAAACCATCCTGAGCTAAGCAGCTGGACCTTCAGGTCTGGCTTCTCTGACATAATCCCTCAAATCCCACTGGCCTCCCTCAGTTTACCCTTTCCAGATCATTCTTCCTTTCTCTGTTGATAAGGCCATGCTAACATGTGTGGATTTTTTTTTTCACCTCAATAAAAACCATGTATCTCTTTCCCTAAACTCTAGAACTATATATTCTCTGCCTCTCAAGACCTAATAAATTCACTAAGGAAAAGGGGTTAGTTAGAAAAGTTCTGCCTTCTAGGTGACATATGCACTATTTCTAGAGACACAAAATATAGCACTGAAATTCTCTCAAGAAGGTGCTCTTCTTCAACCTGTGCCCATAGCTAGCTATGACCACTAACTACAGAACTAGATTCTTTTTTGACAGCACTGTGGGTCAACCCAGGTCTTAAGTGTACTAGACAAGTGCTCTACCACTGAACTACATACAGCCTTAGCCCACAGATTTTTTTTTCCCAAGAATCATCATGCCATTACCAACAATTAACTGTCTACCCAAGATGACTTATGTGTTTGAGAGTAAATATTTCAGCACAAGAGGATTCTGGGCTTTGATTGAACAAAATCAAAACAATAAGGTTTTCAGTTTATAAACAAAATGGAAAATAGTAATAAGTGCTCTCAATAGTGAGCATCCACCACAGCCCACTACTTTTATTATTCATTCATTCATTCTATAATGAAGAGAAGCCTACTGGCCCCACTTTAAAGTCTGAAGATAAGAGACAGCATGCTGTTCTGGGGAACTCTACATAGTTCAATACACTCAGCACATGAAGCTCTAAAAGGAAGTAGAAAGAGAAGAGGCAGAAGAGGCCAGCCCAGAGCACAATAATGAAGGGATGCTAGGTCAGATGAAGGGTTTTTGACATTCATATTTTATACAGGAAGGAAAGATGGAGGAAGGGGGAGGAAAGGAAGAAAATGTAAGGGAAGGAAGGAAAGGAAAGCAGAGAGGGAGGGAGGAAGGAAAGGAAGGAAGGAAGATAGGCCACTGAAGAGTTTTAATTTGAGAAGAAATCTGCAATCTAGAGAAAATATAGACACATTTCTCTAGCAGCAGTGTGGAGTTGTGCCTCTAATCTAAGACGGATGAAAGACAGAACAAAGAGTGATATGGGAAATAAGAAAATTAGAAATATCTGACAGAAAGTAATTAGAATCAACAGTCCGAGTAACTATTTAAATGAGCCTAGTCTAGAAACGGAGACAAAGAAGTTGAAAGTGATTGTCATGTTTCTGCTCTGGAGAACTAGATGAGTGGAGATGTCATTTATTGAGATATGGAGAAGGAACATGTTTAAAAAATAAAATGGTTTAGTTTTTGTCTGCTGAATCTAAGATGCTGCTGAAATATTTAGCTATATTAGTCAGAAAACAACTAATAGACATATAAATATTTAAGAAGTGATTTATTATGGAAATTGGTTCATTTAATTATGAAAGCCAAGAAGTCCCAAGAGGTAGAGAAATGGCACAGTGGTTAAGGATACTTTCTGCTCTTGTGAAGGTCCAGAGTACAGTTCCCAGCACCCACATGACAGTTCACAACTGTCCATGACTCTAAGTCCAGGGAATCTGACGCCTCTTCCGGCCTCCTCCAGCACACGCACACATGTTGCACATACATACATGCAAGCAAAACACTCATACACATAAAACAAAAATAAATATTTTTAAGTGAAGTCCCAATATATGCCATCTGTAAGCTAGAGAACCAAAAAGCTAGTAGTATAGTTCAGTCTTGACTCATAGGTTCTAGAAACCCATGGGGAATAAAGGGTGGGGACTCCTCTAAGTATCAGTCTAAAGTCCTGAGAACTAGAAACACCAATTTCCAAGACCGAGAGAAAATGAGTCCCAGATCAAGAACAGTGAATTTTCCCTCCCTTTACTTTTTCATTCTCTCTTCAGTGGATTGGGTGATGCCCACCTGTATTCATGAGGACAGATATCTTTATTTGGTCTACTGATTCAAATGTTGATACACCAAGAAACACTCCCACATACGCACTTAGAAACAATGTTTTTCCAAGTATCTGGATGTCCTGGTCAACCTGATACATAAAATTCACTATTACACATGAAGTTGGGAGGAGGATGTGTTGTTGAGCAACCTGTTCATGGACCCAAGGTCTTCTGATAGTCAAGTAAAGGTGTTCCTATGTTAGCAAGGAGATATAAAACTCCAGATGCATGTATCACTTAGTTGTACAGGGAAGTGGGAGGAAGAATTGGGGCTGGATAGGATCGAGATGCACCATCTACATGTATGAAACTGTCAAAGAATAAGTGAAAGAAAATAATTAAATAAATAAAATTAAGTATCACATTGTCTGTTAAATGCAACAGAGACCTGAAACTTTGTTGAAGTATCAAGATTAAAGATACAGATTTGGTACTTTTCAGTATATCCAGTATATCAATAATATTCACCCAAAATATAGAAAAACCAGTGCCATTATTCACATTTTAGAGATTAAAATTCCATAGTATACATCTAGAATATCTTCTTTCTTAATTTGGAACCTCACCCTTACAAAACAAAAGTGACTCCGTCATCCCTGGCACGAGTGGAGCTAGTACTGTACTCAGTGTCTCCAAGTCCAGTGCCCAAGCTGGGTATTACTGGATCTCACTCTCTAGGCCACAGTTTCAGTGATTGACCAGAAGAATGAGAATCCTGAACAGATTCAGGATTCAGAATAGTTTGTGACTGGGACTGGGGTGAAGTTCGTCCTCTTCCTCTCACAGCAAAACTGTACACATGTCAATACATAATTACTAGCATACAGCATAGAGAGGCAGAACAGCAGGTGGAGAGAATCAAACTGAAGACCATGAGAAGCAGAGAGGATGAGGCCAGTTGCAGTAACACCTCAGCAAACTTGTATTCTGCTCTACCCTTCCCTTCCCAGTCAGAGTCTCCAGAGAACCCTTGCCAGGGTCGAAACTAGTTAGCTTCAGTCTTTGTCACAGTTTCATTGATGCAGAAACTGAGACTTCGGAAGTTTATATGACTTGACCAACGTCATATAAGGCAAGCAGCAAACAGAACTTGGAGTCAAACCCAAACTGTCCTTGCCACTGCACCAGGCAGACCATAAAACTGGAAAGGGATGCCTGATTTCTAGGCAGAAGAAAGTCTCCACGTTCACTATGTGGCTATGTAATTTTTTTAAGTGGTCAAGATCCAGGTTCAAATTCAGAAAAACTCAATTACTGCAGCATTAGACAATCAATTATTCTCCTTGAGTCCCATTTGCAAAAATGAAATGAGTACATGTCCCGTTCAATTCAAAGGTGTTTCTTTAAGGAGCATTTCAAAACAGTAAGTTACCCCAAAAGGTAAGAACTGCTGATCTCAATCTGCCACAGAAATGTGTTTTCTCTATTGTTGTTTAAACCTACAGTCTCAGGGGTGGGAAACAAAAATCTAAAATGTTATCTCATCCATGCTAATTTCCATGTGAATAAACAGTCACTTCTGTGTTATTGTTGTTAGTGAACACTTATTGAAAGCGAGACAGGGGTCTGGGTGCCCTGGAAAATACAAAATCCAGAGGTCTCTGGGAAAGGCAGGAAGCCCAAAGCAATGGTTGGCATCGTACTTGAGAACAAGAAACCAAAGGTGTGGTCCCTAAGTCTTTTTCAAAATTACAGAGTACTGTGTCCATGTTACTGACCCTGGTCTGCAGTCTTTTTCCATTCCCACTCTCATGGGGCATTCTAAAGGCTAGTTAAAATGATTCAGTGTGCATACCTCAGAGGACAGAGTTATGGTGTTTTATAATTCAGTTTGGCTCTGTTTATTACAGATACTGCTTCATTTTGAAAACAGAACTCTGATTTCCTTTGGGACATTTTTTATGACATCATTTGGATGTTGGTTTTCCTCTTTGCTACACAGGTGTGCCGTGTTTTTAAAAAAGGAGATTCTTTTGTTCTGAGAATGTATATGTAAATCACATTTCATCAAAATCAAATCACATGCAAAATGCAATAGGCAATCTCACTGCTTCTACTGTCTTCATGGAAAATCATCCGGGAGTCAACCTGGGTAAAGATTGGAAGACAGGAGTCAGAAAATCAACACTGAGGTCCCAGTTCAATACTTTGTACTTGTGACTCTTGGCAAGTCATTTAACTTCACCCCAATAGTTTTCACATCTGTAAAATGAGGATAATATGTGGTTTCCCTTTGTCAACTTTTACTGATTATTTTTGTGAAAATCTAATTAAATGTTTTAGAGATTAATAAATAAAGCTGAGTCTGTGTCTTCTGGAATTTCCAGTTCTACTCAGAAAAACCCACTTAGAACCTGTTCCCCTTCTAGCCTTGGACACAGGCCTCCTCTTGCTCTTAGCATCCCAGATCTCTGGCCTTCCCTTAGTCCAGACCCACCCAATGCTTCCTGATCTGTCTTGCTCAGAACAGCTCAATTTTTCAGTCAAATTTGTTAGAGTCTTCATAGGCTGTTCCCACGCCCAAGTTGGCTCTGCCTGCACTAGACTGGCCATATGCCTTGGCTGTCCCCTCTCCCAACCTGCCTTGGATTCCTATAAGCAACCTTCTTCCCTGGTAAGTCTGAGCCTGACCACTGCCTTGCCACTCTCCTATCATCTGAGCAACTCCATTCTCACCACCCCCCATCCTGTTCTCCTTCTAACCTTGGGCACAGGCATACTTTAACTCTCAGTCCCCCAGATCTCTGGACTACCCTCTTACCTCTGCCCAGCTGTGAACTCTCCAAATCGCACCATGCCCATCCCCCTACGTTGCTGCCTTCAGCGCCCCCACCCCACTCCCCACTGCTGCAGTGCTAGACTTCTGTGCCCTTTATTAGGGGCCCAGACCATTGCAGACTGCCTGAAAAGGCCTGAATTCAGGCTCTGCCTAGCAACCTTCCCAAATTGTGCTATGTCTGCTGGCTAGAGGGGCCCAGACTTTAAGAGAGATCCTGAGAGCATCTGATCTCACCTAACCTGTTCCTCTGAGGGAACTCCTGAGCAGTCAGACTAGAGCCATCTGGTCTCACCAATATAAAATCAAAAGAGAGAACTGAAGCCTTGACCAACAAGCTTTTAATACCCAATAAGAAAACAACCAAGTCACATCAAGCATATAAACAGAATCAGACTTTAACTCAACAAAGTCTTGAGTCTTACATCAGAATCACAAACAGTGAAAGAAATCCACATGCCAAGATCACCATGAAAAAATAATAATATGAAAAATGCAAATAATATGTCCCTATCAAAGATCACCAGTCCTATAAAAGAGTTCTATGAGAATCCCGCAGAGATAACCCAGAATACAGAGTTTAAAAGAGCAATCATAAACATGACCAAATTCAGTGAATTTAAAGAACACACCAACATAGAAATAAAAGAAGATAGAGAAAAATTTCTGACTTGAAATCACAAAAGAGATAGAAACATTGAGGAAAACTCAGAGTGAAATAAAGAAGTGAAAAACTCAATAAGCCAATTTGAAACACAAGAGAAACACTCACCAACAGAATGAATGAAATGTTAAACAGAATATCAAGACTGAATGATAAAGTTGCACTCAAGCACAATTAGTATAAAACACCAGAGGGAATCATATTAGTCTTACCAGCTAATGACAAATTCCACATACAACATCTCTACAAGAGTCCATGTGTATAGCTGAAGGCCACTTAAAAAGAAACAGTGCCAGACTGGAGAAACCTTCCTTTGAGTTGTTGGCCAGATGGTCCAAGAGACTCCCCAAATTACACAGGCTATTGACGCAGCCCTTGACTGCCTCCCAGAAGTTGAGGGTAAGACACTATTGCTGAAAACAGAACATACTTCAGAGACAAGATTTGGAGCAGTGGAGCTGGAACTGACCTGGAAGCCAGTTCTCCTGAAGGCTAGCTCTCATAGCTCTGGAGAGGCTATGCAAGCAGCCAAAGGAGAATATCAGTTAATGGCCCAACACCAATTTCGTGATCCAATAACCACATCAATGACCAGCACAGCACTTGACACTGATGCAGCTGTGGCACTTTTATCTTGGGGCCAATCAATGGATACCTAATTGGTCTTAGAGCAGACTCAATGGGAGGAAACTCATGTGTGGTACTGTAATAGCTAAATACATATGGCTGAAGAGGTCATAGATCTTAGATAAATCCCCAAAGCTGACACATCCCTAGACTAATGTAACTTATTACTAAGTGCAAAATATGTATCCCTATATATATATAGTCACGTATCCCAGTCACTACTCATCAAAGAAGCTTCTGTTACACCCAAAGGAGACTACTACAGAGTACCACAACTGGTCACACAGATATTGTCCATGGATTGCCTATGTCTAAGTGTCACATCTACAATGCAACTCCTATACCCAAGTCTCACAGAACATGGAACAAGAGGACACTAATGAATCTCTCAACTGTCATTCATGAATCTCCTTCATGAAACAGAAAGCCAGTAACACAAAAAGTTACACATGCCCCAAAAATAGAGATTAGGAATCTACAGAGTGTGGGTCCCTCAGTAGGACTTTTATATTAAAGTTTCATTTACCCAAGACTCAGGGATCATTGTGGAAAAAGAGGTGGAAAGACTGTAAAAGTCAGTGAGGATGTGCATAACCATATGAAAATAGATTCCTTCAAGCCCCTGGAACCTTGCTCATATGAACCTACAGCAATGATGTTTGCAAGCTCAAGAGCCTTGAAAACTCAAGCAGACAAATTCCAGCATGGAACAGTATAAACGTATAGCAGAACCCTCATCTTTGCTGAAGAAATATTGGCAACTGATTACGGTTGGAAGGGGATGAGGTAATCTTTCTAAAACAACTGACTCTGGGTAGACTAACTAGATGTCAGTGTATGAACCTGAACTGAGGAACATTTGGGGACACTAACTTTCCACAATAGACCTTAACACAGATGAAAGAATATATGGATTCCAGTTAAGGGCTATGGGAGTGTACCAATAGGAAAGGAAGTATAAAGATTATTAAGATTGATTGAGATAATCTGTGTGAAGTAAACAATGATCAATTTAAAAAAGACAAACAGGTTAATTGCTACACACAGTACCCAATAACTATTTCTTATATGAATAAAAAAAATATAACTTATTCTTCTACCATTTATATCCTGAGACATTACGAATAGCCTATATTTGTGTGGCACTTATTTAGTCTGATAATAAGTATCACAAGCAACCTAATTAAACAAATAATTCATTCTTGGAGACAAGACAGTTGTACCAATGATGTGCATGCCTTAAGTCATTCTGATGATTCTTCTATACCTCAAGACATAGTTCTCAAACTATGGTTCTCAAAATACTAAATCAAAATTATCTAAGTTGGTGCTACAAATGCAGAATCCTAGATTCAGCCTATATCTGGTAAATTAGTCTCTCTGGGATGATGAAGGATAAGTTTCATTTTAATAAATATGTACACACACTATTATTTCACCCCTATGCTGTAATTCTAAAGTTGACGGCAATTTTTGAGTTTCCAGGAGTGGGAAGGCAATGTTATTTTTCTTAAAATCTGGTTCATAGGTGCCTTCAACCTATTGGGGTTTAAAATACTAAATGTAATAAATAAACAAACTCTAGTAAGGTCTCAAAATTCATCATATAATAGTTAACTATATCGAGCCTATAAAAATAAGTTCTTAAATTTCCAATGTTCTATAAGTAAATATACACACTGCGGAATGTCACACAATGTACATATTATGTGCCTAAGCACTTGTTGGTCTCAGCTTTTGACATTTGGATTATTTCTACTCAATAATTATTTTTAATGGGGGAAAAGTATAGTCAGAGAGAACGTGGCAAGCTGGGATGTTATGATTTCCAGGAGACGGGGAAGAACAGCTACTATCGGACTATAGAAAGACCTCACCTGTAGCAATTAGGAGGTCCCTTGAGGTGGTGACTGTCAAGAACTACAAAAGTTCCCCAAAAGTTTACCCTTACTGACATGCTAACAAGCTAGCTTAGCAAATATTTTATAAATGCTTCTAGAAGATACAAGATGTCTTGATTAGAGAAAAAGGACTTTATTATTCCAGCCATAGCAAGCAGCATGAGTTTCATGTTTGAATTAGTTTCAAGTTCTATTAGAGCAAATAGAGATGCCCATGTGAATCCTGTGAGCATGCAGAAATGCCAAGCTTAGGAGACATTTATAGTGCACAAAAATAAACATTTGCTCTAGAAGGACACATCATTTCTAAGACTTTTCATTATAAACCATACTTGAAAATACGGCTCAGAATAAAGTACTTTCAGTGTTGCTGCTAGCTATGCCAGAGAATCATGTAGAATTGTCTCCCAACCTTGACTTAGCAGATCCTGAAAATTACTTACAGTCACAAAGTAACATTAGCCCATTGTAGCATCCATCTACTCTAAAGAAAATTTGACAGGATAGGAAAATGCCAACTTCATTTCCTCTGCTTCCAGACAATGTAAGCAATACGCAGTCATTAAATACTCATCAGGCACTTAGCAGATATTCTTTCCTTCCTTAGACTCTCTGTCTATCTCCTCCACAATCTTGGTGCTCATTTGCTCTTTGACACATTCTCTCATTTTCTTTACTATATAAAACAATAGTATTGATGCTACAAGAGTGAATCATGAGCAAATTTGTCTCAGATAGCCCTACGTATAATTTTCCCCAAAGGACTAAAGAAATGTTTTCAATGTTTTGTTCTGTTTTGGCTTTGTTTCTAAGCATATAATACACTAGGTGGTGCTCATGGCATGATCTGAGCAGCAAAGAAAAAGATTAAACTTACTCTGAATAGATGTTTTTATACATGTAAATCAAAGGAGTAAATCTCAATTAACTGTACTTTTTGAAAATACAAAAAGGAAATACTTCTCAGACTAAAATGATCATGGATGGACTTTTTCCTTCCCCAAATACCTATATTGAACCGCTTTGCAACAGACATAATACAGCTCTAATGCTACAGAAATTTTCATGTCTTTTTATTTTCAAACAAAGCTCGCCAGTCCTAGTGGCACAGGTCTGTAATCCTATTTACACAGGAGGCTGAGAAAGGAGTATTCCAAGTTCAAGGCCTGTCTGAGCAACTCAATCTCAAATTTAAAAAGTAACAAATGGCCTTGGGTGATCATTGATTGGTAGAGCACTTGCATAGTACATGTGAGGCCATTGGTTCAATCCCCAAGGAAAAAGAGGAGAGAGAGAGAGAGAGAGAGAGAAAGAAAGAGAGAGAGAGAGAGATCCCAAGTAGAAAACCATCAGTCCAGGAAGACCAACAGCATAGAGGCATGCTTTATAGACCCAGGCATGCTCAGGCAAGAATATAAGACTACATCCAGCTTCAAGGGCAAAAAACAATCCTTCTGCTGTTTAAGATCAACAAATAAATAAATTGCTAAACTAGGGGTTCCTTTACCAATTTGTCTTATTTGGTCAAAAGTTTAATGTGGAGCAAAAAGCCTAGTCTGAGTAAATTGCCCACAAACTAGAAGTGCAACAAATGGCATGTCATCCAAGGCCAGAATAAAACATAAAGGAAGTTCTGCTGTGAATCATATGTGCTGACAGACATTACAGGAGAAAACAGTTTTAATCTGTAAATGTTAAAAGCTTCTCTTGCCCTTTATTAACTCTTAATTTAAAACTAAACACACACACCAGCTTTTATTGTCTTTGTCTTTATGGATGTGGATATTGTGCAGCATCCCTGTATCACACCAATGTACCCCTACAAAGTAAGGTCAGAATAATAGCTATCCCAATTCTTAGTCACACCTCTGCCTGGTGGAATTTCTACACTAGCTTTTCAGTTCTCCATTGTATAACTAACAACACTGTCTTTATGAATGGCTTTATGAATGGCTGCACCTGGAACCTTGGCACCTATATGATTATGCTTGTAAATTGGATTATATTTAAGTAAAGATATCCACTTTACTGGATAGCTTCAAAGGACTAATTATCATCAGTGAAAGGGGAAATTAGAAATTAAACAGAATGAAAAATAGATAGCTGTAAGTTACTGGTAATATTTTAGTTCTTTCTTTAGTAGTAGATTCATTGTGCATTCTATTACTAAAGGCATTTTTTAAATTAAATAAAAGGGCCATTCATGAAACAATGGTAATGGTATTTATGAACTAAAGACTGTACTTAATTCAATTCTATTCACTCAAATAAGTAAAGAGAATAAATAAAAAGTAGAAGGACTTATTCCCACATTAATGTGGCCCTAGACCTTGCCATCTGCTCTGCTAACAATTCAGCTCAGTCAGGATCCTGGCATGCCCTCTTCTGGATTCTTTGGATACTGTACACATGAAGTGTACTTATACACATGCAGGCAAATCACTCATAGACATAAAATTAAAATAAAAAATAAATAATTTTTAAAAACCGTTAAGACACAAGGCACCCTTCTTAAAGGAGACCCAGTGAAGGCCCTGACAAGCACAACGGTAAAACTTGGGAAAAAAGTTAAAACATTTTAAAATTATAAGGAGATACAGCTCAGAAAATTAGAATAAACCTTCTCTGGTTCTGCTCAAAGTTCACAAGCAAGCATTTTGTATATCAATTCCTGTGATTCAAAGCCATCATAAAACAGAACATGCCCTAGAACTTTAAGAATAGTATTATCAATATAATTTCATGCTTTGATATGTTACTTGCAGTATTTATCTCTTTATTTGGCATTTACCTACTGTGGTCTGAAGTGTGTTATTTATCATTGTCACTACAAGGACAGAGAGTGGAAATGCAAGTTGAAAAACACTGGACTTAAATTTGTTATTACCCCCAGAATGGACTCTGAATGAATATGAATTTCATATCATGGATATAAGTCTTTTCTAGTAATATTTTTCCTAGTTTGCCTTAACTTTATGTTTTTAAGTTCAAGTATATTAAAAAGTCCACTTAATTGGAAGTTCTGGTTAATTTAGAAACTAGCTCATTTTTATTTCCTGTTCTGTGCTTGTCCCAAATGTGAAAGCTGTGTTCTGTCTTCATTATTCTGTCCACTTGCCAGCAGGATAACTGATCCTCTTCTGAAGACTGTGAAATGCTACAGATATTAAGGATGATGCCTTGGAATCCAAAACAAATGTACTAGCAAGCCCCTGGAAGTGTACCATAAAAGCCAGTAGGGACTTTCCGTCCTGAGAAGCAAATTCATCACAGACTTTAGCCCCGTTAGTTATCAGGTTAAGTATAAGTCTTTAATGAGGTTGTTAAAGAGAAAAGAGTAAAATGGAGGCCATTTAAAAGCAAGATCTCTGTTCTCAACCTCTTTGTAATTCCCCAAAGCAATTTAGTATAATGCTTAGTTGACAGTTGTTCCTGGATGAACAATTACCTCTTGTAGATTTACCCCTTTTATGTGTTTTTCAAAGAAAGAATAAAGGAGTATAGTAGACATTACAAGAGCAGCAAAATCATTAACTAATGATTAAACTACAGATTTAATAAAGACAGTATCAACTGATTCCTTCCTAAGGAAAATAGGAAAATCTGCAAGATTTTACTTCTTCCTGCACTGTCATTATGGCTAGCTATTATTTTTATACTGTTAAATTTCCATTTGTTTCTACAAAAATACCTACAATTGTTGATCCTTAGATCATTAAAAAACTCATAACCACTGTTCTGTTATGTCTTTTCTATCATTGAGCTTTATATTTTTAATTACCATTTGGGTATCAATGCTTCATATGATAGCCTTTCATTCTCCACTGAGATTTCATATGTGCTGCATTTACTGAATTCTTGAATGTGGGGGAAAACTTTCTGTTATCTAACAATCTACATAATTGAGTGATAATTTGACTGATAAATTCTTTAGTTGTTTTCTTCCCTACACTGTCTTCTGATAGTCTTACAATATAAAATATCTATTTATGTGTTTCTGGATTATATTCATTAGTATTTTCTCTGCTCTTCATCCAACATTCTACTTTAATGATTCCAATTGCTTTTCTGCTCTATTGAGCTAGTCTCCTCAATATTATGTTTCATCTAATTATTCTAATATATTTTGCATTGATTATTACATCTCTCACATCAATAATTCTGGTTTAGGTCATGCTAATCTGTCCATTACTCAAAATAATTACTTCTTTATTGTTGTTGATCCCCTATTTCT
Source organism: Eospalax fontanierii (assembly GCA_035773235.1). Classification (NCBI taxonomy): domain Eukaryota; kingdom Metazoa; phylum Chordata; class Mammalia; order Rodentia; family Spalacidae; genus Eospalax; species Eospalax fontanierii. The sequence goes on from CM069538.1 coordinate 62,079,212, forward strand.
TTAGTTCTGTAATTCATTTTTCATTTCATTTTTCTACTTGGGAATTCATTTGCTATTTTTTATAGCTATTTCCTATATTCAAAATACTCATGCAGAATTTTTTTGTTCCTTTTTACAGTGTCTTCTCTAGACCAGGTCCTTCCTTGGTCTTTGTAATCATCTATCTCATCTTACTATTAATTTGCTAAGTTATGCTTAACTAGCTACTGCACTGACCCTTTTTCATGCTAATAATGTCCCCAGATCATCTTTTTTATTGAATCTTTGTGTATTTTATACAGAACATTTCAATCAGTCTTAATCATCTTTACACCCCCTTCCCACCAACCTCCCCATAGCTCCCCGACTAGAATCTATACATTCTGTCATCTGTGTTAAAGCCTATCGTGTCAAGTTAGTGTCCCCAGATGTTCCTCAGTACAAGTCCATCCACTGAGATCTATTGTCTATCCAGAGTCCCCCACTTTAGAAAGATCAGCTCTTCCTCACCCAACAGTAATCAGCTGCCAATATTTCTTCAACAAAGTTTGGGATCTGTGGCTCATTTCCCCAGTTCCATGATGAGTTTTTGTCTACTTGAGTTTGCCTGGGTCTTCAGCATACCAACACCATTGCTGCAGATTCATATGAGCAGGGTCCCAGGAGCCTGTAGGATTCCATTTCTATATGATCATGCACCTCCTCACTATCTCTTACAATCTTTCCACCTGCTCTTGTAGATCTTCTGTTTGTGCTAAACTCTTTTTAGTCCCTATATCTCTGTCATGGTTGGCTTTGGTTGTCAACTTGCACATTTGGGAAGAAGGAACCTCAATGGGGAAATTACTTCTTTGGGTTGTCCTGTAGGCATGTCTGTGAGGCATTTTCTTGAGTGTTGAGTGGGCATGTGGTCTTGGGTTGTCTAAGAAACGAGGGCTAAGCATCAGCCAGAGAAGCAAGCTAGTAAGCAGTGCTCCACTATGGTCTGTGCTTCAGTTCCTGCCTCCATATTCCCACCTGGATGCTCTCCATCTTGGGCTGCAAGGAATAAAGTGAAATAAACCCTTTCCTTCCCAAGTTGGTTTTATCACAGCAGTAAAAGGCTAACTAAAGCAGCATCTAATCTAAAACATAGTTCATTGAGTTTTTTAAACACTTATTTTACATTATTTTAGTATCTCTAAAAGTACTGTGCATCTTACAATTTAATTAGCAGTCTTTGTTTCTTTCTTTCTTACATTTTGGACAATAGTATGAAAATAACTATAAAATATCTATTATAAACCTCTACTTTCCTCAAACTTCCAACTTCCAAACCACCTCTCAGGCTTAACAGATGACCACCTAGCTTACTTCATAAAGAAAATTAAGTCAAATGCCTTCAACTTCTACCACAAAACTCAAAGCTTCACAGTTCTTCCCCACAGTTACACCAGAAAAGATGCCCGGGGGTATCCTGCTTGAAGCTACACAGTTCCCTCCATGCACTAAGTGCTGGAGCTCTCTCCCTCCAGCCTTGTCAGGAAGCTCAACCATTCAGCTACCTCTTCTTAGTCACTCATCTTCTAACTCTTCCCTTTCTGATTCCTTCCCATCAAGTTTTCAGTTAGCTCAGTCTAAGTTACTGTTTTCAATAAATAATAACTTCCTCACTACCACACTCCACCTTCAAAGCCAGCCTTCTTAAAGATCCACATTTGTTCAACTCTGACTCATTCCCAAGCTACTCCAGTTTGTTTCTGACCAGTCTATTCCTGTGAAAACCGCTCTGGGCAGGTCACCAATGACTTCCTTATTGTTAAATACAATGAACTTCAGTCTTACTTGTACTCTTAGCAGCTGCTGAGGCTAATCGTTTCTTCCTCTAAACTCCTGCCTGGGCTTCCATTACAACATACCCTTCCAGTTTTACTTCTGCCTCTCCGCTTACTTCTGAATATCTTTGTGGAGTTTTCTTCCTCTGACTGCTAGATTTTCCTCTATATAAGGAGTATGCTAGCATCTTTTCTCACACAGCAGACACTGAGTATTTTAATCTATCCACTTTCATGACTTCATTTACATTTTTACATAGTTCACTTCTCAATGTATAAATATGTTACTAAGTCAAACTTGTCTGATCCAAAGGTAAACTCTTCGCTTCCAGATCTTCTCTTCTTCATCTCTTTGTATAACTAAATAGCACTGCACAATTGCTCAAGTCAGAAACTTGGAAATACTCTTGAACTGTGTTCTCTTTGTTACATCTAACTACCTAGCCTACTGACTAATACAGTTCTCCACACTATTTGTCATCACTATTGCCTACTTCAAGTTACTGTTATTTTCAGTTTTACTATCCAACTTTCTTTTCAGAATGGTTTCATTAATACTCAAATTTAAACATACTAAATACCACTGCCTATAGGATAACTTCCAAACACCTTACCCTGGCACAAATGAGTCTTCGTGATTATGATCTCGTCATACTCCTCCAATTCCGTCTTGTAACTCACATCTTATGCTTCAGAGAAGATGAGCTGCTTACAGTTCAATAAAATAGCAAGTTCTTGGGGTTGGTGAAATGGTTCAGTGGGTAAAGTGCTTGCCACCAAGCCTGAGGACTCACATAGTGTAAGGCAAGAGCCAACCTCCACATGTGGGCTATGGTACCTTTGCAGAGAGGGAGGGAGAGGGAAAGAGGGGGGTTAGTAGAGGGAAAGAGAGAGAGAGAGAGTGTGTATGTGTGTGTGTGTGTGTGAGAGAGAGAGAGAGAGAGAGAGAGAGAGAGAGAGAATGCATAAACAAATAGGGTATAATAATATGGTTCCTTTTCAGATTTGCATATGTCATTCCATCTACCTTGATTAATCTTGCTCTTCTTCTTGGCCCGGTTACCTATTCGATTTATAAGTTCTTTCTTCAGAAAGTCTTCTGAATTCCTAGATTCAGCTTAGCTGTCCTCCTCTTAAGTACTCTCACCAGATACTGAATTTCCCTGAACACAGTTCCCTGTAACAGACTTGCTCTTACTAACAACACCACAAGAGTAGGAATGATATGTATTGTGTCTCCAACCTCTTTTTAAAGCATTTTCATATAACAATATATTTTAAATGACTGAAGACGAACCAAAACAAGAGAAAACAAATAAGAATATAAACTAAAAATATATTCATTCTATCTATAATAAAGAAAAAGAAAAAATGAATATATGCCTTCTGTTATTCTTCTTCTTAAAAACTGGGTATTCACTGTACATGGTACTGTTACATAAGACATTTTCATGCAAGCATATATGCTATATATGAAGCGTATTGCCCCATTCCCTTTTTCTCCCTTCCTATTAGTCTTTGTTCCCCTTGACAATTTGGATTTTACTTTCATGTCACATATTCATACATAATTTTATGAATCTACATAAAATCTAGGAATGATGCATAAGCCAAAACATTTTTCTAAGTCTGGCTTAATTTAATATGATTGTCTCCAGTTGTATCCATTTTCTTGCAAGTAACAAAAGCTTATTCTTTATGACTGAAAAATTGCATGTATACATTTTTTTCCTTATTATTTTTAATTTTATGTATCTATGTATGTGTGTATGCAGGTGTGATAGGTAGGGGTGCATATGCATACCTGTGTGCATATAGAGGGCAGAGGTCAACCTCAGATAGGCTGTGTATGTCTTTTGTGACATAGTCTCATACACTGCCCTGAAGCTCACCAATTAGGCTAGACTGATTGTCCAGAAAGGCCCAAGGATCCTCCTGTCTCCACCTCCCTGGCAGTGAGTGGTAGATCTACTTTTAGTTTTTTGAGAAACCTCTATGATAATGTCCATAATGATGTTACCATCCCTACAGCAGTGTATAAGGGTTCCCTTTCGTCCACATCCTTACTAGCATTTATTTGTTTACTTAATGTTTGCCTTTCTGACAAGAGTGAGATAGAATCTCACTGTAGCTGCCATGTGAATTTCTCTGATACCTAATGAGGTTGGACATATTTTCACGTTTCTCATCATTTATATATTCTAGATATTAATCCTCTGTCAGATGAACACTAGCAAAATTTTCCCCCATTCTGTAGACTGGCTATTCAGTCAATTAACTGGTTCCTTCACCATGAAGAAATTTTGTAATTTCATGAGGTCTCTCCTTGTTCATATGTCTTGAAGTATTTTACCTACATTTTCTCTAACAATTTCAGAGTTTCAGGTCTTATGTTACGATCTCTGATTCATTTGGAACTGAATTTTAAGAAAGATGAAAGATAAAGATCTAGTTTCATTCTACATGTAGATAATGTAGTTTGCCCAGCATGATTTGTTGAAGAGGCTGTCTTTTCTCTAATGTTTGTTTTTGGAATCTTTGCCAAAATTTAAGTGACTGGAGCTGTGTGGACTTATGTCTGGGTCCTGATTTGATTCTGTTTATTGTTGTGAATGTTTTTTGCCAGTACCATGCTAGTTGTAATTCTATGGCTCTAGATTATAATGTGAAATTAGGTATGGTAATAGCTCCACCATTATCATTTTTACTCAGGATCACTTGCCTTGGTCTTTTGTGCTGCTATATAAATTTTAAGCTTGTTTTCTATTTCTGTGAAGAAGAACATTGGAATTTCTATTGAGATTGTATTGGATCTGTAGATATCTTTTGTGTAGATGACCATTTTCATAGTATTGATTCTTCTGATCTATGAGCATAAGAGATCTTTCCATCTTCTAGTGACTTCCTCTACTTATTTCTTCGACATTTCAAATTTTCATGATAGGAGTCCTTCACTTTCCTGGCTAGGCCTCCCACAGTATATATTAGACTACTGTAAATGTGTCTCCCTGATTTTTTCCTTGGCATGTTTGTTATTGGTAACTAGGAATACAACTCATTTTTGCATGTTAATTTTGTATCCTGCCACTCTACTGAATGTATCAAATCTGAGTCTGATATAATCCTCAGACTCTCTCATGCACTGAATCATACTATCAGCAAACAAGGATATTTGATTTTTCTTTACCCTTTGTATCCCTTTTATTTTCTTATCTTGTCTTATTCTAGCTAAGGCTTTAATCATAATATTGAATAAGAATTGAGAAAATGGATACCTTTCCTTATTCCTAACCTTTTTTTGAAATGCTTTCAATTTTTTCTCATTTAGTATGATACTGGCTATGGGTTTGTCATATATGGGTTTTATTATGTTGAGATATGTTCTCTCCATTCCAAATTTCTCCAGAGCTTTTATCCTGAAAAAAAACATTGGATTTTGTCGAATGCTTCCTCTCCATCTACTGAGATGAGCATATGATTTCTGTCCTTGAGTTTATTTAGGTAATTATTCTTTCATGCATGAATCTTTCTGATGTGTTCTTGAATTTTGTTTGCAAGTGTTGTTAAAGAATTTTTGCATCTCATCAGGGATATTGAACTATGGTTTTCTTTTTGTTTTTACTATGTCTTCATCTGATTTGGTATCAGGGTAGTAAAAGCTATGTAAAACATTTGGTAGCATTCTTTCTTCTTCTATTTTGTGGAGTGATTTGAGAAATATTGATGTTAGTTCTTCCATGGTCTGGTAGAATTCAGCAGTGAATCCATACGGCCCTAGAATTCTTTTAGTTGACATGTTTTTATTACTGCTTCAGTCTCATTACTTGTTATAGAGACTTGTTATTATCTCACCTTGGCTTCGTTTCAGTAGGTCATATATACCTAACATTCATTTCTTTTAGGTTCTCTAAATTAATGACATATAAATTTTTAAGATACATGCTTATAATTTTCTGAATTTCACTGGTATTAGTTATAATGCCCCCCTTTTCATCTCTAATTTTATTAATTTTGGTCTTCACTCTATTTTTGCTACTTTGACTTAGAGTTGGTCAATCTCATTAAGATTTTCAAAGAACTTCATTAATTCTTTGTATCACTTTTCATTTGTTTCAATTTCATTGATTTCTACCCTGATCTTAGTTCTTCCTTCCCTTCTATTGCTTTTGAATTTGGCTTGTTTCAATTTATCCAAGGTCCTAAGGTGCACACCTCTCTCAATTTTTAATGTAGGTACTTTTAACTCAAAGTATCCTTCTTAGGACTACTTGCATTATAACTGATGAGTTTTGGTATGTTGTGCTAATTTTTATACAATTCTAGGAATTTTATCTCCTTCTTCAATGACCCATTTATCATCTAGTAATATACTGCTCAATCTCCATGAGTTTTTGTATGTTATAGTTTCTCTTGTTGGTAATTTCCAATTTTATTCCATTATGGTTGAATAAAATACAAAAAATTATTTCAGCTTTTCACATTTGTTGAGACTTGCTTGGTGTCCAGTTATATTATCTGTAGAGAACATCCCAGAGGGTGCTGAGAAGAATGTATATTCTACAGTGTTTGAATGTAATCTTTTATAAATTTCTGTTTGGCTCATTTGAGCAATCATATGGTTTAACTCAAATGCTTCTATGTTTATTTTGTTGTTAGGATGATTGGTCTATTGGTGAAAGTGGGTTATTGAAGTCAACCATTTTTGCTATGTTGGAGTAAATCTGTGGTTTCAAATATAATGGAATTTGTTTTATGAAGTTTGGTGTACCCATGTTTGGTGTGTATGTGGATTGTTCAGTAATTCAGTATAAACTAACCTTCTTAATCTCTTTGAACTTTGGTTTGAAGTCTATTGTGTCAGATATTAGGAAAATGACACCTGCTTGTTTCTTAGTTTCATTTGCTTAGAATATGTTTTTACAACCTTTCACCCCGACAGTTGTGTCTATCTTTTATGGTAAGGTGGTATTTCTTATAGGCAATCTTGTAGTATAGATCCTGCTTTTTAAAATTATTCTCATTGAAATATTTTTATTTAGTTTTTACTTTATGTGTGAGTGTCTTGCCTGAATGTAAGTGTACCCATGTGTTCAGTGCCTGCAGAGGTCAGTAAAAGGCACTGGATCCTTTAGAACTGGAGTTAAGGATGGTTGATAGCTGCCATGTGGGTGCTGGAAACTGTCTCCATTTGACAGGTCAACTGGACAAAGAATAAACAGACAGACATCTGAATTAAACAATACCATACATCAAACAGACATAACAGACAGCTACCGAGTATTTCACCTGAACACCAAAGACTATACTTTCTATTCAGCACCCCACTTTATCCAAAATCCACCACATACTAGGGCACAAAACAAACCTCAACAAATACAAAAAAGTGGAAATAATGTCATTCATTCTATCAAACCACAATGCAATAAAGCTTAAAATCAATACCAGAAGAAGCCCTAGTAACTACATGAACTCATGGAGATTAAACAACACACACTTGAATGATGAATGGGTCAAAGCAGACATTAATAAAGCAGTAAAAGTACTCCTGGAATGATAAATGATGCCTAGCTAGTGTAAAACACCAGAGGGCATCATATTGGTCTAACAACCTAATGACAAATTCCACATACAATATCTCTACATGAGCCCATATGCATAGCTGAAGGCTACATAACAAGAAACAGTGACAGACTGGAGAACCCTTACTTTGAGTTGTTGACAAGAGTACTGCCACAGCCTTTGTTTTGCCTCCAACAACTTGAAGGTAAGACTCTATTGCTGAAAACAGGACATACTTCAGAGACCAGATTTGGAGCAATGGAGCAGGAATTGACCTAGAAACCACTTCTGCTAACTCCCATAGCTCTGGAGAGTACTATGCATGCATCTAAGGGAAAACATCAATCAAAGACCCAACACCAGCTTTATGACCAAATAACCACATCAAAGACTGGTACAGCATAAGACACTGGTGCAGAAGTGGCACTCTTATCTGGAGTCAATCAACAGCTACTTAATTGGTCTTAGAGCCCACTCAATGGCAAGAAACTCATGTATGGTACTGTAATAGCCAAATACACATGGCTGAAGAGGTCATAGATCTTAGAGACATCTCCAAGGCTGTCACATCCCTAGGCTAATGTAACTTCTTACTAAGTGCAAAATACGTATCCTTATATTTACATTCAAGTATCCCACTCACTACTCAACAAAGAAATTTCTTTTCCACTAGATACAGACTATTTTTTACAGAGTACTACAACTGGTTACACACAGACATTGTCTGTGAATTCCCCACGCATAAGCGGCACTTCTACAATGCATTCTCTATACCTAAGGCTCACACAACATAGAACAAGGAGCAAAGAGTACACTAATGAATCTCTCAACTCTCATTAATGAAGTTCCCTCGTGCAACAGAAGGCTAGTAACACAAAAGGTCATAAATGGCCAAAGCATGGAGATTAGGAATCTGCAGAGTGTGGGTCCTCAGACAGGACTCCTATATTAAGTTTCACTCGCCCAGGGCTCAAGAATCATTGGGGAAGAGGATATAGAAATATTGTAAGAGCCAGTGAGGAGGTGTGTGACCATATGGAAATAGACTCCTACAAGCTCCAAGGACCTTGTTCATATGAACCTACAGAAATGGTTTCAGCATGCTTGAAGATAGGATCATGTACATGCAAGCAGACAGAAACCCAGCATGGAACTAGGGAAATGAGCCACAGATCCCAAACTTTGATGAGGAAATATTGACAAATAATTACTGTTGGGTAAGGATGAGCTAATCTTAAAGCAAGGGACTATGGATAGACTAGCTAGACCTCAGTGGATGAACTTGCACTGAGGAACATTTGGAGACACTAACTTGACACAATAGACCTTAACCCAGATGAAAGAATGTACCAGTAATCTTAACCACTGAGCCATCTCTCCAGCCCCTATTTGGTGTTCTATTAATAAATTCCTCCTGTACTTAGATAAACATTTCTTTCCCCAGATTTGGAATTTTTGCCATAATTTTATTGAAAATGTTTTCTATGCTGTTAGCATGAAATACTTCTTCTATGCTCATGATAGATTTGATATTTTTGTAGGGGCCCATAGATCTCAAATATTGCTTTTATTTTATTATTTTTTTACTTATACTTGCCTTGGTTTTTTAGGCTTCTCATCTTTTTGCATTTGGATTCATACATCTCAATTTAGGTCACTGATTGGATTTGACTCAGCCTTATCTCTCAGCGGACGTGTGTGCAATGTTCTTGGGGTTCTAGACTATAGTATGAGTCATGTCATTTTCTCTGTTAGACTTGTGTTTGGGGCTCTAAGTTTAATTCCTACTTCTCTCCTAATAGTAGATACTGTCTGAAAGAACAGTCACTACCGAAGGGTAGGCCCACCATAAAGACAGGAATAGTCAAATAAAGACAATTACCCATAAACACCAAGCATTTTATGAAATAAAGGAACACTGATAGTGCTGTGTATACTAGTCTAATAGCTCCTGTGGAGATAAAAGAAAGAAAAAAACAGAATATATGAGTGATAGTATTAGGTTGATAATGAAAAAAGTAGAAGAGGGAAAATTAAGTAGAAGGAGAAACAGTAGGAATAGCGGAAAAAAATCTAGTTTTAGCTAAATGTAGAAGAAAAGTACAATAAGTCAACTTAAAATGATTCCAGCTATCAGGAGGCTATGGTGCAGAAATTCTGCAAATCAGGCCAGCCTGCAGTCTTGAGAAAGTCTATGAAAAAGAAAATTCAAAAGCAATTAGAGAAAAAGGGTATAGAAAGGAAAAGAATAGAGCAGCAGAAAGCTGGTCTGTTAAACTGGCATTGGACATTAAACAGAGGTAGAATAAATGTGAAAGAAAGAGCCCTAGGTAGAAGATACAGTTTGAATTCTGGCCTGATTTCTGACTCCAGCCCTGAGTCTCTCAGAATTCCTTTCCCAGCTCCTAGATGCTGGTCTTAAGCTTAGACAGACCTTTAGGAGGTTGGGCCACAGATACTGGTTACAACTCTGGGCATTCTTTCAGGGTTCAGGTTACAAATGCTGTTCTTGCTTCTGGATGGTCCTTGGGGAGTCTGGTGGCAACTGATAATCCCACTCCAGGAAGCCCTTTGTGTGGTCAGGTCACATATACTGGTCTGATCTTCAAGAGTCTGGTTGCTATTGTGGATCCCACCCTTGGGTAGTCTTTCCTGATGTCCAACATGTCACTTGGCACCTGAATTTATGTTCCCCTGAAGACTGACTCTGACCAGGAGTCCACATTCCTGAATATTGCATGAATCTGATTCAAAGTTTCTTCCCTGCAGTCTAGAGGTAGTCTCTTGGCCAGGTTTCAGCATATAGTACTGTGACACTTGCTCTCAGATTCCTAAGAGCGCAGTTCATGGAAGGTCTCCAATAGCCACACAGCAGGAGTCTTTTAAAAGTAGCAAGCAGCAGCTGCTCCATTTGAGTGTTGGATGCCAAGCGTTTTCCTAACATCTTTCTTCTTCTACCAGTGCCACTGCCAATAGAGACTCCCTTTCTCTTTTTCTTCTCTTTAAAATGTGTTACTGAAAGTACAGTATACATTTTCTGAGCTCCTTTGTCCTAAATTCCTGTTAGTGCTCTCTCACACTGAGAGGGAATGCCCTGCAAACTATTCAGTTCTTCAGGATGGATTCTGGACTGTCTCCTACTCTATAAAGTTCCCTAATTAACTTTACTATTGAAACTAGAGAGACCCAATGTGCTATTCACTTCTGATATCTCATATTCAGCTTTGCTCCTTGAGGCCCTGGAGTTCTAGCAGATTATGCCTTCACATCATTCACAATCTTAGATCTTCTTCTGTTCCTGATAGAAAAGGTTAAGTTTAGCCAGATGTAATGGCACGTATCTTTAATTCTAGCACTCAGGACACAGAGCAAGTGGCAGGTGAGACTGAGACAAGCCTGGTCTACACAGGCCAGCTGGAGCTACAAAGAGACCCTGTAGAGAAAAAGAAAGAAAAAAAAGAAAAGAAGGAAGAAGAGTGAAAGAAAGAAAGAAAGAAAGAAAGAAAGAAAGAAAGAAAGAAAGAAAAAAGGAAAACATGAGGTTTAATTATGTGGCCTATCTAATACAGTTAAACTTAATATGTTATGGTCTTGTGACATATATCACAATCTATCAACTTTTAGATATCAGGATTCTGATACCAAACTCAGTAGTTTATAATAGTTAACTATCCTTAACCTCCTTCTTTGGCCTTTAGTCAGTTAACTTTGAGAAATGATTCAAGTATATATCTCCATCCTTCAGATACTAGGGAATCAGTTGAAGCTGAACAATGATCTAACAGACATGCACTATCCAGATGCAACCTCAGCACTCCTTTGATCTCCCATATCTTCCATGTTCAACTACTTCCGCTACCAGTCCAACACGCCCAAAACATGTGAGTCTCAGTCCTTCAATAGGAAGTGAACTGCTGTGTGGGTATAAATCTTAAATATCTCCCACTGACTCGTGTTTTGAATGCTTGTCCTCCAGCTGGTAGTGGTATTTGGAGAAGCTGTGGAAACTTGGGGAGATAAGGTACAGATGGCAAAATAGGTCATTAGAAAAGAGCTTCTGAAGGCTGTATGTATCTTGTGCCTGGTTCCCATTAGGCTCTGCCTCTTAGTCCACCATGATGTGCGCAACTTCTATCACATGCTCCCACCACCATGCTGATAGCCTGAAACCCCTGAAACCATGAGTCAAATGACATCTTATAGTTGTTTCTGTCTGATACTGTGGTCATGGCAATGCAAAAGCAACTAATATGCCTGTGTTCTCCTGCCTTCTTCCAAAATGATAGTTAACTGGGTTGGCCTAAATTTTGAAAGAAGTGATTCTGACTTCCCTGTACATAGCCAGAGATTAAGGCTGAAAGTTTTCTTGAAAAGACAACCATTATCTTTAATTAGTTATCTGAAAAGGAGGCATCTTTCAGGAGCAGTGGCAGTGACTGGTTAACATAAACTGCATAAAAATCTGATATGTGGACTGGGGATGTAACTCAGTGGCAGAGCACTTACCTAGCAAGTGCAAAGCCCCGAGTTCAGTTCCATTCCACACACACAAAAAGCCAATGTGCAATTAGTATTTAATAATTTCTTTAAAAAATGTGAACAGTGACAAAAATAAAAATATCTAGTCCCCTTATAATAAACAAGCTCGGATTTCTTACCAAAGTTTGCTTAAGTAAAATGACTTCTTTTTTAAGGTTGCAATTTCCTACCATAAACCATATTTGTTAACAAATTCAAGGATGTAGAGATAATTTAAGATGTTCTTTATCCCATATTTTGCATCTAACAAAACTCCTAAACTAGATGAAACTAGACTTACTATTAATATGTATTTCCTAATGACCAAATAAGTTTTGTGACCTAGGTGTTGGTCCTAAATTTTCTCTACATCACTAGCATGGCTGATTTATTCTTCTGCAGGTAAGTTGTGCAAATTCCAGAATAAGCTGAAGCACAAAAGAAGGAAGGAGCAGGAAGAGGAGAAAGAAGAGGAGAGTAGAAGAGTTTTTATTTTTGTTTATGTTTTTTGAGACATGGTAGCCCATGCACTCCGGGAACTCACTAGGTAGCCCAAGATGGCATCATGATAATGATCCTCATTCCTGTCTCAGCCTCCTGAGTATTGAGATTATAGGCATGAGTTACCACACCTGGCTTACACATGATTTCTTACACCAAATTTAAATGCTTTCCATATTATAAGAGGATATAAGCAACTTTTTTATGAAAATATTTTCAAACTAGAGTTGTCAGCAAAGTCAGGTATATATGGCAGAGGAATTAACAGTAAATACCACAAAACAGTAATATCAACTTGTAATGACAAAATTTTTGGCATACTAGCAAAAAAAAAAAAAAGAAATACACTTATAATGATATTCTTAATGTCTCTAGCTTTGCTGTTGGAGCCCTGCCAGTGTGACATACCTATATTTGTTAGGATTTTGCAGATGCCTCATAAAAGCTAAATACACTCATCTTTTGGTAAAAGCCAACCTTTACAGGTCTTGGAAACATAAAGCTGTTAATACTTTTTTGAACAAAAGACATGTTAAGTAAAGGTAGAGCCCACAGTTACTCTGGTTGGAAGCTTAAAAAGTTAATTGAAGGACAATCGTCTAACAGATTTACTAATCAATACCTTTTCATGAAAGGTATCACTTTCTTTTGAATCCTTATATATCTCTATAGACAAGTAAAATAGAGAATTGACAGGTAATCTGGCTAGTCAACAGGACCACCAATGAGCTTGTGTGCTGGGGGTGAAACAGGGAAGAATGGAAACCACTGTTTTTCTCCTTAAAATATTACTCGGAAAGGCCACAGCTCAGCATGAACCATGTTAGCACCTGCTTGTGAGAGTCCTCCCTCCTCCCCAGGGGGGAAATTGCTGAACAAGAAATGATTTACTTCAAATGCTGCCAAGGTTAAGCATCTAAAGACAGGTTCCTGCTGCAGATCCAGCAAGGAAGCTGGCTTAGGCCAAGCACAAGCATTTGAAGAAAGTACAGGAAGGCTTTTTGACAGTCCCAGTTGGGGATTTTCTCAAAAAAGATTTGCAAGATGCCAAGTTAATCGTGAGACTTCTTGCTTCACCTCCTTTTATGTCCTTCCCTGAGCAGTTCTTGTATAAACTTGTCCTCAGGATGTCTTTCTGCCTCCTATAAACTCCCACCTCTGGGTAGCCTTGGCACCTCTTCCTTACCCCGAAGGCCTTTGAACTACTTGCTGATTTCCACATTTCTATAGTTGAAAACCTTCCTTCAAGGCAGGAATGCAAGATACACCACATTCTCCTTTCTGAGTCAGATGGAGATAGCGGTCATTTCTAGGCCAAGTAGTCTTGTTCTGTCCATATCTCCTTTGTTCTGAAAGTACATCTTCCCCTCTGGAAATCAGACCCACTACCTTGACAATAAACTGCCTAGCAACGGCCAGGTGAGAGGCTCAATGTTTGAAGAACCAGTTCCCAAACCATTTTGATTCGGAGCAAAATCCTGAACTAAATCCAGAAGGGGAAATGAAACCAGTGTGCTACCCTGCAAGTTGCTACTTTCTAGGTACTGCTGTCTACCAAAATCCATCTTTGCCCTTCAGGCTGTCATGGCAAAACACCACAGACCAGGTGCTTCAAACAACAGACATTTAAGATTTTTCTGATTCTTCAAGTTCTGGTTCGGAAATTGCTTAACACTTACTTCTTTAATTGGTCCCTCTCTCCTCTTGGTTTATAAGTATTCTGGAGGGATGAAGCTCCTGAACATTTTGCTTAGAAATATCCTCAGGTACCTATCATCGCTTTCAAGATCTAGTTTTCAAAGAACATGAACACAATTTATCAAGTTCTCTGCCACACTATAGATATCACATTTCTTCCAGTCTTTAGTAGCATGCCTTCCCCCTCCCCCGAGGCCTCACCAGGCTGACTTTTAATATCCGTGTTTCTGTCAACATTATTAGTGATTATTATATGCACTTTCCGGTTTTCTTTCTAGTCCTCCTCTTTCTGCGCCCTCACCAGAATTGCCCACCCTTGACCTCTGTGTTAACCTCTTAATCTAACATCACCTCAGAACCCCCCGATCTCTATCCAATTGTCCAGCTGTCAAGCTATTTCCCCACAGTCAGCTACAGAAGCACCCTTTCCCTCTCCAAACAGCATCTCTGTATCCAAGCAATGTTCTGTTAGCTAAATTGGGATTACTGGTATTTTATTCTTCTTGGCATGACTCCAAATAACAATTATTGATCATTTGCCATATGAAATCACTCCTGTCCTTTCCTACCCAATCTACACATCAATCTGCCTTTTTTCTTAACTCTAATTTTAAATTTTATCTTGGTTTCACAATTTACATTTTATTGTTTATTGATTTTTTTTTTTTTTGAGAAATGGGCTCATACAGCCCAGATTGGCCTAGAACTCACCTTTGAGGCTGGTGATGCTACTTTCTGCCTCCAAAGTGCTCCACTTATTGATTCTTGACTTCCTTTTCCGACTCCTTTCACTTGCTTGTCTCTTAATATCTTAAATATCTTAAATATTATAGATACCTCATCAGAGAATCAATTTTATTTTGGTCTTTTTGAGACAGGATCTCCCTATAATCCCAGCTGGCTTAGAACTGCTGTATAGACCAGGCTGGTCTGAATCTCAGACAGATGTGCCTGCCTCTGCCTCCCAAATGCTGTAATTAAAGGTGTGTACCTATTTTTAAAACATGTCTTATGTTCCAGGCACTAGTTGCTGTGGATACAACAGAGACAAAGCAGACATAACCCCTGTTCTCATGGAGAAGAAAGGCAATAAACAAATTTAAATGTACATGATTTTAAATAGTGATAATTGCCATGAGGAAAAATAAAACAGTATAGGTGACTGATGGGGAAAAGTCTTCTCTGAGACATGATTTTGAACAGCTATTATTTGAAGCCATGACTCTGGATGAGATCATTCAGAGAGGAGAGCAAATAAGGGAAAGTTAAAGACTCTGTTCTTAGGTTTTCTATTTTGTCAATTTCCTAAAGTATAGAAAGACCCAAAGAAGAAGACTATGAAGGAAGTAGCTGAAGAGATAAGATGAAAAGAAAGCAGGGAAAGTAAGAAAAATCTAGAAGAAAATGAGTTTAGGAAAATAGAACAATCAAAGGCGTCACGTGCTACTGAGAAGATGAAATTAAGAATTATTTATTAAACTTGGCAAGAAAAAAAAAGACCTTTGACAACCATGAGATTGGTTTCTGTGGAAACAGAGAAAAAGAGCCTGACTGTGTTCCAGAAATAATATGAAAGAGTAAAGACTGTTACAGAAATTCCAAGGGAACTGCTACAAAAGAACATGGAAAAATGGGTGAGGGCGGTCCAAATGAAACGAGGGGTCAAGAGTGACGTTCTTCAGATGGGACAGATTACAGCATGAGGACGGGTATGATGAGTCAAAGGAAGAAAATGATGACATAAAACACAAAGGGGCTGGTTTCAGGATCCAGATCCTTGAGAAGAAAAGAGATCCAGCACACAGAATCAGGCAGAGCCTAGAGTGGTCCACAGAGCAAGTTCCAGGACAGTTGGGGCTACAGCAAGACCTCGTCTCAAAAAGACCAAAAAATAAGTAAATAAATAAATAAATAGATTAATTAATGAAAAAGAAGGAAAGGGTGGTAGGGGAAAAAGAGGAGAGGGGAGAAGGACGAAAAGGAGGAAATGAAGAAGAAAGAGCAAAATCTAAGTGTAGTAAAATTCCCGAGGCTCACTGGCCAGTCATCCTGGTCTATTTGGCAAGTTCTGGCCAATGAAGGACCCTATCTCAGAAAACAAGGTGGATGGCACCTGATGAATGACACTTGATGTTGTCTTCTGGCCTCCAGATGCACACAAGTACACACATACACACACACATACACACACACACACACACACACAAATGAATAAATATATTTTTAAAAATAGAAGGGAGGACAAGATCTAAAGGAAGGAGGAAGAAAAAGAGACAGTAGCAGAATGTATGTGACATGAAAGCAGGAGATAAGGGACCAGCAAGAGTGGGTAAGATGGAGAGAGGAGGGGAGTACAGAAGGTTCCTGAATAAGAACAAGCTCAAATGGCTCCTAGGTATGAAAATGCCATATTGAAACCTATTACTTTGTATGCTAACTTTAATTTTAAAAAAATTTTTAAGATAATAAAAAGACCAAAAAAAGATATGAAAGGACTGTGATCAAGGATGTACCCTTAGTCCAAATCAGTTTCATCTTGCCCTATCAACACTATCGATATCATTTTTATATATACAATCATGCTATCATATAAAGGAAAATACTGAAGATATTCTATATTTAATATATAGATTCATGTATTGCTGAGGATGTTTGACTTATTGTTTTGGACAGAATAAAGAATTCAGTGCTGAAGAAAAAAATATAAGAATGGGGACCAAATATGTGTCCCTAGCCCAAAAATCTAATCTGAAGTCTAGAATACTCAACTAACAACTTAATACACATACCAGCATGTCTAATAGCTTACCCATCTCCATCAGCAATATTTCCCATTTCCATACTAGCAATTATATTCTTACAAATGCTCAACCCACAAAGCTGAGTTATGCCTGGTTCCTTGCTTTGTCTCACATCTCAATTTAATCTGTCATCTAAATTTAAGATATGATGCAGAACCAAACATTTCTTACCCCTTGGTCATGTCCGTTCTCTCTCATCTAGATTGCTGTAATTACCCCTCCAACTGTCAACTTCTATCTTTGTTTCTTTTCAAACAGGATTCCTTGAAAACAACTTGTATCATGTCTCCTCTCTACTCAGGATCCCCAAATTTTTGCAATATGAGAGGCATTATTGTGGTTACAAAGGCATACGTAATCTAACTCGCCTTCTATCTTCCTGAACTAACCTCCAACCATTCTTCACATTATTCTGTTCCAGCTAGACTAGCCACACTTGGTGTACCTCGTGTCTTCTCTACTTAGAATATTCTTCCTTGTGGCCATGCACAAGTTCATTCCCTCATTACTTTCCTAACTTTAGCACTATCTCAGAGATGCTTTATCTAGCTACTTTTCTTTGCAGGTATCACTCTCTATATAGCATCTACTGGTTCATTTCCTGTCTTAGTCTCCTATAGTGTAAGATTCACAAGGACAAAAGCTTAACTGCACTCACTACACTAAAATAGTGGCAAGTATTTTATAGACACTTAGAAATAAGATACATGTACTCAACAAAAAAGGGAAAACAAACAATACTTGAGAGAATCTGGGCTTCAGAAACTAGAAAGAGACCAGACCAACTAATCAGATCTTTTCATTCCCTTGACCAAAGTGTTGGTTTCAAATGTGGGCCTTGGTCAGAGCTGCAACTTCCAAAACAAACACAAGTGTTCTTATCTACTGAAACAAGCTCAAGGATGCCCAGGGTCATGGCCAGCATCTTGGTATCATAGAAAATCTGAGAAAGTAGACAACACCACAGAGATAGAACCAAGAAATGAAGAAAACAGGACCTAAATGTACTGTTACATCTGTAATTCAGCACTCTTAAATATCTTCGTTCTAGACATTTTCATTATGTGAGTCAATAGATTTTCCTTTTTGTTTAAGCTTAATTGAATCAGGGTTTCTGTTGCTTGCTTCAGAAAAGAAAAACTATTTAGTTCAGAATCTAAGAAATCTAGATTCTTTTGTTCTAACACCAGATAATCTGATTATAATAGAACACAAAAGCTGCATTTTAACAAGGTTATACAGATTCTAGGTTGCAAGCAGGAGAAGGTCAAGTGCAGTAGGGCAAAGGAGAAAGCAATCCATTGAAATGGATTAGGAATCCAGGCATGGTGGTACACACCTGTAATACTAGCATTTTGGTGAAGGTAAGAAATTGAAGAGTTCAAGGCCAGACCTGGCTACACAGTAAATTCAAGGTCAGTCTGGGTTCATAAAATCTTATCTAAATAAAGAAAAACATGTGAGGAAAGAAAAAAGGCACATTAACCAGGTTACAAATCAAAAAGGAGGGCTGGAAAGCCAGGCTTGGCACTGTACAGGCAGGAACAAAGCCCCAGAGCACATTGCCATCCTCACCCAGGGAAGCAATCACTGACACTTCCCAATAGCACTGAACACCATGACTGTACAACTGCCCCTGAGAACTCAATTTGGGGACAACTACCACCACCTTCAGTAACTCCAGAAGTTCAGTTTTGTTGCAACTACTGCTGCAAAGTCGACTGCCACTGCCAAGGCAGAAACTTGATTTTGCTACAACTAAGGCTTCTTGGAATATTTGTGTTAATGTTTTTTCATGATCCCCTCTTCTCTACATCATTAGCTTCTCTATATTTTACTGCAATTTTCAAAGAAAACAACCTCTGTTTTTCTATAATACTCATAAATACAAGAAGACCCTGGCCATACATTTGACCAATCACAAAATAGTGTCAATCAAAAGAATTCTGTTGCTCTAAGAATGAGTAAGCTATACGGAGGCCCAGTCTTTGCCTGGGGTTCAGCATTTAAACCACTGATGTTATTTCCATCCTTTCATACGAAAGGATATCATAAATATGTTTTTCCCATCCATGCTATTCCTCTTGCCTTTCTGTTAGTATAATAAAATACTTTGACCAAAAGCAACTTAAAGGAGGATTTATTTGGCTTACACTTCTAGGTCACAATCCATCACTGAGGGAAGTCAGGGCAGAGACTAATAGGAGCTTGAAGCAGAAACCGTGAAGGAAAGCTGCTGGCTGGCTCACAGTCTGGCTAGCCCACTGGCTCATGCTTAGCTCATTTTCTCATATAGTCAACCATCTGCCAGGGGATTGGTTCCACCCACAGTAGGAGTTAAGACAAGCAAAACAGTCCCTCACAGACATGCCCACAGACCAACCTGACAAAGACAGTGACTCAAATGAAACTCTTTTTCAGGTGATTCTAGTCTGGGTCAAGTAGACAATTAATGCTAACTAGCACACACTGCAAACTAAACCATTTGACCAAACTGTTAAAACAATTCAGACTAACAAATGATTTTATTAACTTTGTTTCAACCCAGCTCTTCAATGGGTTATACTATACATAGTATAGTATATATACCCTACTAATCCAATAGATACATGCTAAAGGTTAGAAACATCTGAAAGAAAATTATTTAAACCAGATGTTCTAGGATTTGAACATAATAAATGGCATACTTACCCAAAAACTTGAAAGGATTTTCTGAATCTCAATAGTATTATTGAGAACATTGAAAATCTTTCTCAAGATCTAAGGGTATAACTTGACAGTAGAGTGCTTGCCTAGCATACACACGAGGCCTTAGGTCCAATTCCCAGAAGCACAAAAAAGTGGGAAAAAATTCTGTGAAATTCCTTCTCCCCTTAACATGAGGTAAGGACTTTTCTTCTCCTATTACAACAACATTTGTGATAAATACTATTATCAAATGCTTCCAGCCAAACAACTGGCCCTATTACTTTACCTTGCTTGCCATCTGTGTTTCCTTGGGGTCTGACTAAATTCTGGAAAATTGAGTTTGTCTTCTTAAACTCACTAAAGAGAGTGGCTGGCATGCTCTCTTCTTTCAACATGCAACCTATTACCCACTATCAGCTTTTAGCCTGAGACATAGTGAAAATTCTCAGGTTGTAGGTCACATGAAGAACGAAGACTGTTTCTATGTGGCACCTGGACAGGCTGCAGCCAACAAAGTCCCAGTAGAGAAATCATGTTGCACACCCCTTCCAGGGACACAGGTCCACATGCTAATTAGTACCCTACAGGCACTTTTTGATCACTGACAACACATTTGGTTATAATGTCAGCCTCCACCCTACACCTCATTTGTATGCTGCCACAGACCATGGGTGGAAGCTGTTGCAATCCACCTTTTCCCTTTGACAGTTTATTTCAATGGCTCCCACACACAGCTAAGGCTCTGAGTCATTGTCTGTCTGTTTTTCCATTGCATAACCTCAAAGAAGGCCTTTCCAAGTGTTTGATGATGGGGCTTTTACCTACACCTTAGCTGGATCCCTCCTCAGCACTGAGTGTATGCCAGCACTCTGTTTCTTTTCTCATAAAGACTGACTCCTGTGCCTTGCCCCGGTAGCTTTTTTTGTTCTGTTACAGCTTTTATTAGCTTATGTTTAATTAGATTTGTATAGTTCTTTTTGTGACAGTAGTAGAGGGGAGAGAGATCTCTTTTATCCATACCTTAATCTCCCCTGAAGACCTTTATCACAGACTGCATCATAAGCCAGAGACTATTCTACTTAATCAAGCTGTGGGATACATCAGATTTATCAAATTGTAGAGAAGTATCTAAGAAACTTCATTATCTTCCCTTATAAGAAAACAAATTAAGAAAGGTAAATTATTTTCACAAATATAAACAGCTGTTGACAAAGAGACCTGAAATTAGAATCCAAGCTCATGGTCTTTCTTTCTTACCATTCTAAATATTCTTTTAAATCTTTTAACTCTTTCTTGATCATGTTAGAAATGAGTCTAGGGGTCCCAAGAAAATGATCACATAATTCATAGCATTTCAGGGAAGCAAAAATTTTTCTTCTGCAGAAGGGTATCAAGCTGCTCTGAATCCAATAAGCACACTTTGTTAAAACAGACTCTCCCTTTTACACCTGACCTGAAAGAGAGCTTGGTTGTCTCCCATTAGCTGAGTTTTAGCCTCACAATCTAAACCCAACTTAAAGGGGAGGAGGGTTATTTTAGTAAGAATCTTTAAAATTTAAGAACCCAGGGATCCACCTTATAGCAAGAGTCATAAAAGGAGTTGTGAGGGCCCTGGGTGGGAAGCCAGAGTCATACAAGTAAGGAGGAGGGTGGTCTTGAATGAGAAGACAAACTGTAATGCCACAAGTGACAACTGACATTTCAACATTAAAGTAGATATTAGCTCTACAGTTAAGAGTACTGAAAGGAAAGACAGGCACATAGTTTTAAATATTTTTCGACAGGCAGAATTTCATCCCCTCCCTCCATTGATATTTTCACACATCTGAAAAAAAAGGTTCGGATGACTGGCAAAAGAGAGTCATTGAGAGCAGGGTACGACTTTGAATACACACTTTAACCTTACACAAATTTTAGTGTGTGAGTCCAGGACTCACAGCCTCAGAGAGTAGACAGGCTTCCTCCTGGGAAGAGCAAGCTAGAGATAAAGAAAATACAGACTGAGGTTTAACTCTTAAAGTCTCTGGTTTTACACTGTAAAAGGTAAAACTCCCTTTCCCATTTTTCACCTACTAGCATCTCTCCCCTCAAAGGGCTGCCTTGTCCTTTCCATTTCAACAGCACAATTGGTTTGCTTTCTATTTTAGATTAAGGTCTATGTCTTTGGAGGAGGGGAAAGAGGGAAAATGACCTGTAGGCGAGGAAGTACATGAGATTAAATTAGCTAAGGGCCAGAACCCTCTTGAAGGAGGGACTGGGGGCCTTGGAGGGTTTTGTTTCTTTGTTCCTTTGAATTTTGAGATTGGTCTTTGTATGTTGCCAAGGTCGGTCTTGAACTCCAATGTCAACTGAGCTTGCCACCTCAGTTTCACAAGTAGCTTTGATTACAGTTGCACACCACTGTGACAGTTTATAGATCATAACTCTTGAAGGAAGTCTTCACAAGTTCTTCAGAGCTGGTTTTTTTCAACATATCTCCTTGTTTAAACCATTTAGGTGGAGTAATTAAGAAAAATAAGTAGAAACCAGCATGAGAGTGCACATCTATAATCCCAGCACTCAGGAGGTAAGGCAAGAAGATTGTCACAAAACTCAAGGCTGGCCTGGGCTACACAGTGAGTTCCAAGCTAGCTAGGGCTTCATAGAGAGACCCTGTCTCAACAGCAATACCAAAATAATGTATAGAAGAAAATATATTAAAAATGTTTATTGATATGCTGTCATGCTGTCAAATCACAGGAAGGATAGGAAATGCTAATGTGCCACAAAACCTAAATAAGCTTCAAAAACTGCATATATTTTATAGCCATATTGATTACAGCTTGAAATTCAAGCTTAATAGTGCTTGTTGGCTGACAGGCTTCTGCCTGTCCCTGCCTATCATTGAACATAGTTTCTGTTTCGATGCCATGATCACATAACTCTGTCTTCTTTGACTCAGGGAGCTTTAGCATCCAGTCTTATTTTTTTTTTCTTTCCTTATTGCTGTGACAAAATACTTGATCAAAACACCTCAAGAGAGAAAGGATTTATTTCTGGCTAATAGTTCAAGGTATAGTCCATTTTAGGGGAAGTCAAGGTAATAGGAGCTTGAAGTAATTGGTCACATTTTATCCAGTTAAAAACCAGAAAGCCCAGCATGGTAGCGCACAAGTTTAATCCCAGCACTGGGAAAGTAGACAGAGGTAGATCTCTGACCAAGACTAGCCTGGTCTATGTAGCAAGTTCTAAGGATAGCTTATGTAGTGAGACACCATCTAAAAGAACCAGAAAGTAATTGCTTGCTAGTACAATGCTCAGCCTATATTCTCCATTTGATATTGTCCAAGATCCCCTGCCCAGGCAATAGCCCTGTGCACAGTGAAGATGAGCTTCTCACATCATGTTAATATAAACAAGATAATCCCCTCAGGCATGGGCAGAGGCTTTTCTCCGAGGTGTTTCTAGGTTCTGTCAAGCTAACAGCACTAATCATCACATATCCCTAAACAGGAGTCACTTAAGTCCATAATCCCTCTTTTCTCTGTCTTATCTCTAAGATAAGGTGTCTTTGGAGATGAATAAGCACCAAACTATTTCTTTTAGCTTAACCATATGACCATCCGGGGAATTTCACCTGATTACTATAAGAACAAAAGAGTACTGAAAATGCAATGAACATATGTAAAAGTAAGCTCCAGCATTCCTAGTTTTTTCACCCAACATTAATCATTGCTCCCAAAATATCAGAGGGACAAAAGAGAGGTGAGGTACCACCAAGAAATGAACGTGGAGAGATATTATTAGACTATGACTCACAGAGACAGCATGGAGGAAGCACACACCCAGCATAGGACACTACGTAACACGAGGCGAGCTGACAGTGCTCATCCTGAGCCCCAGAAACGCCCTAAACTGAGAAATGTAAAAAATCATCATCATTTTCAGTTTCATTGGTAATTATCGGGCTTTTGAGGGGGCATGTAACAGAGAATCCATAGTCTACCAACGCTGAAGTATAAAGAAAAAGAGAAAGAAATAAAGCAAAGGCCAGAGGAAAGTCAGAGCAAACAGTTGCTTACAAAAAAAAAATGTATAATTTACGTATTATAAAGAAACCACACTTTGAAGGCTAGAGAGATGGCTCAGTGGTTAAGAGCACTAACTGCTCTTCCAGAGGACCTGTGGTTAGATTCCCAGCACCCACATGGTGGCTAACAACTGTCTGTAATTCTGGTTCCCAGACAAACAAAAATCAAGAATTAAATTAATGAAATAGAAAAATTTAAAAATACAAAGAATCAATGAAATGGAAGTGGTTCTTTGAAAAGATTAACAAGATTGACAAACCTTTAGAAAGTTTAACACAAAGAGAGGATCAAAATTAATAAAATCATAGATCAAAATGGCCACTGAGGAAATTCAGAGAATCATAAGGACATACTTCAAAAATCTATGTTTCACAGCTAGAGAGATGGCTCAGTACTTAAGAGCGCTGGCTGCTCTTGCAGAGGACCCAGGTTTAGTTTTCAGCACCCACATGGCAGTTAACAACCATCTGTACCTCCAGCTCAGGGGAATCCAAAGTCCTCTTCTAACTTCTGAGGGCACTGCATGACATGGGTATATTTACATGCATGCAGGCAATACACTCATACACATAAAATAAAAACAATAATATAATTTTTAAAAAATCTACCTTCCACTAAAATGGAAAATCTAAAAGAATTGGATTAATCTCTAGATATTTATAGCCTAACAAAGTTAAATAGAGTTGAAATAAATATTTAAAGAGACTCATAATAACCAATGAGATATAAGCAGTAATTAAAAATTTAACAACTAAAATTAGTCCAGTATCGGATGGATTCAGCAGAGAATTCTACCAGACATTCAAAGAAGAACTAATACCAATACTCCACAAATTATTCTGTAAAATAAAAAATAAAGGAACACTTCAAATTCTTTTTATAAAACTAGTATTACCCTGATACCAAAGCCAGACAAAAACTCAACCAAAAAAATTATAGGCCAATCTCCCTGATGAACATATATGCAAAAATTCTCAATAAAACACTTGCAAACTGAATTCAAGTGCACATCAAAAGGTCACCCATAGTGATTAGGTTGAAGTCATCCGAGAGTCATCCCAGGAATGGTTCAACATACATAAAATCTATAAATGTAGCCCACCACATAAATAGACTAAAGGACAGAAACAACATGATATCTCATTAAATGAAGAAAAGACCTTGACAGATTTCAACATCCTTTTGTGATAAAAGTCACAGAAAAAAAATCTAAGGATACAGAGGACACAATTCAGCAAAATAAAGGCAATACACGACAAATCCACAGACAACATCATACTAAATGGAGAAAAAACTCAAAGCATTTCCACCAAATCAGGAACAAGACAAGAACATCCACTCTCTCCATTCCTGTTCAATATGTTCAATACAGTACTTAAAATTTTAGCTTGAGCAATAAGATAAAGACTATAAAGAGGATACAAAATTGGAAAGGAAGAAGTAAAAAGTATTCTTATTTGCAAATGATACAATTCTGTACATAAAAGAGCCTAGGATAAAATCACAAAACCCCTCAGCTGATAAACACATTCAGCAAAGTAGCAGGATATAATTAACACACAAAAATTAGAAGCCTTCCCATAGACCAATAACAAACTGAAAAAGAAACCAGGAAGATAGCCTCAAAAAAATCTTGTAATAAACCTGAGAAAGGAGTGAAAGATTTGCATAATAAAAACTTAAAGACAATGAAAAAATAAATTTAAGAAGATGCCAGACAACAGAAATACCTCCCATGCTTGTGGGTCAGTAGGATTTATACTGTGAAAATTGCCATCCTACCAAAAGCAATGTACACATTCAAAGGAATCTCAGTGAAAATTCTGACACAATTCTTCACAGAAATAAAAAAATTAATCCCAAACTTCATATGGAAAACAAAAACAGGATAGTCAAAGCAATCCTGAACAATAAAAGAAGAGCTGGAGGTATTACCATCCTGTACTTCAAACTATACCACAGAGGTATAGTAACAAGACAGCATGTTAGTTACTGGCATAATAACAAACACATTGGTCAGTGGAAGAGAACTGAGGGTGTAAATTCAAGTCCACACACTTATAGTCACCTGATTTTTGACAAAGGAGCCAAAAATTCCCATTGGATAAAAGACAGCATCTTCAGCACATGGAGCTGGTCAGACTAGGTAGCTACATGTAGAAGAATGAAACCAGATCCCCTTTTTCTCAACCTGCACAAAACTCTCCTCCAAATGGATCAAGGATATTAACTTAAGATCTGATACCCTGAATCTGATAGAGAAGAAAGCAGGGAATACACTGGAAATTATAGACAGAGGAAAGGGCTTTCTTAACCATGCCCTAATAGTGTAGTTTTAAGAACATCAGTTGACCAATGGAACTTACAAAACTAAAGAGCTTCTGAACAGCAAAGGACACCATCATTTTAGTGAAGAGGTAGCCTACAGAATGGGAAAAAAATCTTTACCAACCATACATCTGATAAAGGGTTAGTATCTAGAATACACAAAGAACTCAAAAAACTAAACATCAAAAGAAAAATCCAATTAATAATTGGTACAAGAAACTAATGAAAATGAAAATGACTGAGAAATATTAATAAGTTTATCATCTTTAGCCATTGGGGAAATGCAAATTAAAAATACTTTGAGGTTTCATCTTACCCCAGTCAGAATGGCTAAGATCCAAGGGATAAATGATGAGAAATGCTGGTGAAGATGTGGGTGGAGAAAGCAGAACATCTACCCACTGCTAGTGGGAGTGCAAACTGATGCAGCTCCTATGGAAACTAGTGTAGAAGTTTCTCAAAAACTAGAAAGAGACCTTCCACATGATTCAGCTACACCACTCTTGGGCATATACCCAAAGGGCTCCATATCCTACTACACAGATACCTACTCATCCATATTCATTATTGCTCTATTCACATTTGCTAGGAAATGGAAACAGTCTAGATGTTCATCTACTTATGAATAGATAATGAAAGTATGGTACATGTGCACAATGGAATATTATTCAGGGATTAAGAAAAATGAAATTATGAAGTTTGCTAGTAAATGCATGGAACTGGAAGAAATCATTCTGAGTGAGGTAATCTAGACCCAGAAAGACAAATGTCACATGTTGTCTTATATAAGTGGATGCTAGCTTTGAATCTTCAGGTATCTGTGTTTACTGAGAAAATCCACAGAGGTTAGGAAACTGATAAGGAGCCATTGGGGTTTCATAGGAAGGGAGACAGAATGTAATGATATAAACAAGAAGAAAATAATGGAATAAGAAGGGTTAAATGGGGTGTGGAATGCGAGGGTGGAGGAAAGGAACAGGCAGGAACAACTAACACTAACAGTCTTTTGAAAAAGGTCATATAGCCAGGTGTGGTGATGCGCACTTTTAATCCCAGTACTTGGGAGGCTGAGGCAGATGGATCTCTGTGAGTTCAAGGCCAGCCTGGTCTACATAGTGAGTTCCAGGACAGTTGGGGCTACAGGGAGAACCTAGCTTAAAAAGACAAATAAATAAAAAGTCATATAGTAACCTGCTATTTTCAAAAGCTTCCTAAAAATGTTATATATAAATATTTATACTTAATATATGTATTACATATAAAGAGTTTAAATTGAGTTCTTAAAATGGGGGCAGTGGGTGAAACAACACTCCTACCGGACACCACAGGCTAGAAAATAAAAAGCCCAGTGCCTGGAATTGACTCCCTCCTTTGAAGCTGTTGACCAGGGGAGTTCCATAGACCCTCAAACAATACTTGCTATTATTGCTGCTCTTGGTTACTAGCCAGAAGTTGATGGCAAGACCCTATTGCTAAAGATAGTACATACGTTAGTGGTAGAAAAAACAAGCAGAAATCAAGCTAGTACTGACCTCAAACCTTCATTCCTACTTTGCTATATAGGTACTATGCAAGCTATTGGAAGAAAAAAATAATCATCAATCTTACCCTGTTGTGAACTCTGTGAGCTACAATAAAGCCTGGCAAGATAAACCTACTGGTACCACAGTGGCACAAATGATACTGGAATAATCAAACCAATAACTTTCTGATTGGACTTAAGGCCCTCTTCAGAAGATGAAGCCTATACGTGGCACTGTTACTGGGGCCAAAAACCTGTGGCTAGGCAGATCACAGGCCATAGGAGAGAGCCTACTACTATTGTTCTACCAAACGAACACAGCATTAAACTGATTCCTAATGAGTTATCATTATAGCCCTAGATTAGTGCATCTTGCAACTCTCATGAGAGAAGATTCTTCATAAAATAAATGGCAATTAACACAGAGACCCACAATTAGTCAATGTGCAGAGTAAGAGACTGACAAATGTTCAGTCCTAAATGAGACACCTATATATCACAAACTCTACTAAAGGCCGGGGGAGCATCACAGAAGAGAAAATGGAAAGACTGTAAGAGCCAAACATGTTGAATAAATACAACAAAATAGTGTTTTCTGGAAACAACAGGGCAGTTGCAAATAAAAACCCATAGTAGCTGTGACAGGATGCACAAACCCAAGCCAGACAAAATCGCAGCATGGAGGGGCTGAGGTGGGCACAAAGCCCCAACCCTAGCTGAGGTACAATTGGCAATTGATAGCTACTGGCAAAGGGAAGAGGAAAGGCAGTTTTCTTTAAGTGTGTACTGAGGCCAGACTTCTCATAGGCTGCTTCCAGCCAGTGTTGGGGCACAATAGAAGTCCTCAGCAGGCCCATTGCAGCAGTAAGCAGCATTCCTTAACGGCTTTGATCCAAAGACCCTGCATCCATCTGGCCACATCTTTCCTGTTACTGCCCTGAAGACTGAAACTCCCACCTCATATTCTTTTCTGTCCTCTCTTCTTTATGATCTGAAGACTCTCCCTACCCTCTGTCTCCTCAGGAAACCCATTCTGGTTAACCCTGAAAATCAGGATGCTTTAAAGGGTGAATAAAAATATTTGTTTCTTATTTTCACTACAGTAAAGATAACCTAAAAGAAGTCAGTTATGAAGATTACTGAGAAAATAAGCCTGGAATAAAAATAGCTTTGTATCTGACAATTTAAATTATTTAAATAAAACATGGCCAGGGAACAAAGGGACTGATACAAGACTGCGGCAGAGCAAATGAGCATCATAATACAGTATCTTTTGGGTGATTAACCGGTGCACAGAAGGACTCTGCCAAGAGATGGTCTTCCTTGTGTTCCCAACTTGTCTGAAAATGTTTAGAGACTGTCATTCCAGGATCAGCAATTTCAGTGTGGGTCTTGGTGAAATCAATACCTTTAATTTTGTGGTTCCCATTCATCTCCTATTGACTGGCTGTTGATGTATGCAGCCTCACCCAAAGACTAATAAATGGTTCCCTGGTTCTGGTGGAATAAACCTAAGGATAGCAGCCACAGGTCAGTGGACTCTACTCAGATGAGTCAGGTTCAACAAGATTTGTGGTTGTCTTAACATAAAGTAAAGGGCAATGTTCTACTCATTTTTCAAACATGCTCAGGATTCTAGGAGTGGTCCATAGTTAATTTGGATTCATGAAAGGTGTGGTTTTCTGGGAATCACCCAGGACTAAGGAATCCTAGGGTTATTCCTGTTTTTATGACTAATGCTCAAATCATTTAATATCTCTGTACCTTCAGTTTCTAATGAATACAACAGCACTTATCTTTGAGAAGGTTGTAATTTTTTATGTAATTGTATGAATGCTTTGAAATCCTTAATGGGACAAGGAAGAAAGTTCTCCCATGAACCATTTTTAATTTAATTTAAAGCCAAAGAATTGATCATTTTCTTTTTGTTGTAATTTATTTTGTTCTTTTTTATTTATTTATTTTTTGATACATGACCTCACTGTGTAGCCAAGGCTGGTCTCAAACCATGCATCTTTTTCTCGCTGTTTTCTGAGTGCTGGAATTACAAACTTGTATCATGCCCAGCTATGATAAAATATTGACATTTAATTCATAAGGCTTTCTTGATTTAATTTTATCTATGCTGATCTCTTTATTGTCTTACTTATTATTAGTTTGTTTGTGTTTATGGCACTAGGGATTGAATCCAAAGCTTCATATATCTTAGGCAGGTGCTGTCCACTAAGCCAAAACTTCAGCCCCTATACTGAAGTCTTCTGAATGCACGTTTTATTGGAATACTTTATTCTGTCTCTCAAGCCTATAGACTGTGCCTAGTATATCTCTGACAGAAATTCCTTGTATAGTGACAGATATTTAATAAGTGTCCATCAATGTGCAGGAAACAAATATATAATTTGTAGAGTTGTTACTCCCTTTTTTTTGCTATAATGATGACATGCTTTTTTAAAAAAATGAATATACCTGGGTTGGAGAGATGGCTCATTGGTTAAGAACACTGGCTGCTCTTGCAGAGGAACAGGGTTTGATTCCTAGCACCCACATAGAGACTAACAACTGTCCATAACTCCAGTTCCAGGGTATTCAATGTCCTCTTCTGACCTCCACAGGAATTGCTTGACACAGGTATATGTACATACATGAAGGCAATACAGCCACACACATAAAATTAAAAAATAAATAAATAAACAATGAATATAGAGGTATCTAAAATAAATACTTTCCAAAATAAGTATTTCTGACTTTTTCAAAATAGTACTGCTTTTTATAGATGATATGATATAATTCAAAATAAGAAGATAGGTTCTAAAAATGGATTGGGGGGCTTTAGATAACTCATATTATCTACAAAATTAATTTATTAGATAAAAATAATTCTAAAACCCCTTCCTAGCCAGGTGTGGTGGTGCATATCTGTAACAACAACACTCTGCATGTTATGACAGGAGGATCTCACACTGGAGGCTAGCCCAACCTACAGAGCAAAACCCTGTCTCAAAAGAGAAAAGAAAACTGAAAAGACTTCCTACTCAATCCAAGATCTATTCTCCTCTTAACTGTCTATAATTCTTCCAGGAAGTATTCAAAGAATACAGAACTATATTGAATAAATTGAATTTATTAATATTAGAAGTCTGTTATAGACTTTTTCAAAGTCTTATATGATATAGTAACATATATCATTATATTATTATCTAATATAATGATCCTATCACTTATACTTTTATATTTTTTAAATTGTGCTTCATCTGCATGTATGTTAACTGCACCATGATGTGCAATGCCCAGGGAAGCCAGAAGAGGACATTGGACCCCCTGGAATTTGAGCTAAGGATGGGTGTTAGCCACCATGTGGATGCTGGGAACCAAACCTGTGTCCTCTAGAAGAGCAGCTAGTGATCTTAACCAGTAAGCCATCTCTCCAGCCCTGATACTTGTTTTTTAAATCTAACAATGCATCATGAACATCTTTCAATGGGACATATGTAGCTCTATATCAGGCTTTCTCATAATTCTAGTTCTGCTGAGTGAAAGTATACAGTCTATTTCCCTACTTTCTAATGATAAACTTTTAAATTGCTGTAAGATTTTATAATAAATATCATGGATCATCTATGTACATCTTTGCTTATCAAATTTTGTATGGCTTTTTAACTATTTCTTTAGGGAAAAAAAAACTAAAAATGGAATTGCTGGATACAAATCCAATTTCAGGCATAGGGCCAAACTGCTCTGGAAAGAAATGTTAAAAACTTTACATTTCCATAAATCTTAAAAATGAAATTGCTGGATACAATTCCAATTTCATGTGTAGGGCCAAACTGCTCTGAAAAGAAATGGTAACTTTACATTTCCGTAAACAATGTCTGAGATAAAAATACTAGGTGGTGCTAAGCATGTTAATTCAGATTTATTATTTGCCAAGGATTGGGGAGCCTTAACCTCTAGTTTGACCTTATCCCAAAATAAATCTAGTCTAGTGCTGTTATGCAGGACATCAAGCTTCAGTCAGGTTCAGTTTCATCTCCCACCACATTTAGCACACACAGTTTCAAAAAGCAGAACTAGTGGCAGGGTCTGCAAAGAGCAGACAAGTAAGTGCTGGATCAGTAAGACACGACTTTCTATCTATCACAGTTTTCCCATATAGGAGCCTATTAATTAATCAGAACCCTATCACTCTTTTATAAATGGTAATCAAGGGTAGTCTGGACGACTTCCTGTCAATAAGTAATTAGATCTAAAGCTTCCTTCAGACAGAATCTAAAACTCAAAGACACCCAAACTTGAACTAGAGCTTATATTTTCTCATGACTACTTCTTCCTAGACTCTGTTTTATGTAAGAATAATTATAGTCGTGTCCGTTTCCATCATGTCTCACCACTCGGGGCCAGCCCAAGGGGTTGAGGGTGAGTAGACGCAGAGTCAAGCCACAGACTCCGGGAATTGGATGGGAAGCAGCCCAAGCACGTGGCACTGCAAACTCGTTTATTGAATAGGTACACACGCTCTTATAGGTCTGGATGGCCAATGATCTTATAGGTCTGGACAGCCAATGATCTTATGGGGCGGGGTCTCAAATACACCCAGTAGTAAGTTTGTTTCCAGGTAGGCGGGTTCTTTCCAGGTGCTGGTCTCACAATTAGCCAGAGCAGAATGCCACACCCACAGAAGCCATTCCTCTATTCCTTCCAGTGGGTGGTCTTAAGCTAGGCCCACCTTACATTATGCCCAACAAATAATATTTATTACTTTTCTTTTTCTACAACTGAATACCTCATGAAGTTAATTTTTATAAGTCTATATAGCTACTTTTTCCATAGTTTGGGTAATTAAATTTGGGCAATTACTCAAAGAAGTAATAAGTTCCTTCTTTGGGCAATTACCCAATGAAGTAACAAGTTTCTTCACTGGTTGGGGGCCAAAATTTCTATTACATAAGCTTACTTAGCAAATATTTATTGATCACTACTATGTGCCACTATTAGGTGATGATGATCTGACACTGAATAAAACACAATTCTTGTTCTCATGGAATTTACACATTATACTTGTAAATATAAGCTATATTTGGAGATAGTCATAAACTATATAATTGTCTATAAAATCACTTTGGACTGGCTGTCCAGTAATCTCAAGATATTCATTAAGAAAACTAGAAATACGATATGTTTTTAGACCATTTCTCACTGCTAGTTTTTCTTTTCAGTGAACCTAAAGCAAAACAGAGAACAAAAATATTGTAATTAACTAAGCAACTGAGGCAAAGAACTGCAATAATTATTATACCAAAAGGCACAACAAATAAAAACACATTTCCCCATGACTGCCCAAGGAAATTACATTTATGTAAATTCTAAGGGTCAGAAAATTCTGCATTCTCTAGGGATTATGCAATGGCTAATCTTGGCTGTCAACTTTACACATCTGGAAAGAGGGAATCTCAACTGAGGAATTTCCTCTATCAAATTTGCCTGTGGGCATGTCTGTGGGCATTTTCTTGATTGCTAATTGATGAAGGAGGGCTTGGTCTACTGTGGGCAGCACGATCCCTAGGCAGGTGGGCCCAGGCTATATAAGAAAGGTAGCTGAATAAGCCAGAGTGACCAAGTCAGTAAGTAGCATTTCTCCATTGGTTTCTACTTCAAGTTTCTGTTTTGAACTTTCACCTTGACTACCATAATGAACTATAATCTGTAAGCTGAAATAAACTTCTCCTCCCCACAGGTTGCTTTTGGTTCTAGCTTTACCACAGGAACAGATGTAAACTAGAATAGGCCATAATAACTTTTCTGGTACTAAAGCTAATGTCACATTTCTTCTGACAGAAAAACTAAGAAAACAAGACAAAAAAAAATTGTCTGTGTTGAACTATATTTGTTTGTGAAGAAATGCGCCAACTAAGGCCCATGAGCCAAGGAGAAAAAAATGTCACACAGGGGTTTCCCAAAGAAATTTCTGAGCCAAAACCCTTTCTTGGATAAAAAATATCATTTCAGGGCACATTCTTCCCCTGTTAAGGGTGCATAAGCAGACTGCTTTCTGTTGAAAACTGATTCTTGAAAATGAAATGCAGTCCCCATGGCAAGCCTCGCTTCTCATGAAAGCAGAATAAACAAAATAAACCTCACTTTCAATTACATTTCTTATTTTAGGCAGAATCTAGAATGTTCAGGGAATAAGAACCCTTTGAGAAATTCCAGCCCTTAACTATACCAGTTAAATTTGGCAAAAAAAAAAGTTTTTAAATTATCTTTTAAAGCTTTTACCAAGAAACTTTTACAGCTCAGAACTTTTACTGCTCAAAAATTCAATTAATTATCCTCTATAAATTTCCCAACCAGACATTCATGCAAATCATGATCTTATATCCTATACTTCAAATATATCGATCTAATAGACCTGAAAAAGCCACAGGACCATGATGCCTCTTCTACAGCTTGGAAACTAACCCAATTTCACATTCAATTCATCACTTTAAACATTAATTCCTTTTGTTCTTATAATCCTAGGGTAGAGTCTTGTATCCTGATGTGTAATGTGGACTTTCAGGGTTTTTTTGGTTATAAAAAATGAAATTGCAATTTATAGACCTATTTTGACTTATAAAAGCAGAAATTTCACAATCAGTTCAAGCATAGTCTCATCATTCTAGATCACTTTCTTCATTTTTAACTTGGAATGTTCAACAAGATGAATTTAAAGGTCCTAAGTCTAATTACCTATTAGTTTAAGAATTTTGTTCATATTTATGGGAAATTGCATAGATGCAATTTGTGACCATACTTTTTTTTAGTTTTTTAATTTATTATTTTTAATGTATGTGTTTGAGGGCATTGCTTGCATATAAGTGTATCCATATTGTACCAAGGCCATGGAAGTCAGAAGAGGGCATTGGATCCCCCAGAACTTGAGTTACAGATGGTTGTTATCCACCATGTGGATGCTGGGAATTGAACCCAGATCCTCTGCATGAGAAGTCAATGCTCTCAGCTGATGAGCCATCCCTCCAGCCCCACGGCCATACTTTTTAAATTAAAAATCATTTAACAAGTATTTATTGAACACCTACTTTGGGAAAGACCCTACTAAAAAGATAATTTTGGATACTAAAGTACTAGCATTTATTAGGACAGTTATGGAAAAAAAAAATTCTGAAGTAGTTGTGAAGCTTGAATTCCTTGAATTTTAAAGCTAATTTAATTTTACTTATGTTAAGACTTGATCATGCTTAGGAATTCTAAGAGGAGTGCTTAATAACTACAGCCATAACTTTCTTCAGGGCCTCCTAGCTGCATCTACACATACAAAGGGAACAAGTTGCACCACAAGTGTTTCACTGCCTCATTCAGGTACTGACTTCATTATAAAAGGAAATTTATGAAACTTATAAATGTGCCTGATCCACCTTCCCAAGAGTAGATAATCTCTTTATGAGTAGGTGATAAACCAATGAAAGTACATTAACTCTTTTAGTCAATAAATTATTCTTCAGACATTGTTTCTGTGTGTATTTATATCAGGGACTGGGCTAAGGGTCAAGATATGGAAATAAACAGTCTGTCTCTTCAAGGACCTCACATTCTATTGAACAAATAGACACATAAATAACTGAGAGCACTGCCATCAGTATGTAAATAGTATTATCATGACATAATATAATAAAGAAGGGGGCGTCAGAAAGCTTATTTCATGATGAAGGGGACATCTGAATTGGAAATTGAAGAAAAGGAATTCACCATGGGTAGCCTATGCTACCTGGCCAGTGAGCCCCAGAGATGTATTTACCTTTATCTGCCTCCCCAGTGCTGAAATTACAAAAGCTTACCACCATATCCAGCTTTTTGTGTGGGTTCTGGAGTTCATGTGCTTAGAAGACAAACTATCTCTGCAGCCCCCACTTAGTAATTCTTTCAGATAGGAACTAACGGCAATGAATTCTATTAATTTTATGTCATCTGAAAATGCCTACCTTTATTAACCTTTATTCTTAAAGGATACTGCTATGATTTGAATGTGAAATGTCCCCTACAGGTTCATGTCTTGACTGTTTAATCCCCAACTGGTAGTGCTGTTTTAGGAAATTACGGAAACAAAAGTAGGAAGTGGAACCTAGGTAGAAAAGGTAGTGTGGGAAGCATATATTTGAAGGCTACGCCTGGTCCTCCATTCCTTCTTCAGTTTCTACTTCCTGTCTACTATGGAGTGAACAGCCTCCTCCTCCATATATTTACTGCTATGACATTCTGCCCTCTAAGGACCCAGAGGCCAAGGACAAAGGGCTGAAGTGTCTAAAACTATAAGCCAAAACAAATCTTTCCTCCTTTATGCTGTTCTCTTCAGATGCTGCATTGGTAACTAACACAGAATTCCAGGTTGACAATTCTTTTAACACTTCAAAATGCTAGCTAGGCTTGGGAGGCAGAGGCAGGCAATCTCTGAGTTCAAGGCCAGTCTGGTCTATGTGGTGAGCTCTAGGCAGGCCAGCTGGGGCTACAGAGGGATTTTGTCTCAAAAAAGAAAAAAAGTTGTCCTAATATATACTTGTATGAGTATTTTCTAATAAAATAACTATAGCCATTTGAATAATACACTTTTCTCTTGCTACTTTCAAAATAGTTTCTCTTTGTGGTATCTCTGAGTATGAGATTATTTCATTTAGGATTTACTGAACTTAATAGGTTTATAATATTCCACCAAATTTTAAGTTTTTCAGTCATTATTTAGTAAAATACTATTTCTTCTGAGACTTCTGAGACTAACTATATTGGTATTCGATTTTTGGTATTTTCTCATATACTTATGGAGCTCTGTTTATTTAAAACTATTTTAATATTAACTATTTCTATATTTTTTGATTTATCAAATTTTATTTAAAGTGCATGAGTGTTTTGCCCACATGCACGTAGCTGCATAACGTGTGTGTGATTGTAGAATGCCTGTATAAGCCAGAAGAGGGCATCAGATGCCCTGGAGCTGGAGTTAAGGACAGTTGTTAGCCAGTATATGGGTACTGGGAACTGAACCTGGGTCAGGTCCTGTGCAAGAGCAGACAGTATTTTTAACTGATAAGCCATTTCTATAGCTCTTATTTTAATATTTTAAGTGTTTTCTTTGTTGGATAGTTCCTATTGATCTATCTTCATATTCACTAGTTTGTCATCTTTTCCATCTACCTTTAAATTATTTTAATTACTATATTTTTTCAGTTCAATTTTTCCTATTTAGTTATTTTTTATTTCAACTTTATCTTTACATTAATTTCAAGAGTTTATATCCTTATATCTTTAAGCATATTTTTTCAGATGATTCCTATATCTGTGACATACATTTGTTAATCCTTATGCAAGTGGAGATTTTCCTGGTCTGTAGGTCTATTCCATGTGTGTGCCGCCCAGTGATGAGCCTAGGACTTCAGCTGAAGGTTCTCAAAGTTCTTGACATGCTATTTAGGATGAAATCCATTTAGGCACAAATCAAGGGTGAGCCCAGGGGTTCACAGAGTTATCTTCCCTGGCTCCCAATCTCCATGATCCCTTGTACTTGCGGTGTCCTGGGCCCCTTTTCTGACCAAAAAGCTGAAGTTCACATTTCCTGAGACTGGCCCCACTCTGAAATCAAACAGTATAATAAAGAGAAGGGCAGGGAAAACAACAGGGGTTCACTCAACTCTCTGAGGTCACAACACCTTCTGAGAAGAATGTTCCCTTCCCTCAG
The DNA here is from genome assembly GCA_035773235.1 of Eospalax fontanierii. Taxonomy (NCBI): domain Eukaryota; kingdom Metazoa; phylum Chordata; class Mammalia; order Rodentia; family Spalacidae; genus Eospalax; species Eospalax fontanierii. The sequence continues at coordinate 62,116,411 of CM069538.1, forward strand.
TTTCAGTGCTCCAGGCGCACCTGCTACTGTTCTTGCTTATACTGTCCCTACTACAGAATGAGTGCCTAAAAGCTACAGCATAAGAAAATGGAGTAGAGATTGAAGAGAGAAAGAATGAAGAGGAATGAGGAGGGTGTGATGGTTAATCTTGGCTGTCAACTTGATTGATACTGCTGGTGTGGCCTGTGAGGGTGTTTTTCCTGGAACAATTAGCTGAAGAGAGAAGACCCTCCCTAGAGTAGGCAGCACCTTCTAGCAGCCCAGATATAAATAGGTCTGAGGGAACAAATAAGGCTGCCTTTCCTTGCCTGCCTTCACTCTGTTGCTGCTACTGCTGCTGCCATCCTTTGCTGGAATGAGAACCCAGCTTCTCCAGCCTTCCAAAGTGGACGAAAGACACACAGTTCTCCAGAAATCCTTCATCCCAAATTGTGATTGCTGAGGCATCCAACTCATGGACTGCGCAGCCACCAGGTTCTCAGCCTCTCCAGCATGCAGACAGCCACTGTCGCACTGCCATGCCTGAATCATGTAAGCCAATTTGATAAATGCCCTTTGAAAGAAAGGTTCATTCTATTGGTTCTGTTTGTCTAGAGATTCCTTACTAATACAGAGGCTAAACAGAAAAGAATGGGTATTTCTACTTGTTTCTCTAGTGGTAACTGTTTTCCTAAAGAAAATAGAAGTCTTCTCTTGGAGCTTTCTCTGTCCAGGCAAATGCTTCCTTGATTTTGAATTACCTTAAACTGAGACTTGGGGTTACCAGAGAACAACAACAGAAATGGTAATTTCATTATCTCTTTGGTGATACTTAGAGATCCGATCTTTTTCTGCCACTTGCTTAATACTAATTAATTTGCCTCAAAGCACTGTCTCACGCATTCTGTTCATATTGTATAGTTATATTAAGTGGAAAAAAGAAAGAAGAATGCTTGTTCCATCTTAGTTGGAAACAAAAACATAACAGACATCTACCTAGGTTGAGCCTGTACTTTCAAAGAATTAGAGTAGCAGTATGGTTGGTATTTGCTCATTCGTTTGCACAAACAAAAATTAATCCAGTTTTACTGCATGTAAATCTAATTCTATTACTTGCCCTACAACTTCTAAGGTCAAGCAGTTCTCCTGCCTCAGTTTCCCAAACAATTGGGACTACAGGCATGTTCTACTTACTTGGTTTAAGACTATTTTTAAGTTGAGGTTTATATGACTATCTAATCCTTAGAATTATTTCACAGACCTGTTCTACTTCGTGTGAAGTTTGTTATTCACTGATCCACCACAAGTAGCATTTTGTTTTCAGAAGCCAGAAACATTCTTAATAATAAATTCAAAATATAATTATTCAGTCAATGTTGTTTCAATTTCCTTCTACTGGTTTCTCTTTTTACTAGGATAAAAGACTACATTATATTCAATCCTATGCCGATATATATTTTTTTATTTAGGAGAAGAAATTAATAAAGTATTATGTTGTTTGACTTGACTACAATTTGAATCCCTGCATGGTTGGACCATTTGAGTGTGCTGCTTAAAGCAATTAAAGTCCCAGCATGCTAGACAGATGGATTAGCAGTTAAGAGCACTTGTTGCTCTTTCAGAGAGCCCAGGTTAGGTCCCTAGCACCCACATAGCAGCTAATAACCATAGTTTACTCAAATACCAGGGGATCCAATGCCCTCTTCTGGCCTGCACAGGCACTGCATGCACATGATACACCTACATACACGCAGGCAAAATACTCATATACATTAAAATAAAAATAAATAAATAAAAATTAAAATCCCATCAAATAGCCAAATGGAATGACCCAGGATATAAAGCAGGAGCTTTCTTTCATGAAAGCCTATCATCTCAAAAAACAAAACTAAAAGTAAAGAAAATGAAAATAATAAGAGAAATAGGAAAAAATAAGAGAAGAGGAAAATTGGAATTATATGAGGAGAAATGAGATAGAAATTGAATGGAATTACCTATTGTCTTAAGAAAATGGATAGGAAGAACATCTACACATGAATGCAATGGCTTTTCAAATAGAAAACAATTCATAATTCTTTCTTGGTACAGCAACCTAATAACACCTTAATAAAACCTATGTGTTCAAGACTGTAGGAGACAGAAATAGAACATATTTTTATTATGGAAAGCATTCTTCATCAAATAAAATTCTGATGGCCAGACTATAAACCTTTCCCAAAGTTTCCTTTCCTTTTTTAAAAATAAAAGATAAATATAATTTTACCTGGAGGCACCAAATATGTTCTTTATCCTAATAGATACTTATAGACTATAACCTTTAAAAATGGTAAATGAGCACGGGGAGTGGTAGAGCATGACTTTAATCCCAGTATGCAGGAAACTGAAGCAAGAGGATCAAGAATTCAAGGTCAGCCTAGACTATATGTGGGTTTGACCCTACCCTGGGCTACACAAAGATAGCCTAGCCTCCAAATACACAAAATGCTAAAAAGAGATGAGTTTCTACCAATCATTCAAAGTGAAGCAGGGGAAATTGATCACAGCAAGAATTAATATGGAAAGCTTATACTGAGACCCAAACTTGTCAGTTTTGTGAATTTTTTTTGTTCTGTATGAATGGTGCGTGTGTGTGTGTGTGTGTGTGTGTGTGTGTGTGTGTGTGTGTGATATTTACATTCATGTACAGAGGCCAGAAGAGGTCACTGAATAGCCTGTTCTATCATTTCCCACCTTATTCCTTTCAGACAGGGCTACTCAATGAACCCAAAGTTAGACTGGAAGTCAGCAAGTTGCAGCCATCTTCCTGTTTCTGCCAACGACCCAGTCCCTATAGTGCTTGTTTTAAGTATATGTGTGGCCATGCCCACCTTTTTCCATGGGTGCTAGGGATCCAAACTCAGGTCTTCATGTTTGCACAGCAAGTGCTAGTTCCCAAAGGTCTATGTGTTAGCTTGATCCTGGGGTGGAGCTACTGGGAAATGCTATGGACTTCTAAGGGAAGGGCCTTGTGGAAGGTCTTTGGGTCTCTGGGGGGGTGTACCCTCAAAGGGAACTGCACAGCTCTAAACCTTTCCTCTTCTTCTTTTGCTTTCTGGCTAGTGGGGTGAGGCTTCCTCTAAACAGTGCTCCCACTGTAATATGCACTTTTCCACAAGACCAAATGAATGGAGTCGATCATGAACTAGAATTTCCAAAACCAGGAACCAAAATACCCCACCTCTTGTTTTCATTGCTAGAGAATGAACTCCGAGTCTCATACATGTTAAGCAGGCACTCTACCACTGAGCTATATTCACAGTCAATCTTTTCTCATTGTAGGATAATCATCTCAGGCATTTGTGACAGTAATTAAAGCTGACTAATACACAAACATCATTATTAGAATCTAACAAATTTTTCTTTTAGGATTTCCTCAGTACTTAGAGTAAATTTTCAATAGAAAAGAGTGAAGTTAATTACTTTCTGTAGCCTTAGTATGTTTATATATTGATTTGATGCAGTTTAACATATCTTTGAATTATCTCTAAATATATAAAAGTGTGAAATTTATAACTTATAAGCAATCAGTTTTGCATATACTACTTTATTTGTTCTGATCACCAATACAAGTGACCTTGAACATAGGAGGAGACAGTCAATGAGTATCTGAATGATGAGGGCATGAATGAATGCATTAGCCAGATTGTAACTTCTGCCAAAGAAAAAGAGTTGGCCCATTCTTCCTTGTGGTTCCCTGCATTAAACTTTCAGACAAGAAAGCCCAAAATGAGAGAACACCACCTGAATGAAGTTTTACTACTCAGGGCTTTCCGCGTCCAACACTGTCTTGGAGTCCTGGTGTTAAGGAATGCATTCCAAGCCTGTGCCGGCACAGACATGTCATAGTGATGCTTCTAACACAAAACTGGAGCTCAGGTTTGTTTCAAGTCTTCACTTGCTTTTGATGGAAGGTGTACTGGCAGCTGTTGTCATCATTAGCCTTGTGGCAATACTTTTTTCCCTTAAGTGTCTTATGTCTCATATGAAAGCTTAAAGCTCGTTAAACAGGGAGGGACTTTGGAATATGTGCCAATATCAAACAGTAAAGTTTTTATTTTCTCCTGTTGTAACAGCTTTAAAAGACTGAATTTCTAAATCGTAGTCTATAACACCACTCAGGATTTTAAATAAGAAAGTAGGGTAAAAACAGGAGGATAACAATTCCTTCTCCTGATTTTTATGTTTACAGCACTAGTAAATGAAGATTGTATGGCCAGTTAGGCAGTAGGGAATGTAATTCTGTAACTCTGGCATTTCTGGGATGAACGAGCTAGCTGTCCATCTATGACCTTAATCTACAGTTATGATATCTGAACCTGTATGGTCCATGCAATGCAGTCTCACATCTTACCAACATCTCTCTATCAGCTACTGCAAGTCACAGTAATTGTCACTGAGCACTGATTACATGCAAACAGGCAATAATTTAAGTATTTCAAATTATAAAATCTTCACAATACACTCTGAGACAGGTATCTGTCTATTTTATAGGTGAGAAAAACCAAGATTAAAGAAGTTACTTAATCAATTTTTTACTCAATGTGAGGAAGACTTCTTTAAATGGCCAATCGGCTCTTCCTAATATTATAAAAACATCCACCGTAATACATTCTTTTTTAATATACATTGCTTATAGTGAAAACTTTTTATCTTAGTTTTTATTTCCCCTCTCCCATAACATATAGGATAATATCTCATACATACAGACTTCTTAATAAAAGTTTCCTAAGCAAATGGAAGGCCCCTTAGTGGTAGAACAGTTCTGACCCTCACACCCATTCTCTTTCCTCTTCCCCACCCTTACACTCCACTCATTCTCTTTCTCAAGATTTTTATATTATGGGACAAATTTAAGTTCTAGAACCCTCAAAAATCATTACTATTCTATATGCACACATGCCCTTTGAGAAGTGTACCTTTGTTCCTTTAGGGCCCAAAGTAGTAGCTGCTGAACAAATGAACTTCAGTACCAAGCAACAGGTCAAGAAAGGTAATTAAGGGTATTGAATCCATTGCAAGTGAAATTTAGGAAAGTAAAAATGTATTAATCAGAGCTGGAATTTAGTCAGGATTCTAAGAAAGACACTAATTACACTTTTCTAATATAAAGTAACACATAAACACTATTTAACCAAATTTCTGGCTAAGAATTTCCTAGATCCATAGAAAGGATACTTCATCCCTAAACAATTTCTTCCATTGAAAAGAGTTCTTTATATTCTCATAGTAATCCCTTGCATCTAACAAAGAAAATCTATTGTCAGGTCAGTAGTGAAAGTGAATCCTAATTAATGGAGTTGAAGGAAGAGGACTTTGAACAGAACAGTGTACTGTAAGCATTAAATTAATGCAAAAATATTATCCCTAATTGGATACTTATATCATCTTTGCCACTCAAGGACCAGGGATCACTGAAGAATAGAGAGTGGAAAGACTGTAAGAGCCTGAAGTGGTGGATGATCACAAAAAAACAGAGTCTTCCAGACATCTGGAAAGTTACGCATATGAACTTACAGAAATGGTAACAGAACACAAGATTCATGCAAGCTCAAAACAGACAAAGTGGGGAAGAACCCCCAACCTTAGCTGAGAAACTCCTGGCAACCAATAACTACTGGGAGAGGGAGCACTAGTTTTCAGGTGTGTGACACTAGATAAGTTACCTGGCTCCAGTGGGTGGATGCACACTTGAAGGATATTTGGGGACACAAACTTGGTTCAACAGACTTTAATATATATGACAGTACATGAAAACTGGCGGGGTGTGTAAGAGGAATGCAGAGAAGGCAGGGGGTCTAAATATGATCAAAATATATTGTGTGAAACTCACAAAAATTCAATTTTCTTATAACTAATGCAAAGTACTGCCACATCCTGAGATATCTCAATGCAGAGGAGACCTCAAGAGAGCAGACTGTACTGAAACAGAGACCCTCAAATAGCACCTCTCTGTCCAAGATAATTTAGGCATGACCTCATTTGACATAAAAATGAAAGAACAGGGCTGGAAAGATGGCTTAACTGGTAGAAGTACTTGCCACCACCCTGATGTCTTGAGTGTCATCCCAAGGGCAGACATGGCGGAGAAGGCTGACTCCTACAGGATGTCCTCTAACTTCTTTACATGTGCCACAGTACATTGGTGCCTCCTCCCCATAAAGAAAGAAAAAAAGAACATGTAAAATAAGCTTATTCTAAAAATTGAAAGAATAAGTAACTTTCCAATTTTTTAAACACATTCAAGTAGATTCTATGAAAGATATAAATTAGAGCAAAACAAAAGGGAAAGGACAATTCATATTTATGAGACAGTCAACCAAGAACAATGAGTGGACTTTGTCTGATGCCTAATGCCAACCCAGAATTTCTGTTAATTTTGTAGTGTAATAATAACTATATTTTAGAAATATACACACTATTGTAAATAAAATAATTCCTCATATTGACTTCAGTGTAAAGTAGGGAGAAGTTAGAAACTACATGGAATCAAATTGCTCATGTGTTTATAGCTAGTGAAGCTTATGATGGGGACACGGAGTTTCATTATGCCATACCTTGACTGTTGCCAGCTTCGTTGAATATGATAATAAACATAATAAAAGCCTTTTTACAAAAAATGCAAATTAATATGGATATTTACCATAGGTTGTAGCATAAGTAGAATGACTCATAAGTCATGTACAATTCTTGAAACACAATTTCCTCCCCTTTAAAAAAGAAAGCATACGAAAGACAGGGACATTCATAACATTCTTGGATATTCGCTAACTCCTAAAATTGGAAAAACCAATTCTGCAACTTATAAAAATTATTTTAAGTTTTTAAATTTTTTTGTGTGTAGGATGTATGTGCATATATCTATGTCTTTGTATCTGCGTGTATAGACTACTCGTACCACAGCACAGGTCAGGGAAACCCCAGGTGTTAGTCCTTACCTCCTACTTTGTTTCAGATAGGGTCTCTTTGTTGTTTGAAGCTATGCTAGCCTGTCTCTACCTCCCAATTCACTGTAGGAGTACCAGAATACAGACACGTGCTATCATGCCCTGTTCTGCGTGGGTTCTGGAGATTTGAACTCAGATCCTCATGCTTGCACTGTAAGTGCTTTACCCACCAAACCATCTCCCCAGCCTCGTAATTTTTTTGAGATGGAATCTCAAGAAATTCTCATGCTTAGGCCTCCCCACTGCTGGGACAATAGGTACAAGCCACTGTGCCAGCTTCACAACTTTGAAATATTTTAAACACAACTGCTTATAAAACTATTTACTTCGTTCTCACTTGAAATATTTTAAGTTTATTTTTATTCTTAAATTATGGGGTGGGGGTATGTACACACATGAGTGCAGATGCCTGCAAAGTCCAGAGAAGGTGTCTGATCCCTGAGCTGGAATTACAGGTAGTTATAAACTGGCTGATGTGGTGCTGGGAACAGAATTTGGGTCCTTTGCAAGTATGTACTCTGCACAGGTAAGCTATTTCTCCTGTTCACTTTTCACAGCAACATGTTTCAAAAATGAATCCTACGCTGACATGGCATTTAGAAGACTGAGGCAAGATTTTAAGTCTAAGGCAAACCTCAGCTATATACTGATTTTCAGGCCAGCCTATGCTACACAGCAAGTCCTGTCTCAAAAACAGACAACAATGGAAAGAAAATAGGGAGGGAGAATAGGAGGGAATAAGGAACTTTAAGTAAAGAAATCACATTACTTTTGTAGATTTCAAGTTGAACTAAACCCAATTAATAATGCTTTGTTGAGTGAGGTGTGGTGGCACACGCCTTTAGTCCCATTTAGTGCCGACATTTGGAAGGCAGAGAGGCAAGGGGATCTCTGTGAGTTAAAGGCCAGCCTGGTCTACATAGTATGTTTCTGCTCAGGTGGGGCTACAGGGAGACCCTGTCTCAAAAAGAATAAAATAATAATAATAATAACAATAATTTTGTCAACAAACACATGAATTCAAAACACTTTTGATATACTGTTCATTTATCAAATCCTATTAATTGGCACTAGGAGTGGTGCTGGATGCCTTTTATCCCAGCCAGGTTGATCCACATAGCAAGTTCCAGGCCAGCTAAGGCTACAGAAAGGCCCTGTCTCAAAACAAAAATCCTATTAATTGTACAAATCAACCGGCTTCTCTGTATCATTTCCATATGTACATATACTGGGCTTTGTTCAGATCCACTCTCGTAAATGACTTGTCTCTGCATCCCCTTTCTCCATCTTCCCATTCCCTTTCCCTGTTCTTGGTACCAGTGCGACAGTACAGTAGGTAAAGGCTCTTGTCTCACACCTGACGACATGAGTTCAGTCCCTAGAACCCATATGATAGAAGTAGAAAATCAACTCTCACAGGTTGTTTTCTAACCTTCATATACATGCTCTGCATTCATGTCCATACAATACACAAAATAAATTTTAATTTAAAAAAAATTTGTTATATTGAAAGATATGTCTATCATATAGAATATATCTATAACTTTTTAGGGTTTTTAAAAGAGGGGAGAAATTGAGTTCAAGCAGTAGTTTATCTTTACTTCTTTTTGGAAAGTCTTCATTAGTTGTTTTGTTTAGTTTCTCAAAGTATGTCTGAACAACATGGAATTTGGCTACTATTAAACTTTATAAAATAAGAATTTCTGGTAAGACAAGCTGATAGCTTTTTTCAGTCTAGTAAATAATAGGAAATCTTCTATTTAGGAGATGCTCTAAGTCTATCCCACTGGTCTGTGTGCTCTCACAGGGACCACTTTGATGATTTATGATAAAAGAATGATAATACATTAATCACTCATTTTGCTTCCTCTCCAAAATACTTGCTGGTGGTTTGCCTAATGAGAAAATGAATATTGAGTCTGGAGTATCTGAGAGCATTTGAAAGCCAAAGCCTTCAACACGGTTTACCCAAGCGTCAGACTCACAATTCTACCCATACAGGTGTCCTTTAATGTATCTGTACCTGCAGGCCCTAACATCCTCTTAGCCCACAGCTGCTTTGGACAGTGAGACTCCTTGATTTGTCATGGCAAGGTTCTGTGTATTATTAATACACAATGAGGTAAACTATCTAAAGGAAACCAGTTGTAAACTATGTTATGTCCCACAAGGGCTGGTCAGAGAAAAGGCAGTGACAGAGCCTGTGGTACCAGCCATAATTAAACAGACTGGGTCTTTACCATGTAAGGAAAAAGCTCTTAATCAGTACATGTAACCTTTCATATTTGTACAGAGGATGCCAAACATGGAAATAGTGACATTCTGACACAGGTATTAGATATCTATTCCTTTAGGAAATAACCTTTAACCAGAAATTACTTCCCTTTTCCTGACCAAGTCTCAACGCTGTGGAAAAATTTCTCCTCAAATTCAATGACCATCACAATTTTAGATTATTTAGAAAAAATGGTCTCTTAACTTTTTGGTATTATATAAATATTTATCTGCTGCTGAGCTACAAATGGCATCTGTTGTAATTTATTTTACACTTAAAGAAAACCTTCCCAAAGAAAAACATTTGTCTTTTGTGTCTGTAGTTTTGCATATTTAATTTTTTAATGAAACAAAACAGCAGTTCCTGCTAGCATCTAATGTTAATGTCAGTGTTTTCAACAAAACAGTAGTCGACCTCAGTTTTTACTTATCTGTTACATTTGACTAGAAATGGTTTTATAGATGAAACTTTCAGTCTTTGCGAGTAACATTCATTTGAGAGTGTGTGAAATGTAATTTAGAACTTTTCTTCTGTAGAACAATATAAATAAAGCATTTCTTAATAGATGTAATAATACTAACAAACAGACCTTGATTTTGTCTGTTTATTTGGTTTGATTTGGTTGTTGTTTTTGTTTTTTTGAGACAGGGTCTCATGTATCCCAAGCTGGCCACAAACTCACTATGAAGTCAAGGATGATCTTGAACTTCTGATCTTCTGCATCTGCCTCCAGAGTGCTGGGATTACAGACATGAACCGCCATACCTGGTTTTATGGGGTGCTGCAGATCAAATGCAGGAATTCAAGCACTCTTCCAGCTAACCTATGTTCTCAAACCCATATCTTATCTTTTTAATAGTGATTATACACACTTGGTCATTAAATAAGCATAAATATGGCAAAGTAGGAACTATCCATATAATTTACAGAGCCCAGTGAAAATGAAAGTAAATGTAAGATCTACCATTCAAAATTTGTCAAAAATTCCAACTCAGATCACTATATCAAGTCTGACCCCTTTTAAATGAAAGAACTTGTATGGTCGTACAGGTTACCCACCATGAAGTTGGCCCTGAACAGAACAGAAATATTGAGACCAAAGTGACTGGTGAGACCCACTCAAAGTCTTCTGCATCATCTTTCATTGACTCACATCATTTCCTCTCTCATTGCCAAGGAGGCATTTATAGTGTTGCCAGAACACTCAGAGTCCAGTAAAGAAGGGAAACAATAGATGAAAATCTTTGTACACACTTTATTAAATTGGAAAATATGGGCTGGAGAGATGCTCAGCAGTTAAGCGTACTGGCTGCTCTTGCAGAGGACCTGAGTTTGGTTTCCAGCATCCACATGACAGCTAACAACCATCTATAACTCCAGTTTCAGGGGATCTAATGCCCTCCTCTGACTGCCGTGGACATTGCATGACACAGGTGCACTTAAATACATACAGGGAATATACTCCTACACATAAAATAAAAATAATAAATTAAATATTTAGAATTGGAAAATAATCATTTCTTTATTAGCAAACTTAATGCTTTTTGGGATCAGACAATTTAAAACAGGTTTTAATATTTAACAAATAAGTAATGACTCTTAAACAATTGATCTCTTTTATGGTAATATTAATCCCATCATCTGAAATCAGGTAGTCTATATAAAAATCAACACTGGGAGGCCAAAGATATGGCCTAGGAACTGTAATAAACTTATTAACTCACTGTCCTCCTAATAATTCTATTTCATAAATAAGGAAAGAGAGGGTATTCATGGAAAGAGTTACTTGAATGGACGCTGGCCAGGTGTGGTGGCACACACTTTTAATTCCGGTACTTGGGAGGAAGAGACAGGCAGATCTCTGTAAGATGGAGAGCAGTCTAGTATATGTAGTGAGTTTCAGGACAGCTGGGGTTACAAGGAGACCTTGTCTCATAAAACAAACAAAAAAAGAAAAAAAAACTCGCTATATCACTGCAATAGTAGCATGACTGCTATGGAAGTAACAAACTGTTATCTGATTGGTTTTGAGACCTGCTCCACAGGAGGGAATCTGTGCCTGATACTGTAAAACTGGTCAAATGTCCATCTGGTGAGTTCAGGGAGGGCCCACTACTGTTGTTTGGCTTAAGAGACATGTTGTTGAACTGCTTTCTAAATACTTATGTTTATACCTAAAGGTTAGTGCTGTTTGCAGCCTTGACCAGAAACTGTCTCTTTTGCAGTGGGCTGCAGTCATTGTAGAGACTCATAAATAGTCAAAGAGACTCATAAGTGACCGCTGAGCACTCAGGCTAAATGGGGAGCTATATCAACCTCTGAAAGGTTCAGAGAACATTGCAGAAGGAAAAAAAAGAATGTAAGAGCAAGAAGATAGGGAGGAGAAATGCTCTACCCCGGATATTACATAGCCATTGTACCCATGAACTCAGCAGCTATAGCTACTTGCACAAGACCTGCACAAGATCAAGGAAGTCAATAATTCTAGCACGGACAGGAGAGGGGCTAATGAAACTCCGCCCCTTAGCTGAGGTTCTATTGATAATTAATGACTTAAGGAGGAGCCATTTTTTTAGAAGTATGGCTATGGTAGGTTGCCCACACTCGTTAGACATTCTAATTGGACATAATAGAAGAAAACATGAAGATAAAAGTGAAACGGGGTGAAATGAGAGCATCCCCTAGAGGGTTCTTAGCCTCATTCAGAAAAGAATTTAAGAATGGACCCAATCGGAAGCTTTAGGACAATTTTATTGAAATCTAAAGAAAAATCCTCAAGGCAGGCAAGCTGGGGATCTCAGTAGCTGCCTGGAGGAGGGGAATGGAGGGAGAAGAAAAGAAGTCAAAAAGTCATGAAGGTTTAGAGCCTGCATGGAGGTCAGACATGTGGCGGACTGGCAACCACATGGCTAGAGAAGAAGCTTTAGAGAAAAAGCAGAGAAATACAAGATGCTAGGGCAGCCCAAAGCCTTAGAGAAGCATGTTTAGAAAAGGGATATGAAGAAGAGAAGGAAAGATTACGCTTTTCTGAAGAATTCAGAAAAACAGGCAGACTTACCGAGAGCTACACGTCTGTGGCCAGATCCAGATAAACTGCACTGGGAGGCAGGATTCCAGGCAGGAAAAGTTCACTGCCTCATTAACACACTCAGTATTCCGCCCATCTATTTAGTATAACTTAAGGAGAACCCACCTTCCTAAGGGTGGTCCTATGGTCAGGTGATTGACCAGTGAAACTGGAAATGTGGGTCTTTCAACTGATAAACTAGAGAATTTATAATCTATCCCAGCTAAATAGCTATTTGCTCTCTTAACAAAAGGGGCATGTATTGGGGGATCTGGGGAAGTGGGAAGGGAGAGTTAGGGTGGCTGTGACCCAGATACACTGTATATATGTATGGAACTATCAAAGAATAAATAAAAATAAAGTGTAAAATGGCACTGTAGACTACATCAGTTATAATTCAAGGATATTCAAGTAAAGTAATTACAAAGTTTATGAAAGGTAATATTTACAAAAGTGTGGGGAGATTTTTAAAAATTAAACAAAGGGTAATGCAGACATCCTATGAGAGTAGCAACAATAAGGACACAGATTACTGTTACCCACAAAGAATAGCAGTGTATACAAAGTCTCCTAACAGATGTCGCCTCCATTAAGGAACACGGCCAACCACGGGTGATCTCATAAGGGCAGAGCTGGAAAAATAAACATCCATTCCACACTCCTCTTCCTCCCTTAGATTTTCTATAGATGTACCCCACTGACCAAATCCAAGAAGAGGCCACAAAGGAGTTTAGCTATGTAGTATGGTGATTCTGAAAGATTAGCATGAACAGACTGGAGTAGGATCTGAAAATTTGCATTTCTGAAGAGTCCCCAGGTATTGCTGATGCTGCAGGTCCAGGGTCCATGCTTAGAAGCCCATTAATTAAGCTAAACAGCTCAGTCTCTCTGAGCAGAAAGCAAAGTACAGAAAGGTGAAAAGTGCAATTGGAAGATATCCAACACAGGAACAATACAAGTTGGTATGAGGACAATGGACTCATTTATCACCAAAACAGCTGTCTCAGAAGGTTGTCCCTTTGGCTTTGTTGTTTTTTTTCCTCCTCTGTAAATGCTAAAAGGTTTATTATGTTGCCTTGGTGAGTAAGAGCAGAGAAGCTTGAAGTATTTTCAACACACCTCCCAAATAGCCCCTTGAAAACCTCGCAAATTTTAAAGGCTGTTTAATCCAGACTGCCTCTCACTAACCAGAACTGGTGCCTACAAGAAGGATGTTGACAGACATAGCAGAAGAGCCTTGGCTTTTCCATGTTCAAGAGCAGAACTACAGTGCTCTGCTCAAGGAAAAACCTGAAAAGCCGAGTCTTGATACTAAAACTATGAGAGATGCTTAAGAATATCGTGACTATAAATAAAAAATTAAGTTTTTAGTGGGTAAAATCATCAATCAGGTCTTACAGTAACTGACATATAAAACTGAACTGGATGACCTTTCAGTTATAATGCAGTTCTTACTGTGTTTTCATTAAAGGCCCAAAATGAAATGATGTTAAAGATAATTGAACCTTTCCAAACAAAGCACAAATAGAATGTAAAACTAAAGGTAAAAATTTCCCTGCTCTATGTAAACAAAGTCAAACATAAGATTAATGGATGCTCTACTTGGGATAACTTGGAGACAAGGGCTTAATCTGAGTCTAATAGTGGAAAGGTTGAATCCATTTTCTGGCAGAGTGCTCAGAACACCTAATTTACATGAAAAGTGAAATAGTCACAAGAAGCAAGCAGAGCTCCTCTCTCTTCTTTATTCACTTTTGTAATTAACATTACTTTTTTAGTTGTCCCGTCTAACCTACACTGTTTTTGTTTACTAATTTAGAACCTGAAAGATATGTTCTTATTTCTGCCTTATCTGAGAGAAAAGCTGGTCTCAGAAACAGATCAGGTTTAAATTATTCATATCAGGATATTAGCTACTATAACTACAAGAAAGAGGAGTAACAGATATTAACCTGTTCTCCATTTATTTATTCAATTTAACTTAATTCCCAATTTAGGAATCAAACTAAAGAATTATTCTACCCAGGAGATTGTCAAATTCTATTAACCTTTACAATGTTTGTAATGACTGTGAAATTAGACTTAACACTGTGGTCTTCAAAAGTCAGATTATGGTAAAAATTTATAAAGTATATTAAGTGGAAAAAGAATAAATATACCAATATTCACTAAAGGCCTTGCTAAATTGGATTACTGACCAATAATTAGTCCAGAGCCGCCAAGTTGTAAACCATTTTCACCATTTGTCTTTTCCTCCCAGCGCAGCTGCTTTGCTCTAATTGTGCAAAACAGCTAGATCTCAGCCACTGTTTGAGGCTCTCTAAGCCCTAGACATACTAGGATGGAAGTCTTAGAAAGAACTGAGGCTACATGAATGCTGTGAGACTGGAAATTAATCAAAATGGGATAGGATATCGGGCTATCTCTGGGCTATTACCTTTTTCTAAGAGGACAAATCAAGTAAATGAGGCATGAACTGAGAGTAAACCCTCTAGATAAAAGCGACTGGCCAATCAGCTAAATATCATCCCATTTTTCAAATAAGAGAGACTCAGTAGGTAGAAATAAAATAAAAGACTATAGGCAAAATACTTCCAGTAAACATGAGGACCTAAGTCTGGATGCTATGGGAGTTCTGATAGAGAAGATCAAGCTGGCATCAATCATCACTGCTCAAAGACCTGTTCAAGCCAACAGGAGGAACAGCATAAGCACCTGAGCCCTGATGGGACTCTGTAAGTTTGACTAAGCTGAAGAGACTATCTTTATGAAGCAGTTTGCTGATGGCGCTACTTTCAAACTGGCTAAGCAGTGCCTATAGTAGCTGTGCAATGACCAGATCAACATTTGGTGTTGGGCAGTGAAGGGTCTGGCTTATATTACCTTTGAAGCTGATATGAAGGAAGAGTTTATGGAGAAGAAGTCTGCTTTGAAGGCTCAGTTCCAGATCAGCAGGTCCTAGGAGAGGTCAGTGCTATTTCTGATGGCCTCTGCACTGGTGAGCTGCAATAACAGCTACATGTATCTGAAGTCTGATCCCAGATAGTAGAGCTTGCCAAGTGTCAAAGCAGCATATGACTGAGCAATACACTAAGCATAAATGATGGTGATTTGAAAGAGATGCTCCCCATAAACTCAAATATTTGAACACTTGGTCCCCAGTTGGAGGTGCTATTTGCAGAAGTTTAGGAGATCCGCAGCCTTACTAATGGAAGTATGTAAGGGACAGGCTTTGAGAGTTCATAACTCATCCCACTTCTGGTTTTCTCTCTCTGCTTCTTGCCTGTGTTTGGCAATGTGCTTTCCACTCGGAGCTTCTGCTGCCATGCCTGCCGCTTTCTGCCATGCCTCGCTACCATGATGGACTCTTATCCCTCTGGAACTGTAAGCCAAAAATAAACTATTTCTTCTACAAGTTGCCTCGATCATGGTGTTTAAGATGCAAGAGGAAAGTAACTAAAATACACCAAACTTCATTCAAGCTCACCTAAAGGAACTACTACCAGTGTATGTGGTATCAACAGGTGAAGCCCACCCAGAGCCCCATGCTGACAAACTCTGCACAGACCATCTCTCCAAAGTCTTCCTGGATAAATGTAAGAGTTAGAAGACTAAGGCACTGTGGTTTCTCAAGGAGGAGGTAAGGCTATGTTCTCACTGGCACTGGAAGGCACAGAAATTGGCAATAAAGATAGTCCAAGATCTTGCCAAGCTAACCTCCATCTCTAACTCAGAATGACATTTCCTGGCAAGTAGATATACAAAGTTATCTGCCACCTTGTTTCCCTCTTATAGCTCAACAGCTCGGGACTGCAGAAATGTGAGGTGCTTATGGCCCTAATGAATTTAGCAGGGGTCAGCAAGAGGGTCTGACAGAAGATTCTGAAGGAGAAGGCTATTCCCATGAAGGACTAAATGTTGGAGTAACATGAGACAATCCACAGGGCAGTCATGAGTGCCTGCTTAACTTGGCCATGAGCAGAGAGGTACAGGATCTCTGAGGCCCAGGGCAATGAGCAGCTAAAGCTGCTGATGTTGTACAGCAGAGAGGAAGATGAGATACTATGGCTGTCAGGAGCCTGGATATGCTCACCCCCATGTGGCTCTAGCTCCGCAGCCACACCCACAAGGGGTCACATACTGGGTAGAAATCCTACAGTTCCTGATTCTGAGCCCCAGTCAGGACCTGCAGCACCAGGGAACTGTGGTAGTGTGAACATGGTGGCAGTCTCAAAGGAGATCACTAGCACCCTGATGGACATCAAAGTGCTGGAGATCCTGGCAATGTTGGCTAAAGGGAAGAGAACCTGGTCACCAAGTCTGCTACAGCCTGAGGAAAAGGGTCGCCTATAGGCTCAGCCAGTGCAACCAAGATGGAGAGTAAGGCATGACCCTGGGCCCGAGGTACAAGCACATGCCACTTGTTCCAGCACTATAAGCCAGGTCGGAAGCAGCTTTGACCATCAGGGCTAGGGTGCTGGACACACGCCTCTCCTACACAGCTGCACTTTGATGCTTTCTGTTCTGAGTGAGGGACCACATTCTGTCACCCAGCCCTCCTGAGCCAGCATTGCCTCCAGGCTTACTCAGAAGGGCCCTATTTCTGCATTACTGTAGAAAGCTGGGACTAAGGAAAGTGGATTCCAACTCAGCCTCAAAAAGACATCATGAACAGCATGGCAGCAGACTTGACAGCTGTAAGCATCACTTAAGCCTGTTAGCAGACCCACCTCTCTAATGGAGCTCAAAGAAAAAAAAAAGTTTAGCAGAGTGGCACACACCTAGTACTACAGAAACATGAGGAGCTCTGAAGCTCAATAGGCAACTAGTCTTGACAAATCAGTGAGCATCATGTTCAATGAAAAACCCTGTCTTGAAAAATAAGGTGAAGGAGACAACAAGCTGGCTCAGCCACTAAACCTTATAATCTGAGTTTAATCCCTGGGACCTTGATGGTGGAAGAGAACTGACCCTTGAAAGTTGTCCTCTGACCTCCACACACATATAGTTGCACACAGACCACAAAGGCATTATATAAATAAAGGTAATAGAAAGTAAAACACTACTACTATTACTAGTACTGCTACTACTACTAATAATAATAGTAATAACAATAATAATATGAAGAGCAATTGAGGAAAACACCCAACATGTGTGCACCATACAGTATGTACACACATAGAGAAACATATACACAAAATGAAATAATGGTTTGGCATGGTAGCTCATTCCTTTAATTCCAGCATTTGGGAGGTAAAGGTAGGCGGATCGGTATGAAGTTAAGGGCAGCCTTGGCTACAGAATGAATTCCAGGTCAGCCTGAGCTAGAGTAAAACTCTACTTCAAAAATAAGCAAATTACATAGGGAGCGATAATACTAAAGACCTTTTGAAAAAGTCATGTGGAAACATACTTCTGTAGAAATGTCCTAAAATATATACATACATGTAGTTTTTAAGTTTAAAGGGAATTACCCTATAGTGAGGTGACAAGCCTTTACCAGATACCATAGGTTAACAAATAAAAGGCCCAGTGCCAGGAATAGGTTCCTTTTCTGGAATTGTTAGTCAATAGGATCCCATAGTGCCCCAAACAATAGAGTTACTGCCATTTCTCTTGGTTATCCTCCAGAACTTGATGGCAGGACCCCCTTGTAAAACATACTATTTACTTGAGTCACAGAACTTGAAGAAATAAAGCTGATACCTACAAGTTTCCTTGCATAGTGATGGAAGGTGCCATGCACACTACCAGAGGAGAATAGTAACCATCAACCTTACCCAGCTGTGAGCCCTGTGAGGTACAATAATGATTTGCCTGGTAGGGCATGCCCACTGGTGCAATAGTGACACAAATGTCATGGGAGTGACAAACCACCTTCTGATTAGATTAAAGCCTGCTCCACAGGATGAAACCCATACTCAGTACTGTCACTGAGCCCAAGAACCTGTTGCTAGACAGGTCATGGGCCCTAGAGGAGAATATACTACATTATTCTGCTAAATAGACTCCTGATGACTTACTGCTATACCAATAGATTAGTGTACCCTCTCAATCCTCATCAGAAAAGCTTCCTTCTGTAGTAGATGGCAGTTAGCACAGAGACCCACAATTGGGTCAATGTGCAGAAAATAAGAGATTACGGAGTGCTCAGCCCTAAATGAGACATTTTTTTCATAGTCCCTCCTCCCAAGGCTCAGGGTCCATTGCAAAAGATGGAACAGGAAGATTCTAAGAACCAGAGGTGGTGCATGACCATAAGGAAACAGTGTTTTCCAGACACAATAGGGAAGTTATGGATATAAACTCACACTGGTTGTGACAGCATGCGTAAGCACAGGCTAAAGCCGAACAACATTCCAGCACCGAGCGGGGAGATGGGTACAGAGTCCCATCCTGAGAAGCTACTGGTAACTGATGCCTACTGGCAGAGGAAGAGTCAGTTTATTTTACCTGTGTGGCCCTTGGTAGGTCAACCATGCTCCAGTGGACGGCCACACACCCAGGAGTATATGAACAACACAAACTGGACTGAATGGATTTTTAAAAACTGAGGACACAAAGTTGGATGGGTAAAGAAGTGGGTGTGGGTCTGGAAGGAGTTGGGGAGGAGGCTGAATATAATCAAAATACGTCACAGGAAATTCTCAAAGAATTAAAACAATGTCCATTCTAAAACAGTATAAATAAAATACATAAAAATGATATTCTTATATATAAAATAAAGGTTGCATTTATGTGAGTGATTCCTGCCATCTTGTATGCTATGGAGCAAACTCACTCCTCTCCTGCTCAGTCAGGAATGTTGAATAGACCAAAGCAGTGGTCACAGAGAGACCTAGTCCTTTGCTGGTCAGGCAGGAATTTGTGAGACAATAACTATACATTGTCAGACCAGACCCCAGGCATACTGAATGGTAAAAACCGGAATTTTGGTTTTAAGTGACTGACCTTCCTAACACAAACTACAAAATAAACCTGGAACTTGTAACTTGGATAATAAATGTACTTGACCAAATATATTCCCGTTCAGCAAGTGCTGACTGAATGGCAAACGAGATGGATTATACAAATATTAAAAAGAAAATACAGCTCTGATTTTAAGAGTCTGCCACTGAAGTAAATTAAAAAATCAATACCTATTCTTAGGATACTTGAAGACAAGTACTGTGTGTCCATTTCCTCCAGGTTGGACATGACTATTGCTGTCTTGAATTTGATTACCTACAGGAGACCTTCACAAGATTCAGTCTATTAACATTCAAACACGAAGAGGGAGGAAGGTACATAAGGCCCCTCCCCTCTCTAAAGACATATAAGATATAGATAAAGATATAAAAGCAGCATGCAATTTTTGAAGACATTTTAGTGTTGTAGCTACCCGTAAGTTACCCGTGCTCTCAATGGTTCACCAAGCTGGTGGAATTATTACTTCGGTCTGTCTTTACCTTCTTTATCTAGGGTGAATAGAAATACATTCCCAAGAAAAGTCAAAAATAAGTAAATTATCTTTCTGATTAAAAGATTTTTGCAGAGAGAATTCTATGTGGAATTGGATTTTTAAAAAAAGCCAATAGATACAGTCTATGAACAGAAATCATAGGAAAATGATGTCACAAAACTTCACAAACTGCCACACCAGGATTTGTCAAGCATGATTATGCTCCTCTAAACAATGACATGTTGGCCCAGGTGATAGACCTGCTCTCTAACAAGAACCAGCTTCTGCAGGTTGCTCTTCACTGATCTTCAGGCAAGTATACAAATCTCAGTTCTACAAAAGAAGGAATTTCTTCAACTAGCCTTCACTATCTCAAGAATGTATTCCATCATCTTCTCTTTCCTCTCTTGACCTTTGTCATTCATGTCCAATTTTGTGGGATGATATTTTAGGAATAACATATTTTTACAGAAGACAAAAAAGATATTTCCTCATTTACTTGGCATTTTCCTCCTTTTTCATTTTGTTTTCTGAGACAGAAGGTTTCACTGAGTTTTCTGACACTGAACCCAGGGTTCATTGACTCAGTCAGGCTGGCTGGCCAGGGGAACTCTGGGAACCTGCCTATATTATCTCCCAGTTTTGAGATTACAGATACATGCTCTTCCTGTCTTTTGGAATAGATGTTGGGGAGCTGAACTCAGGTCCCCCTGCTTGAGTAGCAAGCACTCTGTAGACTAGACCATCTCCTCAGCTTTCCAGATTGGATTTTTTAAATAGCCATTTCCCCAAAGGAATGTGTCTGGCTTTATACTGATATTAGTATGTTTCACTGATTGGACTAGTTCTTATTTTCTACATGTTGCCCCTGGTCTTTTTCTCCCTCCCTCTCTCTTCCCTTTCCCTATCTCCCTCCCTCGAGCTCCTTCTCTCTCTTTCTCTGTCTCTCTGTTTCTCTCTCTCCTTCCCTTCCCTCCCTCCCTTTTGGTTGCCATGAAGTAAACAGCTTTCCTGCATCTTGCCCTTCCATCATCATATTTTGGTCATGCCACAGGCCTAAAATCAATGAAGCTGAACATGGACTGAAACCTCAGAAACTGGCAGCAACAATCAGCCTTCTTCCTTTAAGTTGTTTTTCAAAAGTCTTTCATCACAGCAGAGAAAATCAGACAAAGTATTAAATATATGTTCCAATTGTATTAAAACAAATGGAACTGGGGATCTAAAAAGCATATGTTGGGGGTGGAGAGATGTCTCAGTGGTTAAGAGAATAGGCCACTCATCGAGAGAACCCAGGTTTAGTTTCCAGCACCCACATGGTAAAACAACATAACTCAAGTTCCAGGAAATCTGACACCCTCTTCTGACCTCTGCAGGCATTGTATGACACAGATGCACTTATATATATGGAGGCAATATACTGCTACACATAAAATAAAAAATAATAAATTTATTAATAATTACTAAATTAATTCAAATTCCAGTGACTTTCATCATAGAAATAGAGAAAACCATTGAGTGAAGAGGAAACCTACAGAGTGAAAGAAAATTTTTGCCAGCTATATATTTAACTGAAGATTAAATCTAGAACTCACAAAGAACTCAAGAAACCAAATATCAAGAAATCAAATAACCCAATCAAAATGTGAGTTACAGAACTGAACATAATTCTTTAAAGAAAAAATACAAATGGCTAATAGACATTTTTTAAAGTGTTCAACATCATTAGCTATCAGGGAATGCAAATGAAAACTAAGATTCCATATCACTACAGTCAGAATAGTTACCATCAAGACAACAGATGACAACAAATGTTGGCAAGGATGTGGGGAATGAGGAATGCTTATAATGCTGGTAGGTGTGTAAATTAGTGCAGCCACTATGGAAATCAGTGTGGAGGTTTCTCAAAAAGCTAAAAATAGACCTTCCCTATGACCCAGCTATACTATTCCCCAGCACACACTCAAAGGACTCCATATCCTCCTACAGAGATAGGTACACAAATGTATTTGTTGCTGCTTTACTCAGAATAGTTAGAAAATGGAATCAGCCTAAATGTCCATCACCTGATGAACAGATAACAAAAATGTGGTACATATACACTGCGGAATATTATTTGGCCATAGAAGAAATTTGTAGGGAAATGGACAGAACTGGAAAATATTACACTAAGTAAGGTAACTTAGGTCCAGAAAGACAAAAGCTGCACGTTCTCTCTCATATGTGAATTCTTTTTGTGGTTAATTCGAAGTATCTGTGGAGCTCAGGAAGTTAGAAAAGACACATGACAGAGGGGATGAGAAGAGGCTTTAAGGCAAGAAAGAGATGCTACAACACATGTGATAAGAAAGTCAAGGGGGAAATCCTGGGGACTAAAGGTTAGCAGCTATGGAGTGTGGAAGAAATGCAGGATAAGTTCACAAAAACTAAAAGATGTGTGAAAAAGCCTTATGGAAACCCACTGCTTTGCAAGATAATTTAAAAATAAATTTTAAAGATGTTTAAATGAAAGTAGCTTGCAAAAATGGACAATGTTCTTCCCAAGAACACATAGGTTATTAAATGAAATTTTCTGTGCCAGAGGTGGGACACCTCCCAACAAGTTATTGTTCAGGGAGGCCACAGAGGCATCCAAAACAACACGGGCTATTTCCATTGCTCTTGGTTGCCCAACATAGCTGGACAATAAGACCCTACTACTGAAGACACAGCACATGTGAGTTGCAGGACATAGAGAAATCAAGCTTGAACTAAATTAAAAACTTCCTCCTTGCTTGCTAGTTTTCATAGTACCAAAAGATATTTTGCAGGCCACTGGGGGAGAAAAGTCATCAATAAACTTACCTAGCGGTGGACCTTGAATGCTAGAATACAGACCTGCTAGACAAGATTCCCATTGCTGCACTAGTGGCATAACTGTTATGGGGGTAACAAATCACTTTCTCATTGGATTTGAGGCCTGCTCTACAGGAGGAAATTCATGCCTGGTATTGTAAACTTGTTCAAAAGCCCGTGACTGGGGAGGGTACATGCCAGAGGAGGGAACCTACTACTCTTGTTTTGCTAAATGGATATGTTATCAAATTATCTTTTAAATATTACTGTTTATATCCATAGATAAATGCTGTTCTCAGTCTTAGTCAGAGAAGCTTCTCTTTGTCATGTGTCAGAGTCAATGTAAAAACTCATAACTGGTCAAAGTGCTGAGAATAAGTGACTGTTGAATACTCAGCCCCAAATGGGACATTAATATAAACATGCCCACCTTCAACTCAGGGAACATTTGGAAGAGGGAGCAGAAAGAATATAAGAGCCATAGGATAGGGAGGAATATTGTGAATGCTGTCCTCTGGATATGACATGGCCATTGAACTCGTGAGCTCTTACTAGCTATGGTTATCTGTATTAGACCTGCACAAGATCAAGCCAGACAAGATTCAAATGTTGACTGGAAGAGAGGTTCATGAGGCTCCACAGCCGGTTGAGAAACTATTGTCAAGTCATGGCTGCTGGGAGATGGGGCATCATTTTTTCCTTCAGGGGTGTGGCTGCAGGCTGGCTGCTGATGAAGGCTGAGGTGGATGGCCCCTCAATTCTGTGTGTTATTTGAAAAAAATAGGAAGAGGACATAAAGGTAGGAGGGAAACTATTGTGGGAGTCCAGGAGAAGTAGAAGGGGGATCGGGGCTGGAGATGATCAAGATACATTAAATGCATGCCAAAGAATAAGTAAAAATATTCAAGAAAAAAAAGCAACAAAGAAAGCACAGAGAGAATAGGAAATGGAAGGAAGAGAAATTACAAAACAACTTAGAGGGCACTGACGGACGCGCTCTGTAATCTTAATTGTGATGCTCATTTCAAAGGTATCTACAAACGTTTAAGAATTGTCAAACTGTATGTTTTAGACAGATGAAGCTTAATATGCATAAATTATTCCTTGGAAAGGAGCACAGCTCAGCAATAAAGCACTTACCTCTAGAGCATAGTTCCCAGATGCTCTCACAAATTTATTCTTCAATAAAATTGAAAAGAAAAAAACCTGCTGAATCTGTTTATCAACATGCTTATACCTTGATTAAAACTCTTTAGAAATATGGATAGATTGTGTTCATAAATTTTAATTACAAGATGCTTATAAACTGAAGAATTCTCCTTTTCTCTGTCTCAAGCAAGAGGTTTGTAAGTGCTATTTTCTCACATATACAATGGTTTAGACCTTTCTAAACATGCCTCAAGGGAAATGACATAGGAATTTGAACTCAGTTTGGTCAAATATAAAATGAGACCTCTACAGAAGAATAATTATAGAAAGAAAATATTATCCTTGAGAGTAGTTCCATTTTACAAATTCGCTTTAGCCCTTAATATCAAAATCAGTAACAATAAAGTATCCTAACACCTTCTTTAAAACCAGGGTTATGCCTCTTAGCAAGTAAAATAGTAATATTGTTCATAGATTCCCACTCTATAGTTTGTATGAGCTGCAGGTCATGCTTTATATAGAGCAACTGATACCTAAACAATACGAAGCTCTAGTTTAAACTTTCCTGTAGAATTATCAATTCTAAAATGTAAAGTAAAATCAATTTTGGAAATGACTACTAATTCCTACAAAATAGTTTTCTAAACAAAGAAATGTTTTTATTTATCAATAGTATTATTTTATGTGTGTGTACGTGTGTGTGCATGTGTGTGATGTGAAGCATCGCATGCCATAGCACAGCTGCAGCAGAGGTCAGAGGAAAACTGTGCAGTTAGTTCTATTCCTCCAGCTTTACACTTTACAGGGGTTCCAACATTTATGGCAAGCACTTTTACCCACTGAGCCATCTGGTAAGCCCAAAGAAGAATTTTTAAAGTAAAATTTCAACACTGTACAGGGTTTTGTGTGTGTTTGGTTTGTTGGCTGGTTGTTTTATTTTCTTATTATTTGTCGGCTGGTTAGTTGGTTGGTGTTGTGGCTCTGAGGACTGAATCCAGGGCTTCATGCATATCAGGCAAGTGCTCTGCCACTGAGTTATATCCCCAGTCCTGTACAAGAGCTTTCATAGCATGCCTCACAATCAAATGCATATCTGTTGTTTGGTAAATATACATTATGAATGTATTATAATCTCTTAACAAGGTATTAAGCACATTGTTGTTGAGCAGAATTATGATTGGAAAAAGTAAAGAAAGATTTTTTTTATTTATAAGTCACTGCTTTCATATACCCTTTCTAAATTTATAATGGGAAGATAAAATTTAAAAACTTTTAGCCATGAAAATGATGAGATATTGAATACCTAAAATCTGCACTATATTTTACTGAAGTACACTTCAGTACAGTAAATGATAAAAAGAGGGATTAAACAAAAAAAATCCTTGCAATGACAATAATAAACTGTAGAAAACTTCATGTTACACAGCTGGAAAAATACTTCAGTAAGTAATATCAATTACAACCTTTGCAATGAGAAAAAGTAAAGTCTTT
This sequence comes from Eospalax fontanierii, assembly GCA_035773235.1. Lineage (NCBI taxonomy): Eukaryota > Metazoa > Chordata > Mammalia > Rodentia > Spalacidae > Eospalax > Eospalax fontanierii. The sequence goes on from CM069538.1 coordinate 62,141,631, forward strand.
CAGTAATTCTGTCCCACAACCTTTCTCAACTATAGCTTGCTCAACGATCTGAGAGCATGCTTTCTTCGTTCCCTAGGGAATAACATGAAAGTCCCTGTTTGAAAATAAAATGAGGGGTCGAAACCCTAAACCTTACAGGACAGAATCAGCTGCCTGACACCCAATACCAGTCCTTCCTGCATTGAGAATGTCAGTATTTCTTTCCTGTGCTTCACTCCAGGAAAGAGTAGCTTCAATGTACGCTTCTGTGACTTTATTCAGTTTGGTTACACTTCAGGGAATTTAATTTAACGCAGCTTCAGATAGGGCTTTATAAGGACAGGAGCAAATCTGGGTACATTACCCACCAGTGAATTCAGGAAAAATGAAAGCATCTTGAGCTGCTAATCCTTGATTCAAATGTTGCCTTGCCCTGAAGTTAGCCTTTAAGAACAGAGAAAGAACAGTATGTTGATATCGCAGGAGATATTAATTAAAAATGTAAACATAGTGGAATGAAAGATAATCTGGGTGCATCTGGGGTCTGTAATAAGGCCATAAAAGGAAGCAACACTGAGAAGTGGATGTAGAGACTTAACTGAACTGAACTGATTTCATGAAAGGCTTAAGGATCAGCCTGACTGGAAAGAGAGAGGTAAAACACCTGCACTACAAGTCCACACATGAATAATGCACTTATTTTCAAACAAAGAACAGATAATGCTCAAGCTTTGGAAGGGGAGCTCTACTTTTCAGAGAAAGCATGGACACCTGAAAGAAACACAAGGAGCATTGTGTTTAGGAATGAAACATGTGATCTAAGGAAATTCCAGTTTATCCAAGTTTTGGCTGGGTTACTGCTTTGTTAAGAGAAGGGACATATTTGTGAAACAACTGTGATTAGCTGAGGTTTAATGTGCCTTTTTGGTAATTACCTATAATTTACAAAGATTACATTGTAGCTTGCAAACCTGCTTAAAAAGGGATCTGGTGATCTTTTACCAAAAAAAAAAAAAAAAAAAAAAAAAATCACATTTTACTGTTGAGAACATATCCCCAAATACAAAAGGACATTTTGCTCTCTACTGAGCAATTTTGTTAATTTGACTTGGTTTCTCTTTTGTCCTTTGTTGCCTTAGCTTAGACATTTCAACATCAGTTACTTAACATTTCCCAAAATTCCTATAATAGTACTAGTGACTGAAGAATCACTCTGTACTACAGGAAACTACATGAGATAAACCACAATTTATGTTTAGAAGAGCTTCTTGTTCCCTGTTTCCTTCAAGAACAGAATCAAAGTCATTTTTTTTCTTATATGTTCTAGAACATAGAACTCTCTGGATCACAGAATTGTGTTCCATTTCCAAATTCTCTGAGCCATGTGGCCCCATGTAAGTTTGATGCTCACCTTCTCTGCCACCCTCTCTATAAAAATGGAACTGAGTATCCCACAGGATTGTGCCTTTCATAGTTCATCTTGATACAAGTTCATCTTGAACTCACCAGTGTAGTGAGCAGTCTCTTTGATCAACGTTATTTTCATATTCCTTGCCTGCCTTCTGCATCTGCTTTTCCTGTGGCTGAAGCATGTTACGTACTATTGCTTCAAGAAATATCAGTGAGTTTTGTTTCTGAAAACAAATTCGAACTACAATGAGATACTACTTCCATTTTCAAAAAGTAAAAAAGATAATAACATGTTGATGAAGATGCAGAAAAATCAGAAACCTCATACACTGCTGGTAGAAAGGTAAAATGGCCACTTTGAAAAACTGTTTGGCAATTCCTTAACCTTAAAATAGCTACCAAATTACCTAATAACTCTACTCTAAGCCACCCACCCAGGAAAAATGAAAATTTGTGATCATACAAAAAACATAAGCACAAATGTTTGCAGCAGCATTGTTTATAATAGAAGTGGAAGCAACTTATTTCCATCAACAGACAACAGATAAACAAAATGTGGCATATGTACACAATGGAATATTAGTTAGCAATATAGAATGAAATTGTGATGTATAGTACAATATAAATAAATAAAATTAAAACAATTCCTAAGCAAAAATATAAAAGTCAGACATAAAAGATCAGATATAATATGATTCCATTTGTATGAAATATCCACAATATATAGAGCTGTAAAGTAGCAGATTAGTGAATATCTATGGCTTGGGGTGGCAGTCAGAGGTGATAACTGAACACTATATTTTTTTCAGTGCTAAGAATAAAACCAAAGGTCTCATATATGCTAGGCAAGGACATTACTTCAGACACATTTCTAGGCCCTCCTAGTGATGGAAATGCTCTCAAGATATGCTGGTGATTGTGCATGTCTGTTTATATTAAACTAAACTAAATATTTACTACTGAATTGCATACTTTAAGTGAATTATTTCCCGTAGGTCCAGTATTTTAAAAAATATTAAACAGAAACCCAAAATTGAACGTTATACAATAATTGAAAAGAGAATTTCAATAAATAAGCATAAGAGTAGACTGGAAAGGACAAGGGAAAGAGTTGGTGAATTTTAAGAAGAAAATATATAAGGGGGCTGGAGAGATGGCTCAGCAGTAATGAGCACTTACTGCTCTTGCACAGAACCTGGGTTCAGTTCCCAATACCTACACGATGGCTCAGAGCTGCCTGTAACTCTAGTTCCAGGGGCTCCATCTCCCTCTTCTGGCCTCTGCAGGCTCTTGCACACATGCAGTGCACAATTATGGATGCAGGTTTACACACATAAAATATAAAAAAAAAGAAATAAAATAAAAAGGGATTGAAAATAATGGAAAAATACAGTACCATAAAAATGGGAAGTACAGAAAAACTGGGGTGGCAAAACACTGAGCTCCATAGAGAAAGCACCAGGGCCAGTGAAAGGCAAACAGGCACCAGGCAACTCTGCCTTCCTTAGACAATAACAACTAAGCATGGGTAAAGGAGAGCCTAAGAAGCATAGAGAAAAAAATGTAATCAAGAAAAAAATGTAATCACATGTACTTTTTGAACTAATTGGCCAGAAGGAGAACAAGAAGCACCCTGATGCTTCAGTCAACTTCTCAGAGTTTACTGAGAAGTGCTCAGGGAGGTGGAAGACCTTCAAATTTCAAATGAAAGTCTGAAGATGCAAAGGGAACAATACTCATTATGAAAGAGAAATGAAAACTTATATCCCTCCCAATGGAGATATAATAAATAAGTTCAAAGATACCAACACACCAAGAGGCCACTCCCAGAGACTTTCTTCTTGTGCCGTTCCAAGTATCACCCCCAAAGCAAAGGAGAACATCCCAGCTTATTTATCGGTGGTGTTACAAAGAACTGGGGGAGATGTGGAACAACACTACTTCAGATGACAAGCAGGCTTAGGAAAGAAGGCTGCTGAGCTGCAGGAAGACTGTGAGAGGACAGTGACGCCTACAGAGCTAAATGAAAACCTGAGGCAGCAAGAAAGGGAGTTGTCAAGGCCGAAAAGTGCAAGAATAAGAAGGAAGAGGAGGAAGATGAGGATGATGATGAGAAAGTTGGTTCTAACATGATTGCTTCTTTTCTTGTCTATAAAGCATTTAACAGCCACTCCTAACACACACAATTCACTCCTTTTGAAGAAAAAAACCTGAAATGTAAGACTTTGTAAAATTTATTTGTAAACTTACAGGGTCTTTTATTTTTAATACAGTTAACATGTTACAGAATGTGTCTTTAGATATCCCTATCCTGCTGCCATTTTTAGTAGTCACTAACCTGGTACAATGGCCTGGTACATTACTGAGGTTGTAAATTTGCATGAAAATTTAAAGCAGGTTCTTGTTTGTGCATAAATTAGTTGTATATGGAAATAGTATTTTTTTCATCTTCAGTTGTCTCTGATGAAGCTTATATACAAATAATTTCTCTTCTGTTAACTGAATATTACTCTGTAATTGAAAAGATCTACAGCTGCTTTACTGACATTCTGAATGTTTCTATGTAATATGATTTTTTATTTTAAAAAAAGAAGATTGGGACGGGGCTGGAATGTTGTTTCAGTGATTAAGAGTACTGACTGCTTTTGCAGAGGACCGAAGTTCAGTTCCCAACACCCATGTTGGGTGGCTCACAACCATCTATAAATTCATGCAGGCATATTCATACACATAAAATGATAAATACATCATTTTAATAACCTGAGATGGCTATATTAATATCAGACAAAGTACAAGTCATGATAAAAAATATTAAGGGCCAGTCATGGTGGTAGACACCTTCAATCCCAGCACTCAAGAGGCAGAGGCAGGCAGATCTCTGTGAGTTGAGACAAGCTTTGTCTATATAATTAGTTCCAGGCCAGCCAGAGCTACAGAGTGAGATCTTGTCTAAAGAAAATAATATTACAAAGGATAAAGCATACAATTTAATATTATGAAAAGGAATAATCAGGAGAACCTAGTAATTTCAGCATATGTGTGCCTATAAAGAACTTAAAATGATGCAATTTTTCAGACAAGTATACCTCTTACCACTTATCAAAGAAGCTTCTTTTTGCAACATGTGGAGACTATTACAGAGTTCCACAACTGGCACAGAGAATAAGTGTCTGTGAGATGTCCAGTGCTAAGTGATACATCTACAACATGGCAGAACAAGGGGCAGAGAGAATATTAATGCCTCTCTTAACTCTAACCGGTGAAGCTTCCTCATGCAACAGAGGGTGCTCAACACAGAAAGTCAAACTGGCAAAATGTGCAGAATAATGTAGAAGAGTATGAGTCCCCTAAATAGGACTCTTATATTAAATCTCTACCACCCAGGGCTCAGGGACCATTGTGGAAGAAGCGGTGGAAAGACTGTAAGAGCCAGGGGTGGTGGTAGATGACCACAAGTAAACAGTTTCCAGGCAGCTGGAAAGTTGCTCATATGAATTAACAGCAATGATAACAACATGCACAAGACCCACACAAACTGAAACTAGAAAAAATCTCATCATAGAACTGCAGAAATAGATAAGAAGCTCCAACCTTAAAATAAATATGTAATAATTTACTTATTTTTTATTTTATGTGTATGAGTGTATTGCCTGCTTGTGTGTAAGTACACCCATGTCATGCAGTGCCTGTAGAGGTCAGAAGATGTCACATTCCCTGGAACTAGAGTTAAGGATGGTTGTTAGCTGCCCTGTGGGTGCTGGTAATTGAACCTGGGTCTTCTGTAAGAGTAGCCAGTGCTCTTAACAGTCGAGCAATTTCTCCAGCTCCTACTATCATTTTTACAACTTTTTTGTTTTGAAATAATTATGATTCACAAAAAGTTGCATAGATAAAACCAGAAATTCTGATACAGCCTTCATGCAGCTTTGTCTAAGAGATGATATGCTAAGTACGGTATCTAAAATCGGGAAATCTTCAAACCATGGAACTGACACTATTTTTTCTGTGCCTTTCCCTCACATAATATGCTCATAGCACTAACAATGGGATTCCAGAAGCTTCTTCACAAAGAACCCCTGTGTTACCCTTGTACAGTCAGGCCACACCCCCATCTGTAACCTCTGACATGTGCACTGTCGGGCCACACCCATCTGTAACTTCTGACATGTGCACAGTCAGGCCACACCCCCATCTGTAACCTCTGACATGTGCACTGTCAGGCCACACCCATCTGTAACTTCTGACATGTGCACAGTCAGGCCACACCCATCTGTAACTTCTGACATGTGCACTGTCAGGCCACACCCCCATCTGTAACTTCTGACATGTGCACAGTCAGGCCACACCCCCATCTGTAACTTCTGACATGTGCACAGTCAGGCCACATTCCATCTCTAACCTCTAACATCAGACTGCTAACTTCTCTCCATCTCTATGGCACTGTCATTTCCAGAATATTATATAAATGAAAGCACATGGCCTTTTAAGATTAGTATTGCTGTGGTCTGGATGTGGTCTGAGTATGTCCCCCAACGGTTTATGGGTTATAGTTTAATTAACTGTGAACTGTTCGAAGTGTAGAAACTTAAATTGACTATGTTGTTTAGAGACAGGGATTCGGAGAAGTGATCAGAATTAGACAAAGTCACCAAAGTGGAACCTCTGTGACCGAATAGAGGTAGCTTTATTTAGAGAACAGAGAAAACAGACATCCATGGTTCCTGTCCCTTACCATGTACTGCCCTATGCCACCTCAGACTCTGCCAGCAAAAAGGCCATTGCCCTTAAATCTGCATAGAATATGTAGAGTGAACTGTAAATGCAAGGGAAGGACATAAGTTCAATATGAAATGCAGAGTAACCTGAAGAGAAGGCAGGGTTTTCATGGGAAGAAAGAAAAAGGATACCCTAGTTTTCCACTGGGTTTCAGGATATAGCAATGTATCTCTGTGTATCAAATTAAGTACATTTATAAGTTGCTAGATTAATTCTCATGCATGATTTTAAAAGAAAAAGACAAATTGAAGATAATACTACAATGTAAGCACAACAATCAACAACACAATCTCTTATCAGCTTTACCTTTATTTAAAAACAAGAATATAGTCAAATATGAAAGAATCTAAATCTAATAACAAAATTATTTTTAAACTATGTGAAATAATTGCAATTATCAATAACAATGAACTTAACTGTACACTGAGATATTATCTAGAGTGGAAATTCATGTATATAATATATAAATAACTAGAAACTGAAACCCAGAAAGGTTTTTTTCTCTCTTTTTGTCTGTGTGTATGTGTGTCCTTAGGCTGCTTCTGTGAAGGGCAAGCTGGTGATCTGAGGTCCTACTCAGATCTCCTGAGTTTCTTAAGTTTCTCTCTTCTCTACTGCACAGATGCCTGAAAAAGTCTGGTCTTGGATACTTATTGATGACTTGCTTTCTTTGCCTCAGTTCTGAATAAATTCCATGAGTTTGCATCTCACATCTAATACTTCCTATAAGCCTCTGAAGCTACAGCCAGTTATTCAGCCTGAATATGCTCTATGATTTGGATATGATCAGCACCTGGCTATCCTCTCTCTCATACCTAAAAAAGAGCTTGGCAGAATTAACAATGTGGTGAAGAATGCCTACATCTATAGTTCTGGGGTTTGTTTTTGTTTTGTTTGTTTTTAATACCTTGATCTACATGTAAAATTCTTAAAATCAGAAGTTAAGAATAAAATTTTTTATTTCAAAAGAATTACATAACATTTAACGGAAAAATCTAAAAATTATCAAGAGCCAAGTACTTTCCCAGTATACATTTATACCGAAAAAGTGTAAGTGTATGAGTTTTTTTGCATACATGCCTGCATGTATGTAAGTGTACTCATGTTGTACAATGCCCATGGAGGCCAGAAAAGGGTGTCAGTCCTCTGAAAGTGGAGTTACAAATAATTGTTAGCCACAATGTGGGTGCTGGGAATCAAACCAATGTCCTCGGCAAGAGCAGCCAGTGCTCTTAAACACTAGGCTATCTCCAATTCTCCAGTCCCACAGTGATACAGTTTTAGATAGATTTTATTATTTTTATTTTTTATGTGTATGAGTGTATTATGTGCATGTGTGTAAGTACACCTGTGTCGTGCAATGCCTGTGGAGGTCAGAAGAGGGTGTTGGATCCCCTGGAACTGGAGTTATGGATGGTTGTTAGCTGCCATTTGTGTGATAGGAATTGAATCTGGGTCATCTGAAAGAGAAGTTAGTGCTCTTAACTACTAAGCCATCTCTCCAGCTCTTCTCCACCATGATACATTTTTAAATGGCAAAATCACATATATATATCATGAGTAATATGATCTCTTAAAATGTGCATACATTGTGGAATGGCTGAATCAATTTAACATATTTAACATATAACACACAGTCTTTTAAATTGCAAAAACACTTAAGATTACTATCTTCACAATTTTTACATATATATTTTATTATTAATTGTATTCATCATTATTGACAATAAACTTCTTGAACTGATTCTTCTCATCTAGCTAAAATTCTTTCTCCTTTAATGACCATCTTCTCAATGTCTGCAGCTCCCTTTGAGTCCCATGCTTTACTGGTTTATGAGTTCCTTGAAGGAAGACCATATTCTACATGTCCTACATAATTTTTTTCCTCAGGCCTGAACTGAAAATAATAATTTGAGTATTCATTGTTGCTACTACTTTAAGGAATTGATTGTGTCGGAGTCTTACCAGGTACAATACAAACATCACATTTAATCCTTATAATAATCTTATTATTCCTCTTTATAAATGAAGAAACTAAGCCTAAAAGTCCAGTAACTTACCAAGTACCTTCAAATTAGTACATGGTTTCCCATTTTGAAATTCAAACTCTGAACAGCTATACTACAAGGTTCAGAGGAAAGAAAGATATAAAATCTTGCCTTCTAAGTCAGATACAATGGCATGCTGCATGATGCTACTTCCAAAATGTGACCTCCAGACATGCTTCCAGGTAATGAGATGTCTCTGGTCACTAATGACAATGAACATGGCACAGACAAGAAATCTCTAATGTGTCACAGAAAAAAATAATTGTAATTATGCAAGAATTGAGAGAAAAGTATGAAATATTAACTTTTAGGAAGGTAGCTGAGATTAATTCTTGATGAATCTATTAATTAATATTGCCATGTAAAATAAAGTTATTTGTGAATTTGCATCTGTGAATATGGCACAAAGTAGGAATTTAAAGGAAAAAGTTATAAATGGAAAAAGGTCAAGGCTATTGGAAGCACACAGAAACAAGAGGTGATGCAATTCTCATTGCATGTCTCCTCAAGTTGAAGAATTCATTAGCACCTATGTAGGACTTAGGTAATTTTAAACAAAGTAAGTTGTAATATTTATCAACAAGTTCATCTTGCTTTATAGTTCTATGACTTCATATTAGAAGTTTAAGTACACCAATTACTTCAATATTAAATACAGATATAAAATAACCATTTCAAGTTCTTTCTCTTTTAAATATTGACCAATCATAAAATTTTCTAAGTAACAAGTTCTCAAGAGTATATTCTATCACTGAAGCTAGTTTTAGCCATTAAAAGGGAAAATACAACACAGTGCTCTTCTTTTCAACTCTAAGTTTTAATTTATACTTTTTCATTAGTAGTGTGAATAACATTTAGATGGACTAATCAGCTCCTAACTGTTCTCATTTCATGGAAATTGTCTCTAGTCAACAATATTGGCCCCATAAATCTTTTACTAAATATCCTGATTCTCTGAGTGGATATATATATTATAATCTACCCTCTGTTAATTTGGTTCTCTCTCCTAGGAATTTGGAATCAAAATGCAATCCTAATCAAAGAAAGCTGTTTGCTTAAAATAAATTGCTTCAGGAAAGACTTCCCTACCAACAAACACTGAGAAGCAAAAGCAGCAGATTATAATAACAAAAATGCCAACACTACAGGCTGAATTGTGACCCTCCACCAAATTCTTATGTTGAAGTTCTAATCCTAGTACCTCTGAATGAAACTACCTTTGCAGACAAGAGCTTTAGAGAGGTAATTAAGTTAAATGAAGTCATTAGAATGGGTCCTAATCCAATATGACTGGAGCGCTTACTAAAATGGGGAAATCTGGACCCAGACACATACAGAAGGATGATGTAAAAATACAGGAAGAACACAGTCATCTAGAAGGCAAGAAGCACGACCTGGAACACCACGACCTGGATCAGAGCCCTCATGGCCCTCAGAAGAAAACACAGCTGATAACTGGATGTCAGCTTTCCAATCTCCAAACTGTGAGAAAATTAATTTCTCTTTTAGCTATCTAGTCTATATTACAAAAATCCTACAACCAGAAAGGGATACATTCCTATTGGAGTGGTTTAGGACAGAATGCAAGATGCTGGAGTAACACATATCAGAAGGCACAGAAACAAATAGTGGTAAAACTGCTTTTCATAACACCAGGGGTACAATGCTACCTTTGTGGAGAGAAGGGGCAAAAACTTGTAAGTGGAAGGGCTTTTAGAGGATTTTCCAGAGTGTTTGAAAGAACTCCAGCAGTCAGTGTTGAATACATCACTGTGATACAATCCACAGACCTTCAGCAGTCTACTACATGTGGAAACAGGAACCCAGAGCAAAAGGTGACTGTGAGAACATTCCACTGGCATCCCCTGACCCAGATATCCCACCGCTTCCTCACTCAGAAATCTGAAGATTCTTTTCAGAGACTAGCACAGCTGTCCCACTGTGGAATATGGCTCATGTCAATATTATCCAACCCTTAAAGTATTAAGATATTTTAGCTGACATTTGAATCTGCAAAGAAAAAAATGAAGATTTGTAGATAGATGCCAAGAATTAAGACCAGGTACTCAAAACAGAGAAAATGATAATAATGAGGCTTTCTAATTATTGGTTCCATTTCCTCATTTGGCCAAACTGACTCTACTTTTAAATTATCTCCATCCCTAAACTCCTTTTTAAAATCCTTTATTATCTCAAAATAAATCTCAATCTCAAATCTCTCTCTCTCGCTCAAAGTAGCTCAAGCTAGTTTCATTCATAAATATAAGAATTGTTATTTCTTAATATTTTCATTTCATATGTATGAATATATTGCCTGTGTGTAGGTAAGTGCATCTATGTTGTACAATGCTCATAGAGGTCAGAAGAGGGCATTGGATCTCCTGAAACTGGAGTTACAGATGATTGTTAGCTGCCATGTGGGTGCTAGGAATAGAACCTCTGTACAAGAGCAGCCTCTGCAAGAGTAGACAGTGCTCTTAACCACTGAGCAATCTCTCTGGCACCTTATTTTTATTTTATGAGTATCAGTGTATCGCCTGCATGTGTGTAAGTGTGCCCATGTCATGCAATGCCTTCAGAGGTCAGAAGAAGGCATCAGATTCCCCTGGAACTAGAATTATGGATGATTGTTAGCTGCCATATGGGTGCTGAGAATCAAACCCATGTCCTCTTCAAGAGCAGCCAGTGCTCTTAACCACTGAGCCATCTGTCCTGTGCCCAATTTTTTATTAAAAAGGTTTTTAACTTATCTTTGTTTTATGTGTATGAGTATTCTGCCTGCAAGTATGTTAAGTGTACCTATGTTATACAGTGTCCAGGAAGGCCAAAAGAGGGTGTCAGAGCAATACCCCGGAACTGGAGTTTAAAATGGTTGTTGGCTTCCATGTGGGTTCTGGGAACTGAACTCAAGTCCTCTGCAAGAGCAGTCAATGCGCTTAACCACTAAGTCATTTCTTCAGCCCCATAACTACAAGAGTTCTAATTAAAGTTCATATAACGCATATCACATAGAAAGGGAAATGATAAGTAAATAGCCAAAACAGATAGTTTGGAAGTTTTGATTATACTGGCTGCCATCCCAAGGAAGACATTTTATATGGCAATAATACAATGTATTACCCTGTACAGTGAGTAATTGTGCTGTCTCATTTTCCAAGCCAGTTACCTGCAGAGTTCTTCACACACTACAATAAGTATATTGTTGTTGTAGTTTGAATGGTGAAATGCCCCCCCATATGCTCATGTGTTTGAATACTTGATCTCCAGCTGTTAGCACTATTTTGGAAGGTTGTAGAACCTTTAGAAGGTAGGATCTCACTGGAGGAAGTAGAGCCCTGGGAGTGGGTCTTGTAATTTTAAAGGACAACTTCTTATCAGCAGTTTCCTGTTCTACCAAGATGCAAGGTGACAATCCCTGTTGCACAGACTTGCGACAGGGGAGCTGACTCCTACCAGGCCTTCCCCTCCATGATAGACAACACTGGTAAACTGTAAAGTGAAAGAGATAAACTCTTCCTCCCTCAAGTTGCTTCTTGTCAGATAATTGGTCACAGCAACAAGAAAATTAATTCTGCTATTTTTTAAATGGCTTAGTAGGTAAATCACCCACTGTTACCAATCCTGATGACCTGATCTCCAGAACCCACAGGATAAAAGGAGAAAACAAACTCTACAAGTTTGTCCTCTGATCTCCTCAGGGGCACTGTGGCATACCCCCTCCCCAGTAAATAAATAAATAAATGTAATTTAAACAAAATTTTAAAAGAGTGTTCTGAAATCAAATACATTTTGGAAATAGGCAGAATAAATGACTTCTGAGAAGTATGGATTTCCTTTGAAGGTGGGTAATTATGAAACCCTTTCTTCCTAATGAGAGATAGAAAAGAGAGGCAATGCTATTAAAGGGAATATAAACGGTAACTACCTCCTTAACAATAACAAGCACAAGCAAAAGTAACTAAAATATTAAGTCTGATATAAATTTGAGGACATCATACTGCCTTCATGTCTAAGGTAGCATAATGTAATGATTCAACATGAGTTCCACAGCAAGGTTGTCAGTCCTTCTTAATTATTTCCCTGTGTGTAAATAATTCATATCTGATACAGTTTTGTTAGAATTAGAGTTATTATATAAAAATAGAGGGCTGAGCATGGTGGTAAATTCTAGTAATCCCAGCACTGAGGAAGCTGAGGCAGGAAGACTGAAAGTTTGTGGTCAGCCTGTACGACATAGTGAAACTCTATTTCAAAAAAACCAACAAATTTGGCAGGGCATGGTGGTACACATCTTTAATCCCAGTACATGGGAGGCAGAGACAAGTGAACCTCTGTGAGTGCAGGACCAGCCTAGTGTAGTTCCTGAAACATGGCTAGTTCCAGGCCAGCTAGGACTACAGGGAGACCTTGTATCCATGTTTTTTGTTAACAGGGTCCAAATTTTCTAATAAATAATAACTTACTTGAATCATGTGTGAGTGGTCCTTTTTCTTGGCTATTTTTTGTAGGTTGTTTTGAGGCATTGTCATGAAATTTTCTAAACTGATCATTGATGCCAACCAGAATTATCTCATTTGCAACTTGGATGTATTATGACCTAGTAGTAACAAAAATAAATCTTTCCAGATCTTAAAACCTGATGGAATTATATACATAAAACCAATTAGGTGGGCGTTCTTTTTTGATTTACTGAGACAAAGTATCACTGTGTCCCTGACTGTCTCTGAACTCACCATGTGGCTAAGGCTAGCCTAGAACATACCATCCTGCAGGCTGTTTCCTTAATGTGGATTTAATGGTGGTATGTAGCATACCCAGCTCAGCTTTACTTAATTTGTCATTTTGTATTTCTAAAGTAAAACTCCAAATAACTGCTTGAATAGTTTAGGTATTTCAAAAATTTGAAACAAAATTATTGTGTTCTCAAATTTGTCAAAAGAAGACTAGTTTTTGTTTTATTCAATTATTTACGTGAGATATATATCTACAGTTATATACATATATGTGTGTTTTTGTTGTTGCTGCTGCTGTTTTGTTTGGGCTGTTTTTGATGGTCTCAGGTAGATAAGCCTAGCCTCCAAACCCACTATGTAGCCAAGGTTGATCTTGAATTCCTAATTCTTATGTTTCAGCCTCTGGAGTGCTGGGATTGCAGGTATATGACCATACCCAGAAGTCAGATTTTTGTGTAAAAATTAAATTGAGTTTATTTAATCCCATAAAAGTTATACTTACTGTGTTATGTTTACTTAAAATTTTCCTTGATAATGAGAATTTTGTCGCCTCCACAAAATTATTTAACCATGTTGCTGATATACAAAAGAATGTCAATTTCTCTGATTTTAGAAACAAAAATTAAAGCTTACTAACAAGAATATAGAAAGCCAAGTTCCACATGCTATTTTCTTAGAAATTTCCACATTTCATGCATCATTTATTTTAATTATCTGATATGTTAGTCAACTTTCCATCACAAATGCATGACACAATCGATCTATGAAGAGAAAAAGTTTAGTTTGGCTCACAGTTTTGGAGGTTCCTGTCTATAATCAGTTGATCATGTTGCTTTGGGCTTGTGATGAGGCAGCACATCCTGTCAGGAATGTATAGCAGGGCAGAGCCACTCACCTCATGGCTAGGAAGCAAAAGAGAAAGCAGAGCTAGAGAGACGTATCAGTGGTTAGAGCATTGGCTGCTTTTCCAGAGGACCTGGGTTCAACTTCCAGCATTCACATGGCAGTTAACAACTGTCCTTAACTCCAGTTCTCAGGTATCCAATGCTCTCTTCTGCTGTCCACAAGCATTGTATGACATGGGTACACTTACACACATGCAGACAAAACAATTAAAATAAATTAAAAATAAAAAGAGGGGCTGGAGAGATGGCTCAGAAGTTGAGAGCAATGGCTGTTCTTGCAGAAGACCCACTGTTTGAATTCCAGCACTCACATGGCCACTAAGAACCATCAGTAACTCCAGTTCCAGGAGATCCAACCCCCTGGAGGATCTTCTGTCCTCCAAGGACACTGCACAGCATGGTTGCACTTACACACAGGTAGGCATAACTTCATACACATAAAATAAAAGAAAATAAATGAATAAAAAGAGAGAAAGAAAGCCGGTGAACCACTGCCCTACTCTTCCCGCCACGGGCGCCTCCCCAATGACTTAAGGACCTCCCACTAGGTCCCAGCTCTTAAAGACCTTCCCATATCACCACCCTGGGTACACATAGGCTTTTGGAAAACATTCAACTTGCAAACTACCAGAAGACCTTATGAACCAAACATAGCAACTCCCTTATTTTGAGTAAACTGAAAACTACAGTCACAACACCAAAGTAACAGAACAGAACTATAAACAGACCTCAAAGATTTAGTTTTTTAAATGTTGCTTTTGAAGTATTTTTAATGATTTTTACATAATTTAAGAAATATACATTTTTTTATTTTAGGTGTATGAGTGTTTCCTGCATGTGTATAAGTGTACCATGTGAGTGCAGTGCCTTCAGAGGCCAGGAAGCATGTCAGATCTCCTGGAACTGGAGTTACTGATGGTCGTTAGCAGCCATGTGAGCACTAGGAACAAGCCCAGGTCTTCTGCAAAAGGAGCCCGTGTTCTTAACCTCTGAGCCATCTCTTCAGTCCCCTAAATTTTATTTTTTAGTGATAAAGAATTCTTACATAAATCAGAAGACAAATATGCTTTATTTCTGTTTAATAAATATTTAGGGTCAAATGACTGTGGTCATATTGTGAAATGCTTTTTAGTGTGGTACTGATCGTCGACTTTAGGGACTCACACACACTAAGCAATGCTCTACCAATGAAGAATATTCCCCATACTTTTTTCCACTTTTAACTTCGGGACAGGGTCTTACTAAGTGGCCCAGATAAGTCTTAAATTTGTGATTCTCCTTCCACAGCCTCTTGAGTAGCTGAGATTAAACAGGTCTATGCAATCAAGCCTAGCTAGTCAAATATTTTTAAGAAATAACCTTCTCTTGGGTATAATGGCACATGCCTTTAATCTCAGCAGAGGCAGAGGCAGGTGGATCTCTGTGTGTTCAAGACCAGCCTGGTCTACATAGGGAGCTACAGGTCAGCCAACACTATACAGTGAACCCTGTCTCAAGGGGGAAAGAGGGAGTGGAGGGAGAGAGAGGGGGAGGAACTGAGTTGTTCCACATCCTCACCAAAGCTGGCTACAGTCAGGTTTTTCAACCATTTACTTTCTAATGGACATGTCTTATTTCATAT
Organism: Eospalax fontanierii; assembly: GCA_035773235.1. NCBI lineage: Eukaryota > Metazoa > Chordata > Mammalia > Rodentia > Spalacidae > Eospalax > Eospalax fontanierii. The sequence goes on from CM069538.1 coordinate 62,157,103, forward strand.
GGTTTTGATTTTATTTCCCTAAGGATTAGGGATTTCATGCATTCATGAATGTTTTTACATGCCATCCTACATCTTCTTTGCTGATATATTTGTCAAATATTTGCCATTTTGTTGGGTTATTTATAATATTTTTATTATTTTTATTTCATGCATATGCATATATTGCCTGCATGTACATAAGTGCTCCACGTCATGCAGTGACCATGGAAGATAGAAGGCACTGGATCCCCTGGAACTGGAGTTACAAATGATTGTTAGTTACCATGTGGGTGCTGGGGATTGAACCCCAGTCTTCTGCAAGAACAGTCAGTGCTCTTAATTGCTGAGCCATCTCTCCAGCACTTTGTTGGTTTTTCAAAAGTAAGTTTTAAGGGTTCTTTAAAAATTGTTGATACAAGTCTTCACGTGGTTGGCAATCTTTGAGTCTAGAGCTTGCCTTTTCATTTTGTTTTAAAAAGGAAGCAGATTTACTGAATATGCTGAAAGGAGCAGTCAGTATCTGGGCAGACTAGAACATCACCTGCCACCAAGTTTCTTAATATCCATTGACGAGCAGATGTTCTTAACTTTCTTCTAAAAGAAGAAAAATCTTTTAAAAATGAATCTCTGTATAACTCTAGATCACAAAGTTTTTCTCCTATGCTTCCTACTAGAAATTTTAGTTTTATATTTTCTATTTAGATCATGATCTAATTAACATTTGCATGAGCTATAAAGAATTTTAAAATATAGCCATTTTTTCCCTCATATAATTCTATAAGACTCCTTTTTCCACTGAATTGTCTTTGAACTTTTTTCAAATTCAATTGCTAAGATGTGTGTGTGCGTGTGTGCGTGTGCGTGTGTGCGTGTGTACTTCTACAAATAAGACAATTTGTCTTCTTCCTTTCCATAATGTATTACCTTTATTTTTCTTGTCTTATTTCACTAGCTAGCATTTCTGCTACACCACCAAATAAAAAGGTGATAGTGGACATATTTCTCCTAAGTTGTTTCTGAAATTAAAAGAAAGTCTTTCATCAGTAAGTATAATGATAGTTTTCCCAGCCGTTTATCATGGTGAAGAAAATATCTTCCATTAATTCTCAGCTTTTTTTAAAATTAAGAAGTCTAGTTTTATCTAAGCATTTTTAGCATTATTAAAAGGATCATATGGTATTTGCTTTTAGAGTTTGTTAAATATTTTAAAATGTTAACCACCCTTCCATTCCTAGAATAAAATCTACTTGGTTATGACATTATCTTTCTTATATGTTGCTGAATTCAATTTACTAAAGTTTTGTTTAAAATTTTACAACCATTTCCTGGGGAATTTAAATCTGCTATTTTCTATTTTTATAATATCTTTATTTTGTTTTGGCATCAGAATAATAATCAGCATTTTCCCTTACAGAAATTATAGCAAGATTGCATTAACTTGGTGTCACTTCTGTCAGGAATGTTTGGAGATCTTTGTGGTTAGGTATTTAAGCTAAAAATGGATTTAAAATAATAATAAAATGCTACTTCTTCTTGAATCAACTTTGATATTTTGTCTCTTTTAAGTAATTATGGTCCATTGACTCAAGAAGTTGGCTATGGGTGCATAAAGTTGTCCAGAGTAGTCCCTATTATTTTAACCAGATATTTTATCTGTGGCAACATCTTTTTTTTCACAACTAATAATCTGACATTTTTTTCTCCCCACCCCCACCTATTTCCTGATCATGAGGCTAGATGTCTATGGGTTTTCATTCCTTTTTGTTTTAATTTTTATTATAGTTATTTTCATTTTTGTTGTTTCATTTAGATATTTATGATTTATTAATTTGTTCAGTAAAATAATTTTGTTGCTTTTTTGTGAGGAGACCAAATTCAGGGCCTTGCACATATTAGACAAGTGTTCTACCACTGAGCTCCCCACCCAGTCTCTGCATTAGTTTTCTCTACACTTCTTCTGCCAAGTTTGTTGATTTCTACTCTGATTTTTTTTTCTCTTCTTTTTCTAGTTTCTTCATGTGGAGGCTGAAGTTATTAAGTTGAAATGTTTCTTTTTCTAACACAGACGTATATTGTTAATAAATTTCTAAGTGCTGATTATAAACATGGCACAAATTTTAATATTATATTTTTATTATTATTTAACTAAAAACGTTTTCTTATTTGATTTCATTATTGATTCGTGAGTTATTCAGGAGTATGTTACTTCATTTCCAAATACTTGGGGATTTCCCACACATTATTCTATTAATATTATTCTATTATTATTAATAATAGTTACGCTATTATTAAAGTAGTTCTATTGTGGTAGAAAACATACTTTGCATGACTTATTAAACTTGGGGTTGGAGAGATGGTGAAGCATTAAAAGCACAAGCTACTCTTGCAGAGGTCCTAGGTTTGATTATCAACACCCACATAATGACTGACAACTATAAGTAACTCCAGTTCAAGAGATCCCATGCCCTCTTCCAGCCTCCACAGGCATTGCACCCACTGGTGCACTTAACATATATGCAGGTAACACTCATATACATAAACTAAAAATAAGTAAAACTTGAAATATTTGTTTACATTTGAAATGTTTTATGATTCAAATGTTATATTTAAAATGTTTCCAAGTATGTTTGAAAAGAATAAATGCTCTGTTGTTTGAAAGTAGAAGGATCAACAAGGGTAAATCATATCCTGTAGTTGAAAGTGCTAAGCTTTTTAACAGTCTTATTTTCCGTGTAATCTCTGTCAACTGTTGAAAGAAGGATCTTAGAATCTCCAGTTATAATATTGGAATAGTGGTGGTCTTGCACTTGTCTCCTTTCAATCCTATCGCCTTTGACTTCACATATTTTATTCAAATTAAAAATGAATCTATTGGATTATTAGGTGAACTAGCAAGATCTGAAATCTACTTTTCCTGCTGGTAAATATAACCACTCCAGTTACCTTCTGATTAATGTTCGCATAGGATATCTTACTGGATTTTTTTCATCTTTAATCTGCTTAGTTTTATATGTCTAAAAATGAGTTTGTTGAAGGAAGCATGTGCCTAAGTCTTATATGTTTAGCCAAGAACCATCTCTGTAAGATGACTTAAGCTCTATCTGAGTTTCCTCTCTTGAAAACTCTCTAGGCAGTAGCTGGGGTGGCTGTTGGGTTTGTTTGTTACCCTCTCTTAGGGATAACTATTCTTTTTGACCAATGAACAATGACTTGAAAATCATTATTTCATATATTTTTTTCTTATCAATACTTTAGGTAGTAGAGGAAATCTGATTCCTATAGTTCTATTTTAGCTTTACTCTTGATGTTACTGGACCTGCAATCTTCCTCAAAGAACTACCCTTGAGCTGCTAGAGCTTCTTCTTGCAATGCTGCTGAAAATGCCTTGAAGTTTTCAGTTAACTAGTTAACCAAGACCAGCTGAAGAGTATGAAATTCTAATGCCTTTCCTTCAGGTAGAATAAACTCATTGTAATTTATGCTCTAGAATTCCCTCGAACCATGTTAATTCTGAAATCATGTCCTTCCCTTTCTGTCCTTTCTGGGCTTACTTACCCAGGTGCCCTATTTGTTTCACAAGAAAACCCATTTCTCATTAATCACTTACACCTGCATCCACATCCCTGCAGCAGTACTGAATCAAAAATAATTAGCTTCCATTGGGGGCGGGGGGGACTACTCTCTGTAAAGGTTTTCCTTAATGGATTATTCTGATTCTGCCCTCTCATTTTTCACGTAGTCAATTGCCCTAAAGAATCTTACAATAAACATTCTGAGCTGAGTAAATATTCAAAATATATATTCAATCAAATTCCCCTTCTCTAGTAAGTGAGGCAATCAAGACTCATGCGGATAAACAACGAACAAAACCATGTTTTATAACCTAAGAAAAGTTAAAGCAAGTTCAGAATCAGCTTTCCTCACATGGGCTCGTTCAGGTAAAGCATGCTCTTACTTTCATGGTGATCAGGTTCTACTAGCTATGAGCAGTGTTACAAACCTCTACTTAGGAAAATTGGCAGATACAAATGTTTGTGCATACTTTTCCTGTAAATACAAGTTAGCACTTGAATCAGTTTGACTGCCTTTCTCATTTTATGATCCATGAACATTAGCCCCATTTAGATTTCCAGATCTGTTGGTTTAGCTTAGCTTTACTACATTGTACAAAATAACTAAACTAGTTGTTTTTGGTTTGACTTCTAAAGTAGAAATATAATTCTGGCTCATGGTAAACTACCTTTTTGGTTGTTAATATAGTAAACAATATTTTGCATGAAGATGTCAGACAAAGAGTTTTGTTTAGGGATAGCCAGGTTAAAATAAAAAGTGAACACATGGAGTTTAAAAAAAAATCTTTGAAAATGAAATCCAGTATTATTTATTATAATTACTCTGACTGGATAGTCAATAAATAGAACTGATATAAGATATATTGAACATTTTTCAGTAATTTAAAAACTTATTGGCTGTGCCAAACTATATTCTTTCCTCTGGTGATGACTTTTGAAAACTGAACCTTGATGGGATATTGGATGACCATACATCAATATAAATGGCATTTCTAGATGAGAAATGGGAAAGAAAATACAACAAAAGACTACTTACTTGTATGTCTCAAATTCCACCTACCTATTAAAAATTAATTGGGTAGCTCTTTCTGGTGGTAGAGTCCTGCAGGCTTTTTTGAGCCTCAGCTGTAAATGGTATCTGCGGGCCAGGAACCATGGAAGTGCTGCTCCTAGCATTTAAGTATTGTGAATGGACAGAGAATCCTCTCACCTGGTTGTGATCTCTGCTCTGTGGCTGCCTTCCACTATCACCCTGTACAAATCAAAACCTTATCAACCTATGAATTGGGAACGCTAACTATCAGAGATGACACTGGATTTACCCTGGTATCCAGAGCTACCAATTGAACTCAGGTCTCAGAGACCTGAGCTGACATGATACCGTGCAAGGGAAAAGAAAAGAAGGAAGAGCAAGTCACCAATCTCAGTGGTGAAAGTGAAAGTGGCGAAAGTGACTGAAATAGAAAACACATTTAGCATCTACCTCTTCTCTGCATTCTTCAATGATATCTTTGTCCATGCCACTTGTCTTTCTGGCAAGGAAACCATCTGCCAAGTGACTGGTGGAACGCAATGAAGGCTGAGATGAGTCTTCTCCACAGCCTGCTATGTTGGTTGCCCAGAATGTGGCCCAGGTGTACAAGGAGCTGATCATCACTGCCCTGCACATCAAACTCTAGGTCACAGGTGGAAACAGGATCCAAACCCCTGGACCTAGAACCCAGTCAGCCCTCAGAGCTCTTGCTGTCTCCAGGATGAAGATTGGACAGACTGAGGATGTCACCCCCATCCTCTCTTGACAGTACCCATAGGAAGGGAGATCAATGTGGTCACTATCTGTGAACTGGACTTCTCAGGTTATCATGTAAGCTAAAAAAAGCTGAGTAATTGGTTTATTTATTGGAATTCAAATACCTTCATGGATGAATAAATCTGTGATCAATCACACTATTACTTTTATGAAAATAATACCTAAAAAAACAGCAAACTCCATAAGAGAGAGTTTTCTTGGAGAGAGAGAAAAAAGATCAAAAATAGATCTTGGCCTCTATATTAGATTTCTCTCATTATAATGAAATAACGGAGGTTGGGTACTTTATAAAGTACAGATGTCTATTTAGTTCACAGTTCTGGAAATTCAAGAGCATACAGTAATACTGACTAGAGCTTTGGTGAAGGCATCATTGTAGATAGTAACACATTGGTGCAAGGAGCCAAGGGAGAATGTCATTATCTGACAAAACAGAAAGCCAGAGAGACTGGAGCCACATAAGAACTAATTTATTCCTTCTAATGGTAGGAGTCCAATGACTTAACTACTTCCTGCTAGTCCTCACTTCTCAAAGGCTACACTTACCCCTTAATAATGCCACACTGAGAACGAGTCTTATAGAACATAAACACTTGGGAAACACACTCAACCATATCCAAACAATGACAGTCTCTTATTACAGATGCTGAAAGAACACATTCCCTTCTCAAAAGATAGGTTGGTAGCTTTGTTAATAAAGCTTATGAAGATTGTCAATTTGACAGGACCTAGAATTATCTAGGAGACAAGCCCTTGGGTATACCTGTGAGAGATCACTTAGAATAGGTTAAATGAGGTTAAATATACCTTAATGAAGTATATTTTTTGTATTGGTTTGATTCAGGGAGTTGTTCTATTTATTTCTGAGACAAGGTCACAGCACATAACCCAGGTTGGTCTTGAATTTACATTTTTTATGCCTGGGCCTCCTGACTGCTAGGATTATAAGCATGGGCCTGGCTACGTCTGCTTTTAACAACTACAACAAACACAATTGAACCAACAAATTTTGAAATAGTCTCTAACTCTTGCTCTAGAAATTAACCTCATTACCAAGTTTTGAGTGGTGGTGTCTTTATATACTTAACACTTTTTTCACAATACCAATTCAAAAGTATTCTTTTTATTGTATCCCAGCTCTTATGTTACCCCACAGATCTTTGGTCATAGTCAAGAAAGAAGTTTCTAAATCCCACCTTCTTAAACTTTGAATCCTGACCCCAGATGGGGTTGTATAACTGAACATGAGGGGTTGGAGGTGGGGTGTCACAAAATTTGAAAATCGTTAAAATATTTTAAATTTTTCAATGACCAAATGGGATTTGGGATTTGAACTTTGAACCTCAGACCTGCACAGAAAGCACTTACCTACTGAGCCATCTCTCTAGTCTCAGAACTGGGCTTTGTAAACATTTTTTTACTCACAACCCCCTTTTACCTGAGAAATATTTATGCAACCATTGCCATATATGTATATATAACAGGTATGCCAAAAATAATAAAATGAGTTCAAACTCAAACCTGTAATGAATTTGAGGTGTTTGGGGCAGTGCTTGCCAATGCTGTGTCATATACCTTCACTGCAGCCTGAGTTCTGAACACACAACACACACTTTTCACTGTACTTGCTGTCATACCATAAAACACCAATAAATGTTGCCTGAAATGTATTTGGGCAAAGATTAGAGAATATGGTATGTTAAGAATTGTAGTACTTTTAATGTACATACAAAGTTTTCTGCTCTTATATGTTTCAATTATGGGAAACAGACTTTTCATATTTTCCCTTAGTCAATTCTTAACATATATAAAATTAATACATCTCTGGATTATATTGTGTTAGGACGTTTGATTTTAAAAATTACTGTTTGATTTGCATTTTATTAAAAAATACAATAAAACAATGAATTTTGTTTTGGGACTAGGAGAGACCTCCCAACAGTTTCTGAAATGGCCCTATTCACACTTCAGCCATTTTGTACTATGTATTTATATGAAGCAGTAGTCTCAGCAAGTGTTATAAAATCAAGAACATCAGTCTATGCTAAAAGTTGCTAATAATGCTCTCAAATAGTTAGACAAGATTTAATTCTTTATGTAAAAAAATTCAATTCATTAGCATACAAATTTGTTTTCCTTTTAATAAATGGTAATATTATATGGATACCAAAAATTGTTTTAAAAGAAATTTGCTTACAATTTATTATCAATAAATCTTTGACTGGTATACCTTTTATATATCCATATGCCAATGGTTACATAAATATTTCTTCAGTAAAATGGGGTTTTAAATAGAAAAAGTTTACAAAACCCAGCTGTAGGGCTGGAGAGATGGCTCAGTAGGTAAGAGCACTTGCTAGGAAAGCCTGAGTACCACAGTTCAGAACCCAACAACCACATAAAAAGCCAAGAATGGTCATGCATGTGCCTACAATCAACACACTATAGGGGCAAAGACAAAAGATCATTACTGGGGTTTGCTGGCCACCAGCCTAGCTCCAGGTTCAGTGAAAGACCCTGTCTCAAAGGAATAAGACAAGAGCGATAGAACAAGACAAGACCCCTGGCATCCTCCTCTGGCCTCCATACGTGCACATGTGTGCACACACGCCACATGCACACATATACCACTCTCACACAAACACATACAAATAAATACATAAATTTTTTAAAGTTACAATCATTTTAAAAAGACACCCTGCTCTAAACACTGTCTTTGGTTAAGTTTTCACCATACTTACAGTCAGGCCTGCTCTCTTCTGGAAGACTCTACCTCACTATTATAATTATAGTATTTAATGCAATTTGATTCACATAATGGTTAGTAGCTGTGGTCCCCTGGGGTCTACTAATGCTGACTCTGAATGGATAGTCACTTAGTAAGCATTTATTAAGTACTTTTTAAATGTTAGTGAGTGTTCTAGATACTGGAGACTTGAAAGTGAATATGGTAACTTTGACCATGTGTTTTGTATTATTCAGGTACACAAATTAAAAAGAACCTAAAGCTTGGCATGACAGCTCATGCCTGGAATCTCAGCACTTGAGAGACTGAAGCAGGAATCCCATGAGTTCAATGCTAGTCTGGGCTACATAGTAGGACTTTGTCCCAAAAAATGAAAAAAAAAAAAATTTGACTTTTATTTTGCCAGGCACAAAGGCAAGTATCTATAATCCCTGCTCTTGGGAGGTGGAGACAGAAAGAACAGGAGTTCAAGGTCATCCTTCACTACACATCAAGTGTGAGGGCAGCTTGACCTATGTGAGACCTTCCTCAGTAGAGAGGAGGGGAGGGGAGAAGGAAGAAGGGAGAAGAGAGAGGATCTATTCAATTAGAGCATCTATAGGTGACATTGAGCAATCTAGATTTTAAGCAGAAAAGTTTGAGAATTAATGGGCCAGTAGGAAGAATTGTTTCTAAATATGCAAGTGTTATTAGATAGTAAGAACCTCTCTTGATCTCCTTTAACATAAACCAATTTCTATCACAAGGCAATATTTCTCTAGGATGTAGAAGTGGGCTTTTCAATTCTAGACTGGAATGGCATGAGGATCATTTGAGAACAAGGAAGATAACACACCCAGGCAAATGTTTGGTCAACTGACACCTTGTTTCTCTCCCCTCTACTAATGCTTCCTTCCAGCTCTGAGCAACTACCCTTGAAGGGAATATTAATTTCCTCAAGGCTAAAGTAGAAAATAAATCTAGATGGACTAGCAGGAAAGGTCAGGCATTGTGGGATTCTTCTCTTTATTGTAGATAACCTATTTCTAGAGGCTTTAATCTGCACAGAGCCCTAGAATTCATTTTGAAAAGGATTACCTGCCTCTGAGGATAAGAGACCACTTGCTTAAATGTATATTTACCAGAAGCTTCTAACAATGGACTCTTGCTATACCTGGCACATACCTGCCCCTCCCACTAGAACTCAGAATTATTTTGCTGGAGGCTACAACATTCTAAGTAGTTTGTTGGGAGTTGATGGGAGGTGGGGCTAACTCACCCAATACAAGCTTAACAGAACTCAGTCGCTGCAGCATGTTGGGCTAGCCTTTGATGAAGACTGGTCGGACAGGTTCTGGATCTACAGAAGAACCAGTTTGACTGGCCTGTTATGCCAACATATTCTGGTTTGAGTCCATGTTCCACAGACGGTAGAAAACCTGCCTGGTGAGTTCAATGAAAGGCATATTAGGTTATCCATTGCACTGAGTATATAGCTTAGATGCAGCAGAACTCTTCCACATAGCAGTAGTGCCTAGCAAACTCTGGTGTGGTCCAGAGAGGTGGCATCCACTGATTTAACATTGAAGTTCATAGCTTCAGGGAAATTGGGCAGTGAAGCATCTTCTTTTGACCAGGGGCAGGCAGTTTCTAAAAAATTTGAAGGGTAAGTTAATATTTGTATATATTTTCCAATTTTTTAAATGCATCTTTGGAAGATTAAATGATGCTTAAGAAGATATGTATGTTAGTATGGTAGTATTACATACTTACATTATACTTTTCTGTAAAGCTGGTTAAGTATTTTATAAAACTTGTATATATGTTCATTGGTTTATTGAGATGAAGTTATTTAATATATATTTTGGTATGCTTTTTTGGTATGTTGGTTGTGGCAATTGTTTACAAAGCTGAATTGAATAATTTTGCTAATATATCTCATATATTAATGAATCATCTAAGTCACTTCTTTGATGATATATGCTATTATGTTTTACAAGCGGTTGCTATATGATAGCAATTTCATCTGGTAAATCTAACTGTGAATAAAATAATAGTTTCTTTAAGGCAAAAGAAAAACAGTATTGCTCTGCTTAGGGATCCTAATTACTTGAGAGGAACGATTTACAGCAAGAATTGAAGAGTGTGAAAAACAAAGATTGTGGAATCTAGTAACTGATTAACTATTGGAGTTCAAAAGCACTTGCTGAGCTGAATAGAAAGGAATGAAGACAGGTTTTGTCATGCCTATTTGGTTTGAGACCTTTTTAGGTTATGGGATACATGGATATTCCTTTCACTTATATTTTAGGATATTTCTGTTACTTCTCTCTTTCACTGAGCTAATTAATTTATGTGAGTAGTTTATGTCATTTAGAAAGTTACTAATCCCTTTACCTTTACTTTAGCACAGCATATATCCCACCAGTTTACCAGTACTAGAACAAACTGAATGCACAATGCCACTGGGAAATTTAACATCACAGCTGACATGTAAATTTTTTTTTTTTTACACTTAGCAGATTTATACTGAATACTTTGCTGTGGAGAGCTAGTCATCTTGATAGAACTAAGTTAGACTGATACACCTTTTTCATCATCCTTAGTGTCCTCAGTCTGTCAAGATGTGCAGCTGCAAAGGCCTATGACACGTTTCTTTAGTATGTGAATAAAACAAACAAAATGTTCAGATAAGACTTCCTTTTTTACAGGGAAACCTTTGGATGCCTCTTAGTCCTGCTTCCACACAGTTCTTCATAAAATTCCTGGTAATTCAGCTAAACTTCTGAAAAGCTCTGCAGCACATCTGCACAAGGAATGTGCTGATTCAGCAAACCAAAGTTACTTTTATTCAGCATAAATTATACTCTGACAAATTCTGGAATATAAGAGTCAAGCTAAAAACCAGAGAAATAGAAATGTCATGCTTCCCTCCCATCTCTTAGTTGAACTTTCTCTTGTAAGTTAGTTTACAGGTAAAATATTCAGAGTACATCATGATGTTTCTGGCTAATATACTGTATATAGTAATTAAAAGTTTTAAACTATAATGTGTTCAAAATAGATGGCTTACTGTTCAAAGGTAAACAAGTCTGAACATTTTTGTTTATGATTTTCAAAAAAGTATTTAGGAGCTATATACATATTTTTCACAAAATTTATGGGTAAAATTTGAAGCCCAACTCTAAATTTTGGAAGGAGATTCTATAGCTTTCATTTAATGGGGTTTTTCTTTTCAAATAGCTAATTTGGATAATTCAAGATTGACAAACTTGCCATGAATCGAAAATGAACCAGGCATAGAGAAACTTATAGCTAAATATGTGTTAAACACAGACCTTGTTGGGTATGATAGTGTATGCCTTTAATTCCAGCCTGGCAGAAGAGGGGTGGGGACAGATAAATCTCCGTGAGTTCAAAGCCAGCCTGGTCTACATAGGGAGTTCAAGCTTTAGACCAGTTGGGGCTACACAGTGAGACTCATCTAAAACAACAGCAACAAACCAAACAGCCTTAAAGGTAACAGGAAAAAATGTACTTGTGGCCTTATATACTACTGACAAATAAGCCCTTCCAGTCCAACCCTTAACCCTTCACCATCAGAATGCACATGTTCAATAAATCTTGGGTCAAAGTAACCATTCTTACAAACAACCATATACAATTAATTTGACTGTCTCATCTATGTATGCAAACAGAAGATTTTAAATTTCCATTTATTACTAAAAACCAGAGAAACAGAAATTTCATGCTTCCCTCCCATCTCTTAGTTGTTCCTCATGGAAAGTAGAGCCTGAGTCCTTTGGTTTGCGTACAAGTTCTTTATTTGCAAAGTTATCCCCGGAATAGGAATGAGGGAGCAGGATAGGGGAACAGGGAACAGCCAACACAAGAGTGCAATTTTTATTAATTTTTAAAGATTTCTGTTTATTTTTTAAATTTCTGTTTATGTGTGTATGCTTGTATATCGTGTGTGTTAGTACTCTGCGGGGGGGTCAGAAGAGAGTGTCTGACCCCCTAGAACTGGAGTTACAGGTGGTTGTGAGCTACCTAATGTGTGTGAGGGATCTGAACTTGAGTTCTCTAGAAGAGCAGCAAGTGCTCTTAACCACCGAGTCATTCCTCCAAGTCAGAAGACAGCACTTTAAAATTCATCCCTGACTTCAAGCAAACAGTGCTCAAAAGCCAGTTTACTCTTAGGAGCCATGAAACGCTCCCAAAATTGCCAGCCAGAGGACAGAAGAGAGGAGCAATATATGTATCAGTTCCAACATCCACAGTTAAGGGTGGCCCCATGAGCTGTTAATTTCTTAAAATGTCAAGTTGTGTACTTGTTTCTATTAGCTTCCCAGAAGGCTATCTGCCAGAATGTCAGGTGAGGGGCTGTCAGGTTTCACTATATGACTCTGGTTGTCACTGAAACGGCCGAGACAGACAAGGTCCAAAAAGTGTTCAGTACATATTACAGGACAAATATGACCAAAGTGTTTTTTTCTTTAGCTTTATCAACATAATTTCAATATGCTTTATAAATGAACTGAGTTTCCTAAGCTAGGGATACAACAATTTCAAATGGAAAGTAAGGAACTTTACCCTTATTTCTTTCTGATGTATTTGCTCCATTCCCACAAAACCTGAGATGCACTGAAACCTGATCTTCTGTAAGAAAGGTATTTTCTAATAAACTACACTTCATTTCCTGAATTTGGCTGCCAATTTTAAAGAGTCAAACAGCAACAAATGACCAGTTAGTATAGATTCTATGTCCAGTATTGATCCAAATAGTCCTTTAAGTTTACATGGGCAAAATTATAGTAAAACAAATGGATTACACTGGACTTCTAAGTAACAATTTCATTACAGTGAAACACAGAATTTTAAATAGAACAGGTTTTGGAATGTTTCCAAGAGGGTCTCATTACAAGAAGTAATTCATTATAACCTAGAGTTTGGCTCTGAAGAATATGAAGGCTGGAGTCAAGCAGATTAAAAATGGAAAAACTGAACAGCTAGTCATGTGCTTCAATTAAGCAAAGGCCACATTTGTTTATTCAATGTATAAACTTAATTTATAGAATGCCAAGGAGATGCCAGGCATTGTAGCTCATGCGTGCCTATCATCTCAGTACATGGGAGTCTGAGGGAAAGAGTGACTGCAAGGCTGAGGCAAACCTGAGCAAAAGCGTGAGAGCCAGTCTCAGTAAAAAACAAAAAGAAATCTAAGAATACAGGTTCAGATACAAAAGAAATCTAGAAATCTGGGAATAAAACATATCTTTTCATTTAGCTTGAATTCTATTAAAATAATTAAATCCCCAAGATTAAAAAAAATTAACTCTCTTGAGTAGTTAAGGTAGCTAATGCATTGAATTAGGACAAATTAGGAAAACTGGCCTGAAGAATGTATATCAAATAAGAGGTAAGAGCACACACTACTGAACCAAAAAAATTACAGTTGCTACTTCCAATTGGAGGGATAGAACATATGGGGTAGCTACTGTTGCACATTAGCAAAGACAGGAATAGAACATTATTTATAACAGTATTTCCTTTCTTGGATGCTAGAAAGATGACACATAATTAAACAATTTCTAAAGATCACTAAAATACATTCCTGAAATACATGAATAAATTTCTCTTTTCTATATAATTTCATCATTGGGCTAGATGATCCTTAAATTTCTTGGAATACAATGAAAATATTAACAACCAGAGTCTGGGAGATGGCTCAGTGTATATAGGTACTTGCTACCAAGCCTGATTACCTAAGTTCAATACCTAGAACCCACATGGTAGAAGGAGAAAACCAACTCCTAGAAGTTGTCCTCTGACCACCAGACACATTTGCCCCCCCCACATAAATAAAAACTATATAAAATAATAACATTATAATACTACTTGCTTTACTTATACCTAATTATATAATTTGAGTAAGCCAATATATGTTCAAGTGCTTAAATTACAATGTAAATCACTTTTATCTAAATCTCCCACAATTTGGGCTATGGACTGGCTCAGCAGGTAAGCTGCTACATCTGACAACCTGACTTTGATACCAAGAACCACATGGTGGAAGGAGAGAACCAACACCCACAGGAGGCCTACTGACCTCCACATGTGCCATGTCACTCTTGCATGCCCATATAGGCACACACACAAATAAGTATAATAAGTAAATAAAACTCTCAAAATTTGCAGAGCAGTTCATTAACTTCACTACAATGATAACATTTAACAATTAGAGAAGTTCTCTTTAGCTATAGTTCACAAATCCATCTACTACACAATAGTTTTTTATACAACAATGCAATAGATGGAAGGACTTTCAATTTCATTCAGTCCTATCAATAATTCTGTGACATACTCAGCACACATACTGTGTTTATTTTGTTGATGAATAGCCAAAGCAAAGAGAAATTACATTATTTGATCACGAGTTAAAGGAATATTAAAATTCATCAGTCAATTGAGTGAGGGTGCTGCTGCTGCTCTCTCAGCATTGGTCTCTGCAAACACATGAGTGTCTTCTGGCACATTCCAGATCAATGACCCCTACCAACCCTTCAGAACTTTGCACATGTGTTCTGCCTTCAAGGCCTTCTGCCACCCTGTTCCCAAGAGGCAAGCTTCTTCAAACTTCCTTGAAATCTTCTTTGAGAAAATTTAAATGTTATTTCATTCTTACAATAACCCTTTTGGGTATGATAAATATTAACAGTGCCACCTTTTGGTTGGGAAAAGAAGACTTATATAGAAAACATGCAGATAATCAGAGAGAGGGCCTCATTCTATCTCCCAGCTAAAGACTCACCAATACTATATGGCTGAGAATAATAGGTATATACCATCTTTAAAAAATATTTATTTTATGCTTTATTTATGTGTACATGTGTGCCTGAGTGTATATATGTGCACCATATGTGTGCAGGTATCCATGGAAGCCAGGAGAAGGCATTGGATCTCTTGAACGTGGAGCTACAAGCAGTAATAGTAACCAGGCTTTTGGAACACTTCCTATTCTCTGCTCTTTTCTGAGTTTACCACAGAAGGCCCTTGGATCTATTATTTTGTTGTTGGTTTTGTTCTGTTGAGTCCTGGTTTTTTGTTGTTTTGGTGGTTTGTGGCGAGATGAGGGCTTTCTACACAGCCAAGGCTGACTTTGAACTCGCAACCCTCCTATTTCAACATCTTGAGTACTGGGATTACAGATATCAGTCACTATGCCTGGCTCACGTATTATAATTTTTGTCTTTGTTTTATTTTTTAACCTATCTTTATTTTATGTTTATGAATGTTTGCCTACATATATGCAAGTGCACTATGTATGTACAATTTCTGTGGAGGCCAGAAGAAAGCATCAGAGCCCCTCGAATGAGAGTTAAGTTACAGAGACTAGTTGTTAGATACCATGTGGGTGCCGGGAACCGAATCCAGATCCTGGGCAAAAGAAGCCAGTGCTCTTAACTGCTGAGTCATCTCTTCAGCCTCTGTTTTATTTTTTGAGATAGGGTCTTACTTGGTTACCCCAGAATAACCTGCAACTCACTATACAGCCCAGGCTGGCTCCAAACTTATGACAGTCCTGCTCTCTTAGTTTGCTTCAATTGCTGTGACAAAACACTCTGACAGATACCAAGTTGGGGAGGAAAGGGTTTATTTAACTTACATTTCCAGGGTCACAGCTCATCATTCAGGGAGCCCAAGGTAGGAACTCAATGCAGGAACCTGGAGGCAGGAGCTGAAACACAGGCTATGGAGGAACACCGCTTACTTGGCTTATTGCCCAGGCTCAGCCTGCTTTCTTTTATAATAGACAACAACCTGCCCAGGGATGGCACCACCCACAATGTTCTGGGCCCTCCCACATCACTCAACAATCAAGAAAATATCCCACAGACATGGCCACAGGCCAGTCCAATGGAGGAAATTCCTCAATTGAGGCTCCTTCAACCCAGGTGTGTCAAGTTGACACCAAAGCTATCCAACACACCTGCCTTAGTCTCTTGAGTGCTTAGATTATATTTATGAGCCACCATGCCTGCTTCAATCTATTAAATTTAAAAATCTATAACTCAGGGCTAGGGAAGCTAGTATAAATATTTTTGCTAATCCCATCAGAAGTCAAATTATATTCATCTCTCAAACATACATATTTTGTAAGACAAGTAAAAGTGCATGTGTAACAAATTCTTAAGAGGCAAAAAAGTCTAACAAAAGGAATCAGGCATTGTAAATGCACCTACAGTCTCAGAATTTGGGAGGTAGGGGCAGGAAGATCAGGAAGGAGTTTTAAATGCATCCTTAGTTACCCAGCAAGTTCAAAGCCAGCCTGGGCTCCATGAGACCTTGTCTGGATCTGAGAGGATTCAGAGGGAAGAGTGGGAGGTGAATATGACCAAAATACATTGCGTGCATACATGGAATTCTCAAAGAATTAATAAAAATATTACTTTTAAAAGGTTTAACTATAATGAATTCCAAGAATATGATCAAAGTACATTATACGTATGAATGAAGTTGTAAAATAACTTTAAAAAATAATAATGAACTGAGGTGGTTTGTACTCCAACATTAACTAACATGCCTGTTTACTTTCTTCTTATTTGTGATGCAAACTAAACTCCATAAAATTTAAAAGTCCTATTTGGCCAGGCATGGTGGCATGTCTATAATCCCAGCACTCAGGAGACCGAGGCAAGAAAATAGTGTGTTCAAGTCTAGCCTGGACTACTTTGTAACCTTTTTCATTAGTTTAGATTTCAAATTCCTTAAAGCTTCTGATCTATGATTTATCACCCAAAACAAGTAAAAGGGAGAAAAAGGGAATTCTATTAATAATCTAAACTAGAACAACAGACATTAACCAGGACTGTCACAGTAAGTCAGGGCATGTGGTCACAACAGTGAATTATGTTTAAAAACAAATGAAGGGGCTAAGAAAACAGCTTGGTGGGGAAAAGACATCTTCTGTCAATACTGATGGATTGAGTTCGATCATATGGACCACACATGATGGAAGGTGTAAACCAAATTCCATAAACTGTCCTCTTGCCTCTACCTGCATGCTGTGAGCTATACCTTCCACTACCTCCACCCTCCCCCTAAAAAAAGTGGCTGAGGAGGTGGCACAATCAGTAAAGTGCTTATTGCACAAGCAGGAGGACCTAGGTTCAGATCCTCAGCACTCTACAAAGCCATGTGGGTAGAGATAATCAGATACTTAGAGTTCACCAGCTAGCCAGCCTATCTGAATAGTCGAGTTCCAGGTTAGTGAGTAATCCTGTCTCAAAGACAAAGGTGAAGAATGATTGAGGAAGATACCTGATGCTGTTCAGGCCTCTATATGCATGTGCATACATGAGTGTACAACTGCATACGTGCATGCACATACCCATAGAAACATGTACATACATGATACATACATACACACATAACACATACATACAAAAATAAAATAAGTTAAATTAAAATTAAATAAAAACAAATGAGGTAGGGTATGAGAACACATGCATACAATCCAAGCACTTGGGAGGCTGAGGCAGAAAGACTACCTCATAAGATGGAGGTCAGCTACAGATTAAAACCCTATCTTAAAATACCAAAGGGCAGGGGGGGAGTAAAACACTTTAATAACTTTTAGAGTAAAATGAGGAAGAAAATTAATTCCAGTACAGCTACAGCTACATATTTAACCAAAATAAATAAAGCTTCTAGGGAGGTATGGTGGCACAGTCCAGCACCTGAGAGGCTAAAGCAGCAGGGCTAACAATTCAAGGATAGACCACGTTACAGAGAGAGCCCACATCTATAAATAAATTAATTAGTAAGTAAATACATGATAAATAAATAAAAATGCTTATGGAACTTGGAAATAGTGCAGACTACATGAGGCTCTTCTCATGAAAAAGTAACATGTAATCTTGTGTGTGTGGCACTAGTGCTGGGGATCAAACCCAGAGCCCTGTGGATGCCAAGTAAATACCACTGATCTACATCCCCAGCCAAGGGGTGATTTTCTTTTTTTAAGATAGGGTTTCATTCTGTGTAGCTGACTTTGGTCTCCATCTCATAGCAATCCTTCTGTTTTGGCCTCCTAAGCACAGAATGACATACAGGCATGAGCCACAAAGCCTTGATAATCTTTAATGTTTATTATAAGTATGTAATTGAACATTTGAGACACTGTCAAAATAAAAACACTGATGCTGACACGATATATGAATGTTAAGTCTATCTTTTAAAACAAGTATGAAACTGTTAAACTTGACTGGAATCTTGGCACTATCAACTCAAATTATAAATCAAGCATTCTTGCACTTGGCACAGGATCATTAATAGATGTATATTCCCACCCATAAACACCATTTACCAATAACCATAAATAATTTTTAAAAATTAAATCAAATGTACATTTAAGTTGACACCAATATTGACAGTTAACATACTTTTGTCTTAAACAGTCTATTCCCTTTTGTCTCTCAAACAACCTTTTGTTCTATGCTTAAATTAGTGCTGATTGCAGCTATGACAGCTCACCCCAATTTACCAGTATTATGTGTTTATGTTAGAGGCACTGGAAGGTATTATGTAAATAACCGTAATGGATTTAATCACTGGCTTAAGTTTTGAGCCTGGAGATACAGGTTTGACTCAAGGGAAGAGGAGGAGGAGACATAACCAAAGAAGAGTGATGGGAAAAGTCCAGTACAAATAGGGGACAGTGTGAGACTAAGAATTAGATGCTGTACCCCACTCCAAGCTCCATCTTGGTTCTTTATATGAATCACAAACCCTCATTTGTTCATTTAGCATTAATTTGTTCATTATATACACTAGGCTTGTATCCAAAACAGTAGTCACTAACACTAGCAAATAAAATGTGGCTAATTTGAACTGAGCTGTGCTATTTAGGTAAAATACCCAACAGACTTCAAAAAATTTACTACAAAAACATAGAATGATGTCACTCACCTATAATCCCAGCACTTGAGAGACTGAGTCAGGAGGATTGCTATGAGTTTGAGGGTAGCCTGGGCTACAGCGTAAGATGGTATCTAAAAAGAAGAATATAAAATGCCTTTTTGTGCAAATGTATGTGTATATGGTATATGTATATGTGTGTGTTTAAGATGGATGAATGTAGACATGTATGTGGAAGTCAGAGGAAAACTTTCCACCTTGGTGGATCTCTTAGTGCTGCTCCACTCACCAGGCCAGCTAGTGCCTGAGCTTGTCTCTACTTCCCATTCCCTGCAGGAGTGCTGGAATCACAGATGTGTGCTACTGTATCCAGTGTTCTATGTGGGTTCCAAGATCAATACCAGGTTATCAAACACAACAAGCACTGTTACCCACTGAGCATTTCTCAGCACCTCATTCATTTTAACTCATTACATGTTAAGATAATTATTTTAGATAAACTAGGCTAAATATAATAAAATATATTACTAATCTCATTTTATGTTTGTGGAATTTTTGGCTTTTGAGACAAGATCTCACTTTCTAGTTCAGGTGTCCTGAAATTCACTATGAGGCCAGGCTGGCCCTTAGCTTTGGACAATCTTCCTGCCTTAGCCTACTAAAGTACTGGGATTATAGACATGAGTCACCATGCCCAGCCAGACCTGCTTTTGTTACTTCTTAAACGTAGGTATTAGAAAATTTAAAATTATATCTGTGATTCTATGGGATAGCATAATGCTAAGACTCTCTGTTACCCTCTCAGGAACGAGAGTAACAGAATAAAGCACAGTATCTGGTATCTAGAAGCCCACAACATCATGAGAAGATAATGAAATTATCTTTATGATAATACATAAAGATATGTATTTATGTAAATAATTACAATATAACAGCATTAGTACACTGACAAAAAAGTGCATTGAAGGGGAGGATGAGGTGGGACATTTCCAGAAGCAGACGGGAAGAGCGTGAAGAGAAATACTGTTAGCCTACTGCAAGCAGCACTACCTGAGCTGAATTTTAAAGAATCATCAGAAATCTGAGAAAAGGCCTGGCTAAGCCAGTACAAAAAAGCAGAAAAGAATGGTTCTTTCCTACTGACAAATGGAAAGGTCAAAGTGTAGAGTAGAACACAGAGGCTAAGAGAAGTTTCTGTACTATTTTAAAAAGGATTACATTTTCTTCTTTAGGCAAGGGTTTTAAATAAAGAGTGGTAAGATCAGAAATAATGGTTTAAATCTCAGGCAACTATATAGAGACTCCATTATAGTGAACAAGACAGCAGAGGAAAGAAATAGACCTTAAACTAGGGGCATAAAAGTAGGAATAGAATAAAAGTGTTAAGTCAAAATTATATAACATAAATAAGACTATAGTAATTGATTTGTCCTGACCCTGCGGGGAGATGTTTGGAACTTTTACTGTTTAAAGAAGACCCTGGAATGTTCAAGGCAGCAAATGTGATATTCTAGCAGATTTTAAAGAACTGCTCTGACTGTCATACTGTAAGGGGGGACAAAAGAATAACAGATACCAAAAATTTTTAATGGAGACTACTGCTGCAGAAAAGGTGACTGGTGGCTTAAACGGAGATGGATACAGAAGAGGTGGTGAGAAGCAGGGAAAGTGGTGGCTGGGTCCTGTAATCCCCGCACTGAGGACACCGAGGTAAGAGCACTGCTGTGTTTTAGGCCAGATTGGACTTTAAAAGTAAAAAACAGTATAGAGAAGCTTGAAGAATACATTGAAGGTTTGGACGGCAGCAATGGAAATGGAAAGAGAGAGCCGAACAAAGGTTACTTCAAGGATTAACTAATGCCTTCCATGAGATTTACAAGCATGTAATTTTAGTATCTAACCTGATATGTGATTTTCCCTTCACAACAGTTATCCAGCTGTGGGAGTTAAGCATACACTGTACAATCAAGAGTTTCATTTGTAAAATGGCCAGTTACATGATTTAGAAATGTACCTACACTGTTATTGCTACCACACACACAAAAAATTAAACTGTGATTAAATATATGCAGCATGAACTTTACCATTTTAACCATTTCACCATATATTTTTAAAACTAGGCATCCCAACAGAGGGCCTCTAATGGAGCAAAGGTATGCTGAGACACTGTGTTCCCAGTACTGATGGGGGCAACTCTGGGTATAGGGTGGCTGGAGTCTGAACTTCTGCCCCTTGATGGAAGCAACCTTATTCTGCCATCACAATATGAAATACAAGTATAAATCCTCCTCAACTCTCAAGAGGGTCATGTCCCATAAATCCAGTATGAATTAAAGATATTTAAGTTGAAAATACATTTAATAGGGCTGGGAATATAACTCAGTAGTATAACACTTGCCTAGCATGCCTAAGTCTACACACACACACACACACACACACACACACACACCTGCTCACCAAAACAAAAAATAAACAAGAAAAAAAACTTTTAATAAACTTAGCTACCTACCTAACAGAAAACCTTGGCTTAACCACACAGTACCCTGTATAACACTGTTTCCTCTGACTGGGAGCTGCAGCTCACTGAGGCTTGCCCAGAATTACAACAGAATCATGTTGAGTTATTACTAGCCTGGGAATAGATCAAAAGCCAACATTTGTGAAATTTGGTTTCTACTGAACTCTTACCACTTTCACACCAGTGTAAAACATACACACACACACACACACACACACGAGAGAGAGGGGGGGGGAGTGAATGATCCTAAGTCAGGGACCATTTGTATTCATTTTCAAAGTATACCAAAATTGAAAAGGTTTGGGAAGTGTTGTTTTAAACTATAAAATATGAAATAGTCAGTATTACAAAAAGTTCAAACTAACTGCTTCTCTAATAAGTGTTTTCTTAGGAGATATTTGAAACATAATTTATTCCTATGGCAGGTCTTAGAATTTCTTCTTGGGGCAAATATCCATGATTATGACCACCATGTCCATGATTAAAGTAATCATTATAGCTATGCATGGTGGCACACAACTTTAATCCAAGCACTTAGAAGAAAGCAATCAGATCTCTGTGAGATCAAGGTCAGCCTGGTCTACATAGCAAGTTCCAGGTCAACTGTAACTAGAGAGAGACCCCATCTCAAAAAACAAAACAAATTTTAAAAATTCAATTAAAAAGTGACCATTATAAAATCTCCTAAAAAGCTGGATATGGTGGCACACTCTTGTGCTTTTAGAACTTGGGAGGTAGACGCAGGAGGGCCGATAGTTCACTGTCATATTTGGCTACACAGTTAATTACAGCAGTCTGGGCAACATAGTGATTCACAGGCCTCCCTGGGCTACACAGTAAAACTCTGCCTCAGAAAGAGAAAGAGAGGGAGTGAGGGACAAAAGAAGGAAGAGAGGGAACAAAGAAAAAGGAAGAAAAGAAATCTAAGGGTTTTTTTTTGTTGTTGTTGTTGTTTGCTTTATTTTGAGAAAAGGTCTCCTGTAGCCCAGGCAGGCCTGGAACTGTGGATGTAGCCAAAGCTGGCCTTGAACTCCTGATCCTCCTGCCTTCACTTCCTGAATGCTGGGATTTCAAGCATGTGCCACCACACCTGGTCTAAGACTTTTCACTGTATTCAGAAGTTTCCATACAAGTGAAAACTGAGAATCAATCAAGGGATGCCCAATATATTCACTATCCAGAATATTGACTCTGTGACAGATACTAGGTTAGTTTGGGGAGATTAAAAAGGTGAATAAGCCATGATCATTGATGTGAAGAAACTTTAGAGTCTAACAGGGAGAGAAAACTGAATAAGTGAAGTGTAAGATTTAAAAAAAGTGTAAGACAGGAGGTACTAGAAAAGGAACTAATAGTCTACTGAAATTCAAAGATGACCAAGAAACAGGAGGGTCAATTTTAGAGGAGAAATCCAGGAAAGTGCAACTGCATGGTCTAGAAGATTCTCTAACAAAAGGCTAGAGAGGCTGAGAACAGAAAATAGAAAAGCAGCTGGAGACTGCTCAAAAGGACAATTTTGAAAGACGTAAGATTTACGAACAGTGACCTTATCAGATTTAATGCCCAGCAGCTGTACAGAAGTGGTCTCACTAAAGATGGGTGGGTTTGGTGGGGGAGGAAATACTAGTTTTAAAATTTTAAATCAAAATTATTTTGTTTTGTTTTTTGGTGTTCTTCAGACAGGGTCTCCCTCGCTATGTAGACCAGGCTGGCCTTGAACTCAGAGATCCACCTGCCTTTGCCTCCCAAGTGCTGGGATTAAAAGTATGTACTACCATGCCCAGCTTGTTCATTTTTTGATGTTGGACTTTTAATTCCATTCTCCCATCAAAAACTGGTTTTTAAATGTGTTACAATATTCAGTCTGTTAGCTTAGAAGTACTAGTAAAAGGAGCTTTTACTGAGTATGTATTGTTTAGGGGGTGGGTTCCAATATAAGTCACGAATTCTACTAGACAAATTCAAAAAGATTCAGAGCACATATTATACATTTGAACTCTGTATATAAGTGGTTTATATATTCATTTACTCATTTACATATGATTCATAAACCTTGTGAGGTTTGCACTATCATATTCATTTTACAGAGAAAATGTAACAGAGATTAACAAACTAGTCCATTGTCATTGAGTCAAGCTGTCAAAAGTAAGATTCAAAACTCGGAGTTTTGTTTCCAGAGCCTGTATCTTACTAATTAGACTATATACCTTTTATTTCAGCAACACACATAGTAAACATATGCACCAACTGGGAATATATTTTTCCTAATATATCAGAGAAAAGTTTAACAGATGACTAGCTGGGTGGGTGCATATGGAAATAGACTAGTAGTTTAGGAAAAGCCATCATAGTAGAGTCGGGTATGGTATGGTAGTGCATGCCTGTAATCACACCACTTGGGAGATAGAGACAAGGGCGTCAGAAGTTCAAAGCCAACCTTAGCTACATAGTAAGTTTAAGGCCAGCCTAGGCTACATGACACCTGGTAGATTGTGGAAGCAGTGATAAAAATAAAGGGATGGATTCAGATGTTTTGGAGGGGACAACTGAGTGGATCTGGTGATGGACTGGATATGAGATTAAGGGAGATGAAAGTATCAACGGTGTTTTGTGGTTGGTCTGGTTGCATAGTCCAGGTTGGTCTTAAGACTCACAGCAATCTCCCTGCTTTAGCCTCCCAGCCTCCCCAGCTACTAGGATTATAGATGTGTACCACCATGCCCATCTTCAAACAGCTTTTCTTTTTAAAGATTTTTTTTTTATGTGTATGTCTGTGTGCCTGAGTGAATTCATGTACATCACATGCTTACAGGTACCAGTGTAATCTACAGGGCCTGAGATTTCCTGAAACTGGAGTTATAGGTAATCCTGAACTGCCTGATGTGAATGCTGAGAATGGAACCTGGGTCCTCTGTACTGCTTTTAACCAGAATCATCTCTCCAGCCCCTCCAACAGTTTTTCTTTCTTTCTGAGACAGAGTCTCCTTGTAGCCCCAGCTGGCCTGGCACTCATTATGTAGGGCAGGCTGGCCTCCACCTCACAGAAATACAGAGATCCACCTGCCTCCACCTCTAGTGTGCTAGGATGAACCATGTGTGTCATTACACTCAGCACAAACAGCTTTTCTTTAGAAAACTACCCTATTCTTGGATATACTATTAAATGACAACCTGATCATAGGTTCTTTACATCTATTTGGAAAGCTATTTCTACTAGAAACTATGCAAGTTTCACTCTGACAATTGTGTTCCATGTTGTGCCAAAAAATGGCATGGTAGGATTTGGCAGGGCACTTGCCTAAAGAGAAACAGCATAATTTCATTTTTCATTCATTTGATTAAGTCATAAAACTGGGAAGTCAGTCATTATCATGATAATGAATACCAAATTTTGTACAGCAGTGGGAGAGCACGTAAATACCCTGGTATGTCTAGTCCCAAGGACTGAATGAATGATTTACCCCTAAGATCTGAGATGGGGGAAAAATTGCTTTCCAGGCTGGTCTCAATTCTCTTGCTTTTGCTCCCTAAGTGCTGGGATTACAAATGTGAGTCACCAAGCCCAGTACTACTCATTTTTTACAACCACATCCCCAGACCTCCTAAACTATAGGGCAGGTTTAAAGAGGCTGTAATTCTAGTCTATTTGCTTCATTTGTAGAATCTGTTGTTTGATTATTCAAACTGGTCCTTCCTAGCGATTTTGAATATCAAAAAGCCATAGGAAATTTTGATTTAAAAAATGTTACCTAGCCGGGTGTGGTGGCACACACATTTAAACCCAGCACTCCAGAGGCAGGCGAATCTCTGTGAGTTCAAGGTCAACCTGGTCTATGTAGTGAGTTCCAGGCCAGCGGGGAGACCCTGTCTCAAAAGAAAGACAAAAAAAAAAAAAAAAAAAAAACCAGAAAAAATAAATATATTGCCTAAGGCCTGGGAATGTGGCTCACTTGGTAGAGTGCTTGCCTAGCATGCAAAGTACTGGGTTAGATGTCTAGAATTACCTTAAATAAATAAACTGAGTTTTGTGGTGGTACACACCTTTAATCCCAGTACTTAGGGGGCAGAGGCAGGCAGATCTCGGTGAGATAGAGCCCAGCCTGGTCTACATAGGGCGTTCGAGGCCAGCCCCACTCTGCCCACATAAGAACAAATTAAATAAAATGGAGGATCAGGAGTTCGAGATCATCATCCTTGCCTGCACAACGAGTTTGAAGCCAGCCTGGGCTAAATAACACCCAGTCTCAAGTCTCACAGCAGGCTATGCTAACAGCTCTGGACGCTTCTAACTCCTTACTACCCTCCCCCTGTCAGAATTTATTGAATTTTGGCAAAAATGATCGTTCTGAAAGGTGTTGTCCCCACCAGGTCACGTCACTAAGTCAGTAAACTGTAGTCAATGGCCATAAAGGCCCCACACTAGGAATGATCTGTCCATTCCCGCACCCGCTAATCTTCAGGGTCCGTGCGGTACAGCGCTGACGTCACAGGCCTTCCCTGAAAAGGGTCTGACTTTCAATTAAGCAGCGGACCTCACTTCCCTCCGGAGCCGCGGGACAGTCTCCCCGGGAATCCCAGATACGCGTGGCGCTCGGGGCACGCAGCCCCTCCGCCACCCTCCCCCAAGTCCACCGGACAGACCCGCCGCGCGGCGGAAGGAAGGGGCGTAAGGCAGCGGGAACTCCCGCGTGACGTCGCAGGACTCCGGGACGGGCGGGGCTCGCCGCCGCCCTCCCCGCAGGCTCCGGCCGTCCCCTACCCTCCGCCGTCGGCTGAGGGAACGCGGTGGAGGGGCGGTTTCAGGGAGCCGCTGGCCCTGCCCGGCGGGAGGACGTCCGCTTGCTTCCTTGGGCTCTGGAACCTCTTCGGTGAGGCTGGTGAGTAAAGGGAACTCTCCTTCCCCTACCCAGAGTGCACTTCCGGTGCGGAGCCGGGCGCTGGGGACGGTGTTTGGCGGTCGGGGCGAGGAGGCATCCGCTGAAGTAGGCTGCGTCCGGGCCCCTCTCCGCAGTGCAGGGCCGGGCGCGCAATCCACGCTGTTTCTGGGACTCCCGCGCGCGCTGAGGACGCGCCCCCTTCAGCGCGGACCTGCCCCGCGCATGCGCCAAGTGCGCTGCGCGCGCTTTTTGCGTGGCCTCTTTCCATTGAAGGGCGCGCGGAACGTGAGGGGCGTCTGTGGAGAGGGTGATGGAGACCGGTCTCGAGTGAGAGCTCTGAGAGAGAGCCGGCTACTCCTGCGCTTTGCTCGTGAGAAGGACGCTTACATGTCCTGTGCATGTCCCTTGGCGTGCGTGCGGTGTGACAGTAAATATCACTTGAGCATCCTCAGTGTGATGGTGTGCCGGGCTGAGAGGCAGGGAAAGCGATGATCAGAGACCGGGAGGCAGGATGCATATTGACAGTTTTAGTGTTCAGCAAGTAACGGTTCGGCGCCCAAAGAGATGCCAACTCAATGCTGGGTTGGCAGGGTGCTGCAAAGGATGCTGCCGACCAGAATTTGCACGCTTCTTATTGATAGTGCTGTAGCACTTTAGTATTTTAACTACCTCAAGATCCCAAGATCCAGACATTTCCAAAAGGATCCCAAATTGACGCTACTAGTTTTAAAACTAACACGCTGTCAATTTAATATATTTTCATTAAATTAATTAAGCATTCACACTGATAACACACTTATTTTTTTCTTGCGAAAGAGAAGTTTGAGGGTTCACATCCTACTCCTGACATAGGCAGTCATTTAATCTGTTACACTTGTTTGCCCAACTCTAAAGTGAAATTAATAGTTTTTATAGAGTTGATCTGAAAATTAAGTAAAATGATGAAGAAAAATGCATAATTTCTATGCTATTATACATACGTGCAGACTCCTATTGACCATAATTTATCTTTTATGGATAAGTAGTTGAACAGAAGCTTGGAAGGCAAATTGTGTTAATGTTCCTAGACTCACTTTGTTTGTTTTGTTTCTCTGTTTGTTTGTTTTGAGACAGGGTCTCACCATGTAGCCCTGGCTGGCCTGGAACTCACTATCTACACCAGGCTGAAGATCCTCCTGCCTCTGCCTCCTGAGTGCTGGGACTAAAAAAGGTGTGGGGCATGGCACCCAGAGCCGGATCTCACTTTTACAACCTAATGTGAAATGAATGTAGACAAGGGAGAGGCACCGGAATTATGAACCCCTCATACACTCACTTTCAGTAATCACTGTCAGAATTCAGCTGTTTTTTGTTTAATCTCCACCCATTCTTTGTTATTCTCTGGCCAAACCCAGAGAATGTTACCTCTAAACTTCAGCATATTTTCCTGTTAACAGCCAAAGCTGTTTAGCAGTAAAACAAAAATGGATCAGGAGATGAAGCTCAGTGGTAGAATGCTTACGTAGTATATCTAAAGCCCTGGGTTCTTTTTCCAACATAATAAAAAATAATTATTTTGGAAAACGTTTCAGTGATCACGTCATGATTACATCGAAGAAAATTAACGCTGAGACTTGTTGCATTCAAGAAAATTAACAATTTAGATCATAAGATTACATCTATGTATGTTCAGTTTTTGTTGAGTCTTTTTAGATTTTGTCAAGCTTAGCAAACATATATATTTGAATAGTGCTTTTCAGGTAATCAGATGGTTGCCTACATTCTTTCTGAAATTAACTTTTTAGGTTAGAATTCAGAGGAAGGGGTTTCATCATGACACTCCCCACATGTGTCATTATATAGTGTTGCCAGGTTGCATACATTCTTGCTTCTTTAGAAGTTGTTTCTTTTTTGACAGGGTCTTCTGTGTGTAACTCAGGCTGGCCTCAAACTCCCTTGTAGCTGAAAATGAGAAGACTCTGGATCATCCTGCATCTAGCTGTCTAACAGGATTACAGGCGTGCACTACTTAGTCTAGGGATGGAATCTAGCACCTTGTGAATCTTAAGAGAAATATTTCACCAGCTAAGCTTTGTCCCCAACCCCCTTATGTTCCTGTCTTTCCTGTCCCCCCCTCTCTTTCTACCTCCTCCCCTCATTTTTCTTGAGAGGGTCTTACTGTCTAGCCCAGGTTTAACTAGTACTCATTATGCAGTCTGGGCTAACCTCAGACTTTTAGTAGTCTTCCTATCTCAGCCTCCCCAGTGCTGAAATTTCAGGCATGAGTCACCATGTTTACCCTGTAACTTTTATAATGGTAGCTAATTAATGGTTTCAGTTAAGAACACATTTTAAAATATGTATTAAGCCACTTGAATTTCTTAATAGCCTGTTACTTCTTTTTAGGAGCTACATAAGTAGTAAAGTTAGTCATTAACTGTTACTGTGAAGAGTCACAAAGTAGCTTTACCCTAATAGCCTTGTACCTCTACCTGTAAAATGTTCTTTGTCCTTAGAGTTTTGCTACATATGTATCTTCCTGACTTCACTTGTTCTCACAAGTATATATAGATCCTCCCTTGTGTTAATGTGTCAGCTACCTGTTTTCTTTTATAAACTGTCTCTATGTGTATGAATGATTGCCAAATTAGGAATATTTCAGAATGTTTTCCAGATCAATATAGTGTTACATTGCACATCAATCCAAAAATTAGAGCAATAATCTTAATTTTTTTTTTGTAGTGCTAGGGATTGAATTTAGAGCTTAGTGCTATGTATTCTGTGTGTGTGTGTGTGTGTGTGTGTGTGTGTGTGTGTCTGTGTGCACCCATTTCCTGTACCACAGCACACCCATGCTGCAGTGCACATGTGGAAGTCAGGGAATACCTTGCAGGAGTTAGTTCTTTCCTTCCTTCCTTCCCCTTCCTGAGATGGAACTCAAGTTGACAGTGTTGGTGGCAACTGCCTTACCAACTGAGTGATCTTGCAGGCCCCCATTTCTTGTTTTAGGCAGGGTCCTGTTATATGGCCCAGGTTGGCCTTGAACTTAGAGTACTCCAGTCTCTACCTCTGGAGTGCTGGGATTATAAGTATATGCTAGCACAGTTGGCCAATAAATTCTTTTATAAGAATGAATACTTACTGTGAATGATTACAAATCTTTCAATATTAGAATCCTTTTCACCTTTATGTAATCTAGTTAATTATTGCTTTTTGGGTAGAAAAATGGAAATTTTGTCTGAAATTTTACTTCAAAGCCAAATAAACTGAAATCATATTTTTTCAACATTATTTTCTTTCCTCGTTCTTCCTCAGCCTCTCCCAGTTCTCAATATGATTGCCCGTTGATTGATAAGGAAAATTTGAAAACAGCCTCACTTGTGTTTTCATCCTGATTTCAAATTACTTAAGAATGAGTATAAAAATTACTTTTGTTGCAATCTGTCATTTCAGGTTTTTCAGTACCTAAACACAACTTCACACCTGTGTGATGTAACAGGAAAGGTGGGAAAACATTAAGCAAGTAGAGGGCAGAGCTTGTCAAGCAAGATGAGTGTCTCGGGAAGCAGTTGTGGGAGTCCCAGTTCTGCAGATGTATCCAGTGACTTTAAGGAACTTTGGACAAAACTAAAAGAGTATCATGACAAAGAAGTGCAAGGTAAGATCTTTTCCTAAGTACTGTGAGACTGTAATAATAATAACTAATTTTGATTATTTTTGTCTGTCTTTGGACAGAAATTACCTTGCTTAGGTTCAAATGTCCCAATTTAAAAGTCATTTACTAATGTAATTTTTTATGATTCATTTTATTGATGAATTGTTAATTTATAACTACAAACAACTTCTACAGAATATAGTTCTTATACATGTTGTCATTACTTTTGGTAATATGTGTTGAGATAATGAAAACAGTAATTTATTGAATGAAGACTTGGATTTAAATTCCAATTTCATTTTCTTATTGGCTTTGTGATCTTAGCCAATTTATATAATCTTTAAGCTTAATTTTATGCTGTTATTTGAAGAATTATCTATAGATATCAAAAGTACTTTTTGAGTCATCTGACAAACCTTTCAGAATCTGTTTGCTGCTGACTGCTCATACACAAAAGTGAATGGCACTTTTCAAAAGTCCTGCAGGCTAGCAGAGATAGTCATGCAAACACATACAGTGAAATAAGAGCTAAAAAGGTTGATGTGAAATGTGGTGAGTATACAAAGAAGCCATTGTGAGTAGAATTTGTTTGTAAATATTTGTGTTAAAGGGTACTTTGGGCTGTAGCTTAGTTGATAGTTGCCTAGATGTACAAAGCCCTGAACTTAATCCCCAGCACTGAGTAAACCAGACATGGCAGCACTCACCTGAAGTTCCAGCACTCCGGAGGCTGAGGTAGGAGAATTGGAAGTTGAAGTCGTTCTCAGATCTTCAATGTGTGATATATTTTCCCTGTATATGAGACATACTTCATATTACAAATTTGGTTTTTGTGGTGGTGCTGAGGATGGAAGCGAAGGCCTCTCATATGCTGAATGGAGTACCCCTGAGCTGCACTCCAGCCATATAAATATAAATGCAAAATTTCTTGATTGCCTACTGCAGCCATGGGTTTACTATTGCAGGCTATTTTGCTTTAACTGCAGTGTTATTAAAACGAGATCCACCTGAATCAATTCTAAAGTGTAATATGTGGAGCTTTATTGAATCTTTCTAAGTTTCCAGAAAAAACTTTATGATAATATTATGAATAGAAGCCAGATGTAGTGATGTATGCCTTTAGTCCCAGCACTTAGGAGGCAGAGGCAGGTGGATCTCTCTATGAGTTCAAGGCCAGCCTGGTCTACATAATGAGTTCCAGGCCAGATGGGGCTACAGGAAGACTCTGTCTCAAAAACACCCCCCAAAATAAAAATCTTGAATAGATTCTGAACTGTGAACCTCAAAAGTAACCTTGCAGTGAGCTTAGAGATCTTAATCACAAAATCTATTTTGACCATTTGCTGTGTGACACTTTGCTGCGGGGGGGGGGGGACTGATTATATTTTTAAGAGAAATTTTAATCTAGACTATTGCTGCACTGTGCTGTGTTGGAAAATAGAGAAGAACCAGTATGTGCCTATGGTTTACTTTCAGACCGGGCTTTAGTTTTGGGTACATCTAGGTAATACAGATGGTAAGAGGAGAGGAAGAGGGACTTTCCTGAGAAGAAAGGGCAAAATATAAGATGTTTTGGAGGTGATAGCATGATTTTATTAAAAGAATTGTAGACCGCTGAGTATATTTCTGAGTGGAGATGTGACAAGACTACATGTAGTTAAGGACAAGTCAGTAAGGAATAATGCTAGAAAAACAGAGGGGCCCAAGTTAGCAGTGTGTACTCGAAGAGACTTATCAGCCTTCATCTTTAGGATTAGCTCTAAGACTTTCATTTTGAATGTCTACATCTGTTGATTATGAATGGATGCAAGTAGTGCCATCTTGAGAAAGAAGCATGAGATATGGTGTTTAAGTCCTTAAATTAGAGATTAAGCTGTTTAAAAGTGGTCTCCATTTTCAGATTTGAATAAAGATGGTAGCTAGACCAGTTGTTTAACTTTGTGCCACTTCACATTCTTTATGTAGAGTAGAATGATATCTACTTCATGCTGTACTGAACAGTCTAATATGTGTAGAGTGTTTGGAAGAGTATCTGGCACACAGTAAGCAATATTTGTTAATTATTGCCATTATTTTGAAGCAACAACTACATTTCCTCAGTGCTTGCTGTTTACTTAACAGTGGGATACTAGAAAAAACAAAGGTTTCATCTATTGATTACTTTTTTAAGTGTCTGTGTGCCTGTGCTAAGCCATTTCTTCAGTTCTTGATTACTTTAAAAATCAAACATTTATTGATTTGTTTATTTATTTATTTATTTATTTATTTATTTATTTATTTATTTAATGTGGGAGTGTGCCATGGTGCTCATGTGGAGGTCAGAGGACAACATGCAAGAGTTAGCTCTCTTTTTCCACCATATGTGTCCTGAGGATTTACTCAGGTTGTTGGACTTGGCAGCAAGTGCCTTTTTTGAGGCATCTCAGCTCACTTTCTTGAACGCAAGATCTTTTTTTTTTTTCAAATTTTAAAAATGTAATTCTTTGAGATTATATATGAATATACAGTGCACTTTGATCATATTTTCCCCCTTCTACCTCCTCCCTATGCAGCTTTTACCCTTGAATTCAATTTGTATTGCCCAAATACTCTTTCTTTTTTAAAAAATAAATACTATGCTTTTCAAAAATGATTTATTTTTATTTGTACAAGTGTTTTGATTGCCCGTGGTATCTTTATTGGTATGTGTATAGTGCCCTCCAAGGCCAGAAGAGGGTGCTGGGACTTGAACCTGGGTCCTCCAGAAAAACAGCAAGTGTTCTTATTCCCTGAGCCACCTCTCCAGCCCCCCAAATATTGAGAATGGAACCAGCCCTGTAGCTTGGTGGACCTCACAGGGACCACACCCTCAAAGGAAATGTACTCTTCCTCTCTCAGCAGCTATCACATGCCCGTAGCTCCTTGGTTAGGGGTGGGGCTTCATCACATGCCCGTAGCTCCTTGGTTAGGGGTGGGGCTTCATGCCTACCTCCCCTGTCCATGCTGGGTTTTGTAAAGACAAGATCTTGTTAGGTAGCCCAGACCTGGCCCAAAATCCCTATGTAATTTAGGCTGCCTGTGAACTTGAGAAATTTTTGCCTGTGTTAGTGTTTTCTATAATTTCTTTCAGTAATATTTTGTTATTTTTACCATATGAGCCCTTTTATTATTTCCATTAAATATAATTTTTTCTTTTTCTTTTTTCTTTTTCCTTTTTGTGACAGGGTCTCCCTCTAGCCCCAGCTGGCCTGAAACTCACTATGTAAACCAGAATGACCTTGAACTCACAGAGATCCGCTTGCTTATGCCTCCTGAGTGCTGGTACTAAAGGCATGCACCACCACATCTGGCTCTTCCCTTTTTTAAAAAACATTTTTGAGACAGGGTCTGATATGTAGCCCAGGTTGGTCTTGAACTGTTTCTCCTTCCTCTGTCATCCCCAGGGCTAGAATTTCAGTCATGTGTCACCATACCCAGTTTAAATAGATATATATTTTTTAATTTCCTTTTCAACTATTTTTCAGTTTGTAGAAACAATTGTGATGCTCCGTCTTATTTGTATGATTTTTGTGCTCTGCAGCATTTTGAAAGACCATATTTTAAAATTGTTCTTTTAAAATTCTAACTGAAGTGAAAAATAGAAGCCTTTACAGTTGTCTTGGTGTGGAGGTTGGAGCTTACCTCTACTCCTTCACTTTCATATTGTTTTTCTCCACACGCTTTTAATTTGTTCTGTTTATCCATGTCCCTATTATATCCCTCTTCTACCATAGAGAATTATCATGCATTCTGATTACAGTGGTCTTCCTTTAGAAAACCAGGCATTGATGGAACACAGTTTTAGCTTCTCTATTTCAATGTTAAATTTAGTTTTTTTCTAAAAATGTCAAAAAACAAAGTAAACCCTGACAGACTATCCCTCTCAACATAAACAAGTGACCACAGCTGTACATGATGGCACACACCTTTAATTCCAGCACTCCGGAGGCAGAGGCTGTGTGTTTAACACCAGCCTGGTCTAAAGGGAGTTCCAGGGCAGCTGGGGCTTCAGGAAAAATAAAAACAAAAACACTTATTTTTTAGATAATAGGAGAAATTTGAGCACTAATATAGTAGATGATATTACAGAGTTTGTTTCAGGGGCTGGTAGTTTAGCTCAGTATTCTTCCAGAGTTTCCTGAAGAATGAAGATATGCTTTTGTATTTTAACTTAATACTGAAGATTTTTTTTTTACTTTAGAGAATTTACAGATATGCAGATGTAAATATTATAATGAACTCAATATCCATTACTCAGCTTCAGCTACTATCTATACATGGCCATCAAATCAGTATGGCTTATTTTACATATTTCTCTGACCCTTTTCTACTCAGTTATTCTGAAGTCCCTGGTGTTATGTATGAATATTCCCACATATACTTCTGGTAGTCTTTAGTTTGCTTATGATTACTTTGTCAGTGCAATGAGCTATGCAGCCCAACCTTCTAGGAGACTTTCTGAAATGAACAGACAAACAAAATGCATTGTCACACTAACAAAACAGAAATGACTTTGTGTCTCTGGAAATTGAATCCTGGTCCTTGCCATGATAAGCTTGAACTGTACCACGGAGCTAGGCCTCCAGCTCTCCAGACAGATTCCTTAGTATCATCTAATGCATGTTAGTGGTCACATTTCTCCTATTATGCCAAATGTCTTACTACACTTTTTAAAATTTGTTCAAAGCTATATCTAAACAGGATTTCTACCTTGTTTTTTTGTTTGTTTGTTTTAATTTTTTGAGACATAGTTTCCCCATAGCCCTAGCTAGCCTCAATCTCATAGAGATCTGCCTGCCTTTTCCTCTTGAGTGCTGAGATCAGAGTCTTACAGTGCTACACTCAGCTTCTCCCTTGTAATTTATTACTATATCTTGGTTTAGTTTTTTGTTTTCCAGTGGATGTTTTTTGTTGATTCGGGCGTTTTTGAGACAAGTTATTATGTAACCAAGAATGTTTTCATCAGACTTGATTGTGGCTGAGTCTGACTGAACTTTTGATTCTCCTGCCTTTGTTTGCCAAGTGCTGGGATTACAGGCAGAGCACCACCAAATAGCCAGATTCAGTGAAATTTTTGTATTTATCATATAAATACAAGAGAAAATTAGAATGTCAATGCTTAAAGTGATTTATTTTTTCTGGGAGCTGTCTATATACTTCACTGATTATTTTCTGAGGTTGTTGGCTTATGGGAGGGGGACATTGAAGCAGGGTCTCAGACTACTTTGAACTACTGATCCTCCTGCCTCTACCTCTCAAGTGCTGGTATTACAGGTGTGTGCAGCCATACCCTGTGGTTGGCAGCCTTTTGTTCCCATTAATGTCTAGGGGATTTTTATCTTCTTGGGTAAAGTACTTAGCACATAGTAAGAAATCACTAAGTATGTTGCATTACATAATTTATAGCTGAGTTAGTATAACTTTTTATCTTAAAAAAATTTTTTTTATTTGTTCTAGGAGAATTTCAGACAATATATGACCCTCTCCTCCATCTTCACTACAACTCTACTGCCTCCCTCCAAATTTTTTTTTCTATTATTACTCTTTTTTAAAAGACCTGTTGAGTCTAGTTTGTTTTCCCCCAAATGCTATTGGATGTGGGTCCATCCCTTAGAGTCTTGTCAACCAACCAGGCATCAGACCCTTAAAAACAAACTGACTCTCCTTCTCCCAGAAATTGCAGGTAAATAGTTCCTCATCTAGGACTGGGCTTCTTGCCCACCTCTCCCATCCATGCTGGGTTTTGTCTGACTTGGGCTTGCACAGGTCTTGTGCATGCTGTCACAAACTCTGGGTTCATATGTGTAACTGCCCTGTGATGTAAAGACAATATGGTTTCCTTGTATTTATCTGTCACCTCTGACTCCCAACAATTTTTCCACCTCTCTTCCACAATTATCCCTAGGCCTTGGGAGGAGAGGATGTGATATAGGTGTCCCATTTAGGACTGAGCATTCCACAGTCTTTTATCCTCTGCACACTGACAAGTTGTGGGTCTCAGTGTTAATCACCATCCTGTAAGACAAAACTTCTCTAGTGAGAATTGAGAGACACACTGTTCTATGGATATAACAAGTCATTAGGACTCAGTTTAATATTATATCTGTTTAGCAGAATAATAGTAGTAGATTCTTCCCTACAACCTGTGACCTCTCTAGCTACAGGTTCTTGGTCCTGATAATAGTGCCAGGTAATGGCTCTGTCTTGTGAAGTGGGCCCTAAATCCAGTCAGAAGGTGGTTAATTACTCCCATAACATTCTTGCCACTATTACATCAGTGGGCAAACCTTGCCAGACCAATTGTTATTGTAGGTGAAGAGTTCACAGCTGGGTAAGGTTGTTGTTTACTTTTCTCTTTCAGTAGCATGCAGAGCACCTTCTAGTACTATGAAACTAGGTAGTAGAGATGAAGTTTTGAGGTATTAGCTCAATTTCTCCTTGTTTGTTCTACAACTCACACAGCCAGTATTATGTGAGGATCTTAAAAACATATAAAAGAATCAATCTTTGTGTCTAAAATTCTGACTTTCCTATGTATGTATTTATTTGTTTTTTGAGACAAGGTCCTTCTGTAGCCCCAGCTAGGCTGGAACTCATAGACAAGGCTATTCTTTATCTCATGAAGGTCTGCCTGCCTCTGCCTCCAGCATGCTGTGATTAAAAGTGTGCACCACTATGCTCTACTAGTTATTTAATTTTTTAAAATAATTCTACATAGTTGGGAAAGCATAAGTACATTGTTACCCTACAGAAATGATATCTGTTTCTCTCTCTCTCTCTCTCTCTCTCTCTCTCTCTCTCTCTCTCTCTCTCTCTCTGTGTGTGTGTGTGAGTGTGAGTGTGCATGCACATGCTGTTGGGGATCAAATGCAGGACCTCTTACATGGTAGGTAGATTCTTTATCACTAAGCTGCAACCCAGGTCCCTCTTTCCTAGTATTAAAAGAAATACATGCTGATTGTTGTAATGCTGTGGTCATTATGCATACCGCTTTATATCCGGCTTGTTGCTATTGTCTAAACTGTGCTTATTTTACCATGTTACATAGTCATCACTTTAGAATTTCTACTCCTATTCATTGCTTTGGTTTGAGTAAGTCCCTGTGTCCTTATAGCAATGCTATAGGAAAGTGATGGTGGTGAGCCTATTAGGAGGTCTTTAGGCCATTAATGGCATGCTTTTGAAAGGAATTGTGGGATCCCACCTCTTGGCCATACAGTGGGGAGTTTGCTTTGCTGAGCTTTCCCCACATTGCCAGCATGCTTATTAGAGGGCAGTGACACATTCAGCCTTAGATTGAACTTCAAAACTGTGACCCAAATCAGTCTTTATCTTTCTTTTCTTTTAAAAAGTATAATGTTGGATTGGAAGTGACTCAGCAATTTAGAGGATAGGCTGCTCTTCCAGAGGATCTGGGTTCAGTTCCTAGCACCCATGTGGCAGCTAACAACTGCCCTTAAGTTCACTTCTAGGGAATTAGATGCCCTCTTCTGTCCTCCATGGGCATTGCATATGGGTGCATTACATAATACAGGGAAAACATTCATGCACATAAAATAAAAATAAATAAAGGTTTTTTAAAGTATTATGTTTGTGTGTGTGTGTGTGTGTGTATACAAATGCACATGTAATAGTGCTCATGTGGGGATCAGAGGACAACTTTTGGAATTGGGTCTCTCCTTCCAGCAGGTGGGTCCCAGGGATTGGGACCCATCAGATTTGACGGTCACCTTTTAAGCAATCTCACCCACCCAATCTTTTTGACAAGTTTCTTCTTTATGTTCTTCAGTGATACAGGGTGTTCAGGAGACCTGTATCTTATGATAAGGCTGCATTAAGAAAATAAATACTATATTCCTTAAGAGCAAAATCCCTTATTCGTCAGATTATAAAATCTGAGAAACACTGATAACTCACACTTATCTTATAATAGATCATTCTTTTTAACTTGTTTAAACCTTGTTGCTTTTTTCTGATAGGCCTCATGATCTCAGGAATGTAACTATGCTATATAAAGCATTAAGGGGCAGGATATAAGAAGCAGACTTGTTTTCAGATCACTTATGAAGTCCCAAAGGTATTAAATGATTTAAATCAGTAAAACAAAATTTTAAGACAGGATTTCACTGTATAGCCTAGGCTAGTCTAGAAATTGCTGTGTAACTCCGGCTGGCCTCAAACTTAAGTTCTTCTTGCTTCGGCCTCCTGGGTTCTGGGATTGTAGGCATGTTCCACCATGCTCAGTAAACACTAGTTTTAGAAAACGGATGCCTTATTTTAAAACATTTTGATTTGGGTCACTGAAGATTTGCCAAACAGAGGGCTTTTGTAATGTTAGTCCTTTGTCAATGTGTTCCACATAGTTCCATATAAAATTAAATCCTCTGACTATGTGATAACATCAAAGACATGCCTGAAGGGTACTTAGTTTTTTAAAAGAAGGTGGGGGATATACTTGGAAAAACCAGTATAAGAGGCTCTTTGCAATACATCAAACATGAACTTGTCTGGACACTGCAGGTTTTGAAGTATATATAGGAATCCAGATTGACTCATTACTTTTAAGCTTCATGTCAGTAAAAGACAAAAGAGAAATGTTATGAATGATTGTACTTGAGATATATGGTCTTTGCATAGACAGCCAAAGAAAGCTCTCAAAAGGCACTTACAGGCATCTTGATACTCTGCTCTATGTAGAATTTTTGGTTTTGGTTGCCTCATTTGACCAAAACATAATAAAATGATAATGCTGATAACACCATATACAGTGATCACAATATAAGCTATATGCATTTCCCTTAAAACTAAGAATAAAGTCTCCCATTTCTGTTGAAAATCAGCAATTTACAAACTGGATCACTTGCAGGGTGGAATGCTGGAGGTATTGCCACCAGTCTTCTAGAATCTTTCTAGCATAATTGTATCCTTTCATT
Source organism: Eospalax fontanierii (assembly GCA_035773235.1). Taxonomy (NCBI): domain Eukaryota; kingdom Metazoa; phylum Chordata; class Mammalia; order Rodentia; family Spalacidae; genus Eospalax; species Eospalax fontanierii. The sequence goes on from CM069538.1 coordinate 62,196,089, forward strand.
ATTGTTTATTCCAATATCTTAAATTGTTACTAGAAAGCTAGCAGAGTTAATCTTAGCACTTAGGAGGCAGAGGCAGGTGGATATCTGTGAGATGGAGGTCAGCCTGGTTTACATAGTGAATTCCAGACCAGTTGGGGCTGCAGGGAGACCCTGTCTCAGAAAACAAAAAAACATTAAATTAAAAAAGAAGAAGAAGAAGAAGAAGGAAACTAGGCAGAGTTTGGGGACAGAGTTGGACTGCTTTAAAGAACTAGGACAGTATGGAGTGGTAACATGAAAGCACAACTATATTTGGACTCAGTGTTGGATTGCTCTAGTTATCTGTTTCACTTATTCTTAGGTGTTTCATCAAAAATTACCAAAAAAGAATATTTATGTTAACACTATAAGATCAACAGTTTGGGGAACTGGAGAAATGACTCAGAGGTTAAGAGCACTGACTGCTCTTGCAGAGAACCTGGGTTCAATTCCTAGCACCCACGTGGTGGCTCACAACTGTCTGTAAATTCCAGTTCCAGGGCATCTGACGCCCTCTTCTGACCTCTGGAGGCATTGCATGACATGGGTGCACTTACCTACATGCAGGCAGTACACCCATACACATAAAATAAAAGCAAAATAATAAAATGCATCTTTTTTTTTAAAGATCAAAAGTTTTGGCTATAGTACTAGTAGCCTATTCATTAAAAACTCTAGGTAGCTCACACACTTTCTTATTTGCATTCAAAACTGCAAATTCAGTAAAATTCACAACAATTAGTTCATTTATCTTGAAATGAATGTTAAACATTAAATATAGCTTATAACAATACAGAGTTTGTAGTTTAGAATAAAAATAATTTATTAAATAGAGAAATACTAGTAATATATTTTGGCATAGTCAAAATATTTGATCTATAGATAAAACTGTTATAAAAAGGTAATACTGGCTTAAGCATTTATATTTGAAAATGTAAGTAACTAACTTTGAAGTGATTAAAGGCATTGTGTGTGATTTTTATGGGTAAAGAACTAAAACAAGAATGAGCAGCATTGAATTTTATTTAAGCATCTCAAACTGAACTGTTGCCTCATTTCTGAAACTTGTTTAGTATAATATTGCTTCGTATACTTGCCCTTGACAGTTTCATTTCCTCCAAAATTCCTATTATGAATGGGTGCAGGATGAGTTGTAGTGCAGTACTTGGTCTTTGGAGCACTGCTTCCTCAGTAGGTGTCTCAGGTTGCCAGTGTTACAGTCCCGAATACTTTGTTGAACAGACTGCCTGTTCATACAGGAGCTGCATTGTTGTATAGCCTCATTCCTTCCGATGGGTGTGGAGCAGGATTAAAGCACAGTTTATAGGGATTCTAATTGTAGATGCCTAATTGACTTGATGAATAGCAAATGCTAAAATTTAAACACGCACACATCAGCCCGTTTCAGGGCTGATCTGCGTGACAGAACAAATGCCTCTCAGGTGTCAAGTGCTCACAAGATAAAAGAATCGCCTTTCCATATTTCCCAAGAATTTTCTTTTGAAGTTTGTATGAATTTTCCACCTCATTGTTTCTTTTCTTAAAATGGTGCATGGCAAGAATCCATTTCATCTTTGGCTACATTTTTCATTTGTAAAAACAGACCTGAGACTTAAAAGTCAGCCAAAATTAAAAACAAGAGAATCCTCCAACAAGCAAACTTCCCCACATTTTGTGAAAGAGAGAAGAGAGAAACTGTGGATGTCAGTGTTTACCATAGTGGGACCATAAGTTTTTAATTCTGGAAGAATGACACCTATTGAGTACTTTCTGGGGCTGTTGAGTTCTTAGCACCTATAAAAAAAGGAAGTGTCTCAGGTCAGGAATTTGGCAGATGTGAAAGACTTTAAAAATCAGAAGATCACACTTGTTTACTTTTACCACTGTTAAAGACATTTTTTTTCCTTTTTATGGTTTTATATTTTATGTTTTGTGAATTCTGTTTCTTTTTGCTTTTTATTTTAGTCTGTTCTAGAGTCACATGCAGCTATAGAAAATAGTGCAGAGACCCAGTGTACCCTTTGCCTACTTTTTTCCACTGGAAGTGGGAAAGCATATATTTTGTTTGGTTGGTTGATGGTTTTTGAGATAGGATCTCATTCTAAAGCCCAGATTGGCTTCAAACACATGGCCACCCTGCTGCTTTAGCCTCACAAGTGCTAGGATTATACATGGGAGCCACCATGCGTGGCCATAGTTTATACTTATAGTACATTATTGCAATCAAGAAATTTTTATTAATATAATCTATTCTTATTCAGATTCCATAAATTCTATGTGCATGTATGTGTGTGTGTGTGTGTGTGTGTAACCTAGGCTTAATGTGTGTATGGGTATGTATTTAGTTCTGTTCAATAAAATTTAGTTCAATAAAATTTAGATTGTATCTACCACCAAAGATTCTTCATGCCACTAATTTATATCCCTAGCTTCCTTCATCCCACCCTTCTTCAAGTCTCGGGTCATTATAATCTGTTCTTCATATCTAATTTTGTCATTTCAAGAATGTATAAGTAAAATCATACAAAAAACTTTGTTTTTACTCAAAACAGTTACCTTTGAGATCCATTTAAAGTATGCATGTATCAATAGTTATTCTAAAAAGAGAGACTCACTGTGTAGTTCAGGCTCGCTTCAAACTTGCCATTCCCCTCTCTCTGTTTCCCAAGTACTAGTATTATAGCTCTGCACTACCACACCTGGCCTGAGTCCATGTCTTTTTATTCCTCAGTAAATTCTGTGGTATATAGCTGTGCCACACATTCTTGTTGTTGTTTTTAACTTTTTCCTATATTTTTGTTGTTGCTAAATGTTACTTGCTGAAGAGCATTTGGGTTGGTTGTAGTATGCAGTTTTTATGACTGAAACTACTATAAACATTTGAATACAGGCTTGTGTATGACTTTTTCTCCTTTCTTATTCGTAATATTTTGTTTATTTAAATTATAGACTGCATCATTGAGAGTAAAGTGTGTCACATCAACTGAACATTTCTTAGGACTAATTCAAAAGACAGAACAAAAATATATCATCCCTCAAATTCTCCACAGCTTTTATTTTGCCTATCTGGATTTCCTGACATTAAATCATTACCTGTGGGGACATTAAGAGTAGACTTACTCATCAATATCTGTGTGACCATGGTTAATAAATGTGAAGGTATATTTTCAAAATTCTTGATTGTCTAAACTATGTTGTCCAAAAGATTATACTAAATTACAAATATGAAAAATCCTGTTCTTAGAGATGATAAATATCTTAGTGTTTCTAAAGACACCATGTGTATAAGTATATAACTTAACTAGTATCCATGAACTACCAAAGGCAGATAATAAGTAATCTTTGATTTTTTTTTAGAATTTAATCAACTAATAGCTATTTCTTGGGGACTAATTATGCCCAAATAAAAATATTCTTAGATGGGCATGTTGACCCACATCTACATCTGAGCATTTAGAAGGCTGAGGCAGGAGAATCATGTATTTGGAACCAACTTGGCCCACATAGTGAGTTTGAAGCTAGCCTGAGCTACATAGGGAGCCCTGGATTTAAGGAAAGAATTAAAGAAATTCTTAGCAGACTGTAACAATTTCTGGATAATTAGTCTTTAAAGTAATTATAATATCTGTGATTGAAGAAATTACACAATAGTAAGAACATCTATATTTAGGAATTGAAAAGTAAATAGAGGCTTTTTGCTCCCTTTACATTAATCAAATTTGTAGAAAATGGAGAGTATGGAGAAAATGAAAAGCAATACTCAACCTTGAAAATACAACCTAATGTGATTTTTAATGTCCCCTCCCCCCCCTTTTTTAAAGACAGACTCAACTGTGTAGCCCAGGTTGGCCTCAAACTTTTGATCTTCTTGTCTCAGCCCTCCCAAGCTCTGATATCACAGGTGTATACCATCAGGCCCAGTTTAGTGTATTTTTAAAAAATATTTTATTTAAATTTTATGTATATGAATGTTTTGCCATCATGCATGTAAGTGCATCCATGTCCTGCAATGCCTATGGAGGTTAGAAGAAGGCATCGATCTTCTGGAACTGGAGATACAGACAGTTAGTTGTTAGCCACCACATAGGTGCTGGGAATTGAACCCAAGTTCTGTGCCAGAACAGTTACTGCTCTTAACCACTGAACCATCTCCAGCCCCCTTAGTGAATGTTTTAAGAGTGTTTTAATTGAGGATTGTACAGATTGTGTAATACATCTATACTGCAGATAGTGTAGTATTATTAAATGAACTTTATTCCATAAAGTGATGCCTTATATATAATATTTTACTTAAACATTCTGACTTTGAATATTTTACATTAATGAAATTATTTGAATATTTTTTTGTGGCTATGAGTTTCTCTGTGGGTTAGAACTCAAGAAATCAAATACTGATAAGAATCATTTTTGATATATTGTTAAATTTCTTTGCCAAGAATTTACCAGTTTCTAATATCTCCAGAAAGGTATGGATGTATAGTTTTATAGCGCTCTTCCCAATATTGTCATCACTATTAGTAATTAATTCTTTTGGTTTTCATTTATATTTAGTTGCTAGTAGTGATATGTATTTTCATTTGTTAGTGGTTGTTTTTCCTTTATTAGTTACTGTTCATGAAAATTAGAAATACCTTCCAATTTAATTTTCCTTGCCATTTAGTTTTGTGTCAGACTTAATTAAAATTGAGAATACATGTAACAGGGGTTTTATCTTGAGATAAAAATCATAGTGCCATTTGTTAAGTACTTTTCTATAAGCAATTTTGCTTCTAGTTCAGGACTTCCTGCCACAATCTAGTTTGATCCGGAAGACTTGAGCTACATAAGCACTCTTTCTGTTACCAAATATGCAGGCTATGCCAGGACATATACCTGCATTTATAGTGAACTGCTAATTATATGTTTGCCCTCACTATTAGAAAGGAAATAACTCACTTTCATTCTACTTGGCTGTCTTATAATAGATAAAAGCAATAATGCTGCAGATTTATTTTTGTGGCCTCAGGGTACAAGTAAGGAGAATACACTGTACAACAAATGGTCCTGGTTCATTATCCAGAAGCCAGACTAAAGTAACTTAATAGTGAAGTGTTTGCCTAAAAAGGAACTTAGATAACTGCTTTAGAGTTAGTACAATATGTAATAAAATACTGTGCTTTTTTTCTTTATTACTTCCAGGTTTACAAATAAAAGTAACCAAACTGAAAAAGGAACGAATTTTGTAAGTATCAGCATGCAATGCCAATGTCTTATGTAGTTATTGATACTGATAACCAATTTGACTTCAGTGTCCTGTTTCACAAGAAATTGGCTTTACTTGGGTTAACTGATAGAGATTTTTAGGTTCTAGAGTAAAAGAAATAAGATTTTAAAATAGTTTTACTATAATCTTTTTAATAGTTTTTATTTTAGCAAAAAGAAAAGTCTTACTGGCATTCTTTGCTCTGCTCTGTTAATACCTAGAATTTAAAATATTGCAAGCAGGAGTGGAAAATAATTCTGGGATTTCTAAACTTGTAAGAAATGGAAGTCAGACATGGTGGTACATACCTATAATCCCAGAACTTGTGAAATAAAGACAGCAAGAATAGGAGTTCAAGACTATCTCATTACATAGTGAATTTGAGGCCAGCCTGAGCTACATAAAACCCTGTTTTAATTAAAAAACGGTGGCAGCTGTGTTGGCACATTCCTGTACTCCCAGAACTTCAGAAGTATACTCAGGAAGATCAGGAGTTCTAGGTCAACATTATCTACATAACAAGTTCAAGGCTAACCTGAGCTGTAGGGGACCCTGTCACAACAAAACAAGCAAACAACAACAAAGAACAATAAAGCTGAGCCTGGCGGTACTCCTGTAATCCTAGCACTTTGAAGGTATAGACAAGGAAGAAAAGGGACTAGAAGCCAGTAGGGGCTGCAGAGACTCTGTCTCAAAAGATCATACACACATAGAATATATAAATGTGTGTGTGTGTGTGTGTGTGTGTGTATAGACACATATGTATGGATGCTAAATAGGTATTCTGAGACTAACTTTAAGCAATTTGGAATTACTAGACGACCCCCTGACTTGCTTTGGTTATTAAACTGGCAATCAGGTTGATTTTCAAGTTAGGAGTAGACTTTATTCAGGGTTCTTTAGAGTTTCCACATTTGGGAAGTAGATGGCATTGTTTAATATCAGTGTCATTATGCAGATGCTTTATATTGACTTTACCTATGAACCTCAGATGTTTTATGTTCCTAACACTCCAGACTATAATTGAAAACTAGGATTACTGCCACCTATCTAAAATTTGGGAACTTTTCCCTCACATCTGCAAAGTCATATTTGATAACAGAGATATCCAGAAATAATAAAATCAAAAAACTTTAAATGTTTTTTGTATAAAATAACAATTGTGTATGCTTTGTAACATTTTAAGTGTTTTATATGGTTGAAACTGTATGTTTCTTTTTAAACGCATGATTTAAAATTTCTGTAATCATAGAATAAGCCATTTCTGTTTCTGTAATAAAATTGTGTTTGGTACCCACAATTGAGAGATGTTTATTGATAAAGGGAGTAAGTAGGCTTTTTCAGTATAGGAATTTAGTATCTATCTCTCTTATTAGATAGATATTTTCTTACTCAGGAAAACATATACAAGAAAACAATCAAAAATTACTTTTCTAGTAAGGAAAATATTTTCTTTCACAAAAGGGCCCCTAATAGAGACATTTAGCATTCTTAATTAGAGACTCAAAATTCATTAAAGACTCAGAGTGCTTCTTTCTTCTCTACCATTGTTAGTATTTCACTTTTCCTCTTAGACTTGACACCACAGCAAGATGGCCATATGATTGTAATAATCATTTGAAGGACTTCCTTGTATCCCATTTTATTAGTTACTAACATTTTTCACAACAGACCTCTGACTTGCTCTTAACTTATTGACCATAACTTTGTAATCATTTATAAATAGCCACACAGGAATTGAGTTAGCATAGTTGGTTCAGATTAATGGATTTGACACTACTTTATCTGTATTAGAGTGTAGCAAAAAGTAAATACATTTTTGATACTGAGTGCTGGGATTCTCACTTTTAGGAGAAAGAAGTTAACAGATTCAGACAGGAAAAAGCTTGAATCACATCTGTGCCATTTGATAGGGAATTGGAATTATCAACAGGCACTCATGGTTTATATAAATAGATACAAATGTTAGTAAGGATTTGTGTTAATGTGGATGAGCACATATGTGTATATTTTAAGCTTGGTCTTTTGAAAAGGCCTAAAAGCATGGACACCTCAGTATTCATGAGCACACTGCATGTATATATGTATCTCAGGTCTTGATTTTTAACCGATGTTTTCCAGTAAAAGAGTCAGTGTTATTTGAAGAAATGTTAATAACGATTCTAGGCTTTTGGCATACCAGATGAACTGGAACATTTCATGCTGCCAGAAAATAAATACATACTTAAAAAGTTGTAATAGAAAACAACTTAGCAAAGAAACAGTGGTAATGATTACTCATTCCTCCCACAGAATGATGCCTTTTCCTCAATAGAATTACAGTTAGTAAAGGTAGCAGGAATGGTGGAGATACAAAAATCACTTATTTGGAAAGCTTCACAGAAATGATTACTAAAGGCAGTTATCATGACTGAAGATAAAATAAATGGATGATAGTATGAAAAGAATCTATTTGTAAAGATCATAGATTCCTTAATATATCTCCCCACAAGTTACTAACTATAAAGAGAAAAATGTGCATTACAACTGAGAAACAGCCAAGGTCACAATCAGGTGACCAAAGTTAACATCACTAGTAGTGAGATTTAGCTACCTCATGTATCTCCTGATGTAGTGCAGTGAGGTGGGCACAAGGTTGGTTCTCTCATATTCTTAGCAAAACCACAATTTTATAATGGGGAACAACAGGTCTTTGCAGTGATGTCTACATTGTGAAAGACAAGATGAACAGTTTTCCAGATTGGAGAAGACATGACAATTAAATACAGTGTAGAATCCTAGATCATAGAAGTGATATTAAAGGAAGAGTTGGTAAAATTTAAATAGGGTTTATTAATTAGGTAATACTATTGTTATCATTTTTTATTTTGATGATTATGATTGTTGTATGTTTATAACTTATTTTTAGGTATGAAATTATTTCTAAAGTAAAACTTTAGAAAATAAGTCACTAGATATTAAGGAAATGAAGACAAATCTCAGTAAGAAATAAACTGGAAAATTAGCTATTGAGTAAACAACCAAAAATGTTCCTATAGTCTATCACTAACTCCAAGTAGCTAGTGAAGAGTCATAGCTAGTACAGCTCTTGGAGCACAATATTTCTTACATGGTACAAATTTTGTTTCTGGGTATCAGAATTTCATAAGCTGTACAGCCTTCTAATGCTCTCTAATATTGATCATATTACCTTATATTTATATATATATATATATATATTACATGATTTCAGAAAAATTCTTTATAAGTTCTCCCTATGGTATAAATTACTCCAAAATTAAGTAATAAAATTGCATCTATATTGGATGAGGCAAAAAATATAATTACTTACTAAGTAAAATTTGTTTTTCTGTCCACTTGAAATATAATAGAAATATCTTTTTGTAACTTAGGAATAGACTTTTTTCTTTGGTAAAAATATTTGAATGATTTGCATTTTAAAATTATGAATACTCTCATTCTGCTTTATTCATCCTCATTTTTTTCTACAGGTGAGCTAGTGATGTTCTTTATAAGCTTTCTTAATCAGAATGAGTATTATCAGTGATAATGATACTGATGGTGATAATCCTATGATTTATAAACCAAATGAAGTAGCATAACGGCTGGATATTGGAGTCCCAAATCTCCCCTGTGTAGTACATATAACAGTGCTGTATGGGAGTTCTTGTTCCCCTTGACTTTAATACTGAAAGTTTGTTATGTAAGTGCAATGCCCATGAAGTCAGAAGAGGGCATCAAATTCCCCTGGGAGTGGAATTATGGAGAGTTGTTAGCTACCATGTGGGTGCTGGGAATCAAATCCGGGTCCTCAGCAAGAGCAGTCGGTGCTCTGAACCACTGAACCATCTCTCCAACCCCAACTATCACATGTTTTTAAGGATATTGTTTTATTGAAATGTATCCTTCATGTAGACCTAGTAATATTTTCTTTCTTAAACCATTTTTATTTATTATTTTGTTTTCATTTTATGTGTGAGTATACTGCCTTCATGTATGTAAGTGCACCCATGTCGTACAGTGCCTGTGGAGGTCAAAAGAGGGAGTTGGATCACCTAGAACTAGAGTTACAGACTGTTGTTAGCTGCCATGTGGGTACTGGGAATTGAACTTGGGTCCTCTGTAAGCACAGCCAGTACTCTTAATTGCTGAGCCAGGTATCTCTCCAGTGCCAGACCTAGCAATATTTTCCAAGATACTATTTTAAGTGATAGCTTTATGATTATAAGGTAGTATTTCATTTTCTTTTGATTCAAAGTAATTTCCCTATAGAGTAATCTCAGAAACCCTCTAGATTTGCTTTTATAAATGTGCTTTTTATAAGTAAACTTTTTATACAAAAGTATTACTTCATGCCTCTAACTGAATAGCCACCTGAAGAAACTCCTTAAATTTGTAAATTAGTGCTGAATATCACTTTCTCAAAAATCACTTATAACACTTCTGAATATAAAGGAATGGAAATATATCCGGTTATTCAGTGAGTGGTAATAGTGGCAATTCTTTGTACAGTTCAGCATTTGATTCTCTTAGAAGCTTCTTTAAAGCCTGTGGTCCTCAGATAAAATGGGTACAGGGTGGGGAATAGTGGTTTATAAGCAAAATGAGAAGCTAAAATCCCTCAGTAACTAAAAGGTTAGGGGTATAGTTCACTTTACCCCCAGCACGAGTTAGATTTTTGCATACTGGGGCCAGGAACTTGTATTTGTCTACGTTATATCTGCTACTTATCAAAAGAAATAATTGTCATAATGGGTAATTAATCAATCTGATAACTTTATCACCGTTATTTAATGAAAAAACAATAACTTAATTTTTCTAAGGAAAAATAATAAGCATAATACCTACCCTAATCAGCCAATTAGCTTCCTTATTAAGAAACTTTTTCTAGCTGAGAAATAAACTGCTCGCCAACAAATAAATCTTTATTTCTAATTAAGGAATTTTAAAAATTACAAAGAAAAAATGCCCCTCAATTCTGCAGGACTGTTTTCATATTTTTATTCCTATCACAACGGGGATATCACACATAATTTGAATAGAGACAGTGGGAGTCAAGATTGTCTGTTACTTACATTAGCATGTTAAGAAAATGATAAGCTACATCTTCATAAGCAGTTTAGCAAAGTTGCTGTCGTGATAGCATCCAAATCCATTCTTTCCTCTGTGTTTCAGCATTGTGTTACAAATGCCTGGTACTTAGGATAACACTAATTTAGCACACAGAAATATTTCAGAGTATGTTCTAGTCTAATTTGCACTGATTAATAAGACAGTCAAACATCATTTTTTGAAGTTTTGTGTGTATATGCATGTGTGTACAGATACATATGTATATATGTGGCCATGTGTATGCTGAGGTCAGAGGTCAGTGTTGGGGGTCTTAATTGCTTTCTACCTTATTTTTAAAGAGTCTCAGTGAACCTAGACTGGTTGACTAGCTCCAAACACTTTCCTGCTTCTACCTTCCTAGCAACTGAAGTTATAGGTGCACACTGCCATGCCCAGCTTTTTATGAGTTCTGGGTATCTGAGCTCAGGATCTTATACTTACATGGCAGGAACTTATTGACTGAACCATCTCCCCAGCCCAGTGTTTTGTTATTCGTTATATATATATTTTTTTTTAACTTTAGAGATGCACAAAGACTAGAAGAATTCTTCACCAAAAATCAACAGCTGAGAGAGCAACAAAAAGTCCTTCAGGAAACCATTAAAGTTTTAGAAGATCGGTAAGTTTGGTACTTGAGTAAAACATTATTTCCTCCTCAATAGGGAATCCGTTGACTTTAATTTTAATCAGTTCTGGAATTAAAGTGATTTTTTTTCCCCCTCAGCCTTCTGTCATCTTTGAATAAGTCCTTTCTGATACTGAGGGTATAGTCTCCCAGGTTGGTCTTTTGTTTTTTCTCCATTAATGATAGCATTCATATAGTTTCACCTTAAAATGGTATCTTTAGCCTTTTATATAACAGGAATTTAAAGGTAATAATGGTCTAATCATTTGATGCTTTAATTCCTTTTTACTTCTAAGTAGATGGGAACTTATACAATTTTATTTCTGTCTTTTTTTTTCTTATTCCACTTTCTTCCCTGTACATTTTTTCACTTTCTACCAATTTAGAGATTTATCTTTCTGAATATTTCTGAGATAACATAATCACTTACTTTACATCCATTCACAGACCTTTTCTTTTCCACTTCAGTGAGATCTACACCCAGGATTAGAAAGGTCTTCCAGAATTTTGTGCTTTCCATTTTCATGTACATTACAAAAAGGCTAATTGATTTGAACTTTCATCTTTTCCTTTAGTAATTAAATAATCTTTTATTACTGTTTATTTAATTGTGTGCACATGTGTGTGCCACAATTTGCATTCAGAGGTCAGAGAATAACTGTGGTAGTTGGTTCTCTCCTTCCACCATGTGGGTCCCAGGGACTAAATTTAGGTAGTCAGATTCAGCTACAAATGCCTATACCTGCTGACAATTACATATAAGTTCCATGATGTAAGGATATAAAAATAGTATTTTTCCAAGCGCCTAGATCCAACACCTAGAGTATAATAAGGACTGAAATATCTGTTACGGAATCTGAATTAAAGACACAGGGAGTTTGAATCCAGACACATACCGGTGATCCAAAGCACATAGATGGTTCACAAAATACTGCCTGTTGTGGTAAATGGACATTCACAAAGCTGACAGTTCGAGATGACGGGCAACTTCAGCTTGCAGATGCACAGAATATTCGATTATTTTGGAATGGTGAAATGGTTAAGCAGGTAAAGGTGCTTGCTGCCCATTCTGAGACAAGAGGATTGCCATGTGTTGGAGGCCAGGTTGCTGAATAACGAGTTCCAAGACAACTTGGACTACAGTGTGAGTTAAAAGAAAAAAACAAAACAAACAAAAGACAACCTGTTTATTCTGATTTCTGGTACCTTTCCTGTATAGTTGGTCATTAGCAAATTGTTTAGGACCCAAAGTTACTATTTAGAGATAAATTTCAAAATAAAGTTTTCTTTATTTTGTGTGACCTGACTTAGTACAGTTGGCTCTTATTTTCTTAGCTATTTAAGATCTGCCCGTCCAGTGTCTTCTAAAGAGTTTTTTACTTTATAGTTAAGGTTAGTTATCCTTTGCATCTTACACTTCCTTCTCAAGTGAGTTTTCTTTCCCTACACCTTCTCTGAGAAGAAATATCATGGATGAATACCCCCCTTCCCATGGAAGTGCTCTATAAACAGTTAAAATCTGTATTAATTCTGTAATTTCTTTATTTAGCACTAGACTCTTTTCTCCTTATAATCTGTTCTACCTCTGATCATTCTAGTCACAAATTTCATGTGGATCCCACTTCATTGTGGCATTTAAGTGTTCTCTTTCGTTTCTTTCTTCCCTCCTTTCTCTATCCTTTTTTCTTTTTCTTTAAAAAAAAATTATGTGTTTGAGTGTTTTGTCTATGTGTATATAAGTTCATCCAGATCGTGCAATGTCATCAGAAACCAGAGAAGAACCTAGGATCCCCTGAAAGTGGAGTTAATGAATGGTTATAAGCTGCCATGTGGATGCTGGGAGTGAGTGCTTTTAACCACTGAGCTGTCTCTTCAGACTCCTTTTTTTTTTCTTTGAGATAGGTCCTTGCTATGTATTCCAGGCTGTCTTCAAACTCATATTCCTCCTGCCTCAATCTATTGACTGCTGAGGTTATAGGCTTGTATGTTGTAGTGCCCTGCATCATTATTCCTTTTAATGTAAGAGCTTATATTCATTGAATATTCACTTTGTATTCAGGCATCTAACATTTACTGTTCAGATTAACACTGTAAGATAAGGTAATAAGTTCACTTTGCTCATAAGAAAACAGCTAGCAAGGAATGAAGAAACTTTCCCATAGTCAATACTTAATGAGATTAAATCTGAAACTCCCCTTTGTATCGATAGCTTCTGGTGTTTCATATAATGTTTTAATTTTATTACAACTTTAAATGATCATCCCATAGTATTTATGCTGGATTTAAAATGACCAGAACTCATATTCTGAAACACTAAGTCTTCATCATTGCCTGTTACATAGCCTTTTTTCTTAGAAGGTTGTAGGGTGTTTTTTTTGTTGTTGTTGTTGTTTGTTTTTTTTAATTACCACCAAATACTATCTCTAAATATACTTTTGGTAAAGCTTTGCCTTACTTGAGGTTCAGTTACCTGCACTAACATGGTAGCTAGCAACCATCTCTAACTCCAGTTCCAGGATATTGAACACCCTCCTTTGACCCCCATGGCCATTGTACACACGGTTGCATTTATATACATGCAGGTAAACATTCATACACATTAAATAAACCAAGAAAATTATTTCATTTTAATTCTGCGTCATATATAAGAATAGTATCTAGAGCAAGCTTATAAAAATCTTTAAAATTTTTAAGATTTATTTTTTTACTTTCATTTATGTTTATCTGTTTGTGTATATATGTTTGCACATATATGAGTGTCAGTGGAGGCCAGAAAAGGGTGTCAGATTCCCTGGAGTTGGAGTTACTGGTTGTTATGAGCTGTCTACTGAAGGTACTAGAAACTGAACTCCAATCCTCTGCAAGAGCAACAAGCACTCTTAACCACTGAGCCATCTCCCCAGTCCCCTAGAACAATCTTTAAAAGAATATCAAAATTGATGTTTTATTGAGAGCTTTGAAAGATAACATTTTGTTAAAGTTTTTGTTTTGTTTTGTTATTATTTTTATTTTTTGATGGACATAGTAGTACATGCCTTTAATCCTAGCACTCAGGACGCAGATGCAGGTAAAACTCTGTGAAATTGAGGCCAGCCTGGTCTACATAGCAAGTTTCAGGCCATCTGAGTCTATGGGGAAACCCTGTCTCAAACTCTGTCCCCCAAAATAAACAATAAATACAAACAAATTTTTTTGGAAAGATAAAAAGGAAAGAAGAAAAAAACTCCTTGGATAAACTTTAAAACTGATAGAGATTCACAAAACTTTACTCAGAATTTCAGTGTGCAGTAACTTCAGTGTATGGTAATTTCAGTGTAACTTCAGTATACACTAATTTCAGTGTTCAGTAACTTCAGTGTAACTTCAGTGTACAGTAACTTCAGTGTACGGTAATTTCAGTGTAGAGTAATTTCAGTGTATGGAAAGTGATGCAGTAGCATGAGTCCAGTTTAGCTAAGAATGTACTGAAGGATTGGTATTAAACTAGCTGATCTTCCACTGTAATTGATAAATCAGTTCTTTAGTTCTTCATGAAGTTCATATGCAGACACATAGTCATTAAGTTATTCCTAATCCCAAAATTCAAAATTTAGAATGCTCTGAGATCCCCATAATTTTCAGTGTTATGTCAGCACTCCAAACTTTAGATTTAGGATCATTTCCAATTTTAGACTTTTAGATTAGGATCTACAAATACTCTGAAAGCCAAGATACTAAAAATCTGAAAGTTTCTCCTTCTCAAATGTGAAAAGGGGGATACTCATCCTGCATAAGGAAAAATGCTTGAGTAGATGAAAAGTTTCTGTTCTTGTTTCGTAGGTTGAGAGCAGGATTGTGTGATCGCTGCGCAGTAACTGAAGAACATATGCGGAAAAAGCAGCAGGAGTTTGAAAATATCCGACAGCAGAATCTTAAACTCATTACGGAGCTTAGTGAGTTTCCTTTCTTCATTTGCTAAGTAGTCAAAGCACAATGTACTGTTGTTAAAACCTGTCAATAAGTTGGTTGTGATTATATGAACTGCTCACATTTAAAAAATTGAGGTAAGAGTTTACACATCTTCACGTTTATAGATTTAAACTCATTGTTAATGCTCGTTTTTGTGAACTTGTGAAGCATCTAGCCAATTGCTCCATGTTTCTGTGTGATGACTTGGCCAGACAAACATGCTGCTACTGCTGCCGCCTTCTTCAAATTCCCTCATTGTGCTCAGTGACATATTGTTTCTGCCTGCCTTTCCTTTCTTTGCTTTTATTTCTTCCAGGCACTGAATTTGGAGCAAAGTATGTCCTTTCTTCACATTCATTTGATCTTTTCTATTTGAAAACCCTTTATTTGTGTTCTTTTTAGTCAGTATTGAAATGTTATGTTGCATTTAAAATTATTTATTTGCCTTTTCTATTTGCTTTTGAGACAAATAAAAACATGATCCACATTGGTCTTGAACTAGAAATCCTCAAGCCCCTGCCTCCCAGGTGCTGAGATTGCAGACATGTACCACTAAGACTGGTGATCACAATCCATTTTTTAAAAAATATTTTACTTCTTATTTTTATGTGTACGTTTGTATTGCCTGCTTGTGTGTAAGTGCACCCGTGTTGTACAATGCCTGCAGAGGTCAGAAGATGGTGTTGAATCACCCAGAACTATAATTACAGATAGTTGTTAAACACCAGTGTGTTAAACTGGGAATTAAACCTGGGTCCTCTGCAAGAGCAATCAGTGCTGTTAACCTCTGAGCCATCTCTCTAGCCCTATTACCATCCATTTTAAAAGTTTAATACTTGAATCCTCTTCTGAACAAAGCAGGATCTGAAAGTCCTTTAACTATGATTGTATCATTTATTTTTTTTAACCTTACAAGTTAGACATCTTTTTAAAAATTATTTTCATTCAGTTCATCATTTTTACTTATTTTTTTCTTTTTATTTTTTACTACATTTTTATTTAGTGTATGGTTTAGGCTAAAATGGATCTGAGATGTCAAGTTCAGTTCTCTATCTAAATGTAATGCCTGCACCAAATTTCATCCCTTAAATCTATAGGGTTGAAAGAACCAACTCCAGAAAGCTTTCCTCTGACCTTCACAAGTGCCCATACACACACATACACACACACACACACACACACATACACACTCACCATACATTAAATAAAAATGTAATAAAAAATTTAAAAAGAAAAATAAATAAAAATGATGAATCAAAAATAAAAACAAAAACTAGGAGCTAAAACCTGAGCAGCATAAGCAGTTTTTTGTTTATATTTTTGATAATTATGGCAGAATGTCAGAATTCATTAGATTTCTCCTCCTGTGACCTCAATAATTTGGTAAAAATTATGATTTCTATATAAAATCTGATTGTTGTTGTTGTTTTGGGTTTGTTTGGTTGGTTTCATTTGTTTGATTTTGCATTTGTTTGGGATTTTTTTATCTTTTTAAGACTGGGTCCCCCTGGCTGGTCTTGAACTCACAGAGATCCTCCTATCTCTGCCTCCTGAATGCTAGAATTAAAGGTTTGTGCCACCTCTCCTAGATTACCTTGTCTTTTTTTTAAAATTGATTCATCAACCTTCAAAACATTTCTGAAGTTATTTATACTTAGTAAAAGATATTTTCCTTTTATGAAAACTACTACAGATGTGAATTATTGGACTAAAGATGTAGTTCAGTTGATAGAGTGAAATAAATAAACAGAACCTTATTTGTTTGTATTCTGTTATATCTCCTAAGCCATGCATGGTGGCACAAGCCTATAATTCCTGCACCTGGGAGGTGGAGGCAGGAGGATAAAAAGTTCACGGTTATCCACAACCACTTAGCTAGTTCAGAGCCAGGCATTTGAGACCCTGTCTCCTATATGCATACCCCTTGCCCCCCAAAAGAATTCTTTTTGACTAATTTTTTTTGAAATTTTTTCAATTGTTATATATTTTTATTTTATGTATATGCGTGTTTTACCTGCATGTGTGTAAGTCCACCCATGCCATGCAATGCCCACAGAATCCAGAAGAGAGCATTGGATCACCTGGAATTGCAGTTACAATTAGCTGCCACATGAGTGCTGGGAACCAGAGTTGGATCCTCTGCAAGAGCAGCCAGTGTTCTTCACTGCTGAGACATCTCTCTAATCCTTTATATATTTTATTTTATTATTTTAGGAGGGGTCTTTTGAGACTGGGTCTCACTATGTACCCTGGCTGGCCTGGAACTGGCTGTGCAGACCAGGCTGGCCTTGATCTCACAGATATCTCTCTGTTTCTGCCTCCTGAGTGCTGGGGTTAAAGTCATGGGCTACCATGCCTGGCTAATTTTAATTTTTTAATATTAACAGTTTCATCAAGTGTAGGCTCATATTCTACCATATTTAGATGCCACCTAAATTCATTGGTCTTAGTAAATGTCTTATTTTCTATCAAAAGGGAAAAATCTCTACTGTGCTGATAGTGAAAACTAAATTAGAAAGAAAAGAAATCAAAATGGTACCTGACTAGAGAGCTTTTCTATAGAGTATATGATTTGTCTTCTGTGTAAATGTACCTTCTGTGTTTATTATAAGTTACTGAGGGTTACTGTTTTGTTCCTTTATTTATGGGCTCTCCTGTGTCAGAATTTCTCAAGATGAACCCTCATGACTAGCTCAAGAGGTCTATTTCCCATGCTCCCAGAAGGACTCATTTGTAAATGTTTCTGAGCCTCTGCCTCTGTTACTAGAATTGATAGAAGGTTCTGCTATAAAAACTCACTTTTTAAAAGTACCCTTTTTGTTGGATTTTAGCATCATTCTAAGCTTGTTTTTCAGTCCGTTCTGATCTGTTAGCGGCACATTTTCCTGCTCTTCCATACTGCAGTGGACTTAATGTCAGGGCTGCTTTACTGTTTCTTTTTGAATTTAAGGAAGAAAGAGTCAAGTAAACCAACTTAATCAGGAATCTGAGGTTATCTTTGACTTCAGTCACCCCTACAAAGACTGAGTTGCTGAATACTACTGATTCTATGTCTGTAACAGTTCTGCCTATTCTTGTTTCCTGTATCTGCACTTCCTCTGTTAGTTTAGATGTTCTTTTATTTTTTAAAGACAGGAACTTGCAATGTAGCCCAAGCTTACCTTTTGTCCTTGAACTTATAATCTTCCTGCCACCGCCTCTTAAGTACCAGGATGATAGGCATGTGCCACCACACCTGACTCAAGATATACATTTCCTTTAGTAATCACGTGTCAATATCTGTCTTCACTCTGGTATATACTGTGCTATATGCCAGCAAATCAATCTTCATGTTATTTGTTTATAAAAAATGTCTAGTAATCATTTTGGTTTGGTTTGGATTCTTGATACAGGATCTCATTCTGTAGCCCAGCCTGACCTCCATATTGTAACAATCCTCCTGCCTCAGGGTCTCAAGTGCTGGGACTACAGATGTACTCCACCCATAACTGGCTACCTGTTGTTCTTAAGCTATAATCCTGTTTGTTTCTTTTCTTGTTGCTGAGATAAAATACCTAACAAAAGCAGTTTAAGGGAATGGGGTTTATTCAGATTACAGTCCATCATGGCCAGAAAGGCACAGTGGCAGGTACTTGAAGGAGCTGATCTCATTGCATTGATAATCACGAACAGAAGTAGTGAAGGCATGCATGCTAGTGCTCAGCTCGCTTTTTCCGTCTTAGTTCAAGATACCTTGCCTAGGTAATGGTAGCTCCCACAGTGGTGAGCCTTCCTACCTCAATTAGTGTTATCAGTATAATCCCCAGAGACATCTCAAAGTCCCATCTCCCAGGTGATTCTAAATTTTACCAAATTCACAATTGACACTAACCATCACAAATCCTGATTTCTTAGCCTGGTATTGAAAGACTTCCATCACTAATTATACCCAGTTTTTCTTTATTCCATTAATTCTCTATATGGAATAGTCTTCTGTCCTGCTCATTTATCCTTTTGTGTGTATGTAATGTAGGTGCACGTGCCCTCAGTGTGCATGTGGAGGACAGGGGTCAGTGTTGGTTATCCTGTATTGCTCTCCACTTTATGTTTTAAGACAGGGTCTCTCACTGAGCCCAGAGCTTGCTATTTTGGCTGCACAGACCTGCAAGCTCTGGGGATCATCCTGCTTCTGCCTACCAAGCACTAGGGTTACAGACACTTGCCAATGGGCCAGCTTTTTGTGGGGATGCTTGGGATCCCAACTCAGAGTCTCACGCTTGTACAGCAAGCATTTTACTTGCTGAGCCATCTCCCCAGCTCCCAATTATTCTTTCTTTAATGAATCTTTTTCATGTCTCAAGGGTCAAAATAGCCTTTTTTTTCTTAGAAAAAGTCCTCAGTAATATGTTTACATTTACACACTGCTAAACTTTTAATAAATTTCTAAAATATGATTAAACTTTATTGATGACTTATTTCTTTTAACTATTCCTCTAAGTGAAATGCATACTTCGCCAGCAATAACATATTAAGCACTAATAGAAATTTTTGGCTGTTTCCAATGGAAATTATTTTAGAAGTTAGGTTTCTGCTTTACAAATTAAATAAGGATAGGAAGATTTATGGGGTATAGATTCAAACAGATAGTTCTTCCGTGGGTTATATTTAAATTATTCATGAAATGGTATAAGGTGATTTTATAAATGTGTTTATGTTATAAAAATTATATTGCTATTCAGTGTCATTATTTGTAGTGCTTGCTGGTCATAATATCCAGGGTCTCAAGAACACTAGGAAATATATTATTTTTAGAACTAAATTTATTCCAAGATAAGTAGCTAACAGTATTTGAAATTAATAGGACCTAGTAACTCAGATGGAATTCTTTCTTGCCCTCAGTGTGAACAATTAGACTATATTCCCTAATGTTCTTTTGCCCACAGCCTTATATAAAGTCATCAGTTAATCAGTTACATAGAGCTGGCACATTATGAGAGGTAGTGCTACTCACTACATAGGAACAGATTAGTTTTACACAGTAGCACTAACGTTGCATAACATGGTTTAGGATGAGAAATCCTAAATTCTAGCCAGGTCTACTCCTCATATCTGTAATCCCAGCATTTGAAAGACTGAGGCAAGAAGACTTATGCACGTTTGAGGGTAGCCTGGAGTACAAAGTGAGACTTTGGTTCAATAAAACAAAACACACATACAGGCACAGGCAGAAATCTTAATTTCTTCATAGATACTGACACTTTAAGAACCTAAAGTGAGGCCAGGCAGGATGGTGCACACCTTTAATCCCAGCATTTGGTAGGCAGAAGCAATTGAATCTGTGAGATTGAGGCCTGCCTGGTCCACATAGTGAGTTCCAGGCCAGCTGTGACCACAGGGACCTGCCTGTCTCCAAAACAAAACAATCAAGCAAACAAAAAAAGAGCCTTTTTTGTACATTAATGTAGCTATTTTCTTTCTTTTTCACATTGTTCTTTAAGTGAATGAAAAGAACAATCTTCAGGAAGAAAATAAAAAGCTTTCTGAACAACTGCAGCAGAAAATTGAGTAAGTATTTTTCCTTACCTGCAAAAGAAAATATTTTCCTTCAGCTTTTCTTTCTTTTAGTCTGTTTATTTTACAATCTGAAAATATAGTTTCAGTTTTCATTTTTTTAATTATGTTATATTCTATAATAAATACAAAAATATCAGGGCCTTCTGTTTCTCTTTTAAGGAAATATATACAATGAGTGTGTCTCTTAGGTTAGTGTATGATTACACAAAGAAAGTTTCAACATTTTAACTTTTAATGACTTAAATAATAGAGAAATTATTAAAATACTTAGTATTTCAAACATTTAAGATTTCTGTTTTTTTTCCAGTTGTCTAGAAGCGTCATAAGTATTTCCTCTTACAGAATTCTTAAGTGAATGAAACTGCTTCCTTCCTCTCTTCCTGTCTCTTCCCTCCTCTCCCTGTAAGAATTAAAATAACAACTTTTATTCTGCAGTTTTTATCCTACTCATCTGTGCTTTTTAATCCTTACTAGAATTTGACAGCTTAGTTTTACTGTCCCTATTTTATAAATGAGGAAACCAAAGCTCACAAATAACTTGCCTGTAATTTCATAGGTAGTAAGGAAATGACCATCAGTCAAACCCATATCTTCTCATCTAAAAGTCTCTGTTTTTTCCATTTGTCTCAAAAATATTAAAAGAGAGTTTTTTCTTCTGATATGGTCTGACAAATTCGGGGTGGAAAGAGGGCTTAGTTCTTAAGTGGTTGTTGTTGTTGTTCTGGTTTGGGTTTGAAATGGGATCTTACTATGTTTGTTATCCATTGGTCTTGAAATTGTGGTCTCAAGCAGTCCTTTTACCTACCAGGTCATTGGAACCGCAGGCACTCCAGGATAACTGCCTCTGTATGTAACACTTGTAAAATTTTTGGATCCGGGCTAGTCCTAACATAGTATTCAGAATTCTTAGAGATCTTATTGCATTTATGTAGAAATCTACAGTAGATTATTGCAGTTGTCACACTGTTTTGGTTTGCTGTCATGTGTATGTATGTCTCATAAGTGGAATTATTCTATAAAATTCAGTTATTCCTCTCATGTGCTTAGTCCTCTGAGGAAAGAGGCTATGGAGAAAAGACTGTGACTATAAAGTGTTTTAAAAATGTGAACACTTGATTTTACTCATGGTCTGTGATGAAAAGAGGGTAGAACACAGACCTCTGTTCTAATTACTTTCTGTTGCTATGGTAAACACCATGATGAAAACCAACATGGGGAGGAAAGGGTTTATTTTATTTTATGACTCTCAAGTCACAGTCCGTCACTGAGCAAGAACTCAAAGGAAGGAATCTGAAGCACAGACCATAGAAGAATGCTGCTTACTGGCTTGCTCTCTTGGCCTGCCTTCCTTTCTTCCCATCCCGTTCCTTCCCTCCCCTCTCCTCCCTTCCCTTCCTCTACCCTCCCCTCCCCTCCCCTCCCCTCCTGTTCCCTCCTCTCCCTTTCTCTCCCCTTCCCTCTTTTGTATATGAGTGTATCACCTGTATGTATATAAATGCAATGCCTACAGGGGTCAGAAAAACTGGAACTGGAGTACAAACAATTGTTAGCCACCATGTAGATGCTGAGATTCAAACCTGGTTCTTCTTCAAGAACAGCTAGTGCTCTTAACTGTAAGCCTTCTTTCCATCTCCCTCAACCTCCTCTCTTATACAACCCCAGACCAACTGCCCTGGGATGGCACCACCCACAGAGAGCTAGATCCTCCCACATCACTCAACAGTCAAGAAAATGCCTCACAGACAGGGCCACAGGCCAATCCCATAGAGGCAGTGTCCCAATTCCCTCTTCCCAGGTGTGTCCAATTGACAACTGGAACTATGCAGCTGGATGCAACTGGAACATCTGATCAAAAATGTTAACAGCCCAAGTTCATCTCATGTGCCAGGGTGCTATATGTAGTCTTTATTTTTCTCAGTTCATGTAAGTATTCATGTTTTGCTGTAATCAAAGTGTTTATTATAAAAACAATACCTAAGACTACATATGTTATCATAGCTTGTATGTGCTATGTATTACTCTTCAGTAAAAAACAAATTCTGAGTCTTACCTGCTTCCAAGGATTTCAGGTAGGTTATTGTTGACATGTATTTGTTTGCTGTAAAATGGCTTAGCGCATGTAGTTTATGATATGCATAAGTCTTAAAAGCATCTTTGCTTTTTTTGATATTTGCTGTCTTTGATATTTATAAATACCAAAGATAGATAAGATACTATGTAGCATTTGATACAGAATTAATTAGGTGATTGCCTCAAAACCCAAGTATATAAAGTATATTGGAACTAGATTGTCATTTTCTTGATAGAAATATTAATCTATTATTATAAAATTTATTTTTAATCTTCTCAAATTCACAAGCTTTTCTTGTTGAAGTTCATTGATACTGTTAAAAAGAAATCAAGACTACACTAAGGACCACGTAAACTCTGGATGTAAGTGTCTTATTTAGGATATCTTAGAACAGGGTAGGAAGTAATCTGTTGTAGCTTTCAGTACTTCTTTGAAATTTAAGATAGTTGTGACTATCTTGAGTCAACTTCTTTTGTAACTTACTCTCCCCAAACTTGTTCTCCTTTTGGTTGTTAGTTTTTAAAAATATGGCAAATATCATCAACCCTCATTTCCTCTGACTACCTGAACCACTATAATATCATACTATTACTACCTGAAATTCCCCTGAATTTTAGAAAAATATTGCTTGTTAAGTGTATTAATTCTTGCTCACTTGAGTTGGTTTTGATGTTTCAAATTTCTTTTGCAGCAAGATAGTTATTAAGTCACACTGCAGTGAGAAATTATTCAACAATAATTTATCATTGTTAATGGTAAGAAATAAAAGAGTGGGGCTGGAGAAATGGCTCTGGTTAAGAGCACAGGCTGCTTGTGCAGAGGACTTGGGTTCCATTCCCAGCACAGCAGCTAACAACTGCCCGTAACTCCAGTTTCAGGGAATGTGACACCCTCTTCTGGGCTCTGCAAGCACAGCGTGCCACAGGTACACTTACATACAGGCAAAACACTCATACTCATACGTTAAAATGAAAAATAGATGAAAGAGAAAGCCAACTTTATCCTTCAAGTAATTAAAATAAACTGATTTTAAGGTCATTGCTCTCTTTACATTGAGAAGTAGATCAAAGGAATCCACACAAGATTTCAGAGTAGTATAGGATTAATTTTATTGCCTCTCAGGTGAATTTGTTATATGACTTCTTTAACAAATAATTATTAAACACATTTTGTGCAAGTTTGCTGTTTCCCAAGACTATTATATTTTAGCAAGATGAAATTTTTGAAGTGTTTTCTAGGGTGGCATAGAATTATTTTACCTAAAAATTATACTTATTGATTGCCGTTTTGAGCTCTGGAGCCATCTGGAGCTGGTCTACTTCCTGTATTGCTCAGCCAGCCTTTTGATACTTCCAGATAGCTATCATAGCTTACCTTACTCTTCACTATTCATTAACTGATCTTCATGAGGCATTACTTGAGGACTCTTCAAAGTGCTGTTTTTAAAATATCTTTTTTTTTAACCCGGATCATAATTAAGAATTTGGCAGTCCTGGTGCCATCTAGATAGCATAGCAGTGCTGCCATCTAACCATTTCTGTTTCTTTCTACTTACATACGTTCACCAGTATTAATGTAAGTAAAAATAATCATGTATTAGTGCTTTTTCTCTGCCTTCTATTTGTAAATTTGTTATTTTAAATATAAATGCAGGACTTCAGAGTCATGGTTTCATAATAGTTCATTAAAGAAACCTTAGCATCTGCCCTCCTCCTTGGTTCCTTTTCTGATCTTTTCATTTTCTTTTTAAATACATCCCTCACCTCTCTCCCTTCTCTCCTTCCTCCCCCCTTTGTGTGTGGGTGATAGGTGGCTGGGTGGTAGTGGTAATATGGTACTTGTGTGTATGGTGTGTGTGTGTGTGTGTGTGTGTCTGTGTGTGTGTGTGTGTGCAGCAGCTTGTATGTAGAGGTCAGAAGATAACCTCAAGTATTGGTCCTCACCTTCCACCTTGTTTGAAGCAGGATTTCTTATGTACTGCCGCACATACCAGGCTAGTTGGCCTGTGAGCTTCCAGGAGTTTTTCTGTTTTTACCTCCCATCTTGCATTAGGAGACCTTGAGAATACAGATACACAAACTGTGTCCAGTGAGTTCTCGGGATACGAACTCAGATCCTCATACTTCTTCAGCAGGTACTTTATCCACTGAGCCATTGCCCTAGCCACTTAGGCTACTTTTTGAGGTCACACTATTGATTAAATACCTATTTACATTCTGGGCACCAGGTTATGTCTTTGTATACATTCTTACCTTTTTACAACGCTCCCATAAGAAGAAAATAGGGAAGTATGGTATAATACCTATTTAGTAGATAAAGAAACTAGGTCTCAGGAAGGTAAATAACTTACTCAGCATTACTAGTAACATTACTAATACACCTCACTCTCAATTTTAGAAACCCTTTTTATATAGTCTTACTCTAAAACATTCTCAGAAAGTTATCAACACATAATGTTACCCTGTAGATGGAAAAGTACAGATTCTCTCTCCTCATACAGTCCATTAGGGCTTATACACTAGCACTTATTCCTTAAAAAATATTAAAACTATGTCTCTTTAGGAGAATAATAGTAGATTCTCCCCTGCAGCCTGTGACCTGTCTAGCCACAGGCTTTTAGCCCTAATAACAGTGTCAGGTCTAGGCTCCATCTTGTGAAACAGACCGTAAATCAAATAAAAAATTGCAGTACTCAGCCCTAAATGGGACACCTATATCACACACTCTCCTCCCAAGTCTCAGGGATCATTTTGGAAAATAGGGTAGAAAGGTTGTAAGAGCCAGAGGTGGTAAAATGACTACAAGGAAACTAATTTCCAGACAGCATGGCAATTGCACATATAAACTCACAGCACTTGTGACAGCCTGCGCAAGACCTATGCAAGATCAAGCCAGACAGAATCTCAGCATGGGGGCCCAGGCAAGAAACCCTGGCCCTAACTGAGAAACTATTGGTAATTGATATCTGCTGCGAAGGAGTCAGTTTTCTTTTTCTTTTTTTCCGAGAATTTCATATATGAGTATTGTTTTTGCACTATTTACATTCCTCTGAATCCCCTCCCTCCAACACCTCCCATGTCTCCCAAGAATTAGTTTTCTCTAAGAGTGTTACACCAGGCAGGTTGGCCAGACTCCACAGGATGGAGCCACACCAAAAAGCATAATTGCACACAAATTAGATTTAGTAGACCTTAAAAAGAATTTTTTAAAAATAGAGGATGTGAAGTCAAGTCAGGTAGAGATGGTGGTAAGGTAAGAATTGGTATAAGGGAAGGGGTCTGCATATGATTAAAGAATAAATACAGATTTTTTTTTATTTCATCACTTTTAGAGTATGTGTGTCTCTGTGTCACACACGTACATGTAAAAGTCAGAGGACAACTTTCAGAAGTGTATTCTCTCTACCATGTGGGTCCCAGAGATCAAACCCAGGTTGTCAGGCCTGACATCAGCTTTACCAGCTGCCCAGCTTGCTAGTCTGCTACATTTACTCATGCTCGCTCTGTTATAGTTTACTAGGTTTCCTTCAGCTTGGGGGCAGGGTTCTTATATGCTTCTTTTCCACTGATATATACTACGTTAGCTTTTACTCTCCTCCACTTTGTGTCTTTTACAAGTTGGTATGCATTCCTTCAGTGCCTTGTGTAAAGGTCATAATGTTGAACAAAGCATGCCTGAGGTAGAAGCTCTGAAGCATATTACTTCTAATAATAATTTGTGACAGAAGTCTGTGTTGATAACAAGTTTGTATTTCTTTGGGGGGAATGTTTGTTGTTTTGTTTTGTTTATAGTGAAAGAATATCAATAGAATCATCATCAGATGGGCTTTCTGAGACCCAGATATCCAAAAGAGCATTCCTTGAAAAATTGTATAATTACCCTACTTTAAAAGTTTATTTTATTTGAATTATTTGTGTTATAAACTTAAATTGGTTCTAGGGATCAAGGTGTCAGACTATTTTTACTTTAGGTAGTCTTTTCTCTCTTTTTTTAAATCAGAAAATCAGAGATTTTTGTTATTTTTGCTTATATTTTAGAGACAGTCTGCCTAATAGCCCCAGCTGGCCTGGAACTCTCTGTGTAGACCAGGCTGGCTTCAGTCACAGAGATCTGCCTGCCTCTGCCTCCTCAGTGCAACCACACCCAGTGAAATCAGAACTTTTAAATATGAGCTTCTGCCTGTGACATTGCTTTAGTTGGTTTAAATTATGTTTTAACAGGAAACATAAATTCTTCAAAGTAGAAGAGATAAGCTGAATGCTTAAAACTTTTATGAAACCCTAGACCCTTACAGGTCATTGAAAATAAGGACAACTTAAACAGTTCAGCAAGAGTTTCAAGAGAACTAGAAAGAAAACACAAAAATACTCTCAGGTTGCCAGAAGGCAAAGCCAGAAGAAGACAAGCGTGCATAATTCTAAAAAGGATGTGATGTGAACCCTTAGCTTTCTCAACAAATCAGAGTTAAACCTAATGTTTAAAAGAATAAACCTGGTTAAGACACAGAAATCATGTTCCTCCCTAGCACCTGCCTTTTACCCCCAAGGTTTACGACCAAGGAGGACAGAGCTAGCACTTGCTTGCTTAGTTCTGGCACTTCTGGATAGAGCAAGTTTGTGTTTTTGTCTGGTGGAATTTTTTCCTCTTATGTGAATCCTAGCTCCATGTAAATAGACTCTGCCAGGAAATGATTTTCTGCTCATGACTCATTCATGCTTCAGGTTGGAATTTTATGACTAATAAAACAGACTATGATGATGTGATTAGTTAAAGCTAGGGCATGTAGATTTTACACTCCATTAAGTTGTAAGGCTTTCTCATATAACTTTAGCTTACTGTGTTCTTATACAGAAAGAACAGAATTAAGAGATTAAAAATTGGATGCTAAATATATTGCACAGTATGGTGACTAAAACAATAATACTTTCAATATTTAGAACTTGAGAAAGGTAGATTTTAACATTTTTTACCATATAAAATAAATTTGTGAACTGATGAATTTATTATAGCTTGATTTAATCATTTCACAATATAACCATATACTAAAAATTACATTATATCCTATATATACATACATAAATATATATATGTATATATACACAATCATTATTTGCCAATTAGAAAAAGATTAAGGATTAGATATTAGTCCTAAGATTGTCCTTTATCATAGAATGTAAAATTATAGATCTCAGTAATATTGATATTATCCAGGAAAGTTAAAACATTTAAATCTTTGTTAGGTGACATTTGTTTTTTATTGATTTTTTAAAAATTTATGGAGAGAGAATGTGCCATGGCACACCTATGGAGATCAGAGGACAACCCCATGGAGTCCTCCCCTTTCACCTTTATGTCGGTTCTACGTATTGTTCTGGGTCGTCAGGTTTATATAACTCACTGTGACCCCGTACTAATTTTTAAAAATCTCTGCTGCACTTGGTTTGCATAAAATATGTCTAGTTTGGTCTTGTAAAAAATTGAATGACTGACAGAATAGTAATATTGGCTAGCCAAAAAGATCAGTAATGGTTTGACAGAGATGTTAAGCAACACAGTTCAATCCAAACTCATTTTTCTAGGTGTCATTGATCCTGAATTGAGTTTGGCAAGAACATATGCTTAGATCAGCACACATGTAGTATTTTAGTGGAACCTGAGACTGCCTCACTTTCATTCATTCAAGTGTTTATGTAGAACCTATGACATGTCTGCTCTTTGAGTCCTTGTAACTCAGATGCCCTTTCCCTTTTAGATCTTGCATTATAATTGGTAAGCAACAAACATAATAAATACCTTGTTAGCATGTTTACAATGAATAGAACAGAATAGCAATGAACAGGAAGGAGTGGAGGCTATGAGAAGGTGGTTTGGATTTCAAACACCAGTAAAGGTAGGGCCTAGTGGAGGATGCCCATAATCCCAGCACACAGGAGGCTGAGGCAGGAAGATAGCAAGTCAGCCTGGGCTACATAGTTAGATCCTGCTTCATAAAAATATAATAATAATTAATGAAGAAAAGTAAAGTTCCAGCTAACACATGGATATGGGGGCTTAACCATGTGGACCAGGGCATTCCAAGCAGATGAAACAACCAGAGCAAAGAACCTAAGGTAGGAGTGTGCTTGGAATGTTTGATGGACTTCAGGGAAGAGAGTGGCTAGAGTAGAGGTAACGGGAGAAAAGCAGATCATGCAGATTCTTGTAGATTATTCAAAGGACTTTGGCTTGTATTCTCAGTGAAATGGGAAGATGTGGCAGGGTTTTAGTCAGATTCAATTGATAAGACTTCAGTTTTAATAGGACTTTCGGGACTACTGTGTCGAGAATAGATGGTCAGCAGGATTAGTAGAAGCAGTGATAGAAGCTCAAATTTTCAGGCCTACTGTGGTTGATCTTTAGACTCATACCAAAGATAGCATCCTGCAGGATTATTGATAAGGGTTCTCTACAGTTTGTGCCAAAATTTGAGTGCTGGTTCTCTTACTGTTATGTATCAAGTGACTTTACTTTTACTTCTTCATTTCCTAATTGCATAGTATTTCACACAGTTCTAATAATTAAAGTCATACATGTAGCACTTTGACGAGTTTCTGGCAATGTTAACACAACAAAAATTGATAGTTATCTCTGTCGGTATGATCATCCTGTTTGCCATTTGCCAAGTCATGTTGAGTCTACCACATTGTTAATTGGTCGTTTCCTTTCTGTACATACTTAAGCATTATAGTTCAAACCACAGAAGCTCATGTTTGCTCTGTTATAGCTACTGTCTAATTGACTTCCCTCCATTTTTTTCTGTCCCTGTCAGTCTTCTATGCAACTGTTAAGTTGGAATATTCCTGCAATGCTCTAAAACCTTAATTCCTTTTCTCTTACTTCTTCAATTATGGACACATTTTCTCGAGGTGTCCTGTAATTCTGTCTTGCCCTTACCACAAGCATATACTTCTGCTTACCTTTACTCAAGCTGTGTGGATTCTCTGCTATTTGAAACATTGTGAAGTTTACCTCTGATGCCACAGTCTACTTTCTTTTTCAATGACCCATGGTAACATTCCCCACTTTGTAGTAACTCATTGGAATACTTCTTTAATCCTTGAACTTGAAACATTAGATGCAAGGGATAACTTTTCTTACATCTTTCTACTTTTGTTCTCCTGCAGTCACACATTATTAGTAAAATATTAATAAATATCCAGAATTTATTTTCTTTCAATTGTTCTTTTTCTCTAGAAATGATCAACAAGATCAAGTGGCTGAGCTTGAATGTGAGGAAAATGTCATTCCAGATTCTCCAATAACAGCCTTTTCATTTTCTGGCATTAACCGGCTACGAAGAAAAGAGAATCTCCATGTTCGATACATAGAACAAACACATACTAAATTGGAGCGCACTGTATGTAGAGATGGTAAGGATCAGAGTTGTGTGTTAGTTACATGGCTTTGTTAAAACGTATTTTCATATTGACTTTATATGACTCAGTTTGGTAGAAGGAAGATAGGGAGGGCATTGTTCAGGTAAACAGTGGTACCACTGAGAATTTAACTTCTATTAGTAGTCTCTGAAAAGGTGTTCACTGCCAGTATAATGTGCAAACGTGTTGTTCATCTGAATATGTACCTAGCATTTTATAAATAAAGTTTCTTTCCTTTTTTTAAAGATTAAAAAGAATTTTATGTGTATATGTGTATACCTGAGTAATATATGTGCAGTAGCTTGCAGAGGTTAGAAGAGGGCATCAGATCCCCTGAACTGGAGTTCCAGGTGTTTGTTGGCCACTATGGGGGATTGCTAGGAATAGAACTCAGGTCCTCTGCAAGAGCAGTAACCTCTCTTAAACACTGAAGCTATCTCCTTTCCCTCTTTTCCTTTTTTTCTGTTTATTTTTAAAATATTCTTATGTGTACATATCTGAGAAGGAAAAATGAAAAGATTTTTATTTAATTTCTACTTCTGTGTGATAGGTATTAATAGGTCAGTGATTTGCACATATCACTATATTTTATTCTCCCTAACAAACTTATTGGGTAGTAGATAGCCCATTTGTTTTATAGGTGAGTTTTACTAAAAGAGGTTAAAAATTGATTCGAAATCAGCTGTCAAGTAGGTAGATTAGTCAAACCCCAAATCCACATCTTCCTAGCTCTAAATGTCTATACTTTCCAGAACTAGCCCACAGATGCTCCTGCTATTGGAGCTATCTTTAATTGGGCTATTGTTGTTTTGTTATTTGTAGCAATTGGTGGTAATTAAGAAATTATTTTTATCATTTGTTGTTACTTTGTGTATGTATGTTGTGTATGTGGGTGCCTGTGCAAAAACTGATTTGTTAATGTATATGCTTTGTGGAATATATTTTTAATTCTATCCCAGTTTACTGTTTCTGGTAAATGCTTCAAAGCTACCTTTTCAGACAGCGCTGTAATTTATTATTTTACATGATACTGTAATTATTTCTTTTAATATTCATCTAAAATAAAATGACAAGGACTAATGATTCAAAACAAGCATAACATTTGGAGAAAGGAGGTTTAACAAGTTGAAGAGATATTTATGTAATGTGTGTACATTGTTGATAGTGATAGCAGCTGTGCTTTAAAAATAAGAACTTTATTCTTTGAAAGTGAAAAAAAATGCAGTTTTTCCCATTTTGAGTTTTTATCACCATCTAGTGGAAAACAGAAGAAATGTTTTTAAAGTCAATCTAGTTAGGAGTTAAAATATGAGATCCTAGATCTAATGTGAATATTTATTGGCCTGTAGGTTTGCTATCAGGCAGGATAGGAATCACTATAGACAATTACCTATATAATTAGATCATATTTAAATATATGACCGTCCAGAAAATAAATATGACAATTTAATTAGTAAAGTTTTTTTGTATTTGTAAATGCTTACGATTTATTTCTTAATTGTGGAGAGCAGCATGTAAATACTTTAAAACTTAATTTGTTTTAATCTTATTCTCTTCATTTTTTTTACTAGAAAGTTAACATTTTATTTTGAGATGTAAGGTATTTTTAAACCATGTAAATTATTTTAAGATGGATTTTAAATGACATAGTGTCTTAATTAGTCCTATTCCCTTAAAGTTCTAGTGCTTTTTTATTTTCAATTTTCCTTTCAAGTTCTGTTTCTCTTTGCTTTGTCCTTTTGATTTTCTTTCGATAAAGTGCTTAGGCTATAGAAACATTTCTGCTAAAGCATGTTTCAGGGTTTTCTTTCAGGAAAGATTGGAGGTATAATGCTTTATACATTTTTAATAAACTTCATTTGTTTTAATTTTGTTTTTATTGTTTTATGTATATGAATGTTATGCCTGCATGTATTTAAGTGCACCCATGTTGCACAGGTCCTTTGAAGGACAGAAGAGGGCATCAGATCCCCTGGAACTGGAGTAATGTATGGGTGTTACATACCATATGGGTGCTAGGATTTGAACCTAGGTTTTCTGCAAGAGCAATCAGTGCTCTTAACTGCTGAGCCGTCTTTCTAGCCCTGAACCTAGTGTTTGTTAGCAGACAAGGAAAAGCAGCACTAAGCTGTTACTACTTAGGCAGCTTAGGTCAGAAGAACCTAACCTGTTCAAGTTCTCTCTCTCCCACTTTCCTAACTTGAATTTTTTTTCTCAGTGGAGTTAAAGAAACTCCTAAAATTTGAGAATTTTGCCAATAAAATAGTGCTCATAATGTGTTAAAATTTATGTTGACATTAACAGGATAATAGTTTAATATCTTTTGTCATTATTTATTATATAACTTCTTTTTCTTTTTTTCCTCTTAGAATTAAGAAAAATTGCCAAGGCTTCAGCTCCTGTACCACATAACTCTAAGGAAAATGAAATTCTAGTGGCTGATACTTGTGATCAAAGTCAGTCATCACAGTCTAGTAAGTAAGATACCGAGGTAATAAGTTTAAAACTTGTGATTGTCAGTAGACAAAAGTGACCAACAGCCAGACAGTACTTTAGAAATACATGAGAAAGTAATTTTATGCTCATATTCATTCATGTCAGTAACTGTACCTAATATAAATTACTAATGGTTTAGGTAAGGAAGACTTCATTGTGATTTACGTCTTCATTCAACAAATATTTAAGAATCTATTACATATCAGGCACTGTACAAAAAAAGCCTTTGCCACTTGAGAACTTCCAACCTGGATACAGGAGAAAGAAAGCAAGTGCATGTCAGACATAGTCAAATGCTCTGAAGAGAAGTAAAGCAAGGTCAGAAGGACAGTGACAGTCTCACTTTAAAGTGACACTTGAACAGAGACCAAGAGAAACATGTGATGTCAGGGAGAACAACAGCCAGGGGAGAGCACAAGTGTTAGTTTGTGGCGCTTTAAAGAAGCCTGTGGTTAGAGCAGGGTGAGTGAAGGAAGTGCTTTGGGCAAGAGGAATATGGAGTTGCTTTTTTGTTTTGGTTTGATTTTGATTTTGATTTTTGGGGGACAGAGTCTCACTATGTAGCCCTAGCTACTAGACCAGGCTAGCCTCAAACTCATAGAGATCCACCTGCCTCTGCCTCTCTAATGTTGTGATTAAAGGTGTGTAGCCCCACACAGCTTGGAGGGTTTTTGTCAAGATAAAAGAGACAAAGCATCATGTGGGCAAGCTTAAAATTCAGGAGTCTGGCTTTGAAAATACTCTGTTTGAAATGAAGAATAGATGTTTAGATAAAGATTTGGGATGTGAACATATATGAGTTCATGTTTAGAGAAGTTTAGCCTGCCAGGATACATGTGGAAGTTGTTAACGTAATGTCCAAAACCATGAGATTACCAAGCAAGTCAGTACAGGTGGGGGAGACAAGCTCAAATGCTGAGGCCTGGGGTGCACCCTGTTCTGTTAAGCAATGGCTTTTTATTTTAATTCTTTTCTGCCTCTCCAGGAGCCATTTTCCCCCTTGTCACTGTCCCCATGGAATCATAGTACTGCAAACACAAGAATATATCTGTTTATGTCCTCTATTAATTTGTATTTTATACATAAAAAAAAAGAATAAGAAGGACTGGAAAGATGATTCAGTGGTTAAAAGCAGTGGCTGCTCTTGCAGACAAGCTGGGTTCAGTTCCCAGCACCCACATGTTGGCTAATATGTGATCGTAACTTCAGTCCCAGGGGATCCAACACCCTCTTCTGCCCTCCACGGGCATTGCACAGATGGTGCACTTAGATACATATAGGAAAAATACTCATACGCATAAAATAAATTAATTGGATAGTAAATAAAAAGAATAAGACATTTTTGTCCCTAAAACTCCCTTTTCTCATCCCTTGGCGACTATATTGCAGCTGTTTATGTTGTGATTTGGAGATTGGGAAAATGAAGAGGAACTTCAAAGTAACCAGAAAAGGAGATGCCCAGAAGGACTAGCAATGATGTCCTTCAAGCCAGGTGAAGAAAAGAGGAGGAAGTGTTTAACTGTGTTAAACAGTGCTGATAGATCAGAAAAGGGGAAAGCATCTCAGAAGTCATCAGAGAGTGTAGTTGCATGGAAATCATTGGGTGTCAAGCTACTTAAATACGTAAGGTATAACTGATCATCTCAGACTGTCATCAGAGAAAATAGAGGCAGAGAAAACACACATAAAAATGAGTGCTCCAGGATATTGGACAATAAAGAGGAAAAAGAAATGGACAGTGACTAGCAAGAAAAATAGGTCAAATCTTTATTGTTTCAAGATGGGCTATTATAGCATATTTTTATGCTGATAGGATGATAAAGCAAAGGGTGAAAATTAGTAATACAGGAGGAAGATGGAAGAACTGCTAAATCCTTGAAAATGTAAGAGGAGATGAACCTCAGAGCCTAGCTGAGAGGGTTGACTGTTCATGGTATGGTAGAAGACTGAGTTGTTAGAAACTGGGTAATTCTATAATGGTATCTGTCTATAATTTTGTTTGAACAAGTATGTATGTGTGTATATAGACAGCCTCCTAGCCCAGCACAGGATGCTGGGCATAGAGCATTTGAGTAAGACATACACTTGCTGCTCAATGCTCTGGAGCCCTTTTTCTTCTGTGGCTGTTTGCTCTATTATTTTCTTTCTTGCTTGCTTTTGTTGTTTGTTTTCAGTGCTAGAGACTGAACGCAGAGCTTTGTATGTGCTAGGCATTTGGCTCTACTACTGAACCACATCTCTGACCTATCTCCTGCTACTCTGTTGGTCTTTTTATTTCAGTGTGTGTGTGTGTGTGTGTGTGTGTGTGTGTGTGTGTGTGTTTGTGTGTGTGATCTTCCATTTAAAAATCACTCTTAATTGTTACTACTTTTAGCTGTAGCTTCTCATAACAGTTGAGAAAGTAGTCTGTTTTCATCATCTCTGCTTTCTTAACACTCATCTATTCCAGCCTGCTTTAGTATTGACTCCAGTCTCCTGTCCTGCCCTTTGTGACAGAAAGAAAAGAATACAAGCAAGAAGAGAAGGATTCAAAGTAACAAGAGAGAACACTTTTGCACCATCTCTCACTCATCACACTGCAAGTGCTTCTAGCAGAAGTTAGCTATTCTACTTTGCTTCCAATTGCTGTGATCAAACACTGACCAATACTAACATGGGGAGGAAAGGGTTTATTTAGCTTACTTCTCCCAGGTCACAGTTCATCACTGAGGGAGCCCAAGGTAGGAACTCAGGACAGGAACCTAGAGGCAGGAGCTGGAACACAGGCCTTGGAGAAACACTGCTTCCTGGTGTGTTCCCCTGGCCTGTGCTCAACCTGCTTTTTTATACAATTCAGGACCACCTGCCTCTGGCACTGGCCACAGTGTGGGCTAGATCCTCCCACATCACTTAATAATCAAGAAAATACCCCACAGACATGGCCACATTCCCTAATTGAGGCTCCCTCTACCCAGATGTGTCAAGTTACATCTAAAGCTGTCCAGCTCATTCGAAAAGTTGCTGTTGTTATGGGAAAACTGAAGCACAGGACCAGCCGCACAGAAAAGAGACTCAACATGGAGAAACCACAGAGTTTATTCATGCTAGTGGACTCAAGAGTTACCCCCTAAAGAACTTAAGCACTGAGTTGAGTCCCTTTGCAGAATTCT
Organism: Eospalax fontanierii; assembly: GCA_035773235.1. NCBI lineage: Eukaryota > Metazoa > Chordata > Mammalia > Rodentia > Spalacidae > Eospalax > Eospalax fontanierii. Next base: position 62,231,718 of record CM069538.1, read on the forward strand.
TAGGCCCCTCCACATTATCAGCGTGTTTGTGGATATACATTCATGGGTCTGTGAGGGATTATTAGCACAAGTGCTTAGTGCCCTAACACCACCAAAAGGAAATTCCTTCTGCGGGCTTGTTTGCAGAGGCAGTCATTTAGGGTAGGGATTAAGATATTTTTTAACAGAGTTTTATTACAGGTGCTTTAGCAAGCAAGATAGTTACATGGAGATGTTCCACTAGATAACTTTAGTATTTATTTCTTAAGATTGCTTCCTCCATTTTAGTTTTGATCATTTTTTTCAACACAGTTTAAGTAAGCATTTGTAAAATCACTGCAAGATGAATAAGTACTGTATTGTAAAGTATAAAATCAGTCATAAAGCAATGTTAGACATACGTAAAAGTGACATTAAATGCATAGCTGTATTTCTTTTTCTCAGTGTTACCCGATAACGTTTGGTCCTAAGCTTGCTAATGCCTTATTTTCTGTCTCTTTCTGGAAAAGTCTCACCTAGAATCAGCATTCTGCCTAGATCTCTGTTTAAGAATTTTCTCCTAGGTTCCAGACCACTGGGTCTGCTTACTATTGTCTCTATCTGATATTTTTCATTTTCAGTGTGTATAAAATGGGGGCCCTCTCGTCAGATTTAATCTTCATCCTTGCATTCAGTCATTGTCATCCTTCTCATTTGGTGAAGGACACTGCATACCTATCTTAGTTACCTAAGTGAAAAAGTTTGAGTCATCCTGGACACCTTCCTTATTCCATTTCTAGGGTGCCTCTGCTTTACATGTTCTCTGTACCCTCTGTAGTTACCATCATCAACACTCTCCTGCCTGTTAGAGTTTGCTTCTGGGCTGTAAACCTGTCACTACCAAAAATTTACCATTTCTACCCAAGTATTGAACCTGTCCTTTTCAAAACTTTGCATATGTCCACAAGAGAAGTTCTTAATTCTTTAGCATAGTGGCCTGCTAATTAACATGTTTGGGTTCATGTCCTGCTACTTCCATCTTGTGTGATTCCATTTCTAGCAATCAAATCATATGTAGTTCCTGAATAGCAGTTTGTTTCATATATCTGGAGCCTTAAAGATACCTAGAATACTAGTTTCTGCTCCGAGTTTAGTTAAATTGCTAAACTCTCCCTTTCTCTCAAGGATCAGCTCAGGCATCACTTTGTGTAATTTGTCTTATTTCCCCAAAGCAGATTTAGGGTCCTCTTTTATTTAAACCTTTATTAATGTTCATCACATTCTTCTGCAAGTTATTTTTGTCTTAAAAAATGCAAATTCTGTTTTTACCTTTCAAACGTAGTCACTTTTTGAGAAGAAGACATGTAATCTACCTCTTGTATTCAGTTCATTAAGAAAAAAAATAGATGCCCCGGCCGGCAGGGCATCAACAGAGCACAAGTCCTCAGAAACATGGAATGAACGGGAACAAAGGGAACATGGAGGGCCAGCAAAACAGTGTTTGATCAAACTGGCAAATCTTTATTCTTTACAGAGCTCTTATATACTGCAGCTGCAAGGGGCTAGGTAGGGTGTGGTGGACTAGGTTTGGTAAGAGACAAATCACTGGAAGATCCAGGAGCCAAGGGCAGCTACAGGTAGGGGAACTTGTCTGTTTAGACAATAAGAAACTCTAAAAGGCACTTAAGAGACTCCAGGTTAAAATAATTGGTGTCAACAAGTGTCAGGATGTTTTGCACCAAGTCACAAGATGTTACATTTGCAGGAAGGGCAAGACAGAGGTCATTTGGTCCCTGGCAAATAGATGAAAAGATTTGGGATGCTAAAATATATTTAACTTGCTGCTATTTATGGTTGATATTTTGGACCTTTTAAACGGAATTTTAAAATTTGTCCACTGTTATCTTATAAAATGACTCGGATTCTTTTCCTGATCCTTGGTTTTTATTTTTCTAGTTTCCACAGTTGTACGATGTGTTTTTCCCCCCCTTTTTCCTTTAGAAACACATGGAACAAGCAATTATCCCACTGATACGCCATCTTTTAATTTAGCTACGGCAGTTGATGAAACACCTGCACTTACTGTTCAAGAAGAATCTGTAAGTAATTACTTAGTTTGATAATATGAATTATTAATGTGTTTACATATTAATGTTTACATATGTTTTTAGAGAATTAAACAGGGGCCAGTTGTGATGGCACATGCTAGTAGGACATGGTAAAGAGATGGAGCAGAAGGATCATGAGAATTGATCAGGAGAAAGATTATTTTATCTAAAGATCATTGATAAAGGCCTAGAAAGACCCATATTTATTATCTACCCCAGTAATCATAGGAATGGATTCTTAGAATATACAGAGATTCAAAATTTAGGAGATTTATTTTGTCAGTTGCAAAGATCTACCTGCCTCTGCCTCCCAAGTGCTGGGATTAAAGGCCTGCGCCACCACACTGACCAAGTTTGACTTTTTAAAAATATTTTTCTTTATTTGTATGTGTGTGTCTGCATATGGATATGTGTACTTGCATGTGTTTACTCATGGAGACCAAAGAGGACATCATATCCCCCTGGAACTGGAATTCTAGGTAGTAGTGAGTTACCTGATAGGGGTACTGGGAATCAAATTTAGTTCTCTGCAACAGCAGCAAGTACTCTTAACTACTGAGCCATCTCTCCATCCCCAAATTGGAGGGGTTATTGTTGTGGTTGTCTTCCTATTTGTAGTACTAGGGAATAGAGTCCAAGCCCTCACAAATTCTGGATGAAGCTCTGTTTTGACACAACTTTAAGGACTGGGGATTTAGCTCAGTGGTAAAACAGTTGCTCAGGATATAAAAGGCCCTGTGTTCTCTTCTTTATTTTGGAATTGGGGTATTTATATGCAGTAGTAAAAAATATACATATATAAATGATTAGAACACTGGTAGTTTTCTCTTCATATTTTTGAATTGTAATAAAATTCAGATAGAATAAGGTTAGTCATTTTAAGGTGTACAGCTCATGGATATTTGTGCATCACAATATTATGTACCTGTACCCTCTATCTAATTGTATAGCATTTTTGTTGCCCCAAAAGAAAACCCCATATTCCCAACATACTGACTTACTCCCCTGTCTTAGCAGCCACCAGTCTCCTTTCTATCCTTATGGATTTACCTATTCTGGATGTTTCATAATAAATAAAATAATATATTATGTGGTTTTACAATCTGGGTTTTACTTAACATATTTGGGTTTTTTTTTTTTCTTTTTGTTTGTTTGCCTCGATCTCACAGAGATCTGCCTGCCTCTGGCTTCCAAGGGCTGATATTAAAGGCATGTACCACCACATCCTATTTGTTTTGTTTTTTTGAGACAGAATCTCACTGTGTAGCCATGGCTAGCCTGGAACTTTTTATGTTGACCAGACTGGGCTTGAACTCACCTGCCTTTGTCCCCCTAATTCTGGGATCACCTATGTGTTTTACCATGCCCTGCTTAACTCATATATTTTTGATATTTATTCACATTTGAGCATATTTTACTATTGAAGGAACCTCACGATCCTGTGAGCCCTCTTGGGGATGAATTCTACCACTGTGTGGAAGAAAATCAAAAGAAACAGCCTTTTGAGGAATCTACAAGAAGTAGTGAAGATACTTTAAGGTAATTTGGGCACTTTGGTAAGAATGTATAAGCTAATGAATTCTAATTGTAATTAAATCATTTAGTTAAACTGTTTAGCATACAGTTAGCTACTCTGTAGTTTTTAAAAGATGTGTTTCCAAAGGCCCTTGGTTTTAGTCTTGCCACCCACAAGAACCAGCTCCACAAAAGTATCTGCAGTTATGACCAATTGTGAGGTTTTTTTGCATTATAGTAGAGAGGTAGATATTATTTTAGGTCTTTTTTGTATATCAAGCAGTACTTAAGAGTACCCAGTCTTTTGGGTTTACCACTTTTAAGATCCAGGCGTTCCTTTATGTTTCCAAACCCTGAATTTTGCATAAAATCCATCTATAAGCTTAGATGAACTTCCAAGATTGTTGTGCTTCTCTCTTTTTCTTTTTAACTACAATATTTATTGTGCCTATACACAAGCATATACTGCTTATATTCATAAAGCCTTTTGCTTGCTTAACTTTTAAATATATATATATATATATTATACTTAATTTATCATCATAATAATTCATTAAGGTAGGTTTTATTGACCTTTTGCTGTTTTTTGAAACAGAGAGCAAAAATGTAGCTCCAGAGATTAAATGTCTTGTTTAAAGTCATGAGCAGTTAAGAGCACTTGTGAACCCATACTTCACATTGAAACCCAGTATTCTTTCTCTAGCTATCTCTTGCTAAGAGACAGGTTGAGCCTTGATTTGTATTCAATTCTGTAGTATAAGATTTTGTTTCTTTTAAAACTTTTTATTTATTTATTTATTTTTATTGTATGTGTGTGAGTATGTATTGCCTGCATGTATGTAAGTGTACCCGTGTTGTGCAATGCCCACAGAGGTCAGAAGAGGGCATCAGGTCCCTGGAACTGGAGTTATGGATGGTTGTTAACTGTTATGTAGATGTTGGGAACCAAACCCAAGTCTGCAAGAGCAGCCAGTACTCTTAATCACTGAGCCATCTCTCCAGACCCAGAATTTTGTTTCATGAAACTACTCATAAGATTTTATAATAAGATTTTGAGTCCTCAGTGGATAATTAAATGATTTTATTTACTTAAGTAAAAATTTTATGGCTAGAAAGCCATATTCTATGGCATGTGCCTCTACTCCCAGCTACTCAGACAGCCGAGGTGAAAAATTAACTGTGTCCTGGGTAACATCGTGCCACCTCATCTTTTTTTTTTCCCTCGATGTATATTTTTTAATTAAATTTTTTTGTGTTTTATACAAAGCATCTTAATCATATTTAGACTTTCCTGCCCCATCCACATGCTCTATAGCCATCCCACACACATTGGCTTTCATGAATTCTGTTATATTTGTTAAGGCCTATAGAATCAAGCCTTTGTACCCAGATGTCCCTTGGTGCAAATTCATCCACTGGAATCTAGTCAGCCTATTAGAGTCACTCCCTTAAAGATCAACTCTCCCTCAACAATGATCAGCAGTGATCAGCTGCCAATAGTTCCTCAGCTAAGATTGGGACCTACAACTTATTTCCCCAGTTCTGTGCTGGGATTTTATGTGATTGAGTGTACATAGTCTTGTACATGCTGATACCTCATCTTTTAAAAAAAGTTATAGGCTCTGTAAAGTCATAGGATCAGGATTCTGAAGGTATCCTGGGCTACAAAAGTATGTCTCAAACTACAAAAAGAAACAAAAAAAGACAAATGTGTGTAAATTTGATTGTACTGACACATTTCCACTGTCATTTTCTTTCTCTACTGGTCTGCCAGGTAAAGAAAAGCCAACATCTTAAATTGGGGTTAATAATCAGTTTCCCTCTAATAAGTAGATAATACCCTACTATTCTGTACCAAGAAAGATTTTCTTATGCTGGTGTTTTAATTTTTACCTTATGTTTTTTAGCAACAGAAAAAAATTATCATAATTTATTTAGATTTTCAGATTCTACTTCAAAGACTTCTCCTCAAGAATTGACTGCTCGGGCGTCATCTCCTGTGTTTGGAGCTACCTCTAATGTGAAAACTCTTACAAGTTCGAATACAAGTTTCTCCCCTTCTCTTTTAGACACTGGGAAAAAACCCCTGAAAACAGCCCCTTTTAGCAACACTTGTGTTTCTAAATCAGAGAAAGCTAGATCAAAATCTGAAGATAATACCCTTTTCACATATCATAGCATTGGGTCTGAAATGAGCAAAGTCATTAGCCCCTCATTTCTTAATAAGCAGATACTTATAGATGAAGAGGATAACACTGATCACATTAAAGAAGTTGTTACGGATAAACATTTGGTGCCTCTGAAATCCCTGGGAGGCAGAGCATCCAAAAGGAAGAAGCTTGAAGAAGAAGGTGAACATGAAACAAACTGCCCTCAAACCTGTTTTGACAAAGAAAATACTTTTCCTCTGGAGAATCAGTTTTCCACAAATGGAGACCATGTGATAGATAAGCCCCTGGATCTGTCAGATCGGTTTTCAGCTAGTCATTGTCAAGAGAAAAGCCAAGGAAATGAAGCCTCTAAAAACAAACTTAAGCAAGCGACTATTTATGAGGCTTTAAAGCCCATTCCAAAGGGCTCCTCCTCGGGCCGTAAAGTCTTGAGTGGGAGCTGCATGTTAGTCAGAGATTCCCCAGAGGAATCCTGTTTACAGGAGCGTATCCTCCAGTCCTCTAGTAAATTCTCTTCAGATCATAAAACACCATTACACATAAAAGAAGAAAATCCTCTCTTCAAAATCCCTCTATGTCCACATCAAAGTTTGGAGACAGAGAATCTTTTTGATGACCTGAAGGTTTGTGCTAAATGTTCAGAGATTTTGATTAAAATTATCATTTTTTATTTTATTTAGGTGCTAATAATTATTTCTGTTTAGGGTACTGATTCTCTTGTGCCAGTAAAAGCAAGAAACAGATCGGTCCATGGAGGATGTGAGCTTGCATCAGTTCTACAGTTAAATCCCTGTAGAATTGCTAAAACAAAGTCTCTGAGAAACAACCCAGGTATTTGTACTATCAGTAAGATTTCTTCTTTTCTTAATTGGATATCTTCATTCTTTTCCTTCCCTGTCCTAGGTATCACTAGTTTTTATCTCCATAGATTTAATATTCTAGAGGTTTTATATGAATATTCCCAATAAGTATATAATCTTGTGACTTCTTGCACTTGACATGTTTTCTTTTTAAACTTATTGTTATTATTGTATGTATGATATGTGTGTGTGTGTGTGTGTGTGTCTATGTGACACATTGTATGTGTGGAGATCAGAAAACAACTTTGTGTGATAGTTTGTCTGTTTCCACCTTTTGTGTTTTCAAGGATCAAATTCAGGTCTTTGGACTTGCATGGCAAGCACCTTTACCTGCTGATCCATCTCACCAATACTGTACAATGTTTGCGATTTTCAGCTATACTGAAATATAAAGTCAATATATCATTCATTTTATTACTGAATAAAATGTTGTTGTATACTATGATTTATTCATCAGTTGATGAAAATCACTGTTGCTCTTATGACTCATATCACTATGAACATTTATGTACAGATTTTTCTGGAAATCTTTTTTGGTTTTCTGGGATAATTTTGCGTGGAGGTTTACTTACCTAGGAGTAGAATTGCTGTATCATATGCCCGCTTTGAATTTAACCTTTTAAGGGACTGCCTGTTTTCCAAAGCATCTATACCATCCCATGTTTATACCATTGTTCTGTGTGAATTTTAGCTTTTCACAATCACTTGTTATATATATTTTTGGATTCCTGACATCTTAGTGGGTGTGAACTACTGTTTTCTTCTCTTTGCATTTTCCTGATAGCCAATCTGCCAATCTCAATGAGCATTTTTTTTCATATGCCTATTGGCTCTTTGAACTGTCTATTGAGATCCTTTGCCCATGTTTAATTGGGATGTTTAGTTTTTGAGTATGTGCTATGAGAGTTCTCTCTATATATCCTTGCCACACAGGTAATTTGCGAAATATTTTCTATTCTGTGGGTCCCTTAATATTTTAAAGTAATGAGAATTTTCACATTAGGTTTTTATTTGTGCTTTCCCCCCCACCCTCATCTAAGATACATCCTTTGAAAATATCCAGTGGAGTGTAGATCCAGGAGCAGACCTTTCTCAGTATAAAATGGATGTTACTGTAATAGATACAAAGGTAAGTTTAAAAGAGAACCAAGCCCATTTGGTTCCTGTTCTAGTGAGTTGTTAATCAGCCTCCTTTCCTTGAGATAGATTTTTTTCTTTACATTTTACTTATTATGGTCCTTTTTATGTGTATATGGACATGTGCACATTACCACATACATGTAGTGGTCAAAGGACAACCTTCAAGAGTCAGTTCTCTCCTTCCACCAAGTAGGTCCTAGAAATCAAACTCAGGTTGTCAGGCTTGGTGACAGGCACCTTTACCCACTGAGACATCTTATTGGTCCAAGACAGGTATTTATAGCCAGACACTTGGAAGGCTGAGGCAGGCTGATCTCTATGAATTCAAAACCAGCCTGATCTATATAACAAGTTCCAGGACAGCTGGGCTGCTCCTGTCTCAAAAATAGACCAAAAAAAAAAAAAAAAAAAAGAAAGAAAGATATTTCTTAAAACCTACATGTATTCACTCAGAAAACAAAGAAATAAAAAGGCCTGTTCTTCCAACATGATGGTAAATTTGAAAGGTTAATAATATTTTCTGATTTTAAAGGCCCTTGATATAAAACAATATAGTTTTTTTTAATAATGCAGAATCCTAGTTGAATAGGTGAAACTTTTAGCAGTACATTCATATGTCCTTAGTTTTATGAGACAGGATCCTAGACTGATTTCAAAATAGCATCCTCTTGCCTCATCTCAGAAATATTGAGGTTAAAAGTACACACCACCATGCTTAATTCCATCATATGTCTTCATTAGTTTGTTTTGTTTTGTTTTATATGCTATCAAAAGCTGGGCGTGGTAGCATATGCTTAGGAGGCAAAGGTAAGCAGATCTCTTAAAAATCGAGGCCAACCTGGTCTACATAATGAGTTCTAGGCCAGCTAGGGCTACAAGAAGACCCTATCTTTTTTTTTCATTATGAATTTTATTTCATGTCTATGAGTGTATTGCCTGCATATATGTAAGTGCATCTATATCATGCAGTACCCATGGAGTCAAAGTGAGTATTGGATTCCCCTGGATCTGGAGTTATAGACTATTGTTAGCCATTATGTAGATGCTGGAATCAAACCTGGAAGAAGACCCTATCTTTAAAAAAAAGTGCTATCAAGACAAACATTTATTTTTCCAGCTGACTTTTAAAAAAATATTGTATTTTAATTTGTTTTAATTTCTCAATATGTTGCTCAGGATGGCCTCAGACTTGTGATTCTGTTTCAACTTTCTGAATTCTAAGACTAGGCTTGCAAGGTTATGCCCTGCTGAAACACTGTGTTTGGGGAAGGGTTTGTTTGTTTGTTTGTGTTAATTAAAATTTCTAGTAGAAATATTTTTTACTTTCTGTTCAGGTTCCATATAATTTGAGACATTCTCTTTCATTTAGTGGCATATTAGTAAGAACTAAAATAGGTGTTTTAAATATATATTGGTGTTCATTACTGTAAGGCAGATTGGAGAAAGTAGAAAAAGCTCAAAGGAGTTTAGTGGTAAATAAGTCTCCCTTCCCTGGCCACAATCTACAGTCCTCCTTTTCCTAGGCTTGACAAGAAGGTACTTATATATTGAAGCTAAAATATTCTATAGACAATAAAACTTAAACTTCTTTTCCTAAGGTATAAAAGTAAATATAACTTAATGTCTTAAAATAGTAACGTTTTCTTAACTTTTTTTTTGTCAAAAGCAAATAAAAGGCCATGAAGAATTAATTGCTAAAATTTTGAATTTTTAAACTATTTATTCAGGATGGCAGTCAGTCACAATTAGGCGGCGAGACAGTGGACATGGACTGTACATTGGTCAGTGAAACAATGCTTTTAAAAATGAAGAAGCAAGATCAAAAAGAAAAAAGTTCAAGTAAGATTTGTTTTGGTTTTGGTTACTTTACTGAAACGTAGTGTGTGGCACTTTTGATTTTAAGAGTTGGTGAGAGAAAAGACTTTGATGTTTTTAAGAAATTTGATTATATGACAACAAAAACTAGCATTCTCTTCACAGGGCAACACTTAAAAGTCAGCACCTAAAGCCTTTGTAAATGTACAGTAACTACCAGGACTTAGGAATTGATTCTTGCTTTGCGTGGGACTTTTGAGAATTAAGCCACACTGTAAGAACTGTAATTGAAGAAGTGGCTTTAAATACTTAATTATATATATTACAGTATATTATCCACTTTGAGTCTCTGAGTTATATTCTTTTAGCATTACAGTTTACAACTAATATTCTTAGAATCATCTTCTTAGAGTGTGTTCATGAATACCTCTCTACTCACTGCTGTTCACTGAAAAAACATTCTTTGCCACTAGACCTGATACACGTGAAACCTATACTGTAATTGTGGTTTTTGACTTTTATTTTTATTGAGCTGTTATACGTTCGTACAATAGTTCTTAATCAAATTTAGATCCCCTCCCCATCCATGCTCTTTCACACACACACACCACCGCCCCAATTGGACTTCATGGTTTCCACCATACATGTTAAATCCTATCCAGTCAAGCATTTGTACCAGATGTCCTTTGGTGCAAATTTGTCCACTGGAGTCTAGTTAGCCTATCTAGAGATCTTAGGTAAGGTCTACTCTCCCTCACTCAGTAGTAATCAGTCTCCAGTAGTTCCCATACTAGGACTGGCTACTACCACTCATTTTCCTAACTCCACTCTGGACCCCTGTCTGATTGAATTAGCATGGGTGTTACACTATATGCCACCATTTCCCCAAGTTCACATGTGCAAGCTTCCAGTGGCCTGAAAGCCTCTGCTTCCCTATGTGCATGAACCAGCCCTGGCTCTTACAATCTTTCCACCCCGTCTTCAGAAATGGTCCCTGAGCCATGGCTGGGAGAGATTTAATATAGGAGTGCTATCCAGCGATATACACTCTACAGTCTCTTATTCTTTAATAGTTGGCCAGTTGTGACCTTCTGTGTACATCGCACTCCACTGTATAAAGAAACTTCATTGGTGAGAGTTGAAGGATGAACTGGTTTTCTCTCTACCCCTCATTCCTCTCTGTTCCATGAGCCTTAGGTATAGAGGTTTGACTGTAGATATGTCACCTAGCACTGGGCATCTCTCAGATGTATATTCTCTGTGTCGGATGAGTTGTGGGATTCTGAAGTAGCCTCCTTCTGTTGCAAAAAGAAGCTTCATTGATGAGTGGTATACAGTACACTTGTCTATAAATATGAGGATCTATAGTTAGCCTATGGGAAGAAATTTCATTTATCCAGAGATGTGACAGAGATAGGGCTTTCTCTAGGATCTGTGACCTCTCCAGCCATGGGAATTTAACTGTTTACAGTGCCACCCAGGAGTAGTTCACTGCCATTGAGAGGGTATTAAGTCTAATTAGATAGTTGTTGATTACTCCCAAGATAAGAGTCCCACTGTTACACCAATAGAGTTAGTTGGCTGTGCCAGTCATTATGGTTATTAGACTTTAGGGCTGGGTTGGAACATTGATTTTCTCCCTTAGCATCTTGCATAGTATCTTCTAGAACTATGAGAGCTAGTCTTCAGGGAGAAGGTTTCTAGGCTTCCAGGTCAGTTCATGCTCCATTGCTCCAAGTCCTGTGTCCGAAGCATTTCCTGTCTTCAGCAGTGGGGTCTGAGAAATTCAAACAGGGTCTGAACATTAGTGCGTATGTGTACCTGGGGGCTGTATGGCAAGGAACACAGTGCTAAGTGACTTTAAACATTTACATACACTACAGTTTGTTACCTGCTTAACATTCACTCTTGGCAAGATGACATACAAGTCTTGTACACTTATGTCTGTAAATACTTCACTACACACATCTGTTTGAAAGAACAGCCTTCAAGGTAGAACCTGCAATTCACATATAAGAATCTTTTAAAGTAAGTTCCCTTAAAGACCTCATGACGTTATTTTGACTGTTACTACTAGCTTTCACGTGAGGCTGTACAGGAAGCCAACACTCACTTGCTGCTGATAAGCTGTTTTCTTTTGTTGTTGTTTGTACAGATGGAGAAAGAAAAATGAATGATAGCTTGGAAGATATGTTTGATCGGACAATGCATGAAGAATATGAATCCTGTTTGGCAGACAGTTTCCCCCAGGTACCAGATGAAGAATCGTCTGCTGCCACAAAGAAAACAAACAGTAAGGCTATTTTCTCTTCAATTATGGCTTTTCCATTACTCTGAGTTCACTAAGTCATCAAGCTAATTAGTAGAGGATTGATTAGGAATATTAGCCAACGTATTTCTTTTTAAAGTATTTTGTAGTTGAACCATTGTATGTTCCATATAGAACATCTCAATCAGTCTTAATCATCTTTATATCACTTTCCCCACCAGTACCACCCATAGCCCCCAAACTGGAATCCATATATTCTTTTGTCTGTGTTAAGGTCTGTTGTGTCAAGTTAGTGTCCCCAAGTGACCACAGTGTATGTTCATCCACTGAGGTCTAGTCAGTCTACCCAGCATCCCTTGCATTAGAAAGACTAGCTTATCCTCACCCAACAGTAATCAGTTGCCAATATTTCCTAATCAAAGGTTGGGGGTCTTCTACCCATTTCCCCAGTGCCATGCTGGGTTTTTGTCTGCTTGAGTTTGCATGGATCTTGAGCATGCTGAAACGATTGCTGTAGGTTCAGATGGGCAGGGTCCCAGGAACTTGTACTTTTCTATTTCCATATGGTTATACATGGCCTCATGGCTCTTACAATCTTTCTACACCCTCTTCCGCAATGGTCCCTGAGCCTTGGGTGAATGAAACTTAATATAAGAGTCCTGTCCAGGGAGCCACACTCTGCAGATTCCTAATCTCCACAAATTAGCCATTTGTGACCTTTTGTGTTGTGCTACTGGCCCTTTGTTACATGTGGGAGCTTCATTAATCAGAGCTGAGAGATTTATTAGTGATTTCTTTATCCCTTGTTCTATATTGCATGAGCCTTGAATGTAGAGGCTGCATTGCAGATGTGCCACTTAGCATGGGCAATTCACAGACATGTCTGTGTGTGACCAGCTGTGGTACTCTGTGTTAGTCTCTGTTTGTTGCAAAAGAAGCTCCTTTGACGACTGGTGACTAGGATACTTGACTGTAAATATGAGGGTACATATTTTGCATTTAGTAAGAGATTATGGCTGCCTAGGGATGTGACAGCTCTGAGGATCTCTCTAAGATCTATGACCTCTTTAGCCATGTATATTTGCCTGTGATTACAGTACCACACATGAGTTTCCTCCCATTGAGTAGGCTCTAAGACCAATTTAGTAGCCATTGATTGGCCCGAAGATAAAAGTGCTCCTACTGCACCAGTGTCAAATACTGTGCCAGTCATCAATGTGGTTATTTCGTCATGAAGCAGGAGTTGGTCCATCAATTGATGTTCTCCCTTGGCTTCTTGTGTTGTGCTCTCCAGAGCTGTGAGAGCTAACCTTCAGGGAAAGTGGCTTCCAGGTCAGTTCCAGTTCCATTGCTCCAAATCCAGTCTCCGAAGTATGTCCTATCTTCAGCAATTGGGTCTTACCTTCAAGTTCTGGGAGGCGATCAAGGGCTGTGGCAATAACCTTTATAACTTTGGGAGTCTCTTGGACAACCCTGGCCAACAACTCAAAGGAAGATTTCTTGCCTCTGGCACTGTTTCTTGTTATGTAGCCTTCAGCTATGTACATGAGCTTATGCAGACATATGGTATGTGGAATTTGTCACTGGGATCTTAGACTAATATGATTTCCTTGGTGTTTTATACTAGCTAGGCATTATTTATCTCTTCCCTCCCTTCCTCCCTTCTTTCCTTCCTTCCTTCCTCCTTCCCTCCCTTCCTGTCTAACCTTCCCTCCATGCCTTCCCTCTATTAAAGTGTCCCCATTTCTCCCTTGATATCAGTCTCCTACAGTCTCATCTCTCTTGAGCACCTTCTTTCCCTTTGTCTCCATAGTTCCTGTATAATCTTCCCTCTCCCCTTCCATTTAAATACTCCCCCTTTTTATCTATTTCTCCCTTACTAACACCTGTCTCCTATTATTCTTCTCTCTTAGGTTCCTTCTTTCCGTTAATAATGGTTCCTTTCCATTATTCTGGTTCCTGCAGTTATATCAGTATACATACTCATATATAAGGGTTGGTGCTGGGATCTACAAGGGAGAGAGAACACAAGTCCTTTGTTTTTTTGATTCTTTGTTACTTCACTTAGTATAACAGTTGCCACTCAGCAGTTGAAGGACACTTAGATTGTGTCCATTCCTTAGCTATTGTGAAAATAGCACCAGCAAACATGAATGTACAAGAATCTCTGCAGTAGGATGCATCTTTTGGGTAATATGCGAAGGAGTAATATAACTGGGTCAAATGGGAGATTCATTTTTAGTTTTTTAAGAGTTCTCCACACTACTTTCCATAGGAATTGTACGAGTTTACAGTCCCAACAGTGAATGAGCATTCCTCTTTCCCCAAATCATCTCCAGCATTTGATATCATTTGTTTTCTTGATCTTAGACAGTCTGATTGATGTAAGATGAAATCTTAATGTGGTTTTAATTTGTATTTCCCTAATTATTAACAATGTTGAGCACTTTATAAGATGTGTCTCAACCATCTTTAGTTCTTCTTTTGAGAACTCTCTGCTCAGATCCTTAGCCCATCTTTTAATTGGCTCACGTGTTCTCTTGAATGTTGGTTTTTTGAGTTCTTTATGTATATATTGATGTTAAACCTCTGTCAGATGTGTGTCCCTGGTGAAGATTTTCTCCTGTTTATGGGTTTTCTCTTCACTTCCTTTATTGTTTCTTTTGCTGTACAGAAGCTTTTTAGTTTATGAGGTCCCACTAGTTGATTATTAACTTAAATTCCTGAGTAACTGATATCTTATACACGTATATCTTGTGGGTTACTGCCAGTGTTTTCTTCTGGCAGTTTCAGAGTTTTAGGTTTCACATTGAGGTCTTTGATCCCTTTGGAGTTGACCTTTGTTCAAGGTGAAAGATAAGGGTCCAGTTTCATTGTTCTAGAGATGAAGATCCAGTTTTGCCACTTGCTAAAGACGCTTTCTTTCCTTCAGCGAGTGTTCCTAGCCCTTTTGTCAAATATCAGGTGACTGAAATTACATGTGCTCATGTTTGAATCTTCAATTTTATTCCTTTGGTCTACAGGTCTATTTTTGTGGCAGTACCAGGCTCTTTTTATGACAATAGCTCTGTAATATAGTTTGAAATCTGGTATAGTAATCCCCCCTGCATTTCTCTTGTGCTCAGGGTTGCCTTGGCTCTTCGGGGTTTTTTGTGCTTCCATATAAATTTTAGAATTTTTTTTTTCTAATTCTGTAAAGAATGTCATAGGAATTTTTATTTGGATTGCAGTGAATCAGTATATTGCTTTTGGTAGGATAGTCATTTTCACACTATAAATTCTTCTAATCCATGAGCATGGGAGGACCTTCCATCTTCTTTAAAGATCTAAAATTTTCATTGTAGAGATCTTTAATGTCTTTGGTCAGGTTTACTCCAAGATATTTATTTGAGGCTATTGTGAATGGGAGGGTTTCCTAGTACTCTTTCTCCAGTTGCTTGTTATTGGTATATAGAAAGGCTATTGATTTTTGTAGACTAATTTTGTAACCTGCCACTTTACTGAAAATGTTAATCATTTCTAGGAGATTTCTGGTGGATTTTTGGCATCTTTTAGGTATATTAATTTGACATCTTCTTTTCCAATGAGTACTCTTTTAACTTCTTTCTCTTCTCTTGTTGCTCTTCTCCTTAAAGTAGTGTTTGTCCTTGAAAGTGAGCTTGATTTCTTGCAGAAGACAAAAGGATGGATTTTGTTTCTTGATCCATTCAACTAGCCTGTGTCTTTTGACTATGGAGTTCAGTCCATTGATATTTAAAGTTATTGAAAGATGTGTATTGATTCCTGTCGTTTTAAATTCTGTTTGCATCTTTGGTTTAACTTTGTGGTTCTGCAGTTATACCTTCATTTAGTTTCTTTCTGTTGCCCCTTTTGTAGAGTCATTCCTTTCTTCGGCTCTTTGTAGTCCTTCTCTGAAGGACTGGTTTTCTGGATATGAATTCTTTCAACCTATTCATGTCATGAAAGATTTTTCTTTCCTCTGGAACTATAATAGACATTTTTGGTGGGTAAAGTATTCTTGGTTGGTATCTATGATCATTTAGAACTGGGAATACTTTGATCCAGGCTCTTCTGGCTTGCATAATTTGCATTGAATAGTCAGCTGTGATTATGATGGATTTTCCTTTATATGTGAGTTTTTGTTTTTCTTTTGCAGCTTTCAGAATTTTCTCTTTGTTCTGTATGCTTAGTGTTTTTACTATGATATGGCCATGGGGACTTTATTTTCTGGTTCTGTCTATTTTGTGTTCTATGTACTTTTTATATTTATATGGAAATGTCTTTTCTTAATTTGGGGAAATTTTCTTCTGTAATCTGTTTCAAGATCTAGTCAATACCATTATCCTAAGATTCTTCTTCCTTTGTGCCAACAATGTGTAAATTTGGCCTTTTCGTGGTGTCCTACATTTCCTTCATATTCCATTCCATATTCTTTTTTAATTGTTCATAATCCTTGCTAAACTGCTCCAATTCTTCAATTTTATCGTCCATTATTGATATTCTGTTTTCCATTTCATTTATTTTATCGGTGTGGCTTTCTCCTGTTGTTTCAAATTGGCTTTCTGAGTTTTTCACTTCCTTCTTCATTTCAGCCTGAGTTTTCTTTAATTTTTCTATCTCTTTTGTAATTTCAGTCAGAAGTTTATCCCTATCTTCTTTTCATTCTTTGTGTGTTCTTTAAATTCATTGAGTTCTTTAATCATGTTTATGATTGTTCTTTTTAATTCTGTGTCCTGGGTTATCTCTATGGGGTTCTCATTGTAGAACTTTTCTGTAGGAGTGGTGATGTTCAGTGGGGACATATTATTTGAGTTTTTCATATTATTATTTTTTCATTGTGATATTGGCATGTGGGTTACTTTTGTTTTTTGTGATTCTGATGCGAGACTCTAACCTTCCTTTATTCGGTTGAAATCTGATCTTGTTTGTATACTTGATGTGACTGACTTGGTTGCTTTTTTATTGGGTATGAGAAACTGGTTGGTCAAGGCTTCAGGTTCTCTCTTTTGATTTTATATTGGAGGTACCATATGGCTCTAGTCCCACTGCTCAGAGTTCCCTCAGAGGAACAGGTTAGGTGAGATCAGATGCTCTCACACTCTCTCTTAAGGTCTGGGTCCCTCTAGCCAGCAGGTACAGCACAATTTGGGAAAATTTCTAGGCAGAGGCTGAATTCAGGCTTTCTCAGACAGCCTGCAAAGATCTGGGCCCCTAGTAAAAGATCACAGAAGCCTCACCCTACAGCAGTGGGAGGGGCTGCAGACAGTACCAATGTAGGGGGATGGGCATGGTGAGATTTGGAGAGCTTACAGCCCACCAGAGGTGGAGGGTAGTCTAGAATGCTGGGGAACTAAGAGTAAGAGTGTGCTTGTGCCTAAGGCTAGGTAGAGAACAGGATATGGGGTGGAGGAGTTTGGCTTTGCTGTGGTGGGAATGCAGACGTAATGGGCAGGATCAGTTTTACCAGGGAAGAAGGCTGGTGTCCAGAATCCAAGGCAAGTAAGTTGTGGGAACTGCCAGGGTAGAAAGGTGGTCTCAGGAATGCAATGGCAAGTTGGAGGTGGGGATAACCTGTGAAGGCTCTAACAAAGGAGAGTGAAAAATTGAACTGGTCCAAGTACAGGATTCAGGATGCAGTTGGTGGGTCTGGACTACGAGAGTAGACTCCAGACCTGAGGTACTAATAGCAGGAGCCAGCCTCTGCCCACGGCTGGAGCTGCTCAGGTGGGAGGGGAGTGGAAAAGCTATGGGCCAGATCAAACTTCCGAGAGTATTCCTTTATAAAGGTATGCTTACTAGTTTCTCTCCTTTTTTCATTTTTAAGGTTATGTTTAATAATGACCATCCTCAAATTTCTTCTCATTAGCTTTTTTGCACTATTGTGATTTCTGAAGTATCCGTTTTCCAGAGTATTCCTAAGACATTTTTCCCTCTCATATAGCATTTTTTGCTAACAGCTTTTATAGCCATTACTGAATATCTGTCCAAATCTGTATTTCTAGATGTGACTCCTAAGAAGTTGCAATCTTATGTTTGTAATAGCTAGATAACTTTTATGTCTCATCAGCTTTAACCTACCATATCTGAGCCAAGTGCCATGTATTTACTACCAAAGTGAGTTCTTATTTTTTCCCAACCATAGTCATATATTTTAGGATTTAACTTTGCATTTTACAACTCCCACACCACAAAGTTCTAACTGGTGTTCCTTCATAGGAAAAAGTAAGTTTGGGAAACAATATCAAAAGCTCAGTTCTGACAAGCTAATACTTACTAGACATTTAGATGGATTTGTTTAGTAAGCAGTTGATATCTGTTGAGCTTGAACAAGAACTCCAGAGTAAGGACATAATTTGAAGACAGGAACTGGTGGTCCCTAAAGCCATGAAATTTAGTGAAATCTCCAAGGTATTGAAAATAAGTAGAGCAGAAAAGCCTTTCAGCTTATGATCTCAGATGCGGCAACTTGAAGAAGGCAGAGATGGATCAGTGAGATGGTTCAGAGGCACCTGTTGCCAAGCCTGATTATTTGAATTCAATCCCTTGGACCCACATGGTAGAAGGATAGAATTGACTATCAAAAGTTTTTCTCTGACCTACACACACACACACACACACACACACACACACTCACACACTGCACACACATACACATACAAAAATAAATGAATACATTTAATAAAAAATACTTAACAGTTTAAAATAAAGATCAGAGAAATATAGGTAGAATCAGCAAAAGAAATTGAAAAGGAGCCCTGGACTCTAAGGTAGGAGGGAAATAGAATCTTTGCTGTTCTGGAAGCCACACAAAGCTGTTTTTATAGATTCATTGTATTCCACTCCCCTGAACCTCAGACTGAAACACAGTTACCTGTAAAGCATCTTCATAAGCATCTTGACCTTAATGCAATCAAAGTATAAATATTTATTTTTATCCTAATTTTTATGTTCCCCTGCCTCTCCAGACTTCATTATGTACCCAGTTGCTAAAATTAGAAATGTGAGCCTGTTTTTACAGTTCATTTTTATTACCTAGCAAAAATAAATATCGTATATTGTTTATCAAATATTATCATTGTCTTGTGACAGAAACAAATTCATAAGAGTCAAACTCCTAAACATTGTCAAAATAAATCACAAAACTATATAAATTAAAACCCTAATGAAAATAAATAAGAGTGATTTGCTGTGGTGGTTGTGGCTTACCTACCCATTCGGATGCTGTATGTGAAGTCTCCCTTATATAGGAAGACACACAGAGTCAGTTCCAGGGTGCAGCTCAGCCCAGGAACCAGAGATTTGACTTCATTTTTCACCTCACTTTTAGGCCCAGTCCAGTACGCTGGCAGAACTACTCAAAATGCATTTTAATATCACTCTACTTCTCTCTGTCTCTATATCTACTACCTTATCTAATGCATTGCTAGCTAACCTGTTCCCTTGTATGCCTGACTGAATTTTTTAAGTCAGTTATTGCCTATCTCCAGCGTGTTCTCTACGGAATATTAAGATGACCTTACTGTAAGTGTAAATTGGATTGTATTATCTTTTTTATTAGAAATTCTTCAGTGAAAAGATAATTGAATAGCCAATAAGCATATAGGGAAAAAAAGCCAACATTATTGGGCTGAGGTGTGTAAGAGACTGACAGAACCAAATATTAGAAAGGTTGAGGAGCCACTGGAGCTCATACATATTGATGACAGGGAAGTATGGAATTACCGTTACTTTGGGAAACAGTTGGGCAAGATTTTTTTAACAGTTTCATATTTGTTCATCAGTTTTGTATAAGATTTAATATATACCTATCACTGGTGTAAGATTTGACTCTTAGATATGTGTATGCCCTAAGAAAAAATGAAAACACGCAAAAAAGTTGTGCTTAAGATTGTTCATAGGATTGTAGTACTGAAAAAAATGTTTATGGCAGTGCTATTTATAATATCTTAAAACTGGAAACAACCAGCATATCCATCAACAAGCAGATAAACAAAACAACAGACAAATCTCCAACTTGCTGAGCTGAACAAATAAAAATGACGAAAAGCAGAGTGTAGTTTTTAATATGTAATTCTAAAACAAGCTATTCAGTAAAAGAAATAAAATCAGAGATGGGGGCAGGGAGCCGAACAGAAACACAAGAGAGCATTCCTGCACCTGAGAAGCAAAGGCATATTGGAAAGGGCAGGGGTGATGGACATGCTGTCCTAGTTACAGTAACCTGCATTTACTCAAAATTTATCATAGTGTGCTTATAAATAGCATGTTTTATATGTAAATTATACCTCAGTGAAATTAGTTCTCATAATGGAAGTGTTCAGTTATTTCCCATTACACATAAAATAGACTCCAAGACTTGTCATTCTTGCATCTGCCTACCTCTCCAGCTTCATCTCTCTCAGCATTTCCCTTTCCTTGCCTAATCTCAACTCCACTGGCTTTCTCTTAGGCCCTGTAACACACCAAACATTCATAATCTCCAGAGCTCCCATAGCATTCCCTTCTTTTCTCATAGTGGAATGTTCTTCAGTTGCCGCCTTAAATGTTTTCTTTCTCAGATAAGTCTTAACTGTCTGCTTGCTTAATGTTTGTTTCCCTCACTGTAAATGTGTACTTCATGAGAGCTCTTGCCCTTAGGTACATGACTAGAACTTAGCACATTGCTTGGTAAGGTTTAATTCTTTGAACTGATAATAACAATTGATTATTTGAGTCTAGACATCTTAGAATTCAAGTCCTACATTCTGAGCTCAAATTCTTAAATTTCATGATCAATTTGCTGATAACATTCTTTAATATCTTTATTTTTCTATTCATAACCTACCTTAAAGACACATCACACAGATTTAACATGGCAGATAAGCAAGAAATACTAAAAACTGTCTTTTGTTGACATCTCTTGTCAAATGATAACAGACATCTAGATAGTTCTCTTAAAAATCTAACCTGCTTTATGGGAAATGATATTTTATTGTTTAGTGACTCTGAAGCGAGATAGTCTTCATTTCACCTTCTTTATTATGCAGCTGAAAAACAGAGACTTGATGTTTTGGTACATGACATAGTTTTTTCAAGCCAACTAATCATTTCTCATTAAGTTCTACAGCCAGTTTGTGATATGCTTGTTTTGTTTGCAGTACATGGTGATAAACAAGATAAAGTCAAACAAAAAGCATTTGTGGAGCCATATTTTAAAGACAAAGAGAGGTAAGTGGGTCTTAAATAGATTAATAGTAGTAGTGTGACTGAAAATCCGAAAGAGCTGTCTTTGTCAAAGTATCTTTAAGCTTTCAGTAAATGGCTGCTTTGATTAAAATACAATCATTTATCAGGAGGCTGAGGCAGGAATGCTGCAAGTTTGAGGCCAGCCAGAGATACATAGCAAATCCCTATCTTAAAAAGGTAAGAAGAAAGAATCATTTAGAACCAGGCTCACATCTGGAGGCTGAGCCCAAAGAATTACATGTTTGAGGCCAGTCTGGGTTACAGAGTGAGACTTAGTTTCCAAAGAAAAAGGGAAGGATCATTTAAGGGCTGGGAATATAGCTCAGTGAGTAAGGTGCTTGCTGCATAAGCATGTGGACCTGAGATCGGATCCCCTGTGCCTACTTAAAAACCATGCATGGTAGCATGCATCTGTAACCTCAGTACTGTGGGGTGGAAACAGGTGGATCCTGGAGGATTGCTGGTCTGGTAGAAACAGTCAAGCTCCAGGTTCAGTGAGAAACCCTGTCCCCCCAAAAAATAATAAATAAAAAATAAGGTGGAGAAGCAATTGAGGAAAACATCCTGACATCAACCTCTGACTCTATACATCACATCCCCCATCCTAAGGCGAGCATATTCACATACACATTCATGTATGCATGTACCACACACTCATACACATTCAGGAAGGCTTATATCACATATAGATGCACACACACAGGCATACATGTAAGGAAATTTTTACCAGTACCATTCATTTTTAAACTGCAGTAACAATTTCTCTGCTTTATTATATTATAACAAATAATGTATTTTTATTGTATTTTATTTTGAACTTTGCAGTTTACGGGAGTTAGTTTTCTTTGGAGTCTAACTCGGGTCATCAGGCTTGGTAGCAGGTGTCTTCATCTACTGAGCCATCTCACTGGTCCATGTAAAGTTATTCTTTATGTCCTTTTTTTGAATTTTAATAATCTAAAAGCCAAAAGAAAAAAAATTGAGACAGGAATGTCAACATGTAACTCTTTCTGGCCCAGAATCTACTTCTGTAGACCAGACTGGCTTCAAACTCACAGAGATCCATCTGTGAATCTCTAAAAAAAATAAGCTGACTTTTTATTATTGTAATGAATTACTTGATTCTTTTCTTTTTCACTTTTCCAAAGAAATGATACCTCAGAACCCTAAGTAGCTTTTTTTGTTGCCATAAATGCATGAACCTAAATATGTCTGATGTGTTTAAATCCATTGTATTTAGCATCTTTATAGCAGCAGTCCCTTTGTGTCCACCAGAAATACAGTCTAAGACACTTAGTTGGTACCAGAAGCTACAAAAACACTGAATTCTATACTTTCTACATTTTGTTCCTGTACATACATATGACAAATTTTCACCACATTTAAAAGAAGCATTTTATAGCTTTTTTTTGCCCCTGGCATATCCAGATAGTCAGGATTACTATTCTTAATATTTATGAGGCATTATTAAATAAAATAAGGATTACTCAAACATGAGCACTGTAGTAGTCAGTCTGGCCTCTGAGAGGACTACAGGCAGGTAGGTTATGTAGAAGTTATGCTGGACGGGGACCCGTCACATCTGGGGCAAGATGGATGGGGCAGAACAACGTAAGATTTCATTATGCTATGAAGACCTTCATACAATTTAAGATTTTTAAATTATTTCTGGACATTTCCATTTAATACTTTTGGAACCTGATAACAAATAACAGAAATTGAAACCGTGGATAAGGGTGGACTGCTGTAGTCAAACTGTTGCTTCTTTGCCCCTTATCAAGAGGCAAAAAACCCTTTCAAGAGGTTTCTCTTGAAACAAAAACTTTCCTATTTATTTTTTAAAGTTTCCTTGTATGATAATGTTCTCTGCTGGGGTTAGAGAGATGACTCCAGAGTACCAGTTCTGTTCCCAGGATCCTTACTGGGTAGCTCACTACCACCTTGTAACTCTAGTTCTAGGTGATCCAAACTATCTCTTAGCCTCCACAGGCACTCAAACACATATATAAAAAGAAAATAAAACTTAATAAATGTTCTTAGATGTCTTGCATTGTTGCTTCTATCAGCCTGTAATCTGCTATTTCTCCAGCAGCCCTAGTTCCTATAGAGAGAAATGGCAATTAGGCCAAAATCTGGCCACGAGGGCTATTCATTGATGCATTTAGTTATTGTTTCTAGACAGACTTAGGGGTACTGTATTTATATTTTGGTTTGTTTTCCAAGATAAACAATAGATAGATAGCCCTCATTCAAACTCAGTACTTCAGAATTTTTATATACCGTCTGCCATACATTTATATCTACTAAAAAAAAATCCCTGTTATCAGTACTACCAATATAATTCCTTACTATTTTATTTTACAATATATACATGAGTACTCCCAAAATAATATAATAATACCAATAATATGTTTAATGAAATAGATCAAGACTTTTGATTAAATTTTGTTTTGATTTTTAAATTGTATGTGTATGAGTGTTGTACCTGCATGTATGTAAGTGCACCCATGTGTACAATACCATCAGAAGCCAGAGGAGGGTGTTGAATCTCCTGGAACTGAAATTGCAGATAGTTGTTTGCTACCATGTGGATGCTGGGAACTGAACCTGGGTCTTCTACAAGAGCAGGCAGTGGTCTTAACCCCTGAGCCATCTCTCCAGCCCCATAGTTCAAGACTTTTGTCTGTTCTTATTGTTAAGACATACTCTATCAGAAATGTACAAATCACTGCATTTTAAAGTCACTCCAGATAAGTTTTCTATGACATTAATATTTCCAGTTCAGTACCTGGATTTGTTTTATTTTGTTTTTGATTTTTAACTTTTATTTGTTTTTATTTTATGTGAGCGCAGAGGCTAACCTAGATAATCCCTCACAAGTGTGCCTTGAGGTTTGTTTCTAGGTGATTCTAGGTGCTGTCAGGTTGGCATTCTTAAACATCATACCTGTTAAGGTGCATTGTGTTGTGTCAGGGACATGTAGCTCAGTAACGTTTTAAGTGATGGTTTGTCTGGGGTCTGTTGTGGATGCCAATCTCCTAGCAAATTACATGCTGGATTAGAAATACATGGTACTCAGAGGAAAGAATAAAACCAAAATGGGTTCTACATAAGCCTAGATTTCATAAATTCTTTGAAAAAATATGCAGTGTAGCAATGTATTATCTATCTTTTCATGCTCTCCCTTTTTTAATTCACACTTTTCTCAAGAATTGAGTCTTCTTGAATTAAAACAAAAGGATCTATAACAGCATAGCTGGAAATTGAGTAATTAAAATGTCTTTTTAAGAAAAATGCTTGCCAACTAAAGGGGCATGAGATCCAAATACTCAGGTGAGTTCTCAAGAAAAATTATCTTAAAAGTCAGTTTTTGTGAGTCAGACTGTTTAAGCTCACTGGGAATATTTCTATTAGAAGCAAAATATATATGTAGTTTCATAACTCATTTGTGGTCTTCTAAGATTTTTATTTTTTCTATGATGTGCTTCTTAAAGCTGAGTGAGTATATTCATTTTTTTTAATGTCCTTCCTGCCTACTTTTTTCTTCCCAAAAATCACAGCAAGTTAACCCAATAGCCTGTGTCTCAGTGGCCTTGATTCTTTTAGATTTCTGGTGGTTCACAATAGGATCTGATTCTCTCTTAAAGTCAAACACAAATGATAATAGTGCCTGATACTTTGAGGGATTTAGGGTAAGTAGAAGCAAAAAAAAAAAAAAAAAAAAAAAAAAAGAAGGCGTAATGACAAAAATTTTCTTTGGCGAGGAATAGGTTAGCTCTGAAGTCCAGGTTCCTGGTAGTTCTGGAAAAGTGAAGCATGGTGCATTCTAGGCTGTTATACAGCACCAACTTCTGAGCTTAATACAGAATTCATTTTTATTGTCATTATAATTTACCTCCTACTCATTATTTTCAGTCAGTCAAAGGCAAACTGTTAATTAGAAAAAATTTCATAAAAATATTTGGCATAAAGTATACATCAGACAGAGAGTTGATGTCTAGAACATAAAAGCACCACAAAGTTAAACACCAAAAACCCAGATCTTCCAGTTAATAATTGTATGAATCAACTAAACAGTTCCCTAAAGAAGAAATACAAATATTTCATACAAAAATAAATATTTGGAAAATGTTCAGCATCTTAACCTTCGGTGAACTGCAGATTTAAATTGCTTTGAGATTCCTTTTCCCTTAGTGTCAGATGGCTATGATCAAGAGAACAAATGCTGGCAAGGACATGGGGAAAGTAGAACCCTCATAAACACCTGGTAGGAATGTAGATTGGTGCATCCACAATGTGACTCAAATGGAGGCTTCTCTAAAAGCTAAAATGGAGCTGTTAATACCATATGACCCTGCTTTACCATTCCTGGGTCTGTTCTTAAGGACTCCTAAGTTGGATCGCAGACATAACTTGAACATCCTTGCTTATTACTGCATTATTCACAGTCACTAAGGTATGAAACCAGCCTATTTGTCTGTCAGTGGGTGAATGTGTAAGGAAAATATGGTACTTATCCATAATGGAATTTTATTCAGCTATGCAGAAAGATGAAATTGTGACATTACAATAAAACAGGTAAAACTGAAGATCATAATGTTAATCTAAACAAGCCAGATTCAGGGAGACAAACATGGCATGTTTTCTCTTAGAGGAAGAACTTAGATTTAAATTTCTATGTATGTGTGTATAGGTCATGAAACTCAAAGGGACTCATTAATAGAAGAAGAGTGTTTGGAGACTGTTTCTCTTTTGAGTTCTCATATTTTTTTCAATTCAGATTTTTTTTTAACCAAAGATCTTTATTGTAACAAATAGGTTAATTTTAAATTAAATTCCTTTCCCCTCCAGAGATACTAGCATACAGAATTTTCCTCATATTGAGGTGATTCGGAAAAAAGAAGAGAGAAGAAAATTGCTTGGGCACTCATGTAAGGAATGTGAAATTGTAAGTACTATTGTAATACTTTTTAAAAATATGACTATAGATCATAAATTCGTGATTTAAAAATCACAGATATAAAACATATTTATACTTGGCAATTCTTTGACCAGCAATAGCTGAAGAATATACTAGCTATGACCAGTATATGTTTAATAAGTAAATAGAAAGATAGAAAAATTAAAGCTTCCAGTGTCTCTTAGATCATGTGAATCAGAGACCTAACCCTCATTTTTAGGAGTAGCATAAGGCATTTTATGCTACTTTTTTTTCCCATAGTTTTGCAAATGCTGATGTACAGGGACTATTTGGGAAATTTTTGATATTTCAATCAGAAACTTTAACCTTTATTCTTTTTCACTATTGTTCTTAGGAATTAGATATACTCATAGTTTTTAAAAATAATAGTACTACTCTAAGTGCTATTTTTTCCCCCAGTTTTTTTTCCTTCCTAAAGAAAATATGATGAGTAGATTTTCCTTTGTCCTTAGACCACTTACATTTCTCCTTTTGTATATTGGCTGTCTTACACTGAAGTCATTAGTATAAATTGCCCTGTTACTAAATCATCCTAGACAGGCTCTTTGTTATCTTAAAATACCCTATTTTTATTTTTTGTCTTGCTATCCATTAGCTGTCAGGTGACCACCTTAACATCTGACCCCTTCCCATTTAAGTTTCCTTTTTAACAGCTGTAATCTAGAAAATCTGATAGCCAAGCACATTAAAATTACACATGAAAGAGGAATAGATGACAGTATTTGGTGGAAATATGGCCTTATACCCTTACAGTGGGAATATAAATTGGGATTTTGTTTTGAAAAAAATCTCTGACAATACAAAAAAACCACTACCCTAGATTATGAGTTTTCTTAGCACAAACTTTGTTAATTTGCCTTCCTTCTCAGTGATCATTTCTGTGCTGCTGTCTCATCATTGAAAGTGACTGTGTCATTCACTTTATGTAGTTCTTCTAGTTACTCAAGGTAGAGGGTGGGCTCCATAAAAGAAAACAGAAGTGCACCTCCCATGTACTTTACTGTATGCTTACAGTTTGTAAGTTGATCCCATTGTCCATTCCAGCTATATCATGAAGAAGGATGGTAGGGGCTCAAATTCCACATGTCTGAAAGCGAGCACGTTTTCTATGTTCAGTTCCCACCTCACTGCTTGGTCTCCTGTATGTCCACTTTTTTCTAGTTTCTTTTAAACAAAAGATCCTCTAGTTATTCACTACTCTTTGCACATCTCAGTAATTGATCTTTCAGCAAATCCCAATGATTCTACCTTTAAAAATGTACCATTTCCATTTGCTTATTATTTCCACCACTTGGACCCAGATACCATTTTATCCTGTTTGGGCTATTGACATAGTCCGGTACCTTTTTCTTAGTACTGACTTTTTAGAACAATTTTAGGTTTTTGGTAAAGTTGAACAAGAAGCCGAGTTCTCCTGTGTTCTCATCTCTAGTCTCCCTTTCTTTTCATTCTTATCTCTTGTTAATTAAACACAAGGATAATCTTTCCCCCAGTGATCTTTTAGAATAAAAGTTCATTTGTGCCAGTCCTCTGCCAGCCCCTCTCAGTGTCTTCCACATTAAGATGTAGATTCCAGGGCTCCGGGTAGTATGCTTACCTAGCATGCTTGAGGTCCTTCCTGAGTTTGATTCCTAACATGCAAGGGTCAGGGATTGAGGCTGTAAGCCTTTAATGATGAAGGAGCAGTATGTTTCTCTTCTCATTTGTGAAGCAAGCATTTTGGTCTCGTTATTAACTGATAGTAACACTGTCTGCTCAGTAGTAATCACTGACAATGTCATCAGGGAGTTTTGTTTCCTTAGAATGTTCAGTTATTAAATAAATCATTTTTTACCTTCTAGTTTATAACACCAATACTCCTGACACTATTGTTTCTAAGTAAAAACTTACCAGCTTTTGTTGTTAGTATTATGCAGATATGCCAGCAGAAGAAAGAGAAAAGAAGTTGGCTTCCTGCTCGAGACATCGATTTCGCTACATCCCACCTAACACACCAGAGAATTTCTGGGAAGTTGGTTTTCCTTCCACACAAACATGTATGGAAAGGGGTAAGAATAGAGATTGTAGGTCGGGCATGGTGGCACCCACCTTTAATCTTAGCACTCTGGAGGCAGAAGCAGGCAGATCTGAGTTCAAGTCCAGTGTGGTATAGCAAGTTCCAGGCCAACAGGACTACATAGTGAAAACATTTCTCAAAGGAAAAAATTATAATAATACTATAGATTGTAATAATTTGGAACTTAAAAAATACTGTGTAGATCTAAATCTGAACATTAACCCTTTTCCCATAATTCTCCTCATCTGTGCTGCAGATTAGATACTACTTCCGCAACATAAAAATAAATTCCTAATAGGTAAAGCTTTCTTTCAACTGTTCTGTTATTTTACGTGGAATTAGACTCTGCTTATAATCTCTTTAATGTGTGTTAGCCTGATGTATCATTCAGATTTCAGAAAGCAATCTCACCCTATCAAAATGACTTTTAAAAAAGTAAAAAATCTTACAGAAGTTAAGAGCAAAGTTATATTGTTAAAGGAGAACATGAATTTTGGATTTTGAAAACTCACTTATCTAGAATTCTGTGTTTATAAAACATATCTGGATTTAAAGAGGAAGGTTGTTAGATCCTTGACATGCAGCTAGTTCTTTCAGATTTGGCACTTATGTTTGATATGAGAATGTGTGTCTTCAAAGCTACAGTGATTTCAGTTCTTCACTGTCACCAGCAGCACAGCGCTAAAAAATACAGGTACACTGAGTTTTAAGAAAAAGGGATGTGTTTTAAAACTGAGATGTGACTGGAAAGTATAATAATGTTCAGATTATTTATAATTTGACTATTTGATATGTGACATTTAATTCATTGGTAGCCTTTTAGTCTTAGGCCAATATTTTGATACAGATACCTAATACTGTCACCCAAAAAAAGATAAAGTAATGAATAAATATCAAATGGCATGGTTATAGGCTATGACCCAATGATTAAGAGTGTGTCCTGCTTTTGCAGTGGACCCAAGTTCAATTTCAGAGCACCAATGTCGGGTGGCTTACAACTGACTGTAACTCCAGCACCAAAAGCATGCCTCCTAGGGTACCCACACTCACTTGTATATACCCACAGACACACATATACACATAATTTTTTTCTTTTAATAATAAGAGTAACAACTAGACTTTCAGTTCAGCCTCATCCTCTTATGTTATTTTTGAGAGCTCTAAAGGCCTAACTGTATGACAGGCATTTAGGGGAATCTTCCACATATAGAAAAGCTCCAGATACTTATATGGAAAATAGTTTAACCAAATATACAAAATTGTTATATCACATCTCTGTGTGGTCATCACACAGAATCAGACAAGGTGACTAGAGCCTGTGTTTGCACCACTAGCCTGACCTAGAGTACAGTCCTCCTCTGAAAATGAGTAATTAGAGAAATCTCAGTGGTGTGGAAAGTCTCAACAGTGTGGAGAGTCTTAATGATGTGGAGAGCAGAGGCATCTCACTCAGTAAAATAGCTGCCACAAATGTCTTTTGGGATAATCACCAGAATTTATTTCACTAGTAGAATTCAAGTTTAGCAATTTGTCTCCATTTATAAACCAGTAGGAGGCAAGATAGGGAATTTCCTGAGAACCCTGGCTCTGGGATTATTAGACAGAGCTTGAGCAAGATTCCCACTCTCACTTTCGTGAACTTCAACAAGTTTTTCAATTTCCCCAGGTTTCCATTTCGTCAACTGTGAAGTCAGTATAGTAGAAACTACTTAAAAGAAGTCTGAGATAACATATACAAAGCATCTGATAACTGTAGCTTATTTTCTTACTATAAATGAGGAAACTGTTACCAAGTACTGACATTATCAGTATCTCACAGCTAAAACTCAGAAGTACTGTAAAGTTAGAAGACATTAGATGAGATGACTAGCTCATGGGTATGGGCTGAAAGAAATGCTATTATTTTTGTTGTTCTGGTGCGATTTCTAGTTTTTGTTTGTTTTGGGACAGTCTTTTGGAGCCCAGGCTGACCTTGAACTCCTGATCTTGCCTCCATCTCCCAAGTGCTGGGATTGCAGGCATGGACCACCAAGCCTAGCTGCTCTGAAAGAAATGCATGTTGCAAATATAATGTTCTAAATCTATAATTTTTTTAAGGTTACATTAAGGAAGATCTTGATCTTTGTCCTCGTCCAAAAAGACGGCAACCTTATAATGTAATGTTTTCTCCAAAAGGCAAGGAACAGAAGACATAGATGCTGCAGCGAAAGCAGAAAACGACTTCTTTCCATTTTAGTAATTTATAGTTAAAGTTTGTAATAAACATTGATTTTTTGATCTTCTGTAAATTGGTTTATAAGTCATTTTCTATTAAAATACTTTAAAATGGCATTTACCCACCACACCAATAGCTGTTTAAATTTGGTGTTTTATGGCTGTATCTTTTGTTTTCACACCTTTCAGCAGTAGGCGCTTCGTCTTGCACTCTTACATGAAGGTTATTTATTTGATAATTATAATTTTTAAAGTATGGCATTAGTGGACTCTGATTCATTCTCTGCATATTTTTTCTTTTTACTTTGCTTTTCCCATGGTGTTTCCATTCAGCAGTGCCTTCATGATGATCATTGCCATTGTCAGTTACCGTTCTGCAAACCATACCTGTTTTTGACATTCAAATCTTTATTTAAAAGGGGAGGGGGAAGCTAACTTTCAATAGTCTTTTTCATTATCTGGTGTCTT
This sequence comes from Eospalax fontanierii, assembly GCA_035773235.1. NCBI lineage: Eukaryota > Metazoa > Chordata > Mammalia > Rodentia > Spalacidae > Eospalax > Eospalax fontanierii. Next base: position 62,262,498 of record CM069538.1, read on the forward strand.
TTGCTGAATTGAAGTGAGATACTACTCTAGTAAATTCCTTTCAAGATCACCACAGGTATCTATGTAGGCTATAAGTTAGTACCATCTCTGATCAGTGTTCTTTCATTGTGTTTCTTTATAGTAGTTTTTAAGCTGACTTTGTTGAATTCATCTTTGCCTTTTTGTTCAAATGCAATTGTCTAATTTTGCTGGACTGACTAATGTTACAAATTTACAGTCTGGCCTCCAAATAGATTTCTTTTAGTGACTTAATATTCCCCTAGGGCAGAGCAGATCCGGATTAACTGGGTACCTCTGTGACACCACTTCTAGTGTCAGTTTGTTTACTGGTGTCTATTTCTACATGTTCTTTAACCCATGTCTTATCAGGGTTCTATGTAAGCAGGAATCCAAAAGACTGAACCTAATGCCTCACCAAGTTCTAAATAACCTTCTAGATAAAATTTACTTTTTTGGAGTTGGGAAAATCTCATGTTAGGCTAGTCCTCCTGCTGGTCAACGTTCCAGTGTCTGCTATATATCAGACCATTTACATGGCATTGTTTGACCCAGCTCTTTACAAGCCTGTCATAGTTTCTATCCATCACTTTTCCTTCATTCCCTCATTATTTATCCTGTGTTTGGTCTTTGTTCTGTATTGTCAATTAACTGTTTTCTTGGTTGCTATATGCCAAGAACTGTGCTTTTAACATAGGCTTTTCTCTTTTGGTTCTTAAATTACCTGTGAACTTATAATTCATTTAATGATAATGTTAAGCTGTAACAAGCAGATCCCCCAAATAGCAGATTCAGATTAAGCAAATGACTGACTTTATTTTTCTTACCTTAAAAAAGAAATTAAACATCATCAGACAAAGGCTATTATAATTCCATAATGTCCTTGGGAACCTGTATTTCTCCTGCTTTCTGCTTCTGTTAGTACTGACTTTTTAGAACAATTTTAGATTTTTGGTAAAGTTGAACAAGAAGCCGAGTTCTCCTGTGTTCTCATCTCCAGTCTCCCTTTCTTTTCATTCTTACCTCTTGTTAATTAAACACAAGGATGATCTTTCCCCCAGTGATCCATACTCCCATACTCTGTATGTTACATTTGTCTTCATGGCCTTAAAATAGCTATGTCATATACATAACCATGCCTATATTCTGTGCAAGAAGAAAAGAAAGGGAAAAAAAGCATTTTGCTATTTCATGCTATTTGTTTTTTGAGCCCTTTAAAAAATTTTCCAGGAAAGCCCTACACCTTATGAATGGCCATACTTTCCACATGGCAATAGGAACCCGTGATTGCCTCCTTCCAGAAGCAGCGCTCCTATCCACTATAGTACAGTGCCTCGGCCTGGACTTTGAGAGATGCCAAAATTGGAACAGGATGCCACAGAAGTGTTGTACATATGTACCTCCAGCAGAGTTTGCTCTTTAAAAAGCAGCAGAAGCAGAGGAAGGTTATCTACCTGACGGTAGCAGAACAGCTGTCTAACCCATTAACAATTCATTCTTTTTAATTTTATCCCCAGTGATCCTAAGTAAGGTTGGGAGAGCAGACTCCACTCTCCCTTTTAATCTGCTATTGACCAGCTCTATCTTTAAAGCAAGTGGTGAAATAAACAAAACTACTTGAGCAAAAAGGCATTTAAATACAAGTAGAAATTTATGATACAGTATACTCTCAGATTTTTAAAAAGGTAATGTACGGGGGATGGACAGATGACTCGGTGGCTAAAAGCACTTGCTGTTCTTCTAGAGGACCTGGGTTCAGTTCCCAGCACCCACATGGCAGCTTACAAGTATCTGTGGCTCTAGTTTCACAAAGTCCTAACTCCAGGATTCCACGCCCTGTTTTGGCCTTGTTGGGCACCAGGCACAAAAAAGGTACACATACATACATGTAAGCAAAACATTCATATATGTAAAATAAAAATAAAGAATATAGAGAGAGTTGGATGTTATAATTTGTGGATTATTTGTTTCTCACATAGATCTTAGTTGCTATTTCCATATAAATGTATGTCATTTAACCATATATAGTTTTATAAAATTTCAGCTTACGTACAAGCTTTTTAAAGTTAAAGAGCTCTGCTTCAAAAGTTGGAAATATGCAGACCATATATAGCAGAACTTAACATTTGAGTAACTCATACCTTTTACAAACAGATGTCTGAGTAAACCTTTTGAAACATACAGTTTTCAGTAGCAACATTTTGAATGAGTTCATCATGATTATCTAAAATGTATATAGAAGACATAATGTGTTACCTTGGGGTGTGGGAAGTGAAACAAGAATATTCCCTCTCTGGACAAGATTACTTCTTGAGAGGCTTGGGGTATTGGTAATCCAGGCTGTAGTCCCGCAGTTATCACATGCATTTAAAGGCACATGCAGGACTTTTTAAGGCCCTCTAATGGGCCTTTAACAGAAAATTCAGTTACAAAGAATAGTATTATATAAACCAAAGGATACTGATTGATTTAGTTAACAGGCATTTCCAAGGGCTTTATCTTTAGCCAGCACAACATTAAGTGCAGTGTCAGAATCACACAAAATTTGAATTTTTCTTTCCAAAAGAGCAAGCTTTTAATAAACCCATTTCTGGAAATGTTACTTAAATTGTTCCTTGCACCTTAAGCATAAGTTTAAATGTGGAAAAAAATCTACTTCCAAAATAAACATGTGAGTTATATCTCAGATTATACCATTGAACTGTCCTTTCAACACCTACAAATTTTAAAAACATATCAAAGTCTTTATGTTAACTTGTTTAAATGGTTCTTGAGTTAACTAAAGTGTTCTTAAACTTTAGCATGCAGTCAAGCAGAATTAAATTGTTGTCGGCTATCACACCAGCAGAGGTCAGAAGAGAGCTATTTTGGGCAAAATTATCAGTTGGAGATCAGTAATCACAAAAGAAAATCTAGGGTAAGTGGAGTAGGACCTGGGTGTTTCTGAGACAGTAATGAAAATTCATTAGGCTAGAGAGCTTTCAGCACAACTGTCATTGGAATAAAACAAATGGCAAAAGCAAGACTATATGGTCTTGAAAGGAAAAAAATGTCAGTAAACGTGTGTGCTTGGCATTCAGGGAAACCAAGAAATGTGTTAGGTCTTCTTACCCAGTGGAAGAATGGACAGACATTAAAAGGTGCCTAAGAGTCCAAAGAAATTCACACCGAGTGCTGAAGGAATCTTGGAGATTAGAGCTCAGGCTATGCTTCAGGTGAGTTAACCTGGAGAAAATGAGGAAAGGACAGAACAATCTATATTGGAAGATAAAATGCCAAAATATATGGAGTCAGAAAGAACCTTAGTAATAATCTGGTTCTAGTCTCTTTATGACAAGTGAATAATAGCCAAGATAGTGAGTTCACTATTCCAGAAACTTGAAACTAAGAGTGTAGTGCATCTGAGCCCTCAGTTTACTGTTATTTTTCTTCTTTCTGGGTGTTTCTGTTGGTACTGGAAAGTAGACGGGATGGGGGCTCATAGAGAGACCCTACGCTTGGATGTGGAGTATAAAACTAAGAGTTTAGGCTTAAGTCTTTAGACCTGTGATGTTCAAACCATTATTAAATGTCCCTTTATTCAAAGCAAATCTTATATAGAACTTCAGTAGTTAGTTCAGTAGGCAGTAATACTTTGTTTTTGTTTTTTTTGTTTTTTTGTTTTTTTTTTTTTTGAGATGATTCTCATGTAGCGTAACCTGGCCATGAACTCTGTGTAACTAAGTTCTGCTTCCCACCACCTCCCAAGTGCGGCGATGGCCAGTTTGCTGCCACACTCTGGACAAAGAAAGTTTAATGACATAAATTTATTTCAGTAAATCAAATTTTTCATGTAATGAACTCAACCAGTCAGGCTAGATAAATACAGTTGTACAATGAATTATAGATGGCAGATCATGTCTTATATTACTAGCTTTATCAGTCATCATCCTTTATATTCCAATCAAATTCTTGCTGCACTGCAAAGCAGTTAAACCAGAATATCTAACAGAAAGATGAAAACATTGTATTATTTTAAAGTTTGTAGATGATTCTGGTATGAAACCAGATTTGAAAATACTATCCCTGAGACACTTTTACACACCAACACTGGTATTTAGACTTTAATATGCATCAGAATCATCTAAAAGACTTGTTAAACTACACATTACTGTGCTTCTACCTGCTTTTGGTTCAGAAGGGTTTGGGCCCTAACATTAAATTATTCATATTTCCAGATGAGGTTAATGTTCCTGGCACAAGGGCCACAAGTACCTAATCATTCAAATCATCCAGATGCTTGGTAAGTAGAGCTTCTCAGGCTCCTCCCATGGGAATTTTGACTCAGGTGTAGCTTGAGCATTTTATATTTTTTAACAAGTTCCCAAATCATTAGTATGAAGCAAGCTTAGAAGTATTGCTATGACAACACAGAATGACACAAAATCCCTTCTAGAATGACAGACACCGACACCGTTAAAGGTGGGAGAATCAGAGTCCTGAATTGGTGTCTTTAATTGATTACATACAGCAAAAGGTAAATTTAATAATCTGGAACACAAGTCAATAGGAAATACTCAGAATAAGGCAAAGTGGTTGGGAGGCAGGGCATAGGAAATGCATGTTGCACACACTGAAAAAGTCTAATATGTGTAATTAGGGTCTCAGGAGAATATACAGGAGCAGATTGGAAGCTGCACTGAAACTTTCAAAAATACACCAACCCACAAGTTTGAAAAGCTCTGCAAGCCCCAAGTAGCAGAAACAAAAACAAACGACTCCAGACACATAACGGAAATATAGCGAAAAATGGAGAGAAGATAGAGCGATCTATTTCAGCTTCTGAAAGACAGTCACTGCCAACCCAGTTACTATATCCAGCAAAGCTGCCCTTCATATTGAAGAAAAACTTCCCATGCTGAAAAGAAGGAATTCACAATCACTAGGCCAGCACTACGGAAGGCTTAAGTCTTTAGACCTGTGGTGTTCAAACTTCCTGAAGAAGTCAGCCCTATACACTGAAGGTAAACACTACAAGTCAGAATAAACCACACTAGAATGGTTAATACATGAGATTAGCAAGGTACCAAACATTACAAAAACAACAAAATGAGAAAAATACCTTTCATTCATAAGTATGAATGTTAAGGGGTTCAGTTCCCTAATCAAAGGATACAGTACATTGGATTAAAAACAGGACCCATTTATTTTTTGCTTCCAAGAACTCACCTCACAAAAACAAACACAGCCGTAGGGTAAAGGGTGGGGAAAGATGCTCCAAGTGAGTGGGTGTGATACTGCTGACATAGTATGATTCAAATCAAAATGAGAAGAAATAAAGAAGGTCACTTCATATTAAAAAACCAATCCATCAGGGTGATAGAAGAGCTCCAGTTATATGTGCACCAAGCACCAACACGCCTGTTTTCATAAAACATACTGCTGGCTTCTAGAAAAGCAGAGACTGACATCAACACAATAGTGAGTGATTTTAATACCCCATTGTCACCAAGAGACAAGTAATCCAGAACACACACCCCCAACAAACAAGTGACAGATCAAAGGGACATCTGCAGACACAAAGCAAATCTTTAACAAATACAGGAAAACTGAAGTAGTTTCTTGTATTTTATTTGATTGTGATGGAACTGAAACAACACACATAAAATAAGTCCAAAATGTAATAAATGTTTAATCTCCCCCCTGAAAAAAAGATGAAGCACAATTGTCCAGTAAACATGAAAAAATATTCAACATCCTTAGCCATTACAGAAATACAAATTAAATGATCAAGGAGCTAAGGAAAATGACTCAGTCAGTAAAGCGCTTGACATCAGTACCTGAATTAGGATCCCCATTCCCAAGTTTTACATACAAACTACATTGAAATTCCATCTCACCTCAGTCAGAATGTAATAAAACAATTCTGATAAGGTGTGTGAAAAAGAAAACCCTTATACACTTTTGTTTGTAATGTAAATTAAGTCTAGCCACTATGGAAATCAGGAAAGACGTTCCCTCAAAAACTAAAAGAAATGGCCTAGCTATACCACATCTGGGTTTTTATGCCTGAAGGACTCTCAGTCAACATCCTGCAGAGATACTTACACAACTGTGTATATTGCAGCACTATTTACAACAGCCAAATTATGGAATCAACTGCCATAATGAATTACATTGTTTGCTGGGAAGTGAATAGAGCAAACTCACCATATTACACAAAATAAGACAAACTCAGAAAGGAAAATAGCACATTTTCTTCCATTTGTAGAGATGGGCTTTTTATGAAGATGAACGTGCACACACACACACACACACAGCAGAGCAGAACAAAAAGGAGCCTGGAGGAAGAAGGAGGTGAGCAGGAGCAGGGAAGGGAAGGGAGAGAGTAGAGAGTAAGAAAGGGTGGAGAAGTGAATATGGTCAAAGCATGTGATATACTTAAAGGAAATTGATGTGAACTCCATCACCATGTACAGTGACTATATGTTAATAAGTAAATAATACATTATAAAGCAACCAGAAGACAAAAACATATTACTATTAAATTATTAACAATAAGATAGTGATTTCTTAAATGAGTACAGGTAACAATGAATTGATGTCTTTAAATTACTTTAAAAGGGGAGGGGGCGACTGGAGAGGTGGTTCAGTGGTTAAGAGCACTGACTGCTCTTTCAGAGGACCCAGGTTCGATTCCCAGCATCCACTTAAAAAATTGGTTTGCTTTCTGTTGCTGTGATAAACACTGACCAAAACCAGCTTGGGGAGAAAAGGGTTTATTTCCACTTACAATGTTCTGTTACAATCCATCATCAAGAGATATGAGGGCTCAAACAGAAACCTGGAGGGAGGTACTGAAGCAGAGACCACGGAGGAATGCTGCGTACTACTTTGCTACCTCTGGCTTGCTCAGCTGCCTTTCTTATACAGTCTAGATTCCCCTGCCCAGAATTGCACTGTCCACAGTAGGTTGAACCCTCCTACATAAATTAACAATCAATAAAACACCCACAGACTTACCCAAAGGCCATTTGATGGAGGAAGTTCCTCAACTGAGATTCTCTCTCTTCCCAGGTATGTCAAGTTGTCAACCAAAATTAGCCATCACAGGAGAGATGGCTTGGTGGATAAAACACTCGCTGTGCAAGTATGAGAACCTATGTTCAAATCCCCAGCACCACATAAAAGCAGAACACAGGGATGTGCCCATGTCTGTAGCCCATCACTAGAGGAAGCAGGCACTAAATGGCCAGCCAGTGTAGTCAAAGTGGCAAGCTCCAGGTTCAATGGGAGACCTTGTCTCAAAAACGTAAGTTGGTGGTGGGGAGCTGGAGAGATGGCTCAGCACTTAAGCACACTGGCTGCTCTTACAGAGGACCTGGGTTCAGATCCCAACATCCACATGGTATCTAACAACCATCTGTAATTCCAGTTACAGAGGATCTGACATCGTCTTCTGACTTCCACAGGCATTACATTTACGCTCATGCAGGTAATACACTCATATATATATATAAAATAAAAATAAAATATTTTCTAAAAAAAAATTTTTTTTAAAGTAACTTGGTGAGTGATAGAGGATAACACCTAATGTCAACTTCTGGGCTCCACATGTGCACAAATGGGTATGTGCACCTATACATGCACACAGGCATTCACCACACGCACACACAAAACTAGCAAAAATAATTGATAGTGTAGAATTCTTTTCCCAAATTAAAATTATGTCAAATAAAAGCTCATTCATCACCAGCATACTTGTACTATTATACTATCATAATTTCTTAAAGGGTATGAAAATGTCATAATGAAATCCATTATTATATGCTAATAAAAAAGAAAAATAGTAAAGGAAAATTATTTCAAACAAAAATTTTGGGATTGTGTGAGGGTAGCACTGGTCACAGTAAATGTGTACCTCATGTACTTATTGTCTGAAGTTTTACTGAGTGGATTGTATAGAAAGTTAGTATTGGGGCTGAAAAGATGGCTCAGAAGCTAAGAGCACTGGCTTTTCTTCCAGAAGACCTGGTTCAGTTCCCAGCACCCATATAGCAGCTATTGACCATTCTTAACTTCAGTTCCAGGATCTGATACCCTCTTCTGGCCTCCATGGACACTGCACACATGGGTATAGTTATATACTTGCAGGCAAAACACCCAAACATCTAAAAAAGAAAGGGCAGGGTGGTGGTACACACCTTTAATCCCAGCACTTGCGAGGCTGAGGCAGGGATAGCTTTGTGAGTTCAAGGCCAGCCTGGTCTACATAGCAAGTTCCAAGCCAGCTGAGGCTACCGGGAGACCCTATCTCAGGTAAAAATAAATAAATTTTTTAAAAGCTGGTTTTAAGTTAAATAAATTCACAGCAAGCTAAAAACTCCCTATGACAATATCCTGCTAGCGTTCATGTAATTCACAGATTCACAGTATCAACAACTAGAATTTTCAATGCTAGAAATAACATAGTACAACTTCCCTTTGTAAATCAATTGCTTGAAACTGTAGAAGTAGTGAGTAGTGGCATTTTCTTTCTTTTATGTGGGTAAATTTGAAATTCAGAGTTATAAATGACATCTACAGTGCTTTTACCAACTTCGGTAGTAAAGTTATTTCAGGATTTTATCACTTAATACCAATATTACTTTGATTCACATGGGAAAGTCATCACCAATGAAAAAACAATTTTAAAAACATCGATCTTGCATCACAAGACACTCTCCTGTTAAACTACTCTAGAGTCTTGAGGAAAAGCAAGAGAAATTTTAGAAACAAAGTTGAATTGTTTGCAATGTATAATACCATATAAGTAAACAAAACTTTCAAATCCCATTCATCAATCTTGACTTATATTGTATCCATCCTGATGGTAGCAAATGTAACTGAAGCTTGCTTGTAATTTCACCAAATATGCTATGTTCGTGATATATAGCATGTTGTACAGCACTTTGAGTAGACTTAACTGGACCAAATTTTATAAAATACTCAGAAGAGTTGGATACAGTGGCATACACCTTCAATCTGAGCACTCAAGAAGCAGGGGCAGATGGATCTCTTTGAATTTGAGGCCAGCGTAATCTACATATTGAGTTCCAAGCCAGTTAGGGTTGTATAGTAAGACCCTGTCTCAAAAAGAAACTTATGTAGAAGTACAACCTCTTATTAATTCCATATTAATAAAAATTTACCCAAATAAAGCTGGAAAAGCTTTCAAGTGAGTTGCCATAAAATTTAATTTAATCTGGCAATACTCCATGAAATCCAAATTATCAAAATTACATATGTAATGTTTATGGTATATTTTAAACCAAAAGGAATATTCACAGGTGTGGCAGTCCAGCAGAATGTCTTGAATGTAATAGAATATAATACATGTTGTTGAATGAATAAAAAATTATTTGTCTAAACCTGCCAACACTTCATGGTGTTACTTTGGTCAAGTCTGCCTTTTGTATCTTTTGAGTTTATTATGGGTAAAAGAGATGGGATGATATGACCTTTGAGGTCCCATCTCACTTCATCAGCTTCTCATAGTTATATAATTAGCACCTTTGTGGGAAGCAGACTGGAGAACAGTTAATAGCATGAACTTCAGAGCCAGGAAAACCAGGCTATCTTTCCAGCTCCATCATTTAAGAGTAGGATATGACCGGTACACTTTAATTCTTTGAGATATTCATGCTTACAAATAGCAAGGTTATTAATAGAATTTGTAGGAATGACTTATAAAGTGGACAGAACCTGACTAGTGACTTAATTAGCCTTGCAACCAAAAAGCTTGTGACCTGGGCTCTTTAGAACCTCAAATTGTTGCTCCACCCAAGATATTATAGAGTTGTTTGTATGGTCAACAATTAAGAAATAAAATCGCTTCAAGGCAGCACATCTTCACTGAAAACAAAGACTGAGGATGCGTGACATTGTGTGCATGAGCTGCTCTACGTCTAGGGATGAAAGGACACGATTATCTGAAAGGATAAGGGTGAATCCAAGCTTGTAGTTCCCAAGTTGAAGCTGGAGAAAGGTTTTAAATAAAATTTTGCATGAGGCCTGGCTCAACACAGTTCCAGGAGATATCTGGATGAGCCAGTGCCCCTGAGCTCAGGCCCACTCTTATAACTAAAGTTACAAATCAGACTGTCTATTCAGGTATAACAGTAATGTTGGCATGATAACACTTCAAGGATTAAATGAGATGATGGGGTGGTTACTATAGTGCCTGGAACATAGTAGCTTCAATAGTTGGATTATTATCTTCAAATTATTGTCACAATTGCAGCAATGTTAGTGGTGAATCATAAAGAAGAGAAGAATTGGAGCTGGACCTTAAAGCCGAGGCAAGATTTAGGAAGGCCAGGGAAAAGTGAGAGAGAAGCTTTCATACAGGAAAAAGGAGGTCACCCGAGCAAAGGGCTGAAGGCACTAGGAGGGTTGTTGCAGGTTATAGTAAGAACTATAAGGAGAAGACAGTTGGCCTGGGCCGGAGAGTCCAGCTGAGTAGCCACATATTGTTAGAACACACATGCATGGGTAAGTGAGGCCCTCTAAGTCTGCTTTACAAAGGGACTCCACAATATCAACCCCATTTCTAAGTCTCTGGATCGTCCTTGATCTCTGTGTCTGTGTGTGTTTGAGACAGGGTCTCCCTGCAACCCCAGCTGGCCTGGAACTCACTATATAGACACACAGAGATTCACCTGTCCCTGCCTCCCGAGTGCTGGGATTAAAAGCATGTGCTTGGCCCAAAATGCTGTCATTTTTAAAGAATGGATGTCATTACATATTAACAGATCACTTCTTTTTAAAAAATACTTTATTTTTTATGTGTATGAGTGTGTTGCCTGCATGTATGTAAGTACACTGTCATGCAATGCCTGTGGAAGTCAGAAGAGATTCCCTGGAACTGGAGTTTGGACAGTTGTTAGCCACTGTGTGGGTAGTTGAAATCAAACTCAGGCCCTCTCCAGGAGCAGTCAGTGCTCTTAACTGCTGAGCCATCTCTCCAGCTCAGACATATCACTTCTTATTTGCTCAAAAATGAAGTCAGCAGAGACCAGAGGCAGTTGTTGAAGTCTTCCTGGGACTGGATGAAAACTGAAAGACCACATTAATGCTTTAGAAAAGCACCTACACACATATACACATGCATTTTCCATGTCTCTTGCTATCTGATACTAGCTCAGGACTCTGCCAAATAAAGGGTCACCCTCAGGTGAGACCCCCCAGGCCTTGCAACTCCAGAACCATGAGCCAAAATAAACCTATCTATCAAGAAAAGAAAACAGCAACAACAACAAACAACAGAAAAGCATGTACAGAGGGAATTTTCCAAAACGTGCACAGCCTTGTTTCATAATTCAGAGCTTTGAAAGAAAAGCCTGCTTGACCCTCCGTAGATGCAGCACACAGAGTACCGATAGCTCTGCTTATAGGCAGGTGTGTATTTCAGGTACGAGGTGTCCACTCGGCAGGACTACCTGTCCCACATATGTCCCTTTCTGAGCACCCATTGGTTTCAGCTACAGTGAGGGGAAGGCAGGTTAAATGACACACCTGCTGAACTATAAAGATGTTCCCTTTCCTACGCCTCCCTCCTGCATTGCACAGCAACTGGGAAAGTGTCCTTTATGAGAAAACCAGTCCAGTAAAGAGGCATGGAGTGGAGACCTAGCCCTCAACCACAGAAGCATAGCCTGCTTAAGTTATGTCCAAACCATGGAGGAGGAGGAGCAGCATGGAAATATTAAAAATGTGATTGTCTAAGAAATCGGCCGTCTGGACTGTGGCAGATAGCGTGATTCTCTTTGCCATTTGGCTTTTTATTTTTCATTCATTAGTAACTGAAATTTTTTAAAGCTAACTTACATCTCACAAGGAGATAAACCACTAATGGGTACATCTGTCTCCTCCCTCCAATCATTTAATAATTCAAACCCTCTGACTTTGCATTGGCAAATAGGCATTTATGTAATTTCAGGGTCTCCAGAATCTTCCCCATTTGCCTCTAAGCCTCACCTGAAATGTTTCCCATTATTGAAACGTAAGTGTTCCCACCTTACATGAACAGTAGTTTTTATATTTATTTATTTAGTATGTTTGTGTGTGTACTCATGGAAGTCAGAGGACAACTTTCAGGAGGCAGTTCTTTCCTTCTACTGTGTGGGTTCTAGGCCTTTGCCTGATGACATCTCACAGGCACACACTGAGCATTTTAACAGTCATCCTTACCTTGGCAGTAATCCATCTCTCGGGTAACTTGGTTGATGGCCTGGAAAAGAGAGCTTTCTGGAGGATGCAGTCCTGGAAAAGATGAAAACATCTGAGTCACAAATTACTCCCCATGGGGCTGAAGGACAATTATCACCCAACAGGCATAGGGTGCAGCCTGAGGGCACCTGAAGGTTTAGTTCTTTAGGTTCCTGAAGTTATACTGTAGGTGAGCACAGCCTTAATGATGACAGGGTTGTTCTGAGAGCTTTGTCAGCTGCTCTGTACAACAGGACTCTATGTTGTATGATCTTGGGCAGCAGGAAGTAGTGGGCATCTGGCATTGGTAGGAAGAAAGTTTTCTGGGAAAGTGCCATGGCTACTCCTGACACCTTCTAGTTCTGGCATCTCTTCTGGGTGGAAACTATGTTCATCCACAAAGAGCTTTGAATAGCTGCATCCAGATGCTGGTGATGCTACACCGAGCCCAGCAGGCCTTACACTGTAAAACATCTGAGTAGGGCTACCTGTGCTGGGAGTTTATGTAGTATGCCCCTGGCTCCATGGGAGCCCTTGAGCTCTTTCGGACTATCCATGCAGGCAATTTATAAAAATTCTAACATATTATTATTACCTTGCCACTGTGCCAACATTTTCTGGACCCACTGTCTTAAAAAAGACATTAGCAGAAAACTGGTGAAATTTGAACATTTATAGTTTTTCTAATAGTGTTTTATAATGCCAAAAGCCTGTTGTTGTTTTTTTCCAGATGACTAAAACAAGATTTTAAATAACCATGTAATGGTAAAGAGCCAAATTACAGGATAGACTATGGAATATCAAAAAGTTCATTGCTATGCTTTCGGATTCTATATTGCAACTAACCTTTAAAAAAAAAACAAAACTCTACTTGTTAAATATTAGTCTATATTTAAGTGAAAATCTGCTCAGTTTTGTCAGTGAGGCCCAGATCATCTCACTTTATTCCAAAGCAATTTCAGACATGGTAAGGACTATTTCTAGTAATCTGGAAAGTGCTAGATTCATGCTCTCTCTCTCTCTCTCTCTCTCTCTCTCTCTCTTTCTCTCTCTCTCTCTGTGTGTGTGTATTGAGATGTAATTTTGCTGTGTTTTACCTGGACTGGGCTTAAACACATGATCTTCCAGCTTCATCCTCACAAGTACCTGGGATTATAAGCATAGGCCACTGCACCTGGTTATATTCCTAGATTTTAACAGACTCAGAAAAATAAAGTCACTAAAACAATTAGTTCCCTAGATACTTAGAATTTCCCTCTGTGATATTGTGATAAGCTATATGTATGCATACACAGATATATCAGATATATATGTATGTGTCTATTACAAAGTTCCTGGAACAGAACTTCTAAAATGTGTTATTTCCTGGATTATTAGAACATTTTTATCATAATATTTTTTCCTTAGTCCCTAGTTCTTGACACTAGAGTTTATAAGACCCCTGGAATCTCTTGAGTAATTAAAGTGCCTTTTTGTATGCTAATGGTCGCTATTTGGTTCAGTGTGGCCAGAAAGACCACAGCATAATTGAGGAGGGTTGGAACTGTTGTCCATAACCCACCCCAACCACAGCTCTGAGGAAAGCCACAACTAATGCTTTAATTGATCATACCTACCAATGGTGCCTCCATAAAAGCCTTAAAACAGATCTCTGAGGACTTTGAAGTTGGTGACCACATCCAGGTACCCCAGATTCACAAGTACAGAAGGTCCTGTGCTCACAACTCTTCTGAATTCCACAGGCTTCTTCAGTGGCCATTTATTTGTGTACTTTATAACATCCCTCATAATAAATTGGTGAAAATGAATGTTTTTTTCTGAACTCTATAAACTTTTAGACAAAATTATCAAATCTGAGAAAAGATTTTTAGTCAAGTAGATGTTTGGGTATCCTAAGTATCCAATAGTGCAACTGGCCTCTTAAAGAGGAAGGGAGCTGTATTATGTGTGTCATTAGTACACTATGCCAGGAACATAGACAAACACATGTGTATCTTTCCACAACATCAAATTTTATTAAATAACATAAATTTACAAAGTTTAGCAATTTGTCATAAAATCCATCTACCCTGACAGCCTGATTGAGGCAAATGCAAATTTATTCCAATCGTAATTAGTAGTGTTAACTCTCTGTCACACAGCACACAATAAATCTCTCTCTATATATATATTATATATATTATATATATATAATATATTATATATATATTGTATATATTATATATATTATGTATATAATATTATATATTATATATATTATATATTTTATATATATATATAATCTGGGTTGCAGAATGAACACAAGTTAAATATGCTGAGGTAGAGTTCAAGAGAGTTCAAAAGAGCTGTATTGATAATGATCCAGACTACTGTGGAGAGGGAGCTGTTGCTGGAACTGCTGGAGTCAGGTTTGAGAGTGAAGCAGTAGAGTTCATCGCAAGGTAAGAGGCTGAATAGTAAACAGGTCAGGAGCAGAAAACAGCAGGTTGGTGCCAGACAGATGAACAATTGAGCGGGAAAGTAGTCCACTAGACTGCATCAACAGCCATCCATGATGCACATACTGTAATACTAAGTGTGAGGCACAGAGGAGCATCACATAATGCCAGTCAAATCGGGAGTCCTTTGTTTCCTGGCAGTCAGAGAGGAGACTAATGCCCAAAAGAACTCTCAACCTTGAGAGGAGGCAGAGTGGACTTTATAAAGCCTAAAACCACAATTACATCATGCCAGGAGCAAAGCCGATAACCACAGTTATATCCGATCACCATAGTTACACCAGAACAGGGGCATATCAGTTAACAAAGAGGTTTTTAGTTAACAAAACGTTTCAGTTAGGGAAAACAATTTTCTCAGAAGTGTAGAGACAATGGGCTCCATGGAGATGCAGGTTTAGCTGGGTGGGAGGGCGTGCTGCCTGGACATGCGACCTGGCTACTTGTAAGTTTCTCAATATTGTAGAGACAGTGCACCCCCCTGAAACTGCCCGCATGAGATGTTCTGCCTGGCTGACTGCAGTAGGAATGGCTGAGAAAAAAAGATATAGGGTAAAGCAGAAGTCAATTAGAACAAAACAATTGTGCAATTTCAATATCAAGTATCAGATGACAGATTGGTGTGGGAACAGGCCATGACAATATTAGGTGTCCATCACTTTATGGGGTCCAAATGAGGGAGTTGTACTCTTTCCTTGGTCTGATGTGTCCAATAAGTTCTTGGGCCTGGTTTCCCTGATCTTTTAATAAAACCATGTACCCCCACACTTCCAGTTCTCCACAACACATGTATAGGATGGCTTCCTTTTATTGATAGGAGTAAGTCATTTATCAGTCTGTGCTGAATGGGTGGTTCTGGCAGATGGTGATGTTTCTGAGTCATCCTTCTCCCTCAAAATGGAGTCAAAAGCTGCTCATAAAATGGAGTTTCCTAGGGCAATACACAACTTGAAAAAAAAATAAATAACATTGTTTTGTACTACAGAGTAGCACAGTCGGGCATTGACTGATCGTAATAATGTAGTTGAGCTCTTAAACTGTTCAAACTATTGCAACTCCAGGTAGTATCTGAACTGAATTAAGATACAGATACAGAGACTTGAAGACATGAGTAGTATTGAAAACCTGTCTATGTGGAATAAAAAGTATTTGAGTGAGAAACAATTTCCCTCACCTCTCCTGCGGGGGTAACGTTCTCAAGCTCTGCTGACTCACACCCATTACACTGAACAAGGATGTCAGCCAGGGGTAGGAGATATTAACAGAACTAGATGGTTTCAGTCCAGAGCATCTGTCTCTGTTCCAAAGTGGCAGACTTGGGCATCACCTGTGCATAAATGAGAGGGTTGCTCGGGGCTTACTACTGACTCTGTAGAACGGTGTCCAGAATATACTTCCACTTGGGGTCTTCCAGACAGATCTCATGACTCTTGGAGATATAGGCAGGAGCTAAGAATTTTGAATGCTTCTAAACTGTGGTCTTAGTAAGCAGAAATACAAAGGGCAGGCAGTGTAGAGGTGGGTGCTGCGAAGAATTATTCATCCTTGGCAATATTAACATTTCAGCTCCATGCCCTTACTTTAGCAAAGTTCTTAATATACATACCAGCACTCTACAACGTAGGGAACTTTTCTAGGCCTGACAGAGATTTTAAGAGGAAACATGAACAAGCTCTTCATCTCACGATCTTTGATTCTATTCTTCTTTGATGTTACCTAAAAACATTTGTCACACTGACCTTGCCATACTGAACTCTGTAGCTTTACTGTTTGCTCAGATGAGCCCAAAATGTCTATTTTTCTCCTTCAGAAAAAAAAAAAGAAAGAAAACTTCTCATGCTCCATTTTATTTTCAGCTGTTTTATGGGGTAGAAAAGCAGACAAAAAGGCTTGGTGATCGGCATGCTATTTAAAAATGAATTTCTAATAAATAATTTTTTCTGTCTGGGAAAGACTGATGACATTTTCAGCAACTAGACACAAATCAGGGTAAATTACTTCCAGTATTAAAAGAAAAACAGCTGATTCAGATCTACATCACTCTAGCCATTCACCATGAGTGGCATTTCCTGACCCTGTGGGAGCTTAGCCTTTGGCTGCTTCCTTCAGCCCCTGAGACCACTGTCTCACAATATCAAAGACTTCTCACCAGACATCACTCCCTGAGTCTCTCACACCCAGTTTCAAGGGGTGATTGTAGGTCGCACTATGGTAGTACTTCACACTGCACTTCATCTTGTTCATCAATGACAAATCAGGCAGTGTCAGATTCAACAGCCAAACAATACACTCATACACATAAATCTCAACAGCCAAACAATACACTCATACACATAAATCTCAACAGCCAAACAATACACTCATACACATAAATAAAAATATCAAAAAAATGTAAAGAAGAAATCTACAGATGAAGTCCATATCTGACACTATTATCAGGCCAAGAACTTGTTGCTAGACAGATCACAGACCACAGGGGAGAAATTACTTCTTATTCTGCTAGACAAACATAAAATTAAATTGACTCATAATGACCTATAGATTAGTGCATCCCTCAGCTCTCACCAGAGAAAGTTATTGTGGCAAATGATGATTAGCACAGAGACCCACAGATAGTCAACATGCAGAGAATACCAGACTGCAGAGTGCTCATCCCTCTCCTTTTTTTAAGTTCATATCTGTTGTAAAAATTCCTTCTGTGAGGGGCAAGTGGTGTCCAGCCCCACCCCTCCTCTCTAGCCCCCTAATGACAAAGCGAGGTATAATTTCACCAAAATGCAGTTTGGGAAACCAGAGTTTATTTGGGCTTTCTTGCAGAACCAATTAGTGGCTGGGGGAGACCCTACTGAGGCCATACAGCAAATTCTACATTTCCACAGGGCCCAGGGAGCTGCTGCCAGCTGCCCAAGATGGCGAAGAGGGCACTCTCCACCCAGCTTCCTCCACTCACACCTTAGTCCATCCCCCATGTACTACTCAGGTCACTGGTTGGTTGGGAGAGCTGGCTGACTCACAAACTCACAAACTTGACTGTGGATGCTCTGTACAAAGTCTGGATTCAGCTGGGTGGAACAGATATGAACTTAGAGACAGGAGAGTGAGGGGGGGGAGAAGAGAGAGAGAGAGAGACTAGACCAGTATTACCAAAACTATAGTGTGTTTTGTTCACATATAACAAATCAATCTCTGCAACCTGTATATTCGTTAAATACAGTTGTGTGCATAATCCCATTTGAAGATGTCACAGACTAAACCCTGGGTCTTGGAAAAGGGAGACTCTGCTGCGTCTTTGCTCAGGCTCTGCAGCTACCAGCAACTAGAGGGATTGGAGAGAGGAGACATGACTGTGATGCTTACTCCTCGTCCACAGCCACTTGCCATAGTGATTTTTGAAAGGAGACCCCCCCCCCATTAACCCTAAACACTTGCTTTGCAAACAAGCCTGTCTGGGACCCCCATAAACCCTAACCATAAAGTGTTTTATGTTTGACAAACAGATCCTACTTTGCAAACTAGCCCTTCTAAGATCCTTTTGGGAATACAGACCCTAAATCCCCTACCCAACTCCCATGGTTCTATTTAATGCACAAAGGTACTTAGACTCCCTTGCAGTTTGGTCAGTGGTCACCCCTCATTGACATAAAGGTCAGCATGGGTTGTATGGTTTGGTTGCTCTGCTTTTCCACCTTTGACTCTTTCGACTTCTAATTCCTAACAGTTTGGAAACCAGAAGAGAATTGTGACCTGGGAGAGAGCTCTCTGCTTAAACCTCCTAATTTCTAACAATTTTAATGGAGATCACTTACAGTAGAGGTTTTGGAACACTAAAATGATAAGGACAGATCATGGTGGAGCCCAGAAAGGATGATAATTGGAGAAGCAGCTCGAGTACCTGGGCCTGGGGGAGCAGAGCTGACTGACATTACTAAGTCCTGTAGCTGGACGGGCACCTATTTAAGGCTAGTGTCTCTAAGGTTAACTAAAACCAGGAACGTCTAGCTACTAAAAGATTAAGAAGCAATGCTGTGATGAAAGTGGCCGTAAGAATCAGCCACAAGAGGAGCTGGTCTCTCCCCGACAAGTACCCCTGTAGCACCCACCACAGGGAGCCCCGCACGGATCCAGTTAGCAGGATAAGCTGGAGGAGTCCCCTTATCCTAAGAGACTACAGTAGAATACCCCTCAGCCACGCCCATCCTCCACCTCCCCCAGTGGCTGAGTGAAACAGAAAAAGTACCGAGCCACATATGGCACAGACTGTGCTTTTCCCTGCATCTGAAACCACACAACTATGATCACATTTGATTTACAAATTAGACACACTGAAATTGATAATAAACTAATAGTAAAACAGAACAATTATAACAATAAACTGAACTAAACGTTATGTGACAGTGATCCCTTTCTCTCCCTCAGAATAATATACTGTGTTTTCACACCCTGATTGACTACAGGTAACTGCAATCAGGGAAAGTAAGTCTTGGATGAGGGGAGACTCTTTTAAAAATATATTATTTTGTGTATGAGTATATTGTCTGCATGTGTATAAGTGCACCTGTGTCGTGTAATGGCCCAAAGAGGTCAGAAGAGGACATCAAATCCCCTGGAACTGGAGTTATAGGCACCATGTGGGTGTTGGGAATAGAACCCAGGTCCTCTGCAAGAGCAGCCAGTGCTCTTAACTGATGAGCCGTCCCTCTACCCCTAGGAAGAACTCTTATATAAGGCAGACTCTCAGTCTCAGTACCACAGCAGTATGTACATGGGCAAGGGGAGTTAAGAGATAACTTAGAAACCACAGCATCAATGCTTAATAAATGCAGGTGGGGATCTATTTGTGGGTGAAGATGCCAAGGTGTGTTTTGGTGACTTCTTCCCTTTGAGGAAGGGCATGATCAGAGAAATAGAAGTGTGGCAACCTAAGAAGCCCATTGATCTTGTTCAAAGCTCTGCTCAGCCTCATCTTTTCACATCATCCTCATTTGTGGGATACTTTTGTTGTTACTGTCCACTGAGAGACACATGCATCCAGAGAATCATGTTTCTATTCCATAGACCAATGCAGAAATGATCAGAAGAGCAAACAGGTAACACCCCTAGTGTTGCAGAGGCTCTTGGCAGCATGAGAGTGTGGCCTCAGATGCCCTCAGAAAGCTTTACAGCAGCAGTGGGAAGGAGTTCTGCTGCTCCCAACACATTGAGTTGGTGATTTGACCTGACTCTCTAGGACAAACAGCCAAATGGCCTCAATGAATCTAGTGCCAAGAAGAAATGGAACTCGTTTGGTGACATCTTACCCCACCCTACCCCCATCCTTTATCTAAAGGTACACAGACTACACTAAGACTGTGAGAGGACTTTCCTAGCATTAAGGACTTTGAACTTCCTGTATCAGAGTTCCTTTTTAAAGACAACATCTAAAGTAAACTGCTGTATTTTGCATGTATGTCTCAAAACAACATGGAAGAATTATGACCCATGTATTTATCCAGTTACTGTGCATACACATCATGGAATGATAGGTTTCCACGTGGCTTAGGAGAAAAGGTTGTGGAGCGCAGGAGGTTTTGCACCGAGTGACAGGTTGGAGTTTCCTTGCAGAAAGGCCAAGAGAGGTCACTGGTGAAGGTGCGGCCTTGGGTACAGTAGAGACTCCAGGATATTGCAGATGCCAGGACCATGGATGACCACTGAAGACAGTGGCAAGTGTGGATGGAGCCAGACTGAGCCTACAAAACAAGCTTTGTGTGCTGTGGTGGCAGAGCTCAAGCATGTAGAACTGCCCATGTCTTCTGGAGTTAGAAGATCATGAATGAGTCCCAAATGTCAGACATTGAGCTTTTTACACTGTTGGATTTTGGGTTTGTTTTGATCTGTCCCAAGTCTTCCCCTTTGGAATAAGAAAACGTCTAACTTGCTTTTTATTTTATAGAATCTCACAGTTAAGAGACTTTATATTTTAAAAGAGAATTTAGACTTTTAAAGCATTTAAACTTTTTAAAGCTGTGGAACTTTTAAAGTTGTACTGTTTTCAGAAAGTTATAAGTTTCCAGAAACTTACAACTGTTCAAAGTGCAGAGATTGTCAGTGGAATGCTCAGCCACAAATGGGACACCTACATATGCCCCTCCCTGTGGCTCAGGGACCATCACAGAAAGGGGAGCAGAAAATAGTAAGAGCCAGAAGTCAGGGAGGACTGGAAAAAAACAGTGTGTTCTGGACATGGAAAGACTGCTGCATTCATCAACTCACAGCAGCTGCGGTCGCCTGCACAAGACCTGCTTGCACAAGATAAACCAGTCAACATTCCAGGATAGAATAAGGTGTTCGTGAGCTCCCACCCTTAACTGAGGAGTTCCAGACAGCTGAGGGCTTCTGGAGGAGGGAGAATCAGTTTTCTTTAAAGGCATGGCTCCTGGGAGGCCGACCCCTCTCCAATGGATGACCTCACACCTAGGAGTATAAGCAGCACAAATGGAAGTTGATGGGTTCTTTTCAAATCAGGCAACAAGGAGAAGCTATGGTCTAACAGTGATGTCTTTGTGCATCAAGTGGACAAAGAGTGGACATGGGATGGCTAAGCTTGGTTGTCAACTTGACACACCTGAGAAGAGTGAACTTCCAGGGAAGAACTGCTTCTATCAGATTGGCCTGTGGGCATTCTGTTGACTGCTAATTAGTGTAGGAGAGCCCAGAACACTGTTGGCAGCACCAATCCTAGGTCAGCTGGCCTAGACCGTCTAAGAAAAGTAGCTCAGCGTGAGCCTGGGAGGAAGCCAATGAGCAGTGTTCCTCCGTAGTTTCTGCTTCAAGCTCCTACCTCGAGTTCCTGCCCTGGTTTCTCTCAATGATGGACTGTAAACTATATGATGAAATAAATCCCTTCCTCCCCAAGTTGCTTTCTGTCATGGTGTTTATTACAGCAAAGGAAAAGCAAGCTAGGGCAGTCAGTAGCACAATGAAGCTAATAAGAATCAACACAGGTCAGTCAGCTGCAACAGCTAAGCACTTCAGGTAACGCCATAAACCTTATCTAAACATAATCATCAGACAAGAGCACCTGTCCAGCTTATGAAGCATCCAGAGTCTCCTTAATGTGGGCCAATCCCACTATTAGGCCTGGAACAGTTTGCTAAAGTGCCTTAATTACAAATGAATGACTGCCTTGGGGATGGTTGTTGTACATGGATCCTAAATCTAGGGGAAGGAGTCACCCAGACTTAATATTTACAGGTGTTTATCACTGTGCTCTAAATACTATGTTTGGCATATTAATGGATAAAACAAAAGCCAACATTTCAAGGGCACCTACTAGATAGCAGAAGCAAATAAACATTCTCACTCTGGTTTAATCTTCACAAGCATCGTGTGGAAGGGTTAGTCACTCACCTCCTGGAAGTTTGATTACTGGGAATTAGTCCCCTAAAGTTGGATTCTCTGGGGTATGATGATACTGAGTATCTGACCTTGCAGAGAACTAAGGGCTGGAACATGGCCATCCTGCCAAGGTAGTCAACCCAAGGATGCCAGGCTGAAACAGATGGTTGGACTTTCTTCAGCTATCTTTATTGCAACAGAGTTCATATGTTCCAGCCCTTAGGTGACCTGGGCAGCTTATCAAAGTCATGATTCCCTTACAGGATGCAAGACTTCAAATATGTACAACTCTGACCTGAACAGGGAAGTGAGATGGATTTCCAATGAGCCAGCCTCTGTGAAAGCTCCAACTTCTATCATAGGTGCTTTATTTCAAGGACTATAAAGGGATACGAGAGTATATTCCACTAAGCAGGTGACATATCAGACAGCTTGTAAGGAGACAAGCGACACACAATAGGGAATGGATTGGCAAGGATTCTAACCGTCCCAGGAAGGACAAGATTCCCCACTCTCCGAAATCTATCTTCATGGACGATTTGACACTTGAGCCATTGAAATAATAATAACAACCTTACCACACAGTGTAGATATTTAAAACTAGAGAATCATAATTATCCTGATTCTGTGCAGCTGCAGCTTCATTTGCACTCAAGCTGATGACATCCAACAGCTGATTACAGTACGGTTTATGGAATACCCATCCAACAGCCTCCCATAATTTAAAACAGCAGGGTGGGAAGAGTCTGACACACGTCATTGCATGAAGATAAAAGCAAGGACAAAGGGAATCTGGCTTGGTTATTAGAGCCTTGTTACAACTCTGAAAAGTAAGGTCAAGCCCAACAACTTCCTGTAAAATATCCCTACTCCCTTCCAGACATCAACACTGAACTAAGCGTAAAAGTTAGGTTTGAAAATCATAGAAAACTTGCAAAACAGTACATGCCTCAGAGCTGGAGGACAGTGAGGTAGCCTCCAAATGTTTACCTGGTTATGCAGACAAAGAACATTGATTGGTCTGACTGAAGGTACATCCGCAGTAATTCTTGGAATTTTCCTATTGCACTTATTTTAAGAAGCAGTTAAGGAAAAATTAAATGGAAATTTGGATGCATCAGGAAAATGATTTGCAAGCATTAAGTTATTTTTTAAATTTTGTGTTTTGTATTTAAATTATTGAAGTAATACAGCTCATTGCAGAAAATATAACAAAGTATAAAGAAGAAAATGAATCAGCAACAGCCTTTTTCTTATTCTGACAGTAAGCAGCCTTTTCAGTCTAAAAGGCAGAGCTAAGAGAATCTTCTTCCACAGTCAATAAATATTCTCAAGTATCCTGGTGCCTGTGCTCCATTCAGACAGTTTCTCATCCACAGCTCCAAAGCCAGCACTTGCACTTTCTAGACCAGACTATGTCTTTGGCACAGTTGGTCGCATATAACTAATAAAATATGTCAGGATGAACCTCAAGCACTCGCATATGTTTTATAGACACATAGACTAAAGATAACCATTGCCAATATTTTTAATAATTTTTTTGTACGAACTAAAATTGATGTATCAAAGATAAAGAGGTCTGGATCATTCTTTTCCCCTGAAGATGCTGAATAAAGGGTATGATGTCAGCCAGCACTTGACTCCCACTCTTTATTAATGGTGCAGAATTTCTACTTGTGCCTCATGTTAATACTCAAAAAGTTTGGATTTGGGAGCATTTCATATTTGGAACATTTTGGATTAAGATGCTAACCTGTAACAACCGTTTGGTGTTTCCCAAGAGAATTGGTTTCTTAAAAATTAAGTTTTTGTTAATTTTATTTTATGTGTATGAGTTCTCTGCATGTATGTAAGTCACTCATGTCATGCAATGTCCAAAAAGGTCAAAAGAGGGCACTGGATCCCCTGGAATTGGAGTCACAGAAGGTTAGTCACCATGTGGGTGTTAGGAACCAAACTCAGGTCCTCTGCAAGAGCAGCCAGTGCTCTTAACCACTGAGCCATCTCTGCAGCTCTGAGAGTCAGCTTTTGTAAAGTAGGGGTAGGAGGAAGAAGGGAGACCAACTATGATAATGACTACTATATAGATGATGATGACCCACACCCAGAAATCTGGGCATCTGGGTCAGAAACAGTAGTCCCGAGTCAGAATGAGCCAGGTAGCCCTTATTGATATCGATTCTTATAAAGTTTAAACTAGTTTCTAACTTAAAACGTGGCTATTTGAACAAAAGCTACCTCAGAGTGTCACTGCCCGATGTTTTAGCCCTACAGACACACTGACCTGGGAAAGCTGGCCTAGCTCATAAAAGTCACATCACAGATACCGTTTACACTCTACGTTCCTTTTTGAAAATAGCCTCTTATTCAGTGTTTCCTAACTGCTAGAATCAATTTAAGATGACAGTGCATCTCCCAGGCCACTGTGATTCCACATGAGAAACCTTCACCCTCCCACTAGTACCCTGTCTTCTCAGTTTGTATATTCCACTTAGCCATGGCTCTGGGTTTACCGAATCACGATTTGATTAAGTCCCCAGATTATCTTTAAGAAAGAGTCATCCTGTGTTTATTAAAGAATATTATCTGGTGTCTTCCTGATTCCCATACAATAAATTAATTCCCTTATTTCTTTGGAATTCTTTGATGTTCCTAAAGCTTCTAGAACATTTTTTTCTGAGTTTTTTAAAAATAATTCTTCTTCCTTAGAAGCAGGAAATTGACAAAAAGTCCCAAACATTTACTTTAGTTCACTAAAGTGGGATGAGAGATGTCAAATGGATTCTAAATATAGTAAAAGTCCTGGATGTGGTCTTTACCAAAAGATTCGCAGACTTAAATTGAATATAAAATGTATCCAAAATCCATATAGAAGTTTGGAGGAATCTTTATATTCATTGAAATTCTTGCTTTTTCTTGAAAGGATGATGATTATAATAACAATAAACATCTCTGGCATTAAAATGCATCATCCTTCAAACCATTCAATTCTCTGGAAAGAATGGGATTGACAGGTTATAGGCTAGGGATCAGATCTTTATTGTTATCAGTTGGTTTGTGTTATATCATGTCTTGTGACAGAGGTTTTATATTTAGCACTGACTGGCTTAGAACTCTTTCAGCAGTCCTGTTTGGTCTCAAATTCAGGATCCTCTATCCCAGCATCCCTACTGCTGAGATTATAGGTATGTGCCAACATACTGAGCGCAAGTTTTTATTTTTAATAAGTTATCCAGATGGAATTTTTACACACACACACACAAACACACATGATAAAATTGTCATAAATATAAAAGGAACAACTCAGTGGCATTTGATACATTCACAATATACTAAACACCGCTTTCTATGTCTAAAATATTTACAAAGTAGAATCTCTACACAGTAAGCAGTTTGCTGCCACCCCATCATCTCATTCAGGCCTCCTATATCTATGGTTATCTATTCTAGATAATTCATACAAATGAAAGCAGGCAATATGTGGCATTTTGTGTCTGGCTTCTTATTCTTAGCATAATGGTTTGGAGGTTCACCAGCACTGTAACATGTCAGTACCTTGTCCCTTAGGATGGCTAAATAATATTCTACTGTGTGTATACATAATTTGTATGTGTATTCATTCATTGATGGACCTTGTAGCTATTGTGATAAATGTTACCAGCATGCATGTATGTACAAATGCTTGAGTTTCTGTTCTCAATTCTTTTACTTAGGAGTGGAATTGCTAAGTCAGAAGTTACTATGTTTAACTTTTGAGGGGTGCACTGAACTGTTTTCCACAGTGGCTGTCCTATTTTACTTCCCCACTAGCAACATAGGAGGACTCTCATTTCTTTCCCTCATAATTAATACATTATTTTCTCTTTAAAAAATTGTGTCACTCATCTTAGTGGCATCACCTGTTGTGCTACAACGGCAGAGACTCTATGGTCCATAACATGAAAATATTTCCTATCCGACCTTTTAAGAAAATGTTCACTGAACTCTGTTTGAAAATATTAGCCTTTCTTTTTTAAGATTTATTTTATTATGCATTTATTTATGTGCATGTGTGTGCACATGTGTGTGTGCATGTGTGTGTGAATGCATGTATGTGTGGGTACCTGCCAAGTAGCATTTCTTTTCTCGTTGTCACTTTCACAGCATCAAATAAGACCAAATAATATTGTTGTGACCTGAATGAGTTAATTTATTTTTAGTAATAATTTTTCATATTTATAAAAAATAGTACAAGCATCCATTTGG
The DNA here is from genome assembly GCA_035773235.1 of Eospalax fontanierii. NCBI lineage: Eukaryota > Metazoa > Chordata > Mammalia > Rodentia > Spalacidae > Eospalax > Eospalax fontanierii. Next base: position 62,288,840 of record CM069538.1, read on the forward strand.
CTGTAAAACATTCAGATTATTTGTCCAAAATGGGTATGCAGGCTCTAACCTGCTGTGCTAGATAGCTTTAGTTATCTACTTGACACACCTGGGTGGAGGAGCCTCAACTGGGGAATTGCCTCCATTGGACTGACCTATGGCCATGTCTGTGGGGCATTTTCTTGATTGTTGAGTGATGTGGGAGGGCCCAGGCCACTGTGGGCCATGCCACCCCTGGGTATGTTGTTGTGTATTGTATAAGAAAGCAGGCTGAGTGCAGGCCAGGGACCAAGCCAGTAAGCAGTGTTCCTCCAAGGCCTGCGCTTCAGCTCCTGCCTCCAGGTTCCTGCCCCGAGTTCCTATCTTGGACTCCCTCAGTGATGAACTGTGTGATTGGGAGATGTGAGCCAAATAAACCCTTTCCTCCCCACGATGGCAGTGGTCAGAGTGTTTCGTCACAGCAATTGAAGGCAAACTAAAACACCTGTCTGGCTTTTCTAGCTTAAATTAGTGGTATCCTTGACAATTCTCTTACAGGGAATGAATAGCAGCCTGTTTCTAGCTCATGATGTTTTTTTCTTGGTATCAACTTGCAATGATTGGGTGGGATTGTCCTAGGAAAGAATGAGCAAGCTGAAGAAGGGAAAGTCTTGACTTTTGTAGAAAAGAAAAAAGTCTTTTAAAGCAGAGTAGTCATGTTGATGGTTTCTCAAATAAACAGCTGCTCCTAACTAAAGGCCAATTCCCCTTTCTCCAGCTCCTCCACCTGAGGAAAAGGATCACAGGAAACAGGAAGAGAGGAAAAGAGGAAGAGGGGAAAAAGAAGGGGATGGAGAAGAAGAATTACTTCATACTATCACACAAAATTAATTGCAGAAATCAAACAGCTTTTAATAGTCCATTCTCTCTGTGAACAGGCAAGGATGTTGATAGCAATTATAAAGGCTGTAGTTTGAACTGAATGTCCCCTGAAGGCACATGTGTCGAAGGCTTGGTTCTCTATCCCATGGTGCTATTGGGAGGTAGTGGAACTTTTAGAAGATGGAGCCTAGGAAAAGGAAGTCATGTCATTGTGGCTACTATGCTTGAATTTGAAATGCTCACCCCCTCCCCCAGCTCATGCTGTGAATGCTTAGTCCTGATTTTATGATGCTATTTTGAAGGCTATGGAGCCTTTAGCAGGTGGGGCCTGGCTGACAGAAGTAGTCACTAGGGAAGGACTTTGAAAGTGTGCTTATTTCTGTACCCAGCCTGCTTTCTCAACCATGTGAATAAGACATTGCCTCACACTCTCACTGCCATGGACAGAAGTTCCACTGCCACACCTTCCCTGACATAATGGACTGAAAGCACTCTGAAACCATGAGCCAAAACAAATCTTTCTGTCCTTACGTTATTTCTGTCAAGTATCTTGGTTATAGTGCTGCAAAAGAACTAATACAGAAAACTGGTACTGAGAGTTAGGGTCCTTCCTTTAACAAACCTGACCACGGGGTTCTTAGGCCTTTATGACTGGTTTTAGAAGGCATAGAGAAGAGTTTAGAGATGTCAGTTAGAGAAACTTCAGAATGCTATAACTGGAGCTTAATGGGCTGTGATGGTTTGAATGAGAATGTCCTCCAGAGGTTCTAAGTATTTAAATATTTGGCCCCACCTGGTAGACTGTTCTGGAAAGGTCATGGAATCCCTAGGAGGTGTGGCTTTGCTGGAGGACACACATCACTGGGGGCAGGCTTTAATAGTCCATAGCCACTCCCATTTGCAGTTTCTCTTTTTTTCTCTCTCTCTCTCTCTGCTTCCTCTGCCTCCTTAAAGATATGAGTTCTCAGCTTTATGCTCTGGCCACCTCTGCCATCAGACTTCTTCGGCTTGGACTCTAATCTTTGAAGGTTGTATCCAGTTCTTGTCCTGACCTGTCTTCTCTGCTTCCTGGTCTGTACTATATGAACAAGACACTGCCTCACTGTCCGCTGCCACAGGCTGAATTGCTCCCACCACCAGGTCTCCTTTCAGAGAAACAAATCTTTCTGAAACCATGACCCAAAATGAACCTTCTGTTTCAAACTGTTTCTGTCATGAAGTTTGATCACATGATACAAACTCACTAATATAGGAGCACGCCCTTGAAGGGGATATTGAGACCTCAGACCCCTTATTTCTCTTGTTTTCTCTCTCTCCTTAACTGGTTTAGCGTACGCAGTTTTACTCTGTCATGTGGTTTGTACCATAATATTTGCGCTCAGAACAGAAGTAATTAAATATCTTGTCCATATTTGTAAGGTAAAGTGTTTTTTTTTTTTTAATTTTCAGACACAGATGAGGCCCAGGTATCCCATGTCAAATCCAGTGAAAGTAAGTACCAGGAAAGTGTTGGCTAATTAGAGCTAACACAAGTATTTCAATTAGTGTGAGTAGCCAACTGTGGGAAATTTATGAGCTGGACAGGAAGTAGGGGGTGTTGGTTTGTCTGTTCCAACACCAAGGTGAATGTTCTCTTGCTGTGAAGTATTTGCAAAATTCACCTGGTCAGAAGTATTTGCAAAATTCATACCTCTGCATCGTTTAACCTTGGTTTGTAAAATGGATTGGATGAAGTCACATCATGAACTGAACCTGAGTTAGACTCCAAGGAAAAGAAAAGGAACACTAGCCTCTTTTTCTATCCTTTACTCACTGCTTGCTGTTTTCGTGACTTTTACTCATCACAATATGTAGGTTTTCCCAGCACACTTAGCCAGCAATTCAGCAGCAGAGCGAGTGCTCTGATTCAATTCCCTGCTGACACTACCTGGAAGTACTGTCAGATCCCACAGGTTGAAAGTTCAGTTCCAGAAGACTGCCCTGCCCCTGCCATTTCCTGTATGATGTAAGTGGTCACCTGACTGACAAATCTGTAAATTGGGATTCCCATGACTTCCCTCTCGAATGGCTCATGGAATTCAGGGAAATGTCTACTTATTATGTACTCATTTGTTAGAAAGGAGGCTGCAAAAGATGTCCTAGGGAGGCAGATAATACGGAAGAAGGGGCAGAGTTCCTCGTTTTCCCCGAGTGCCACCCATCAGGCCTCTCCACTTCCGTGGCCCAGTCTGGAGACAATGTCTATGCACAGTCAAAACAAGCCTGGGGATGCTCTGTGAGCTTACCAATGCTATGTCTCTGCAAAGTGGCCCTGTAGCTCAGGACACTCAGAAGCAGCTGTCACACTAAGGAACAAATCATCCACAGAGCCTTCTAGAACTTTGCCCTGAAACTAATACAAGACCATTGTAATCCAGACATTAATTTCCAGGATGAATAGGTTCGTGAGTGTCAGTAGGTGTTATCTGAGAAATGAGAGATAAGTTTATAGATGGTTGTATAAGGAATAAGTGAGACATTAGAGAAGGAAGACACTTGCAGATGGGAGAGTTTCCAAGTCCCTGTGTGAGTCAATTCACTCACTCCTGAGTGCTTTAATTTCCTCATTCATATTATAGGAATATTAATACCAATCTTGATAATCACCAGGGATCAAATAAAAATTATATGAAGGAGATTAATTTAGTCTATAAAGTGCTCTAGACATGGGATTGCTATTCTGTAATGTGTGAGTATGTGCATGCACATGCATGTATACGAGCAAGTGGAATTTCACTGACATGACGTGCAGCAGCAATTTTGTTAAATTTTGTTAAAATTTTAAAATGTCCCAAGAAGAACAGTACAATTCATTATGAAATTTCAAGTGGCTATTGTAATTTTTATTTTATGCATAAGTATGTATTGTCTATATGCATGTAAGTGTATCCATGTCATGTAATGCCCATGGATGTCAAAAGGAAGCACCAGATTCCCCTGGAACTGGAATTCTAGACGGTTGTTAGCCACGATGTGGGTGCTGGGAACTGAACCCTGGTCTTCTGCAAGAGTAATAGTGCAGTTTTTAAACTTATGTGTATGTGTGTGTGCCTGTTTGTCTGTATGTGCACCACATGTGGGTTTGCTTGTGGAAGCCAGAAGAGGGTGTTGAGACCCCTGGAACTGGAGTTACAGCTGGCTGTGAGTTGCCGGGGCTTACTGGGAACAGAACTTAAGTCCTCTGGAAGAACAGCAAGTGCTCTTATCTGTTGAGCCAGTTCTTCAACCCCAAGGCTATTGCATTTTAAAATCTAGGTTAAGAAAGCTAGCTTTGCAAACACAAAAATAGCAGCTAACTCAGTTAGGCCAGCCAGGACTTTGCATCAACACTGAGCTCTCGAGACTGAGTGAAGACCTAGGGAAGCAGTTGCTATTTACATCCTGGAGAAAATAACTCCTCTATGTGTGCATATACAACGGGGTGCCCCTGCCAGGCTGTGGTCCCAGGGTCAGAAAATAATCTATGCTTAGGTAAAGATTAGAGACAAGTCTTTATGTGTGTATTATAAAAAATGAAAAACAAGGCTGGAAAGATGGCTCAGCAGTTAAGAACACTGACTGCTCTTGCAGAGGACCCAGGTTTGAGTCCCAGTACCCACATGGCAGCTAACAACCATCTGTAATTCCAGTTCCAGGAGACCCAATGCCTTCTTCTGATCTCTGTGAACATTGCACAACGCAGGTACACTTACATACATGCAGGCAATATACTCAAACACAGAAAATGAAAATAATAAATAAAATATTTTAAAGACAAGGAAAACAAAGACAAGTTTTCTTTGAAATATAATGCTACAGTGACCTCTGTGGCATCCACCCTGGTGCCTCTTGAAGACGAGAAGGGCCCAGTTCCAACTGAAGACTCTCAGTTGGGTACGGTCTTAGTTTCTTTCCCTTTGCTGTAATAAAACCCTTTGGCAAACTTAAAGACAAAGGGTTTCTAGTGCCTCATGGTTCCAGGTTGCATCCATCATGGCAGGGAAATCAGAGCAGTCAGAGCTTGAGGGAACTGGTCACACTGTATCCATTGTTGAGAAGCACTGAGGGATGAATGCCTGCCTACTGCTCAGTTGCTTCTCCGTTTTACATACTCTGGGATCCTTTGCCCAGGGAATGGTCCTGCCCATGTTGTGAGTCTTCCTGCATCAATAAACATAATCAAGATAATCCCCCACAACATGCCCAGGGGCCCATCCCCTAGGGAGTCTAGATTCTATCAAGGTGACAGTTAACACTGACCATCACAGGTACCCTTTTATTTCTGCAGAAAAAAATATCATTTCAGTGACTTTCGTAGTTCTTTATCAGGTTTCATCCAAATCACTCATTCTTTTAACACTTCACAAAATCATGAGGTGTCTGTGTTGCAAAGGAACTAAAGTGTTATAGTTTAGTTATTCACTAGCATTTCAAAATCCTTTCTGTAGTGTGTAGGCTTAAAACATATGTGTTGGAATTTGACCACTTTAGATCATATTCTGGCTGGACCATTTCTGGCTATAGTACTCTGAGAAACTCAAACTATCTTCAAATCCTAATTTCATGTTCTATAAAATGAGAATAGTAATAGTAACACCTACTTCAAGCTTGTTGTAAAGAAATAATTAAACAATGGACCCCAGTATAGTATCTGATTTCTAGTAGGTGTCCAGCTAATGTCAACTATTACAGTTACTCTCAGAAAAATCAGTCATGAAGTACAATAAAGTTCCTTTATTCAAAGCTTCATTTTGCATTGCTTTTGTTCACCAATGGCCAACCCAAAAACATTAAATAGGAAATTCCAGAATTAATCAATTTGGAAGTTTTGACTTACATACCCTTTTGAGTAGTAGTGTGATCAATTCCTGTACCATCCTACTCCAGTCCTTTTTGTTCAGTGTATCCCTGTGATATATGATACCTGCCCATCATTCACTTAGCTGATTTACTTTGCTTTCTGTTACTGTGATAAAGCAATGACCAAAACCAACTTGGGGAGGAAAGGGCTTGTTTCACTTTACAGTTTGCAGTTCATCATCAAGGGAGACCATTGCAGGCACTCAAGCAAGGACTGTGGAGGAACACTGCTTACTATTGGCTTACTCTTCCTGGCTTGCTCAGCCACCTTTCTTATACAACACGGATCCACTGCCCTTTGGCTGACAGCGCCCACAGAGGGATAGGCCCTCCTACATCAATTAACAATGAAGAAAATGCCTCCCAAACACAACCACGGGCCACTTTGATTTCAGCAATTCTTCAGTCATTCTCTCTTCCCAAGTGATTGTAGTTTGTGTCAAGTTGATAAGAACCAGCCAACATGGTCATCATATTGACTTCGATGGTATTCCAGTGCTTGTGTTGAAATAACCCTTATTTTAATGAGTGATGTTCCTGAAATGTATCCATAGTGCTTCTAGCAATTCAGCTATGCCAAATAGAAACTATGCAGTGCTTCCTTCAAGTGAAAGGGTGGAAGCTCTCAATTTAGGAAAGGAAAGGAGAAATAATCATATGCTGAGTTTGCTAAGATTTGCAGTGAGAATGAATCTTGAATTCATGAAATTGTAAGAAAGGAAAAATAAGGTCATGCTAGTTTTTGTGTTGCACCTCAAACTGCAAAAGTTATATGGCAAATTGTATGTGGTAAGTGCTTAGTAAAGGAGGAAAAGGCGTTAAATTTGCTTATTATGTAATGGGGAGCATAGCATATATAGGATTTGGTGCTATCTGCAGTTTCGGGAATCCACTGGACTTTTTGGAATGTAATACCTGTTAAATAAGGGGAGACTAACTGTACAAAATACTCTGCCATGAAGTCAAAGCTAAACTCCACAGTGACTCTGGCATCCTGCACCCACAGTTTGCTACCTTTTGATCTGTAAAGCCAATTCAGTGAGCATCCATTAGAATGAAACAAAAAGGCATTGAAAGAGAACTACAATGAAATTCATTTGAATAAATCCAACCCAGTAAATCTTTCCACTTAAGAAGTGTAGCCCTTGTCTCCAGAACATAGAACGGTTCATGCAAAAGTGCTTACAAATCCACAAAGGGAGCCTGGCGTCCCTGCTCATGTAGTGTGAAGAGGAAACATCCACAGGCCGGCAGCACCAGGACACAACTTCTTCCCAGCCTGGAGGATGTGTCTCTGGGGAGACAGAGGGCACTGGAGCCCACAAGGAAAAAAAAAAAAAAACCTGGCTTCTCGGAGCACAGATTCTCTAGAGCAGAATGTAGACATTTGCATGAGTTTCTTTTCAGACAAAACATAATGCTTCTAAGAACTTTCTGGCATGACATAGTCCACGTTCCACTGTGCCTCCAAGTCAGCAGACACCGTGCTCTGCCAAGAAAAGCCCTGGGGGAAGAATTGATAGTGCTCTGGGATAAGGGAAAGAGCACTGGATCAGGAGGCATTGAGGGCAGCATGCTACAGTGCCCCTCCCGCAGCTCTTGCCCCAAGCCTGTCACTGAAGACAGTCTGAACTCCTGCATTTACTGTGACTTCCCAGCACTTCTTTCTTTCACTCATAGTCAATCTTCTTAAAAATTTAGCATATTTACTTACTTATGAGGGGAGGGCATGCCAACATGTATATGTGTGGAGCTCAGAGAGTAACTTGTAATAGTCAATTTTTCACCACGTAGGTTGTAGGGACTGAACAAATGTCAGATTTGGTAGCAAGTGCCTTTGACTTAACCTGCTGAGCCATCTCGTGGTCCCAGAGGTTTAGGAGATTTTTTTTTAAAGACAGAGTTTCACTATGTAGCCCTGGCTGGCCTGAATCTCACTGTGTAGACCAGGCTGGCCTCAAGCTCAGAAATCTGCCTGCTTCCACTTTCCTGAGTGCTGGGATTACAGGTGTGCACCATCACACCTGACCAGAGTCATCTTTATTTTCTTGGTCTTTTGAAACAGGATCTCCCTTTTGAAAACAAATCAGCTCAACCTGTTCTTTCTTGTTAAAAATTCTTAGGCACACTCCTTCTTAACACTACCTAGTATGTAGAGTGAAGAACACTTTCTCTAACGTGGCACAAAACTCCTCATAGTCTGATCTCCAATAGCTGTGAAGTCTTTGCTATATATTTTCTACCTCCCCAAACACCCCATTTCCTTCCACCATCACCCTAGCACCCGGTCCTTAGACCCCTTTCTGCTTCACCCAGGGAAACCTACGCTCCAGATCTCACAGTCCCTCCTGGACAAAGCTTTCACTGGCTCAACAAAGCGAAGGAAGTAGCTGGCGGGGCTGGTACTGCAAAGCTGACTGCTATTTTGTTTTCATTTACTCCCCTAGTTGGCAGAGAGAGCTTCTTCAAGAACCTCTTTTGAAATGAAATCTCAGCAGATTTTCTTATGTCCAAGTAGAATTGAAACAGGAAGTGAGAGTCAGAAGTGTGCGCCACTGTGACAAAAGTCACATTGCAAAACCAAAGTGTCCACATAGTTTAGGAAGTTCAATTCTCCTTAGGAGCAGGGGAAGACTTCCAGGGTTTCCATCTCAGTGTCTGTACAAATTCATTTCAGGAGGTCTTGAGGCAGAGAAAGATGTTCTATGGTTTTGAATCCCAAAGAAAACCCCCTGTAGAGTCAGAGATGGGGAAAGAAAGGGGATGCAGGAAGCCAGGCGGAGGACGGCCAGCGGGAGCTCAGGAGAGACAGTGTTTCCCTCGCTGGAAAAATAAAATGCTTTGTGGAGGAAGTCCCGAGTCCCCAAGCAAGTTCTAAATTCCATTTTAGAAAGCTGAGGTAAGCTGTGCCAACCAGTTCAGTCATTTCCCAGAACAACAAGAAGGCAGGGGACTGTCTGCTCGACCCTAGGGCAGAGAGAGTTAATGACAAATTCCGCTTTTCTTATACATCACAGCCAAACAGGGCTCACTTTTTACCCCAGTTTATCTAGAGACCAAATCAGTGTCAGTACAGTTCCCAAAGCCCCTGTTCCTTCTGGTTTTGTCTGTTGTTAATCTTGTTTATCTTGTTCTGTTTGACTGGTTCTTCCCACAGCTACCAGTGAACAACCAGCAATAAACCAACTAACAAAAAGCAGGGACCAGCAAGCCATGTGAGACCAGGAAGCGCACGCAGACGCCGGTATCTCACTCACCCTGTCCTTAACATTGCCAGCAGCTCCATGGCTGATTTTGCCATTCCTTTCATTCATCAAATATTGAGCAGTCGTGTGTGAGACATATCGAAAGCCATTCCTTAACACAGTCTAAAAGACCATTCCAGCTATAGTGCACTGGAATTACCTGTCCCATTCTGTAACTACTAGTGTTTAGACTTTGAATGTCCCCTAAAAGCCTATGTGTTAATACCTTGGTTCCCAGGGTGGTATCATTGGGAGGTATCTTAAAGAGGTGGGACACAGTGGAAGGTGTTTAGGTCACTGAGAGCATGCCCCTGAAAGAGATTATGGGTCACCAGGATCTCTGCCTCTCTCTGTCTCTCTAATCACAAAGACAGTGGTATTTCGTGGTGTGCTACCTTGCTACAGATCCAAACCAATGAGGTCAATCAATTGATCATAAACTGGAAGTTTTAAAATCGTGAACTAAAATATATTCTTTCTCTTTATAATTTAATTGTCACATGCACGCCAGACTAGTGACGGAAAGTTGTCACTAACAGTAGCCATCTGGTAAAAAATTTGCATCTCTTAAAAATTCTAAGGTTGACACTGATATCAAGTGTAGGAACCGAGGCCATGGGAGAAAGTCTGATACAACTATTCTGCTAAATAGATAAAGTATTAAACAGATTTCTACTGACTTGTTATATGGAGATTAATACAGCTCTCAACTCTCAGCAGAGAAGATTCCTTATGGAGCAGACGGTGATTAACAGAGAACCAAAACTGGCCAACATATATGGAGTAAGAGGCTGCAGGCCACTTATCCCTGAATAAGACACCTATATCAAACTTCCGCCTCCCAGGACTCAGGGAGTATCACTGAAGAGGAGACAGAAAGACTGTAAGAGCTAGAAGAGGCAGATACGCATGAAGAGAGTTCTTCAGACAGCTGATCAGTTACTCATATGAATTCACAGTAGTGGTGACAATATGCACAAACCCCGTGTAAACTCAAGTCAGACAAAATCCCAGCACAGACATGCAGAAGCGGGTAACTGCAACCCTACCTGGAGAACTATTGGCAACCAATGGCTGCTGGGAAGGAGAGGTGTGGTCTCCTTTAAGGGTGAGACTCTTGGGTTGACCAGGCCCCAGTGGATGGACCCACAGTAAAGGGTATTTGGGGGACACAAACCTGACTCTATTGATGGGGGTTAGTAAAAGGGGCACAGATATGGGAGAGGATTTAAATATAATCACATATATTAGATGAAATTTGCAAAAATTCAATTAAAATTTTTTCTCAATTCACAGATAAGCTAGACTTAGTGGTACATGTCCACTAAGAACTTGAGAACTGGAGATGGAATTATCAGAAGTTCAAGGTCACCCCTGGTTACAAAGATTGAGGCCAGACTTGGCTACATAAGCCCTATATCAAAAAAATGAGTTTTCCCAGGTAATGCAGATGTTGCAAGCTTTAATGTTCACAAGCTGAGAACCACTGTGTTAGTATACACACTGTCAAATCCTAAGAATGCTTAGAATTTAGAAGATACTCAACAAATACACAAATACACATTTCACTGAATGAAAGCAGATTTGAGAAAATCCTGGAGTCTGAGATAACAGATCAGCTTGTTCAAATATTTATACTTTTTCCTAGCTAAGAGAGAAACACAAGAGCGTAAGGACTTTATAGAGCAGGGTGCTCTCATCCAATCCATCACATCTGAGGGCAAGCACAGTGCTTTACAGTTGGTTCATTGAGCGAGACGTGGACATGGTAGGGACTGAGAAAAACATGTCAGCTGGGATGGAGCTCAGAGGTAGGAGGTTCCGGGCTTAGTACCAACCAGAACTGAGAGGGAGAGACAGACAGAGACGGAAAGACAGAGACTATCCCTTTATCGTTACCATCTTCTAGTTGCCTCCTCCTCCATCCTTCTCCCTCTACTTCCTGCTGCTGCTGCTCCTTCACCATGCTATGATTTTACATTTGTGTAAATATTTTTGAGTTCTTTGAGAGAGAACCTGTATTGTTGACAAATGAAATAGACAGTTTTTCTTAAAGAGGGAAGACAAGGCATACCCGCCCCCCCCACCCAATAACAACAACAACTCTTGTCTTTACAACAACATTCCTGTTTATCAGACTTTATGGTAAATAAGAAACCTCACTTTTTATGACCTCAGGGTCTACTGTTATTTGTGAATTGGAGTCATCACTAGTTGGCCTTTTTTAAGCAGCACTTTCAGACTTGTAGCAGTGGTTTGTTTTCTCTAATCAGTGTTGGGTCACTGCACAGCTCACTGCTGCCTTTTATCAAGTAGTGAACCTGGAGAAACAAATAATAGAAGTTTGCATTTTTTTTGTCCCCTCTTGACTGTCTTGCAAAGACAGAAAAGCAGCTAGAATTCTTATAACTTCAAAAATACACATAAGCCATTAGCTGCTTAGCACAATGTATCTGACATTTATCAATCTGCTTGTCTCTAATTGTAAATTAATTGTTCTCATTTGCTCTCTGCTGCTGTGATAAACACTATAATCAAAAGCAACTTGGGGAGGAAAGAGTTTGTTTGATCTACAGGTTATAGTTCATCCTCAAGGGAAGCCAGGGCAGGAGCTCAAGGAATCTGGAGGCAGAAACTGAAGCAGAGACCATGGAACATGGTTTACTGGTGTGCTTCTCCTGGCTTGCTCAGCTACCTTTCTTATAACAGCCCAGACAACGGGCTGGGCCTTCCCATATCAATCAACAATCAAGAAAATGCCCCACAAGCCAGTCTTTTGGAGGAGGGTCCTCATTGGGCTTTCCCTCCTCCCAAGTATATCTAGGTTTGTGTCGGGTTGACCAAAACTGGTGATCAGTTAGGACATTTTAAAATTAATAAATCTTTTATTTTATAATGTTTATTGTATCAACAAAATTGAGTGGGAAGCCTAGAGTTACCATATGCTCCCTGTTATTCTACCCTCACCCCCACCCCCACATGACTTTCTCACTAACACCATCTTCACAGGGTAGCACATTCGCTGTAATGAAAAAGCCTGCATTAATATCTAAAATGTATTGTTTATACTAGAATTCATTCTTGATGTATTTTCTATGGGTTTTAATACATGTCCATAGCAACCATTGCAGTATCATAAAGAATATATTGGTAGCCTAAAATCTGTGTTTGGCTATTGAGCTCTTCCTCTCTCCTAGCCATTTGGAGCCACTGATATTTTTATTATCTCCCTGCTTTTGTCTTTTCTAGACTGTCACATACATGAAGTCCTTTCCCCTCTCCCATCCTTGGAAGACAAATTCCAAGACTCCCATGGACGTAGTACTTAACCTTAAGTGTATGCTTTCTCCATTGCATGTATATCTACATTTAATGCCTTTTACAGCTTAGCAAAGCACTTACCACACACCATAATAGCAGTAACTGGTCATAACCTTTGCACTTTAAAGTGTGAGAGCAAAACTTACAGTGTGCTATACCATCAACCGGGCACCACCTAGAATCACCTGAGAAGAGAGCCCAAGAGAGGTTGTCTTGATTGTTAATTGGTGTAGAAAGGCCCAGCCCACTGTGAGTGGCACCATTCCTTAGGCTAGACCCTGAACTATGTAAGAGTGGAGAAAGCTACCAAGCAAGGATCTTTGCATGTATTCTCTCTCTGCTCTTGACTGTGGGTGTAATGATTCTAACTTTCTGATTTGATGGTCCCACAGTGATAGGCTATAGTATGGAACTGTAAGCTAAACAAACCCTTTTTTCTCTAAGTTGTCTTTTTCCAGGATATTTAATCACAACAACAGAAATGAAACCAGAACACATGGATTTCTTTTTTCACCATAATTTCATACACATAAAATTTGTTCTTACAGTAGATCTTAGCAACCTCAGCATATATATTTTTTATCTTTTCTTTCCTTATTAAGTGGGGAACTTTTATCTTTTCACTCTAAAACTTTTGTTTGACATATCTCAATTGCCATCATGCATTTCAGGAGCCATTATCAAGTAAAGTAAGGATTCCCCAAGCTCTGTGATGCCACAGCAGTTGCTCACATTCCTGGGACAACTGCTGAAGAACAGGAATCATATACAGTGTAGATATGCAGGACAAAGCTTTAATTTGTTTCCTGGGTAGAATGGGTCTAGAAAGAGCAAGATTTCATCATAATCCTTGGGATGGCAGAGAAGTAAAAACCTATAAATTGTTTCTTTCTGGAATTTTCCATTTAATATTTTTGGATCATATGTAGCAACAAGCAACTGAATGTGTGAAAAGCTAAACTGAAGCAAAAGGGGACGGGATCTAGTAGTTGCAGTCATACAATATATAGCCTTCCAGATCAGCCTCCTTTACTTTGTAATATACACTCCGGTTCCCTCCATGTCTTTTTGTGAATTGGTAGCTCATTTCCTTTTAGTGCTCAATAACATTCCATGGTCTGGGTGTGCCTCAGCATACTACTTATCTACTCTCTTACTAAAGGACATCTTAATTATTTCCAAGTTTGGTCAGTTATGAACAAAACAGCTATAAACATCTATATGATAACTTTTTGTTGTTGTTTTTGCAGTGCTAGAGATCAAACCCAGGGCCTTGTCTGTGCTAGACAAGCATTCTAATTCAGAGTTACATCCCAAGTGTATTGTGCAGGTTTTCATGTGGATATGTTTTCCATTTACTTGTTAAATGTTAAGGAGTGAGCCTTCTTGGTCCTAAGACAAGTATGTTTAGTTTTGTAAGAAACTTTTGAGCTGCATTCCAAAATGACTGTTCCATTGTACATCCCCACCAGCGATGAATGGGGCTTGTGTTCTCTATATCCTTACCAGGATTAGGTGGTAGGCAGTGTTTCCAGTTTTGATCATGTGCAAGAGCATCTTTGTCTTTGTAATTTGTAATTCCATGGTGACATATGATACTAAATACCTTTTCTTATGACATTGGTCATATATCATTTGCTACACAGATTGTGCCTTTGGTGCCATACCTAAAAAGTTATAAACATACTCAAGGTCATCTAGGTTTTTTTTTTTAAAAAATATTGTGTTGCTAGAGTTTGTTAGATCCTACAAGTTTTCTAGTTTTGTACACTATACTTCGATCTATAATCTATTTCAGCTAATCTTTTGTTGTTGTCTTTGTTTTCTGGTGTTTCTGTGGTGCTAGAGTTGCAACCCAGGTCCTTGCACATACTAAGTGAGCTTTCTGCTTCTGAGCTACATCTCTAACCCTCAAGTTAATCTTTGTGACTGGGATAATATCTATATCTAGATTTAATTTTATGTAGATTTCTTGTTCCTGCACCATTTGTTGAAAAGACAATCTTGCTCCACTGTCCTTTCCTCTTTTGTCATAAAGTCAGTCGATCACATTTACAGGAGTTTAGTTCTGTTGTGTTCCATCGATCTGGGTTGTTTTTTTTTCTTCATCGAGCCTGACTATCTTGATCACTATAGCTTCCTAGTAAGTATGATAACACCAGTCCTCCAGCTTTGTTCTTTCCCTTCTGGACATTGTTGCCAACTCTTTCCTTCTCTACGTATCTAAACTTTAGAAACGGTTTTTTTGAGATTCACAAGATAACTTTGTGGATTGGGCACAGAATTAAACCTATGGTTCAAGAGGAACTGACACACTGATGATGTTTTATATTTTTATCTAGAAATATCTCATTTATTTAGTCATTTGTTCTGGGAAAATCCAGCGGAAAACAACTGACTGTAAGATGCTGTGGAATCCCAGAGAAAAGCATTTCTGTCCAGGGTCTCATAGAATGCAATCTGTTGAAGATTTACTAACAGAAGCCTGGTCAAAGGCAGCAGCATGACCGGTGAATCCCCATGCTTCAGGTCAGAGGGAGCGGGACACACTTGACTTTCATACAAACTGGAATGTACCTGGTTTATCTCAAGCTAATTTAAAAGATATCAGATGCATTCCTGGTGCTGATGGTACCAGGATTTGATCATAAAGCTCCACATGCCACACTAACACTTTTATTTGCTTATGGTATGCTGGTAATCTATATAGGGGGAAAAAAAAAGGAAAAACAGACCTAAGTTACTCATGTCTGGCAGTTATGACTCAAGATGGTTCTGGTCAGATCAAAATGGACTCTTACATTCTTCTGTGATATTTCTATCATGACCAGCATTTGTTTTAGAGATGGGATCCCTGCTACGTAGCCCAGGCTGATCTCAAACCTGGCGAGTCAAACAATCTCAGTCTCCTCAATAGCTCGGCCTACAGATATTTTACAGGTATGTACCAACTTGACATTTTTTAATGAAAATTTTGTTGTTTTTCTTCTGTAGATTCTAGACTATTTGTTTGATTTATACATTAAGTACTCTGTTTCCTTAAGTAACAATAGAAACAGTGACATGTCTTAAATTTCTAATTCCACTTGATCATTGCTTATAGAAAAGCAACTGACTTTTGCATGTATCCTGTAACATCATTAAGATTCTAGGAAATACATATATATATCTGTACATATACTATATGTTTGTACATACATAGACAAATATTTATGTATATATATACACATACATACATACATACATTTTTTGAGACAGTATTGTTATGTAGCCCAGTCTATTCTTTATTATATTACTTATTATATTTATTTCTGAGTGTATGTGGGGGTTTGGTGTGTGTGCCACAGTGCATTTGTGGAGATCAGAGGACAGCTTGTAGGAGTCAGCTCTCTCCTTCCACTATATGGGTCCTTGGGATCAAACTCTGGTTGTCAGCCTTAGCAACAAGAACCTTCACTGCTGAGGTATCTTGCTCTGTCTGGTCTTTAACTTAACTTCTCCTACATTAGCCTCCTGAGTGTTAGAATACAAGCAGGTGCCACCATACCTGGCATTCTTAGTTTTAAAAAAACAGTTCTTTGAGGTTTCCATATAGATTATCATGTTACCTATGAACAAAGACAGCTTTATTTCTTTCATTCCAATATTGATGTCTTATATTTCCTTTTCTTGTCTTATTGAATTAACTTACAGTATGACATTGAAAAGCAGTGACAATTGAAGTGTCCCATCTTCCTGATCTTTGTGAGAAAAAGTCTAGTGTCCATTTTTAGATAAGTTGTTCATTGCAGGGGTTTTTGGTAGATTATTTTTATCAAATTGAGGAGGGTCATTTCTATTTCTGATTAGCTGAATTTCTAAAGCTGTGTGTGTGTGTGTGTGTGTGTGTGTGTATAAAATGATCAGAAGCTGGATTTTATCAAGTGCATTTTCTGCATCTACTGTTATAATAATGTTCTCATTTTAGTCAATTAATGTAATGGATTACATTAATGGACTTTCAAATGTTGAACCAATTCTGTGTAGTAGAAACACTACTTAGCTATAGGATACAAGTGTTTTTATATGATGCTGAATTTGATTTGCTAATATTTTGTTAAGAATTTTAGTTCCAGGCCAGTTGAAGGAACAGGAAAGCCTGTCTCAGAAAAAGGAGTAATTTTGGCATTTAGTTATTGATCTTGGTTTTGTTGCATCTACCCTTATTTTTCTAGTTTTCTCTGTGGAAGTTGAGACTATTGGTTTTAATTAATCATTTATTTATTTATTTAATTGAATTGTTGTGTGATTCATAGAGAACATCTCAATGAATCTTAGTCATCTTTGTACCCCTTTCCACACTGGCAACCACCCCGAGCCCACCACTGGAATCCATATATTCTTTCATTTCTGATAAAGTTTATTGTGTCAAGTTAGAGTCCCCAAATGTTCCTCAGTGCAAGTTCATCTACTGAGGTCTAGTCAGAGTTCCTCATTTTAAGAAGATTAATTCATCCTGATCCAACAGGAATCAGTTGCCAATATTTCTTCAACAAAGATTGGGGTCTGCTTCCTCTTCCCTAGTTCTATACTGGATTTTGGTCTGCTTAAATTTGCATGGTTCTTGAGCATGTCAACACCATTGCTGTAAACTCATATAAGCAGTGTTTCAGGAACTTGTAGGATTCTATTTCCATATAGTCACACACCTCACACTGGCTCTTACAATCTTTCTACCGTCTCTTCTGCAATGGTCCCTGAGCCCTAGGTGAGTGAAACCTAATATTGGAATCCTGTCCAGGGACCCACACTCTGCAGACTCCTAATCTCCATGCTTTGTCCATTTATGACCTTTTGTGTTACTGACCCTCTGTTGTATGAGGGAGCTTCATTAATGAGAGTTGAAAGATTCATTAGTGTCCTCTTTTATCCCTTGTTCTATGTTGTATGAGCCTTAGGTGTAGAGGTTGCACTGTTAACTGTGTAATGTAGGTATGGGAAATTCACAATCTGTGTGACCAGTTGTGATACTCTGTAGTAGTCTCCTTCTGGTGCAAAAGAAGCTTGTTTGATGAGTGGTAACTGTGATACTTGAGCGTAATTATAAGGCTACACATATTGCACTTAGTAAGAAGTTACATTAGTCTAGGGATGTGACAGCCTTGGGAATTTTACTAAGATCTGTGATCTCTTCAGCCATGTGTATTTGGCTATGATTACAGTACCACACATGGGTTTCCTCACATTGAATGGACTTCAAGACCAATTAGGTAGCCATTGATTGCCCCCAAGATAAAATTGCCACTACTACAACCAGCGTTGTATGCTGTGCCAGGCTTTGATGTGGTTATTTGGTCATGAAGCTGGTGTTGATCCATTAATTGATGTTCTCCCTTAGTTGCTTGAATAGTGCTCTCCAAAGCTATAAGAGCCAGCCTTCAGGGAAAGTAGCTTCCAGGTCAATTCCAGCTCCATTCCTCCAAATACAGTCTCTGAAGTATGCCCTGTTTTAAGCAATGTGGTCTAACCTTCTGTAGCTAAAATTCCTCATGGAAGGGGCTAAGTTTAGTCCCTTCCTCCCCAGGTCCTACATCAAATGAGACACAAATTCCCCAACTCTCAGTTGGGCAAATTCTAGCTAATTTACTTGGCTTACTAATAGAACAGTGAGTAAGGGGTTACTTATAGAAATTGGGCACCCTCCCTCCTCTTCATAAGTTACACCAGTAAATCTACAACCAGGCTTGGATCTTGAGACTTCCCAGCAGTCCAACCCAAGATGGCTAGACGAGGAAGAAAAGAAGAGCCCATCTCGTGGTGCCCTCAGCTTAAATGCCTTTGACCCCTCCCTGTCTGACATCCAAGGCCAATGGACTGGTTGGAAGCGGCATAGGATTTTCCCAGCTCCTTGTCCCCCGTCCCACTCCCTCCATGCAAGGTAGTCCTGGGTAAGTACCACCTGGCCTGGGAGGGAGATGTTTGTCCACAGTTCATCCAGCTAGTCCCTCGGAGAATCAATCCACTCCACAACTTCAAGTTCTGGGAGGCAATCAATGACTGTGGCAACAGTCTGTATAAATTTTCGGAGTCACTTGAACCACCCTGGCCAACAATTCAAAGAAAGATCTCTCCTGTCTGGCACTGTTTCTTGTTATGTAGCCTTCAGCTATGCACATGGACTTATGTAGATATTGTATGCGGAATTTGTCATTAGGTTGCCAGACTAATGTGATTCCCTCTGGTGTTTTATACTAGGTAGGCATTTATCTCTCCCCTCTCTCTCTCTTTCTCTTCATGCCTTCCCATTTAGAGTGTCCCCGTTTTCTTGATGACACCAGTCTCCCATGGCCCCACCTCTCTTGAGTTCCTTCTTTCCCTTTATCCCCATAGTTCCTTGTATAACCCTCCCTCCCCTCCCATTTCAATCCCCCTTTTATCTGTTTTTCCCTTAGGAACATCTGTCTCCTACTATTCTTATCTCTGAGATTTCTTCTTTCCTTTACCTCCCTGGTTCTTTTCCATTTTCCTGGTTCATGTAGTTACATCAGGATACATACTCACATCTAAGGATTTAGTGCTAGGATACACTAGTATATCCTACTGAGGGAGAAAATACATCTTTTGTTTTTCTGAGTCTGTGTTACTTCACTTAGCATAAGAATTTCTAGTTCCATCCATTTACCTGTAAATGTCATGATTTCATCTTTCTTTACCTCTGAGTGGAACCCCATTACATAAATGTACCACATTTTCATCATCCACTCATTAGTTGAAGGACACTTAGGTTGCTTCCATCTCTTAGCAATTGTGAAGAGAGCAGCAACAAACATGGATGTACAAGAATATCTGCAATAGGATGAATCTTTTGGGTATATGGCAAAAAGTCGTATAACCAGGTCAAATGGTAGATTTATTTTTAGTTTTTTAAGAGTTCTCCACACTGCTTTCCATAAGCGTTGCACAAGTTTACAATCCCACCAGCGTGAGTTAGTGTTTCTCTTTGCCCACATCCTCTCAAGAGTTTGATATCACTTATTCTCTTGATCTTATCCAGTCTGACTATGGTAAGATGAAATCTTAAAAGTGGTTTTAATATGTTTTTCCCTAATTGTTAACGATGTTGGGCACTTTTTAAGATGTTTCTTAGTCATCTTTATTTCTTCCTTTGAGAACTTGCTGCTCAGATCCTTGGCCCATCTTTTAATTGGGTCACTTGTTTCCTTGATTCTTTGTTTTTTTGAGTTCTTTCTGTATTCTGGATGTTAAATCTCTGTCAGATGTGTCATTGGCAAAGATTTTATCTCACTCTGGGTTTTCTCTCTACTTCCTTGATTGTTTTTGTTGCTGTACAGAAACTTTTTAGTTTAATAAGGTCCCACTTATTGATTATTGACCTTGATTCCTGAGCAACTGACGTCTGATTTAGAAAGTTCTTTCTTATGCCTATGTCTTGTAGATTACCACCAATGTTTTCTTCTGACAGTTTCAGAGTTTTAGGTTTCGTATTGAGGTCTTTGATCCATTTGGAGTTGACTTTTGTGCAAGGTGAAAGATAAGGGTCCAGTTTCACTTTTCTACAGGTAGAGATCCAGTTTGTCAGAAAGATGCTATCTTTCCTCCAGTGAGTGTTCTTGGCCCCTTTGTCAAACATCAGGTGGCTAGAATTGCATATACTCATGTTTAAGTCTTCACTTATATTCCATTGGTCTATGAGTCTATTTTTGTGCCAGTACCATGCTGTTTTTATGACTGTAGCTCTGTAATGCAATTTGAAATTTGGTATAGTAATCCCTCCTAAATTTCTCTTTGTGCTCAGGGTTGCCTTGACTTTTCTTGATCTTTTGCGCTTCCATATGAATTTTAGAATGGTGTTCTCTAAGTCTGTAAAGAATGTCATGGGGATCTTGATTTGGATTGCATTGACTCTATATATTGCTTTTGGTAGGATAGTCATTTTCACAATATTAATTCTTCTAATCTATGAGCATGGGGGGGTCCTTACATGTTCTGGTGTTCTCATTGATCTCTTCCTTTAAAGATACAACATTTTCATTGTAGAGATCTTTAATATCTTTGGTCAGGTTTGTTCCAAGATTTTTTTTTTTGAGTATAATGTTAGTGGGAGGGTTTCCTTGCACTCTTTCCCCAATTGCTTGTTATGAATATATAGAAAAGCTACTGATTTTTGTAAGTTAATTTTGTAACCTGTGGTTTTGTGGACATGAATTCTTTTGTCCTATTCTTGTCATGGAAGATTTTTTTCTTTCCTCTTCAACTATAATAGACATTTTTCCTGGTAAATTATTCTGGGTTCGCATCTATAGTCATTTAGAACTGGAACTACTTTGGTCCAGGCTTTTATGGCTTTCCTAGTTTTCATTGAAAGGTCAGCTGTAATTACGATGGGTTTTCCTTTATATATGACTTCTTGTTTTTCTTCTGCTGCTTTCAGTATCCTCTCTTTGTTCTGTATGCTTAATATTTTTATGATGATATGCTGTGGGGAGTTTCTTTTCTGGTCTTGTCTATTTGTTGATCTATGTGCTTTTTATATTTGTATGGTCATAACTTTCCTTAATTTGGGGAAATTTTCTTCTAATGCTCTGTTGAAGATCTGATTAGTACATTTACCCTTAGATTCTTCTCCTTCCTCTGTGCCTGTGATGTGTAAATTTGGTCTTTTCATGGTCTCCCACATTTTCTGCATATTCCATTTCTATGTTTTAAATCCTGTTTTAAATTTTTTTTTCCATAATCTTTGCTTGAGTGCTCCAGTTCTTCAACTTTATTGTCTAATCTTGATATTCTTTTTTCTATTTCGTTCATTCAATTGGTGAGGCTTTCTTCTATTGTTTCAAGTTGGCTTATTGAATTTTTCACTTCCTTCTTCAGCCAAATTTTTCTTCAGTATTTCTATCTCTTTTTTAAATTCAGTCATAAGTTTATCCCTATCATTTTTTAGTTCTTTGATTTGTTTGTGTGTCCTTTAAATTCACTGAGTTCTTTGATTATGTTTATGACTGTTTTAAACTCTGTGTCCTGGGTTATTTCTATGTGATTCTCATTATAGAACTCGTCTATAGGGCTGGTAATGTTTGGTGGGTTCATACTATTTGGATTTTTCATATTAATATTTCTTCATTGTGATCTTGGCATTTGGATTTCTTTTGTTGTTTGTGATTCTGATATGAGACTCAAGCCCTCCTTTGTTGACTTTAAGTCTGATTCTGTTTGTAAACTTGATGCAACTTGGTTGTTTTCTTATTGGGTATGAAAAGCTGGTTGGGCAAGGCTTCAGGTCCTGTCTTGATTTTATATTGGCAGAACCAGATCACTCTGGAGTTCCCTCTGAAGCACGAGACAGGGGAGATCAGATGCTCTCAGGCTCTCTCTTAAGGTCTTTGTCCCTCTAGCCAGCAGGCACAGCACAGTTTCAGAAGACTGCTAGGCAGTCTCAGGCAGTCTGAAAAGGTCTGGGCCCCTACTAAAGGACAAAGAAGCCTAGCCCTGCAGCAGCGGGAGGGGCTGCAGATGGTACCAATGTAGGGGGTGGGATGGTGCAATTTGGAGAGCTCACAGCCAGGCAGAGCTAAGAGGGTAGTCAGAGACTTGGGGACCAAGAGTAAAAGTGTGCCTGTACCCAAGGCTAGAAGAACAGAATGTGGGTTTGGGGAGTTTGGAGTTCCTGCTGTGGTAGAGGAGTGGAGATGCAGTGGGCAGGATTGGATTTACCAGGGAAGAAGGCTGGTCTCCAGAATCCAAGACAAGTTGGAGGTGGATATTGTAGAAGTCTGCTATCAGGAATGCAAAGGCAAGTTGTGAGTCAGACAGCCTTTAGGGCTCTAATAAACTAGACTGAAAAATTAGGTTAGTCTGAGTACAGGGGATCAGAACGCAGTGGGCGGTTCTGGACAAAGGGTAGTCCAGTGATCTGGGTTGCTAAGAGCAAAAGAAGGCCTGTGCCCAAGGCTAGAAGCAGAACAGCATGTGGAGTGGGCAGGAGAATGGGGTTGCTCCGGTGGTAGGGGAGTCCAGACACAGTGGGCAGGATAGGGAAGCAGGCTGGTCACAGGAATCCAAAGCAGATTGGGAGGTGGGACAGCCAGGGTCAATGGCTGGTCTAGGGCAGGCAGAGGTAAGTTGAGGGTGGGAACAGCCTGTGAAAGCTCTAACAAACTAGACTGAAAAATTGAGGTGGTCTGAGCACAGGGGGTTGGGGTGCTGTGGGTGGGTCTTGACTGAGAGGGTAGTCCAGAAATCTGGGTTACTAAGAGCAAAAGTGGGCCTGTGCCTAAGGCTAGAAGGAGAACAAGATGTGGAGCAGGCAGATTATTGATTTTATGTCCTTTTCTAATATATCATTCATTTCTATCTTCATTTCATTTCCCTCTGAGTTTTATCTTCATTGCATCCCATAAATTTTAATAAGATGTATTTCCTTTTAATTTAATTTAGCTTAAAATGTTTTAAAATTCCTCTTCAGATTTCTTCTTTGTCTCACTTGTTATTTAGAAGGTGTTAAATTTCTTGTCTAGAATTTTCCAGACATCTCTCTGGTGTTGAGTTTTAGTTTAATTCCATGTTCATCTGGGAACAGATACTATGTGTTTTCTATTCTTTTAAGTTTGTTAAACTGTGTTCTATGACCCAGAATGTGATCTACCTTGTTGAAGGTTCTTTATAAGCTTGAGGAGAATCTGGATAAGTAATCTATAGATGTCGGTTATATCCAATTGATTGATGGTGCTGTTGAGTTGAACTCTGTTCTTACTGATTTTCTGCCTGTTCCACCTGATAGAAGAGTGCTAATCTCTCCAGCCATAAGCATATGTTCATCCATTTCTCCTTGCAGGTCTAGCAGGTGCTACCTTAAATACGCTGACCTCTGTTTTTAAGTGTACACATATTAAGGCATCTTTGTTGAATATGAACCCTACTGTCATTGTGTAATGCTCTCTTCATTTTACTTTTTTACCTCATAATTCTCTTTGCTATAAAGTTTGGATGGTCTGAAAAGAATAAAATGACTTCTGTTTCTTTTGATTTGTGTTCACATAGTATATCTTCCCTATCCCTTTACTTTTGATCATATGTTACTTTATAGTGGTCTTCTTATAGACAACATCTTTTTCGATACCCTGTGACCATCTCTGTCTTCCGGTGTTGTATTAACCATCGACATTTAAGGTGACTATTGATATAGTTGGATTAATGTCCACCACAGTTTTTATTTCTTTTGTTCTTATTTTTGTCTTTCATATTTGTATGTCCTTTGTGGTCTTTTATTGTACATTTTATTCTATTTTTGTTCTTTAGATGATAAATTATACTTTATAAGATGTTTTAGTGGTTGCTCTATAGACTTTTGTTGTTGCTGATGTTTTTAACAGGCTTTCACTATATAGTTCAGACTAGCCTCAGACTTAAAATCCTCCTGCCACAGCCTCCTGAATGCTGGGATTACAGGTTTGTGTCACTATGCTTAGCTTGCTTTATAGTTTTAGATATACATTTAAAGTTTATCAAAATCTACTTTTGAATACTTTCCTTGCACAATTTCTATATATAAATTTAGCACATAATTAAATGCTTTTTGGTTATTATTATTTTGACCAAATCATTATCTGTTCAATGACTTCAGAATAGAAGTCACTTATTATTTTTTATCTTCACTTATTTATTCTCCAATGTGCTTATGAATGATTTGCCTGCATATATGTATGTGGATTATATGCACACAGTCCCTGTGGCAGCCAGAAAAGGGCATCTGATCCCCTGGAATTGGAGACAGAGGCTGTTCTGAGCCACTATGTGGGTGCTGGGAACTGAACACTAGTGCAACAGAACCAAGTGCTCTAGCTGCTGAGCTTTTGTTCCAGCCCCCAGTGTGCAGTGGTAGAGACATAGATCCAAGCTTCTGACGTAGGTCACTGTCATCCTTACTACCAAAGTTTTAACGCTTCTTGAAAAGCAGCAAGCCTCCTTTACCTTTTGTTTGAAAATTACTTTTTAAATATTTTATCATTTTTATTTTATGTGTACAAGTGTATCGCCTGCATGTATGTAAGTGCACCTGTGTCATGCAGTGCCCACAGAAGTTAGAAGAGGGCATCAGATTCCCAGAAACTGAAGTTACAGATGGATATTTGCCTCTGTGTGGGTACTGGGATTCAAACCCAGGTCCTCTGCAAGAGCCATTAGTTCTCTTAACCACTGAGCCATCTCTCCAGCCCATGAAAAATTATTTTTCCTTAGGAGAATAATTTGTAGGTGACAAAATTATACATTCATAATTTTTGCTTCTCAGCACTTACAATATTTAAGTGTATTCTCTTTCTATTTGTGTGGTTTCTGAGACGTTACCTGCAATACTTTTCTTTATTCCTTTACAAGTGAGAGGTACCCTCCTATCCCTGTGTATCTGCTTCTTTCAAGAATTGCGTTTTTAAATTTTATTTTACATGTATGAGTGTTATGCTTGCATGTGTGTAAGGCCACCCATTTCATGCAATGCCTGTGGAGGTCAGAAGAGGACTTCGGATCTCCTGGAACAGGAGTTATAGATGGTTGTTAGCTGCCATAGAGGTGCTGGGATTCAAACCTGGGTCTTTTGCAAGAATAGCCAGTGTTCTTAACCACTGAGCCATCTCTCCAACCCAAGAATTGTTTTCTTTATCTTTGCTTTTCTAAAGTTTGAATATTATAAACACGAGATTATTTTATTTCTTTATCTATGTAGCTTGGTGTCCTCTGAGCTTGTGTCTGGATCTTGGGAACTTCTTGGTCATGAAGGCTTCAAGCATACTTATTCTTTCTTGTCCTTTCATGTCCCCTTGTTGCGTCTTTCATAATGCTTCCACAACTCTTTGATCTCCTACACACCTCTTCCCTTTCTTTTTCAGTTAGGAAAATGTCCACTATTATATCCTGAAGGTCAATTAGTCTTCCTCAGCCACCTTCAACCTACTAATGAGCCTATCAAAGGCATTCTTCATGTCTGTTACATTTTTACATTTCTTCTTTTTTCTTCAAGTCGCCACCACTCTGCTTCCATTACACCTCAGTTCTTACATGCCGTCCCCATTTTTCACTAAAGTCTTCAGCATGTCAGTCACAGTTTTAAAAGTCTTTGGACTGATAATCCAACATTCTTTCCATATCTAACTCTGTTCTAATAGGTGTTTAGTCTCTTTAGACGGTGCTTTTTGCTTTTAGTGTGCCTTGTAATTTTTCGGTAGAAATCGGACATGACACTCTGAGCAAGGGGTGCTGCAGTTATTAGGCTGTTAGTGATACGGTGGAAATGTTTGGGGGCAGGGGAAGCAGTCTATGCTCCTATGCTTATGTCTGCGTCCTTTGGTAAACCTATACCCTCAACTGTGAACTTCCCAGTGCTTCTCAGCACTCCCCATAGGATGGGTTGAGTAGAGGGAGTTAGAGTTAGATATCTCCTTCTCCCCAGGTCAGTTATGCTCAGATAAAACCCAAGCAGCTTGGGTTCTGGTTAATTAGTTTCTACTAAGGGCAGACCTTAGGAGACTGCAGGGCTGAGAGTACGGCCACCTGGTGGTAGGACACTTGACCACCTGGTATAAAGCCCTGGGTTTGAGTCCACACACTACAAACATGAAAGAGACTACTTTTACATATTTCAAATTGTTTCCTCTGCAATCCTTCACACTAAGGATGGGAGAGAGGATTTTCTCCAGCATTTGCAGAGAGAACCTTGTAGAAGTTCTGCAGGTAAAATTCACAAAAATGGCTATCCCCCTTGCCCCAAATCCTTTGGAATCTGTCAGTTATACACTTCAACAGTTTGTCAGTTGCCATTTAGCATTCTGCCTTCTTAGCAGAGACTTGTAAAGTCTATGCTAGGCCGAAAAAAAAAAATCACAACTCTTGATTACATCTGTTGAGTTTTAAAAAATAAACACTCCACATAAACGTGTTGAAGGCAAAAACAATAACGGCAAGTAATGAAATGTCAAATAGCAGATCTTTTCAATACATCTCTACAGCAGGATTGCTAGTTACATGTCTAGCTGTAAGACTCTCAGTTTTATTCTCAGGATTGCCTTGTATTTGAGGAGAGGTTGAAAACACAAGTTTAACAACCTGTCAGCCATTAAATAGCACAACAATCTAGGGATGTGCTTTCTTTCTTGCCCGTCATATAGGTCATGGCCAATACTCCTATAACAAAAGCTAATAAAAGGAAGCATAGCAAAATTACTTAAAATTTTACATGCATTGGAGTCTTCAGAAACAAAGATCTAGGGCCAATCACCAAGACTGATGACCTGAGTTTGATCCCTACAGTCAGTCCATATGTTGAAAGGAGAGATGACTCTTGTAAGTTGTTCTCTGAACTACACCTACACCTACACAGAGAGAGAGAGAAAGAGAGAGAGAGAGCAAGACAGAGAGAGAGAATGAATAAATTTAATTAAAAATTATTTAGAGGGGCTGGAGAGATGGGTCAGTTAAGAATGCTTGTTGCTCTTGCAGAGGATCAGAGTTTGATTCCCAGTGCCTGCCATGGGCCTCTCACAACCCCTGTAACTCCCGCTCCATGGGATCTAGCAATCTCATCAGGCCTTCATGGGCACTGCACTCATGCACATAAACCCACACTCAAGTCGCACATAAACCCACACTCAAGTCACACATAATTAAAAATAGTAAAAATAAAAATCTTAAATTTGGGGGTCTTTTTGAGACAAGGTCTCCCTAAAGCCCCAGCTAGCCTGGACCTCGCCATATAGAACAGGCTGGCATCGATCTCACAGAGATTTGCCCGTTTCTATCTCCCAAGTGCTGGGATTAAAGGCATGTACCACCATGCCTGGCTGTCTTAAATTTTTTTTTTAATGAAAACTCAGAAGCACAAAGAAATCTCCCTATTTTTCTGCTTATCTTTGATGAACCACAGGCAACTGTAGAAATGGGATTAGTTAAAAGGACATAATCAAATGCTTGAGATAATTAAGTGGGGAAACCTGCCGGAACCTGTCTCTTCAGATTTTCTTGGCCTCTGTGTGTGGCATTCCAGGACCCCTCTGAAATGAGGGTCTCATGACCCACCAACAGATGAAATAGGCCAGAAAATTTCTCTTTGACTATCTCCTACATAGAAAGATGGAGGATGTCAGAAAATGTTTGTAGGCTTTATGGTGGCCCATAGGGAAGGAATGTTAGTGTCTCTGATTCATCTTAAGAAGAGGAATTCTAGTTTGTGTGCCCAGGAGGGAAGGAGGTCACAGAGAGAGTTTGTTTCATAAGATCCAAAGATGTTTTCTGGTCAACTCCTGAAAGGTTTAAACAAAAATGAATAGGAGATAGACCTTTCATTGCCAGCGCAATCAAGAAGCCAACCCAGAATCTGAATAGTGTGTTCCCAGCCACAAAATGTTGGCTGCAGGGTTCTGCCAGATTTTGTTTGTAGGTGGTAGATGGGAGAAGAATGTAAGAAAATCATGCAATCTTTACAGTCAGGCATGATGGCACAGGCATTTAATCCCAGCCTGGTCTACATAGTAAGTTCCAAACCAGCTAGAGCTCAAAAAACAAAAATAAAAAGGGGCTGGAGAAGTGGCTCAGCAGTTAAGAGCACTGGCTGTTCTTCCAGAGGACCTGGATTTGGTTCTCAGCACTCACATGGGGTCACTACTCTCCTTAACTCCAGTTCCAGGTGATCCGATGCCTTCTTCTGTCCTCTGCAAGCATTGTACACATGTGGTGCACTTACATGCAGGCAAACCATTCAGACACATAAAATAAAATAATAAAAATTTTAGAACAAACGAAAAACAAAAAATACCCCCCCAAAACAAAACAAAAATCACGCAATCTTTGAAGTGTTTTCTTTTTTTTAAGGATAAATAAGTGGTAGGATTACAAAGTGTCTTAAAACAGCGGCCATTTATTGAACACTTATTCATGCCAGGCACTGAGCAGATTGTTGAAACTTTCATTTTACTGTTTGTTTGTTTGTTTATTTATTTATTTATTTATATTTTATGTGTATGAGTGTATTGCCTGCATATATGTAAGTGCATTTGTGTCGTACAATGCTGAAGAGGCCAGAAGATGGTGGTCAGATTCCCAGACCTGGATTTGTAGATGGTTGTTAGCCACTGTGTGGGTGCTGGGAATCAGACCCAGGTCCTCTACAAGAGCAGACAGAGCTCTTAACCATTCAACTCTCTCTCTAGGCCTCTATTCTTTTTTAGTTGACATATAATTCTCAGATATAAAATGCAGTCTTTTAAAGTGCACAGTAAAATATTTTGAGCAAATTTACAGAATAATACAATCAACACCGCTGTCTAATTCTAGGATATTTTTGCCACCTTCCGGAAAGGTGCCATGCCTATTAGCCGTCACCAGATCTTACAATTAATTTACAACATAAAACCTTGGTAGTTTAACCTCTTCTCAGGGTATAAGAATTTCTTCCAGGAAGATGCTTTCTTTGGTCGGGGAGATGCTTTGGTGAGCCCAGGCTGCAGAGTAAGAGAAAGGGAGAGGTTCTCTGCAACCCTGGAGGAGGCATGGTTCTGATGTGGAACAGGAGATGTGTGTAAGGGGCAAAGGAAAGGACTAAGACAGAGCTTTCTGGAACAATGCCTAGCACTAGCATGTGCCCATTAAATAGTTGTCAAGTGATTTGGCTCTATACCTATTACTTATAGGGTTTTATTAATATATATATATGGCCACTCTAACCTTTAAATCTTGTTGAAATCGTCCATATATTTTTATATTTTGTCTCATTGATCTAGCAGTTTCTGAAAAGGTGATTTTTTAAAAATATATTTTTAGTGATTTAGTGGGGGGTGAGGTCGGGGGAGCACACATACCACGCATGTGTGGAAGTCAAAGGGCAACTTGGTAGAGACGGTTTTCTCTTTCTACCACGGCGATCTTGGAGATCAGACTCAGGTCCATCGGGCTTGGCAGTAGGCACCTTCACCTTTGCACAATTATCTGGGGACCTGAAACGCTAGGCTAAAGGTACACAGCAAAGCCCAACACCAAGCCACAGAAGAGGTCTGGTGTGGAAACTGCTGCTAACGCCAAACCGTGGCTCCTCCCCCACCAGTGCCTTGAGCTATGTGGAGCCATGCGCCGCAGAGCCCTAAGCACCCCCCTGGAGCTCGGCCTTGCTTCCCAGAAACGCGGTGTGGGCTCCGTGTCCCTGGCTCCACAAACCGAGTAAGGCAAAGTTGTACGAACTGGTGGAGCCAAGCTCACGTGGCTGTCGGGAAGAAAGGAGGCTGAGAGAAGGACACAGAGGGATTTTACAATACAAGGAAGTGGGCTGAGATGCGGAGCCATGTAGATGTCCACTGTTGGTACCTAAGAGTCATGCTTGTATTTTCCTGACCTATATAACTCCTAGACTTTGACATTTTTGCTGCCAAATTCTTGAGTTGCGTTTTGTTATGTGCCCCTGTGAGCTAACTTCTAGCCAGAGAAAGGATTCTAGCTGACCTGTGAAGCATTAGGCTTTCAGTTTTGTAATAAACAAGGGCTTTAACTTGGTTTGGGTTTGTTTTTCATTTGGCACTGGATATCAGGCATTTATCCATGATGATAAGTGTAGCTGCTGGTTCTTTCACTGTAACTGCTACATAGTATTCTTTGGAGTGAATATATCACAATTTCTTTATTCATTCTGTTATTGATGGATATTTAAGTAATATACTGTATTGCTACATTATTATGGGCAAAATTCTATAAACATCCTTACAGAAAATTTCTCAGGAAATTAATTACTAGGATTGATAGCAAGCATATCTTCAGTTTTGCAGCAGATAACCAACTTGCTTTCTAAAGTGCTTGTGTCCATTTATACCCTTAAAGGCCATTTGTTCCTACAGTTTCCAAAATTAATAATCCCTTTTTCATGAAAATGAAATGTTATGTCACTCTGGTTTTACTTTTCACTTTTCTACTTACTGGTGGGGTTTTGCAGATGTTTTTCATTTTGAGTTTTCTTTTCTGAATCCCCTTTCATGTCGTTTGCCCATTTTCTAGTAGGTGTTGTATGTCTCTGTTCATTTGTAGCTACTCTTTGTATATTTAGTATATCAGTCTTTTGTTTATTGGTACTTCAAAGAGCTTCTGCTGGTCTATGGCATACTATTTAATTTTGCTTATAATGCCTTTTGGCGGACAAAAATTATTTTTAGGTTAAAAATATAATTAAACATATAAGAAAACTTGGAATAAACAGAAGAGTACTGTCCTCTCCACTGGAAAGCCATGGAGTGATTGATAAGTACAAGCTGTTTAGACTGACTCAGAATAAGAAAGGCCTGAGTTTTTTCCTTCTAAAGGCAGGTTTTGTTTTGCCTTTAACGGGAACCAGGTTTTTGCAGCATATGATCCTGAGATAGTCCTATTTAAGGCACCTGCCTCCTTCAGAGCTTGCAAAACGACTTTCTCAAAACCTTTGTCCCACTGACTGCTACAGGACCTTCCTGGGGTGGATACTGTGAGCACCTCTGCCATCTGTCGCGAGTCAAGAATAAGTGGATCTGGTGCACCTGAGTGGATGCTTGTGTGTGCCACGTCCTGTTCTGGGAGGGAAGATAAGTAATTGAGAAGCAAGCAGAAGTCCTGGGCCATGCACAGGAGTCATCAGCACATGGTATAAGAGTCCTGCATGCCTACATAACCTAATTCTGGCTTCCTCCAGGAACCAGGCTGCAAGCACATACCTGTGCAGTGCCTCCCTGTGCTTGAGCCCAATTCCTCATGACGTCTCTGTTAGTATCACTTGACTCTGCATTTTCTATACTGAGTTGAGCAAAAGAGCCCCAGGCTAAGTTGATAACAAGATTATCCAATTTTAGCTGTTCGTTCTATTTGAGTTATTTTTCTCTCTTCTACTTGGCAGATAGCAGCGCAAGATAATTCTTGTCTCTACATATGAAAGTAAATTGTTTGAATGGCTATTGAATTGACTCCTTTTGCCCACACATTTTCAACTTCTCTGTCCCAGCCCACCATACAAACAGCCAGCTTCAGCCACTTCATTTATCTCAGCTTTTCTTTACTTCAGGTAAGTGCCTGAATTTTTGCTTTCTCGTAGTAAGAATACTGATTCTTTTTCAACCTATGGGGAGCCTGTTTCCCAGCACCAGTTACTAGTTTGCACTGATCCAGACTCTGTTATGCATGAGTCTGTTTCAGGAGTATTCATTCCGTTGACGTGGTCAGCTTCTTCATTCCTGCACCACTATCATACAGCCTGAGTTCCTATAGCTTTACAAGAAATCCTAACAGTAAATCTCCTACCATGTGCTTTGTATTTAAAATCACCATAGATTCATTGCCTTTTTATCTGTATAATTTTTCAAAGATGTATTTTTATTTTATTATTAATATTAATGTTAATTATTATGTTTATCTATTTGTTTATAATTTAATTTTATTTATGTGTATGTGTATTACCTGAATGTAGATAGGTACACTGATGTAATACAATGCCCACAGAGGTCAGAAGAGGGCACCAGATCCCCTTAATTGGAGTTTCGATAGTTGTTAGCTGCCATGGGGATTCTGGGAACTGAACCCAGGCCTTCTGCAAGAACAGCCAGTGTTCTCAACCACAGAGTCATCTCTCTAACCCCCCAAAATTTGTTTTTATTTTATGTGTAAATAAATGTTTTCTCTGCGTGTGTGTAAAAGCACCAAGTGCCTGCCAAGGCTAGAAGAGGGTGTCAAGTCCTCTGAAAATTGAGCTTTAACACTGGGAACTGAACCTAGGTCCTCTGCAACAGTATCCAGTGCTCTTAACCACAGAGCCATCTCTCCAGCCCACTCTGTGTAAATTTTAGAATTAACTAATGAAGAGCCTCAAAACACCTGGCAGGATTTTGTTGTTTCGTTTTTGAGACAGGGTTTCCCTATAGTCCCAGCTGGCCTCCAACTGGCTATGTAGAACAGACTAGCTTCAATCTCACAGAGATCTGCCTGCCTCTGCCTCCTGAGTCCTGGGATTAAAGGTGTGTGCCACACACACCTGGATGCCAGTTATGGTTTTGTCCAAACTTTATTAGAGTCATAGATTAATTCAGAGAGAATTAACTTTTAAGGGATTTTTTTTTTATTGTGGTGCTTGGGGAATCAAACCCAGGGCCTTACATATGCTAGGCAAATGCTTTACCATTGAGCTACAACCCCAGTCCAACTTCCTTAAGAGTTTTGAGTCTTCCTGTCCACAAACAAGGTAGATATCTGTTTGGTTTCTATGTTTTTCATAGAGCTTCATAAGTCTTACCCATCACATAAGTCTTGCATATAATTTGTTAGTTTAATTACCTGGTACTTTGGGGGTTCTTTCGTTATAAATAGGATTTTCAGGTGTTTAGTGCTGATGTAGAGTAATAGAATTAATTTTTGATATTGTATTTAGGAACCCATATATCTTCTTAAAATTACAATTTGACCGTGTAATCCTAGACTCAACAGTTCTTGGATATAAAGGACTAATTTCTGTTTTATAACCTACTTTGGCAATTTTTGTTTGAGCCAGAGTCTCAGGTAGCCAAAGATGGCCTTGAATTCCAGATGGTCCTGCCTCTGTTTCCAGAGTGCTAGAATTACAGGTGTGTGCCACTGGAAATTTTAACACAGTGTTTTACCATGTGTCAAGCATGTTGTAGGAATTCTGTAAATATCTGTTAAATAATAATGACTAAAACCAGTGACATTTGAAGAAGTGTGTATTTTTCTACAGTACAAGAATTTCATGTTCCACTGTTAATGTAAGAATATGATTATTCATTATCTACCTTACAGTTCTAAGTGGATAAAGTCTTGTTAAAATGAACTCTTAGGATAGCACTAAAAGGACAGGAGGAAGGGATATCACAATTTGATATATGGAGGAAGGCAGTAAGAGGGCATTGTTGCTAAGCAACTGCTTCATTCCTAGCAGTTTCTGGCCCCAGTTGTGGCAAGGTCTCCTTTCCCTCCTGCCTTGACTTAGCTGAGACAGTAAACAGAAAGATCACCCAGAACAGTGGGAGGGGCAGTGGAGAGTGAGGGGTTTGCTGGTCAATTCTCCTGTCCAGGGCAAAGCTATGCTTCAGTTTATAAGACACCCATTACAGGCTGTGATTTATCTTCCCCTTTGGAGGGAACTTGCTGGCTTTTAAGCTCATCCTGTAGGTAATATGATACTCATTCTGTAATTGTAGACTTCGATTATTGAGATTGGAAAGGAACCCCAATGGTAAAGTGGTCATGTTTTTGAAATAAATTGTCCTGCAATGAGGAAATCATTGCAGATTTTTGTGAATTTTCCAGGTGTTTCCTGGAATGATGGGTTCTGCTATGGTGTTTGAAATGACTGTGGGGTAGCCAGGAACAAATCTGAGAAGTGTGAGACTGGAGATGGCTGAACTGCTTTAAAGGGTGACAATTGAATGAACTGTCACTAGTGAGGAGTGGTTGGGGCCTCAGGCTGTGGATGAATCCCCACAGACTATCTATAGGTTTCTAAGAAGAGTCAGGGGCTCTCAAGTTGCTGTACATGAGGATCTTCTAGGAAACTGTTGCTTTGCTTGCATTTTTTGTTCGGCCTTAGCTGAGCCCCGGACCTATTAAAGTCAGACTTTGGAGCTAGACAGAGGCATTACTCATTTAAAAGCTGTCCAGGTAATTAGAATGTTAGACACATTGAAGAACTCCAGGACACTGATTTCCAAAATTAAGAATGTATGTAAATTACCTGGATGACCTGTTTAATATAGATTTCTGTGATTACAAATTTGAATTCTTGGGGCTGGAGAGATGGCTCAGTGATCGGGACTCCTAGCTGCTCTTGCAGATAGCCCCAAGGTTTAGTTCCCAACACCCACATGACCGCTAACAATGATGGCCTGTAACTCCAATTCCAGGGGATCCAATGCCCTCTTCGAACTTCTGTAGGCATTGCACAACGAAAGTGCACTTACATACATGCAGGCAATGCAATCATACCCATAAAATAAAAAAAATTTTTAAAAAAGAATCTGCACTCTTAACTAAGCAGGGTATAAGGCCCAGACCTGTACTTCCAGCACTTGGGAAGCAGAGGCCGAAGGATCGTGATTTTCTGACCAGCTTGGGCTATATATCAAGACCCTGACTCAAAAAAAAACAAAAACCAATAGCTGGATATATAACTCAGTGGATGAGTGCTTGCCTAGCACATGCAAGCCCCAAGTTTGATCCTTAATACTAAATCCATCTGTCTATACATTCATGTATACATGAATACATACATATGTAAGTATGTAAATTGCATTTCTGAAAATCTTTCCAGTTGGTGCTGATGTTGTTAAGATGGCACTCAAAGGACCTCTGGTCTAAAGCTGCTTCTCCAACTTTGATTCGTGTACACTATGCCTAAGGCAATTCCTAGAATGGAAATTCTGAAGCAGAAGCTCTAGTAAAGACGTAGGGATTCTGCACTTCTAATGAGCTTTTAGGTGTTGTTATTGGCAGCAGGAGATGCAATTTGACAATGCCAGCTGCACAGCCTGAAGGACTTCTCCCCAGAGACCTCCTCTCAGGGGCAGAAGGGATCTTTGACTTAAGCCACAGGGAAAAATTTCAGCACGAGTCAATGTGAAGGTAAGTTAGAGTTAAACAAAAGAGAACACACACAAGACAGTATGGTATAAAGAAAGATACACATTTAAAGGTTTTAACAATAACTACACATACCATGTTGGGCTTGTGAAGAAGGTGCATTGTTCTAAGGCTATAATTTATATCTAAAAGATTCAAGTTTAAATCTAGGCGTGATGGCTCACACCTGTAATACCACCATTTTGGAGGCTGTGGCAGGAGGACTGCAAGATTGAGGCTAGCCTGGGCTATAGAGTGTGACTCTATCTCAACAACAACAAATATGAAATTGGGGCCAGCAAGACTGCTCAACTGGTAAACGCACCTGGAGCTAAGCCTGACGACCTGAGTTCATTCTCTGGAACTCACATGGTAGAGAGAGCCAATTCCTGCAAGTTGTCCTCCGACATCTGTATGCAGACTGTGACACACATACAACAATAAGTAAACGGAAAAAAAAAATTTTTTTTTAATTAAAGTTTAGGGGCTGGGGAAATGACTCAGCTGGTAAAGTGCTTGCCATGCAAGCATTAAGAACTGGGTTCAGATCCTGAGAATCCACATGAAAAACTAGGCGTGGCAGTACACCAGTGCTGGGGAGGGGAGGCAGAGGCAGATCCCGGGGCTTGCTGGCTAGCCAAATCAGCAAGTTCCATGTTCAGTAAGAGACCTTGTCTCAAAAATAAGGTGGAAAAGCTTTGAAGAAGATGCCAACACTAACTTCTGGCACACACATACATACACACGCGCACGCACACTAGTTTAAAATTTAAGTTAAAAATATGAGCTGGTTTGTTTGTTTCTTAGCTAAAAACTCTCACTCGCAAGAGATGTAAGGTACAATTAGGTGTATTGTACTGGTTTGTGGATAAATAGGAGTGCTAATAAGATTAAAATCAAAGGTCAGGAGGCTTTAAGGCATGTGTCTTGACCTTAAGCGGGGGTTCTTGCTATTTTAATATTCTTGTTTGAGACATTTCTCAGAAAACAGAGTTGGTTTCTTTTGCATGCAGCCTTGCAAAGGTTTGGTCATTTGTATCCAGATTCTTGACTTTGGTCAGTGTGAGAGTTAAACCAGATCCAGGGGGACGAGGGGGATCTTCTCTTTCTCCTGTCCTTTTGATTTTCCCTTTCTATCTTGCTTCAATGCTGCTGGCCCAAAGAGACCTCTTTGAACATGTTCACTTACACATATGAATGTGAGAACTATAGGAGTAGAGACAGCCGGGGAGTAGAGGAGGAGGAGGTCTGAAGTGGGGACGAGACGTCAGCATGTGAATGGTGGTTGGAGCCTGTGCAGCAGAGAGGTCACTGGAGCTTTGTAGTGTGAGAGGAGGCTGGGGCCTGAACTCTTGGAAATTCTACCTATTAAAGAAAGAACTGACAGAGAACGAGATTCCTACCAAGGACACATATAAGTAACATCTAGAGAAGCAGGAAATACATGTTGCGGGACGGAGAAAGGAGGTACATAATGCTCTGAGGAGGAAGTAAAGTCAGAGAGTTCAAGGGTGGTTAGCAATGTGTACTGGACTCAGCGCAGCTGGCCACACCCACCATGGTGAGCTGGCAAGTTCTTCTCTGGCCCTTTTGTGCTTGTTCCGTGTGTTCTTGGAGAGATATGGCCTTGGTCTGGGCTAGTGTGGTCAAGTCATTTAGCTTTTGTGAGTTTCTGTTTACACATCTATAAGTTGGGAATGATAATTTCCTTAAGGACTGTTCCACCCGTGGGGAAAATTCTTCTTTCTTCCACTCCTTCTTAGGCTCATTTACTGGGGTCCTGGACACTAGAGTGACAAAGACAGATTAACAAGAGAAAAAGAAACACAAGCTTATTAGGAGGTGCATCTTGCATAAACATGGAGTATCCAGAGAGGAGAAACTCAAGTGAAGTTGCAACTCAAGTCAACCAACATTGTATCTTAGCTAAAAACAATTTAGTTTTCAAAGACAGGGTTTTGCTATTTAGCTTAGGCTGGCCTTAAACTCTCTGTAGAGCCCAGGTTGGCCTTGAACTTGAGGTTTTCCTGACAGCTGCTTGTGTGCTGGGGTTACAGATGTTTTGTGCAACTAATAATTTTTTTTTAGAGAAGTGGTGCCAAGATAAAGGAAAATGACATTGAACTTCTAAGGGTTGAACAGTTGAAATATATATTATATGTATATATATTATATATAATCTATGAAATATACATACAAAATATAGAGGGGAACTAATCATAGATAAGAGTTAGTTGAGCAAGGTTGGTTTTGCTGATTCCTTGGGTTGATAAAAGTCTAGAGCTGTGTCTTGAGGCAAATCATCTCACTTTACTTGTAGAAAGGAAGGGGTCAGAGCTTTTCTAGTGACTACTTCTTTTTCATTGTTTTCAACTCAAAATAACCCTTATGCCAAAGTGGTATATTTGAGGGTGACATATTCTCCTACCCTTCTTAAGAATAACTAAACATTTGTTCAATGTTCTGATGATTTTATTTATTTATTTATTTATTTAGTTAGTTAGTTAGTTAGAAACAGAGTCTCACTATGAGGCATTAGCTGGCCTGAAACTCACTATGTAGATCAGGCTGACTTGAACTAACAAAGATATCCCTGCCTCTGCCTCCCAAGTGCTGGGATTAAAAGCATACACCACAATGCCTGGCCTCTGATGATTTTTAAAAATTTTTATCATGGATGCATGCAAGCAGCATATGGAAGTCAGAGGACAACTTTGTGCAATCACTCCTCTCCTTTCACCTTTATGTGAGTTCCAAAGATTGGATTCAGGTCCCCACGCTTGCATGACAAGCACCTTTACCTGCTGAGCCAGCTTACTAGCCCCTGATGATGTTTTAAAATAAGCACTCAGCTCCTTTGCTTTTTCCTCCCTCACCCAAATCCCATCCTTAGGAGCCTATGTATCATCTGGACCTTGCAACCAAATCTCATCCTTAGGAGACTATGTATCATCTGGACCTCGCACTATGAATTCCTTTGTGTAAGTTTTTCTGATGTGAATGTATGTGATAGGAGGGCATTCCATTGTGTCTCCCATCTGGTATTTCCCAACCCTTTCTGCAGGAGTACCATCCTACCCCTTTGCAAACCTCAGTAATCCTTTCTGCACATGACTTATATTTTTGGACATTGAGAGAACAAAATTCAATAAATGTCTCCTAGAGTAATTCCTTAGAGTAATTCTAAAGTGGAGATATTCAAGTGACCCTTCAGATTTCTCCAGGAAAGGATACATGGTTGCTAGGAAACCAACAATAGATGTTAACCACACCTAGCATGAAAATGTTCCCAATCTAAAGCACTGTAATTATATTCAGAAGAATTTTTAGCTGCGTTTCCTTACCTTTTAAAAAGTCAATTTAACACATGTTTATGGGACTTACACATGCAAGGAACTTGGAAAGCACAGATCTGATTATGTCACCCTTTAGCTTAAAAGTCTCCTGCCTCCAAAAAACCCCTACCTGCCCCCCATATGTAGACAAAGCTGATTAAGCTGACCTACAAAGCCAGCTTCCCTTTACCACTCTCCTCTACCCCCACCTCAATGCTTCTCTGTCTACATGGCACCCTCTGGGGTCTTCCTGAAATCTCATCAGCTCTTACTGGCACAATTCCTCAAAGTTCAATTTAAAAGTTACCTTGTGAAGCAGAAAGTATTGCTCATTTCTGCTCATTGATTATTTGAGATATGTATGCATTCATTCAGGAAATATTGTTTGACCACTATGTACTGAGCAAATCTTGTTTTCCTCCTTTCTTTATGGGGAACAACCAGTCTGCTTCAGTCATACAGGTTTCACATTGCTGACAAACTGTAGCAGCTAGTAATTCTTTTATTTCACAAATTATGGCCCTGATGTAATAAGTACAGTGTTGAGAATTTTGAATTTTAAAAAGAAGCTAGTGATTATCCCAGAGTGGTTTTTTAAAAATCACATATGCTTTGTTATCCAGAATGGGAGATGCCCTCCTCTATCCAGGCTTTATTCAAGTTTTATTAAATTATGGTGCTCCCCAAAAGGTTTCTTCTCAAAGGAATATGCATTGTCTAAAGCTCTATGGTACCCAAAAGCTAAGGAAATGATAACATATACCACCATCAGCTAACGGCCATTAAACTTGTACTATTAACATAGTCAACTTCTGTTTTTTGTTTGATGCATGCTTACAGTCTACTCTGAATCCTTGAGCATAAAGAAGCCCCACTATCTACAACCTCTGTGTGTTACTGATGCCATGCAGATGTTCAGCTGCATCTGATAGTACCACAAATTATGAATCATCTTCCTCCTGAGCTCCTTCATATATGTTCCCTTGGGGTGTACCAAATTTCCCAGTGTGATCCTAAATTATAACCAGCTATATTGTCACAGCCCCATCCTGAAAACAGAACCCAGTTTGGATATTTTGAGGGAACTCAACTATAAGGGATGAAAGAGTGGTAACAGTGGGAAGCTGCAAAGGCTCAGAGGTCAAAAAGGGAAGAGAACTGAACCAAGTGAATAGAGACTGGGATCCGGGAGCATGTGAGGGATGCTGGAGCTGTTAAGAGAGATACCACTCAAGGCAGAGGGAGGAGGAGGAAAGTCCCCCCACCTTAGTGATTCTGGGGACTCTGCACTTCTCATCTTCGGCTTCTCAGGATTCATCCTGCCACCATCACTGTTCTGCTTCTCGGGGGTCTTTGTCAGGCTGCTGACCTTGTATCATGGGAGAGTGCATTAACCCTCCAGTGAACAGCCTTATGTTCTAGTTTCCCTGGACCAGGATCCAGTTCCATACTGACTTTCCCAGCACATACTGAAACATACTGAGCAGAACCTGCAGTTTTTCCAGCAGACCCAGGACCTCCTCTAGGTTATGTGGAGACTTGACCCCAGTAACCGCTGCCTCAGTATTTCAGTAGTAGTCATGATACATCAAGCCCTTGAGAAGTATGGCTCTGTGAGACAGCAAATGGAAGCAAGGAACAGGCTGAGAATGTGCCTGACAGTGGACAGGCTCTGAGGGAAGGTGATCTGTGCCACTGAGCTGAGCAGGTGAAGTTCTGTCTCCCTGTGCATGCTCTGATATAGGCATTCCCCTAAGTGCCTCACAGTCCCATCCCAGTAAGCCTTTAGCAGAGGGGTACTGTGAAGGGTGTCCTTTTATCTTTGTCGGGCTTGACTACCTCTTTTAAAATTAAGTTTTAGGTTCATTTTTGGCTTGGTCTGTTCTTTTTAAGATAGAATCTCACTTTGTAACCCAGGCTATTCTTGAACTCAAGATCCTCTTGTGCCAGCTTCCAGAGTGCTTGGGTTATAGGCATGCATCACCACATCTTTCTCTTCTAATTAACTTTCGAAAATAATTTCCAAAGAAGAAATGGATGTTTCTGCATTATAACTGTGCTCCATATTTGAATTCAAGTAGGTCCAGAATTTATCTCTAATTAATAAATACCTTACCTTTCTTTTGAACATTTAACATTCAAATACCTACTCAGAAAAATACCTTAGTCCTATTTCTGCTGCACTTACTCTCTAGGGGGTTTTCTTGGTTTGATTCTGTGTTCTGAAGAACTTTCAAGTAGGCAAATTTAAATAATCTCCTTTAAATTGGAAGGAAATTCTTAGTACACTGCAGGATTCTTTTGCTAGGCTGAGCTCTACTTGTCTGGAAATCATTTCCACAAAACATTTGACACATACTCTTGAAAAATTCAAGAAGATCTGAGCCATCGAGCGCAATGGGAATCCGCTAAGAAAGCACCAGGGATCGGGGAAAGCAATGCAGGAACACACATTCCTATTAAATGGGGAGATTAAACCTGTGTGTTATGCTTACTTGTAGACTCATCTTCAGAAGCTTCTATTTATTTGTGCTTTCAGTGCTGGGTATCAAACCTAGGGCCTCACCATGCTAAGCAAATGCTTTCCCATGGAGCTATATCCCAGCCTCACAAATCCTTAGCTACATAGAGCTTATCTGTATTGAATATTCTTATCTACATTGTAGAAACCCTGTATGATGAATATTCAATTCCTTTCTTGTTTTATAACAATCCATTGATTATAATAATAATTTCTCATACATATTTAAATATGAGAGTATAATAATTAAAAAGAAACCACTTGGGGCTAGAAGTGTGGTTCAGCAGTACAGTATTTGCCTGACATGTGCAAAGCTTAGAGGTTGATCCCCAGCACAATAAAAGAAACAAACCCCAAGATTCATAATTCTAGCTTTCAATCATGACATTAATTAGCATTTCAATGTGTATTTTCTGTCTGTAGAAAGCAGCCATGTGATCATACATCTATATCCTGACTTTTACCATTTGTTTATTTACTTTGAGGACTTCCTCATACTAAAATTTCCCAATTGAAAAAAATTCATTCTAATTGGCTCAGAATATTCTATTGTATAGTAATGCTATAATTAATCATTTTCCTTTTACTAGACATTTAGAAACCACATTATTACCTGCACTGCACAAGCCAACTAAAACTATGTTTTATTTTGTTTTTATAACAAGCATTACTCTAAAAAGAAACTAGTATTTGCTCTTTTAATACCTTTAGTTCTCTCATCTTTGCTTTCACTTTAACTTCTTTGAACACCTCTTTTAGTTTTTGAGATTTTTGCAAATTAGTTTTAAGATAAATATTCTTTAAAACTTTCTTAACCTATATTAATTATATGCATTAGTGGGTTTGGTGTAATGTTCATATGTGTATATAGCATTCACTGATCAATCTTCCTTCTCCTAGTCTTGACTAATCACTATTCTGCTTTCAAATCCACCTTTTTTGTAAGGCTTCTCCTTTTGCTACATTAAAAAAATCAGAGGGTGAAAAGAAGGAACCACCTGGAAGAATTTTAACTGAAGGAATGGCGTGAATGATATTAAAATGATGGTTTTGAGGAAGATAAGCTCTGTTCTTATTTCTAAATTATAGGTCATTGCTACATAATAATTTTAAGTATATATATTTTTAGATGCTTAGTGTATTAGTCATGCTGCTCCAGAGAGATGGAGCCAATGTGAGATATATAGTGTATATATAATGTGTATATGTATATAAATACACACACACACACACACACACACACACACACACACACACACACACACACATATATATATATATATATATATATCTTACATATATTATGGAGAGCAGGGACGGAATTTCTTAAGGGATTTAACTTACTTAGTCACCAGGGCTAAGCTGAAAAGTGCCACAACAAGCCACTCTATCTACAAGCTGGGGTCATGAGTGCTGGCTGTATGGCTTAGTCCAAGCTGACAAACCTCAGGACCAGAGAAGCCAATGGTATAACTCTCAGCTGGACGACAAAGACCTGAAGAAAGGAGAGCCACTAGCTTAAGTCCCAGAGTCCAAAGATCCTGAGTGGCTGAAGTTCAGAGAAAAAGGGTGTCCCAACTCCAAGAGAGTCTTCCTTTCCTGTGCTTCTGTTCTGCCCAGCCTGCCAGCATTGGTGCCACTCAGTTCACCAACTCATAGGCCTGTCTTCTCTGGAAACAGCCTCAGAAACGTTTCCATAAACATACCAGCTATGTGGGTACTCCTTAATCTAGTCAGCGTGATTCCCCAAATTACCCCCAGAGCAAAATTCCAGCTGCAAATCCCTGCATACATGACAAGTTATGAATGCCAGGGAGGGCTATGATTAGGTTTGCATCTTGATGTATTTGCATTGTGCATTGAATTTTCCTCTTCTTTTGTGTTTTTCTAGTAGGCACCTGTAACTTGGAGTACAATTGTTCCAGAGTAGTCTTTTTTATAATCCTCACATTTTTAGTTATTTTGACTGTATATGGGAGCTTGTACAATGGGGCACATGTGCAGGTTAGAGGAGTCAGTTCTTTCCCTCTACCATGTGGATTCTGGGAATCAAATTCATGTTTTCAGACTTGTCAGCAGGCACCTTTGCCCACTGAGCCATCTTGCTATACCCACTAGCTTTATAGCACAAAAAACTGCCTTATTAATCACATTTATCCCATGCCTTGATCATATGCATGAAATTAACAATCATAGCAAAACCTGATTGTTATATAAAATTAAATGAGGTGATACACAAATAATTAATCTCATGATTTGCTAATCGTAATCTCCTCTCCAATATCATATATTAGTATCATAATTTTCATTTGAATAGTACTATAGCTTACAAGGAATTTTCACATGCATTTATAAATGCCACAGTGACTCTAATGGGTGAGCAAGAAGTGGATCTTTTTTGTCTCCATGCACACCACAGCTCACCATGGTGTTCTGCTGGCTGGCTTTTGATAACCACTTAAATGACCGTACTGGGGCTGGGGCTAAAGCCCAGTTGGTAGAGTGCTCACTT
Organism: Eospalax fontanierii; assembly: GCA_035773235.1. NCBI lineage: Eukaryota > Metazoa > Chordata > Mammalia > Rodentia > Spalacidae > Eospalax > Eospalax fontanierii. Next base: position 62,332,103 of record CM069538.1, read on the forward strand.
AGCAGTTAGGAGGCCATAGGTTCCATCCCAGAGGAGGAAAAAAAAGTTGCATTTCAGGTCTAGGTCATGAATCCCAGCATAAACTGGGACTGAGCCCAGGCCTCTCAAGGTCAAGCTTAGTATTCATATGGTTCTTCTATTTGCTTTCAAAGAGTTGCCCCCAAGCCAGCAGTTCATCAAACCAGCAAAAAGCCCAGCAAGGCACTCCCTCCAAGAAGGGAAGGGAAAGAACTATTTCATGTCAACACCCAGCCATTAATGGACTCAGCACATCTCAACTTCATTTTCTAAGCTTTTCTGTAGATAAAAGCAATCGTTCATTAAGAACCAAGTGGGAATGACCACCCCTATCAGTGCCTCAGCAGATAGACAGGCCTTTTCCAAATCAATAATATGGCTCTTGCTTTTTGTTGCTGTAACAGAACACTGAGCAAAATGAAAACAACTTGGGAAGGAACTGAGACAGAGAACACAGAGGAATGCAGGTTACTGGCTCAGTTGTTAAGAGCACTGGCTGTTCTTGCAGAGGACCCTGGTTTGACTCCCAGCATCCACAGGGTGGCTAGCAATTCTCTATAACTCCAGTTCCAGGGGATTTGAAACCCTCTTCTGACCTCCATGAGCAATGCACAACATGTGTGCACCTACCTGCATACAGGCAATATACTCATATATATATATAATAAAATTAAAAATTTAAGAAATTAAAAATAAATTAAATCCCAAGTCTCTTAACCAGGCTCTTATAAAATCAAAAATAAATCACATACTTTCTTATTCTAAGAAGGAAGAACCAGAGCATAGTTACAATAAGATGAAAAAAAAAAACAAAATCCAATAATATTAAGTGTTTGATATCTGACATCTGAGATTCATTCATGATCTCCTGGTTCCTAAGGGCTTAGTTAGTTCATCGCTCTAGCTCTGTTATTTACAGCACACACAGTCTGTATCATAACTTCAGGCCAGCTCCACTCCACAGCTCTACTGTCCTTGGTGGTCATTCCACTGTCCTGGCATCTCCAATACTTGAGTCTCCACTACAACTAAGACTACACTTTCGCCAGTGGCCTCTCCTGACCTCTTTAGGGACTCAGATCCTGCCACATGGTTCCATACCTCCACTTGTCTCCAAGACCCCTTCAACCTTGGGGTTTCCACGGCAGCTGAGGACGAACATTCACCAATGGCCTTCTCTTCAGAGAGACTCCAGTCCCGCTAAACAATGCCAAACCTCATACTCCCCATGACCCCTTTGTGCCTTTAATACTAGTACCGTGTGAGATGCTTACACATTATTTGCTAATTTCTGCTGCCAGCTTGATGTGCAGCTTTGCCCCCCACTCCCTACCTGGACCCCTGTGGACTACAGCTTCTGTGTGCTGACCCTGAGGAAATACTTCCCAGAAGATTTGACCTCAATAATGCTGTTTCTTATTAACCACAACTGATTTTAAGCACTAGCTAATTGGCACAGATTTTTAATCCAAATATATCACACAAACAGGCCTGATGGAGTCTTTGAGGGACTCCAAACTTCCCTCTGAAACTTCCCAAGCCAGGCCTCTATCATCTGCCTTTCTCTTAGCATTGTTGTGCTCTGAGTACACAATGGCTTTCTGGCTCACAGTTCCAAAGGCTTCTTCAGTCCTCCCCCAAACAACATGGTGAGATCTCTAACAGCTATACCCAACTTTCCTGATACCAACTATTCTAGTTTGCTGTCTGTTACTGTAAATATATTGACTAAAAACAATTTGGGGAGGAGAGGGTTCACTGCATCTTACAGGTTAGAGTCTATTGTTGAGGGAAGCCAGGGCAGAAGCTCAAGCGGGAACCTGAAGGCAGGACCAGGGAGGAACGCTGCTCACTGGCTTGTTTTCCCTCACTTGCTCAGCTACCTTTTTAAGTACAACTCAGGACCATCTGCCCAGAGATGGCACCACCCACAGTGGACTGGGCCCTCCTACATCAATTAGCAATCAAGGAAATGCCTCACAGACATGCCCAAGGCCATGGAGGAGATTCTTCAGTTGAGGTTCCCTCTTCCTAGGTATGTCAACTTGACAGCCACCTATGAGCAAAAGGAGGGTTCAAGGAGGGTCGGTGAGATGATGACTCAGCATCTAGAAATACAGATAGAGGATGGGTGATGTTAAAATCCATTTCGCTGCACCTGCGACTGAAGATTTGGATACCAGTTTGAGGGACAGTCAAGGGAGCTTAGGCCTGTGGAATGCAAGGATAAGGAGGACTGCTGCTCTTGCCCCTGCCAGGGCTGTTTGCAATTGTTCAAGCCACTAGGGGTCCTGTAAGGACTGAAAGAACTGTTAAAACTGCTGACAGTTCTACAGTCAGAATAAAAAGACAGGAAGAAAAGAGCCCCCCACCCAGCCACCACCCAAGGCTGTGTACCTCAGGCAACACCAATGAAGGAGAAAGAGATGGGTGTAGTTGTGAAAGAGGAGGGACCTCAGAGTACTATAAAAAGCTGGATCTGGAGCTCCACATGGACTCCCAGCCCCGTGCCCCAACTCCCGTTCCGACGGGAGCTGTTAGTCTGCACTGATGAAGATCGTCTGTTTCTGTTTGTTTCTTCTCTTTCCCTGTGAGGATATTGCTTCCCCATTCTCTCTGTGACTCTCGCTCCCTGTCCCCCCATTCTCTGGTGCCCACCACAGTGCTCTTCTGTCCGGTGCGTTCTTACTCCCTGCTACCTGCCTTTTCTGTCACTTTGACTCAGGACTCTGCCCAGATGGTTTGCGGTCTTCCCGCCACTCCTGACTAACTGCACCAAAGCTGCTCCCTTGGCTCCCATGGTTGCTGTGGTCATGGCTTCCAAACCCCTGGGACAGCTCGGGCTTCTACCAAGGGGTTCTACCACTACTACTCCCCAGCTGTCTCTCCATTGCTCCCCCACTGGTCAACTTCATCCCCAGCCAGCCCCTTCTGCACAGTGGCTTCCTGGCTCCCCTCCCTTGGTACTGGTACTCTCACTTGCTAAGCTCTTCTTTTCCCTACTTGAACCTTTGCTACATGCTAGTCTTCTGCCTTTCCCAGATATCCAACTCTTTGTTCATTCCATGGAATGAACTCAGTGGATCCCTTGGACAACCCCTAACCTCAGGACCAGCATAACAAGTTGCTCCATTAGAGGTCACCAAACTAGCACAGATAAACCAGAGTAATAACAAAACCCACAGAAAGCCTCCCTCTGCTAAAAGTAGAACCTCTTATCAATTCTTGACTTGTCTAGACACTTTTGTCCCAGAAGACGGAGGAAGTGGGATCAACAGCCATGACCCTGGATGGGAGTCTGGCAGGTCAGGAGGGCTGACTGGGATGGAAGGGTGGGTACGCCTAGTGCTTCCCCTTAGACACTGTTGGCTAAAAAACATATCAACAAGTTTATCCCAAAGATACACACAGTACATGTCGGTGATTTGTTTCAAAATTTTGTAGTGGCACAGGAAGGGAGTGGGAGGTGGTCGGGTGGGGGCACAGAAACAACAGCATTGTCTACAGTGTTAAAGTGAAGCAAAGAATCCATGGGAATTTGATATCCTACTGTATTTGTGTATGAGTCTGACATTTCTCATAGCAAGGAAACCAAAACAAAATAACTCACTCTAATGCAAAATAAACTCTAAAATAAGAAATGACACGGAGGTATGACGGGCTTTCAAAAAAGAAGCAACAGAGACAGTAACCCCTTTAGGGGAAAGAGCTAGAAGCAGCAGGTGACTTCATTGGTTACACCTTTGGCAGTTAGTGGGGACATGTCTGCTGATATCGGCAGCAATGCTAGTTCTTTGTGGGAGGAGGGGAGCCAGGGATAGCAAAAGTCCTTCAGTCCAAGGACATAGAACTTCTCCACCCAGTGTCAGGAATGTCCCTAACAGAACAGCACTGATGTGAGAAAACCAACATGCAGAGAAGCCACCATGAGAGCTTTTCTTCTGGCCTGCTCTTAAATCATGAGGTTGATGCATGGGGAGGAGGCACAGTAACAGACGAATACCATAGACCCACCCGGAACTGTAAAAAGAACCCAAGAAGGCCATAGATTCGGTGATTTCAACTGCATGAGCGGAAGTTGTCAAGGTTCAAGAATCCACATAATATAAAGAAAATGTTTGCAGGTTGGGGAAAGAAGGAAGGATTTCCTATAATCTAGAAAAGGTTGCACAAGCATGATTAAAAGAGAATAGGAGAGAAGAAAATGTAGGAGTATATATCAGAAATCACCACCAAGAATTTATGCTCATTCCCCTAAAAAGGGGACAACTTAACCCTATAAGACTCAACACGCCTCAGACTTGGAGAACAAAGCTGCCTCTGTTCAGTAGCATATAAAAAATTATTTTAAACATTTATTTGCATATTGTCAAAGTGGTGTCTGACTCCTATAATCCCAACACTCAGGACACTGAGGCATAAAAATTGAGTTCAGCCTGGGATGCATAGCAAGTCTCTCTCAACCCGATCCTCAGATTTACATATTGATTTTGGAGCCATTAGCAAAACTATTTCCTTTTCACTTAAAACAATTTGATTACAAAATTTCCAAGGTTTTTCATGCTTAAAGCATCAGTTTTCCTAGACTTCACACTCAAAAGATTTAGGAAAAGCAAATTAAGGATGGTTCCCCCCACTTCTCCCTCCCAGTCTGTGCAAACATATATATGTATGTGTGTATTTCATTGACACATGTAATAGACCACAGAACATTGACTGTACCACAGGTGAGCAAGTTTGGCCTTTGGAAGTAGATTCCTGTCTGGCTTCTCAATGATCACATCCTAACCTCAGGGAGCTCAAAGTCTGGGGGAAACAGAGACACTTGCAAAAATTCCAGAAATGTTGAAAGGCATCACAATGTAAATCCTAAATGAGTTGCACCAGTCAAAACAATGGGAGAGTGGCTGTGACTTGGCACTGGCTGGGAGTGAGTGGTCTGTGTGAAACGAGGAGGGTGAGACTGGTTCCCCACGAGAAGAGCAGGTTCTTTCTGAGACTGTAGAAAGAGAAGGTGCACCAAGGAAGTGCCATGCAGAAGTGGGGGAGGGAAAGAAGAACAAGCCTGGTCCTCCGTCCATGTCTGGAGTTAGCACTAAGTCCAAACCCTCTTTCCAGATGATGGTGTGAGCGTCCGGCCTTCCTGTCTCGACCTGCCTCTGCTGTCTCTGGGCTTCCTGTCTCGACCTGCCTCTGCTCTCTCTGGCCTTCCTGTCTCGACCCGCCTCTGCTGTCTCTGGGCTCTTGTCTTCCATAGGTCACCTGACTGTGGTTCAGGTCCTTGGGTGGACAGGTACTCAGTTCCCCACCTAGTTCTTTGGGCCACAAGTCACGGGTGTCTTGTCCTGAAACATGGAAGTGCCACAGGCACTTGGCAAACAGCCCAGATGTGATCCTAAGAAAGGGAATGAGCACAGTCACTTTACATGGAGAAGGGATGAAATTCATAATTTGGTGGTGTTTCCTGTAATCAAATCCAAGGAAAAGAGTCTGTCCATTTTTTTTTCTTTTTTCTTCTATGCTTTGATAAATTCTTTTTAAATCATTTTTTTCTTTTCTAAAGATTGGTATCCCTCAATGTGTCATGAATGATTGATTTTGAATAATATTTACCAAAATATTGGCTAGTGAATCATTACCAATAGATCTAAAATCAACTTAGAAAGCATTAATCCAAGGCCAGCAGATGGTTCAATGGGTAGAGCACTTTGATAGATAAGCCTGGTGACCTCAGTTCAATTCCCAGAACCCATGTAAAGGTGGAAGGAGAGAACCAATTCTACAAAATTATACTCCGACCTCCACACCATGCCATAGCACATGCATCCACCAATACACGTCATGCACACACACAAGAGGTTTTTTTTTAATAAAAAGCATTAATCCACCAACTCCTCCAAAAGTCAATAAATGAGTCTTAATATAAGTTCTGATTAAAGTAAATCGACTGTGTAATCCATATAAATGTTGGGGCCAATAATATTCATGATAACCTGAAGTAAATCACTATGTTTATTCTGTGTTTTTAAGACTACATATCAGAGATCTTCTATACTTTATTAATTGACTCTGACAAGCCAGTAATTAAGAACATTTTTTCATTGTCAAATTTAGAAACTGTTTCCTACAAAAATGCCCAAGTATACACAAATTCTGGTCGTGATTAAGAACATTTTGCTTTTTCTTTGTTGACTGCTCTACCAACACTGTATTTATTTGGATTCTTGGGTTTGTGCTTATCTCTAATCACGTTGACCCAGGCAATGAACATTCTGCATTTTTGAAGTGTGTGTGTGTGTGTGTGTGTGTGTGTGTGTGTGTGTGTGTGTGTGTGTGGTTATTCTGTGCTTGGGGGAACACATTCCTCATAAAGAAGAGCTTTTGACAAACTGTAAAAAGTTCACAGCATATAAGCACTTGATAATAGTAGGTCCCCCTTGGGAAAAGCAAAAGGAGATACAAAACAGTTGATGCTACTTAAAATCTTGTTTATTCTGTATGGTTGAGTACATTGGCAATAATGGAGAGATTCTGTGAAGACAGTTTTGCATACAGTACTTTGGCACACAGTGTTGGTTATTGATTATTATTATTTTTGTTTTTAGGAAGACTGTACTCTCAGCTCCTTAGTGTGATGTTTCAATCTTATTATGGTCCTATTTTAAATGAATCTAAGTTGCTAATACCAACATAAATTGATGCAGGGATTTTTCTGGATGCTAAACTTCTATAGAAAAGATGCTTTTTGTTTTCCCATAGAGTTCTGGTAGGGTGTGACTTACAAGGACTTTGTTTTCCACATCAGTGGTTCAAGTAACCACTCACATGACCGTTAACTGGTCATTATGCTAAAAGCAGATCAAGGACAAGCATTTAAAATGGATTATGAAGTTTAGATTTATTCTAACCTCAAGTACATAGAGATTCATTTAAAGTCAATGTGCTTCTTCTAAAATATTATTTTGGTGTCTTAAAATTCCTTAGCTATGTTTAGAGACAATGTTGTGAGCGCTGCATGATATGTATGTATATAAATATATATACAAATTATAAATATACTCTTAAATGCAGAGAGTATAAAAACATGACTATTAGGACATTGTGATACAGACATGTAATCCCAGTACTGAGAAGGTGGAGCCAGGAAGGTCCTAAATTCTAGGCTAACCTGGGCTACATTGTGAGACCCTGTAGCAAAAAAAATCAAGGGCAAGAGTTGTAGCTCAGGGGCAGATCTCTAACTTAACATGTGTAAGGCCCTGCATTGGGTGCCTAGTACCAAAAATCAAACAAAGGTGAATAGTTTTGAATGTGTATGTACATATATTTGATTTATAGCATCATGCTGGCTGTGGCTCCTACAAACCAACAAGCTGGGGACAGGTCCCTGAGCCAGGCTGGGAAAATCACTCCCTAAGTGTGTTGTCTACAGCCTGGCGGTTTGTCCAGCCATACCAACCCAGCCAGGAGGTCATATCTGGGTCCCAGATTACCATATCTTTCTCACTGTTCACAAATCCTGGCAGAATGCTCCAAGGATGCCCTCTCTCATACCACAGTTCTCATTTAACAACAAAAATATCAAGTAAACAAGTCATTTTATCAAATAGACTGTTTAAAACCATTTTCCTTAATCTGCTTACCCCAAGGGAGCTAAGAACAAAACCAGCCAGAAGTCTTTTCCCCCTCCCCCTTCCCCTCCCCTTCCCCTCTCCCTCCCCCTCCCCCCACTCTCTTATTCCGGGTCCCCCGCCCAGTTCTCATGCTTCAAGGCTGGCCAGCTTTGTCATAGCTCCAGAATTCTCAGGCCTCAGAAACAGCACTTGTGACAAGGTTTGCTACTTGTTTGACTTTATTTATTTTCCTTTTTCATTCTCATATGCATATGATGTATATGTGCACCTTCCATTCTGGCCCTGGTCAAACAGTGTCTCCTGTTTCATCTTGACCAAAGGAAGATCAAAGATGAACACGAACTGGGAAGCTTGGGGTTCTTCAGACCTGACTGGAGAGGGCAACCTCCTCATGGCCCACAGAGCAAAAGTGCCTTCCACCTTGGACAGCTGGGTTTCACTTGGGTACCATCTACCAGGGGGTAGGCTGAGAAATGGCAATGGCCATTCTGGCTATGGGAAAATGGAATTCTGGACTCTTGAAAGTCCAGAAAAATTATGCATACCTACCTAGAAAAGTGAGGGTTCGAAAATGCACCATCTCCCAGAACTTTCTGTAGAAAATCATCTCTCACCCTGTTTTTCTCTCTAGCACCCCACAAAAAGCCTCACAGACTCACTGAGGATGGTCCTGTTTTAAATTTTACATTTAAAGCAGTGACTTCTAGAGAAGATAGCTGTGCATTTCCATATGTATTTTGGGATACCCTTTTCTTGGAGTTTTCGAAATACTTCTATCTACCAGAGCAGCAGATTCTTACAGGCCCTTAACCGCTTGAGATTTAAGCTTAGGGGACAGTGGGAAGAATCAGAAGCTAATGACTCTAGAACCGATGTGGGCCTTGAACTTCAGCAAGGGAGCAAACGCTCCCAAGCAGACATCACAGTCTCTCCCTCCACGTCTCGGCCAGTGCATCTGGAGAAGTAAAGGAACGTGAGATCAGGGCCCAAATGCTCCATACAGGGTAGGAGTGCCATACACAAGAAAACAGCTCATGCTAAGCTGAGTTGGGCTGTGCAGGCCACTGGGAGCAAGAACAATTCCTCATGTGCTAAGGGGTGATTCTTCCGCCGCCTCGCACACAGTGAGTTTCCTGGGAGAAAGGAGGTTTGCATCTTGAACACGGAAGCAGATCCATCCACCCCAGAACCTGAAAGGATATGGTGGTTGGTGAATATGACTTAATTCGTTCCTCATTTACCCAGAGTCCCCGCCCCCAGGGCTGCTGCTTGTGCTCTGGAAATGGCCCAAGCTTAGGAAGCGGCAAGTGTGGAGACTCACCTTGGGCAAGTTATTTACCCTAAGTCTGGTATTTCACTTTTGCTGGCTACGTGTAACCCTCTGAACACACCTCATAGAGTTCCGTTTGACCTTGTAGAGTCTGCAATTTCTGTGTTGAGTTGGGGGAAAGTTAGGAACTGTGACGTGCCACAGTTGGTTTGATATGGTGTACAGGAGAAAGAACAGAGAATTACAGGAAAAAAACACACACACACACACACACACACACACATATATATATATATATATATATATATATATATATATATATATATATATATATATATATATATACTGGAAAAGAATGAGAAATGGGAAAAAGCCTAAGGAGGCTGAACTGGGGCAAATCTGAGAGAGTGTGAAGAAAGCAAGAGAGACTGCCCGGGCAGCTGTGGGTGTGGGGACTCCAGTTAGAAAGAGAGAAAGGAGGTGTGGTGCTGCGCGCCTTTAATCCCAGACTCAGGAGATGGAGACAGGGGGATCTCTGAGACTGAGACCAGCCTGGTCTACATAGATAGTTCCAGGGCAGCTGAAGCTACAGGGAGACTCTGTCTCAAAAAACCAGAGAGAGAGAGAGAGAGAGAGGGAGAATATCTAGGGACTTTGTGGATGAATCAATCTCCCTTCAGCATTTTTAAGGCTAATTCAGTTAAATAAGAAGGTCATTTTTGTCAGTAGGTTGTCTGAAGCCATCTTCCTTTATTCAGCCTGTGCAGGTGTGGCATAAGAAGGGAAATATCAGAGGCTATTCCATTCCTCTCTCGAAGCCCTCTATTCTCACCCCCTACTGCTGACACCACTGCGACCTGGGCGTCTCACAGATGTGCCAGTGACCCAGGAAAGATGTCCATCATATGTGTCATTGAATTTATGGTTTTCTGTACTGCTTTCAGGTTTCAAGCATGAAGAAGGTTGTCAGGGAATTACAACTTCCTTTGACTTTATCACCAGTCGTGGGCCCCATGAGGTGCGAGTTAATGGGTGAACACTTTGGGAACCTCTGAAGTAAGTACACATAAACTTCCTGGAACAACTACTTAGTCCATTTGTATCCTTTAAAGTGTCCTGAATCAAAGGGAATCCCATAAAAAGTCAGTTAAAACACCAGTGTGTTTAAAAATGCTTCTCGACCTTTTGACACCAGAAAATAAAATAAGAAGAAAAAAACCTCTGGTGTTAAAGGAAATGTCTCTGGTTGTTCTGTGAGCAGGCAGTATTTTGCATGGTGAGCTGACGCGTTTTATTATTTGATGCAAGTATCAAAACACATATGTTTCAAATGTCTTCCTTTTTCTCTCCGTGATAGTTACTTGTTTTACTGACCCCCAAAGTGCAGTGGAGAAGTTTGATGTGGGATTCTATTTAGAAACAGAGGGATTCATGAAGGTTGGACCATCGCTGTATTTTTTTTAGCTTTGGAGACTATTCCTGTCAGGCTTTGTTGCATGGTTTTTCAGAATTATCATAAAATTCAGGGCTCAATAACAGAAAAGAGAAAGTTTTGTTTTCCTTGCCTCATCCAACTTCTCACACCCATTCTATCTTGACTGCCTCCAGGATTCTGTCAGTCCCTTCACTGCCCTCCGTGTGCAGTACATTGAGCAGACAGCACTGTCCCTTTATTTCAGATGGGAAACGCAGATCCATAGGAGCACTGTCCATGGGGCAGATATGCCCCCAGTGGGGTTGAGGTGGCATTCAGAGGGGTGAAGCCCTGCACAACCAGACCTTTCCACAGGTGGAATGGAATGGCAAAGCTGACATGCGTTCTCAGTGCCTATTCCCATAGTTGTAAAGAATTATTGCAAGGACAAACTGCAAATACAGACATTCACCAGAATTCTTCCCAGCCAGCCTCTATTCTCAGGAGAGAATGGGCTGCTGGAAATGCCATCTGGAAGGCCTAGCGATGTTTGCAGAGAAAACAGCCTCCCAGGCATTTCCATCTCTATTTACGGGGAAATTTCCACACCACTTAGAGGAATCATGGTATTTTTTTTTCTTGAATAGAGAAGTATATGTTTGTATTGAACATTTAAAACCACAGAAAAGAGATTAAATAATAAAATTTTAGCAAAAAGAATTGTACTAGCTTTTTGTGATATATTTTTTAAAATATTTACTGTTTTTATTTTATGCATATGAGTGTATTGCTTGCATATATGTAAGTGTACCTGTGTTGCTGATACCCTCAGAATCAAAAGAGGGTGTCTGATCCCCTGGAACTGGAGTTACAGACAGTTGTTAGCTGCCATGTGGGTGCTGGGAATAGAACCCAGGTCCTCTGCAAGAAGAGTCAGTGTTCTTAACTGTTGAGCCATCTCTCCAGCCCCAGTATAATATTCCTATTAATTCTTTGATAATGTCATATAATGTATTTTGATCATACCCCACTCCTTCCCCGCAACTCTCCCAAATTCACCCTTCTTCCAAGTCATTCCAGTTTCTTACACTGTTGTTTATGGAACATATGTAGATATATATATATATATATATGATGAAAATAAAATTACTTGACAGACTGACTTGTTAACTATCAAGTGTGTAAATGTTTCCATTTCTTGTAATATTTAATAGGAGCATTTACAATGACTGTATATGACTGCCTTACAGAGAGGTACTATGATTTAGTAAGCTAAACCCCCATGGCTACGTCTTAATTCAAATTCCCTGCCATTAAACAATGCTTCATAAGGAGGCTTGGTGTACAGATCTTGGCAGACATCAGCAATAAATTATTTGGCATAAATGTGGAAATGTTGAAATGCCAGGTCATTTTAAAAGTTTTTGACGTGCAGCCTTAAACATCAATTCTCAGTTTCCCCAGCCTTGCCAAAAGTGCATGTTATCTTACAAATTGCCTTGCCAATATGATAAAAGAAAAATGTTGGATTCTATCTCCACACACAAAGTTATTTCAGTGCAGTTTTAATAGGAATTTATATGATTACTAATGAGGTTCAGGATTTTTTTTCATATTTTTCTAGGTCATTTATGTTTTTCTTTTTACTTTGACTACCTTCTAGTTTTTCAGAACGGTTGTCATTTTCTTACTGATCTATAAGATTTCTTCAGTATAAACCATTTTGAGTATGCTAGCAAAATTTTCCAACTTGCTATTTGTCTTAAGTTATTACTGTTACTGCTATTGTTTATGTTGAGACAAATCCTGTTAGGTAGTCCAAGCTGGCCTTGAATTTCCAGTCTTCCTGCCTTAGCCTCCCGAGTATTAGGATTGCCAGTGTGTGCCTTTACATCTGACTTCATGATTTTTTGATGTAAAGTTTTTCATTTTTATGTAGTAGAAACAACCTTCTTTATGGTTCTTATTTTTGCCTTCAGATTATATTGGTAAACCACAGTCATGGCAGCCTGCAAGAGCTCTTCTATTATTATCCAAGATTAAATAGCAACTAAAGAGAAGACTGATTCTTATGTTTATCCCCTCTTAATTATCTTGTATTTAGTAGACAGTAGTCCACTCATTAAAAATGTGATCTAATTGAGCACCTACTCTGTCCCAGAATTATTCACAGTAGAACAGATGGATACCAGTGTATACTTACTTCTTACTGAAGTCCACCAGCTCATATGGAATAACTGACAGATGTGAACAGGGAAGAAACCGAGGCAAGAAGGCAACAGGGACGAATCAAAAAATTTCTGTTCATCGAGAAGTTCATAGTTCAATATACTTTACACATTCATTTTAAAGATTCATGTTTAATGATGTGTCTGTGTGTCAGTGTATGGGAATGTGTACATGAGTACAGTGCTCACAGAGGGCAGAGACGTCAGATCCCTTAGAGCTGGAGTTACAGGTGGTTGTGAGCTTCCTGATGTAGATGCTGGGAAACAAACTTGGGTCCTCTACAAAGCAGTATGAGTTCTTAACCACTGAGCCATCTCGACAATCCCCACGTTTTTCTTATTTTTATTTATTATTATTGTGTGTGTATAATACAAGTGAGTTCACCCATACACATGGAGGTCAGATGACAACTTTTGAGAGTCACTTCTCTCCTTCCACTATGGAATCCAAAGATCAGACTCAGGTCTTCAGATTTGCATGGCAAGTACCTTTACCCTCTGAATCATCTTCCTGGCCCTCAGTAAACTTAAAAAAAAAAACAACTTTGTTGAGGTATCATTGACATATAATAATTGTATATACTTAAGGTGCACAATTGATATTCCTGAGGATGGAAGGAAAGTAAGGTTGAAAGGGCCGAGTGAGTGACTTCAGTACAAGGAAGGAGGAATGAGTGCCTGGTGAGTAGAGGTCTGAGAGGGTCCGTGGAAACGAGCACCTGAAGTGAGCCTTATGGGTAGATGAAGGATGGAATGTCTCGTGTTCTCAGAGAGAAGAGGTAGTATGCATGGCAGATTCAGTTTCTCCCAGTAGAATTAAGAAGATGTCGCCACCCAAGTACGTTTGTGATCAACCCACAATGCCCAGAGGAGGCTTTATGAGAAGTTAAGGAAGAGAAATTCGTATTTTTCTAGCTTCTCTTTTGCATTTATATTTTTCTTGTGGTATTTTTGACGTGCAAATAACTTTCTTAGTAGTTAAATTCTATTGGATGGAGTGGGAGATTGTATTTTCCAAAGATAGTCATACAAACATACCCATATGTTTTTTTAGAATGTGACCTTGACAGGCCTTATTGCCCTGGGCCTGAGGAGAACTCTGTAACTGCCCTCAACTGTCAGGATAGAGCAAAAGTGATACAGCAGGGCCTGAAATCTTGAGTCTATGCATGCATTCATCACCATCACCTGCTAGCTTCCCAGGCCACATCTAAACAAGTGAGTAAGGAGGCTTGAATTCCTGATACAATTTGTATCTTGAGATGACTACAGTCAGCCTTCTACATCCATATGTCTATCTTAGTTAGCTTCTCTATTGCTGTGACAAAACACTCTTACCAATACCAACCTGGGGAGAAAAATTTATTTGGTTTAGATCTCCTGGGTCACAGTTTATCACTGCAGGAACCCAAAGGCAGGAACCTAGAGGCAGGAGCTGAAGCTCAGGCCACAGAGGAGCACTGCTTACTGGCTTACTCCTTTGACCTGTGCTCAACCTGCTTTTTTATATAATACAGGACCAACTACACAGGGTAACAGCACCCACAATGGGCTGGGCCCTCCCACATCACTCAACAATAAAAAAAAAATGACCATAGGCCAGTCCAATGGAGGAAATCCCCCAATTGAGGCTACCTCTACCCAGGTATGTCAAGGTGATAACTAAAGCTATCTAGCACAGTGTCTATAGCTATGGATTCAACCAACTAGAGACGGCAATTATTTGAAAAGAAAATTCCCTGTATACTGAATATGTACAGATGTTTATTCTTGTCATTACTCTCTAAACAGCACAGAACAAGAACTACGTCCATCACATTAAGGTTGTATTCACTATAGTAACTAATCACAGCAATGAGTGAAAATATCCAGGAGACTGTGTGAAAAGCAAATGCTACACCATTTTATGGAAGCCTTTGAGGGTCCATAAAGCTAATATCCTTGGATGCTGAGAAACTCGATAGTGGGAGAGATCCAGGAGTGGAAGCAGAAAATCAAATAGGAGGACAGAGCAATGTTCCAGGTAAAAGATGGTTTGATTATGAGAACTAGGTGGAAGATGGTCCTCCTTGTTTTGGGAGATCTTTTAAAGTAGAGCTGCCAGGATTTGCTAACAAATTGGATGAGGGTTGGAAGGGAAAGTCACTGAGGATATCTAGAATTCTATCCTGGGCAGCTTGGTGTTGAATAAAGAATGGTGTCATTTACTGAGATGAGGACACCTGAGAGATGAGCAGCTTTGCAGGTCAAAGATCAGCTTGAACTGGTAGGATCCACAGGAAGCCTGTCAGCCACTCAAGGGGAAATGCTAAATGAACAGTTGGAAATGTGAAGGCAGAGCTTAGTGCAGTGACATATACTTTGGAGTCACAAGTATACAGATGCCGTTCCAAGTACCACTGTTCTGTAGAAAAAGAAATCACCCCCTAACTTGGTTTAAACAGTTATGGTATCTGGCCACCAGCTCTGAGGGTTGGGGACTCAGGGCCCAGTAGAAAAGTTTAGTGTCTACTGTGCAACTTCTGGGGCCTCAGCTTAGAAAATGCAAGGACTAGATGCAACATGAGCTCTGACTCCCCTAGAAGCATCTTTTCTCGTACATCTGCTGGTTGAGTCTTGTTGTTCACTAGGACTTCAGCAGAGGACATGGACTGACAGAACTACAGTAGCTTTTCCATTTCTGTGCCTTCTACCTTGGCAGCCTTTGAGTAGTAGACAACTTACATGAACATGGGAGAAACATCTTCACCTTTCCTAACACCGCCTTAGAAGTCAGGCAGCATCACTTATACGTCTTTCTATTGGCTATAGTGAGTCACAGTCAGCCTAGATCCAACACAGGACAGAGTGATATATAACATAGTCATAGACATAGACCCTTTATTGAATTATTATAACAAATACCAGAAGTAATCTACTTGTAGAGAAAAAAAAGGTTTCTTTTGGCTCACAGTTTTGGAGGGTTTGATTAGTTGGCCCCACTGCTTTTGGGCCTGTGGTGAGGTAACATATCATGTCAGAAGTACTGTTGCCTTCATGGCTTGGATGTGAAGGAAAAAGAGACAGAGACCCAGGTCCACAATCCTTGTTAGGACATACTTCCAGTGACCCCAAGTCTCCCACTAGGTGCCCCTCTTATAATTTCTACCACCCTCTAATAGCACCAACTGAGGATCAAGTCATTTTTAACAACACGGGCTTTGGGGGGTCATTTCAGATACAACAGAACAGATCCCTTCTCTTGATGGAAGGAGGGTACAGGATCGGAGTGTTCTTTGATGAGAGAGACAGCTTTGGCCATCTCTGGAAAATGCAATCTGCCACAGATGGAATTTAGGACCTTGTCATTGGATGGCATACTTTGGAAGCAAGAAAAAGGTCCTAGAATGACCATGAGATGCTCAAAATTTAAAGAATGAGAAGGGGAGGAGCCAGTGGGCAGCAGGAGAGTGGAGCAAATGCCATTTCTTGCAGGGGCCGCTGCTTCCTGATGAGGTTTCTTAGGAAGTGAATCAGAGTGAATTCCTCCCCGTCTCCCCACTTGCCTTAAATTTTAAGTTGCGGCTATATTTACATATATACATACATATATATATATATGATTTGCCATTTTAACCATTTTTAAGGGTTTAGTAGAATTCCTTCAGTGGAATTCAATGCAGTCATTGTATTGCATAGCCATCATCACCGTCTAGTTCCATAACACTCTTCATCTTGTACAGCTGAAACCCATGTCCATTAAACTCTGTTTGAATTTCTTCCTTCCCCAGACCCTGGCAACCACCATCCTACGTCAGTTCTATGTACTGAATTTCACATAAGTGGAATCAATTTTTACCTGACTTTTGGGGACTGGCTTCTTTCATGTAGTCCAGTGTCCTCAAATCAGGAATAGTCTTGTATCAGCTCCACGCTGGGGCCACAACCTACCCTCCCTAAGTGGAACAGAGCTCAGTCTAGGATCTTAGGTTCTACAGAAAACAAGGTCCTTCTGATCAAAACTGCTCAGTCTAAGGCTGGGTGGTAGAGGACCTGTTGCTTGAAACTCTGGATTCGAACCTAAGACCCCAAACCAAACTGACTGTTCACTCTAGAATTAGAGATGTAGCTCAGTGGCTGAGCACCAGTTGGTCCTATCAGTTCCAGAGTTGATGCCCCCAGAGAATACTCTGCAGCCCTACATTTCTTGAGAGTTAATGACTAACTGGATTAAGTGCTCTTGGCTCTACCTTCCATCGGTCCCAGGGACCCGGCTTGATGATCCGACAGTCTTCAGTATCTCTCTATCCTGTAGATGTTTCATCTTTCCACTCAGAAAGCTGGAAGCAGGGGACTGCCACTATCCAACCCCAAACTATCCTGCTAGAAAACCATTTTTGCCCCTTTCAGGAGCCAAAGAATCATCTGATTTACTCATCTCTAAAGAAAATATTCAAATAATAACATCTGTGTATGGATTGTACTTGACTTTGGGGTTGTCTCTGAGAATGATTGTGAACATTGCCTTACACGTTAGAAAATTTCTTCCCCTAAGAGGAGTCCCAAAAAAATGATGTTTTTATCTCCAAGAAGCAAACCACCAGCAGTTTTGTAAATGGCAATTCCCAGGTAACAAAACAAAATAATTAAATCCGTCTTTACCAAGCCCCTGCCACTTGGTTGAAATAGACAGCCTATGTGTGAAACCTGGAACTTCTGTTATTATACAGAGGTCCTGCTCAAAGGGCTTCTGATCTCCACAGTACAAAGTAGATTCGTGCTGTGCCTTTAATGCTGCTTTTTGCTTATGCAAATGATGTTCTCTTAACACCCACTAATGCTTAACTACTCAGTTAAAAACAACTGCACTGGCAATTTGGGCTACTCCAGAGTCTGCTCCCTGTTTTGTAGTTTTATGTAATTTGTGGATTGTATACAAGAAGACTTGACCTGGAGCAGGCAGCCAGAGCTGTGTAATTAGAAGCACTTCCCATAGAAATTATGGTGGCAAGTAAAGGCTTGAGGGTTTCTGTGGGAGCCTAGAGCTGCAGATATTCTTTATAGGTACTTGGGAAGCACAGCTGTAGGTGCTGAAAACTGTCCAATCACTATGCTGTTGGGTACAGTCAGGGAGGACAGCCCTGAGCCACCCAGAACTGTGTCTATGGCAACGCTCCATTCTTTTAAACTTTTGATTGCTGTAAAAAAAACGAAGAAATTGCTTCTTCTTTTTTTCTTTATACTTCCCACCAATTTCAGAGTTGATACCAGCAGTGAATACCCAGCAGGCCTAACATTTCCTGGGAGTTAATGACTAGCTGGGTTAAGCACCCTTGGCTTCACCTTCCCTCAGTCCTTAATTGCTGTACCAGGAGGTACTTTCCAATCAAATTATTGTTTAACCCAAACAAAAGAGAATGAACTGTTATTGTTGTCAACAATGATGATGAACTCACCCTGAGAGTGTGGGAATCTGGAAATGGCGGAGGGTTAAAGTGTAGGGAGAAGTGTTTCTTTGGGGTGTGTGGAGCAGGGCAGAGTGAAGCTGCACGGGGACCTTTGTGGAGCCCTTTACCTGAGCAAGGGATGCCGCCTCACGGGCCAGAAGGCCCAAGGAGGGCACACCAGCATCCAGGTCCCTCAGCCATTCTTTGCAAGTGTAACCTTGTAATCTCACTGTGAAGCCAAGTGCTCCAGATGCTTCTATGGAAGTGTCCGAGGGGACAAGTCACCTTTGTTGAGCAGTATGCGAAATCCTCGACATGAAGAGCAGACTTCCTGGGTACTGATGCCATGCCAGGTGGGGACTAGGCCCCAAGTTTGTGCACAGACGCCAACAAAGCCAGTGATACAGCACGAGGAGATGACACTGTTGCTGCTTTGCAAATGAAGAAACAGATCCCGAGAGGTTAACCCAGCCAAGTTCCAGCACCCTGGGAAGCAGCAGAGTCAGAACCCTGGCCTTCCTATCAGAGCCTATTAAAAAATGTAAAACATACCAAACAGAAAGCTCATGATCTTCATTTAACGAGCAGCTCAGTGGCAGGAAGTCCAGTCACACTGTTGTTCAACTCTAACCAATACTCATCCACAGACTCGACATCTTACAAAAGTAAAACTGTGCACTGCGTCTGATGGCCCAGGCTGTCTCCCTCAGACTTGGAAAAACAAGTGCCTGGTACAGGTAGAATCAACACTGTCTTTCCTCTGTGACTGACTGGCCTATCCCACATAGCACAATCAAGTTTCATCCACGTTTCACCATGCAGCAGGATATCGGATTATACTCTGCTGTGTGGACAGACCACATTTTGTTTCTACATCTGTGGATGGACATTTGGGCCGCTCCATCTTTTAGCTGTTGTGGATAATGCTTCTGCAACTAACTCTCACCCATGAGCTTCACTGAACCTTGGGGAGGTGCCCTTAAAGAAGAGTTCACAGTCTCGCTGCCTGTCACACCTGCCTCTGAGGATCAGCATAGCACCCCATGGCCCATAGACTATTCTACTAGGTGCCACTTTGCTGGTCTGGGAAGCACTGCCTCGGCTCACAGACCTCATCTCACTCAGGGTAGACAACCTGAGACTTCAAGCCTCCGTGTTAGCAGACCTGAGGAGGATTTTCAATGTCCAATCCAGGCTGTGTCCTTGAGTCTTAGGTTCTGAGGAAAACAAGGTCTGTCAGATCTAAACTTCTCAGTCTAGGGCTGAGTGGTAGAAGGCCTGCTCTGCTCTCTTGAGGTTCTGGGTTGGAACCCCCAGCACCTGAAACCAAACCAAATGACCTACTCAGTCTAGGACTAGAGATGCAACTCAGTGGTCAAGCACCTGCTCAACTTGAGACTGAGTTCTTATCCCCAGCACTCAAACCAAACTACCTGCTGTCTGGACTTAATGCTGGATCCACACCTGGACCACAGCTGCCTGGGGTTACACAGTCTCATGCACTGAGTCCTGAAGTCTTCTTCCAACCCAGCTGTTGCCAGCATGGATGAGGCCGGGAGTGTTCCAGACCCAAACCACCACTTAAAATAGGTTCTGTGAACAAATGAGGGGAAGGAATATTGCGCTGCCGTAAATGGAGGGACATTACATTGGTATTTAGCCTGTGAAGACAGGGACATGAGGTGACCTTCACTATGTGAGAAAGTCACATGAAGAATTATGTCATATCCTAAACCCTGTTCAAGTGTTCCATTAAGATGAATCTGCTAAGCTCTGGGACCTTAGCACTGCAGGACTTCCTAGACTGCTGGTCTCCCCTCTCCAACTCAAAGTAAGCTGCTCCTTGCATGTAAAATGGCTGCCTTATCTGCTTTGTCCTGTAGGTGAGGGATGCCTACTGTAAGTCAGTACTGGGTTAAATGTACCTAATTTAAGAGCCATCCCCTAAACCTCCTGACGGAACTTATCACTCTTGCAGGCAGGATCCCAATAACTACTTTTACATTCATTCGGTCTCAGTTTTTAATTTTTTAGTGCCTACCATGTGCCTAGAATTCAGCTAAGCAAAGAATTCAAAGATTCGTCGGGAAATCAGTGGGGCAGAGATAAGGATCACTGTGTGATATATCATGTGCACAGATGTGAACAGCAGACTCTCGGGAGCCCAGGAGTCCCAGACTCTGCCCTGGAACTTAGAGAGTTTCAGTGAGAAAGAAGAGTGTTTAAGTGGGAGTTGAAAAGGAGAATCAGCAGAAATGTGCCAGACACAGAGGTGGTTTCATAGGGCTCTCCAAGAGCCCAGAGAGGGTAGCAGAGCCATTTCGCCAAGATGGTGCATGCAGACACTGAGTAACTTGACTTTCACAGGGTGATATTACCCAGGGCCCTGCTTGGGGCATAAGGCACTCTGCCCCCAGCCTTACCAATGGACAGTGCTCCCTCCAGCTCTCCTCCCAGGAGCCCTTCCATTCCCATGGGTGACAGGAACTTGAATTGCTGGAGCAGTGACTCCAAACACTTTGCAAAGTTCTTCTCTTTTCAGAAAGGTGAGCCTTGCTGGGGTGCCCAGGAAAGTCCCAAGACAAGCATGGAGCATCTTTCTGGCCTGTTAATTCTAGTCAAGCATGCAGAAGGGAAAGGTACTTGGTATAAATGGTTATTGAAAGCATTGTTCTTACATCAAGTCAGTGATGGATATATCATGAAGCAGAAAGCTAAATGAGCACACACTGGGCCAGCAAGATGGCACCGTGGATACACATTCTTGCCACTGGGCCTTATGACCTGGGTTCCATTCCCAGAGCTCACATAGAGGGAGAGAACAGACTTTCACAAATTATCCCCTGACCTACACACACATACACACACAGGCCCAGTCAAGTGTACATACACATACACAAAAAATAAAATAAATGTACAAAAATTTAAATAAATGAGCACACATTTATCTAAATTTGTTACTTGGAGAACTACTAGAAGATCATGGTACAGAATCCAAAGGTAGAGAAGAGCTCAGAACAGGAATGAAGTCCCCTTCACCCCTGGGGATAACCACTGCATTACTTTCAGTTTCTTGAGATGTTGCCAAAGGTTCATCTACTTGTAGTATAAGTAAATACTTATTCATGCTTTTGTTTCCAGTTCTGGGAATAGAATCCTGAATTCTATCGACCTCATGCATCAAGACAAATGCTCTACCACTGAGCTATGTCCTAGCCTACTTTACTTTTTAAATGCAAATAATAGCATAAAGTGCTACTCTGCTGTTTATTTTTTTTTAGACACTGCCATATCTTGGACATCTTTCCATAACACATTCCTATAAGCTAGCCCATTCATTTAACTGTTAAACTATTTCATGGTAAGAATATACCAACCCCATCATGGCCATTTCCAATACTTTCCTATTGAAAACAAGAGCGTATCAAATGCAGTCTTAGATATTCATCTACCCACATGTTGGTGGCATATCTACAGATAAAGAACTTAAAAGTAGCTCACAAAATAGACAGTGTCATCCAATCACTGAAGAGCTCTAGCCTATACCACATTCAGGTGCTAAGCTCTGGAATCTCAACACTTCCCCACCCCTGAGACAATGAATGCACAATAGACAGTAGAGTATTCTCAAGCTATCTGACTTCTGCCAGTCAGAGAGATGGAAAGCAGTTGCTTATGGGACTTTGTTTTTTTTTTATCTTGTATCATCAGTGATTTAGTAGCTATTTTGATGGTTAAAAGCCCTTTGCACATGTTGGCCTTTTACTTGTCGATAGTTATGATTTCTTTAAGCGTTAATATTAAGAAAAGGGGACAGGAGGTGTAGTTCAGTGGTAGAGTGCTTATCTAGCATGCATGAGGCCCAGGGCCAAATCCCCAGAATGGAAAAAAAATGAAGGAAATGAACCTTTTGTGATATGAATTGCAAGTATTTCCCTCTAGTATGCTTGTTTTCAGATCCCTCACCCATAAATAATTTGTAATACCTTTTTGTAACTGAATTGCTTTTTGCTTTTATGGCTCTGGTTTTTAATGTCATATTTGAAGGTTGCTCCCATATCTGAGGCAATTAAAAGTGTTCTCTCATTAATTCATTCCATCAAAAGTTTACTAGGCTCCAGCTCTGTGCTAAACACTGTTGGAGGTGCTGGGGCTGCAGGTTTGAACAAAACAAACCCTGACTGCCTTTTGGGAGTTCTTTGTAAAGACCTTAACCTTTTCTGCAGCACTTTTCCAAAATGAAAGGTTTTCAAGGTTTCATTTTTACATTTAAATCTATTTTTCCTATTGAGAATTTAATTTAGTCTTAACTGCAAGGACTCCCATCAGGGTGTCAGTCTAGTTATTCTAATGCCATTGATTAAAGAATCTCTCCCCTGCCCTTCCTACCCCTCCCCACCCTTCCCCTTCCCTTCCTTCCCCGAACCCTGACTCTTCCTTTCTCTCTCTCTCCCTTTCCGTCCTCTCTCCCTCGCTCTTCCTCATTTCCTCCCCTCCCTCCTCTCTCGCTCTTTCTTCCTTTGTCTCTTTCTTCCTTTCTCTTTCTTTCTCTCTTTCTCCTTCCTTCCTTCCTTTCTTTCTCCTTCTTTCTTTCTTTCGTTTCTTGGTGAGTTCTCACTATATCACCAGGCTGATCTTGTTTTTACCAAGCTTCCCAGGCAGAATCTCAAACTGGTGATCCTCCTGTCTCAAACTCCAGTGTTCTGGGATTTTACAGACATGTATGGAACTGTTCACAGTAGATCAGTTCGCATCCTAAATGTGTCTCCTGCTATGTCTAGGTCTAGCTTTTCTTCACTGATTGGAGATGTCAATTTTATCATGTGTTCAATGCCCACAACTCATGCATTTTTTAAAGCTAAAAGGACTCAAAATAAATGTCCCGTTTCAAGCTTCAGGGACAGATCCCTCCAGCTATTAGAGTACCCTGCTCTGTCCTTGGGAGACTTGGTTGGATGCCTGGGTATTACTAATAGTTTTTGAGTGTTTTAAAAATCTTTTTAGATTTTTTTTTTAGTTCTATTTGTGTGTGTGTGCCCTGTGTGTGTAGGTGCCCGCAGAGGCTAGATGAGGACATCAGATTACTTGCAGCTGTAGTTAGAGGGAGTTGTGATCCACCCAGTGTGGGTGCTGGGAACTAAACTTCAGTCCTCTTAACCACTGAACCATCCCTCCATCCGTCACCCCATTTTCCCTGCTCTCTAATCATCACAATAATTACCTACAATGCAGACAGTGTACCTCCATTTTGAAAGTGAGGAAATTAGGTCTAAAGAAGTCTAAAGACCAACTTAGAGTCTTGGTACTAGAGCCCTGTTGGTCTATCTGCTCCATACCTGCATCCCTTTGTCTGGAATCTACTCAGCTCCAACACCATCCATCTGCTTCCCTGTGAGCTGAGATCCAGTCAAACTGGCCAGTCTAGGCCTGCTCCCACAAGTCTTGTCAATCAGTCTTTATAAATTTGCAGTGGAAACTGTGAATGCCTTAATCCACACATAGTACTAAGCCCTATATAGACTATGGTTTTTCTTCTCTGCATAAACATTAATTTATAAATTAGGTACAATAAAAGTTGTTATTATCACTCATAATAAAATGAAACAATAATATGTGGTAATAAAAGTTATGTGAATGTAGTGGTTCTATCTTGAAAGAGTCAAGACAAATTGAATAATTTGGACCACGGTTCATCAGAGGTAGTGGAAGAGTAGAAAGAGAAACCTCAGATCAGAGAAGATTGCTATGTGAGGTCTGGCCAGGGCAGGAGTCTCCAGAGACCAGAGGGTTATGCCAGTATAGACTCAAAGCCAGCTTTTCTCTCAAAATGATAAATACTGGGAAACTGTGACTTACCAAAATAAGACTGTGCTAGCCTGTTCATTGGCCTACTGAGTGAAGGTTACAAAGGAGCTCATGGCAGACTTAGGTAACATTTTGCCCCTCAAATTTGTCCTTTCTCCAGGAATTACAGCTGCTCACAGGTTGGTGATCTTGAAGCCAGTTTTTCCTTCTAATGTCTCTGGCCCTTGACACTTCTTTTCCATTCTCACTGCCAAGTCCAAGTTTTATTGCCTTGGGCCTGAATTGTTGTAGTAGAGTCATAATGTTATTGCCCTTGTGTCTTTGTGTGGCCTGAAATGCCCTGTCTCATATGTAAACTAGAGCCTAAGTTCAAACATGACTCCCTGTGGGGACTTTTTGACCCTTAGGATTCATGGCCCATAGTCTGGGACACAAACCCTCTCACCAAGACGCCCCCAGACTATCTATCTAGTAACCAGCTGTGTGACTGAGGCATAACACCACACTTAGATGGAGAGCCTAGCTTCATCTGATACAAGATAAACTGCAGGACTGTGATCAGACACAAAGTAACTGTTAATGACCTCTCAGAACTGGAGTGTCAAAGAACTTGCCCTTACTCCTTTTGCTCCCCTTCCTAATAGTCTTGAGGGGCTGTTAACTCTTCCTAGCCTGGGCCCTTGCCTTCCCCTTTGAGCCCAGCACAGGCACCAAATACATGAATGCAGAGGAGTGAATAGATGCCCTCCTCAATTTTTCTCTTCAATTCTTTCTACATGTTACCAAATTGATGCTCTTCCAATCTGGTTTTCAGCAAACATGTCAGTTCTTACTTAAAACATCATATGATGTTTATTTCTATAAGTGTATTATATGCTATACTTTCATCTATTTATATAAGCAAAAAGAAACAAATTCCCTACTGGTCAGTGATTTGACCTTCTGTTTATAGATGCTTTAGACACATATCAATAGTTAAACAATCTCATTCAGTTTTTTAACAAAATTGAGATATTATAATTGACCTAGCTTCTATCATGTCTTGTTTGTTTAGCATTGTTTCAAAAACATTTTTCATAACATTAAGAAAGCTTAGTAAAGATTTTTTAATGGAAGTACAATATCCCATTGTTTAAGCAAACCATAATTCATCTACTTTCCCACTGTGCCACAAGTAGTTTTTGTTTAAATTCGCAGTGCTCAGATGAATCTTTTTGTGTATAACTCGCTGACCCTGTTTTTCCACGGCACCTTAGAATTATGACAGTGGCTACATTTCTTGAATTCTTACCATATCCAAGCTTTCTTTGTTATTCCCTAAACCTTCATGACAATGGCCTGAAGGGGGTTTTATCCTTCCCACTTCACGAATGACAAAACTGGCACACAGATGAGTGGAGAAATGTGCTTGACACACTCTCACCATGGGAGTGGGGCTGTCTCAGTCTATTTTCTGTTGCTAATAGCACGATACCGCAGACTGGCTGAGTCATAAAGACATTTGTTTGGGCTCATGGTCAAGTACCAAGGTCAAGGGTCCACATCTGGTGATGGCCTTCTTGCCGGAAGTGTCGTATGGCAGCACAGGGAATCACACCATTAGAGAGAGAGAGAAAGAGAGAAAGAGGTCTCTTATTCTCTTCTTATAAACCCCACCAGTTTTCAGAGGGCTCCACCCAAATGACCTTATTTAACCTTAATCACCTTCCAAAGTCTCCATCTTTAAAACCATAGTCAGATTAAGTTTCTACCCTCTTAACACCTCACAATGGATATTAAACTCTAGCAGGAGTTTCAAAAAGGACAAATCCTTTTTCACAGGACCCAAGTTAACCCAGCACTTATGCCAAAGCTCATGTGCTTAGCCGTGAACATTTTCTTCTTTTCTTTTTGTTTTGAGTCAAGATCTTACTATGTAGCCAGGCTGGTCCTGAAATTATAATCCTCCTTTCTCATCCTACAAAGGCTGAGATTCCAGGCCTACATGGCATGATCAACTTTCAGTCATGACAGTTTAAGGCTCTTGATACACTTGCCAAATGATGCCCCAGAGAGGTTGTTCTGACTTATATTCCCCAATGTCATGGGTGTCTACTGCTCCCATGTCTAGTTCCTTCAAGTGATTGTTAACCAAGTGAGTTGCATCTCCTGGTCTCTAACAGTTGTCTAACAGCAAAGGCTCCCATGAACCCATCAGTTAGTTCAGCTGAGCAGCCCAGGAGAGGGCAAACTGATGACGCTTCCAGTGTGGCCAGCTCTATCCCACTCTGATATGAGAACAATTCAAAGAAATACAAACGCAGAAAGAAGCTGCTGTACAGAGGACACAGAGTGCTGAGCGCAGCACCATCTCCTGCTCCGCCTGTTTATGACGTCTCCGGCGACCTTTGGGTCTAAACCCAAAGTAATGTGTTTATGACCTGTAATTCCAGAAGTAGTTTCTTTACTGTCCATAAACTGGTTATTCATGCATCCCAGTATATTTTTTAAAAAGAAAACCAGTTTTTCCTTTGCTATGATTTAAGTACAAAGGTAACAGAAGAAGAAAAAAAGATCTGTTGGTTTTCTTATGCCAAACAAAATGTCATTTAAATTCCTGGTTGTATTATGGTTTTCTGAGAAGAATGAATCTCCCTGTGGAAGACTGAAACCGTTTCACGGAAGCATCTAAAATATATTTTCCTGACAGGTTTTTTTTGGGGCGGGGGATTGTTTGTTGGGCTTTTTTTTTTTTTTTTTTTTTGCCAGGTTTCTTTCATGCCCATTAACGCCTTAGGCAGTGAGATATACTGATAAATATACATTTGGTCCATGTCCCTGGATCTTGGCACAGAAATCACCGAACTCCTGTCATTCCCTGATTGATATAGATACCTAGAAGCATGTTTTTGTCCTTATATTTGATCTTTGAGCCAAGTCCCTGACACAGAGCTCCGACTTTCCCTACCATATCCTGGGTGATAGGAGGATCTCTGTACCATTGTGATGACTTATAATGGGTTCCGGGACAGCTCCAGGATGGGAGATGGTCACAAGAAAGATAAGGCAAGTAGAAACTTGGAACATTCCATCTCACCCTCTCCCTCTGAGAAAAGGAGCTAGAGATGGAGTTAATAATCATGTCTGTGTGATGAAGCCTTCCCTGAAGTCCCTAAAAGAGACTTTGAAGACATTCCAGGTTGGTGAACGCACCTACGCCATGGTAGGTGGAACACCTCACTTCTGTGAGGACCCATCCTGACCCTACCATGTATACTTTTCCATTTGGTTGGTCATCAGGATTCTCTGTAGTACCTTTTTTAATAAGCCAGTAAACATAGCATTTCCCTGCATTCTGTGAGCATCACAGCAAATACTGTACTTGAGGAGAAGCTCATGAGTCCTGATTTATAGCTTGGGGAAAGAGGATGGGAAACCTGGGGACTTACTATTGGTAACAAGTAGGGAGAAGTCTTGTGGGGCTGAGCTTTGGTTTCAGGTAGAGAGTGTTAGGACTGAGCTGAACTAAGACACTCAGCTGGTATCCATGGATGCTGCTGCCCACATTCAGAGTATGTCTTCCCTCTTCAGTTAAACCTCTGGAAGCAGCCTCACAGACCTGCCTAGAGGGGTATCTCCTAGGTGATCTCACAGTCAAGCTGACTGTGACTAACCATCATAACCGTTAACTGAACTTTGGCTTGGGATTAGAACAGAATTTCCAACAGTTCTGAAATGGCCTTAAACATATTTCTGCCATTTTGTACTATGTATTGGTGTCCAGCATTCTCAACACTGATGATTACAAAACCAAACTATCAATCATCTCTGAAAACCGATGAAGATGCTCTGTACCCTGCACTACTAAATATTCAGCCGAGATTTTGTTCTTTCTGTAAAAATGAACAAGCGTGTCATTATTGTGCAAATTTGGTTTCATCATTAATGGTAGATTTATATGCATATTGAAGAACTACTTTAAAACAAATTTATGATTTATTATCAGTAAATGTTTGATTCGTGTATCCGTTTTATATAACTATATTCTTGGAGTCATATGAAAACTTCTTGGTTGAAAAGGCTTGTGAGTAGAAAAAGTTTAAGAAGCCCCGTGCTAGAGAGCTGTCTGGGGAGCAAAGGCTGTAGTGTGGGGGTGTGCTTGGAAAAGCTGTTCTTTTACTCCCTTGTCTTGTTTCCATTCCTTTTCTTTTTAACACTCAATGTGTTATAGTGTAGATCTTACCTTGACTTTCTTTGCTTGAAGGCTCTAGGGCACAGCAAAATCTAGGCCAGAATTTAAACCAGAACCTGGAATAGGACTGACATTTGGAAATATGTGGATGAGAGCTACAAGTCACCTTTTGTAAGATGCTTTATGGGGCTATATATTACTGGGTGAGTTTACTTTTTCATATAATATCCTTTGGCCTCTGGCCAGTCTTATGCAGATGTTGTATCTCATCCCAGAAGTCCTGAGGAAAATCAAGGAAGGAACTGAATGTATCTGTGACAAATTGTAGAGGGAACCGAAGCCCATTTCCCTGTCTATCCTCCCTTTCCCCGTTCTTTTGAGTCAACAGAGGTGATCGCATATTCCCCTTAGGAAAACTAACTTCCAGAAGAGCTGGACCATTAGGGCTCGCCTCTTGGATAGTCCCCGTTTGTAGTCTTAGAAGTTCTGATTTTCAGTGGATACAAAGCAGGTTTCTCAGGACATCAGGGGTCTACTTATATCTCCTAGTCTGATGTGTGTCCCAGCAGCAGGTGCCAGCCTCTACTTTGATGGAACATACAACAGTAAGATAGTCTGATCTGAACTGGAGCTGACAGCTAGCATTTCTTATGGTCTTGACTGCCTGGATCCGTGAAAACTAAAAAAAAACAAAACAAAACAAAAAAAACAAACTAAAATTCTAAAGCATCCTGGCCTTTCTTATGTGCACCTTCTATATTTTGCATTTTTCTAAATACAGTACTCCACCGAATGCCATATACTCTGTTGCCGTTTACATAATTTATATTAGCAACCCTCACAGCTCTGTAAGGTAAAATACTGCCAACCTCACATTTACAGATGAGAATACTAAAGATACAGCAGAGCTTATAACTTGCTCAGGCTGGAGACCTTCCAAGATCACATGCTTGTAAGGGTCTAAGTTCTCACTGGAAACTGGGTTTCTCGGAGACTACAGTCTTATTTCTCCTGTATCAGCTTCTGAGTAATGCTCACTACATTTCTAAGCTAATTTTCAGACTTCTTGGTTCACTGTGTTATTTTTTTAAGGGTCAGCAATTAATGTAGGTTTTGTTGTTGTTTTCAGTTAAAACCCCAGGTACTCTATTTGTCAGTCAACATAGAACATGCATTTTTCTTCCATGTATGCAAAGTAAGTTTCCAGACTGGGGCAATATGAATGTGAAAATGGAACTGGGGAGATTTGGAAGAGCCAGCATTGCATTTCAAGTTCTAGTCCTGTAGGCTAAATGCACAAGGAAGATGCAAAATTTTGTAGTTGGATACCTATTACTCTAGCAAATACTTGAACTAATCAACTTACAAAGGGAAAAGGTCTCGGCAGCAGAGGTGGCTGTGGAGGTAGAAGCTCCTGCCACCAGGACTGAGAATCTGGCTTCAATTCCCAGACCCCCACGTGGTGGAAGGAGAAGAGTGACTCCCGTGGGCTGTCCTCTGACTTCCACAGCCATGTCATGGCATACATATGTCCACACACATACACACATGCATAAAGTAAATACATTGTTTTTTGACGAGAAAAGGTTTATATTCGCTCATAGTTTTGGGGTTTCAATCATAATTGGCTGGCCTCAAAGCTTTTGGGCCTGGGATGAGGTAGCGTGTTATAGAAGTATGAGGAGAAGCCAAACCACTCACTTCATGGCTGGGAAGCCAAAAAGAGAAATGAAGGGACCAGGATCCCACAGTCCTTTTCAGGGGCGTGCACTCAACAATCTAACTTCTCATCAGCTCCACGTCCTGAAAGCTCCACCACCTTCCAACCGTGCTTTCCTGAGGAACACCGTTTTCACACAGCCTTTGTGGGGCACTGAAGATCTAAACTACAGAACTTCCTCTTCTTGCCTCTATCTCCTAGTTCAGCTCACATCCTGGTCTTGCCTAGTGCCTCCTACCATATGGTGTACTGCAAATTAAACGCTCTTTTCCCAGAAAGCATGGCGGTAAACGGGAAGAAGGAGCCCAAGACAGGGACATAGTAGAAGACAGGTGTTGCCAAGGGGTAAATGGGGAAAACGGGGTACTTTAAACTGGGAGAAAGATTAGACGGGAGAGAATGGGTAGAGATGAATAATGCTTAGGTGGTATGAAAAAACAGAGGGAAATATATTAGTTCAAAAGTCTTCTGAAAAATACACATAGTGTATCTGTACACGAGTGCATGTGTACAGGAATCTCCCTTCGAGTTGTTGGTCAGGGTAGTTCAAGAGACTCCCAGAATTACACGGGCTCTTGCCACAGCCCTTGATTGCTCCCCAGAACTTGAAGATAAGACCCTATTGCTGAAGACAGGACCAGATTTGGAGCAATAGAGCTGGAGCTGACTTTGAAGCCTCCTCCCTAAAGACTAGCCCTCATAGTTGCTATACTATATACTATATAAGCTGCTAAAGGAGAAAAATCATTCTATCGTCCAACCCCAATTTTCAAGTCTAATAATCACAACAACGACCGGCACAACAATCTATATCTCTCTGCGAAGTAGTGGCACTTTTATCTTGGTGATAATCAACAGCTATCTAACTGAACTTAAAGCCCCCGCAGGGGGAGGAAACTCATGTGGTAGTGTAAATATAGCCAAATACATAACTGGAGAGATCCTAGATCCTAGAGAAAACCCTATGTCTGTCATATCCCAAGACAAATGTAATGTCTTACTGTATGCTAAATATTGATCTTTATATTTACAGACAAGTATACCTGTCACCACTCAGCTACTTTTTGCAACAGATAGAGACTACTACAGAGTCCCACAACTGATCAAACTCAGAATATGTCACAAAATGCCCAACCCAAAGTAATACATCTACAATGGACCCTCTACACCTAAGGTTCATGTAACATAGTGGAACAATGGAGAGAATACTAATGCATCTCTCAGTTCCAATCAGTGAAGCTTCCTCATGCAACAGTGGGTGATTAACACAGAAATCCACAACTGACCAAAATATAGAGAATAAAAGACTACAGAGTGAGTGTCCCTGGATAGGACTCCTGTATTAAACCTCACCCACTGAGGGACCGATACAGAAGAGGGGACAGAAAGATTTTAAGAGGCAGGAGTAGTAGATGACCACAAGGAAACAGTTTTCCAGACTTCTGAGAACTTACTCAATGGTGACAGCATGCACAAGACCCATGCAAACTCAAACCAGACAAAAACTGGGGAAATGGGTAGGAAGCCCCAATCTTATCCCTGAAACTATCGGCAGCTGATCACTTCTGGGTGAAGGAGAGTTGGTCTTCTTTAAGGGAGTGATGCTAGATAGGCTGACCAGGCTCCAGTGGATGTACTCACACTGAGGGACATCTGAGGATACAAACTTGACTCGACAGGCCTTAACATATATGACAGAATGCATGAAATCTGGTGGGGGGACTATGAGGGAGTGCAGATAGGGGAAGGGGTCTCAATGTGATTAAGATGAAATGCACAAAATGTCAATAAAATATATATTGAAAAAGCTCTTTTGCAATTATAATAACCCATTGCTCATTTGACACTCAGCTGGCTTTGGGCTTTTCTTTAAATATGTTGCACTATGTTACTTATCAAGGACACAAGAGGCACAGTCTACACTTACTATTCCTTCATCCCAAGCTGGTATTGTACACATTGTAGTTGCTCAGTCCATGGTCAAAGAATTCATAGTCAAGAAATGAATGAATTAGGAAGATTTCAGATTCAAAGTAGACCTGGATAGTATTAATAACATCTGACATTTTTAAAAGATCAGAAAGCATTTAGCAAACGTTCCTCATGCAGGCTTCTCAGAACATCACAGCCACCCAAAGAGAAAATGAGTTCAGAGAGGTTAAGTGACCTTCTCTGGAAACCCAGAACCTCTTACTCCAAAATTTATATATTTCTTTTATAGTTAGTTGACTAAGGATGGAAATGTGCAGACTGACTCTACCTGTAAACATCCTTACCAGTAGAGGGCGCAGGGACATGCATGTGCCTTGGAGAGGGAGGCATTTGCATGCTGGTCCAGCAACAGTGAGCTCAACCACATTATTAAATTTTTCTGTGCTTTATCTTTAAAATATTAATGATAATGCCCCTCTCCCCATTACTACCCGGTGGTCATAGGATTAAAAACTTCGTCGCTGACACACAGTTGGGGAACAATAACTCTCTTATGATCCTCACTAGGGGATCACAGAGGCATGGATATTAAATAGACATTGATTCATGGCTGATGCTTTAATAAATATTTGAAATCAGTGTGCATATAAGTGAAACTTAAAATACGAAGGGTCATGCTGAACAAAGATATAATACCCAGCAAGAAAGAGAGGAAGCAGATCAGAACCTCTCTGGAGTGAAGATCTTAAAACAGGGCATGCCGGTGGGCTCAGAAACTAAGAAAATAATAGTAGATGGTTGTCTGGACTGGGTGGGACAATCCTGTAATTCCAGGTGACCGGAAATATGAGGCAGGCGGATCATAAATTCAAGGCCTGACTGTAGTACAAAGTGAGTTAAAGGCCAGCCTGGGCTACAGAGATCCTGTCTCAAAAATTTCTTGAAAACAAAGAAAGAGGATTGGGGATATAGTTCAGTGGCAGAGTGCTTGCCTAGGATAAGTGAAGACCTTAAGTCAGTTCCCAGCACTGCCCCCCAAAAGCAGATCTCCCTCTCTCTCTCTCTCTCTCTCTCTCTCTCTCTCTCTCTCTCTCTCTCTCTCACACACACACATTGCATAGTAGAAAGATTTAAAAATTGTCACTGTCACTCTTTTTATGGCAAAAAGTGAAACCTACACACTTATTAGATACAGGAGTTTAATAGTTTATAATTGCTCCATTGAACACCAGGCAGCCATTACAGAAGAACACTGTAAATGGAAAGATGATCACAAAACAGCAGGCAAAATCCCAAAACACAATCAGCCTAAACCTTTTGTTTGAAAATATATTCAAAGCAGAAATCAAAATATTTAGGAATTTCCAAAGGAAAAGAGATTGTTCATAATTTTTCCCTTCCTGTTTGCTTAACATTTACCACTTTTGTCATAAAATAGTTTTCTTTTCTTTCACAGGGGCAGAATTGGGGTCTCATTTAACACTGCTTCCCAGCAAAGCTAGGACACTGATCATGTAAATTAAGTGAACTGTAATAAAGTGACTTGGAAGTTTCAAGGTAGTTAAAGTAATTAAAAACCTGACGAAATTTCAAAGTTGGTCACCAGGCTTTAACTTGGATATTGAGAGGATGCTGTAGACATCACCTCCCCTTTTTCAGAAGGCCAGAATTAAACTGTTCATGCAAACAGCCACGAGACCTGTTTGTCCCTCCCAGATGTAACCCGAAACCCTGTCCTATCTCGATTCTGGGTTGGCTGCACATCTCTGGACAGTGTGTATTTGCTCTCCACTATTTAATTTACTTTCCTAAACTTGAAATGGAGTGGAATTTCAATGTAGAGCTACCCATTAGTTAGCTCCAAGGGTAAATTTAAACCACTAATTAAATTAATCCGCTGATCTTAAGCACATTGCTTCTCCTGCAGAAAAGTGTGGCAAGGTTTCTTAGGTGTCACAGAGCTTAATTCAGTGTTGACTATTGTTCCATGCTGCAGGTTGTAAGTCACTCTAGCGGCCTAAAAGAAATC
Source organism: Eospalax fontanierii (assembly GCA_035773235.1). Taxonomy (NCBI): domain Eukaryota; kingdom Metazoa; phylum Chordata; class Mammalia; order Rodentia; family Spalacidae; genus Eospalax; species Eospalax fontanierii. Next base: position 62,365,750 of record CM069538.1, read on the forward strand.
CCCATAGGTCTTAACGTGGAGCAGAGGTACCCTGCCTTCACCATCCTATGAGCACCTGGTGGTGGGGTTGTGACTCTAGATCTAAAGGTCATTGCATCCTCGGGCAAGAGCCCATCTTTCTAGAAGACATAGTGGATGCCAAACAGTTGTTTATGAAATAATGGAAATAACGGTTCATATCGGTTATCGTTTATAGGTGAGCCACAAAAAAAAAAATTGCCAGGTGACAAGAAGGAAGCAAGAGCAAGACTATTTTAGCTCTCCTTGATCTTCATAGACACTGAACACATTTTCAGGGTCTGAATGAAAATTTTTACTGCTCTTCGCCAGGAGCACCATGAAGGGCAGGTGCTCACACGCTTGGGCAGAGGGGTGCCTGCCTTATCTTAGTGGCTGCTCGCTGTGTCTGCGAAAGAGCACTTAGTTAGCGATCCTTTGGGTGGGGACGTCCACGTAGGGGCGAGGACCTTCCCACGGAACGATTAAAAGGACTCATGTGTCAGGGTCCAGGGGTAACGCCGGATTCAGTTAACTCGCTCGCTGTCCGGATCTCTGCGTGGCTCTAGGCGATTGCCCTGCCCCATAACTCTTCCAAGAAGACGAGCCCACGCGGTTGGCGTCCCGGCTACTGTGCGCAACCCCAATTCTCCGCACCAGCGTGCTGGGGTGACGTGCTCGCCGCCCGCACCTGGCTTCCGCGCGCCCCGGGAGCCACCAACTCCGCCAGCGGGCAGCTGGGACGCTAGGGACAGGCGGGCCACCCCGCGCCCCACCCGCTCGCCGGCCTTCCTCCTCCTCTTCCTTCGCCTCCCGCCGCCTGCCTCCGCCTGCGGCTTTGTTTTCCTCCCAGGTCTCGTTCCCCACACGTGATACAGTGTTATTGCAAAGAGCGCTTCGCAGCGCGAGCGCGGGGCGCGCGCACCTATAAATACGGACCGCCGGCCCGGGAGCCCGCGCTCGAGCGCCCAGGAGCGGCCGGAGGGGAGCGAGCCAGGCGCGCGAGTGGGGCCCCGCCGCATCCCGCGCCCGAGCGCCCGGGGCCCAGCATGGCCCGCCCGCAGGAGGGCCGGGCCGCCGCGCTCGCCGCCCGCCCTGCCCTGCCCGGGTCGCCGCGGCTCGCGCGCGCCGCTTAGCACCCGCCGGCCGCCGCTCGCTTCCCGGGGCGCCGCGGGACTGACGCCGCAGACGGACACAATGGCGGCGGCGACCGCCACGGCGGGCACGACCGCCTGCAGCAGCGGCGGCTCCGACGCCGCGGGCCCCAGCGCGGCGCCGCCGCCGCCCGCCGCCGCGCCCGAGCCGCCCCGGAAGCCGCGCGTGGACCCGCGGCGCCGCCAGGCTGCCCTGTCGTTCCTCACCAACATCTCGCTGGACGGCCGGCCGCCGCCGCAGGACGCCGAGTGGGGCGGCGGCGAGGACGGCGGCGCGGCCAAGCCGGGCGCGCGGACTCGGCTCAGCCTGCCGGCGGCCGGCTGCGGCGCGCTCTCGGCTCCGGGCACCGCGGCGGCGCTCTGGACCGCCGGCCCCGGGCCGTGCCTCGCGCAGCCCTCGCCGCTGCCGGCCCTGGGTCCGCGGGCGTCGGGGGAGCTCTCGCAGCCGCCCCGCTCGGCGCCTGCCGCCGCCTGTGCTCAGCTGCAGCTGCCGGACGGGCCCGGGGGCGCCGGGCAGGAGGACTCGGAGGAAGACGATGCCTTCGGCAGCGTGCAGGTGCCGGCGGCCGCCTTCCTGGGCTCCGGGACCCCCGGGAGTGCGAGCGGCAGTCGGGGCCGCCTCAACTCGTTCACTCAGGGAATCCTGCCCATCGCCTTCTCCAGGCAAGCCTCGCAGAACTACTGCGTCCTGGAGCAGCCCGGCCAGGGCGGCGGCCCCAGCGCCTTGGAGCAGCTCCAGAGGTCCAGGTGAGTGTCTTAGACGCCGCGCGCGCCCGGCTCTGCCGTCCTCCCTGGGATCTCCCAGCGTCGGGACGCGGCCGCTCGCACCTCCCCGCGCCTGGTTGGATCTGGGTCTCCTGGCAAGAATCCTAATCCACTAGAGCTAACGAAAGGGGAAGAGGCCCAGGGAGCGTGTGGTTTACACGTGTGTGTGCACGAAGCCGGCGCTCGCCGAGCGGGAGAGCACAGAGTTCTTGCCTCGACCCGGGGTTTGGGGTTTGCAGGAACCCATTGAAAAGCGGCTTCCAAACATCCCGGGACTAGATCCTGAGCTTCCAGAAACCGGGTCCGGATCTAGAGGCGACGCCAGCTGCGGGGCTAGCAGCTGCGGGGTGCCGCGGGGAGGAGTGGGTGGGGCCAGGGTCGGGCGGCGCGCTGGAGCCCTAACCAGCAGCAGACATGTGCGAACCCCTCCAGAAAGTTTGTGAAGCCCAGGAAAATTGCTTTTTCCCTTGCTTTCCTAGAAAATGGCAAGTTCTTCTGACATTCCCTTGATCTGGGCCCAGGTTGTGCAGGACAGGGAGGAAATCCTGCTTGAGACTTTTCCATTCCAAGAAAATTGGCTTGCCGGTAGTTAAGTTTTCTGTATGCTTCCTAAAGTTTTCTGTATGCTTCCTTAAGTTGTCTGCAGGTATTTGGCATCTTAGCGAAACCGTGAAACGCTGAACACGTACTTATACGAGGAGATAGCTGGGGCTTATGCCATGTTAGGAACAGTTAGCCTTGTCTGTGAGATAGTGGAACTAGGTTGGTGCCTAAGCCTTATGGAACAGGTAGGGAGCTGCAGGTCTGCTCCCTCGGGAGTGAGTCCTCCCTTGTTAGCTAATAAGGCCTCCTATGAGGCTATAGCATTGACCATCTTGGTCAGCTACGGTAACTTAATACCTGAACCTCGGCCTCCCCTTCAGGGATAGGCCCTTGCCAACATTCTGTGGGATCAAGGCAAGGTAAGCAAGAACAGCCTCTGTTCCAGCCGTCCTGTACTGCTCCAATAAAGGCTGAGGCTTGCCCCAGTCTGGAAAAAAGGGTCTGCTGGATCTTAGCTTCCTCCCTTAATCAAGTGGGGAAGAACCAGCCAGTATTCCTCAGAAGTTTGCTGGCTTGCCAGTGGGTGAAACCAGAATTGTGGTGGTGCGGAGTATTGCAGTTGAAGTGGGTGTGGGCCTCGGGCAGGCGTGTGGAGCCTGGAGAAGCAGCCTTCTGAATCTACGGATGAATTGGCAACACTGGGCACAGGTGCCCTGGCATTTCCTGTCAGAGCACGAATCTCTCCCAAGAGAGAGGAGCGCACAGGCAGATGTGTGCACACTCAGCAGTTTCTGAGCAGATCTAGGTTACCCTTGACATCACTCCCTGGCTCATAGTGACTAGAGTTTGAGCTCAAGCCCAGCAGAGGGTTTTAACAGGCATTGTGGTAAGCATGCCCAGTGTGTTGTGTGGAGGGCAAATGTGCTGACAGCAGCTGGAGAGGAGATTCCCCCCTTCCCCCACCCCTCAATACACACACACCCACTCTGGGAAACTCATTCAGGGGATGCAGAGCATCCAGTATTTCTGAGCCAAAGAATATCTAATCCTAGCACCATGAACCTTTAGGATGGTTTATTGATCCTCCCATCTGAACACACTTCAAGATTCCTGGTAATTATTTGAGAGGGGCCAGCCTGGCTGTGGAGACCTTCTGAGGTGTGTTACTTTTAAGATCTCTGAAGAGTACTTTCACCTGCCTAGACCAAGTGTGACTTTAGCTATACTCACCTGAGTGCAACTCAGGAGCCAGCCCTCTGCTCCCCTTGCTCTCCTGGGATGCCTCGACTCTTTAGGAAAAGCACTGCCTTAGCAGATCTCAAATCTTTTTTTCTAGTGAATTTGAAGTTTCCTGTATTGAGTTTGTCAGGAGTATATGAAAATCATAACTTTAGGATCTAGACTCTTGAAACACTTTCTGACTTCTTCCCTCTGGACTTTGGTGGTACTGGAGGCATAGCCCAGGGCTCTGTGTATGCTGGGCAAGTCCTCTACCATTGAGTTATATCCTGCTCATCTGGACTCATAAAAATAGAATGAATTGCTCTGCCTTTCAGTGTTGAGCTGCCATTAGGCATAGGATTTCTGTGGTCTCGCCTGCTCATGAGTATATGCTCAGTAAATGTGAATCCACACAGTGGTCCCCATCCCTGCACACCTTGCTCGATACTTGATATCTAAGACCGTTGACCCTCACAGCTGCCTAATGTATGGATTCTTTCCCCGGTAAAGAAACAAAGGGCTGAGAGAGGTTGCCGTACTGTTTCAGACTGGCCTAGCTATGGAGAGACACCACGATCATGGACCCAATTTGAGCCAGGAGAAGAACCTGGTCTTTGCCATCCAAATCTGATGTCTTTCTCTTCTCTGCCACTCAGCCATAGCACTTTGAACACAGTAGGGCCATTGATAAATTTTGAGCTATTATCTGTAACTATTTGTCTGGGACTGTTTGTCTGTCGGTGCCCAGGATCCCACAGGCTCGTGACACTGATGTGATCCTCCACCCTTCCCTGGTGGTCTCCTTACATTTAACTTCTTGTTTGCTCCCACAGCTTTACTGCTGCTCCCTGGACTCCATTCTTTTGGAATGTCCAGGACTCCCAGGATCCTACCAGCTTTACAAAAGCGGCTCCATGCTGCCCTGGAGTCTCAGATGGAAGCCCACAGGGTGCTGTTGAGGCTTATGCTTGCAGTGCTTTCTCTCTGCTGGAGTAGCGAGCCCCATGTGGGGAAGGTGTTAATAGACGAAAGGGAGTACGGATTTAGGAAGTGTGTTTTAAGGCTTATTTTACTTTAAAAACATCATCTCAGGCTGCCGCTGGCAGCAGCTCTGGGTTGTTCCATTTCCAGGAGCTGTTGACTGGCAGACAGCCACCCAGAAGTGCAGTGTAGAGCCCAGGTGAGTGGATGCCAGCCAGAAGGGCTGAACAGTGACCGGGGTACTCTTTAAAAATAGCACAGGGCTCTGCCTTCTAGAACACCTGAGTTGGCTCCATGCAGAGTGAGGTCGTCCGTGAAAGCAGGCCATATGATGAAGAGTCCGTGTTCGAATGCAGGTGCTACCATGGCCATTATGCAATCCTGGGCAGGTGAATCAGCCCTTCTGAGACACTTTCCTTGGCCTGTGTCTTGAGTCCTTGCAGATGCCTTTTGCATTTAATAAAGCATTCTTATTGAATGCTAAATGTGCTCAAGGCTTCAGGGCTGTCCGCTGTTAACGTGGTTAACAGTACCTGGGGATCTGTTTCTCTGTTGTTGTTTTGTTTTGTATTTGAGACAGGGTCTCCCTATAGCCCCAGCTGACCTGGAACTCACTATATAGACCAGACAGGCTGCAATTTCACAGAGGTCTGCCTGCCTCTGCCTTCAGAATATTGGACTAAAGACATGTGCCATAACATCTAGCTAGTGATCTGTCTCTTAAAAAGCAGTCCGGGCAGGTAGATAGCCTTTGTCTATGATCCCAGCACTCTAGAGGTTAATGCAGGAGGATTGTGTTCAAGCCTGGGCTACAAAGTGAGAAACTTGTCTCAAAAACAAAGCAGGTAAAGGCAGGTGGTTCCTTTCCAACCAGGTCCCTGGGAAAGTGGAACTGCAGTGATCACTGTCCAGGAGTGTGATTTCTTCCTGGCCTAAGACTGAGGGCTGAGCTCAGGGATGTTAAGTAACCTGCTTAGAGTCACTTGGCCCTTCAGGATAGAGGTCAGCCTCTCCCTCTTCCCCCACTTCACTGTTCCCGTGCTACTCAGGGCTTCTGCCCACCTCTGTGCTGCCCCCTTGCGGTGGAAACTGGGCTCAGGTTATAAACTGTAATCTTGTTGATTTTACTAAAAAGAAAAATGCCAACTGTCCAGGAATGGAAAGCCAGGCTCTGGAAGGAGAGATGGCCATTCTTCTTTGCTTTGTGGCCGATTTCCTCAGCAGTCAGCAAACCCAAGTTGCCTATGAGCCATATTTCCAACAACACGAGTTTGGGAACCCAAAGCTGTGGTCCCAGGCAGAACCAGGCTCCAGGGGTATGTCCCAAGACTGAGTGACCACTGTATTCTTCAGGGGACTAAGACATCGGCCACGGCCGATGCAGCTCAGGTCCACCCACGGTTCTCAGAGTCACAGACCTGTAACGAGTGTCAGCTGGGGAGGCCAAATGAATAGGAAGCCTAGTGCTGGCTGGCCTTGGCCCGCCAGGGCTGCGCGTTTCACCTGTGGCCTTGTGCTCTCTGGGAGGGTGTAGAAGTCACCCTGGGCCTTCCTAGCTCTCCTAGCAGTGGGTACTTCTGGTACCTTAGCTGCTCCCTCATTGGGGAGTTGGGTTCAGGGGCTAAGGGTAGTGCCCTTGCAGGCAGAATAGGAGGAGACTGTGGCAGCTAGTGACCTGACCAGCATTGACTCCTGGGCTTTGGGCCTCAGTTTTCCCATGGAATTAAAGGCACAGGATTGATGAGCCTGCTGCCATTTCCTGGGCTAGGCTAGTATTCTAAGTATCTAAGTCCTATGGCCTCAGGGTGGGGTCTGGGAGTGGGGTCTGGCTTGGGGACATTCGATAACTAAACTGAAGAATTCAAAGCAGTGATTTTTGCTTATGGCTGTGCTTGAGAAACATGCATTAATGAATTGAGTGTGAATGACTAAAGTGTAGAATTTTATTTATTTTTTGGTACAAGGATTCAAACAGTAGCCCACTCTGGCCTCAAACTTGCTATGCAGCCAAAGATGACCCTGAACTTCAGATCCACATGCCTCCACCTCCTGAGTGCTAGGATTACAGGTGTGCACCACCATGCCCAATTGATGGGGTCCTGGGAATCAAATGCCTGGCTTTGTGCATGTTAGGCAAGCACTCTACCGACTGGCCTACAGCCCCAACCTCGTAGAACTTTAAATATCACCTTCAGCTCTGGCACCTGGGCAGGAGACTCACATTGGACCTCAAACCTCAAGAGGCGCTCCAAGCTGGAAGCCTTGGCCTGCATGAGGTGCCCATCCTCAGCCAACACCTCTCCCTCATTGAGGAAGTGAACCCAGGTAACCTTGACTGCCAGAGGGCCTCAGGTTTATAAAGTGCTTTTATAGCTGTGATTACAGTCCCAGCCAGGGATAAGACAGAAATCCAAGACCACATAATGAACAAAAGGTGACCTTAAGTGCTTTGTTATCTGTCAGATATGTAGAAGAAGAAACACGCATCATGGACTTGATGCATCGTATTGCTTGTTCATTCAACAAACACTAAGCATGAGTAATTTTGAGGTCCCACTGTGCTAATCCCAGGAAATGTAGACATAAAACCTGATTCCTCTCTGTGTTGAGTGGTGTAAGTAAATGCATGGATTTAGCACAGTGATGAGTAGTAGTTAGATGTGAGCTCTTGGTTTGAGCCTTGGAAGAGCAGGGGTGCCTACCTTCCCCTGGGAGACCTGGGACTCGCCCTTGGACACAGTATTTTTATTTAACACATATGTAGCTCTTTTGGGGGACTCAGTGGGTTCCTCTTTATAACAATCTGAGACCACATAGCAGTCCTGTTTTAAAGCACAGAGAGGTTAAGTAATTTGCCTGAGGTCCCTTATCCCATGTGTGGAGTCTGGTTTTGAAGCCTTTGGAATCTGCCAGTACCTACGTGTGATATAGTTTCTAATAAATGTCTTTTCTGTTAGCTTCAGCTCACCGATGTTGACCTAAATGACTTCAAAAGTCATTGTCCACCCAGATTCCTTTAGATTCCCACCTTTGTGTCATTCTGTATGCCAGGGGAAACTTTCTGTGACCACAGTAGCATCCACTTGGATGCTCTCAGCTGGCTTCTGCCCCTACCGCATCTCTTACTCCCAGGTACTGTTTGTCAGAGTACGGCACAGTGGGACTAGTTATGCTCACCATGCCTGTCTTCTTCCCTGACCCGATCGCCTGCCTCATTCTCGGGTCCTGTCCTTTGTTTGAACCCTCTGTGCCTCAGTGTCACCCTGGTCACCGGTCAGGGATCAGCACACTGTGGCCCACTGGCCTTTTACATGATTTCTTGGAAACGGACACACCCACTCATGTCTGGGTTGTCCTTGGCTGTCTATGCTAGGATGACGGATCTCAGAGTTACAGCAAGGACCAGGTGGCTGACAGAAGCCTCAGCTACTTATTCTCTGGCTTGTCCCAGCAAAAGCATGGTGCCTGTAGCCTGGCTGGGTGCTCAGTGCCCAGGACATGTGCAGGTGCCCCAGGCCTCTTTGTGCCCATCCTCACCGTCCAGACCATGGCTGTGCCCTGGAGGACACAGTGGCCTTCTGAGAGGCCCTCTGCTTTGGACACTTCACCCCTTCTCCCTGGCCTAGACCTTTCTAAACCCACATCTCATCGCGCCAGTGTTAAATTCTTTATATTTCTGACAAAGTGGCCTCTGTCTGGCTCTTGGTTGCTCCTGTCGCTTCCCCGTGCTGCTTTGGGCTGGCACACCTAGGACCGTCATAGCTGCTGTGAGAGAGTCTCTGGCACCACCCACGAGACTGAGATACCCCCTCCTTCCAGACGTGTCAGCCAACAGAACATGCCATCCCTCCCATTGACCTTCCTTCCCATCTCCTCTGTCATCAGGCCCCTGTGGATGGGTCTGTGAGGGAGTGGCTGTCACCAAAATGAACTGTCTTCTCTGTAGAGTGACCACAGGACCAAAACAAAACCCAGTTCCCTCACAGTGTCAGTAGGGAGGTCTGGTTCATTTTTGATAGTATCAGAGGTCAAACCAGGGTCTGGAACGTACTAGGCAAATGGTCTACAACTGAGAGCTGCATTCTCAGACCAGTAGAGAAATTAGATCCTGACACCAAACCTTCTCTTCAAAATCTTAGTCCGACCTTTTTTTTTCCCCACGACCCTCTAACCATGTGGCTGCCCCTGTCCCTGGCTTCCCAGGCCTCCCCTCTGTGCCCCATCCCCATCCCTTGTCACCCCAGCCCAAAATTAATTGGTGAACTAGGGTACTCACCACCTCCTTCGTCTCTCCTGTAGCCTGAGGGCCTGACCCTACCTTCACCAAGTCCTGGAGTAAGATGAGTCTCTCTGAGCCTGTACCATTGGACCCCCCCCACCCCAGCAGGCCGGACACTGGGATGGAGCACTCAACTCCCTCTACGTGCTCTGTGTTTGCATTTTCTTTCCAGCATCCCTATACAATAGGGATTCCATCCATTTTAGAGCTGAGGAGACTGAGGCTAAGTGGCTTTAGGAAACCTCCCCAAAGGCTCTTACAGTAATGGTAAGCTGGCATTGAACCTGGCCTCTGAGCTGGGTTTGCCAAAATGAAGTATTGTGGTATGGCTGGTGCCTGTATCACGGACATGGAGAGCTCGGAACCAGATGCTGACCTGAACTCTATTAGTGGGAGTGTTAACACCCCCAGGGGCCCACCAAACTATTAGTCAGGGCCCTTTCTGGCTTCCCGAGCACTGGGGTGCACTGAGGGCCACCCCATACATATGTATGTGTTCCATTCATCCCTGTGGGGATTGTGCACATGTCCCCATCAAAGGAACCATGAACCATGTTGAGAACCAGTTTCTGGAGTCTGCTGAACCAAGCACGGTGGTTCATGACTAATCTCAGTACTCTGAGGTAGAGGCAGTAGGACCAATGTGAGGTTAAGACCAGCCTGGGCTACATAGCAAGGCCCTGCCTCAAAACCACTTAAGAAAAAAAGGAAAAAGAAAAAGAATTTGCCAGATGTGAATCTCCTCCAGGATCACCATCCATTTCCTACCTCAAAGACAAGGAGTTATGGACATAGCTCAGTTGGTGGCTTGCTTGCTTAGCATGCAGGAAGCCCTAGGCCTGATCCTCAGCACCACAAAACAAAACAGAAACTGAACCTGTCTCCCCTATGATTTCAGCCTGTGTTCAGGTTTAAAACAAAATTTGTCTGGGCTGGATGGATGGCTCATGGGTTGAGAGCATGCACTCCCCTGCAGAGGATCTGAGTTTGGTTTCCAGTGTCCTCTTCAGGTGACTCTAACTCTATGGGATCTGACACCCTCTTCTGGCCTCCACAGGCAACTGCACTCATGTGTAAATACCCTACGTAGATAATTAAATAACAAAATCTTAACCTTCTTAGATACTGAAGCTGAAATCCTCTGCCTGTGTAAGAATCATAAAGTCATTAGTGTTTTTTCATTTATAAACTGCAGTATATGTTTTATTTTTACTTTGTTTTCAGAGGCCTCCAGGAATATAGAATCACAGTTTCCTGGATCCCCCTCTCTTTGTTAGTAGTATGGATAATTGCATGCTGGTTCATATTTAATGAGGTCATCATTAATGTGGTTCAGGATTTATTGCTGTTAAAAGTCATAGACAGAAGCTTATAAAGCTGGTGCTTTAGGACTTTGAATGTTGCAGTATTGTGGAAGGACCTGCTCTCATCCCTGCTTTAAAGAGCACCAGGTACTTAATTCAACAAGACTAATAAAATATTTGCAAGTGCCAAAGATCTGTGTGCCTAAAACATTGGTTTTTATTTTAAAACACGTTCCTCATTGTCCCAGTAATTTATAAAACCTTGTAGTTTTAGGAGTCGAGGACTGAAGAACAGAAAACCAACAATCTAGAAGTTTTTTGCTTAAAGGATGCTACATGGCCGACCTCAGTTTGAAAGCTGATTCACTGTGAACTCTGTTCTATTGAGTGAAGTTTGCTTTTGAAGGTTACACGGTGAAGAAGGGAGGTGACAGATGTAAGAGGTGATAGAAGTGTTCGATCCATCCATCTCAAAATAATGATGGCCATCGCAAATTTGACTAGTTTGGGATTTCATAGGGCTTTCATAGATACGTTTTCATTGAGAAGGTTCAGAGAAGGTAGCGGTTGTACAGATTAGCGACGAAGAATGATAAATGGTGGCGTCAAAATCTGTGTTTTCCAGTTCTTAGTTGAGAGTTTTAAAACACAAACCTTCTCCCAGAGTTACATCACGTAACCAAAGAAACAAAGGTTCCTCTTGAGTGTTGCAACATTTATTCTCCTTCCTGTATAAGTTTTCCCTTGTCTGTTTGTTAACCTCAAAAGAACAGAGATTTTAGGGCTGGACCTATGGGCCAGTCAGTCAAGGTCAGTGCTGTTGCTGTGGTTGGGGTTGACCCATCAAGCATACTGATTGCATGTGATATCCTCCTTGGTAGGCCAGCAGGGCCCCATTTGGAAGGAGTGGTAGAAAGGAGTGGCCGCTGGTGCCTGTCACCCTTCTCTGCCCTCAGCCTCTTTCTCATCAAAGTGGGTGAACAAAGAGACTGAGAAGGGAAAGAACCAGCTCAGTTGTGGAGTCCGATGGTCCTGCCACTTGGCAGTGCCTTCAGGCAGTTCAACAGCCCCCCAGCATCAGTGTTTCATCTGTAGGGTAGGAATAACAATTCCTGCCACTAGGGTGTATTAGTTGCTTCTCAGCAAGAAGAAACTTAAAGGAGGATTGTGATTGTTTCAGCTTACAGTCAGAGGGGACACAGCCCATCAGGGTGGGACGGCACAGCAGCAGATGTGTTAGGTGACTGGTCACATTGTGTCTGCAGTCAGGAATGGGAAAGAGATGAATGATTTCTTCCCCTCCCACCCCCTTCTTATTCAGTCTAGGACCTCAACCCATGGGATGGCACCTTTCACATTCAAGGTGGGTCTTCCGTCCTCAATTAAATCTTTCTAGAAACTTCCTAATAGCCACACTTAGAGGTATGTTTTCATGGTGATTTCCAATCCAGTTAAGTTCACCATATTAATTACCCTCACGGGAGTGTTGCAGTTATTCAAAGTAGAATGTGACGTTAGCATCACGGAACTCCTTGGATGGAAAACCCGAGTTATTCCCATTCAGAATTAACTGCATTCTACCGACCACATCTTGCACGTTCCAAGAAGTAGCAGAGAACTTGGGTCCTGTCTGGGACGGAAGGTTGGGATGGAGGCAGCCGAGAGCTGCAGTTGTGATGCTGGGAACAGCTAAAACGGTTTCTAATTTCATAAATGGTGGTTAAATCAGTGTTGGTGGGCTACCGTAAATTAGGTACAGATCCTGCTTTCCCAACACTGCATCCAGAATCACAGTGAGCTGGAGTGAATCCCAGTCGTCTAAGGGAAGGGATGAGGTGAAGCGTATCGTGCCTGTATGTGTGCGTGGTACACAGCAGATGCCCTGCCAGGAAGGTCCCTGTCGATCCCACCGGGCACTCTCAAGACAGTCTTAGCAGATGTACTTTTCTCAGTCCCTCTGTGGAAGTTGGGTCCTTGCTCTGTGGTCATGGACTGCCTGCTTGGCTTCCAGTGTCTGGACAGCATACTCTCTGTAGTGGGAGGGCTCTTTTGGGGGGTGCACAGGACAGTATGGCCCTGACACATGGAGTTTGAAAATCTGTGGCTGCTCCATTGTTGGCTGGTCCCAGTTTGCATGAAGCCCTCACCTACCCCCTTTACACTCCTGGCTAAACACTTAGCTTTGTTCGGGGCTCCTAGCTATAACCTGTTCGGCATTGGAGCAACAGCAGTTTCAGTATCAGTTCTACTCAGGTGTTTACGAGCCAGGCAGGGGAAGGGTGGATGTCCCAGTGCCTGCTCTAGAAGAGAAGCAGATTGGCTTCCTGTGTAGCAGAAGTTATGGGCCACCAGTCCTGAGGTGGGAGCTGGTGGCAGTCCTGGACCTGACTTTTGAACTGGGTATCCAGATAGTCTATGACATCATGGTGGGCACCTGGCACTGACACCCACTGGATGATCCCTTAGGGACAGTAAATCTCACTTCAGAGGGACCAGAGAAGCTGTTGAGCAGGGACAGGTGTAAATGGGCTTTTCAGAGATGCACCTGTGAGAGTTGCTCATGTTCCTGTAAGTGGTCCAAGTAAACTCATTGGTTTCCCCAAGCTGGGGAAACTCTTTCTTTGATCTGTCAATGCCCTCTCTGGGATGACTAAAAACAGACTCCCAGGAAGACACCACAATAGTCATATGCTTTTGTGGTACATTATTTTTGCTCTTGTGGTGTGTATGTGGATGAACAATGTCCATCCCCAATTCATGCCTACTTGAAATGGAGAATGGGACCTCATGTGGAAATAAAGTCTCTGTAGCTGATTACTTAGGATGGGGTCATGCTGGATCAGGGTGGTTCCAAGTCCAGTAACTACTGTCCTCCTAACAAGGCCATGTGAACACAGATCGAGAAGAGAGCAACATGGAACAGAGACAGGTTGATTTGATGAATCTACAGGCTAGAGGGGGTGCTGGCCATGCCGGAAGCTGGAAAAGCAAGAGAGATTCTCCCTGGAGCTTGTAGAGGAGCCAACTCTGCCCCACCTTGACTTTGGACTTTATCCTTCAGAATTGTGATTTGTCCCAGTGACCCATGGGAAAGATACATGGCCATAGGTCAGAGTCAGGGCTAGGATTCAGTTCTCTGCACAAAGGTACCCAACCTTCCTCCTCCTGGCCAGTGGGGATAGACAGAAGTTATATCACTAGAACAGAAACCTAAGGTAACTTCTGTAGAGAGGTTCTAGCCTATGATCTATTGGCCCCTTTGTTTCTCGGCCAGTGGCTGACAGCCTTCAAAGTGAGAGTATATGAAAGGGTAGAACCATTCACTTTGTGGCCAGGGAGGAAGAGAGGAAAGAGACTGGGGTCCCACCATCTCCCATAGAGCAAATCTCCCAACAATCCAAAGACCAGTGGGCCCTGCCTCCTGAAGACTGCACCACCTCCTGATAGCACCAACCAGGGCCCCTGCAAACCTTTAACACATGACCTTTGCTAAATTACAGCTAGTCAGGGCCTGTAGGTGACTAAGGCATGGAGTTTGGGGGTAGAAGGGGGGCATCTAAACTCCATACTGAATACTTAGGTATTTATTCAGTCTCTTGACATGACTTGGAGCAGAAGTTCTCTGAATGTTTTCCCTGAACTAACAATACCCAGGAACATCTTAGAAACATGATTTCCAAGCTGAAGACAGAGGGACATGCTTGTAATCCCAGCATTCGGGAGGCTTAGGCAGGAGGATCATGAGTTCAAGACCAGCCCAGGCTGCATATGAGACCTTGTCTTTAAAAAAAACCATAATTGCCAGGCTCCATCTCAGACCAGCTGAATTTGAAGCTCTAGGGGCTTTTTTTGAGTTTGGTGTTTTTTGAATTTGGAAATAGCCCCTTAGACAAACTTCATGGTCTAATATGTGTGGGTCTCCATCTCCAGCATGGCTGTTGTGCTCCAGCTGTCCCAGAGAATGGAGGATGATCTAACAGGCCCTCAGGTGGCTGGGAGTGCGACAGGAGGGATTCCTGGGAGACTGCGTCAGTGGGCAGTTCAGTTACTGAAACCAAGGCAGGGGTTTATATAGGGAGGCCCTTCTGGTCGTTACAGAAGGCGGGAAATTAAAGGTGGGATTGTTAGGTGAAGGCGGGAAGGTTGTAGGGCTAATGAGGAAATGAAACCCAAAAACCTGGTTCTGGTCTGGGGTGATCTTTGTGGGGGGAAAAGATGAAGCAACTGCTGAGAACTGCAGTGACTTCCTGGGACCTAGGTTATTGCATCAGGCAGAGCAGGCCAGACTCCTACCATCCCTTCGGAGTATCCGGGGTTGCTTGGCTTGCTCATTCCTTTTATGATAGACCCAGACCCCAGTCTGGAGCCTTTTTGTCCCTTCTGAAAGATGTGAAGGTGCTTGGTGCTTTATTATGAGACACTAACCCTTTACCTGGAAGCCTTCAGTGTAGCCCAAATCAGCAGAAGCGGTCTTTGGAGCGAGCTCTGCTGCGAGCCCAGGTGAGTGGCAGGGCAGATTCCAGGCTCCTTCTCTGCCCCTCCCAGTTCTTCCGGATTCTGCCCAGCTTCTTTCTTTAGCTTTCCTGCCCTCTCTTGTCTGCTGTTTCTGTTCCCTCATGGCAATTCTAAACCATTTCCTATTTATCTCTGTTTTAAGGTCCTAAAAGTATTCAAACAGATTTGTTGAAAGCTTTCTGCATTGTGCCAAATCCTGGGGGCACAAAAGTTCCCTAGAGAGATGAAGCCCCTCTCGCCACAGATCTTAGTGACTAGTGTGGGAGACAGCATGTGAGTGACTACTGTGGGAAAGGCAGCCATAAAACCACCAATAAATAACCTCCAGAGGTTTGGAGATGAGATACAGGGAGGGAGGCAGGCACTGAGGAAGCTCGGGGCTCCTGGTGTGCAGGCTGATTGCATGGCAGTGACATCCTGGCACAGGCGGAGGAGGTGGCATGATCTAGTGTTAGGAGTTTTTAAGATATGCTGTAGAGGGGAAAAAACTGTACACCCTAAGATGAACCTGTTTCTCACCGTCTCCCACTACACACAATAGTCTTATGTCTTTGTTCTCCTAATAGGTGGAGGAAATGTATCAGTAAGACTGTAAATAACTCTTTTGATTGAGGATGTGTAGATACGAAGGTCTCCTTTTTTCCTAAAATGGAGAATGTTTGTTTTATAGTTATTTCCCATTTATTTGGCTTAAAACGTCTAATATTACCTTCCTTTTAAAGTAAATGTTTAATATGCTAACCTCACAAACACACCCTAATCAGATTTCATTCATTAAATTGTAAAGACATGCAGTTTCCTTTCATTAAAGAAAAAAAATTCTGCCGGATGATCAGATTTTTCCAGACGATTGGTAGTTCGACTTGCACGTATTTGCCTTGATTCCCTAGGTGGGGAGGGCTGAGGCCCCTCAGAATGTGGGGGTCTGGTCTCTAAGAGCTCATGCTCCTAAATCAGTACTGAGTGTGGTGATCTCTTCTGTTCTGGGAATGGGGGGAGCGGGAGGGGGTGGTGACAGGGTCCCAGTGCTAGAAAAGCAGTTGGGTCTTTCCCTTGTTTGATTGCTGGTTTGTCCTGATAATGGTACACTCATTGAATGCTCACTTATTGAGCTTGTGGGGGCCTGTGGATATCACTTTCCCTCCCAGCACTGCCCTTGCCTTGCCGATGTGGCTTTAGGTGAGTTCCTTAATCTTCTTGAGCTTTCGTTGACATCTGTAAATGAGGAGATCACATTTAATAAGCAGCACCTCCCAGAGGGTATCAAGAGCAAATCTGATGATGTCATTCTCAGTGTCTGATGTGGTTAGCATAGAGTGGATACCCTCCTGTGCTCTGCAGATACTGTCATATCAATGAGGAACTGAGCTTGAAGAGGTTAGCTTTTCTCTCCATCCCTGAGCCAGCAGGGCTGGGATTCCACCTGGCTCCGAAGCCTGTGCCATCTGACATAGGGAGCATTTTATCTTTTTGAGTTTTGTGACCTTCCTAAGCAAAACCAGCTCTGCTTTAAGGCGTAGGTGCTGAACTCATTTACTGTCTAAGAATAAATGCTTGCCAGTGTCCAGCTCAGAGTTTGATGCTGTGACACAGAGACTGTGTCGGTGGGGAAGCTGCTGCCAGAGAAGGGTAACCAGGCCACGTTTTACAGTTTGACCCTGTTTGCTTCAGACACAAGTAATTCATGGAGGCCTGGCAGATTGGAAGCAACAGGAATGATATATTTCATTCCAGTCATCCTGCACACTATATTTCACAGAGCTGGAAAGAATTTAGCCTGCAGAGCTTAGCAAGAGGTGCGACGTTGGCGCTGGTTCTTTGGAGCCAGGGAACTAGAAGTCAAGATTGAAATGTAAGGAAATGAATAAGATACGTACGTGCTGGCTGGTGGAATCTGGCATACAAAGAAATATTTACATGGGAGTTCAGCATTCATTTTATATCGTCACAAATGGTCCCAGATGCCTGCGTTTTTAGACTCCTGAGCTGAGACTGACTGTGAGTTGGACAGCAAATGGCTTTGCCATTTGGAGTGTTGTTTGATATTTTTTCGAAGTTTCTTTTTATTTTCAAAAGGAAAAGAATGTGTACTACAGACCTGCAATACAGAACTTTTATAAGTGGTAATTAGCAGAGGATGCCCCGGGGAGGAAGTTCTCCAGTTTTCTGTTTATAACCCTGGCAGAAGTGATGGAAGTGACATTTTATTAGCATTGGCATCTTGCACCTCACTGGAAGTAGCTCATCCTCATGTAGGCATGTCCATCACTGGGAGCTCCATTTCCTTCAACCTCAGGACTCAGGAGAAGCACAGAGCATTTCTATCTGGACTGGGGAACCTCCTGTGGGCTGCATGTGGCAGGAATCTGGGATCATGGCATAGCAGAGGGCATCGTCCCCTATAGTTGAAATGCTGGGCTTTCATTTTGAGTCTTGGGTTTGGTCTCAACAG
The DNA here is from genome assembly GCA_035773235.1 of Eospalax fontanierii. Taxonomy (NCBI): domain Eukaryota; kingdom Metazoa; phylum Chordata; class Mammalia; order Rodentia; family Spalacidae; genus Eospalax; species Eospalax fontanierii. The sequence goes on from CM069538.1 coordinate 62,382,961, forward strand.
TGGGTCCTTATGTTACAGGTGATTTTTCTCACTGGATTTAAATGCCTTGTAAAATAAGGTTGGAATCATCCTGCACTTCAGCCTGTTCTGGAATACTTTCTGAGGGCTGCCATGTGGCAGTGTGAGATGACTTCCTTATAGTTGTCAGAGGGTCGCCTGGATGACTGGGAGAATAGAATTTTGTTCTGGCTCTGATGCTGGGATGCTGTCAGACTTTGGTAAGAATCTCTCTGAACTCAGCCTGGAAAAGAGCAAGGCACTGTGAGATCACAGTTGGAAGTCGGTGTGATTGAACTGCCCTGGAAGTGGGCTCCAGGGAGGTCCTACCACTACTCAGAGTATTTACTAGTTCCTTTTCTTGTTTCTGTGACCAAATATCAACAAGAAGCAACTTGGTGGGACGAGGTGGGGGTTGGGGGTGGTATTGAGCTCAGAGTTTGAGGGAATACAGTCTATCGTGGTGGGAAGGCATGGTGGCAGGAGCTGGTCACCTTGTGGCCCCAATCAGGAAGCAGAGAGAGAGGCATGCTGGTGCTCTGATCACTTTCAGTCTGGGACCCCATAGGATGGTGCTCCTCTTACTCAGAGTGGGACTTCTCTCCTCAGTTAAACCTCTCTGGAATCACCGCGATAGCCACGCTTAGAGATGTGTTTCCATGGTGATTCTTAAACCAGTCAACAGTGAAGATTATCCACAGCTGGGCCTTGGTGTTGTCCACTGTGACTGGGTCATGGACTCTCAGGTAGATGAGAAGGTCATTCTGTGTACACTGATGAAAGGATGAGAATGCTTGACTTTGGTTCCCTGCTGATGACGACCAAAGGCTTCCCAGCAGAGAACAGAAGACCCAGAGAGCAGAGGGCACCAACACTCTGTATTTGAAGTTTTTTTTTTTTAGCCTTTCCTCTTGAGGGCCAGAACTCTGTCCATCAGTGCCTATACATTACAAGATTATGGGAGTGTACTGCCATGCCTGGCTTTTTACATGGGTGCTGGGGATCCAAACTCAGGTCTTCATACTTGTCCTCAGCCCTGTTTTACTTTATTTATAAATTGTTCCAAGTCCCAGACATAGAGTTAGCAAAGCCTGGACTTGAGCCTAAGAAGTGGCTCAGTATTTGTAGCAACTTGATGAAGTAAATAATAACACTTTAGTGTGTTGCCATTTAAAAATTTTATGCTAGAAATTAGAGATGAAGGAGGAATTTTTAGCAAGTAAGTTAGTTTACAAATACAGAATTTGTGTATTTGTGATTTTCCACCTGGTACTGGGGACCTAAGCCAGGGCCTAGTGCTTGCTAAGCAACATCCCCAACCCCCAGAACTCATGAATAATGAATGAGTCTGTGTATTTTATACAAATATTTATTACTGTGTTTGATGGGCACCTGGGGACTTCTTGGGTCAGGGTACTTGGAAAGAGTCACCCTTTCCCATACAAAGGCCTGCCTCCTTCATTCCTCACCAGCCCTTGGAGGTGGGAAAGTCCGGTTTTATCTTCTTCCATTTGTGGATGGGGACACCAGGAAGGAAGGTGCTCACATGGCCGAGGGTTACATAGCAAAGTAAGAATCTGACCTGACTGCAGTCTGCTTTCCTCCTGCGACGGTGTGCCAGCAAAGGAGGTCCAGGATAGAAAGAATGCCTTAGGTGGTAAGATTTAAAAGCTGGCTTTGTGTCTTGATGCCATCTAAAATATTACCTTCCTCGTAACCACTTCCCTATGCTCTAATAGCCTTGAGCGTAAGAGTGGATTTTGTCGACCTTGCCTCTGGACCTTGGGAAAATTTATAAAATTAAACAGGATTGGAGAGATGGTTCAGTTGGTAAAGTGCTTGCCATACAAGCATGAGGACCTGAGTTTGGATCCCCATCACCCATGTAAAAAGCTGGGCACTATAGTGCACTCCTGTAGTCCAGTGCTGGGAGGCGCTGACAGGCCTATCCCTGGGACTCACTGGCCAGCCAGCCTAGCCTAATTGGTGAGTCCCAGGTCCCAGTGAGGGAACCTGTTCCAAAAAAAACCAAGGTGGAAGAGGTACTGAAGAAGACGTTGCGTGTTGATTTTTAGCCTCTGTATGTACTTGCACACCTACGCACACATGTGCAAGCACAGAGAGAAATAAACTAATATCTTTCTGAATCTTGGTTTCCTATTTGTAAAATAACCCCAATAGTGAGATTAATGTGAGACAAAGTCCAACACTCACCCTCTGTATTTTAACCAGGACCATGCTGAGTGTGCTAAGTACTCAGGAGTTGTTGCCTGACTGACTCATCAACATCAGCCCACAGTAAATGCTGGACATGGTACTGTGAAGATATCACTATACGGATCCTAGCCAAAGAGGAAATTTCCCAAGTCTTTGATGTGTGAGTTACATAGTCCAAGCCTGGGAAATCTGTGTAGAACTTCATTTACTCAGTTTGACTGTCAGCAATTAGCAGACTAAACTGGTGTCATTTTTTTGTTAAGTGACCATCAATCAGATGAGTGAATTTTACTGAGCACCTGCTGGGTTTGATTTAATAGTCCCTGACTGGAACCTGTAAAGTGATAGAAGATGAGACGTCACAAAGAAGAGCAAATTTCATTTCTATGTCACTCCCAAACTAGATTTATATGTTTAACCAACCTACCACTGTTCCTTCCCTCCCTCTGCCTCCTAGCAGCAGTCCAAAGCAGGCCCACGCCCTACAGGGGTGGGAAAGAAAGCCATGTTGTATCAGGGGCTTTAGACTAACTGCTTTCCTGACCCAGGTGGACCTCAGACAGCCAGCCCATCCACTGTGTGTAATGCCTCTCCGGAGAAAATAGAAGACAGTTTCAAGGGATGTAGTTATTTCCCACATCTGTATAATTAAGATAGTAGTTTGGGAAACTGATGGCCCTTTCTTCTTTGTGCATGCCTACTATCTACATTTCCTCCCTTTTTTGACCTTACTCTTACAGCTATGTGGCACAAAATTAACCCTTTGGAGGATATTGCCATCGGGGATAAATCAGTAGGCTCTTGAACTGTGAGAGGCAGCCTAGGAAATCCCTCTAGGGTCTTCAGTTCTTCCAGTCCTAGGGACCAAGGGGAGCTTTCCTAGTTCACGTTTGCCCTGTTCTTTACCATTAAATTGCTTGGCCTAACCTGCTTACATGCTTACAGAAGTGCTGTTGGCAGAAACCCTTATTTCATTGAGAGAAAGGGCACTGTCTCATAAGCATGCATTTTAGAATATGTTTTAAATAGACCTTGTACCCTAGATGAGGTTGCCCTCCCCCACGCGCTGCAAATACAGTGGAACAAGAGATTCTTTCTTCTGTGTCTGTTGATTTTGCCCCAGGTCATGGCACGAGATAGTCTACTAAATAGAATCCAGTCAAATAATCCCCCAACTGTGTAAGCTTATAAAAGACATCTGTTTAAGTTTAAAAATAAATAATTAACACACATGCCTAGACAAAAGGTTATTGCTCCTAGTGAGATTAAAATTCGTCGCTGGCGCGGAGGTTCTTTGCATTTGTCTCAAAAGAATCTTTTTTTATTTCATCTAAAGATAAAAATTGAGGCAAAGAAAATGATGGTTTGATTTTTTTAAAATTATTCTTAAACAAAATAAAACATTGGCAAGTTACGTAGTTACAGTACCCTTCATGGCCCTGAATTCTTTTCTTTGCTCTTGGAGACTCATAAGGCAGGTCTGTCTATTGCTGCTTTGATCATTTTTAAGAGAATATTAGCCCAAGCAAGAACTTTTGAAAATAGATTGGTTCTTAAATAGGGATTTTTGACAGATGATGGGTAACTAAATGCTTAATTTTAGAAACAGTAGATATGGCTAGGGAGATGTTTCAGTAGGTAAAGCACTTACTGAACAAATACGAGGACCTGAGTTCAAATTCCCAGAACCTATGTATAAAAGCTGGGTGAGTTAACATGCATCTGCAATCCCTGTGCTGTGTCATACGGTGAGATGGGACATGGAGACAAGAAAATCCCTGGAAACTCTCAGGCCCTCTGGTCTGTTACATTTATGAACAACAAAGACCTTTCCTTCTACAAGGTTGAAAGTCAGGACCAACATCTGATGCTGTCCTCTGATCTCCACATGCATGTCATGGCATGTGCCTACATCATACATGAATACACACAGCCACAGTATAACATGCAGCACACATACAGCCTCTCCCCTGTCCCCCAAGGAAATGACAAAGACATAGCTAGTAGAGTTGTGTTTGACAAGATGCCATGACGAGTCAAGAGCTGGGCAACAGAGCATGTATAGAAAGAACTAGAGACCACTGGATGACTGTGTGACGTCCTGGCAGCATATACGTGACTTGCCAGGCATTTCAGTGGCTCTGCTTACAGGGACTTTGAGCACTTTGCTGTTTGAAGTCAGCACAAGGCCAGGTGTGGGAAGGTGCTCATGGTCATTCTTGCCTGATGTGCTTTGTAGGAATTCTTAGGGTTTGAATGTGAAACGTCTGCCACAGGCTCATGTGTGTGAACACACGGTCCTCAGCTGGTGGTCCTGTGGTGGGAGGTCGTGGAAACTTCAGGATATAGAACTGGCAGGCCCAAGTCACTAAGGGTGAGCTTTTCATGCCACAGCCCAGCACTACTTCCTGTTTTGCCTGTATTCATGATTTGCCAAGGTGTGAACAAACGTCCAGCTTCCACTGCCACAGTTGGAGACATCCCAGCTGCCTTCAATACCATGATGAGTTGATAATTCCCTGAAACTATGACCCGAAACAAGTCCTTCTTTCCTTAACCTGTTGCTGTCAGGCTTTCTGTCACAGTGAGGTGAAAGTAGCTGACAGAGGGCCAATATGTCCCATTCAGTTGTCATTCTGAGGTTCCACTATTGGTTAAAATTCCTTCTTTGAGAGTCTACAGCGGTCAGTCACAATGGTATGCATCCTGTAGTCCCAGGCACTTGGGAGGCCAAGGAAGGAAAAATCCCTTTGATCCTAGGAGTGTGAAGTGAACTGGGTGTCATAGTGAGAACTTGCTAAAAAATACTACTTTGAAAATGTCAAAAACAGTAGTAAATTCACTGTAGCTGTCATGTCTTGCCCATTTGCCCCTACAGTGCCTGACTGGTGCTTTGTGTCAGGTACTATGCTCCAGAAAGGTTGTATCTAAATTGTAGTCCTGTTAAACATGAATGTTGAGTCAGTAATCATATCATTGCTAATTTGGTGTGCTTACTCCTTGGGTGGGCTATCTTCGTCTAGCCATCCATCTGTCCAGATTTCTTTAACTTAGACTGAGTACCAGACCCTAGAATAGGCTGAAGAGATGAAGAGCAACCCTGCCCTTGTGGAATTTGAGGACTAACGTCCTAGTGTCTCCATGTGTGTATATGGCACTCTGCTTTGTTCGTGAGTTGCTTTCTTTTTCACTTAAAAACCACTTTGGGACTGGAGAGATGGCTCAGCAGTTACAATCACTCGTAACTCTTACAGGGGACCCGGGTTTGGTCCTAAGCATACGCATGGGTGCTTATAACCACCTGTCACTCCAGTTCCAGGTGATCTAATGCCCTTTTGTTCTCTTCAGGCATCTGCACACAGGGTTCACATAAACTGGCACAGACAGACACACACATACACTTTTAAAAACCTTTAAATGTTGCCTCTTTTTTTTCTTAAAGAAAAGACCGTCTTTGGGCTGAAGAGATGGCTCAGCTATTAAGAGTACTGACTGCTCTTACAGAGGACCCAGGTTCAGTTCCCAGCACCCAGATGGTGACTAACAGTTGTCTGTAACTCCAGTTCCAGAGGATCTGACACCCTCATCTGACCTCCATGGGCACTGTATGATACAGCAGGTGCACTTACACACATGCAGGCAACATACTCATACATATAAAAATAAATACAATTTAAAAAGAAAGATCATCTTTAGGTAAGAGGCAGATGCTAGAGATTTAACTCAGCCTCACACATGCTAAGCACATGCTATACTACACACACATCCCTGATCACATTTTGAAAGTACCAGGCAAGCACAAGGTGGTAACACACATCCGTAATTCTGGCACTCAGAAAGTTAAGAAGTTTGCAAGTTGGAGGCCAACCTGTGCTACTTAACAAGACCCTGCCTCAGAAAAACAAACACAAAGTCCCAAGAGAACATAAGGAAGTGCTTTCTTTTGTAATACGGATGCATTGTAGTCTTTTTAAGATAGATATTCATGGCTCAGACAGCGGGCTGTTTGAGGTTCCAAGTCCCTCCACGGACCTACAGCTAGGAGACACTCCTGGACACTTCTGCATTCATTTGTTTCAGGACATGTTTATTAAAGCTATGTATATCCAAGGGCATAGATGGCCCAACAAACTGTCCTTGATTTTCACCCTCAGGGAGCTTACTGTCCTGGGCAGGAGGCAAACAAGTGAATAAACAAATACAAAGGGAAGTAACAGGAAGTAGCAGAATGAAGTGCTTCTGTTGGGTGGAGTCAGGGAGACCAATCTTGAAGGAAGTATCTAAGGCTGCTTCCAGCATGTGAGGAGAGGGGAGGAAAGAGTTCCAAGGCCAAGTGCTGAGAACGAGCATGTTCTCATTCTCAGAAAGAAATGAGAGTTCTGAGAAGTGTCTGCAGCAGGGAGAAGCAGACAAGGCTTCCCTTCCCCCCCACATATACATGGGGTTGGGAGAAGACCCCAATATTTAAAAGCAAGTACTTAGAAATGTGAGCAGTAGCTCTATTCTTTAAGGTCCTGTTAATCTTCATTTTTCTGGTGCAAAAACTGGAGCCCAGAGAGCTTGTCGGATGCACTGAAACATCAGGACCAGGAGGTTAGTATGCTGCTGAGAGGTGGAGGTCTTTAACCATCATACGTGACATCTTGGGTTCCATAGCCAGCATGGTGGGCTTTCATCACAAGGAGGTTGAATTGTTTCAGAAACTTTCACCTTGAAGTCTCTGAAGGTGTTTTCATTTCATACCATCTGGAAACAGCATCAGTAATGGATTTCACTTGGTAGGTTAGGATTGGGAGAACTCTTTTCTTGGGTCCACACATGCCAGTCCTGTGGCTTTTGGCCTGTGCACATCTGACCTAGAAGGCGCCCTCCCACGAGCCGTACAGCCAGCTGTTGGTGGTAGCACATGGATACTTTTGTGCTTTCTTAACATCTGTGCAGGAGTAACAATGTGGTTCTTCTGTGGAGGCTTAGCTCAAGAACATGCTCCTGAGAAAGAGCAGTTTGCTGCCAGGAGAGGAGATATATCTGTGTTCTGGAAGCTGCCCTAGGCTTCTAAAAATCTGAGGAGAAAGGGCAAAGCAGCATGATATTAAAAATTGTTTTCTGGATAATTAAAATATTTTTAAAATTAAAATACATCAAATTCACCATCTTTTGCACACTTTTAAGTATACAGCTCAGTAGCATTGAATATTCGTGCTGTTGCACAATCAATCCCCAAACTCTTTGTATCTTACAGAACTGAAATTCTGGACTCACTCAGCAAACTCTCCTGATTTCTCTTGGCCCAGCATTTTCAAGGGTCATTTACATGAAGCATATGTCAAAAGTCCCTTTTTTATTGTATGCCTATGCTGCTTTTTGTGTATCCATTCACCTATCATCGGGTGGCATGTGGGTGGATGTCTTCCACCTTTTGGCTGTTAGAAGTGATGCTGCTGTGGGCATGTGTGCACCGTCCTGAAATGTTTGCTCTTTCCCATCTGTCTGGGCACCACCTAACACAAGGGGTGTTGCAGAGAGAAGGGGAAGGCTGTTTGAATGCATGCTCCTTTATGATGCCCAAGAATTCACACTTCAAGAGAAATGAGGCATTTTCTGTCTATTGGAAGTACTGGGAGTGTGTGTGTGTGTGTGTGTAACTAAAGTGCCACAACTTTTTTAGTATAAACTTTTTATTGTATATATTGTATATTTATTTAATAGGCTTTGTGCCTGTTATGTTTATAAAATTGCCAGATTTCTTTTTATTCATGTGGGTGTGTTGTACATCACATATATAATGCTTACTCCTGTGGGTGTGTGCACATGCATGTGGATGTGTCTTGAGTCCACATCAAGTGTCTTCCTCAAATACTCTCCACCTTCTTTTTTTTGAGTCTGGATTTCTCAGCTGAACCTGGAACTCACCAGTTTGATAGACTGACTGGTCCTGAGCTCCAGGGATCCACCTCTCTCTGTCTCCCAAGCTCTCGGATTACATATGTGACTTTTTATATGGGTGCTGGGGATGCAGACTCAGGTCCTCATGCTTACATGACACTTTGCCAAATGAGCCATCTCCCCGGCTCCTATGGTTGATACCATAATAATAGTGTCTACACATATATGTATACATACATATATATATTTATATATCCTATAGTATGACTACGTGATTTTTAATGCTATGTATTTTTCCTTTGATATCTAAGAATCAGGAAAAAAACACAAAGAAATTCAGACTACCCATAACTCTAGCATCCAGAGATGACCAGTTACGTTTTAATTTGCAGCATGCACATGTGGATGGGTTACATGCTGTCAGTTATAATATATTGTGTTCCTATCCATTCAGCTGTTTTTTTTTTTAATTAGGGACTAGACCGTGTGTGTGTGTGTGAGAGAGAGAAGAGAGAGAGAGAGAGAGAGAGAGAGAGTGTTTCTTTTATTAATGAACTGGTAGAGCACCAGAATCCTCCTCATTTACGAAGGCCCACACTGTGTGTGGTAGGGAGGGTCTGCATTCTGGGGGAGTATGAAGGGGGGGGCCTGCAGAGTCTGTGCCACACATGAGTTCTCTGCTGGGTGTCTTAACAGAATGGAGCAGTGGTTTCCTCTCTCTCACTTCATAGAAAAGCCAGCCAGGAGAAGGGACTTTGAATGACTTCACCAGGAAGTCAGGAGATGGAAATAGAAACCAGATCACTCCCTCCCTGCCTTGTGTTTGTTTCACCTGATAGGACTTCAAGATCATTATCAGCGGAAATGATTTCCCCTAACCTCCTGGGAGCACACTGTAATATTTTTTATGCTTGTTTAATTGTAATTTTTACTCTGATTTTTCTTTTTTAATTAAATATAAATGAAAACGTCTCAGGCTTCTTCTGGAGACTTTGTGGGTCTTTCTTCCTGTATGACAGAAACTTGTGTGGCCGCAGCACTATGAGAACTGGGTCGTGTTGACAGGACAGGTCCCTCACCCACTGTCCTCAGTTCCCCTGTGGAGAATTCTCAGACTGGCCGGCCCAGCAGTGGACCAGTGTTTTTAAAAGCTGTTTGGAAATTGAGGCTTGTTTTTATTTATTAGAAGCTTCTTTCTGTAGTTTTATTAGTGTGTTCAAAGTCCATTTCCAAAGGTAACATTCATGTAGAAATCTCATTGGTTAGATTCTATAGATTATAGTCTGTGTGGTGCTCTTCTGGCAAGGACCCTGTTGTACAGGATGCAAGCTCCTGGTCCATTTCTACACTTCTAGCTACCCTTAAACCCCACGGAGGAGGTAAGCTAGCAGCTCAGAGTGCCACCAGCTGCTGGGAAGACTAGACACCGACCTCCTGTGGCTGCCTCTCCTCTTTTCACACTGGAGGCCTCTCCACCCCCCAGCGACAGCTCCAACCCTAGGCAGCAGATGGGCCTGATGCTAGTTTGAAATGAGAAAGTACAGTAAAAACCAAGTGTAGAATTCATACCCCAGTGTTGCCACGGACCGTTGTTTCTCGTGATGATAGTACCCCAGAATTCGAGGATTGAAACTGCCTCCACCCAGCCCAGGCTTCTAAGGTTCATATCTTACAACCCTAGTCATTCCATCTCACTTGGTTAAAGCTTAGCCTCCCCGCCCCCCCCCCTTGGTGAAATAAAACTTCCCCTTGAAAATAAGCTTTGAAGTTGGAGGTAAAAGAGCTTACTTTCATACATGGCAAAACAGCCTGAAAGAGCTTTGCTGCTTTTGAAATAGACTTCAGGAGGATGATGAGAATTTGAAAGGAGCAGAAGGGGACAGATGTCCTGTCCCTAGAGTAAGTATTGAGGGGATTTGAAGTAGTGTGAGCCTTAGAGGCTCTAAGGCACCTTTGAAAACCAAATGTTTGCAGAGTTAGAAATGCTAATTACCTTCTCTGATCCTGGTGCTTATCAAACTGTTGCACTCTTAACCTACAAATCTGGAAAACTTATATATTACAAAAAATCCCCAGTGGTTCCCCCAGGATCCTGGCCAGTTCTTCTGTGGGGTAGGTGGGTCATGCCTGGATGACACCATGACCCTGGTCTTCAGGCCCAGCAGGAGCAGGCAGCAAGCCTTGTGAGAGGGTAAGATGGCCAGGCAGTCCTTTGTTCCTGACAGCTACCTTCTTTAGAAGGCAGACTGACATCCTCCTGGGTACAGTGAATTGATGGCTCCAAAAGAGGCAAGAATAAGCTCCTTGAAGACCTTGAACTTCTCCCCATCCACCATTTCTTGGCTCTGCGGCCTTGGGCAAGGTGTGTGCCCCATGGGAGCTTCAGTTTCTTATTTGCAAAATGGGACCCAAGAGCACTAATGTTGAGGTGCTGTGAGAATTTAACATAGAGCCATCCGTAAAGCCTATAGTCGGGTACCTGGTATAAATCATTCTTCAAGGGAGCCAGCACAGGTAACTAGGGCCTGCCTGTATATGATCTGTTGTGTGAAGAAGGTCTATCTGACCACATGCAAAATGAAGTCCCCATTCTGCCACACCTTTCCTCTGGCCTCTGATGAGTGTGATGGACAGGGTTGCTTCTGAGCCTTGCCTGTATGGGAGTTCCAAGTCCCTCAGGTGACCAGTAACATCTCTAGTCCATTTATAGCCTTATGCTTGCTATTGCTGTAATAGCTGAAGCCAGCCAAACTGCTGGGATTTTATGAATCCAGAAAAATGGACTCTTGATGATTACAAGGCCTTGAATTTCAGAGCCAATTTAATAGGCATAATTCAGCATCAGAAAGTCTGGCATGTCCTGATGCTCCACAGCCTCAGGTTCAATGGGCTTAAAAAAATCTAGTCTGAGCTTGGGGCCAGAACCAGAAGGAGGGACTGCTGAGCTTTGTAGAGAAAGGGTGGGGACAATATGCTTGCTATTCCCTTACAGATGAGATTAGGAGCAAGGGTGAAGATACTGACCATGTGAGCTGTGTGCTTGGGCATGTTCTCCCCGCCCAGGTGAGTGATCTCTAGGATTCCTCCCCACACAGCACCCAGGAAATCTCTGATTTCCAGCTCCATGTCGCCACCTTGGGCTAGGCTAAAGTCCTCCTTATTCATTGCCCTCCTCCTTTTTGTAATTAGCTCTGACTGTGTCTGCTTACCAGATTATTCGTCAGCCTCGAGTCCCTCGCCCCGTGTAGTGGGTGCTTAGTAAAGGAAGGGTGGCTGACTGAATGGCGAATGAAGGAAAGTTTAACTTCCAATGACTGTCCCAGAGTGGTGAGGGTGGGACCGCGCATGTGCCTTGACCCCCTCCCCTGGAACATGCTATTATCTACCTAGCCCATCTTTATAAGTTTCTTGGTGAGGTTTCATAAAGTTCATTTTGCTATCCTAGTTTTCCCTTTAAGTCAAATCTTTAGGAATCTACCTATTTTCCAGAGAAGGCCTCATCTCTTGCTGTTGCCTCTCAACTCTCCCCAAGATCCCTACACTCCCTGAAACTCTGCAGCTTGAGTCTGTCCCCACCGGACATAGACAAAGCTTCAACTAATAAGGGACACTGTGAACTTCCCATGACCCCATCAGATTCACATGCCTGAGGAACTTACCTGTAGCCCAAGCCCTGGCCTCTAAGTACTGACTGAAGTTTTAACCATTGCCTAGAACTGTGTTCATACTGGGTCATATGTTACCTGGAAGGACTGAGTCTTAAATTTCTTAGTATTTCTTCAGATTCCCAACACCTGACTCTGCCAGTTATGCATGTGTGGTGGTCACACTGATACTGCCAGCTTGCTTACTCACACAGAGTCAGTTCAGTCTAGGTCTCTGCCCTTCCCAAACCCTATTGCTACCCCAGTGGACGCCACTCCTTGCATTACAAAGTAATCATTTCTAATCTTTTCCAGTATCATTTGGTCTATCTGAGGAGAGAGAAAATACACTGATGGGTACACACATTACATACTACATCTGACTTTAGAAGTTCACAGAACCTCCTAGAAGGTTCAGGGATCCTGGTTAAAGGATCTTACCCTAAAGAGTCACATTCTCAAACACTATTAGGAAAATAAATGTTACTTGATCACATTTATTTGAACTTACTGCTTTACAGTAAGTTCTTGGTCATTAAGAATACATTCTTGGGGCTAGAGAGATGACTTAGTGGTTACGAACACTTGTTGCTTTTACAACAGACAAGAGTTCAGTTCCCAGCGTCCATGTTGGGTGGCTTATAGCTGTCTATAACACCAACTGTGAGGGAACTGATGTACCTTTTGAGCCTTTATGTGCAAGCACATACACACCCATGAACACATTAAAATAAAATTAATTTTTTTCAAATAATATATTTTCCTCCATGGCCATGGGGCATCACACCAAAGCCCTGGCACAAAGAGGCCGTTCAGACCTCTGAGATGGACTTAGAGTCCAATAAGTATTGGAATTCACTTTTAACTAGGTGCTGTTGTGGCTTTAGGCACTACTCTCTTGCTGCAGAGTGACTTTGGAAACCTTTCTTCAACTGCCTATAGTGAGAAATGCAGTTACTAATTATGTGTACGCAAGGCAGTTGCACTAATATGTCTTCAAACAGTTCTAAACAAGTTGTTCAAAAATTAAATTGCCCTACAGATACTGACAGAACAGCACAGATAGTATATGGCTTTCTCTCTTAGGTGACTGAAGATAACTTGTGTATTCCTCTTCTGAAAAACCAGAGCAGGTTTGGAAGAAAGACAGTACTGTGCAAAGATGTCCTCTCCCAGAGGCATGGGAAAGGATGGAAGTGGAAGTCCCAAGGAGCCTTCCTGCTTACCTCTCAAGGTGCAGAGTAAGGGCAGATGCAGGCCAGAAGTGTTGGGTGATGATATGCTGTTCCTTAAGCAAAAGGCACACTGGGCGGGGGTGGGGGGGGTGGGGGGAGATGCTATAGAATTTTTGCAAGTTCTGAGCTGTGGAAGATTTGCCCACATCTGCAGCTCTCAGTTCTAACCTTGGACCTGCTATGGGAGACTGGAAACAAGATCTTGAGGAACCGTTAATCCCACAGTTATACCTAATCCTTATGCTCCCACCATCTAGCTCTGACATAAACCAGTTGTTCAACCTCAGTCTCTGCAGCTCCTGTAAAAAGAAATTGAACTCCACTTACCTATAAGGTCAAAATGAAGCTCTGAGGATCTCAGCAAGGGCTTCTGGAGTCTCACAAATGGTTGATTCATTTTCAATATAATCTTTTTTCCTAACATATTTTTGTACATGTATAGACTTTATAGATAGCATATGTAAATATTTTAACAGCTTTATTTCACTATACTTCACATGCCATCTGTTTACTAAAGTCCAGTAGATGCTACCAAATGGTGCATTCACAGAGTTATGTAAGCATCCCTGTCTAGTTTTAGAAAGTTTTCATTACCTCCTAAAGAAACCCTTTGGTCATTGGTGGTGCCCCCTTCTTCCTGGTCCCCATCCCCTGCCCTGTGTACCCACTGATGTTTCTGTCTGGATTTGCTGTTTTGGACATTTTTTCACAGTAGAATTGTTTGGTCTTCTGTGACTGGCTGCCTGGCCTTAGCAGAATGCTCTCGAAGTTCATGTTGTAGCACATGCCAGTACTTACTTTCTTATGGCTGATTAATATTGCACTTTATTTAACCATTCATTCATCAGCTGATGGGCACTTGGTCTTGTGTGAATAGAGCTACTGTAAGCATTCATGTGTAAGTTTTTGTGTGGGCATATATTTGCATTTCTCTTGGATTATAACAAGCAGTGGAATAGTTGATTATATGAAGTAACTGTTTAACATTTTTAAAGTGTAATTTACATGAGCATATATATGTTTACATATATGTGTGTGTGTGTATATATATATATGGTTAGTTTTAAATGTCAACTTTTCCACAATGTAGAATCACCTGAGAAGAAAAGGAGCCTTAGCTGAGGAATTTCCTAGATCAGTCTGGCCCATGGGCATGTCTCTAAGGGATTGTCTTGACTGTTAATTGATGTAGGAAGACCCAGCCCTTTGTGGATGGCACCATTCGCTAGGCAGGAGAGGAGAGAGAGCTAAATGAGCAGCAAGAAAGCGGGCACCGTGGACGCATTCATCTCTGTGTGCTCTTGACTATGGATGTGATGTGACCAACTGGTTTAGTTCTGCCACAGTCCCTGGAATGATGGGCTATGACTTGAAATTCTAAGCCAAATAAGTCCTTCCTTCCCTAAGTTGCTTTTTGTGGGTCAGGATATTGTCAACAGCAACAAACGTGAAACTAGAACACCTGTACAGTTGCATATAATGTAGTTTTTAAATTACAGTGAAAAAAAACCTAGTATTATAACACACAGATGACCTATGTAATAATTACTTAACAAACTATGCACTAATTAACTCATACTGCCAGCATAAGTGTATTTCATACAATTAAGTTTCACCTCTCAACATTTACTAAATCGAATTGGTCCTAAGGTGTTAAATGATTAACATAGGCACTATTCATCTGTCCAGAGGAGATAATCCCCATGCTGTACAACCAGGACAAAAAGAAGCAAATTAGATGCCAGGACTGACCTTGAACGTGAAAGGTCATTCGTACCTCGGGGTTACACAGTTGTTTAAACATCAGAACAGCTTCACTGCTGTAACCATAGTTGAGTCATAAGTAAATTTTACAGCAGTCAACTTTTACAAGATTTGGAATTGTTCTAAGGTGTTTTCTACTTTGGAACTCAATGTAAGATTTAGTTTGTAGGGGAAGCATCTGGCTGCTGAAAGGAAGTTTGACCCCCAGTGTTGTCGCTGACCTGAGTTTCTTGGCTTTGGTTTGCATGGCTTGAACTTTGTGTGCACGCCTGTGCGTGTGTGTGTTCTGCTTGAGGGGGTGGGCATGCATGTGCATTGTGTGTGTGTGTGTGTGTGTGTGTGTGTGTGTGTGTGGTGTCTATGCATGTGTGGAGGCCTGAGGTTGATGTTGGGTATCTTCTTCAATCACTTTCTACCTTATGTGTTGAGTCAGGGCCATTCACTTGACCCAGAGCTCATCAGTTCAGCTGTCTAGCTACCAGCTTGCTCCAGGGGATCCTTTATCTCTGTCTCCCACATGCTGGGACTACAGTCCAGCCACTATGTCTACCTGGCATTTTATGTGGGTGCTGAAGATCTGAACTCTAGTTCTCATGCTTCCATGGCCAGTACTATCTGGCACTGAGCCGTCTTGAAAGAGAAATAATGAATCGACTCCATTAGACCCATCTTTGCTTCTCTTGTCCAGTGTTACTGTGGAGTTGTTCATGCTGCACTTAAGGATTTATTGAACATCTACACTGTACCAAGTAACATGCTGGTCACTGAAGGTATTTCAAAGAAGGAATGATTGTTACTTATCCTTAAGATACCTATAGTTTGATTAGAGGTAAATAAACATAAGATAGTGAGAACAAAGTCCTCCAGTGTACAAGTTTCTGGTGTTTATATTTCCAAATATAAACCAAATGTTACAGGAGTTCAGAAAATGCCAGGGACAGTTTCCTAGAATGGGTGGCTCTGCTCTGTCCCTGAGCATGAAGGTGGAATTAGAGTCGACAAAGGGAGGATGCTGTCAATTCTTCTGAGCTAGGATTTGGTCACCCAGAGCACCTTATACCTCTAAAGCCACTCATGAGACCAATAATTCAGCTGTGCCTGTGTGTTCAGCTTTCAAAAAAAAGATTAAATATGAGAGACCAAGGAAAAGCAGACATTTTTCAAAAGAAAGGAATAAGATGCTCTAGGGCTCTGGGTAGGAAACACTAGAGACAAGAAAGAAGCATCAGTTATGGTCTCATAAAGCTGCTGTTCATTGTGGGCCGTGGTTCTTCTGAAAGACTCTTAGAAAATAAGGATTTATGGAACCCCATTAATCTCAAATTTGCTATAAATAATTGCCTGCTGTTTCTGAGCTGTCGAAATCCATTGCCAGTGAAGGCCCTTCAGAACAGAGAAAGGTCAGGCTGGAGGCCAAGAGAGAGACAGAGGGGGCTTTTGATGTCTTTACCAAGAGGGCCACCAGCTAAAGGTTCCTCTGCTCTGCCCAGCCCCCTGATGGTGCTAATTAAATGAGCTCCTTCTGAATGTGTACCTCCCCCACCTACCCCCGTGCCCTGGAAGAAGGATGGGATACTCACCTCCAGGCAGTGTCTGTATTTCTCACCTGTGTGTCTGGTCTTTGTGCAGCAGTCCCCACAGAGCTGTGCACAGAGCACCCTTGGTTTTTCTTTCTAATGAAACATAAATGTGTGTCTGGCTTTGGATGGTCTTTACCATCTAAAGGTATTCTCTCATTGCACCAGTAAGTCTGCTCAGTGACTAGGAAACAAAGAAGGGTGATGTTCTCAAGACTCACGCTAGTGTCAGACTGGGGTATCTGGAGAGGAGAATGCAGGAGGAAACTGGTTTCTCTGGAGACCGGAGCTGAGGGAGGGCCTGGTCTAATGCTTACAAGCCTTCCAGGGCTCAACGATGGGACTGCCACAGCCTCTCGGGTGGTCACTCTAACCATAGGTGTTACATTGGCCCTTCCCTGCCATCCCAAGCCCTGCAGGTGTTCCAGAGCCTTCTCTTTTCTGCCATTAACTAAATTTCAGTGTGCACACATTTGTTCCATCCACAGCACCATCCCCATACAAGTAGTCAATATAGATACTTGTGTCTCTGTCTGACTCAGTCAGGCGTGGACCCAGCCATCTGATTGGGAACCTGCCCATCCCCCTGGCTCCTGTTGGCCCCCTTCTTCGGACTAGACTTTGCTCTAACGTATTCCTTCCATGCCTTCCCATTTATCTTGATATGTGCCACTAGAACCTCCTGTCACAGTCTGGGCATCTCCTTTTGGTTACAATCTTGTCTCTCCTTTAAGTCTCCTTTCCTCTGCCTCTTCCACATTTAGTTTGTTTCAGACTTAACACCTGGCTGGGCGCAAGATTCCCAATACCCTTCCTGCCTGACTTAGAAACACATTTTGATTTCTGGAATCCTAATGCCCATTTGGAACATCCCTGACTTAGGCCCAAGCTCCTTGAACTTGCATTAGATCATATATTTCTTTTCTTTATAGGGGGAGGCTAGTCGACATTTTGAGAAGTTTTTCCTTTTCTAGTGTTTCCTTCTAACCCTTACCCCTACCTGGCTTGCCTCCGCAACCCTTCGTCACCTCTGTTTCCAAAGGGGGATCCCATGCATTCCACGGCTAGATCAACTTCACAAAGCCTTTCTGGATGCTGACTTTTTAAACCAACATACCTGTTTCTCCTGGTTTCTCTCTTCTGCACATTTGATCAGAATATGTCCTCTGACTGCAGGCAGCCCCTCCCCTCCTGGATAAGGGCCTTGTGTGACTTAGAATACAGCTGGTGGCCCTGGGCCAGCCTCTGGATTTTCTGATACTTATAAATGTCCCAGAAGACTGGGCAGAGGCCTTCAGAATGGCACGGAGTGCCATTTCTCTTTTTCCTCCCTTCCAGTCCCCTTACAGAGGAGTTAAACTGGTCCCAGAGGGATCACTGTGACCTTCCGCCCATGTGGTGCAAAGAGCCTTCTGTCAGATTTGCAGGGCCACCATGGACAGGACAGCCTGGGGCAGGGGTGGGTATGCTGGGGGATGAATTTTTGGCCAATCCTGCTAACAGTCTATCTGCTTTTAAGTAGCTGGAGGTGCTGGGATAGCCTCACACCTCAGTTTTCCAGGATTTGGCAAGTCTGCTGAGAACTCTTGAAGCAAGAGCAAGCTCATCCAGTCAGGAGCTTTCTGTATTATCTGCATACATTTAGAGTGTCCCTTTCTGAACCTGCCCAGAACAATATAGAGACAGATCTTATTTGAACTACCCTGTTGACAGCTCTTAGTGTATTGATTTTTAATATGACTTCTTTTGCCTGACTCATCAGCAGAAGAATTTAAAAGACAGTGAGATTTTAAATCAGTTCAAATCCAAACCCTTCCTTCTTTTCTTAAAAGGAACCTGTTTTTCTTCCTTTTAAAGGAAGACCACAGTAACCCCTGGGGATTTCAAATTCTTTTGGTCTGTATTCTGGTATGGCTCTGGCTTCAGGTGAGTTTGCTGGGCCCAGGAAAGAGACTGGTGTATGCAAGCCAGCTGTGTGCCCTTTGCTCAGAGGCCTGGCAGGAAGGTGTTAGCCTAATTGGTTCTGTGCCTGGTGGCTCTGCCCAGGCAGTATGTCACTGTCTTGTCAAATACCCCAGCTCTCCTGTTGTAACAATCTGCTGTTGCTAGGTGATCAACCAGAGGTCATGCTCACATTCACTAGCACCTTTGATGAAGCTTAAAGTCTATGGAAAGAGGCAATTTATGTATCTAGTGAATGCATCCTAGGCTGTAGCTAGGGTTAATGTGTGTATCTAGTGAATGTGTCCTAGGCTGTAGCTAGGGTTAATGTGTGTATCTAGTGAATGAGTCCTAGGCTGTAGCTAGAGTTAATATATGTATCTAGTGAATGCGTCCTAGGCTGGTCCTAGGCTGTAGCTACGGTTAATGTATGTATCTAGTGAATGCTTCTTAGGCTGAAGCTAGGGTTAATGTATGTATCTAGTGAATGCTTCTTAGGCTGAAGCTGGGGTTATTTTGCTTGAAGACCCCACGTGCTATCTGCTGGCAAGTGATTTGACTTTCTGGTAAGGAGTCCTCTGGAATTTCGACTTGTAAAGTTTGCAGCTTGTAGCTTGTAACCTGTGGTAACTTACTTGCTGAAAATGGAGCAAATTCAGAGGACTGTGTTCCTCAGTGATTTAAAACTCGGAGAAAAGAAGAAACAGGGGAGTGTTTGGGGTGCATTTTGCTCTATGAAAGCCTAGTCTTTGAGTGGTAGTATTAGTCTCAGGGTTCTATATTGCTCTGCACCTCTAGGGCTCCTTTAAGCAGCAGGCTTCCACCATGAATCACTGGCAAATGCCACATGTGTGTTTCAGGATGCTAAAACCTATAGGAGTGCAAGAACCAGAGTATGAAGCTTGCATTCAGGAAGAGGTCTTCCCATATTTTACAGTGGGGTTTCCCAGCTGCCAAAGGCCTGCTCTGCTTTCTAGGCTAGTGAGACTCAAGTCTCTCTGACTGGGAACCCTGAGTCTTTTCATCTTTGAGTAAAGGAGGCTGAAGCTCTAAGCTCCCCCAGTCTATAAGGCAGAGGTGGGATTTTGTAATATCCAGCCCTACTCCTTCCCTACTGAGCAGTGGGAAGCTCTCCAAGAATGGATTCTGGGCCCTGTGGAACAGAATGGAGGCTTGCATGTCTAATGGTGTTCACTAATAATTGTGTCATAGAGAAACATCGGGTAGACAGTTGGGTGCCATTTGGAGAAAAGTTCATGATTACTCAACCACCTGATGGAGCTCTGTAGTCAGCCAGGCTTGGTTGAGAAGGTGCTGCTTGCTGAGCCTGGTCTCTCCCCAGGAGGACTCCAGGCTTTCCTTAGGAGGCCCACTGTCTAGTCTGATTCAAGCTTGTCATGAGGCGGGTGGGTACATGAGGTCAGTGGGTACATGACACCATCCTAAGGTGGATCAATTACAAGTTTGTGGGTGTGTTGGGGATACAGTAAAATTTTATTTTTATGATTTTTTGTCATAATAACAGCCTGAGCAGATGTGGTCATCACATCCTTAGCTTGTCACCTGTAATCCAGGTCTCTGCTGCCCTCACTTTCCGCAGCCGTGAAGAGATGACTGTGCCCCCAGTAGCCTGACTCACAGCCAGGAAGATGGGGAGAGAGGGGGTTCCATGAAGAAAAACAGACCCCTGGGGCGAGTTCCTTTTGTAAGCAGGGATAACCCATACAGTTGTCCCCTAAGGTCCCTTCCTGTCTGCTGAGTTGATGTTTCCTGCCCAGAGAAGAGAGACAGGTCCTTGCTCTTCTGCTTCTTTGTGTCAGCAGTGTGCATGGGTTCTGTACTTCATTTATCTACATATGCCTGAAAGTCCTCTGCTCTTTCCCTAGCCTCAGTTCTCCAGGCTCAATGGGCTACTTTTCCTATGCTTGTTGACCTTTGTAAGGTCCTTGTGCAAGGACAAAAGAGACAGATTATTGCTCAAGGCCTGGCTACGACCATTTCCATCCCGAGTGTGCTGATTCAGGAGAGTAGATAACAGGAGTGTCACTTACTCTTGACCAAGGCAAGGTGATGGAAGTGACCTCTTTTAGTGGAATGGACCATCCTGCTCCTGGGAATCCCCTTCTGGCTTAAAAAAAAAAATCCCTTCACTCTGCCAAACCCATACAAAAATAAGGCAGACTCTATGGAGTCAGGTCCAAGTGGCAGACTTTTCCAGGGACATTCCAGCATACAGCTAGGTTCAGTGCATTGGCCTAACTTAGCTTTGTGGTCTTACACTAACGACACAGATAAGACCAGGGATCAGCTTCTACCACATCATAGCCTGCTCCTAGCTATAACTCTTCAGTCAGGACTTTCCTCTGCAACTTCCACTGCCTTGCCTTACCCTCCACCCTTGATCACCTTGTTCCACTCTTTCCCAAGATGAGCCCGGAGTGTCCTGACTGGTCAGCAGGGACAGCAGGAGTCCCTCTTCCTCTTACCCTCCCAACATAGTCTCTAGGGCACTGTGCTTACCAAGCTGAGGAGAAACTGACCTGATGTCTTCCAAGAGAGCCACCAAGGTGCCTTGACCATGCATGTCCATTTCTGTCTTCACTCTCCCAGAGTCCTCAGAGTCACTGCTAACCAGAATAAGACAGAGCAATCTCCAAGAGGCCTTTCAGAATGGTGAAGCTTTGGAGCCCACATCCCCCTGGGCAGTTACTTTGAATGAACAGGCCCTGTTCCTGCCCCCTTAATGGGGCCACTGGCACTTTTCTTTTTGGAAAACACTTTAGGGATACTGATTCTGGGTCCTCCTCTTCTAGGCCTCTGCACCCTAGCCATAGTCTACTGTGGATTTCTCTTCCCCCCCAAGTACCTCCCAGTAAGCTCTTGGTGTATACAATTCTTTTTAGATTTATTTATTTTTATTTTACATATAAAATTGTTTTGCCTGCATTTGTACATGTATGTGTACCAGAAGAAGGTGCTTGAGCCACCATTTGGGTGCCAGAAACCGAAACCAGGTCCGGTGCAAGAGCAGTAAGCACACTTTAATTCTAAACCATCTCTCTAGCCCCATAAATGGTTTTATTGGAACAGTGCCACTATGTCCATCTCTGGGCCCCTGGAACATCTAGTGACTTCTCCCCATGAGCTGTGAGTGCTTAATGAGGACTGGATTAATTTGGTCCATAGAGGTATATTCAGTTATGCAGCTGTACTATCACAGATCACAGCGCTTTTCTTGCTCAGAGCCATACATTCAAAGCATAGTGTTGTTAAATGTGTCTGACTACCTTCAAGAAGCTGGCTAACATAAGCATTAAATGGGAATCATAGTGGAATCTTAGTGTGGCCAGAGTTGAAGATCCTTGCTTGTAATTACAAATCAAGAAGATGAATCCTATGTGCATGCTCAGTCTGCTAGACATAGGCATTTGGTGACATCAGAGCATAATGCTTCTCTTTGAGCCTTGCTGGTCTATTACTGAACATCTGCTTGATTAATAGGGTAATGTGCTATTTTGGTCCACGGCTAAGTATTCTTTATCAGTCACTAAAATATGCAAAGACCTCTATTGGTAGACTGTATCCTATGACACAGAAATAGCCCCATAGTGCACTTAGCCTAAGAAGCAAATGGCAGGGTAAAAGTGACTGGTTAGGTTGGCTGCCTGCCCTTAGCCACCTCATCCATGCAGGGTTCCTGAGGGTAGACAGTGAGAGGAAAGACGTTACTACATATCTTGGTAGGATCTAGCATAGCCGTAAGGGGGTGGAGATGAAAACTACCACGCTCTTGTGGCAACAGACAAGTCCTCGTCTTAGGAAGGGCAGACATCACACTGGTGTGCCATAGTGCCATGTTATGGTTTCTTGATAGTGACTGGTACTGGTTGTTTCTGGGTTGTACATCTCCAGCTCAAAGAATATTCTGTCCTGTTCTAGTCATTGACAAGGGAAGTACATCCACTGAATTTAAAGGAACAGCTGAACATTTAGGGTTTGTTTTTTTTTCTTCCTTAGAGAATTGAAGCCTTAAGTGCCTGTGTGTGTCTGTGTCTGCATGTGTCTGTCTGTCTGTCTGTCTAAATTGGACTGCTGTAGCAAACTGCCAGAGACTAAATGGTATCTAAGTAAAATTTACCTTCTGGAGGCTGAATGTCTGTGATGGGGCTGCTGGCTTGGTTCTTGCGAGAGCCCTCTTCTAGATTCCAGACCACTGACTTCCACATGAGGCCGAAAGGGAACGGGAGAGTTCCCTGGGGTCCTAAACCCATTCTTGAGGGCTTCTCCCTCATGACCTAATTACTTCCCAGAGATTGTACTTCTCATACTATCACATTGGGAGTTAGGATTCCAACACGAGCATTTTAGGAAACACGGGAACATTTAGTCTGAAATCATGTGCATGTGTGACTGTACACCTGTTCATCCCTTGAGGGAAACATCCAATGTGTCATTCTTCAAAACAGCAAGTTCTTATAACAGTATAGAAGATATATTCTAATTTGGTTATATTCCAAATAAACACCCTTCTTTACTGGTATAGGAAAATCTGAGCTGATTATAGCTTTTAAAGCCACAATCAATGCTTTTGTGGACAGGCCTGGCATTCTGGAGCAAACCCTTACTCTGGACGGTAGACAAGTGGGGGTGGGGGATCCCTAGTTCAGATGGGATTTAGCTGGGTGCTCTCCATACTGCTTTTCTGCTCCTAGGAAAGGTGGTCTCAAAGGATGGTAAGACTTGGGGGATTCTAATGGTCCTATGGATTTCCTTGAATGCCAGTCCTTAGAGAATAGGAATCAAGCTTGGTGGGCCTTATGCCGCAGCAGATCAGGCCTGAGTCACAATGGTTAAGTGAAAAAACATGAATGCTTTCAGACGATGGACCTGGCCGTACTTTTCTGGGGACTGGATTGGGCCTATTGCGGCCTGAAAGGTGGCCACGGTTTTCAGGAGACCTGCTCAAGGTAGCTACTAGTGGTGCAATCACTGCATCATCTGGTGGCACATGCAAAAAAGCACTATTCACTAACCTGAAAATGCTGTTCTACAAAGGAGGCTCAGAGAATGACAGACTTGGTTGAGATCTGTGACATGTGAAACTACACATGCATTTCTGCCTATGGCTCTATTGTCTCTGGTGGCAGTTTAAGTATGCACGCTTGTTGATGTTTTACTTCCAGTTTTAAAACCCAGAAAGTTCCCAGAGATACACTCCCTCACCATTGTTGAGGAGACATAGGTGATAAAGCAGGGCAAGGAGGCTGGGGTGGACACCAATTTTATAAGTGGCCAGAGCTACCAAGTGTTTATGTTCTCCAGGCTACCCTGTCACAGATAAACATGGACTTAGTTATATGTAAAGTGGGTTCAGGATTGGGAGATCAGGCATAAGGCATTTGGGGGTGACTTCTATCATTGGGACTTGAAGAAAAGGTTGGAGCTAGGGCAGTCCTCCTTTTTATTTCCGTTTTTAAGAAAGATTTGTTTTTATTATTTCAATTATGTGTGAATACTATGTGAATACAGGTTTCCCTAGAGGCTGGAGGCTGTGGATCTCCTGGAGCTGGAGTTACAGGTGGTTGTGAGCCACCTGGCATGGGTGCTGGGAACCTATCTCAGGTCCTCTGCAAGAGCTGTGAACTCTCTTAAATGCTGAACCATCTCACCAGCCTCATTTTTCTAATTTTATAGGATGAGAAAACTTAGGCTCAAGGATTAAGGTTAGCTTTTTAAGGCCCCGATCCTAGACACCTAAGCAAGCCCTTTTGAATTATTATGCAGCTGGGAGGGGGAACTTACTACTGAGAGATGCAGTGGGCTAGGGTGTACTGTTCTAATCCCAGCCTGGGACTCTGGGCTAGGTAGACCCAGTACCTGAAGAGGCTGGACTTTCCTTGCCAGCCTTCCTTAGGTTAACTGAGATTTCAAAGACAGTCCTAACTGACAGTGTAGATATATATGGCTGTAGGATGCTGTCACAGGGGTTTCAGAAAGCTGAGCTCTGAGAGTTGATAGTTGCACATTGATGTCCTGTTTCTTAATGAATTGGCTGCCTTTAAAACCATTTCTGTACCTCCTTGGGTCTTCTGTATATTGTTCCCAAGTAAGACCATTGTTACCTGGAAGACTGTTGGAGACCTAGCAGTACTGCATGGATAAAAGTGTAATGTTGGTTAACTACACAGTGAAGCTGTGAATCATGCAGTTGGTCCAGCATGTCACAAGACGATGGCAGTGTTGTTGGGAAACTAGTTAATGCGCACATTGGTGAATGAGGATCTGAGAAAATTATCGCAGTTTGCACTTGGAGAGAAAAGGAGAATTGGGCTAAACAGAGAGTGGTTTCAAAAGGATTTGAATATTAAAAGTTAAGAAAGGCCCTTGGAAAATTGCCAAAGACACTGAATAGGTTTTGAAAAGTGACCTTCGTGGTTATTTTATTAAAAAGTAAAACATAGAGCTGGAGAGATGGCTCAGCGATTAGGAGCACTGTCTGCTCTTACAGAGGACCCGGGTTCAGTTCCCAGCACCCAGATGATGGCTAATGACCATCCATAATGCCAGTTCCAGGGGATTCAAAGCTCTCAGAAGAGGGTGTTGGATCCCCTGCAACTGGAGTTATGGACAGTTGTTAGCTGCCATGTGGGTGCTTGGAATTGAACCCAGATCCTCTTAAAGAGCAGCCAGCGGTCTTAATCACTGAGCCATCTCTCTAGACTCTAGTTTCTTTTTCCTAAGGCAAAGATGTTGTCAAACCTTTCTATCTACCCTACTCCCCCATATCATTTGCTGTCAGATGAATGGTCTTTGTTCAAATGGGTTTAAGTCACAACCACCCATCCCTAGTCTTATCTATACAAGATATTCTGAGTTAACTAGACTCTGTTCTTATTTCAGCCTGGCAAAGGAAACTAAGATTGAGGGGGTTTTGGCAGGTGGTATGCAATTCTATGGTAACCCAGAAAAGTTACTGTCTTGTATGATTATGCTGAATATTTATTCTTGCCACTTTCTGAGAGTTATCTGCAAAGAATAATTTTTGTTTCCAGTTGCTTTGGAAATGACATGGCCTTCCTGAACCTATAATTTTTAAATGGTATTCTAATCATTTTGAGGTTTTTAAAAATAAAGTTTAAGGAGTAGGGGGAGATAGCTAGGTCAGTAAAGTACTTGCCACACAAGCATGAGGATCTGAGTTCAACGTCCAGCACATGCCCCCCACACATGAAGACACATATACGTACACAAATAAGTTTTTAAAACACATTTCCAAATTTAATATTCAATCAGTTGCCTGGTTCAAAAAACTGATATTTGAATTCTCAACATTATTACTGATGTTCAAAAAAACTTCACAGTGCCCAAGTTCTCTTGTATGTCGCAAGAGGCATCTTGTCTCTCTCTCTCTTTTTGTCTTATCTGGTGGAAACAGTTGAAACTTGAAATGGGTCATCCATTTCTGTAATCACCACAAAGAGTCCCTGGACCCACCAAGAATGTTCACCATGCAGCAAGGCAGGATGGGCCTGGCGTCCCTGCAGAGTGGGGGCATGCCTCGTTAAAGACAGATTTTTGACCTTGTTGTGCTTTTATTTCATGTATTAGTTTGTTGGGGGCAGGTGCACATGGGAGATCAGAGGACAACTTTGTGGAGTCTGTTCCATCTTTACATGGTTTCTAAGGATGGAACTTAGGACCCACTGAGGTGTTGCCTCGGCCCCTGTTTGTACTCGGTAGATTTTAATTTTCTCAGATAACTACATATGTATATAGTTGTTTGATCAGTTTGACCATGCAGGGCTAACTTACAGGTTATTTTCTCTCTGCAGACGTCGCCTCATCTCCCAGAGATCGTCTTTGGAGACCCTGGAAGACATTGAAGAGAATGCCCCTCTCCGGAGGTAAGTTCCTCATGCTTCATCTGTGTGTGTGTGTGTGTGTGTGTGTGTGTGTGTGTGTGTGTGTGTATGTTAACAGCCTGTAATACAAGGTTAGTTTTTTTTAAAGTGTTGATCTTCAGAATTCCAAAAATGAATATCTACCTGACCTCCAGGGACAGTGAGAAATCTCAGTTTGGAACCCCAGCCCTGAGGATACTAGATGTGGAAAACTAGAAGATCCCAGTGATGGACTGGAGTAGCCCAGTCTGTCTGTACATTTGGTTGTGTTTCCGCTGTGATTACCTTTTTGATTAGTGTTCATTTTGTGAAGTTCCGGGAATGGAGCCCAAGGCCTTTACATGTGAAGCATGAGCCATACCTCTCTCTGAGCTGCAGCCCCAGCCCTCCTTTCTATTTTAAAGCTGCTGTTTATGGAAACAGAGCCCATGTTATCCCTGGTATTATACTGCAGTTAAAACCTTCCCTTTCACTTTCATCAGAGGAAGCAACCGGATCTCCTTAGGAGGTGACCATGACGTCACCTAGCTAGTGCTGGGGAAACCTGGTGAAGATAGTTGGAAGACTCTCTTGGGTCTGAAAGCATTCCATTTTCCCCTCTGGATTAGAGAAGTGCTGGTGAGGCGAGTTTTTTGGATGACAGCAATTGCCTGTCCCCAGCAGTTTCCCTCCCCTAGTCCTCCCCTCTCTCTTGGCCAGAATCTATGTGGAGGTTCCGCCAGACCGTCCTTCTAGAGAAACGCTCCCTGCAGCTCCGTGATGGTGGGGGAGGGGGGAGCTCAGGCTTTCCCGGGGGAGGGGGAGCAAAGGCAAGGCGCAGATGCTGGGCTTCCCAGGGACAGGGAGACAGGCAGCAGGTAAGAAGGCCCATGGGAAGCTGGGGGCTCCCCTATACTGGCATCAGCTCCTCCCAAGCCTGCATCTGCACACCATCTGCTTGGCTGTTGGCCAGGACATGGCTTCCCCCTGGAGCCTGGAAGATGCTACTGTGGAGGGCAAAGTGTTACCCTGACAAGAAGAGGGCAGAGCAAGCCCAGACGTCAGGCGTCTGTGAATCTGGTCCTTGACATCATCCCCCAAAGTCAAGGCTGGGAGCCTACAAAGCTCCTGGAAGCTCCATGGGATGAGTAGCGTGGAGCTGGCTGGTACATGCACCTGCTTTGGGCATAAATGTTTTGTGAAGCAGTGTTATGTGTCAGCAGAAGCCTTTTCCCTGAAGGAACCACACAGGAGCGCCTTAAAATGGAAGTCCCAGCTGGCTTCACTCCAAATCATTGGTGACGGTGGAGATGGGAAGAATGTACTCAGGTGGCGGCAAGTGGTTTTGGCCTCAGAGCAGTAAGGTTACCTCTACCCAAGGATCTCCCACCCTGCCTGCAGCTGAGAGGGAAATCATTGAGGGCCACTAAGAGTGCCTGGTGTTTTCCAGAGACTTCGAGAAGCCACAGCATTTAGGGCTGTGTAGCAATTATATGCAGAAGGGCTCTGGGGAATCAGAGTAGATGTCAAAAATGTTACATCCCTTCCTCCCCCCAGTGCGGTTCAGGACAGGGCTGTTGTGTCTTCAAGAAGGTCGAAAGCTGAGGAGGACATCTCTATCAGCCCTGAAACCTCCACTTATAATATGGCCAGACTGGCAGATGAACTGTGCAAAGACAGCTTATCCTACCCGAATATGAGTCTACTGCACATCTTACTAACAGAGTACTGCACTGAATTTCAAATAATCTGCTGTAAATACATAAACATTTACAAAGAATCAGAAATCAAGGGCGTTTTTGAAGTCTTTATTTCTCCAAGCAGCCTTTATTTTTTAAAAAGTTCCCAGGGCCAGTGAGATGGCTCAGCAGGTAAGGGCACTTGCCAGCAGCCCCAACAATGCAAGTTCAATCCCAGGACCTGCATGGAAGGAGAGCCACCACCCTAAGGTTGTCCTCTGATCTCTATATCCCTGTGGACACAGTCCTCATCCCCTCCTCAAATAAATAAAGATAACAAGAACATCCTCATGTTTACATAGAAATTTGCGTGTCCTTAAGAAATTAAGTGATAAAGGAACAGGAATGCTAGTTTGGTAGGTTAGGACTCCCTTAGCATCAGAATAGCCTCGGTTTTTCAATCTGTAAAATGGGAGGGCCCAGCTTGACTGCAACAAGGACTTTCCTGCATTAAGAAAGTGCCAGTAATGACACTGAAGTGTTCTGGGAACTGTGGGGGTGGAAGTTATTAGCCTAACTTGCTTTTAAGCTTAGCACATAAAACAGCCGCCTCCAAGGTGCCTGTGAAAACTTCAGCATAATTAAGTGTATCCTGTAATCAGTGCTAACAAGAAAGAACTAATCTTTCATTGAATTAGTTTTTAATTTAATTCTGTCCTAATTTAATTTTGCATCCCTTAAAGTGCATCTTTTCAAATGAGTGTTTACATGTTAATGTAGACAGCTTCAAAATGAATTTGGTCTTAGCTTAACCTGCTGCCTGCAACCTGAGGCCCGGGATTCCAGTTTCCTTGGCAATTGTTGCCAACGCCACAGTTCTCTTAAAGTACGTCCTCAGTTCTCTAGTGGTTTAATTGAATGCTTTTTTATAAAAAGCAACACAACCAACAGCTTGCTGTGGAAGGACTTAGATATTAGTCGGTGTCCAGTTAGAGCTGGAAGCTGAAGTAAGAGCAAGGGCTTCTATCACATTATCCTATGAGTCTTCCTTTTCTCACATCACTGTGTGTTAGTGTCTCCTCTGCCCGCCCAGAGCTCCAAGAATGAGAGGACTTTGAGGAATTTCCCACCTGCCCAATGGTCACTTGGTATCCCAGGCTTTTGGACATCTCTACCAGGTCCTGAGAGAGACCTGATTTCTCTACTGCAGACGCAGCAGCCATCAGCACCTGTCCTGGTTTCCTAGACTGCCCACAGCTGTTAAAGTCATTATTGCTACCACTGCCTTCCCTGGCTGGCATGCACAACCACCTGTGGCCCTGTTAATGATTTCTGGTCTTTGTGAAGTCCAAGGAGTGTGGGTCCCTCTGTGCAGGCTCCAAGAACCAGTCTGAGGTTGTTCTCTGGCCTGTCATCAGTACGTACTTCCCAGAGGTAGGAGCCAGAGCTCTGCAAGTCTTCAAAAGAACTTTCATTCAAAGCTAAGAATATAGAACCTTTCGTGAGGACTGCTGTTTTGAAAAAATGGAGGGAACAGGAATCACAAAGCACCCTTTGGCGCTCATGGCCAGTTAATAATAACACTTGGCGTTTTCATATGAACATGTATATGTACATGTGTATAGATACATCCACTCAAATGGGTCACTTGGCAATATATGAAACTCCTGTATGTAGGTGTCATTTAGGCCTCATAGTCACAGCATGAGGGACTGGAAATGTTAATAGGCAGTTGGTAGCCTTGGGCGGTCAACAGCTCCAGGATGGTTGCAGAGATTTTAGGGGTGAAAGCCAGGAGGGCTGTGGTCTCTGATGCATCTGGCTCTACTGTAATGGACCAGAAGTGGGTCTTTCCTCTTCTGGACCCACAGCCCATGGAAGGACTTTTCCCAGTCAACTATACATCTGACAGCATGCCTTTATATAGGCCCACATTCATTCACATCAGTGGGATTCATCCAGTGAGGGGATGATTTCGGGTGGTGTTTCCTTTAGATAGTACATTGTGTTCTGCCTTCTAGGAAAAGGCTTCGAGAAAGGCTAGCCTCTACTAGAAGGCTCTAGTAGATGGGGGTTTTCAGGCCTGCCCTCTACCTGGAGATTGCTCTAGAGGAAGAGTCCAGATTGGGAGTGGCTTTCTAGGTCTGTAGGCCTCCCTGTTCCCCAGTCCGCTTACCACACATGGCCTCACCCCTCTGCTCATAACTTTACTTCCGTTGAGTTGCCTCGTTACTTTGTCTGAAGCCTTTAGAACTGGCCACATTCAGATGGTGTTTGAGGCTAGAGCTCAGTGCAGGCTTTGGGAATGTGGGTACTGCTTTTCTGGAACATGCTTTTCGAAGTATGAGGTCATATGCATTCACTTCCCATGGCAGGAGCCCATGATCAGAAGAATTTTAAATAGAAATGTCATAAGTCCCTTTGTCAAAAAAAGACCAAATTCTATAGTCGGCTTATGGGAATTTTTGCTTCAGTGGTGATGATGTCTGTGTAGTTTTGTAAGGTAGAATTTACCAAGGAACTTAAAAAAAAAAAAAAAAAGCCCATTCCACACGAGATAGGTTTCTTCAGCTTGTGGTTTATCAAAACAGTGGCATAAGACAATGCTTCCTATTCTGAGATAGAAACAACTTTGAAGCCAGCTCACTTTGGTTCAGTTGATGTTTATTTAAAATTTATTCTGAAGTAATAAAATGAAACAAAAGCTAGCTTAAATTCTCGTTCAAATTTTAGCTGTGACTTCTCCAGCCCAGTCAGGGTTTGGGGCAACTGTCCAGGTAATTCAGGCCAAATTCCTGTTGCAGAAGAAAAATGATTCGGGGTTGTTTTTAAACTGAATTTTCCATGTTATTCTCCTACCCCCAAATCCTTTAGTTTTATAGCTTTCTGTTCCCTTTACCTATGTTGATTCAGGGTCTTTCTTTGTAAGATGACAATGAAGAATAATGTCCTTGGAATTTTAGGAGGTCATGTTATTGTAACTGGGGACCATAATTTTCATTAGGTGGCCTTTTGGAGACTCGTATAAAGTATTATCAGTGTCATCAAGGAAGTTGTCTGTCATCGGGATTTTCAAGCTTCCTCACCCTCTGCGGTGTTGTTTTCATTCTCCATAGACTCCTGCCTGCCGTGGGTGACTCTAGCCATTTGTCTGGTCTTTTCCTTCCTGTTTTTGTGTGGAGATGTCTCAGCTGTCCAGTGGGTATCTGAGTGTGTTTTTGAAATGGCTTTTTTCTTTTTCAGATGTCGAACTCTCTCAGGTTCGCCCAGACCAAAGAATTTTAAGAAGATTCATTTTATCAAGAACATGCGGCAACATGATACCAGGAACGGCAGGTACCAAATCAGCACAGAGCTGCTGGCCAGGGCCACCGGGCATGGGGCCAGGGAGGGGAGGGACCGCTTTAATGGCCAGAGCTGAGCAGGGTTACTCCCAAGACCTCTCCACCCACACTCTGGAATCACCAAAAGGAATCTGTGGCGAGCCAGTGTGCTTAAAGGCTGCCCAAGAGCTTTGGACCAGCAACAAGCCAAATTTTCAGTAGCACACAAGCAATGATCTTTAACTGAAAACTTCAAACAGAAAAACCGTTGCTTTTGTTTTTCTGCTTTCTTGGTTTTGTTTTCATTTTTCACCCGCACTGTCTGGGCTGGTGGATAAAGGCTGCCAGATCTGAGCCTGAACTTGGCTTTCGGCATTCTTTTTGAAGGGTGAATCTAGATTTTGCCAGGCGATCTTTCCTCAGCCTGGTTTAGGGCCCTGGGCCTGCAGACTTCTAATGGACAGCTTCCTTCAGTCAGTCTCTGAGAAGCGCCACTTAAATACATTAAATACAGAGGCACTTGGTACAACCTTGATATTCACACTCTCCAAAGGATATATAGGTTATAGTCTCTGTTACCCAAAAGTTTGGGAATGAGTGATTAGATCTGTTCATCTGAGCCCAGTGGCTACTGTGGCAAAAATAGAGGTCTGAGAGTCTGGCCTCCTGAGGTCTCTGACCCTTAGGGACAGCGCCCCACAGCTGACATGCTGTCTTAGAGCAGAAGTCCTGCTGCCAAGCCCATCTTGTTCGATCTGATTTCTAGAGGACCATTATATCCTGTATAATAATACTAATGATTAGGTTTGTTTTTAAAGGCCTATTTTCTTGAAGTTTATTTCTATTTTTTAAGGAACATAGGCCAAGGAACGTAATTTTATAACAGTTGTGAAGGTTTCAGGAAAGCAAAATTGAGTTTGCCAAATATTTTTTATGTATTTTGAGTATAGAGCTTTCTATTAAAATTCATCAACTGCTATTTGTTAACTGGAATACTTGAAATTTCTATTTTTTACTCTGATGCTCGTTGTCAATTCAAATTATTCTGCCACATTCATTGAATCACCATTTTTGTTTCTTTCAAGACTGTTTATGTCATTTTTGGTCTTTATTTACATTTGTGGGTTATTTTTTCTTTAAATCTCTTTAACCCTAGCACAAGCACAGACTTTTAGTCCTAAATAAAAATTAATGACAAAGCTAAGAAATGAGCCCAGTTAAAAGAATTCCACCTCCAATCCTGGCTGTCCAGGGCACAAAGTCAGAGAATTAATTCCCTGGCATGGTAAGGTAGTGGGTGGATATAGTGAATGAAAGATTGGATCAATGGGATTTCCAAATTACAGAGCCGCCTCCCGGCGCTCCAACCCAGGGACAGCATGAACAGTTACAGTCCAGAGGGACTGCAGGGGCAGCAGTTTTGAGGAGGAGCTATGAAGGGTTAGGGAGGATTCTTAGCTTCTGGGAAGCACTGAGACTGGATATTAGTGTGGGACCAAGACCTGTGTAATGTAAGGACCATGGGCTGTGTAGACAGGCTGCACCTGCCCCAGGGCAGGCATGAAAGGGCCAGAGAGGAGGTTCACCTTCTACCCTGAGATTTATTAGCAAGGATATTCTTACATGAAAGAAAAATGGAGAGGAAAGTAGAAAGAAAATGGGATTTCTGAGGTGACAGAAGGAAACTGTGGTCAAGAGCTGATGAATGGGAGGATGTGGCCTAGCCCTTCAGAAAGGAGAGCGAAGGTGCAGCTTTGCCCTGAGGCTGCCAACAACACAGTGGAATCTCCTGCCATTTAGGTGACCTGCAGGTCCTGCTGTTGTAAGTAGAGAGGCCACTCCAACATGGCACATGTCTGCTCATAACTGGACACACCTTCCAGGTTTCCTGGTGATCGATTTCCAACACAGCCATATCAGTCTACAGGACAAACCCAGGGTCCTTGGCCCTTCTGCCCTGAAGACCCCAGTGTGGAGGATCCCTTGTCCCCTAGACTGTCTGACCGTGTGATAGAGCTCCCAGTGTTGAGGACAGTTGGTATCTCAGTGAGAACCAGAGAACTGCTCACAAAACAAACAGGAAGCATTGACATGAACCTCTGACCTAACCATGTGTTTGAAGCACAATCTTGAGACAGAAAGTGGGTAAAGATATTCTAAAACAGACCCAGATGTGATGAGAGACAGTGTTGTAGCGCTAGAAAAGCAAAAAAAAAACACTTGGCGAGCCTCACAAACGATAGTATCAAAGTGGCTGTCGAGGAACAAACCTTGGGCTTCAAGGTGGCTCTGTGTCCCCCCACTGAGGAATCAGGTCCCTCTGTGACATTAGATGAACCGCAGCCAGCCTGTGAAGTGAATGTGAGTGAGCACCTTGGATATACCACGTGGGTGCCATGGCAGATTCACATTTGGTAAAAAGCATGTTCACCTGTGTGGAATCCATGAGAGGGCCCTTCATGAGAAAGACATGCAGAGGAACAGTCTAGCTGCAGGCCTCATCCCCCAACATAGGTCACAGCCTTTTAGAGACAAAGTGATGAGCTCTCACCTGAGCCTACAGGTGGTTGTCCCTAACAGGTAGGGGAGCTGGGAGAGCCGCTGAGCCAATTCTGCTGCTTCGCTGCAGAATACAGTTGGTGTTCCAGGCCTGGTGGGGAGTCGTTGTGGGCTTACAATGGGCAAAGTGGTTCTCGGACTAAGAAGTAGATTCCTGTGATTAGGATATTGCCAAAGAGCTGATGAAGTAATGAATATCTGGAGATGATAATGAGCAATGTTGACTGGTGCTTTCTGGTGCCAGGTCAAAGGACTTACTATGTTTTGTTTCATTAGCTCAAAACTCAGTATACTAGCCAGGTGTGGTGATGCATGCCTGAAATTTCAGCATTTGGGAGAGGAGGATAAGAGAATTGAAAGTTTGAGACCAACTTGAGCTACAAAGAAAGACTCTGTCAAAAACCATAGGCTGGAGATGTAGATCAGTGGTAGAGCTTTTGCCTAGCATACATAATACCCAGAGTTTGGTCCCTAGCTCCAGAAAAAAAAAATGACCCTTAGTAAGTATACGGTGAACGCATGAGTATACATAACCTTTTGAATGAGTTTTAGTGTTCAGGACTGGAGCTCAGGAATGGAAAGAATTAGAAATATGAATAATCAGGGCTGGGGCTGTAGCTCAGTGATAGAGCACTTGCCTAGCATGTCTGAGGCCTTAGGTTCAATCTCCAGTACTGGAAAATGGAAAAAGAAAAAGAAATAAACCTTGTAATAACCTTATGAGGAAGACATTACAATCTTGTGAGTAGTAAAATTAAGACCTTTGAACACTGCAGATGGGATTGTAAAATTGTCCAGCTGCCATGAGGAGCAGTTCAGCACTTGCTCAAAAAGCAGAGTGTAAAATTGCCTTGAGAGCCACAGTGCGTTGTGAGGCGTACACTCGCATGAATTGCAAAGAAAGATCCAAGCAAGTATCTGTGCACTAATGCAGCATTCTTCATAATAACCAAAAGGTGAAAAGGACTGGGGAAGCCCATCCAAAGAAGGGCGATCGGCAGTCTGTGGTTTACACCCGAGTGGAATGCCATTGAGCTATGGGGAGGGCAGACCTGAAACACCGACAGCCCGCGAACCTCGAACGCTGCCGAGTGAACGAGAAAGCTAGACGCAAAAGGTCAGATAT
Source organism: Eospalax fontanierii (assembly GCA_035773235.1). Lineage (NCBI taxonomy): Eukaryota > Metazoa > Chordata > Mammalia > Rodentia > Spalacidae > Eospalax > Eospalax fontanierii. The sequence continues at coordinate 62,417,789 of CM069538.1, forward strand.
TGTAGAGCTGTGTTTATACAAAACATGCAGAACAGGTAAGCTCAGAGAGACAGAAAACAGATTACATGAGGTTGGCACAGGTCAGAGAGAGAGAGTCTAAGTGAGACCAGAATTTTGAGGGCTAGAAAAGCTGTTGAGATAATTGTGATGTTTACACACATTGTGCTTGAACTCATATCCCGAGTTGCACGCTTGCAAACTGTCTAATAGCATGTTTTTTGTTATATATATATATATATATATATATATATATATATATGTATATATATATTTTTTTCTAAAATAACAGAGCACCAGTGATTACCACAGGGCTTTAAAAGCCATATTCAGGAGAAGGGAAGAGATGGTGTACTTGTTGAGGTTGAGGATGGAAGGTCAGCAGAGGTCAGGAGAACTAGAGATCAAAGCAAGGAGCCAGCCACAGAGTAGGCACTCCCACACATTGAAGAAATGAATGGAGAGGGCTTTTAAATGGATTTCCGTCTTCAAGACTGAACACTTGGGGTGGAAAAAATTTTAAAATACAAATGATCGTCAGTATATCATGGAGAATTTTTTCAAGTTCTAAGCCTAATGCCAGGCAAACGTTGCCTTAAGAAAATCAGAAAGTATCTGCAGTGGTAGAAGAGAGTAGATTTTTAATTATGAGCCTTGGGCTGCTTGCTGGCAGAGATGAGGAACAGATGGTTTTTGTGCGTTTTAGAAGAAAGCGTGGAGGTTGCTAGCTGACCACATGAGTTCACCAAGGAGAGTCTTGTTAAATTACCTTCATTTCCTTATTGATGGAATAACTAGGTTAGTAAATTAGGAGATTACACTTGATATTGCATTTCTTGATTTCAGCAAAATGTTAGGCTGTTCCTCATTACCACAGATCCCGGTGGGGAACAGGGATGTGGAGCCTAAGAATCTGCAGCAGCTAGGCTTCCTAGCCAATCACCCTTAGCCACAGGGGTCTGGAGTAGAACAGCACACAGTACCTGGTCAGCTTGGTCTCTGCTGTATAAAGCAGAGATGGGAGGAAGAGATGTAAGCGTCCTCGTGGTCAGCCCTCGGAGGACCAGATTTGGGCGTGTGTGCTGCAGACGAGGATCGGAGTGCGGCACTTCTGTGGGAAGTGCTGGGCCCAGTTCACCAAGAGGAAGCTTAGCAAGAATAAATCTGATTTAGTTAGAACCTCAGTTATGACAGAAGAGACTTCATGTGAAAAGCTGTTAGTGTTGAAGTGGACAGCATGTTCCACCTAGGCCAACATGTTGACATGAAACAGTTCCCTGATAGAAAGCTGGGCCTGGGAAATGCATGATCTTGCATCCTATTAGAGTCAGTCCCAACTGTCACAGTGTTACTGACTTACAATGGGGTGGTCCCATAGCAGTCAGCTCCCTGAATAGCATGTGCAGTTTTAGGGTTCTGGCTTTCTTTCTCATAGACCTCAATTCAGTCTGGACTTTGTTTCCCTCACACCATTCTCACAATTTTGCTTATGCCATTTCTTCTGTCTTTGGCCTTTAGCTGATTAGTTCTAAGGATGAGAACTTGGGCTGGGGAGATGGCACAGTAGGTAAGAGCAGTTGCTGTTCAAACATGGGGACCTGAGTTTGAATCTCCAGTACCCATGTAAAACCGGGGGCATGGCTGTGCATGCCTGTAACCCCAGCATTAGGGAGCAGAGACAGACAGATCCCAAGAGCTCAGTGGCTGGCCAGGTTGCAAAGCAGGGAGCTCTTCTGGTTCAGTGGGAAACTCGGTCTCAATGGAATAAGGCCAAGAGCAATAGAGGAAGACAAAAGACATCCTCTGGCTTGGATATAGGAGTGCACACATGTGCACTGCCATACCTCAGATGCATATATCACACACAGATTAAAAGGAAAAGAATGAAAACTCGATGGAGACCTTTCCCACATTCCACTATGACGTGCTGTGTTACAGAGTGTGGATTTTCACCTCCCTCTACTTTAGAGAATGAGTTTTGCAGTCAGAGGAATGCATTGAAATTCCACCTGCCTTTTCTAGCTAACAGTTTGTTGACTACATGGAATGCAGTAATACCTGCATACAAACCATGCAACACATGCTACTGGGCTGGTACCTGTTCTGTGTGGGACCGTTAGGATACATCTGTGAATAATAAACAGTTCTGCTGCCAGGAGACTAGTTAAGGAGGCCAATGAAAAGTGAGTAAAAGAATAGGAGGAGATAAAGATAGGAAGACTGAAACAGCAGAAGGCTAGTTCTGAGAGAGTACAGAGGGGCTCACAGGAGACCTTGCTGTAGAGATATGAAGGAGGGACCCAGCCCTATGGCTGTCCTAGTGGAAAGGCAGAGCATAGGCGGGTGTGTTTGAGGAACTGCAGGAAAACCACTGAGGTGGAACAGAATGAGGAAAGAGACAAGAGGGGTCTGAGAAGTTGGGGAGGAGTTGGCCATCCACTTATGAGCAGGCAAGGTAGGACTGCTAGGGAGTACTAAGCAGAGGCAGAGAGGGCATGGTCTGGCTTGCCTGTGAATGAGCTTGATCACTCTAGCAAATCAGAGACTGAGGTTGAGCCTTGTGGGTCACTTAAGATCACTTTATCTTATAGAAAATGAGAGACAGTGTGTTGTCTTCTTAACTGAATTCATTTTAATGTGAAATTCATAAACAATTCAAGGTCTTTAAAAAGTCATTCACAGCCAGGCATGGTGACACACACACCTTTAATCCCAGCACTCGGGAGGCCGAGGCAGGTAGACCTCTGTGAGTTCCAGGCCAGCTGGGGCTACAGGGAGACCCTGTCTCAAAAAAACCAAAAAGAAAAAGATAAAAATTCACAAACTTGTGTGCCTGCCCTTTGTAGAAGAAGAGAGGGGACTGTCGGGCTGTCTCATGTCACAGTACCTGGAAGAGAATTTGAACAGCCTGGGATGAGGTAGCTGATAAGAAGAGCTTCTAGTCACCAGCAGTTCCAGTCTTCACTGAGAGCCCTACTATGTGCTGAGATAATTAAGCAAAAGCAAGAATAAATCATTAGGCACCAATACACCACAACAGTGACAGACACTTACAGAGCCTCATAGAACAAGGCCACCTGGTGCCTCCTACGAATGCATTGCTGGGCAGGTGAAACTGAACCATCAGGGTGGCAGGCCAAGATGCCAAGCATGAAGAATGAGGGCAGCCAAAATGGCTTTCATGATACTTGTTAGAGTCATGATCCTATTAGGAAAGACAGGACCGTCCTTCTTGGTACTTGGAGTTCTTGAGACTCATAAACACCTGTCTTTGGAAGCAACAGGGGACAAGAGCCCTAAGCTGAATGACTAAATATCTGCTTGGCACACAGTCGTGGCTGCCACATGACCTAAAGTGCTGTCTTCTGGGTCTGCTTTGAGAATCATTTCCTTATGAACAGGTAGAAAGATGCTTTCCGCACTAAGCAGACAGCTCCAAGCTGTCGTGCCCCTTGGGAGGAACTTCCAAATCCTTTGGAAAGGACTTGTCGAGCTGGGAGTGGATAAAGAATGGAAGTCTAAAGTGGGAAGTTGGCCAACAAACTTAAAAAGACAGAGGATCCCAGTACCTTTTATCTGCTTTTTAAAGTAAGATGACAGAAAAGCAGGGCTAAAACAACATCGCAGCTTTTCCTTTGGGGACCAAAAGTTTTGGAAGAGGAAGGAACAGCACATATCAGAAGCATACAGACACCTGGTTTGCGATCTCTTCACTCTCAACCCCACACGTTAGTAGAGTTTGAAAAAGGAGTTGGCAGAAGACATGTTTCAAAAACAGGGCCTCTGTTTTCACAATGAGACAGGATCCCACTGCCACGTGGGGAAGCTGGCGGGGAGATGTCCTCTTCCTGGTCAGTGTTCACCAGTCTTCAGCACGCACTCAGTCCATCACCAAGGCTCCCTGCCTGTTGCTCTTTCCCTTTGCGCCGCCTGACTGCTCATGAATGGTGGGAAGTAGAAAGGGCTTGGCATAAGCCAGCAGTGGGTGCTAAGAATGCAAGTACCAACCAAATCAGAACCACACACCAGGCTTTTTTATTTTTTAACTCATGCCTCTTTAAAAATCATAAAGGTACTTTGAGTGTGACCCGCACTCTTGTAATCCTGTCACCTGGGTGTCTAAAGAAAGATCATGAGTTTCAGACCATCCTGGGCTTCTCAGTGAGATACCTCTTCTTTAAAAGTCCCTGCAAACAAGAGTAAAAAAAAGGCCTGACACAGAGATGCATGCCTCTAATCTCAGCTACTGAGGAGGGTGAGGTAGAAGGATCGTTTGAGGACAGCTTGACAACATAGCAGGACCCTGTCCCAGAGCAAACAGAACCAGTCTATAAAAAGCATGGAAGCGATGCTGGCCGGCACTGTGGCTTTTGACATACCTGTGCTGTATGTGTGCAGCTCTTCGCTGTTGCAGAGTTCATGGTCTGCAAGCCCTTGTTGCTTTTTTCAGCCAGTGGTTAATGAGAAGGCAAGTCACAGACGGAAGGTTTAGGGATTGGAATCCAGTTCCAACCAGAATCCTCCTTGGACAGACCAGGGTTTTGGTTGTTTTGTTTTGTTTTGTTTTTTGGGGTTTTTTTTTTTTTTTGGTTGCCTGTTTGTTGTGGTATTTTGTTTTGTTTTTAAAAGAGCTCTCTATGTAGCCCATGCTGACCCCCAAACTCTGAACCCTCCTGCTTTGGCCTCTAAAGTGCTCAAGTCATACGTGTTCATCATTCAGCTTGACAGATCAGTGTTCATTCTTCCCTTAGTTTTGAGATGGTCTAGAGCTGGGGGAGGCCAGGCCTTGGTCCTGAGCAGTAAAATGCTGTGCTCCCAGAAGGAAATGCAAGTATGGCAGAGCCAGAGCCACACTTAATGTGGTTCCCAGTGCTGTCCTGAAAAAGCTGGAAGAGGGTTCTCCAGAGACTTCCTAATATCTGTGACATTGTGCTCAGCCTGCCTCCCCACTCCCACACACACACTTCCCTGTTCTGGGCTTAATTGTGTGTCTCCTAAATTCATATGTTGAAGTCCTAATCCCAAGACTTAAGATGTGAGCTAATTTGAAAATGGAGTCATTGTAGGTGTAATTGGCTATGATAATATGATCACGCCAGGGGTCAATGCTTAATCCAGTATGACTGATCTCCTTAAAAAGGAGATATGCTGAATGGGAATAATCATCTACCCCTGGAATTCTGGAAATGGTCCTGAGATGGATCCTTTCTTCCCATTGTAGAGGGAGTGTGGGTTTGCCCACACTTTGATCTTGGGCTCCCAGCCCCTGAACTAAGGAGGAAATTCTGATGTTTAAGTCACCCTGTGGGGCTTTGTCCTGGTAGCATATCACTGCCTCATGCTGCTTTCTGTAAACTCTGCTTCCATCTGTACCTCCAGCCCTGCTCCAGCTCCTCCTCCCTCCCTACCCCATGGCTGTCAGTGAGAGCCCACCCATGGGGCTTCCATCACCCCCTGGAGCCAGGCACTCAATACCACCCCAGACCCACTGAGCTCCCCTGGTTCCACAAACCCCACCTTTCCCATACCACCCACAGCCACACCTGATTATTATAGGAATTGCTGGGTTAGTAAACACTCGGGGAGAGAGCCGCATAGACCCATCCACAGCTTTAACATGTGCTTTCACTAAGGCACATTGTGATTAACCTCTCAACAAGTCTGTTGGTTCCAGGCTTTTCTTTGCCTATGGACTCGGTTGGTTGGGGTCATTGACTTCCTGTACATCAGGCATTCCCACTCATTGCTGGAATGTCCAGACTGGGCTTCTTTAAAGATACCCGGGACTCTACAGGCAAAACCCTTTTGTGTTTCTACCTTTCTCCCCCAATTTAGAATTGTCTTGGCTAGATCTCTTTCACTTGTAACTTTTCAGTGACTTGTTGGATTTTATTCTTTTAGTGAGAGGATTGAACTCAAGGTCTTGTGCATGCCAGGCAAGTCTCTTTCTACCACTGGGCTACAGTCTCAACCCTGTTTGAATTTGTTAAAAGCATTCAGTGATTTCTTTTAATTGAAACAACATTGCTTTCACAATTTACTTGGTCAGTGTTTCTTATTTATTGCCTCACAATGATCCTCCTGCCCTGGCCTCCAAAGTGCTGAGATTTCAGACATGTGTGATTGTGCCAGATTATTTTTGCAGCCTTTAATGGCTAGAAACTATAACTAGAAACAATGCATAAAGCTAACATGAACAGATTTGGGACATAACTGTTAGTAAATATCTAACTTGATGTGGGTACAGTAGAAAACAGCCCTCCAGCTGAGCTTTGCATGTATGGGGTTTTCATGAGTGTTCAGAGTAAGTGGAAACAGGCTGTAGAGATGGCTCAGCAGTTAATAGCTCTGACTACTCTTGTAGAGAACCCACTTTTGAATCCCAGCCCCCACATGGTGGCTAACAACTCTGTAACTCCAGTGTCAGGGGATCCAACACCCTCTCTGACCTCCACAGGCGCTACATGACATGGGTGCACTGATGTACATGCAGGCACAACACTCACGCAGATAAATAAAATAAGGAGATAAATCAAAGTAAGTGGAAGGGCTGGTGAGTTGGGAGTGGAGGCCAAAGAGGAGCATGGTTCTCCATCCTTCCTGAAGTTGGCCCTAAGACCTTGTCCTCCCCATCTCTGAAGACCCATGCCACTGCCTCCACTAGCACATCTGTTCAGTATAGGCTGATCACCACTTACCCTCAGGTCACTTCCTCAAGCCACCCGCCTTGCATCCTCCAGGCTGGTTTAGATGCTCTTCCTCATGTTCTGTAGTATTCTCTGCTTCATCACAGAACTTCCATCCCTGTGGAAATCTGTCTTCCACCTAACACTAAACTGTGTGCAGAGATAGAGCTCTTCTTTGTGTTGTTCATCAGATCCCAGCTCCTAGTAAGATGCCTGGCATAGAAGGCATGCCTAGAAAGTATCTCTGGAACGGGGCTGGAGAGATGGGTCACTGGTTAATAGCACTGGCTGCTCTTGCAGAGGACCCAGGTTTGATTCGCAGCACCCACATTGTGGTTAACAACCATCTGTAACTCCACTTCCAGAGGAATCGTCTGGACCTCCACAGAATTGAATGACATGGGTGCACTCACATGCAGGCCATACTCTCATACACCAAAATAAAAATAATTTTTAAGGTATCCATGGAAAAAGGAGGAGGATCAGAATATTATAGAGCTTGTTTCTCAGAAATCTTCTGCCACTCCCTAGATAGTAAGGTAAGGCAGGGTCAGCTTTCTTTGCACGCACTGATGGCCTGCTGTGCTGGGAATAATGCTGGCAGTAACGAAAGTGCCAGTGAAGAAATGTGCGGGTCACCTCCTGGACTGGGTGGGCTTCTTAGCACAGAGCCTCAGGAGCCACATCCTAAAGATGAAACTGGGCCAGCTCCTTCCCATTCCCAGAACCGAGGTCCTTGCAGGTCCCACATCACTGCTTGGGTCCAAATCCCCTTTCATCCTGCTAGGATCCCACTCCTCCTCATGCGCCTGCGGCAGGCCATCCCTGACTCCTCAGGGGCCTGTTCCAGCACTCTCTTCTCTGAGGGACTCCTCCGTCCTGCCAGTTCCCCACACAGAAACAATCTCTGTCCCATTTCTGGATAGAAGGGAACAGATCACTTTGTGAAGAATGTTCTTGGAAGCCCCACAGACCCCTGCTTTGCCCTTGTACCAGATCAGATGAGGCAGCCAGGGAAATATTCTGAGGAGGAATGCCATGCCCCTTGCCCAGTGGCGAGAGTGTAAATAGAGCACGCAAGAACATTTTCCTGTTGTTGCTGTTTTCATTCGACTCTCATTATGTAATTGCCAGCCCTTCAGGCGCAAGAGAAAGGGGTCAAGTCCCCCTTCTCCCAGCTTTTAATTGAGCATTGTGAGTGGAGGAAGGAGCGGCTGTGGGAAAGGGGTCGAATTGGAGCTGGGAAGAGAACAAGCTTTCAAAATTCTGTGCTGTTCTTTTGATTCCCAGTGCCAGTCCTCAGCCCTTTACCTTCAACGGGCACAGCAAGCATAGTGTGGGTGCCCAGGTAGGGTGGACCTACCCAGGGTGTGATGTGAAGCATAGATCTAGCCAGAAAGAACACAATCAAATACCAGCTGTATTTATTTTCTGGGGCTGACCTACAAAGTGCCCAAAAACAACATGGAAGGATTCACTGTTATTTCTGGAGGCTTGGCATACAAGACCATGTTTTCCCTGAAGGCTCTAGGGGAGAGCCATCCATCCATCAGCATCGGTGATGGGCAGCTGTATCACATAGTCTCTTCTCCCTTTGTGTGTCTGGTTGTCTACAGATCTCTTTCATTATAAAGATACACTTAATAGAGTTGAGATCCACCTTAATCTGGTATCATTTCATCCTAACTTGATTATGACTATGAAGACCCTATTTCCAAATAAGGCCACATTCACAGCTATGAGGATTGGTACTTCAAGGTGTTTTTTTTTAGGGGACACAGTTCAGCCCATAAAACCACCATTTTCAGAATGTTTTCTCTTGCTCCCCAGACATGTAAACAGTGAGTTAGGAGTGTTTCTCACATGTCCAGTACGTGATGTGGACCCCTGGGCTGTATGCAGACAACACTGTATTCGCTTCCATTGTTACAAGTGTGATTTTCCTTTCCCATCAAGTTGGTTGTTCATTTTTTATATCCTTAATGGACTACTTCTGCTATTATGGAATAAGAGTGAAACTTCCCAAAACCAGCAGATTCCTTGGGGTCTAGGAGTGGAACAAGAGTAGTTTTTGGCCTCAGACAGAACATTTGAAGATTCTGGATGGTGCTATAGAAGGTCATCAGAACTGACAGAGGAGATGAAAGCCAATTCCACGAAGATGCTCATGGTGTCCTGCAGACAGTGGGGCTCAGCAGGGGTCCCTTCTGCATCTCCTAGCAGTTCTGAACAGCCCCACATCCCATGAGCAAATCATATCATGGAAACTGTCAGCTGACATTGCAGTATCCACCTTTGTAGATACGCTCTCCCACGAGCATGAATAAGGAAGGTAGACCTACTCCAGCTGCCGGTTACTGTCCATGCTTCCTGGAAGCCTAGGAAAACATGGTCTATGCAGGCCTAGCCTGGGCCATGTGGGTGACAGCCCTCTGGAGCTTTGTCCTTCACTGTTCTGTTTTTCCTTTGGCAGATATTTGTGCAGAAATGTGACCTTTCATTCCTTACAAACCCGTCTCCCTGGAGTTCATTCCACTCTCTAAGTCGTAATCTTCTATGGAAAGCCTTCTGGTCATCTTGACTTCAAGTAAAGTGTTAGGAAGCACAGATGAGGAACATTGTGAGCTTCGTGTGTGTGTGCCATGAAAGAAGGTGGCCCTCTGGTTTGGGGCAGCAGGCCTGACACAGTCAGTTCAGAAGCCTGTTGGAAATTATGTCTACCACCCACAACTACCAGCCTCCAGTTTAATTCTTTCAAGGAGAGCAGAGGCCCTCAGACTCAGATTGATTCTCTTCTCAGGCATTTCCATAGTGGTAGACGTTGAGCAAAGCTGCAGATTCCCATGTGCCCCCTCGCACTTCTAAGCAGGACACTCCTCACAGTTGCTGGTGTAGCAAGTACAAATCTCCCTCTGCTACCTGCCTATTCTGGCCAAGGCCTGCGTCCCTCCTGGATGCCAGAATTACTTCAGGAAATGTGAAAGATGTGCTCCTGGGAGCCCCGGTGGCAGTGTTGGTAATCCTGTCATGAGTCTGCCATGTGGGTCTCTGCCTCCACTTCTTCCTCCAGCCCCCACCAAGATTGAAGTCCAGGAGAGAAGGCTGAGCCTAGGAATGTCAGGGGAGGGCTCAAAGATGCAGAGGTTCTTCCTTCTTCCCTCCACTTTCCAGCTGCTTACGACTGGCCAATTAGAGAATTACTCTAGTGGGATTACTGGGAAACAGCCCATGTTCCTGGTTACTAAACTTGGCCTGTGTGATACGGCAACACAATTTTCTGAATGAGATCCCTGTTGTCAACATCTCCTAGACCTAATAGTGAGGACCACCCAGAGTGAGCCCTCAGTTCATATAACAATACGGCCCATTTACTGACAGGCGCCTTGTGGTTGAAACATTAGAAAGAAGACTTGGATTGCTCTTGGCATTGATAGTCTCTCATTTTCTTGTTCTATTAAAAATGTCCAAACAAATTTGGTGTGTGGGAAGGAGAGAAGCATTAGCAGTGGGCAGTGAGGAAAATGCCATGATACTGAGGCATTTGAATGTGGTCAACACACTCTTTCCTCTGTGTTTCAGGAGACTCTACCGTTGACTGGCTGGGGTTAGGGTACAGTTGACAGTGAAGGTGAATCTCTGTCCTTTATCTGGAACAGGTCCAGGCTGAGCAGAATGAGCGTGGAGAGCCTCATGGCTCCAGGAACTCTGATGGTAGTAGTGGTATAGGGTGACTTGTAGGCCGGGCTAGAATGCTCCCATGGAATGCCTGCGTGAAGGCGGACTGCTGGTACCCTAATGCCCGGCTAAGCGTCTAGGAACAGGTCTTTCTAGCAAGTTAGAGAAGCAATCTAGCAATGGTAGAGAAGACATCAAGTTCAGATCCCCGGCGGGCACTGCCTGTTCATTCATCACCTTTGCTTTGGCCTTTATTGGTTTTTTCCTTATCAGCTAAACCATTTAGGATAATCGATTATTGTATTGGCCATTATTGGATCAGTGTAAGTAAATTTACATAGGCATGCCTGTTACTGGGCTTCACATATGATGCTAAAGCAGGCATGATCATGATCATTTGACCCTGGCACTTCAGACCTGGAAGTCCCAGTCAGGATGTAACATTCTGGCTGCACTGCTCAGGGTTTGATGATCTCTGAGTGTTTTTAGATGATCTTAGGCCACATATGGATGCTCCTTCAGCTGTTTCCAACATTGCTTTGTGCATCTTAGCAGCATTGAGGGCTGGACAGGTTCTGATCAAAGTGATCTGCTACTAAGACTCAAGAAACCAGTCCACAATTAAGATGTTTCCTGTTCTTGTACCCCATTTGCCAGGTGATGCCCCAGGGTTCCCCCAGTGTGAACTCACTTGCTCTTCCAACTTCCCAATAAGATTGGTACTAATTTTACCTCATTTGATCCATTCATTCACTCATTAATCCATTCACTCATTCATTCTTGGTTCTGGGGTCCCATATAGCCCAGGTTGCTCTCAAACTTGCTGTGTAGCCAAGGCTGGCCTTGAACTCCTGACCACCCCCTGCCTCTACCTCCCAGGTGCTGAGATAGCAGCTGTGCATTCCCATGCCCAACTTAAACCCATTTTTTAGATGAGATCAAGATTCAGAAAAGGTAGTAAGCCACTGAAAGTCGAGCAGAGGTGACAAAGCTGATTTCCAAAGCTGAGGTCCTGTTGGCCCCTGCAGGCAGGAACCACAGTGGGGTCAGCTGATAGCTGAAGCCCTGGGTCTCCTTGACAAGTGCTCATGTGCCTCTGTGTGGCCAGACTGTTTCACTGATACCTGATCCACATCTGTAGAGGGGCCACTGGGGGTGCTGAACCCTTGGACTCGCCCTGTAGAAGAACAGCCAAGTGACTGGCAGAGCTTAACACACCGGGCACTTCCAGAAGCATGAAGCAAGTTTGGGGGCAACAGCAAAAAGAGAGCAAATAATGGGGCCATGAGGGGACGTCTGGATTAGGTTTTGAAGATTCAGTAAAAGTCACCAAGTATGTCTAGGCAGGACGTCACAGGCACGAGAAACAGCACATACAGGACGTAGGTATAAAGTAGGTTTAAAAAAAACTAGGTGAGGTACTATGTGCACACTTCTGTGGTTACATGGTAAGACACGTGGGAAATACTGAGCCTGGAGAGGCAAAGCAGTGTGGTCTGAGCTGCCGTGCCAGGGAACCAGACTTCATCCAGGGCTGCGGGTAGCTTAATGTCATGGCTTTACAAGTTAGAATCCAAAACTCTGATGCATCCAGTCGTGGTGCTGCTTTCCCTGTTTGTAGCATTGTGATATTGAAGGAAATTACAAAGTAAACAAGCTCCATATGTGATCTGTATTGACCGGAGGAATGTTTTGTTAATTTCATCCACGCATCCCTCCATTATATCAACAATTCCCTTCGGCAAAAGTTATTCTCAGATGCCAGGATAAGTACTTTTGAGGGGGTTTGTTTTTGTTTTTAATGTTTTTTTAAAGTGGCTTTGATTGCATAAGAGCATCGTGTAGAGCTGTTTCCAGTATATTCTTTATAGCAGGGATGATGAAGACTGATTATGTAATTGTTCCCTCAGTCTATTCTCAGAACCTAATATGTTGCCAGAATACGAAAAGCTACCAGTGATAATGACATCTGAGCATTTTTTTCTGTTCATGGTTCCGGATGCTGTGGCTCTTGCATTGTTTATTACAAGGCAGAATTCAGTAGTTTCAATCTGGCATGACTGCCCGGCACTGGCCACCCAAGACTCAGTGCTGTCCGCTCTGACTTGCATGCATAGCCCACATCTAGCAACTCTCACTGGGTAAAGGATGCACGTCTGGCTGGTCTCGCATGTGTTAATATTTGGGTGAGGAGAGGCAGCATACTTCTGCCATGCTGAGGCTGCATTTTGCAAAGAGAGCAGAATACCATCTGTTGGAGGAGGTGGCGGGAGTATGCAAATACTGCTGTGAATTCCATGAATGCTTAATTTGCTATAGAACTTATTTAAAGTTTTTTTTTTTGAGTCTTTGCATTTAGTTTGTCTGTTTTGTTTGTTTTGTTTTTTGTTTTTGCTTTTTAGAATAGTCCTTATCAGTGGCAGAAGATCCTTCTGTAGTATATTTTCCGTGCTGCCGTATCGAGACAGTACCCAAGCCGGGTATGTATATGCATGCATGCTTTATAGTTCTCTGGGTGAGAAGTTCAGGCACCAGTGTGCATAATGTGACTTCTCTTTCTCTGTTCATGAATCTGTCTCAACTTGATGTTACAAACTAAGTATCTAATTTTGAAGGGTAAAAAAAAAAAAAATAGATGATCCACTTTCTTTTCAGCCAGAAAGCTTCCTCTTGTGTGTGCGCGTGCATGGGCATGCATGTATGTGCGCGTGCATGGGCATGCATGTATGTGCGGTGTGTGCAAGTGTGTCTGTGTGTATCTATCTCTGCCTCTTTTCCAAATGTTCATGTTGTCACCTTGTCTAATACTGCAGAGAAAGAAAAATAGAGGGTCTGCCACATCCTCTAGGGTTATGCTGACTTTTGGAAAAAGGTAGGTCAGAAAAGAAACCTGACCAAGTCCTGTGACTATACCACATCCTATGTCTTGGGTTTGGGTTTGGACATTAACCAGCAAACTGGAGCTGCCACCCCAGGGCAAATGTCACAACTAAGTGACATCAGGAACAAACGTACAGGCCAGAGAAACACTCCTCTCTCTGGATTAACCAACCTGGCCTTTGACTCCAAACCGAAAGTAAGTATCTGAGGGTCCACCCTTGCGCAGTCATCTAACCACCATTCTGCAGCTGTTTGTTTCCTTCTGTGTGTCTAGAATCTTGCAGCCCATGCCCACTTCACCATCTCCAGCATCTGTCCTCAGGGTGCTGCTCATATTTGGGGTAGAACAGTACGTGGCGGAGGGTGTTGAGCACTTCATAGGGTGCTGGCTGTGGCCTCGGCTCACTGGAGCTAGAGCCACCGTTTGGTCCTTGTGACAACAAACTCTTCAGACCACAGCCCCTGAGGAGGGCAGGATGGCCCTGGTGCTGATTCAACATTTGCCATCTTGCACTCTCTCTTCCAGCGGTCTCCAGGCATTCCTGCTAACTCTGATCTAGGCTCTTCACTGCAGACATGTAGGACTCCTGACCTGATAAACTCAACTAGTTCTTCCATGGACTCTGCTGTAAGCTTTTCAGGAGCAGTCACTGGTTGGCTGTGTATCTACAGAACACTAATTGTACAGTGTATCAAACATACACCTTGTGCTGGACCTTTCAGTTCCTGTATCCTTAGAACAACTTTGTAAAGTAGGTGGTCTAAGGAAAAGTAACAACAGATCTTATAGCTTGGGAGTTTAAATTCTCCTCCCCTCCACCAAAATCTGGAGTGGCCATGGCCTGGCCCGACAGACCCGTGAGAGAAACTTTCTTTGCCTGCCCGACCTGCTCTGGCCCCAGCTCTGGCCATGTCAGACAGTCAGGCTCATTCCTGGAGAAACCAACTTGTGGCAGGGCCCACAACCTGTGAGCAGCCTCCTCTCTACCTCCAGGGGAGCTTGTGGCAGTAGCAGCTGGCTCTTCATAGAAATGCCCTTTCCCAATCAGGGCCTGGATGGGGACTATGGAGCATCCTCATTTCGCTGGACTCCTTGGCTGACCTCTCTGATCAATGCCTTCTTTCCCCATTCCTTTGAGTGCTTACCATGGGACTAGGTACTGGGGATGCAGAGAGAGAAGGATAGGCCCAGTTCCTGTCCTCTCAAATTTACTCTATAGAGGGGAGACCCATGAAGTTACATACAGTTAGTTGTGGTTTTAAATAGATGCTAAAGATGTTCCAGCAGCTGCCTTCTGCTCCTTCCTGACTGAGGATTTGTTCTGTTTCTTTAAGATAATTTGGCTTCTATATGCAGTTGTCTTTGAAGTGTTCATGTTGTTACATACATTATCAGAGGGCCATCTAATTTACATACATGGGGTCCCCTCACTACTAAACAGGTCCTTGTTCTTGTCTTATAGATAAGATCTTTAGGAGTTGTCCTATAGTAGGATTCCCGTAACTCTCCCTCCCTTGAAGACATGCCTAGTAGGTTCTGTATCTATGGAAATGTTTCCATAAAATGGAGCATGGATTTAATCTGCTTCCCAGAGGGTAACAGAGACTCACAGAAGGTTGTGGGCACAAAGTTCTCAGTCTATGGCACCCGGCAAGCAGAGAGGTACATGGAGCCTGCTAATCCAGACCCCGCTTTTCTGACAGCAGAAGAGGAGATGAGTCAGTGTGGAGAACTTTCAGAAGTTGTTCATTTGAAGATTCAGGTATTTTTTCAAAGCCAGTAAGAATATGTTTGAAAAGAGATTATCCAAAATGTCTCCGCAGTGGTTCCATGTGGCCTTCTACATTTTTAGACACCTCAGGGAAGTCCAAGCTGGTGGCCAGCTGGTACTAGAAACAGCATCTGTCCATGCCTGATGTTCTCTTATCCCACCTGTTGCAGAAAGACTGCTTCTTAGGGCTGAATGTAGAGTTGACTGCTGTACCTTTGGCCCTGGGTGGGGACATATGTATATAAGCTCTTAAATATTAGACATGAAAAGATTCAATATCACTCCTCCAAATTTCATAGATGAGATAACTCAGGAGCCTAAGAGGAGTTCTACAGCCAAAATCACAGTCAGAATCTTTGTCAGATCTAATATAGCAAAGAAAAAGCCTGTCATCTCTAACACGTCCTACAAAGCACTTAAGAAACTCTGAGCACAATTCCAAATATTGTTTGTTAGCCCCAAGGTGGTGTTCGGTGCTTTTAATTAATGAGCAAGCATCCTTTTATAAATAATAGCTCATTTACCATCATTATTCACTGATAACTAAGATTTTTTATTGATGGGAAATACCTATGCTCGAATAACAAAAAATGTATTAATAAACATATACTAAGAAAATATACTTATCAGTGTACCACAGCGGTGTTTCTAGATAAACACTTCAAGCTGCGTTAGTTCCTGTGACTTAGCCATCTGTCTTACGGAGGCATAAGTGGAAAGGCCTTCAGAAGTCATTCAGTCTGTCCTTCCTGCTCTGCATTCAAGGTGGCCAAGAGCAGGGAAGGGAGTCAGCCCAAGAACTCCAAGCTTTGTGGTGTCTGACGCCTGTGTTTCCTTTGTGTTTGTATGTGTGGACAAGGCCACACATGCTTGATTATTCCAGATTATTAAATACAGTCTTACACACACACACACACCAGTGAAAGAGTTGTATAGTCCCAGCTTCATCACAAGAAAATCTTAAAAACAAGAAACTCAAAAGTTGCCCCATATGTATTTGAACCTCCTTTGCAGGACAAGTATCTGGCAGGAGTCAGCCTTGTCTTCCTGGGTGTGTTTTCTGGCTTCTCAGGGCAGTTTCCCATTCCACACTCCCGACCCTCTCCCCTCACCCCCGCCAGTCTCTTGGCTCACCCTGACTCCTCCCTCTGTGGCCTCAAAGCTTTGTGCTTGTTTTTGATTTTGTTTTTTGACCTGGAATGAGCATTGACTTTAGTTTCTGACATCAGTTGACCAATGCCAAAAAACAGTTCTTACTGACAGACCGATCTTGGGAGAGGTTTCACCATCCATTTTTTGTCATTTATGCATTCTATCATTTTGGCCCCCATTGCACCAAAAGCCCTGATGGAGAGCACATTAGTGCCACTGAATTGTCATCAAAACACCTTGCTTTTACTTCGCTATGTAAAATCTGTGACCCTACCTCCCTCCAAGTTCATTCCCCTTTCTGCTCCTTCCTTGCCTGATTGGATCTTCAGGCACTACTGCCATACAGTAGAATTTATTTCTCATTCTACAGAGCACCTACTGTGAACCAGGCGCTGTTTAAGACAGTGGGGATACAGTAATGCATGTGTCTCTCTCGTGGAATCTAAAGACATGTAAGCTGTAGACAGCTTACTACCTGACGAAAGAGCAAACAGTTGAGTCCTAAGC
This sequence comes from Eospalax fontanierii, assembly GCA_035773235.1. Lineage (NCBI taxonomy): Eukaryota > Metazoa > Chordata > Mammalia > Rodentia > Spalacidae > Eospalax > Eospalax fontanierii. The sequence goes on from CM069538.1 coordinate 62,434,458, forward strand.
AGTGGGCAGGCAGAACCCAGAAGTTCGAGATTTTAGACAGATGGATAGAGGAGTGCTTTCCACCTAGCTCTGCAACTAGGTGTATGAGACCTTAAGGACATAGAAATGTTCGAGACTGTGTGGATTTCCAAGGATGTCTGAGGATAAGCCAACTTTTTGCATGGTTGACATTGCCTGTCACACTGAGAGTTCAACAGAGCCCTGATCAAGCTGAAATCCTGCTTCTGAGTCCATATTCCATGTTGTGAATGGAGCAGGAGAAAGAGGACTCTGGAATGAGCTCAGCCTCAGACTGGATTTCCCTAGCTGTCACAGGCCCCTCAGTCCTCAGCCTCCATTCCCTTCTCTGCTCACGGGGTATGTTTGGCTGGCGTCTCAAGAGTCCTGTGAGCTCCTGGGTTGTTATTGTCCCTGTGTGCACTGCAGATGTGGAAGTGATGAGTCTTGTTGAATAAGGGACTTTATGAATGAGACATGTGGTTCATACTCCCGCCTGTCAACAGTCAGTGGTTTCTCCAGCTCCTGCTGGAATAATCACTGAACAATTTAGCTTTTTAGACTTTGAGATTTCAAGACATCAGAGATCAGGTGAGTCTTGGCAGTTTTATTTCTTGAAGTTTTCTGGTATGAGTCATGGAATAAGGGCTTAATCTACCTGGGCTTGGAACACTGTGAAATGTTTATAGAGTCCAAGCAAGCTACCAGGTTTGTACTAAACCAGTGTTAAGATGGTCCCCAAGATGCTTTCTAGAACTCCCACTGAAAGCAGGTGACCCTGGGTATTTGACAAGTTCAAGCTCAGCTTCCTTGCCTTGATGTATAGGGAAAGCTGTTTAAGAGAAGAGTGTCTAGCCTTAGGACACGTGGAGAGTGGAGCTAAAGTTTGTGCCGATGTGGTAAACAGAGGTAGCAAAGCTGGAACCTGAGTATTGCACGCGTTGTACAGGCTGTTTTCTAAGTGCCTTCCAGCCATGTGCCATCTTCTCTCAAGGACCTGATAAGGTAGGTGCTTTCATTACCATTTTGCTTGAGGAGGCCTGAACAGACTAGGGCTTAGTGACCTTCTGGGCTGATGAGAGTGAGGGTGAGGTTTAGACTGCAAGCTCTTGTGTTCTTACTGTGGTGTAGCTCAGCCCACAGAGCTAGCCCCAAGTGCACACTTGAGCCCTAAGTGTATTTCCCTTCACCGCCTCGCCTTTGGGGTTGGGCTTGCTGGCTCAGGACCAGTCCTGAAGACAGTGCTGGCTACTGTGCATGTTTCTAGTTCGGGAGCTGGATAGTCAGGACCACCAAGGCTCTTGTATTTATGAATGCCACACAGGAGCCATTTCCTGGGGACTTTGATGAAGGCTGGTGATTTGCTATATGGTATTAAAGACTCCAAGAACAACTTCAGGCAGCTGTGGGTGGACTCTTCCCCCACCTCCGAAAACTGAGGTGAACCCAGGGTTTAATGTGTGATTGGCAGGTACTCTACCACTGAACTATACCCTCAGCCCCATTCATTCATTCATTCATCCATTCATCTATTTATTTATTTGCTTTAGACAAGGTGCTAAATTGCCCAGGCTGGCCTCAAACTCACAATGCTACTGAATAATGAGGATTATGGGGATGTGCCACCATGCCTGGTCTGGGTGGAATCATGAATGAGAAAAGATTTCTGCGTTTGGGTTTTTGTTGTCTTTTGTCTGAGACTGTCTATAAAGAGGGGGAGGTATGAACATTATTGTTGTGATACTGAAGTTCTACCTACTTGAGCCTTTCTAGTACCTTCCCAACTGGGCCCAGGTTGGCTAAAGTCCCCCACCCCTCCATCCTCCAAGCATTGGGAGAGGATTTAGGGACCTCTAAAGGTGATTTCCCAAGTCTAGACCCAGGGCATGAAACTAACAGATCATTTTGAGAGTGTCCAACGTTTCTGTGAGAGGGTCACTTCACTGCACCAGACGTCTCTTCACTTCCCAAGATGAGTGACAAGGACTTTGAAATACAGAACTTTATTTTGAATTGTTTTAAATTATGTGTGTAGGGGAAGGTTTGTGCACATGAATGCAGGAGCCTGTAGAGACCAGAAGTATTGGATCTCCTCGGAGCTGGAGTTCTAAGCAATTGTAAATTGCTTGGTATGCATGCTGGGAACCAAACTTAGGCCTTCAATAAGAGCAGTATGTGCTCTTAACTTCTGAGCTATCTCTCCAGTGCCCCTAACCTGACCCCAGCCGCCTTAGCTGCTCCTAAAATGTAGTTTGCATGTAACATTTCAGAAAAATCTTACATTAGAAAAAAAAAAAAGATACTTTTGATAGTTCCTTTATTCTGGGCTTGCCTGTAGTCTGACACCCTCCATATACGCACCCCATAGTAGCTCTGCAGCACACAGGTGTGGCGTACAAGGTAGTAGGTACACTCAGACTCCTGAGTTGCACATGCCAGAATCCTCTGGTGGTCAAGGTAGGGTAGCAGGTTTTCTGCACCTCACAGGCTCTCCATGAAAGCCGGAAACCAGCACTGCCACAGGGACAGGCAGTGAGAGGCGGTGCGACCAGGATCGGACGTGCCACACCCCAGGGCCTCTCCTATTGCCCTTCCCCTGGGGTCCTCTATCCCCCTACCGCTCCGGATGTGACTTAGTTCCTCCTCCTGGTTTCATATGAGTACTTCCCCCTGCAGAACCCAGGCCCCTTCTGGGGATCTGGGAAATGTAGTATTTAGCGTTGCTGGGAGTTGCAAGCCAGCCAGTGCCCTCTGCTCCACTTGTGCCCACACCGAACCTGGGGAGGCCAGTGAAAAAGTCCAGCCCAGGGCTCGAGAGACATCTCAGTGGTTAAGAACACCTGTTGTTCTTCCAGAGGACCCAGGTTCAATTCCTAGCATCCACATGGCAGCTAATAACCATTGCAACTCCAGGTCCAGGAGATCTCACACCCTCTTCTGGCCTCTGCAGGCATTGCACAAATGTGGTGCACATACACACATGCAGGGAAAACACTCATACACATAAAATAAAAATAATAAAATATTTTTAAAAATAGCTCCAACCTGAGAAAGAACTCAGGCCTTAAACCAGCATCATCCTCAGAGTCCCCATAGCTGTGAGGGTCCCTAAGAAGTCCCACCAACATGGTATGTTCCCCTTAAAGACAGTTTCTAATCAGATTCCATCATCATCCAGGTTTAGAACTAGGAGCTGTGTTACCCTGGGCCCTGCTGAGCCCATCAGCAAGTAGCACCATCCATCTATCCACAGCTGAGCAGCCTTGAGCTTGAGATGGCATCAGGGAGGGCTGGCCACACTCTCCCACTCAGCTGTTCCTTCAGTACCCATGCTGGCCTCTCATCCAAACTCAGCTCCGTGGTTAGCTCCGTGGTTTCTTAGCTCCGTGGTTTCTGTACTGTGTGACTGAAGCCATAAACTCAGAGCCCTTTTGCTCCTCCCTTGGCCCTTGTGTTAGCCAAGACATCTCTCTTCACTGACAAAATATCTGACATAAAGAACTGAAAGGAGGATTTCTTCTTGCTCATGCATTTGGAGAGTTCAGTCTGAGATCCTGGGCTCTGTTGACCCTGGGCCCACGCTGAGACAGAGCACTGTGGCAGCATGGGGGTGAGGCGTCTCCACCTCATGGAGGACAGGAAGCAGAGTGAGACAGGAAGGGGCCAGGGACACGATCTAACCCCAGTGACCTACTTCCTACAGGTAGGTCCCACCACCCAAAGCTTTACAGAACATGCCAAAATAGTGCCACCACCGAGGGAACAATTCCACAATACCAGAGCCTTCAGGGGGGCATTCATTTAAGCCATAACATTGTCCATTTTCTAACTGAAGGCCTAGCACTCTGCTCACCCCTTGTGTGGTCCTGCGCTTATGCACACAGACCGAGGCTCTTCTCTGTACCATCTCACCATGGCATCTCTGACTCAACAAGGTGTATGTAGATTCCTTGTCAGGCTTTCCTTGCTTTGGGGATTTTCATTTGGAACATTGTTCTGTCCTTCACTCCATCCCAGCCTCATCTGGATGGAATCAATCATCCTCTCCAGACAACTTCCTCAGGCCCCTTCCTACCCCCAACACTTTATCCCAAGGCTCTGCTAAGAATCTATGTCTGGTGCCATTGATGAGGCCAGTGTTAGCACTTGCAGTGGATATTTTAACTTCCTCTTGTAGGTGTGGAATTGTCCACCAATTAGCTCAAGCACTGTGCCTGGTGCACTGTAGACAGTCTGCTTTCGTATGTTAAGTAAATGGTAGCTATGTTTTCAGGCTTTGGGGAATTGCCAATTTCATGGAGAAAGTATAGAGTTCTCCCAACAAATATGGTAGTGTACTTTAGCAAGAACAGGTGCTCTGAGGAGCCCTTGGCTTGGGGCTTGGTCTTTGTGGCATCTCCAGAGAAATGATGGAGGTGAACAGATAGCCATAAAGAAGGGCCTAGAAGAAACTAATATAAGAGCTAACTTGGACCCCAAGTGGGTTTGTTACACCCACAGTGAAAGTTACTAAGCCTAAAGTAGCAGAGGGCTTCCAAACTCCAACTCGGCCCCTCCCCTGTCTCATTAGCCAGGTGATTCATTATCCCCTCTCACCACCCTCCTCACTCCCCTACCCCCCCCTGGCCAGGACAGATCTCATTTGGCCTCAGTATGGCAAGTTGGCCATGCTGTGCATTTTCTATGCTGCTTGCAAATACAGTCTGAACATTAAATGCAAGAATCCCCAAGAGCCTCTTGCAAGGTCACATGTGGCTGCTGCTTTCTTTGCCTGGGCCTATCACCTTCTATCAATTCAGGTTGTCTAAATGTCTCCAAAACAAAATGTGAACACACAGCCTCTTTTGAGCAGATAAACTAAATTTTCCTGTGGTGTAGCCTGTTTAAAGCAACGGGCATGTTTGGGTGGGATCCAGCATAACTTAGAAGAGGGTGGGTTCCTAAAGTCAGTGTGGTAGAGGGGCAAACTTCACCTTGTCCCTGAAGCCCCTGCCTCGGTCCTCTTTCCATCCCTCACTCCAGTCACACCGTCTAGTGGAGCCCAGCACAGCCATCTCTAATTGGGTACATATGTTAGGAAGATTCAGGATTTACTGATTTATTTGGGTGAAGACAGGCTATGGGTTGTTTCCACTCCTTCAGATCATCCAAGAGTGAGTTCAAATTTCCACTAACCATTACTAGGGGTAGTTATACCGCACACAGCAGCCTACGGGCAGGTCTCAGTGAACAAAACACTTAGGAGGATATGGAAGCCCTTCCAGAACTTAAAGGCATCACCACTTCTAGAGTGATCCTGAGGTCATTCATAAACAGTGCTTGACATGGAAAATAATTCCAGTAATGCCAGTTTCAGTGTGTTGAATCAAACCAGCATCTTCAGCTCAAATGAGAGACGTTAAACGCAAAGGAAATTGAGGTCATCTAGTTCTATAGTTCTTGCTGTTTAAAACTTGCAGTTTGTTATTCCATCAGAGCTCCAATACCTGAAGTTGTTACCCACAAAACTGCTCCAGGGAGTTGAAGATCGGGACAAGAAGCCCACTCCTTCCTTCCACCCCCTTAGGTAGAACACAGTCCTTATCCATCTTTGCGATCTATATCAGTGGGCACCTGAAGTCAGGCAAAGCATTGACCCATGGAGAGAACTGACAGGCTGATCTTTACTGACCTCAATTTAATCCTCTATAAAGCTGTTGGTAATGTCCACCACAAGGAGCTCTGAGAGTGACGGTGAAGTACTGTGGACAGCTTGGACACCTGCCATGCCATAGGGATACTTGGGCACATCGGTGGCAGGTGCATTTCTGTACAGTCACAGATAGGCTCCAGCCTGGCTTTCAGTGAGCTAGCAGGTACTGTAGTTTGACACAGTGGTTTCATCTTCAAATTTGCTTTTATTCTTTGGTGTTTTTTTTTTCTTGATGGTACATGCATATTAAAGCAATTTTGGAAAATACACAAACAATACCAAGCCAATTCTCCAACAAAGTCACTATTAACATTTTGGCCCATTTTCTTCTAGTCCTTTCTCTGCCCCACCCCCGTATCCCCAAGGCATGCATATGTATGGAGCACGACAAGAGGTGATCTGATCTTTCCTGCCAGACCCCACCTCTCCCAACATGCTGGTGGAAGACATCACCTAGAAGGCAATAGATGTGGTAACATCAAATCTCATTGCTGTAAGCACTCTTCTCAGATGAGGCTTATAAATTGTACCACGATTTCTGGAAGAGTCCCAGTCTTAAACCAGCTCCTCATCCCTCACTGGACAGTTGCCAAGACCATTATCCCCATTAGCCGTTGCCTTCCATACTTTAGCATGGAGCTATGGTTTGGCTTGGAGACCCTCTGCACAGAAAAAGACTTGCAAGCAGCTTTCTCCATGCTCCCTTACTTAGTCCACATCAGGCTGGGCATCTCTACCCAGGACTACTCTCCTCTCGCCCTTTCCACCTGGGCTGCTGTGCTTCCACCACGGGAACAGAGTGGAGACTCTAGGTGCTACTGAAGGATTTATGGGGTTAGGAAAAAGACTTCCAGAGTCAAAAGAAGGAAAAGGAGGATCGGAGAGGAAGGGGGAATAATGTGAACTTGACGTTTAAACTTCCCAAGGGTCGTTCCCAAGCCAGGAAACAGAGGGGGCAGGGGAAGAAAGGAGGAGAGGAGCACACTAACCCCCACACAACGCATAACATAGCATCCGCGAGGAGACAGATTCTTCGTTCCAGGCTGCCAGCTCAAAAAGTTTAGAGCACAGTCCACTAGTGAGGGAGACACTGTAGGCAGTATATTAAGGATTTGTTCCAGGATTGTCCCTGTGCCTAAGGAAATGACAACTGCGCCCAGGTGTTTATTTCCTGAAATATTTGGATATCAGTGTATGTTTCTGCCTATGTCCCTGACCAGAAGAAAGTAGGACTAACCCAGTTAGTTCACTGTTAGGGGGTCTCGTGAAACAAAGAAACTAGACAATTCCAGGAAAAAAAACGTTTCTGTGATGTGATGTGATGTGTGGGCACAGATCTGTCTCTATTACACTCCTTGATTGAGCGGCAGTCGCTGAGTTTGAGTTCTGCACACTCAGCAAGCAGGGCTCGCCTAGTGGGGTGCAAAGTGTCTCTAGGAGTGTGTTTCTAAATTGTCAACAGCTTCCACATGGTGTGTGTGGCATGGGCCATTCAGATGAGGTCATCTGCTTGGGTCCATTTCCTGAGTGTGAAGCATTTTGTGACAGAGAATTGCTTCTTCTATTCTTAGCCTTCAAGCCTAAATGCACCCTGCCTGGCCCTGGGCCCATCCCCCTCCCTCCCCACCCACTTTCCTCAGAAACATTCTCTTTTCGTTGTGGAAAATTACACATTCACAAACTGAGTTTCTTTCTTCACACCAAGCATATTCCCACACAGCAACCAATTCTGGAATGATCTCATGGGTGAATCACACCATTATCCGGCTGTTCATAGGAGCTGGCTTTGGTGTAAGCTCCATTAAGACCCCTTCATTGTCTGCCAGTCGCCCTTGTGAGGACGACTGATCCATGAAGTGCTGAGTCCGAGGGGGCAGGATTTCTCAGCTAAAAGCTGCCTTTGATTTCCCTTTTTGTCCTGTCAGCTGTGGCCTTGTTCATTGACTTTGAACTTCTGTGTTATAACTCTGCCTCCCATACTGACAAGCAAAACTGATCCAAGATGTCCATTGCACTGTGAAGAAGCAGTGTGTGTGGTAGTTAGCTCTCTGTTACTGTGACAAATACTAGAGTTAATGAACTCCTAAAAAGAAAAAGGTTATTTGGGTTTATGGTTTAGAAGTTCCAGTCTGGGCTGGGAAGATAGTGTGGTTAGTAAAGTGCTTGCCACAGGGACATGAGGACCTGAGTTCAATCCCTAGCACTGACATAAAAAGCCAGGCCCAATGGTGCACATTTGGAATCCCATTGCTGGGGAGATGGAAGACAGGTGCATCTCTGGAACTCAGTAGCCAGTCAGTCTACCTACCTGGTGAGCTCCGAGCCAGCAAGACACTATCTCAGAAACCAAGAGGGTCAGCTCCTGAGGAGCAACACCAAGGCTGTCCAGTGGGCTCCACTGTGGTCTCCACTTACACCCCAGCACACATGTGAACACATATACAGAGTGTGAGTCTGTGGTCTGTTGGTTCATTTGCTTTGGGACCTGCAGTAAGAGAGCATTATGGGAGGAGCACATGTTAGAGCCAACTTCGTGTGCCTCTGCTTGGGATGCAAAAAAGAAGTGTTTCCAGTATCCCTTTATAGGACACACTTCTTGACCTAAGACCTCCCGAAAGGCCCTGCCCCCTAAAGGCTCACCCACCACCTCTCAGTCATGGCACAGGCTGGGGAGCAACCCTTTAACATGTAGGCCTTTGGAGAACAATCCATACCCAGACTATAGCAGGCCACAAATGGGGCTGCTTCAACTAAGTACTTATGTCCTAGAGTTCTGGTGGTTATGTGATCTCTGAAAATTAGTTCATAAGTGGCATTTCCCTCCTTAATCCAGCTTTCAAGCTTCGCTTTCTCTCAGACTCTGTTCTTTATAAAGGGTCTAGAAAACCTGTTAATATTTCATTACCTCTTAAATTATTTACACATCAAAGTGTTTGAGTTATTATTATTGTCCTTTAAAGAGCAAGTGCCCAGTGGTGCTCCCAGCTGGGTTTAGGAGCCTGAGCCTAGGCATCATTAGAGACGTGATCATACTTAGAACTTAGGACAGCCCCATCTGAGAAGGAGAAAGCCCTGGAAATCTTTCATTGGATCACATATACATTCCCACCTACTTCCCAAGTGTAAGTATTCAATAATATATTTTAAAATATTTAGTATTGTTTATGTTCAGAATGGGTGCAGTGTGTGCCATGGCACACACGTGGAGGTTAGAGGATAACTATGTGGAGTCGATTCTCTCCTTCAGCCCGTATGTGGGTTCTGGGGATCAAACTCAGTTCGCCAGGTTTGCAGAGCAAGGACTTGTACCCACTGAGCCATCTCACCAGTCCTCAATCATGTTTTTAAGATAAATATTTGTTCATTATGTTTCCCAAGAAAGAGTCTTGCACTTTTTATGTAATAGAGAATCCTGTTTTCCCTGCAAGATCAATTCTGTGCATTAATGGCCCAGATGGGCCTTAATTGGGCAGCCTAGGAGAGGAATAGAAAATCACTTTGCTTTTTATAAAGATGAAATCAGGATCTGGCGGTGCAGTGGTTAACGCACGCAGGTAACCCCTTTGAGTACTCTAATTTCTCTTCGTCTTGCCTCAGTCCCTCCCATTCCCTCACTGACCAGTTTCTAACACCTGTTTTTGTAAAGAAAGAAAACAAATCTTTGTGCTGGATTTCCAAAGCACTGCCTACCACCTTGCAGAAGTTAACAAACGTATATAGGATGAATACCAAGCTCATGTGAGAAAGTAAGTGTAAGCTGTAGTGTCACCTGGCGCTGGGGTAACGAGGAATGAGAACCTTAACCTGCCCATGGCTCCTCACCAATGCTGCGGCTCCTGCTCCTGTGGAAGTAAGCTTGTTTTCCCATGATCTGGTGAACCGTGTTTATCTCTGAATGCAACAGCTTTCTTTAAACATGAATTAATACACATGATTTGGGTAATATCCATTAGTGGAATTTGAACTTGCCTCTTCTATATTTAAAGAAAGATAGAGTATAAGCAAATTAATATTAACATTAGATATATTGGGGAGCGGGGAGCCTCTTGGCTTTTCAAAGAAAGTCCAACCTGAATTTGCTCTTAGTTAATTCCATCCTGCCTGCTGATCCCCATTCTCTAGCTTCATCTCCTAGACTGGAGGGTTAATGCTGGCATGTGAACCCACTTTATTTTCATAACTATTTTATGAGAACTCAGAACAATGATCTAAGAAAACATTGAGGTTCTATCACTACTGTCCTGGGACTTGTTTAAATTTTCACTGACTTATTTTTTTGGTGGGGGAGGGATTTTCACTGACTTTTGGGGGTGGGGCATTAGACCGTGGAACTCAGTTCCTTCCTGCAGGCAACTCCAGTTCTTCAGGCTTCTGAAGTGGCAGACAGCAATGCCCGTGGCTCAGTTACTTTCTCTGCACTCACACATAAAACCAGGGCTATTGTCTATAATATTATGGAGCCCAATATGAAATTGCTGTTATTATATCAGTCAAATATGACTCCAAAAAGGCAATTTCCTGCAGTTCATGCTAATATCAGGTTTCAGAGACATTTATCAGAGCACTTAGCAGGAAAAAAGTCCAATCAGAGAAGATGGTCAGCATGCTTGTGATTTCGGCTCCTGACTCTCTCATTATACATAAATTCAAGAGGAAAAAAGTGTTTGGGCTGGGGCTGTAGCTCAGTTGGTAGAGTACTTACCTAGCATGCATAAAGCCCTGGGTTCAGTCCCTAGGACCACAGACAACCAGGCTTGCTACATGCCTGTACTCCCAAGCGCTGGGGAGGTAGAGACAGAAGCATCAAAAGTTCAGGGTCATCCTCAGCTACATAAGTTTGAAGACCAGCCTCGGCTATAGGAGGACTTACGTAAACACATATTCAGTGCTTATTAGAAATGTCACAAGTGTGCTTTGTTTTCTGTGATGTGAATATACAAGTGTGTGTGTGTGTATATGCATGTGCTCTGATTTCACACTTACCAAGATGCTAGCCAAAGCCAGTGACAACCCGAGAGAATACATACAAATTTGTGCTACAACCATCAAAGTCATCCATGTTCTAATGTGGCTGGCATGTTGGGTCCCTCGTCAGTAAAGATACAAGTGTGAAGTACAGTTGCAAAAGCACTTCTTTCGGTCTGATTGATTTTGTCATGGGAAGTTATCAATGACTGGAAGCCACGTCCTGGCAGACAACACTAAGACGTAGCCCAATATGGCAGCCACTTGTGCCTATTTACATTAGTTGATTAAAAATCCGTACAGTTAAAATGAGCACTGTGGTACATACCTGTAGCTCAGCACTCTGGGAAGCTAAGGCATGGATTATGTAGTGAGACCAGCACACATGTGCACAGACTCAAGTGTGCACGCACACACACTTAAACCAATTCATACAATCAAAAATTGGCTTTTTTGGCCAGATCACATTTCAAGTGCTCAGTTGCCACATGCGGCCAGTGACAGTGCAGATGGAGAGCACCTGCAGCCTGGGGGAGAAGTTCTGTTGGACAGCAGTGGTCTGTCCTGAACCATATGTGAGCCAAAGCATAACTGAAGGTTTATCCTTCCTTGTTTTCTCCCTCAGCTTGGCCCTGGCCGTTTAGAAGGTAAAATAATGTAAGTGGAAGGCCAGGGTGGGGGTGAAGGGATGACTCCAGTGAGTCACACAATTTGTTTAGAGGTGGGTGGGAAGGCACGGTGGAGCTTGGCCTGACCTGTCTCTGAGTCACTGTCGTCACAAGTGTCTCTGAGGCCCTTGGACAATCCAGGTGCATACAGCCCTGCTTCTCTAAACAGGGATGGAGGTTGGTGGAAAGGAATCTTGCACTTCTGAGGGCACACAAAGTAGCGTTTTACAGCTCCGTTTCCCACGGGGAAGCACCAGGAAGGCTGTGGAAAGAGGCGTGGCTGGCCTGGTTCTGTCAGCTGTGTCATGCACATTTAGCAGTCACTGGGCAACTGGCTAGGACTGGACTGTCCTGGGACTGAGTCTGAGCAAACTGAAGACAACTGAAAAGGGATGTGGTAGGAAATCCTCATGCTCCATACCGTCTATATAAACCAGCGCCCGTGAGACAGCCTGACCGCCATCAGCCAGTGTGTCTTCATCTTCTTTCTATATCATCGTGTAGATGGAGTATGAAGCTCAGCACTCCATCTGAACACCCTCTGATACAGGCTTTAATACTCATTTTTCTGGGTCTTTTTGCCCCTGAAAAGATGGCCCCTGCTTCTCTAGTAATGTCGGCCTATAGAGACAGGGAAGTCACTTGAGAGTTGAGGTTTGAGGTGCATGGGTGCTGGCTTTGGCTTTGGGAAGGTAGGGGTATGTGGAACTGCCAAAGACGAAGCCTCTTGCTCTGTACAGCGACCCCCACCCTGTGCTGCGGAGGTTGGTCACCTTGCTCCCTACGCACCGTGGAGGTTTTCGTTTTCATCACCTCATTCAAGTTTTGGCTTGGTGCGCGTCCCCACCCCCAGGAGTGCTATGGTGCACTCATCTCCATCTTTGATTGCTGTCATTTGAGAATAGTCGTGGATAGCTTGGGTAACAGGCAGGTCACTGGATCTTCCCAACAGCAGAGTTGAAGTTGGCACAGCACGTTTAGAAAACCTTTGAAGTAATTCTGGCCCATCGCAGCCCTCAGGGAGGGTGGGCCCCGTCAGAGCGGACATCATGGAAGGACTTAAATACTCAGGAAGTACTTCCCTTGCTTTGAACATCCTTGAAGCCTTCATTTGGGTGACTTGTACCTTCTTGTGTAACTCTGAAGTTTCTTGTGCATATGTCACCCTTAAAGGAAGGTGAGTTTAATATTTGGAATTACACACATAGGGAAGGTCTGGGAGAGTACTGATTCATAATGTCAGGGTTCACTATAAATAGAAAGTTCTAAAACTCGTTTGGCTTTGTCCTGTGTGACTCTGATGTCTTTTTGAACATGGTAGGCAATGGCCTCCCAAAGAGACTGGTTCAAAAATGCAGCTTTACTGGGTCAGAAGGTCTGGGGCCGTTAAAGACTGTCCCAAATCAGACTCTACATTCAAAGAAGCCAGTCCGTCCTTAGCATGCCCATAGATGAGGGCAGCAGCTCAGCCAAAACAGAAAATGGCCAGTAGCTTTCTGTGATTAGGTGGCATTCTTTCCTCTGTCTCCCCTACCCTCCCTCCTCCGGCTTCCCACTCTTCTCATCCCCTTCTCACTCCCTTTCCTGGATTACCTTTGACCTTCCCATATCACTTATTCTTGCTTAGGTTCTCAACCCCTGCCTGTGAAGCCTCCATCCAGGTGCCGTGGGGAACGTGCCATCAGTCTAAGGTCGCCTTCAGCAGCAAGCACTGTGCTTTACAGAGATGGAAACTAGAAGGCAGTTCCCAAACATGGCTGCAGCTTAGAACCCTGGGGTGTCATGGAAAGCTCTGGGTGCCCTGTGCCAACTCATACTGATTAATTCAGGATATCTGGACATATAGCAGTAGGTTATAGAACCCCAAGTGACCCTAACCTGCTTAAGAAACTCCTGTAAGAGAGAAGACTCACATTTTGACACCTGAGCACGGCCCTTTGAGGCTGTCCTGTGGGATAGGAAGAGCACTGACTACAAAAGCAGTCGGTCCCCACAACCTACAGTCCTGGTGGCCTTGGTAAACCATTCCCCTCCTCTCAGTCTGTTTCTACCTCCATAAAGTGGGTTAACACTAATGCCTATCTCATAGTCATCTTAAAGAATCAAAAAGGTGATGATGAAATGCTGTTGGAATCCTTGCTATTATTACTGGTGGCTATCCTTTGATGAAAGGGTGCTCATTTTCTAGGTGATTTGGCAAGGTGGTTGGCCTATGATGGCATGGAACCTTTTGTTACAAGCAAGAAGCTGGTGGCTATTTAGGACATTGATTTTTCCTGTCTGATAACGAAAAGTGGCATGAAGTGGTGATCTTAGCAACTTCAAAAAAAAAGTAGCACTAGAGCCAGAGAGCTACTGTCTCTAGCGCTCAGGAAATATCCCTGAGCTACTTGGTACCTGGCTGCATTTTAGAGCACAGGGATCTTGCTGAGGAAGAAGGGCTTACAAGCCCAGCCTCCACTCACATTTTGTTCATTTGGATTTCACTTAGTTGAAAGTGATGAAGCAAATCACCCCCAGAGCACCACCAACAAGCATGCAAAGAGAGGCAAATGAACGTCCTCCCCACCAGCCCCCACTGGGTCATTTTGTCAGTGCGACTGTTGTCTCGTGCAGTAAGCATCATTGTCATTCTTTGGGGAACACACAAAAGCATTTTTCCCTTGATTTGTCCTCCCTAGAGACTTGAAGTTGGATGGAGGGAGACAATCAGCAGGAGCCATGAGCTTGAAGGAGATCATTGGCCTTGAAGGTGTGGAGCTAGGTGCTAATGGCAAGGTAAGGCCAACTGGCTTCCAATCTCACACCGTGAGGGTCAGGAAGTAAAGACAGAGAGCAGCTAGACCACTTACTTGTAAAGGTGGGGTGAAGTTGAGGCGGATTCCTGGGTGCATGGTACCAGCTTGCCTCAGTTCTGCTGCTGTGCAAGCAGAAACCCACTGAGGCAGTAACTCAAGAGGAGCATGATGGAGCATCCCAAGGTGCATGAATTTCTCTGTTAATACAGCATACAGCTGATTGCACAATACTCACACATGGACACACACATTCCAGATAGGGTGGTTGTTTATCTGTGAACCAAAAGGGTCAGCAAACAACATCCCAGCAGCTAGAAAAGTTTTTGGCTTTTCATAGTCCCAAGAAGCCCAGAACCCCTCAGCCTCACACGGTGACCACTGAGCAGCACAGCCTCTTTCCTCACAGTACAGTGAACTGCTAAGTCCAGGGAGTAAAATTTGAAAGATGACCTTGTGCCAGGACCAGGTAGTCTCCAGAAAGGCTCCAAAAGCTTGCATCTCTTTAGGGAAACTGTCCCAAAGTAGTGTTTCTGCAGGTGAGCCCACCTCACTCCAAGGACAAGCTGGTTAACTCTGTGTCCAAAAGACATCACTGAGTTCAAGCTGTAGGTGGGGTGCATGCAGGTGCCTCCCTAGGGCAACTAAAAAGAAACACACTTGCCCTGCCTTCATACCTAATGGGTGAGTGTTCGCCTAGGAATGAGGGAGGCTGGGATAGGTAGAGAGTCATGAACAGTGCCTGCCAGGTGAACACGCAGCATTCTCCAAGACTCCTACGGCCTGATGTTTTCTGGAATTCCTCTCAGTGGATTATAAGATGCAGTACAGTGTGTGCCTTGTGTATGACACAACAATCCAATACATTTTGAGATAGCATCTTGTCCTACATTTGAATATTGTTGCCAGATAACAGGATCAGGTAAACTGTGCATAGCCTAGAGTCCATCCAGGTGAGCTTCAGGCACAAAAATGGCACACATGAGCCCCGAAACAAGCTGTGTTTTTCAAATCTCCTTGGATTCCAGAATTGCACTTTTTTTCTTTTTAAAGTAGACGTGAACTTAGGGTAGCAACAGAGCTCGGTCACAGTGTGGACTAGCCTTGCCTGGGAATGAATAACCACTGACCTTTTTTTCTTCCTCTTTTAGACAGTTTCCTATACCCAGTTTCTGTTACCCACAAATGCCTTTGGAACCCGGAGAAATACCATAGACTCCACCTCTTCTTTCTCCCAGTTCCGGAACCTGAGCCACCGCAGTCTCTCCATAGGACGGGCCAGCACCCAGGGGAGTCTCGATACAGGTAATGTTGGCTCATCAGGGTCTGGTAGCTCATGGCAAGAGGTGCCTCTGATTGTAGTACAGAAGAGGTGTCCCTTTGTCTGGGCTGGAAGGCAGGTGTCCACAGGTTAGGTGACTTGGGAGGAAGCCTAATCTCAAGCCACAGATGACCTCTCTAATTAGATGCTCAGTTACCAAGTCCCATCGTCCTACCTGTGTAGAGAAAGCCAAAGCCTCCTGCTCTGTGGAGAGTCTGGCCCTCCCAGCTTCTAACTCCTGATTCACGTCATGTTCTGTTGCACTGTGGTGCTGCGCTTGGCCATCTCTGTTTTCCCAGGTAATTGGATCCTGAGAGGTAGGACTGGGTGAGAATTTCCTTTGCAGTTGTCATGGTGTATGGCTGGGTTGGCCCTTGGATATTTGCATATTCCAGGGCTGCCCACACATAGGTACGAGGGTGAACACTCTCTAGGAAGCAGCATTACTACTTCTCTTAGAGAAATGTCAAGTGAGGGGCTGGGAGAAGGGTTCAGTTGATAAAGTTCTTGCCATGGAAGCACAAAGACCTGAGTTTAGACCCCAAGAACCAACATAGAAAACCAGGTGTGGCAGCATGTGCCTGTAATACCAGTACTAAGGACACAGTCAGGTATATCCTGGAACCTTCCAGCCAGGTACTCGGGCAAAATAGGTGAGTTCTGAGTTCAGTGAGAAACCAACCCTCTATCAGTAGATAAGGTAGAGAAGCGACTGGAGAAAACATCTAATACCGATCCCTGGTCTCTGTGTGTCCGTGCACACAAACACAAACTCAGCACGTGTGGAGGAAATCCCAGGTGGATGTGAAGTTCCCTGTCAGCCAGCCACCGTACGGATGGCTCTCTGGTTAGAATATTCATTCACACACAGGAGCCTGTTCTGAAGTGTTCAGCCCAGCATGCTTGTGGGTGATGAGACTGAGCCTTTTCAGGACCACATTCTGTAATCTTCGAGGGTTCACTGCATGTCGCACGCTGTGTGAAGGTTTGCGTTCCTCCGGGTCAGGGAAATGAACACATAATTTGCCAAAGTAGAAAAAAAAAAATCACAATGATAAGAATTTGTCAGATCATTTGGTGGGGGGCCATGCAGAGGTGTCCCCTAAAATCAGAGCCAGCAAGGTGATTCTGAAACTACCCTTATCTCCGCATTCTCCCAGCAGCCTCATCCTCAGAGGCTCTAAGGCTCCTCCTTATCACTTTGCTTGTGCCCTGCAGGAAGTGACCTGGGAGACTTCATGGACTACGATCCCAATCTCCTGGATGACCCCCAGTGGCCTTGTGGCAAGCACAAGAGAGTTCTGATCTTTCCTTCATACATGGTGAGTACATTCGATGGCTGGCTGGGCCTTCACCTGGGGCACGTTGCCAAGGAGCTCTCCAGCAGGGGTTGTTTACAGAGGACCTGAGAGCCAGGATTCTGATCACCTGGCCTGACCAGGCCACTTTTAGAGGGGTTGAGAAGGCTAGGCTACCAGTAAACACGAACGCTACCAGCTCAGTTAGCAGGATGTTCACTTCTGAGGAGGGCTGGTCAAGACTCTGCATATTCCCAGACTCTATTAGGAGAGGGCCCGCCGTGTCCCTGAGAGCTCCAAGTTCAAGTTGAGCTGTGTTCTGATTGCCTCAGTGCCTGCAAGCCTTCACATACACAGTTGGCATCAGGCTGGGGTGACAGAATTCTCTTGGGACTGTGCAAGCAGCGTGTGAGTGTTAGGTGCTTTCCTTGCTCTGTGTATTTCATGGACTCTTTCTGTTTTTCCTTTTGTGTTTTTTTTGCTTTCTGGCTCAACACCCCTCCCATCATGGAGGGCTCCCATTTCAGCAGACATGTCCTTTTGGGGGGTTGCTGGGCAGGCAGAGCTCTAGCTGCTGGGGTATAGGAGAGGGCCTGATATGCAGGGAGATGGGCTGACCAGGCCTACTCTACCTAGCATCAGGACAGAGAGCACCTGCCCAGATGCCCTGCCTCTCCTTGCCTTCTGCACCCTACAGGACAGCACGGCCGGTAGCCAGGCCACTTTCTTCTCTGGATCCCTCCGTCTGTGCTGGTCTTAACAGTCCTAGCCTCAGCATTAGGACCAAGGGCCCTTGTTATGGTTATTTGTGTCTTCAGATGTCAGAGTGGACAGAAAGTCCAGGTACTCAAAGGATGCCTGCATCTGCACTCAGAGCTTAGTGTTCTCAGCCATTGCAGAGACTCATCAGTAAGCACAGATGCCTTGAACTGCCAGTCAGCACCACAGCCCTTGCTCATTACTTTCACTGTATGTCCCCTGATGATTTGGCATGTAGTTCAGAGTCCTTCTGCTGAGCCACACTGAGTAGGATGAACTTCCAAAGTCATTTCATTTAAAAAGGCGCTGGTCCTCACCTACATGTCTCTCTCAGTTCCTAACACAGCAAAACCATAGATGTGCGTGGTTAGGGGTTTGTTTTTAATTCATTAATTCACATGTTCATCTAAAAAACAAAAACAGGGCTTATTCATCTTCCCTAGCATATAGTGTTCAGTAAACAAGAACCTCTGCCCTGGTGTTAAGGAGCAACTGAGAAGTTGCTCGACTCTGTTTATGAAAGCTCACTTTATTAACTAACTGGGCAGGACACTGTGGCTCTGAGTCCTAGGGAGATTGTACCAGTTGACTGAAGTGGGTTGCTGAGGCTCCCGCTCCTGGCTGAGGGCTCTGATGTTGCCTGGTTGTATCTGAATAGCCTGTCCCTAAGCAGTTAGTAGTGGGACTGTGGACCTGAGGGCAGGATGTGGAGGTCATGCTTTGGGTCAGAAGTTGAACAGATGTCAGAGGTCTAGTATAGTATGGCAGCCTGCTGCTTTTGACTGATGGTGGGTCTCATAGGGAGCTCTCCTATGGACATGTCAAGTCTGGTGACAACACTCAACCTCCTGTTTGACAGCTTGGCGTTAGGCAGGTGTTAGATCCCACTGTTTCCCTTCTAAGATTTTACTATGAACTTTGAGGTTCTGGGCTGCAGTCTGTGTATGCACACACAGATCATTTGTTCTCCTTGGACAGTTGGATGAATTTCAGTATGTTCAGCCCTCCTCACTGTGTGTTCCCTAGTGGGTCATTTTTCATTTGCTCACATTGGACTATGCTTCTGGTAAGAGTCTGTGTCTTAGAAATGCAATTACTCATCGGCTGCTTAGTCTACTCCATGAAGCCTCTCTCCTTGTGTTTTGGCCACAGACATTGGTACTTTGATAAAAGGCATCTACTATGTGGTGTTATCTTTGAACTTGTCAACAATATGTGTGACAAACAGCTTTAATCCAGCTCCTCTGGGTTTCAGAGGAGCATACAGGCTGCATCTTGAGCATTTGCACTGAATTTGTAGGAAAAAAGAGCATAGGATTTTTTTTTTTTTGTATAATTGCTTTACTTTTGTATATTGGGTGACAGATATCGAATTTGCACATTAGACAGATTTGGTTGCCACCCTGGTTGCTTCCTCATTCTGTGGAGAACTAACCAGCCACAGCCTCGACTCTCATCAGTCAGCCAGCAAGCAAGTAGACCAATGGCTATAGTCATGCGGAGGGTGTGGGAGGTGACAAGGAAGGGCAGAGGTGTGTGCGGGAAGGGAGGCTGAGACCATAGTGTGATGATCCTGCATCCCTCATAGGCCAGTGAAATTTGGAGCTATGTGGGCAGGTTGCTGAAGGGCCCTCTTGAAAGCCTGGAGCACATGGACGGGAATGGGGAACTCTGCTCAGACTGACCCAACCACCCCAGCAGGCAGATGGTCAGGTCTGTGAGGCTGGGCTGTGCCATCTACTGGCTCTGGGCTTCCTCATGAGAGTGGATCCTGCTCCCAGATTTTACCTTCCTTGGGCCCTCAGCACAGTCTCAGCTAGACCAGCTCAGGGCAAGACTAGAGCCTGAGACTTGGGGACTATTGTTCAGTATCTGGGGATTTGCTATCCATATGGAATTTCAGGCTGCAATACACCCATTTTAATTGTACAGCCTCATGAATTCCATCACTGCCCTCTGACCCAGATGCAGGGTTTTCAGTCCCTTTAGAAAGCACCTTCTTCCTACCTGAACTCTTCCCAGTCATCTTCACTGAGCCCTCTGTTCTGACTTCTGGCACTGTTATGAATTTCCAAGTATAGGTGAAAAACTTGTCAATGAGATTATAGGTTCTATGCTTTTTAGGCATCTTTCGTACACTTTAGTGAGATTGCTCGCGTGCTTGCATTCTACTGCTGAGCAGCATTGGACACAAACAATTTATCCATTCTCTCATTGTCATTCAAGTTGTTTCCAGTATGGGAGTATCATGAAAACTGTTGCCATGAATATTCTTGCAGAGTAGATACATTGGAGAACTAGAGCAACCTGCACCCTGGGGCCCTGCCTTTGCACGCAAGAATTCCCTGTCTTCTTGGGTGGGAGTCCAATCATTTGATATTAACCAACCAGGCTGTGGCTGTGGTTGAATATCTATTGTCATTTTTGTTCTAAGTGAACTTTAAAACGCCGTTCATTGCCACAGTCTGTTGGAAGGTTCCAGAGGTGAAGTCTGTCACTTCCAGAGCAGCAGGAGCACTCTGTTCAAAGAGGTCTTGCACTCTTGTTACATTTGTAGTTTTAAGCTTTGACCCATGCAGCACTCTCTCACTCATCGTTAAAGGACAAGAGCAAGATGTTGACCTTGAAGAAACTTCTGGGGTCACCATACAGGTGCCCCTATGGTTCAGCCTGCAGGTTTTTAGGTGACCACAGAACATGAAAGCTTGTCGAGTCACCTGGCTGCATGCAGGTTCTTGTAGGATGTTGGCTAATATGTGGCCAGAGGGCAGGAGGACTCCTGTCAGGACCGGATGCTTCCAGTGCTCTGTACTGCCTGGTGTGTAATTAGGTTTCACTGGAGAGTGGTTATTTATCATTAGAACTTGGCAACTCACAGTGGTAGTGGTTTTCACTGTTGGGTTTTTTTTTTTCTCCCTTTATGGGTGTGGAAAGCAATTAAGAGGAGAATATAAGAAAGAAAGCTGAGCTAAGGCCAACAAAATTAACCCTGTGTGAGTGGGTCTGTGGATTCTTTTCATGGGAAAAAATCCCTCTCACACTGCATTGACGTGAGAAGGAAACCAACGAACATCCTTTATGATGTCTGTAGATATACACATCTCAAGAGAACACCTGTTGGGTCGCTCTCCATGATAAGGGGCCTGTACCAGGATCTGAGTCCCCAGTGGCAACCTATGCTGCCCCCTGAAACTCCCCCAGCTGTGGAACTGTATCAGTGGGAATCAGGACTCAGTAAAAGAATGCTCTCAGCCTGTCCCGCTTGGTGGTGGGACTCTGCCCCCACACCTCCAGATATATATTTATTGTTGCTGCCTGTTTTCAGTAAGAGCCGTGTTGGTGGTTTAGGCACTCACCTGCAGAGTAGATATGTTGGAGAACTAGAGCAGCTTGCATCCTGGGCCCCTCGGGTTTCAGAGTGTCCAAAGCATACTTTGTTGATGGGGAGGCCAGTATCAAAAACTCATGCCATACACAAAAAGACAGGGTAGCTTCAGGGGACTCTCCTGAGTCTTGAAAGGCCCCCTCAGATGCCTGGACAATAGCTAAGGATCAGGGTTTTTGAAACCTGCCAATTTAAGATATAAATATTGTTAAAATGACTTATTATATTGTGTGAGGGGAATGGTATTTTATTATAACTCACAGTTCGCCCCATTCGTGTACCATTCAGAGAACTGTTACATTTATTTATTGTGTGGGTACACATGCCAAGGCAGGAGTGTGGAGATCAGAGTATGACTTGCGGGAGTCGGTTCTCTCCTTCCGTCGTGTGACTCCAGGATCAAACTCGGGCCATCAGACTTGGCAACAAGCACCTGTACCTGGTAAGCCATCTTGCTGGTCTAATTCAGAGATTTGGTTTAGTATTCACAAAGTTTTGTGGCTGTTACCAGAAGGCACCACACTACCCTATGAAATATCACCTTAGCCCTTGGCAACCTGTGCTTTAAGAATTTGCCTATTCTGGAGGTTTCCCATGGAATACAATTACACATAGATGTTTGTCCAGGTCTGGCTTTTCATTAGCATAGTACTTTCATGTGTTATAATATGTATTGGTATTGCATTTTTAAGTCATTTGTCTTAGAGATTTTAAGAAACGCAGTAATTCTCTGCCACCAACAGCACCTCACACAGCATGGTGAGCCCTTAGGGTGACATAAACCTCAACCCACCCCAGGTCAGTGAGAACTGCACCCTACTCCCTTTAAGGGAGGGAGGACCAGTGGATCCAGGCTCCTGTGTTTGCAATCTGAGGGGTAGAAACAGCCGCCAAGGCAGCCCTGGGTTGCTTAGGCTGCCTGCCCGTCCCCATGGTGCACGTGTCATTTACTGTCGTCCTCAGAAAGAGGATTAAATGCATGGGACAGCTGAAATGTCCATCTGCTGGTGGTTTTAGATAGATTTAGTACCTAGTCCCTGCTTAATTACCTGAACCAGCAGAACATCTGTTTTCCTGGTGCCCAGCTGAACCCAGAAGACTGATGGCTACCACATAAGTGCAGTCTCAGCAGCACTGAGCCCCGGTTTCTGCAGAGGTGCTGGAAGGAGCATCCCAGATCACTACCTGCTTCTCTTCCTTTCACAGGCATGGTGGGGAAACCGAGGCACCAAGTATCCATACCCCAGCCTCCTTAGAATGTTCCCACCCAGGTTGCGGTGAATTCAGGCCCTGGGGAGAACAGCAGCAGAGCATGCCTCAGGCTTGCACCTGTTCAGAATGCTTATAGAGCTGAGAAGGAAGGCAGCCAGAGGTCCACCAGGTGCTGGAGTGGAATCATCTTTTCTGTTGGAATCAGGCCAACAACCTGTTGGGTCCAAACTCATCATGGTCCTCTAGGATTGTCATTGGGGCATATGATCTCTCCCCTCTGCCAGTGAACCCCAAGAGGACTTCTTCACAGCATCACATCTGGTACAGTGGGCTAGGATAGAGCCTAGTAATTCCTTTGAGGTCTCTTCTTTCCCTTATGATGAGTCAAGGTGGAGTTTGTATAAAAAACAAAGTGTGTCCCAGTATCTGTAGATACTCCTAGCTAGAAAACTAAACTATGGACTTCTCATCTTTTCAGGATACACACACACGGCCTTCCTAACTCTGCTTACCCCCTCCGGTGGGGCTGAACTCCTTTGTGAACTGTGTGTCTCTGAACATCATGTGTTTTGCATGGTCTCCTCATCCGAGCTGACCTTCCTCTATTTCCCTTTACACAGCTGTGCACACAGCTTCCCACAGTCAGAATATTGCAAACAAGTGCGGTCACTGACCTCACTCGAGGTACATGATCAGAAATTCAAGGACTAGAGCTGTCCGTCGTGCAGCCCAGCCCTGCTGTCAACCACACTGTGGCCGAGAAGAGCCCTTCATTAGGCCCATCCCATGGCCTGATATTAAGTGGTAATGCACACAGAGTGCCTTAGACCAGGAAGGAGCTATAGCCTGCTTAATCAGCACTTTGATTTATAGGAACATACCCTCACAAAATCCAGTATTGCCAGTTTCTATAACTCACACCGTTAAGACTAGTAGGTAAACTTACACAAAGCATTAGTTTTCGTGGTTCATGTATTCTCCCCTGAGCCAGAAAGAGTAGCCTGCAGGGGCTGGTAACCCATGCCTGCAGCTGAGTCTCCCAGTACTGCCTCCTTGGCTCACCACCATCCATCAGTGCAAGAACTGAGGCCTCTCTGGTAATTGGGAGGTCCAATCCCTAAGAGTTATCAGCTCCTTCAAGAGAGGACCATGCTAAGGTACCGGGGCCTGCCATCCTCCATTGTTTTCCACAGGGACCTAGAACTGAGGGGAGAGTGGACCTCATCCATCCGACACATGCTAGGGCAGGGGTGCTCCATCTGGCACCCAGAGTCTGGCTTGGCTGCATCTGAGGATACACACTAAGGGCCACCTATGTAGCCTCTCTGATTGTGATCCTGGGCAGCTGAGTGTGAGCAGGATCTGGAGAAGCCCTGCATGTCAGGTATCTACAGCCATCAACACAAAACAGATGGTGGAAAAGCCAGAGGAGGCAACTGAGTCCCAAGTGCTTAAGCAGTGTATACCGAGCCCCCCAGAGCTGTGGCTGAGTCTATCCCTGAGAACGGATAACAGTAAGACCAAAGAAAGAGCTGAAAGCAGAGAAAGGAACTGCCGTTACAGTCCTCCCTCAGACCAAGGCTAAAACTCAGGGGACAGAGATAGCAGTTTGGGGGCAGCTGGGCATTCAGCCTGGGTGAGAGGTGGGGTCAGAGTCCAACAAGGCTGTGCATAGCACCTTTGGAGTAAGCCCCTGCTCTGAGCGGAACTGTGTATCCCCCTAAAAGATGCCGAACTCACTCAGGACCTGAGGACATGTCTTTGATCTGCACCAGACTCACTGAAGATGTAAATGAGTTAGGATGAGGTCAGGGGAGAGTAGGCTGGGCCCTGATCCAACCTGATTCTGTCCATAGAAGACAGGCATGAGCGAGCACACACCATCTGAAGACACAGCAGAGGTTGGAGGGATGCATCTATCAGTCTGGGTCAACCAAGACTACCAGAAACTTGGAAGAGGTGAGGAAGGTACCTTCCTAGAGCCAGAGAAAGGATTCTATTTCAGGGAGCACAGCCTGCTCACATGGATCTGAGGCTTCCAGCTCCAGATCTATAGTACTGTCCACTGGTCTCAAGGCTTCCCAGTTTGTGGGAGTTTTTCCATTGGCCCACAAAGCCAATGTAGTCATTTTTCGTTGTCCCTGACAGCCTCTCCCCATCTTGTCTTGGAGGCATTTCACTGCTCCGGAATCCAGTCTGCCTTACCCCAAAATAGACTGAGGTAGATGACTAGAGTGAATGTTGTTGGGCACTTGCCTCAATGATGTGGGATGTCACAAGCCTACAGCAGTCCAGTTTCATGGATGCCTTTGGATTTCCTAAAGTAGCCACCCTCTAGGATGCTGGTCCCCAGGTCCCACCTGGCTTGTGGCTGTCTCACCTTTCTTTGAACTTCCTCTGCCCACTTGGAGGTCAGGTGCTAGGACTGTGAAGAAAGACTGCCAGTGGAATGAGGTGTGGGTTTCTGCCTCCCTGATTCTGGTCTAAGTATTGATTATCATTAGCCTTTGACAGCAAGGTTAGGTTTGCAGTAACTCCCCCACATATACCTCAAAACATATTATCTAATTTAGAAAAGACTGAAGGTTGCATGGTGGTACATGCCTAGAATCCCAGCACTCAGCAGTCCAAGACAGGAGTTTATGGCTAGCTTGGGCTACAAGCAAGACTCAGGGGGACAGATAAAGTCTACCTAGATGAGGAATTAAAATGTTAGCACCAAGCCTTCCGCCTGATGCTGGGAGCGGTCATGAGGATTTGAGCCTACAACTGGAAAGAAGCACACAGTCAGAGGTTAGTACAGAATGTTACTTGATCATGCAAGTGTCACCCCGTGAACCTGAGAGCTTTGCCATCCTGGTAGATGCCATATATGCCGGGGACTGGGCTAAGGGTCTCACAGGGTCAGTTCAGTTGCCTGTCCTTCACTCAGCTTGCTGTCAGGAAAGGAAAACTCCAGCTCCATACCTCAAGGATGAGGCCACTTAGCTACAGTTCAGTATCCACTTCACGTAGGGAGATCGCTCCACTGGCAGAGTACTTGAGTTCAGTCCTTAGAACCCATGTAGAAATGCAGGTCATAGTGGCACATGCTTTTAAGTCCAGTTCTGGGGCTTGCCGGCTGCTCAGCCTAATCTAATTGGTGAGCTTCAGGTCAATGAAAGACCCTACCTCAAGGGAGATGAACAGCAGCTAAGGTTGCACTTTGGCCTCTATAAGTATACACACATACATCTGCACACTTGTAGATTGTTAAAGAGGGATTACATAGTAGGTGCTAAGTAGCTTAAAGAATCATTAGGGATGCTGACAGAATAGCCTATGTAGAGATTTCAGGAATGATCCCCAAGCTTCCGAGGACCCTGAACCTGATTTTTATGCTGAGAAACTAGTGCTGGCTACCAGTTCCCACAGTTGGGAACCCAGCACCACAGCTGCTGGCTTCAAACACATGCCTCTGCCGTGGTCTGCACCCATAAAATGGGCACCCAAAAGCTAGTGATTAGACTCGAGCTTCTTACTACTCTCGATAGCAAAAATGACGAAGTACAGCCTCTTCTCCAATTTTGCCCCCTTGTACCTGAGCATCCAATATGAAGAGCCAAAACCGTATTTGTCATCCTAGCTCCCCTGATCAAGAAGACATGGCCTGCCTCCTCTGAGACCTCATCTACCCAACTATCCCAAAATTATGAAACCAGCTTGGTACAACTGAGTTAATATTACTACATTTTGCGTTTATGCTCCAGAGAAAGACGGTGTTACCAAGATCAGTTTGAACTGGGCTGTGCTGGCTGTTTGCCTGCTCCTAGCTTTTCGATGGCACCAAATGCAATCCATGTGCCCATTCTCAGTCATGTCAGAGCTGGGGTGTAGCTCAGTGATAGTGCACTTGCCAAGCATACTCCAAGGCGTGGATTCAAAACTCTCAGCACAACCAAAATTTAAAATCAAAAGTCACGTCAAGGGGCTGGAAAGATGGCTCAGCAGTTAAAAAGCACTGACTACTCTTGTACAGGACCCAGGTTTCATTCCCAGAACCCACATGGCAGCTAACAACTATCCAACTCCAGTTCCAGGGAATCCAATGCCCTCTTCTGACCTCTGAATATTGCACAACATGGGTGTACTTACACAGAAGCAATACACTCATAAAAATACACTTTTTTAAAAGTCACATCAAGCTCAGTGTGGTGGTGCACACCTTTAATCCCAGAACTTGGAAGGCAGAGTCAGATGAATCTTTGTAAGATTGAGGCTAACCTCATCTACATATTCTAGGCCATGTGGGGCTACAGAAAGACTGTCTCAAAAAAAAAAAAAAAAGTCACATGAAACTAAGCATTCAAAGAAAGCTACCACCTTTTGTCAGAGCCTCTAGAAAATGTTGGGCTTCGCTGGCAGTGGGCCATCCACGGGGAGGGGTGGCCTCCACATCACAGGGTAGTGGCTGCCTCCTGTGGCTAAAGGTGACTGCCAGTGTACTGCCGGCCCTTGGAAAGTGAGAAGGGCTGAGACTAACCTGTGAGACTCAGAGAAAGGCTAATTCAGAGTTAACTGTGCAGAGCACTGAAGGAAGACTAAGCATTCAGAAGGGCTAAAAGGAGCCAGTTTTCAGAGATGGACAGAATTTAAAAGAAGGAACTATTAATACTAGGTCTTATTAATATAAGGCAATTCATACACATGCTACAGTGCAGAGGAATGTTGACCTGGTTTCAATTCCCCAAAACCCATATGAAGGAAGGAGAAGACTAATTCCCAATAAGTTGTCCCCTGATCGCCACATGGCAAACATATATGTTTGCACACACTCAACTGTAACAAAAATTAGCTGGGCATGGTGCTCACACGTATTCCCAGCAGGAGGACTGCTCAGTTCAAGGCCAGTCTTAAATACATAGTTCCAGGCTAGCCTGAGCTACGTAGATTCTGTCTCCCCAAAAAAGTGGACTATCTGGTTCCTAGAGGCTAAAGGAAGTGAAGGGGTTGTTTTGTGGATTGCTAGAGATGGTGGTGGCAATGATTACATAATAAAAGTGCTTTTAAAAGACAGTTCTGTATATATTTTTTCCACAATTTGCAAAAATATTTAAATTCTAAGTGGCTTGGGGGCTGGAGAGATGGCTCAGCAGTTAAAAGTACTGACTGCTCTTGCAGAGGACCCGGGTTCAATTCCCAGCACCCACATGGTGGCTAACAATTATCCATGACTCCAGTTCCAGGGGACCTGAAGCTACCTTCTGACCTCTGCAGGCATTGCAGGCCATGGGTGTAATTTACACACATACACACAAAAAATAACTAAATAAGCATTTGCAGTAGGCTGGACACCTGGAGAGCAACCCTCACATGTGAGGTCTTTTTACAGAGGTGGCTCCTGAGATGTGGCGTGGTACAGTCTGCCAGACCACTGAATGACTGACGGTGATTTGAATTCAACTCCAAGTCTAAACCCCATGCCTTTGAATCTTCCCAGTGTAGACAGCAGGCTGAGACGCAGTCACTCACCTGACAGTCTGCTGGCTGGTCTTCTGAAACATCACCTCATCGTGCTAATGGTTTCTTTCCTATTACCGATTTCAGTCTGTTCTCATTTGTGTCTCTTACTGCCAAGTGGGCCCTCACGTGTTATCAGTACGTTTGGCCCTTGTTTGCAGAGTGACATTTCTCGTCTTCTTACAGACCACGGTGATTGACTATGTGAAGCCCTCAGATCTCAAGAAAGACATGAATGAGACCTTCAGAGAGAAGTTTCCTCACATTAAGTTAACGCTCAGCAAGATAAGGAGGTAGGAGAGACCATGTCACTTTGAACTTTTCCCTCCAGCCCGTCCCCCCACACTAAGCTCACAAGTTGTATGATGGTGCTTCTTATCCTTTGGGAAAGAAAACATGGTCACATTCAGCAGAGTCTCTTCCGCTGCTGGCTGACTTGTGCCTGGATATCGTGGGAGAGCCCAGGGTAGCAGGCAGAAGGCCAAGTTCCTGACCCCCTGGTTGACATAGCTCTTAAGGAAACGGTCATTCAATGAGAAAAACCATTTAATGTTGTCTGCCTGCAGCTTACCAGCTCAGTACAATTGAAATTATAGAGAACTGAGAGAATGGGGCTGCAGATATAACACAGTTGGTAGCATGCGAGCCTAGCATGCACCAAGCTCTGGATTCGATCTCCAGCATTGCATAGTGTGCATTCCTATGATTCCAGCACTCGTAAGTTGGAGGCAGCAGGAATTCAAGGCCAGCCTAGCATGCATGAGAGGTGTCTCATTGAAACCACAAAGAATGGGCAACATTCAGGTCTCAGAGAGCTGAGGCCTAGGCAAAACAAAGGTCAATAGAGTGGGCGCCTTGGGGTGTTAGATCACTCTGCCCACCCAGACGTGACATCAAGGTCCTGTTTTTGAGCAGCCATCAAAACAGAGGCAGGCCCAGACGTCCCATATAGCTGACCGGATGGTTTTGCGGTGACCACGTCTGCCAGCCACTTAGCCCAGATGCCTGACCCTACTGAGCTAGAGAGGTGCTGACTTGTGTTGTGGCGTCTGTGCAATGACACGGATATGTCAGGGTGTGTGGTAACAGTTTAGTTATACACCTACGTGATAAGCTGGAATATGTGTGTTGTAATATGCTATCTATTGCTGTGATAAAGCGCTGACCCCAAACCAACTTTAAGGAGAAAGGGTTTATTTCATCTTACAAGTCACAGTACACCATCAAGCAAAGGCAGTGCAGGAACATGAAGCAGAAACCACAGAGAAATGTGGTTACTGGCTTGCTCAGCTGCCTTCATTATACAGCCTAGGCCCAGATGTCTGCGGACGGCACTGCCACGATAACTTGAAAAAACGTCTCACATAACACCAGGTATGGTGCCTGCCACACACCTTTAATCCTGGAACTCAGTAGGCAGAGCTGGCGGAGCTCTGTGAGATGGTCACAGGCCAGTCTGATCTGGAAAAGTCTTTTGTTGAGAGTCCCACTTCCCAGGTGTGTCAGGTTGACAACAAAGGTTAATCATCACAGTGTGCCAACGTTTATATCAGTGTGTGTCCTACAACAGATTGGATTCTTGAATGTTCCAAACCAGAGTCAGAAATTGTCCATGCTTTGTCCGTTTGCCAGGCAGCTTTCCTAAGGTTGGAGGCTAGGCTCATAACCTAACACCTCTCCTCCTCCTAATGAACATAACTGGTGACTGGCTGAGCTTAGATCAAGCACCTGATGGATTTCTCAAATCTCTGGAGTAAGCCTAGCCCCTTCTGACCCTAGGGAGCCCCACCCCTATTTTCCCAGGGACTCAGACAGCCACATATGTTCAGTGGTATCCTTCCATGTCTGGGTCATGTTCATTGGATCCCTGCCTGCCCAACATCCATGGAAGTTGGTTATTTGGACCAGGCCGGGTCCGAGGCAAGAACAAAAGGAAATTTGGTCTGTGCCAGCAGAGGGGCCAGAGTCCCCCCAACATGGTCTGTTCCCACATCTAATGTTTCCTCACCCTTCTATGGAATTGATCTCATCCCACATTCCCCTGTGGGAATAAAAAAAAAAAGAAAATGCTTTCCAGATGGAGTCACCATCTTCTTTTGGGTCCCCTGAACCTCTGGAGCGCTCTCAGGACTCCGTTTCCTGTCTCTCTAGTCTGAAACGAGAGATGCGGAAGCTTGCCCAAGAGGACTGTGGCTTCGAGGAGCCCACGGTGGCCATGGCCTTTGTCTACTTTGAGAAGCTTGCCCTCAAGGGGAAGCTGAACAAACAGAACCGGAAGCTCTGTGCCGGAGCATGTGTGCTGTTAGCAGCCAAGATCGGAAGTGACCTCAAAAAACATGAAGTCAAGCATCTAATTGATGTAAGTGAGCTGCATCAGGGGTGGGGGCATGTACTCAGTCCTCCCCCACCACACACACCAAGCAGATGACTCTTAACAGCTAATAGAGATGAGGGCTGCAGAGTCATTAATTTAACGAAGGGATGATCCATTTGGACAAGAGCCCCCAGCACTGGGTCCATTCTGAAAACCCACTCTCAGGTAGCTTGAGGGATGAAACCATTCCTAAAACCAGAGAAGCACCCCCTAACCGCAGGGGCCTTGTGAGCTGAGTGCAGAGGCTCCACTGGACGTGCTGGGTGGGTGCTGTATCATTGTTGCATCAATGGGGTCCTGTCTCCTTTCTTTTAAAAAGAGCCTCACCAGAGCAAGAGAGCCCTGATCTTCTAGGGTGGATCTATGAATGCTTGTTTTAAAATAGTGTGTGGCCTGCCTGGTGGTGTAGGTTTGGGGTCCCAGCTACAAGTTCAAGGCCAGCCAAGGCAACATAGTGAGGCCTTATCTCAAAATGAAAAGAGGACTGAGAAGGATGTGGTGCAGTGATGCTTAGTATGTGTAAGGCCCCAGATTCTGATGCCCAGTACCACAAAAAATAAAGAGTATTAGCGGAAAATTTGAGGAATGACAAAGGTAACAGATCACAAGCTGACTGCTATTCATAGTGTTGTTACAGTTCCCAAGAGGAAAGGATGTCAGCCTGGGCTGCCATAACACAGTACTGTGACTGGGCCACTTAAACCATAGACCATTACTCCTCATACTTCCAAAAGCTGGCAAGTCTAAGATCAAAACACCAGCTTCTCTTCCTGGGGAAGGTCTTCCTCCATCCTTAATTATGGAGAAAGAGACAGAGCAAGATCTAAGGATATTAATCTCATAATGATTGTTCACCTCAGCTAAGCCTAATTAGAGTCAGAGGCCTTACCTTAATAACACTACATTGGGGCAAAGGGCATCAGCATACTAATTTGTGAAAGACACAGTGCATACAGTGGGCCTTCTATGGCCAAGGAGCCCCTGAAGGGTAGCGCCAGGCTTGGTCAGGGGCAGAGGAAAAGGGAAGGAGTTATGGGCAAGAACCTTTATTATTGCTTCCAGAAAGGAGTGATTGATTGCAAGGCAGAGTGAGCCGGGTTAGGAATGGCCAGTTTGGATAGTGTCAGTGAGCTCTCAACTGATGACGGCACGTGGACATGACCTCAGCGGAGCAAAGGACAGAGGTGGTGTGAGAGGGTGAGCTCTTGATTGACTAGCTTGCATTTTCAGGCAAGTTCACAGGGAATTGTTCACTGGTGAGGAACTGGCTAACCCTGGGAAAGGCTGGAGCCGCAGATGCTGCAGAACATAGAAAGCAAAAGATTTGATTGACACGATGTTTTATACTTCCGACTGCCAAGCTATTTCTAGTAGTGAAAGGGGTGATAAAAGTATTTGCCGCTTTTAAAACTGTGTGTTCTTTAGCTCTATCTTATTCATTTTAAGTAGTATGTGCAGTAGGTAGATGAACATGGAAGCAACCATAGGGGACAAATCTGAGCCGAGAATAACTAGGCTTATACAGTTGTCCCTGTTTATCCTGGTTTCAGTTACCCACAGTCAGCCACAGCCCCAAGCAGAAAGTTCCAGAAATAAGCAGTTTGTAAGTTTTAGGCTATGCAGCAGTCTAAGTTGTGTGATGGAACCCTGCTCTGTCCTGCCTGGGACATGAGTTGTCCCTTTGCCCTGGATAGCCACCTTGTATTCACTGCCAACCCCTAGGCACCTAGCCACCTCTTTTGTCAGAGTGCCTGGCCCAGCACCACAGTGCTCACATCCCGTACCCTGAAGTAGCCTACACCACGTCACAGCACCCTCATCTGCCCTGTAGGTGTCCTCTGCCACATCGTCACAGGAAGAGTAAGCACAGGACAGAGCAACTGAGAAGGGAGAGACCACATTTACATAACTTTCACTACAATATAATTAATCAGTTTAGTTATTGATCTTATTGTCACTATTTTATAAATTAAACTTTACTATAGATAAACTGTTTTATTACATATACGTATCTATACGATACAACACTGCAGTTTCAGGCAGCTACTGGGAGGAGAGTCTCCACAAATAAGGTAGAATGAATGCACACACATCACCCATTGTCAAGGAACTGAATGTGTAGGATTTAAGGAAGCTGTTAAAAGATCTGTATGTGAAAGAAAACATGCCAGTTATATTAGCAGATGGTATATATATGCTTAACTAATGAATCTCCAGAAGTAATACTTAAAAATCATAAGCACATTTAATCAAAGTTTAATAACCTGCCACACAGCAAAAGCTGTTATTAATGCAGAATACAACAATTATAGTCTGACGAGCCATTTGCAGTAGCAATAAACCCAACGTGAGATCCCCTCCCAATTAGAATCTCAGCGCCATGGACCACTGCTCTTAGTTTTTTCATTATGACAAAAGTTGAGCTTAAACTGAAATTAAATGTGCTCTAGCAAAAAGAAGAGTTCATACCCCTGCTGTTCATGTCTAACTACAAAAGCCTGCATAGTTAAGTGGACAGGCAGGAAGTCACTGGGCACTCGGCTGTTTAAAGAAAGGACAGCTTCACTAGGACCTGGGTTTCCATGAGTAAGAAGAGAAGGCTCAGTTGAGCATGGTCATACACACCTTTTAAATCCCAGCACTTAGGGGTCAGAGGCAGGTGGATCTCCCTGAGTCCACGGCCTGCCTGGTCTACATAGCAAGTTCCAGGCTAGCCAGAGATATGTAGTGAGACCACGTCTCAAGAATGAACAAAAGAACAGGCTGAATTACAAATGATCTCACTCCAGGCAGAGCTGAGCTGTGTGGTTATTGTTCGAGGTGATCTGCTATAATTTCATTTTACCTCTAAGCCTGATCACTTAGCTGCAGTGGGTGGAATTGGAATCTGTTTAGGTTGGCATCTCAGTGCATCAGATTCCCACCCACATGACCTTAGCCCAGCAATCTTGCCCTTTTGGAGGTGTGCCATCACCTATAAAATAGAGGTGAATGCACCATTAACCTTGTGAGGTTCTTAGTGGAATGTCATTGTATGACATAAGTTTCCAAGCAGACTATGGCCCTCAGGGAAGGTTCTCTGTCTTCACCACCAGAACTAAGGCAGGAAGCATAGCAGATGTGACTCTTTCCTCCAGTGCTTAGCCTATAATGGGTAGACAGTTTGGGCTTGTTTTCCCAGCTCTGAAACTCATTTTGAAATTTGCTTGCCATCGCAGTGGGAGGGGTGTGGCTGTAGGTGGTGATTAGACCTGGAAGAGGATCCATGCCTTTCTTTTGGACCTAGATTGGTTATTACACGTGCCGGATGTGAGGAGCCACTTCTGAGGCTGCCTCTCTCGATTTGTCTGTACTGCCTGGGCTCAACCTGAGCTGAAGCTGCATGAGGCCTGACTTTGGACATCCCAGCCTTCAGAACATCTATCTCTGGTATTCTGTTTCAGCAATAGATAGCAGACACGTCAGGGATAAACACTCACTAGCTTGAGGATAGAAAAGTTTCACTTAGAAATAACGTAAGGTTTTAAATGTAAAACTAAAACGGTTCTGTTTACTTTGGTTGCAGAAACTGGAAGAGAAGTTCCGGTTGAACAGACGAGAACTGATCGCCTTTGAATTCCCAGTGTTAGTGGCCTTGGAATTTGCACTTCATTTGCCAGAGCATGAAGTCATGCCCCACTACAGACGCCTGATCCAGAACTCCTAGCACAGGCCCCAGGAGGGCCAGGACCACTTCCTCTGAGTGCTTACTGCTGGAAATGCTAAAGTGGGGCTCCTCTCCTCTCGGTGTGTTTCTAAGGAGAAGCAGTGTGGAAACTCCAGAGTTTGTGTTTGACTCCAGGAGGAACTGGAGCTCAGAGCAAGCAGAGAAGAGACACATGCTGGGGGTGATGGAGGCCCTCCCAGGTCCCCAGTAGAAAGAACTCACAGCTGTGCAGGAGTCTTCCTCTCAAGCACACGCAAACTTTACACTTGCCCCAGGGCCTTCATTGCAGACTGGTTCTGATTGGTGTGATGTGCTGGAACAGAGGGAACAGAATCCACAGGACTGGGGAAACTGGTAAAGATTGCCCTCCCTGTGTCAAAAGAGCGTGCCAGTCTATTTTTGTATCTGCCATCAGAAGTGCACTTTCCGTGGGGCATGTGAATGTGCAGGTGTTGGGGGAGCACGTGGTTACACTTGACCCCCACCTTCTGTGGAGCTGACCAGGGTAACGATCACTCAGATCCAGGTTGACATATCTGCTCACAGGAAATAACCATTTACGGGACCAACCCGCCTCTACCCAAACAGAGTAAGACAGCTCTCGATGCAGGAAGAGCCATGAGCAGAGTGGGGCACTCTGAACTTCCTGCCATCGCCACGGGCTTCAGTTTAACCCTCATGCTCTCGTCTCTAGAAGTCGGGACTGCACTCCGTCCCGTGTATTCCAGAGCTCTGTGTTAGAGTGCATCATGAGCGCACTTATTGTGCTAAATTCTTACATGTGTATGTTTTAGAAAAGTCTGTTCTGGGGATGGATCTTAGGACTGGTGACTGGCGGCTTTTGCAGCACGGACACCCTGCATTGAAGCTGTGGATGTGTTGACTAAAGAGGCAGTGGGTCCTAGGTGCCTCTGGGACAACCTAGACGAGGCTTGTTGCCGTGTCCCTGCACAGCTGTAACCCTACTGAAGAAAGCTTGTGGCCATGTAAAAAGAATTAAAATATTTTGTTTTATATATACATAAGCATGTGTGTGAACATGTAAATCTCATAGTCACTCTGGCCCTCTGTAGCCAGTGCCCCTGCATCTATCTACAGATTCTGGTGAGCTCACAGACCGAGAACCACGCAAATCACCTGGAGAAAGAGGGGAGGGGGCGAGTATATGCTGCTTCTCTAGCAGAGCTCAGAAGATCCCTACTGTTCTACAAGATAGATTTTTATTTTCTTTTTGTTGTTTGGCTTCAGAATTTTGATTATTTGTTCGGGGGTCGGGGGGTGAGATAGAGTCTCCCTATAGCCCAGCTAGCCTGGACTGTGTAGACCAGGCCTTAATCTCATAGAGATCTGCCTGCCTCTGCTTCCTGAGTGCTGGGATTTGGGATTAAATGGCATGTACCACCATGCCCAACATATTGGGTTTTGAGACAGGGTCTCAATTTGTAGCCCAGGCTGGCCTCAAACTCCAACTCCTCCTGCCTCAGCCTCCCCAGTGAGATGACAGGCACGCCCCACCCTCTTCATCTCACTGGGACTGGTTTTTAGGTAGGGTCTCACCATGTTGCTCAGTCTGATCTCAAACTTCCGGGTTAAAGTCATCTTCCTGCCTCAGCCTCTCAGATAACTGGGACTACAGGTGCATTCTACCACACTAGGAGCTGCTGCTTAGGAGAACATGAAAACTTTTGAGCCTTTTCCATCTTACATTTAGCTGACTTCAGTCCTCAATATTTTGCTATCCAATTTCCTTAGCCAAGAGTCATTTGAGCGGGATATGATGGCATGTGGTCTTTTTGGCTACTCAGAAGCTCAGTCACCTATTTAAGGAACACATGGGATTTACAAAGCATATTGGGAAGCACAAAGTTTCAAAAGCTATCTTCTGACCACCTCATCCTGGTGCCTGTCACCTTGCACCTCGATGATAAGCTACCTGGCTCTCAGCCCCTCTACCAGGGAGGGAGCTATTCTGAGAAGCAAGACTTTTGCAGGTAGGAATGGTCCAGACAGTTCCCAGTTGCCCTGAGTCTCCTGCCAGGGTTGGGGTGGGGAGGGATGTGAGTCTTTCCTTGTGTCTTCAGATCACACTGGTTGGATTTGAGGTGATTTGTTTTTTTAGCAATTATAGCTGGACTCAATAGTCACTAGAAACACTACGATTATGAACTTGTGGTGTGGCGAGTCTTAGGAGTCTTAATCTAGTGGACGGGGTACCTTGGGAGAATGAGGGTATTATGCCAAAAGTCTTTCTATATCAGCTTCCTGAGGGCAAAGGAAGATTCAGAGGAGGATGAGGGTTACACATCACTCACAGAGCCATTCCAGACCCTTCCCCGGCCTTGGATTTATTTGGGGGGGGGGGGGGGCAAGCTGGAAACCTGAGTCTGTGTAATGAAAAAGTCTCCAAGGATAATCCTAGAAAACACTGTGGCTTTGCTCTGATTTCTACGGAGGGGACAGATTCTAGCGCCAGTTCTACAGGACTGTCTGAAGCTTCACTAATCCTCTTGCAAAAACATCCCTGGGAAAGCTCTGCCTAGTTACCTACTTGGACAATAGCTGTCCCCAGTGCTGGCCTGAGGCCTGGGCACCTCCCCGCTAGTCAGCCCTGGCTGTGGGGGCACAGATAATCACTACAAACAGAAAGGTGCCACCTACTTGAACTGGGTCAGTCCCCAGCTTCACTGTACCTGCCTCAGCCAGCTGGAGAAGGCCCTTCCTCCTCTTCCTTTGCTAAAACAGGAAGTCCATACCAAAGGAAAATATGGCTTGTTTTCCTTGGCCTTTTCTTTCTCATCAAAAACTCCCTGACCAGTCTTTCTGTTGTCATCAGTCAGCAGGTTCCACTTGGAGTGGTCACTTCACACAAATTACTCCATGCCACATGTCCTGACTTAGTGACTGGGGAACAGGACTGAGGCTCCTTCCCCTCCTTGTTAATCTTTCCTGTTCCTATCATTCCCGCAACAGCAAATAAAACTGTCTAATATTTCTACAGCCCAATTCCTTATCTCTTTTTCTCTGACATTTCCTGTTCAGTGCTGAATGGGAGCCCTCTGCCCTCCAGGCCCTAGCTGCCTCTGATAACTCCAGAGAACCAGGTCTTCCTGCCCCCTTGCAAGATTCAAACAGGCAGAGGAGAGAGGTGACTGGGGAACAAAGAGAGGTTGAGACTGGGAACTCAAACTAGAAAGCTTAAGTGTTCTGTCCTTAATGAAGGACCAAGTCTTCCCAAGCAGGAAGCTCCTAGAGTGACTATCCAATGGGCTGGAGAGCCTGCAAGGGCCTCCCTAAGGCGGTTAAGTACAACACTAGTCAGATCACAGCAGTCCTGGTGAGGATGTTGGGGACCAGAAAGTTAATACCAAGAATATAAGTGTGGATTACGTATTTTAAGTGAAAATGAACTTGAACAAAAGGCGGCTTCACGGAAGTGGGACCGCAAGGCAGAGCTCACAGAAGAAGCTGAAGAGAGCTGGTGAACAGAATGAATGGTCCATATTGGGTTGGGGATGGAGCAGGTTGTTCAAGAATAATCCAGAACTAAAGAGGTTATTAAAAGAGTCATTCATGTCATAGACAGTAGGGCTCGGAGGAGAATCAGAGCCTACGTAGCATGGAGGGGTCTCCTGCTATAGCTCCCTGAGGATGGAGGGAAGCAGGAAGGGGTGGGGAATAGGCTGTGGCCCCCCTTTGCTGTACACCCACTTTCCGGGTGACAGCAGCCGTGAATACCTGTGCAGGATGGGGCTTACAGCATCACATCACGGAGAAGGGAAAGGCGGGCTCATGAGGCACTGCCCTTTCCTGAGGAGGTAAAGGACTGAGTGAATGGAGGCTGCAAGAGGGAAAAATTATTTTCTTCAGTTGTGTAGCCACTGCTAAGTTGCCTGTGCTCCTGTAAGTAATCCTAATTAAACTCACGGGTTCACATTTAAAAGAACCCTGGGTGATTTGCATGCATTAAAGTCTTTGAGGCTCTAGTCCTCCACATAAACACAGGACGTAAAATTATCATTAAGGAAGTACTAGTCATCAGATATAGAACTAGTCTAAGTTGTGAAAGGTGCACAGAAAATGCAGATGGTTTTTGAAACCATAAAGTACAGAGGCTGGAGAGATGGCTCAGAAGTCAAAAGCCCTGGCTTTTGCAGAGGACCCACATAGCAGCTAACAACCATCAGTAACTCTAGTTCCAAGGGAATCCGACACCCTCTTCTGACCTGTGCAGGCATTACATGACACAGATACACTTTCATGCAGGCAATACACTCATACACATAAAATAAAAATAAATGCATAAATTAAATTAAACCTTTAAAAATCCAGCACTCTAGGCGCTTGGCCAGAAGGCAATAAGGGTGAAATCAGGGACTCCTTGCCGGGGCACCTGACAGACAGAGTGAAACCAGAAGAGAGGGCTTTAGTAAATGAACCTTTGGACTCAAGAGAATGGTGTAGGGACAGCTTTGCCTTTACCAAGCAGATGCTGTGCCCAGCCCAGTACCAGGCACCTGAAGCAGGAGTTCTTATTTAACCCTTAACAAGTTCTGAAATGAAGTGTGTACTTCGCCTTTCACAGATAAGGAAATAGAAGCTCAGAGACATTAGAAGCTCGGAGACATTATCTTACATGCTCTGCATCACAGGAAGTGCAAAGGTCAAGATTGAAAACCAGATCTAATATCAAAGTCCAGCATCACAGTGGTGTGAAAGAACAAAGGCAAGATTCAAACACAGGTCTTCTAGTGTGTGTGTGTGTGTGTGTGTGTGTGTGTGTGAGAGAGAGAGAGAGAGAGAGAGAGAGAGAGACAGAGACAGAGGGAGAGAGAGGGAGAGAGAGATGGTTATCTTGATTGTAAACTTAGGAGGATCTAGAATCATCACGGAAACCATCTCCAGGCACGTCTGTGAGAGTTTCTGGATTGGGTTAAGTGAGGTGAGGAGACCCACCTTGATTGAGGGCAACTCCATCCCCATGGGCTAAGGTCCTGGGCTGGATAAAAAGGGAAAAGCGGGCTGAATACCAGCCTTCATCTTTCTCTGCTTCCTGTCTGTGGACGCAACATGACCAGCTCCTGCCACCTGGCCTTCCCTGTCATGAGAGATTGCACCCCCAAACAGCCCAAATAAGCACTCCCTTGAGTTGCTTTCATCAGATCTTTTTATCACAGCAATAAGAAAAGTAACTAATAACAAGAATCCAAGCCCAACTGGATGTTCTGCCTCAGCCTGGGTTCATAGAGATGGGAGGAGGAAGGCAAGAGGTGGGCTAGTCAGCTGCTTCCTGGACCAGCTACCTCAGAGGTCTCGGGTGAGACTAAGCCTCCACATATGCTGTGAGACACAGTTTTTGGCCCCCGGAAGACAATTTGGGATTGTGCCTCTGTAACATATGAACTGAGAAGCTTTGGGAAGTACAATGTGGTAAGATATAACAGAACCCACATTCATGTCCACAGCATCCCACTAATCTGTCTCGTGCATGTATGGACTTTCCGCTGTGTGCTAAAATGAACACATCTCTCTTTGCCCTATCGTTCCATATGTTGCTGGCCACCCTACCCCTGTATGAGTA
Organism: Eospalax fontanierii; assembly: GCA_035773235.1. Classification (NCBI taxonomy): domain Eukaryota; kingdom Metazoa; phylum Chordata; class Mammalia; order Rodentia; family Spalacidae; genus Eospalax; species Eospalax fontanierii. The sequence continues at coordinate 62,473,707 of CM069538.1, forward strand.
AGAAATGCAGGTTTGTTTTCTTCTATGGCTAAGCCAGACATACCTGGAGCAGGCAGGTAGACAGCTCACAAGGAAACTACAGCTCGCAGTGTAGTCTGAAGGCGGCCTCAACAGTTAGTCATAAACTGAAACCACCATGCTGGAATCTCCAGATGTCTTCGGCAGATTAATTCATCTTCACTCGCAGAACAGAGGCGGTGAAACGTCATTAACTGATAGTCTAGAACATAGGGCTCAACAGAGTAGAACTAACATCTACTACCATCTCTCTAAGCACCAATCACAGAGCCTGGCACACAGATGTCACCAGAAATGTTAGTTGTGTTGAAAGATCCCTCACAAAGAAATGACTCCATCGGGCAAACTATACTTTCTTTGCATCTCTGAATATGTTCTCTGTTCAGTGCTCACTGGAGTGAGGCAGACCACAGCACCCCAGCTTTCCTTGCCTTCCAGGGGCAAGTTAGGTTCTAGGAGAAGAGACACTAGAAATCAGAGCAGAGAGGAATAGTCTTGGTATGTAAGCTACAACCCAGACAACCAAGGGGTTCTCAGGGGCCAAGAGTCTTGAGGGCTCATCACTCCTTCTTATACAGTTCCTCAAATTCCCACATGCCATCAAGTTCCAGCTGAGACTCTTCCCAGAATCCCCAGTTTGTGGAGAAGGAAACTGTCTAATCTTACCTGGACACTCCAGAATTAGAGGCCAACCTGAGATGCATGAAGCCCTTTCATGAAAGAAAGGGAAGTAAAAGGGATGCGGAGACAGACGGCTCGGTGGATAAAGTGCTTGCCTCATCTACATGGCAAGCCAAGTTTGGATCCCTAGCACCTATGCAAAACCAGGCATTGGGGCTGGAGAGATGGCTCAGCAGTTAAGAGCACTGGCTATTCTTGCAGAGGAGCCAGGTTCGATTCCCAGTACCCACATGGCAGCTACCAACCATCTGTAACTCCAGCTCCAGGGTCTCCAACATCATCTTCTGACCTCCGCAGGCATTGCACAGCATGGTGCACTTACACACTTGCAGGCAGTACACTCATACACACCAGTTTTTTTAAAAACCAGACATGATGGCATGTGCCATAATAATTAGTAATAACAATTAAGAGTAGATGGAAGATATCAGTAAGACCATGTGCTTCTCAAAAGCATAAAGGAACACGATTGATTAATGCCATATATGTACGGACAGACAAGGGCCAGACACAGAGACACAGAACGCAGTGTTGAAACACCACCCTCAGAACCCAGGTGGAAAATGCTGCTGCTCTGTCACTGCGCATCCCAGAGTACCTGCGGGGCACTGTGAAGAGACACAGCCCCCTTGGTACTGGCAAGACCGTGCCACGTCACTCACTGCCCCAGCCCACAGATGAGGAAAGAAGGGAGGGGCCGCCCTGCCTTCCCCTGCCCTCCTCTCTGCTGTCAGGACACCAGCCAAAGCTGTGACCAGCTTCAGCATGAATATCATCACATGCGGCCAAGTCAAGGTACCGCTAAGGTTCAAGTTTAGGTGCTAAATTTCAGCCAAGTACATCCACATAAGTCACAGCCTGTCCCCTGCTAGCTCTCTAGATCTGGGTTGTTAGCAGTCCTTCCACCCCAGTCCACCTCCAGGGCCTGCTCTAAAGGGCTTGCTCCCACCGCCCGTCCCCAGGGCACAGCTCGGGCTCCCCTCTATGCAATATAGTCACTCTTCTGTCCCTCACAGCTGCCTTTGTCAGCAGCTCTCCTGGCTGCCTTCCTACCTGGACTGGAAACCCACAGCTGGCCTCCCATCCAAGTTCCCCCTTCCTCTCTGACTCTCCACCTCGTCTCTACCTCTGCCTCAAGCCTGGATCTCTGGTGCCAACCCTGTCCTTCCTCAAAGGTCTCTCTGGACCTTGGCTTCCACCCTTCTTGGGGTCCCACTGAGAGTGGCCTACTCCTCTCTGTCACATGGGCTCTTTTCCCATGCCAGGCCCCTCTGAATCCTAGCACACATCCCACATTATGCCCACTGAGAGCAACTGGCCAATCTGAACACAGACATCCACTCAGTCAGGAAGTTCCTACCATCCCCCATTGTCTTTGGGGGCTGCGATACTTCCAAAGCTATCTAGTCATTCAAGTATTTGGGGCTTACATACTTTACTTTGAATGGTTCCTAGACCTAACATGGCACCTCAGATTGGCTTCACTGCGCCACCAAAAAAAGGTATGCAGACTTACCCACCCCAGAAAACAGAGCATGCTTTTCAGTTTTTCCATAAAGATTACATGTGATTTTCAGAAAGCCTTTAACAACTGAAATCAAGACCATAAAAGGGAAAGAAGCGTAGAAGATATTTGTTCTAAACAGTTTTCCTCCCTGAAAATATTCATCTTAGGATTCCCATTTACCTGAGATTTGGGCTTAGGGAGATGGCTTTTGTCATGGTTGTTCTAGTCTGCCTCCAATCGCTGTGACTAAACACTCTAACCAATACCAACTTAGGGAGGAAAAGGTTTATGTAGCTTACATCTCCTAGGTCATAGTTCATCCCTGAGGAAGCCCAAGGTAGGAACTCAGGGCAGGGACCTAGAGGCAGGAGCTGGAGCACAGGCCATGGAGGATCTCTGCTTACTTGGCTTTCTCCCCTAGCCCAGGCTCAGCCTGCTTTCTTAAACAATACAGAACCACCTGCCCAGGGTGGCACTCTCCACAGTGGCCTGGGCCCTCCCACATGACTTACCAAGAAAATGCCTCACAGACACGGCCACAGGCCAATCCAATGGCAGAAATTCTCCAATTGAGGCTCCCTCTACCCAGGTGTGTTAGGTTGACAAGTAAAGCTATCTAGCACAATTGATCCCGCGTCAACTTAACACACAAACACATTATTAAACCACAAGCTTTCCATTCCTTACTCCCAAGGTATGATGTTAATATCACAACATTAAACAGTTCAACTTTAAAATTCCCACAGTCCTTAAAAAAATCCAAACACTTTAAAAGTTCAGTCTCTTTGAAAGGCCTTTTAACTGTAGGGGTCCTATAAAATCCCAAAGAAGTTAACTACTGTCTTATTTCAAAGGGAAGAATTGGGCATACTTTAAGCAAAACCCAAGTCCAGCAAAGCAGCTCAAGGTTGGACATCCGAGATTCACTCACCATCTCCTGGCTCCGCTTCTCTGGCTCCGCTGTTCACAGCACATCTCAAAAACCCAGGCCAGCTCCATTCAGCTCCTGCTGCTGCCCTTGGTGGTCATCCATGGCCCTGGCATCTCCAGAAAGCTGGGATCTCCACAGAAACCGAGGCTGCACCATCACCGGTGGACACTTCCGGCCTCTTCTCTCCGTGACCCTTCCATCTTGGGGGTCTTCACTGCAACTGAGGCTGCGCTTTCACCCGTGGTTTTTCTTAGCCTCTCAGGGTGCCAGGCCTCAGCTGCATCTGTGACCCCTTCACATGTTCAACACCAGTCCTGCTTCCAGCTTGAGATGGAGTCTCAGCTCCCTCTGGATCACAGCTGCCATGTGCTGACTAAGGAGATACTTCCCGAAAGATTTGCCTCGATGATGCTGGTCTCTTGTTACTCACAGCTGATTTTCATCCCCAGCCAACAGGCATCCATTGTCCCAGGAAAGCACAAAACGTTTTTCTTTCAAAACTTCTTAGTTCAACACCTACAGGCCTGATAAGAGTCTTTGCTTCCCTTTGAAGCTTCACAGACCGGGCCCCCACCATCTACACTTCTTTCAGCAAAACTGTTTCAAGTTCCACATCAACAAGATCACTAAACTCTAAGCACTCAACAGCTTTTTTAGCCCACAGTTCTAAATACTTCCAGTCTTCCCCAAAACAGCTGGGTCAGGTCTGTCACCACAATAGCCCGCTGTCTGGCTCCAATTTCTGTCCCAGTTTCTTTTCAATTGCCGGGACAAAACATTCTAACCAATACCAACTTAGGGAGGAGAAGGTTTATGTGGCTTACATCTCCTGGGTTACAGTTCGTCACCGACAAAGCCCAAGGTAGGAACTCGGCGCAGGAACTAGAGGCAGGAGCTGAAGCACAAGCCACAGAGGAACACCACTTAGTGGCTTGGTCTCCTGGCCCATCCTCAACCTGCTTTCTTATATAATCCAGAACCACCTGCCCAGGGGTGGCACCACCCAAGGGCTGGGCCCTCCCACATCACTCAACAATCAAGAAAATGCCTCACAGACATGGCCACAGGCCAGGCTGATGGGGGAAATTCCCCAATTGAGGCTCCCTCTACCCAGGTGTGTCAAGTTGACAACTAACGCTACCCAGCTATCCAGTGGCCAAAAGAAGATTCCAGGTGCCAGTTACTATTCCAGACAAAATACTTTTCTGGGAGACTAAAGAGGTATTTGATTGTCCAATGTGATCCTACCAGTGGTCTCACAATCAGTCAGGAGGCTCTTAAAAATGAGAGTCTGTGTGGGTAGCATCTGAGAATTTGGCAAGTTCTCCCAGGTGACATTTCTACCTTCCCAAGCTTGAGAGTCACAGTCATAAAGATGTCAAGATGTCATAACCTAATACACAGAAGGCAGTCAAAGATTCTGGTCCCAGGAAGACTTCTCAAGCTTGTGTAAATGTAGGCCATGAGTCAGAAGACCCGGGATGAGACTCAAGATTCCAGGGAAACAGGCTCACAAATCACATTTAATATAGAGGCAAGGAACTGTATAGCTTGCTTTTCTTGCATTAACCTGCCTACAACAGCAGCGGAGGGGAGGTCAGAGTTTTTAGCACCCTTCCTTTCCCATGGAGGATGCAGGAAATGTAGGAATTATGGGCAAAAGAGGTCTTGGTCCCTAATGTGCCACATGGGAAGACACAACCAGCCAAAAAGGAGAACCACCAATGAGAAATAAATCCCCGTGACCTTCTAAAGTTTGGGAGGCTTGTTTGTTACTGTGCTAATACTAAATTCTACAAATTGTAAGTCCCTTGAGGACATTCAGAGGAGATGTCAGATGAGCTGGGTCCAAAGTCCTAAAGATAAGCAATACTGGAGATATAGATGTGTCCACTATCTGGGAACAGAGTATAGATAAAGCTGTGTAAATATATGGTGGCATGACAGGAAAAGTAGGGGGAAAAAGCACGTCTGGTGGGGTGCTGGAGGAATGCAGGGATTGAGCACCTCCAATCAAAGCTAACCACAACCTCAGAGCATAAAGGTATCCCTCTGTAAACCCAGTCCCCACCCACCAATCAGAACTGCCCTCATTTACATGACACAAATCATAACAGTCACTGTCCCCATCCCATAGAAAGCAGGTTCCACCAATGCCCTGCCTGTTGCTCCACTGCAATACACTCAGTCGATTTGTTTTCTTCTACTCTAGTCTGACTTGGATGAATTCTTTCACTACTGGTGATTTCACCCCACCATAGAAAGGACAGGTGGCCAAGAGAAGACCCAAGCCCATGCCTTGAGGGATGATAGCATCTAGTGACGGGACAGATGAGAAAAGGGGCAGTTGGAGAGGCGGCTCAGGGGTTAAGAGCACCTTCTGCTCTTGCAGAAGATCCCAGATCGATTCCCAGTACCCACATGGTGGTTAATGACTGTCCTGTAACTTCAGGGGAATCCAACACCATTTTCTGACCTCCACGGACATTGCACAACCCAGGTACACTTACACACATGCAGGCAATAAATTCATACACATAAAAGTAATAATTCAACAACTTTTTTTGAAAAAAATAAGAGAAATGGTAGAAAGTTAAGGGACAGGTAGGAGAGTGACAGCTCTCAGAAGCCAGAACATGCACTGCTTCTCAGGAGAAAACCAGACAAGTGCCCTGGAGAGGCCACATGAGCTGAGGGCCGAGGGTCTAAATCAGACTTAACAATGGGAATATTGCTAAGGACTTTCATGATCATGATGCCATATGAAGTCACACTAGAGACCTTCGGGACGGATAGGAGATGGGGGACTGGAGTCAGTAAGTAGAGTTTAGCTCTTTTTAAGAAGTTTGTGAATAGGAATAAGGATCTAGAGAACAAGCTGGAAACTGAAAACTAAAACTTTTACCCTCACAATCAGCCTGGTCACAGAAAAGCGAAACCTCTCCCCACATGAGACTGATTGTGCTATTCTTCTGCTTCGAATAGCATTCCTTTAACTGCTTGGAACTGTCACCATAAGCACACAGTGTACTTGTTTACTGCAGAAAGTCCCCAAAGACCCATCAGTTCTTCAGTGGAAAATATCAACAGACAGTTTGCACCTGAAGAAACAAATTTTGAGTCTCTGTGTGGTTGTCCCCAATGCTGGACTATCACATCCCGTTATCAAATGCTGAATCTTCTCTTTAAAAGACTTACTTTGAACCAGACCCAATTCTCAATGGATGACCTTGTCTTCCCCACGCTGAAATATGTTCCAGCTTTGTCATTCTTTTCCACTGCCAAAATAAATCCAACTTTGTCTCATCGATGGGTGTGTTGGTGATGTTCAGGAACCACATATGACAAAGGTGGTAGAGAAAAAGCTTTTGTTTGTGTTCTCTAATTAGGAAAAGGTGAGGGTGTTTAGAACACTAGAGAAAGAAAAGTTAGATGAGCAAAAGGAACATCCCGGGGCCTGAGGAGCAAGAAGAATCAGAATCAAGAAGAGCCAGACAGCTCGGGGATTAACGTCAAACTCACGTGGGGTACTCCTCGTCCACGGACAGAAGGAAACAGAGGTGCGGGCGGGTGTGCGGGTGACAGAAGGGCCGTGAGTGGTTCTCACTGGACAGCCGCTGCTCTCCCTCCAGCCAGACACGGGGACCCTCTAAATGGGAGAGAGAGGCGGCAAAAGGGGCAGGGGCTTGAATGAAGTGTTCCAAATGACTGAGAGATGGGGAAAGGGACCAGGCCAAGAAGCTGACCCTAGTTGGAGACTGATGCTTGTAAGAATACCCTGGTCACTATTCTGTGATTTCCTAAATAAACAGATGAATGAACGAATAAATGAGGGCTTCTGTGGCGGCTGTGTACCCCATCTTTGGCTGTATACCCCATCTTTGACTGTGCACCCCATTTTTGGCTGTGTACCCCATCTTTCCTTGCTTATGAATGACACAATAGATTTTAAAGTCATTAAATTAACTAATTAGTGGTGCTAAAGATGAAACTAGGAGGCCTCGTGCATGCTAGGTAAGAATTATATAACTGAATTATATTCCCAGACCTTGTTTTGGGGGAGGGTTATATATATTTATGACATATTTATTTTTAACTTATGTATCTGAGTGTTTTGCCTGCATGCAGATAAGTACACTCACTTCAGGTGGTTGTTAGCTACCATGTGGGTGCTGGAAACCAAACTCTGGTCCTCTGTAAGAGCATCCAGTGCTCTTAGGTACTGAGCCATCTCTCCAGTCTCCAGCCCTTGGCTTTTTGAGACACAATGCAGCTCAGGCTAACCTTGAACATTTAATCTTCCTGCCTCAGTTGCCTAAGGGCTGGGATTATAAGCAGTTACCTCCATACCTGGCTAAAGTCATTTAAAGACCATTTGTTCTGACACTCCAAGTCTTCTGTCACATAAAGCCAACCACTGGGGAAGCCCCACTGGATGAGGATGACAAGGACATAGTGACCTTCATTGCTTGTTTCTATGTGCAGGGTATTATGCAAAGCATTACATTATTTATGCATACATACGTACTTACATTAATATAGCTTTCTCCTATTAATTCTTTCAATAAAGTGAAGAGGGGATTAAATTACCTTTTCTACTTTGACAATGAGAGATCCCACTGTTCATGCCCACCCAAAGCAGCCCTGGAAGACACCTTCTCAGAGTTATGCCTGGAGAAGCGCTCCTATCTCAAGGAACTTACAAACATGAGTCCCTGAGACAAATGTGTGTGCGTGTGTGTGTGTGTATGTGTGTGTGTGTGTGTTGGAGGGATGTAGAGGGGCAGCAATATGTGGAAACTCAGTGATATCTATAAGTACCTCATCTTCTCACTGACCACATAACTCATGCAAGCAGGCCACCTACAGACCCTTAGACCCCTTCAGGATTTTTCTGGTCCCATGAATTGACTAGATTCCAACTTGTTCAAGCCAAGGCCTCTGCTACTGAAGCAATAATCACATGTCCAACTTTAGATGTCAGGTTCTGAGTTTGACTCCCAGCACTGAAACAAACAAGCAAACTATAAATGACTGGGTCAGCCAGAGAAACAGCAGAGCAGAGCCACGGGTACTGTGAAGCGTGGGCCTCGGGCTGCTCCAGCTTTGAGTGCTGGGGTGCTGATATATCAGCTCTTCAGCCTGTTAGTAACAGCTCGGTCCCATATGCATTCACTTAGCATGATTTGTAATGTAAGACTTAATTGCTGACCAGCTGGAACAAATTGTTAAGTCAACGTTGGCATGAGCCAGTCCCTTCCTGCATAAATACACAACAAATACACATTTCCTCTAGCCTCTTGGTTGCTGTCTGGTGGCTGAAGAAGGACCTCACTCAGGAAGCTACAAATCCCTCCTTTGACACTTCTCAGAATTTGCAGCCAAAAAAGACAGGCCTGGGTGGGGTGTAGGTCAGTGAGAAAGTTCATGCTTAGCATGTGTGAGACCCTGGGTTTGACCACCAATGCCACATGTGTGTGAACACCCCACACACACACACACAGAGCAGAAACAGGATAGGACTGTCCCTCACTAATGTTCTAGAAACCACAATTCTGTGCACCGAGGCAGAAAACTTTGCAAAAGTCTTCCTGTTCTGCTGTTCTTACCTTTGCTTCTCTCTATAGACGTCATTTATTGTCACCAGAATGCTGCAGTCCAACCACCTAAATCTTTGTGGCTAAAAGTCATATTCTTTCCCAGGAGTCTTAGGGGCAGCTGAAAGTTCTACTTACTTTGACCAGGCCCATTATAGGTCTAGCAGTTAGCTGAGGGTTGGCTAGGCTAGATTAGCTTTGGTCAGAAGGACTCTGTTCTTCTGTACATGGCTTTCATCCTCCAGCAGGCAATAGGAACCAAGATTCACAACAGGAGAGAGGCTGAATAAGAGGTAACTGGAAATGACAGCCGATAAGGAGGAGGTTAGATATGAGGTGTGTGGCTTTCTCACCGAGCTAGCTGGGCAGAATTCTTTCTGAACTAGGCTCAGCAAGCCAAGGCTAAGGCCTCATCAAGACAAGGCCTCAGACTCAGAGGAGGCTCTCTAGAGCTGGGCGCCAAAGAGAATCCAGAGCCAAAGTCAAAGAGAGCAAGTGGAATGTACAAGGTTACTTTTAGCCTAGACTCAATCTTCCATTACAATTAATAGCTAGATTAAGTTACAAGGCTAGCCCAAAGCTCAGAGTGGGATAATGGCTCACTACTTTGCAAATAGCGTGGGAATAACAGCAAAGGTGGGAAACTGGATCCCCCTTTCCCAATTTCTTATTCTCTCGGGGAGGAGGGGGAAGACTCTCTAATCAAGACGCTTGAACAGAGTGAGAAGCCCTCCATTCCCTGGACTCATCTGATCAAGGAAGGCTTCACTGCACAGGATGTGAGGGTGGGTGGGGGGCGCAGAAGGAGCCAGCAATGGGATCCAGGTGACCTAGAGACTGCACTTCAATGGAAATCCCAAGACCAGAAGAAGGCAAAGGGTGTAAGATGAGAACCTCATGGACACGATGCACATGTCTGAGACATGGTCATAGGAAAACGCAGGAGACTAGTTGTCAGAAGAAGGTAGAGCTCGCGTGAGAACTTACTAGAAAGTGTGGGAGTAAAACGGGCACTGGTTTTCTTTTCCTGGGCATCCAACGTGCCCTAAGGCATTGGGTGAAATGCTGGACATTTAATCATGTTTAGCATGATTAAAACAGCCATGGTATTGTAACCTCTATTTCTGTCATTAAGGAAATTAAGACTTAGAGAGCTCAAGGCCATGAAGCCAGCAAATGTAGATGAAAATCATCTGGGTCAACATAACCGAGTGCCTTCTGTGTGCAGGCTCTGTGCCAACAAAGATAAAAAGACACAGTTCCCAGCTTTCAGGAACTTATACTACAGGGGGACAGAGAGACAAGAAGAGACTGCGTGTCTGAGTATAACAGAGGCGGGACAGTCTCAGTCAGTCATGTCTGTCTCATACCAGGAGGTTAGCACACACTTACACTCCATTGGCTGCAGGTCACAGAACAGAAACAGTGGCTTGAATGGAGGAGGACTTCACTATTTCCTCTCACAATAAAGATCGGAAGTGGGCAGCCCAGCTGGCAGGGGGCTTCATGGTCTTCTCAGAGACGGGTTCTGGTCACCCTTCCTACACCACTGCTTCCAACAGCAAGGGTTTGGGGCTCAACTGGGACAGATGTTTCATGCTGCACATCTGAGAACCATGCTTAGAGCCAACAGATGGCTTTCCCAGACTGTTACAGTTTGAATAGGAAACGTCTCCCACCGACTCTAGTGATGAAAGCCTTGTCCCAAGATGGTGGCCCTGAGAGGAGATGGAAACTTTAGAAAGTGGAACCTGATTGAAGAATGTAGGCCCTAGGGTCACGCTGTGCAAGGGTATTATGTCCCTTGTTCCTTCCCACCTCTGCTTCCAGCCTCTGCCATGTACTCCAGCTGCCTTACCTCAGATCCAAAGCAATGGATCCAGACAACTCTGGGCTGACACCCCTGAAAACATGAGCCAAAATAAATATTTCCTCCCTTAGGTTGTTTTTGTGGGGTATTTTGTCACTGTGACAGAGGAACAGAGGCAGACCCTCTATACATCAGATGTGTTTCCAGCCTCCAACGTGGAGTTCCTAACTAGCTTCCCCCCAAAGATTAAGGCTTGGATGTGGACACTGAGGTTAGCAGCTCTCAAGGGAAACCTGTGTTCTGTCTCCGGGACCTCTTTCTCTTATTCCAAGTCTACACAAGTCTATTCTGTCTGTGTGATGACTTCCACAGCAATGTCTGCTTCCTCTTCCACCTGGGGCAAATACTCTCCTTCTTGCTGCTATTTCATAAACAGTCAATATACAAGTATAATACAGAATTTGAGGGAGATGTACCTTCGAGACCTTAGGGCTCAGTAACAGGGGCTGGAGCTGCAAGCGTACGGTGGGGCTACCTGATAGTGGTGACCTCATCTCTCCTCTGTTCTACTTCACTACCACAGGGAGACCCCACCTTAGTCCCCTGAAGTACAGCCAACATAAGGCTGTCATGTAGAACACATTTCACCAAAGGCATGAGAACAACACAGGACACTTACTGGAAAAGACAATTTCAACCTGGCCACCAGGGTTGCACAATCCCTGCTGCTGCCTGTCCGAAGCTCCGCCACCCACCTCAGGGACCCACTCCATGGCTTCCACGTTTCAAATACAAGACTCAGCCCCCCACACACCTCTCTTCTCACCTCTACCTAAGTATAGGGCGAAGGCAAAGATGTAATAGAAGCACGTGGACCACTTAAAAACTTCAGTGAGATGTCAAAGGCCACATATTACACACTCCTAGTTGTAAGAAATCTCCAGAACAGGCTGATCTATGAGGGGGGAGGTGACGTATATGTGGGATTTCTTGGGGGAAGGGGTGTAAAAATGTTCCCTAATTAGACAGGGGCAATAGTCTTAGAGTTCTATAAATATACTGAAAACCACTGAACTGTATACTTCAATTGAGAAGATGGGATTAAGCTCAGTCTGTTTCTTCTTCCACGAAAAGGAACATTTTTTTTTTCTTGCCTACAGCCTACAGATTTACAGTCACACAGAAAGTCACCAAAGCAGCTCCACCCCGGCTGGGATATTGTGCCTTGAGAACAACTTCACAGTATGGAAGCTCCAGCCTCACCAGAGCCCAGCTTCCTTGGGACCACAGGCTAGTCCTGCTGGAATACACACATCTGTAAAAACAATCTGCAGCAGTCTGTGTCTCATGAATGAGGGACCGAGGCAATAAAAGAAGAAACACGGAACTCATCTTCAAAGGGAGTAAGGCTCAGATGGAAGCCAGGTTCTGGCACCTACTCAGGACCGTACCACTTAACTCCTGCTATTTGGAGCAAGTGGCCCAGGTGAATGGTACCTGGATTAAGTGTCTGAGATGTCCAAGGGCCTCTTTGGCTCTACTACTGGGGCTTGGAGGGTCAGAGTCTCCATTATGAAGATAAGTGGACACAGAGACCCTGCCTTCTCCAGTCCTTCACAGAGAGAGCGGGAAAGAAATGACTCAAATTTTCCCTTTTGGCTCAGGCAATTGTTTAAATGAGCTTTTGCCTACAGCTGCCAAGGAAGGGGGTGGAGGGTGTCCTTCGGGCCTCCCCTGGCTGTGCCCAGAGTGAACTAGAAGGAAGTATGTGCCAATTTGTTTCACTTGAGGTAGTCCATTGCTGGTCAGGTGGTGAGAAAAAATAAAATAAAATAAAATAAAAAACAACTCCTAACAAGAGTACAGAACCCGTCAGCTCACTGGGGAGCCGGAGATGTCTGCCCTCTCTGACATGTTTCCTGAACAAATCCCAAAGGACTTGGACTTCCCCAGCTTGTGTGACCCAGTTCAGCAGCCGCACACATCCTTGCCCCACAGGTTGCTGAAGTGGAGGGTCAGCTGCTTACACCCCTGGCTTGTTCAAAGCTCATTGACTCAGGGGCCCAGAAACAACCTGGCTCATGAGAAAGCCCCAGGCAGACGCAGACTGCTTTTACAAAGGCCTCTGGAATCTTGGCACAGCAGTGCTGACCTTGGGGAGGTTTCCTGTCCAGTCTGGGGCTTGGAGTCTTGTCAGGACTGGGAAAAGCAGACACATAACGCGGAGGAGACACCTGCCAGGCTCTGGAGCATGGTGGACAGGCCCAGGCATTATTCCCCGTCTCTATGCCCAGACGATAGTAGCCAGTCCTGCCTTCCAGCCTTATTCTCTCACCATGGCTCAACTTCTCCGTCTTGGCTGCCTGGCATGAGGAAGATAGAATACAGGGGAATCAACAGCTGGAGGCTGCATGGTCACAGCCTCCCAAAAATCCTCATCCCTCCTCAAAAGAGCTGGACCCCAGAATGTACCTCCGCGGTGTCTGTGTCCTCTGAAAAATGAGGCCAAGGACCATTCCTCCGTCAGAGGTCTTTTGGAGCAGGCGAGGTGCTGCATGAATAAAGCACAGTGAACAATACGCTGCCTATGGCAAGCCACAGTGACGGGCCACCTGGCAGGTGGCATTTCCTCAGACACCTATCATGATGAACCACAAGCTCCATTTCCAGTCTGCTCATCTCCTCTCCTTCAGAATGGCAGCAACCCAAAGGCAGGGCCTGCGTCCAGCCAATGGTCTATACCTGGTCCACTTCCTGCCTGCCCGACCGGTGAGTGAGGGGATAGAAATTCCATCTGCAGGCATCTTCGCCTTCATCGTCTTCCAAAACAGTTCTGTCTTCCACAGCCCATAGAGGTCCAACAGACAGATTGAGACCATATATCCCTCCAAAGGTGCCTGTGTGTGTGTGTGTGTGTGTGTGTGTGTGTGTGTGTGTGTGTGTGTGTTCATTTTGAAAGAGAAATGTCCCCACCTTCATTCAGAGCCTCAAAAGAGTCTTTGTTTCCTTTAGCTGCTTTCTTAACATTGCTGGCTCTGAAACTGTTATTTCCTCTTTACTGTGTCTCTGGCACTGGAAAGTAAACTCAGGAAGGACTTGTCTTGTTCATGGTTATATCCCCAGATCCTGAAGTGGAACCTGGTTTTCAGTCTCTTGTAATTGAATGAAGGAGCAAATCAGATACTTTGACCCAAACACAAGACTGTAGATCTCGCCCTGCCAGGGACTCTGGCAGTTTCTTGGGCTCCTCTCTGGGTATGGTGTCTGACCTGGAGGTCATGGAAAGAGTCCTCCCGGATATGTTCAGGAGAAGGGCTCACAAGACTGGACCTCTTGAGAGGAGCAGAGTCATGGATCGCTGGCACGGCCTGTCTGTCCCAGCACCCTTCCGGGCAGGGTTGGGGGCCTCTGCTCTGGTTCATATTTGATTTTTTTTCACTTGCTGCCCAAGCTGGTCTCAGATTTCTGGGTACTCTTTCCACATCAGCCTCCTGAGTGGCTCGGACTACAGGTGAGTGCCACCACATGAGCCCACTTCCCTATTTCCTATTGCTATGTAAAATACTGTCCCAAAACCTAGTGGTTTAAGACCATTATACAATCATATCTCCTGATTTTCTGCTCAAGAATCCCTTCAGCCACTGCTCAGCTGGGTGATTTCTGCCCCATGTGGCAGTGGTTGGGGGCACTTTGATAGCATTAGACTGGTCAGTGGATTGGTCCATTGGTCCATTGGTCAATGCACAGTGGTCAGTGCACGACAGGTGGTGGGGTGGCTCCAAGACTAGCTCAGAAGTCTGTTCACTGACACGCAGGTGCCTGGTCTCTCTAGCATGGTAGTTCCCACTCCGAGAAAATATTCCAGAAGACCAAGGTAAACACTGCAAGGCTGCTTTTGACTTAGCTTAGGAAGTCACACAGCATCACTTCTGTTATATCCTGTTGGCTACAGGTAAGTCACAAAGTCACCCTAGATTCAAGAAAAGAAATAGAAATGACACAGGGCACTGGGTGGGGACATCTTTGGAGACAAGCTACAACAGGTTCCCCCTTGACAGGGCTCAGAGACAGAGCCTGAAGCCAGGACATTGAGTAGGGTTGGGAAAGGACCAAGAGCCTCACACCTGTGGGATGTTTTCTCTGGAGCAAGAACCCCAGGACCATGAAATCATCCTGAGTCCTAACCAATTTCCTAGTCAATATTCCTCAATACTTGTCCAAAGCCATCCAGTACAGTAGTCACATACTAAGCATTAATGACCAATCATATAATTTGCGGCTTGTTTTCAGGCATATCTGGAACAGTACCCCCTTTTAAGGGTCTAGAAAAGTGAAGGGTATTCTCTGGAGAGACCCTCTTCCAGACTCCAAAGGCCACTTTTCTCCCTTCAAACTTCAAAAGCCTCAGCCATTTGTCATTCAAACCCCTGAGGAAAAACATGAGCCTGATTGTTCTGAAAACAGAGTCATGATTTAGGTGTGATTAGAACCATCTCCAAAGTGTTTCTGGTCTCTCCAGACCCATCCAAAATAGATGGCAGACATAAGCTAAGAAAAGATCTCTCTCTCTCTCTCTCTCTCTCTCTCTCAGCTGTCATGGAATTACTATTCAAACATAGTCTCCCCATATGATGAAAAGAACCCTTTGAAACTATGAGTTAAATAAATCTTTCCCCTGTTTAAGTTGTTTATGTCAGGTATGCTGTCACAGCAATGCAGCAGCCTGCAAGCATTACTGATCTCCTTGGAAAACCCTCCTGCTATACAAAAGGCCTGGAGCATAGGGAATGCCCAGCGCAGCACGTGGCACACAGGGGGCATCGACAGCCAGCAGTTTGAGATATTACTGTCGTGCAGGGAATCTCAGTGGTTGCTGCCGACAGCAGCTCTGGACGCATTCTGACCAAAAGTGAAAAAGTGTGCCCTACAGCTGCAAACTGAGTTTTCCTAGTGACCATATTTTAAAAGACAGAAATTCATACTGAATATGTATTTCAAATTCACTTATTCATTATTCATATTTGATAAAGTAGCATTTTAACATATATTCACTATAAGTTTTCTAGATTTCTTTTGTTTTGAGACAGGATCTCATTATGTAGCCCTGGTTGGCCTGGAACTCACCCACTATGTAGACCAGGCTGGTTTCCTGTACCTCCTGAATGCTGGGATTAAAGGTGTGTGACACCATACCCACCCCTAGTTTGCATTTTTATACTAAATCTTTGGTGTTAAATCTTTTGATATGAATCATTTTACTTTTTACACTAAATCAGTGTGTCCCCACGGAACATGTGAATTTAGCCAACAACAATTCTGTCCTCCATTTCCACAAGTGACCAGTGGGAACCTAACAGCCTAGGTCTAGAGGGGCTGTGGGGCCCTTCAGTGTTTTGAGCTAAAGGCCCTGGAAGGGGAGGAAGGGCCTGGGCCTGGATTGAAAATATACACACCCAGGAGACTGAGGTTTGAGTTTCAGGCCAGTCTCGGCTATAGTATGAGACCTTATCAAAAATTAAAAGGAAAAAAAAAATACACAGGTACTCCAAGGGACACCAGCAATCTTTTGTACAACTCTCCCCTGCTGAGACTGAAAAAAAGAATAACGAAGGGAAATCACCAGGAAAATAAACTGTTTATTTTTCTTTATAGCCATAGAACAGTACTACAATACACAATTACAGGAACTTTGCCTCTCTTAAAAGAAAGCATATTCTTTATTTATGTAAATTTTTAAAAAATCTAAATGCTCTGGTTTTGACTTAGGGCGGGCAGGGACTGACTGAACAGGAGGCAGGACGGTACAGGGACTGAGGGCTACCTAGGAGCCCTGGGCCCGGAGAGCCCCACGAGGAGATCCAGGGATACTGCGGCATAGGAGAGTCCCTGACTCTGCGCTCACCCAGCATTCAGCACTGAGCGTGTGAATGGGAGCACAGAAGATGACGGCTACATCTCGGAGGGAAAAAAAGCCCAGAAAACAGATGGGACTGAAGGACAGAGAACGGAAGAAACACCTGGTCCTCTGCCTCTACCTGAGGAAGAAAATGCCTGAGTTAAGAGACAATGGAACTCTGGGATGTGGTTTGAAAGAAATACAGAAACAACCTTACTAGAGATCTTTAAGACAGAACGTGTCTAACTTTTCAATACAAGTTTTTGAGGTCAGTCCTACTGGGAATGGGACTGGGCTTGATAGTGGTGTGGTTCTTTCCAGCTGAAGACTCTCCATCTGTTTAAATGGCACTAAGAAGGACAGACATAAGATGGCATTTGGACAGATACCACTTTCTGCAAGCGGAAAAAAAAAATGATAGTACAGATTTTTGTGGGAATAAGAAGAAAAAAAAGGAAAATTCTAAGCCCAGATTTCCTGTGATCCACTGGCATAGTGTTCACTATCTCAGATGAAAAACGGAGCAAGCTGTGGCCAGAGAGATGCTCAGTGGTTAGGAATGCACATGCTTCTTGCAGAGGACCAGAGTCCAGCACCCGTGTCAGACAGCTCACAAACTCCTGTAACTCCAGCTCTGGAAGATCCGGGGCTCTCTTCTGTTCTCTGCGGTGACAGGGGGGCCACTGCCTCATCTCTGAGCTCAGGCAGCATTCAGAACTGAGTACGTGAAAAGACAGTGGCTATACCTTGAAGGACAGAAAAGCGCCCCCAAACACATGCAAACTGAAGGACACATGTGCACAGATACACAGACACACAGACACACACACACACAAACATGATTTAAAATAAAAAACGATGTTTAAAAAAGCAAGTTGCAAACTACATAAGCATAAAAGTCTCTGGACATTTTTACCTTAAATGATAAGCAGAGAGCAGGTTCGACAAGGATGTGAGCTAAAGGTCCTCACGCTCTGAATACACACATCTGGCCCTGAATGATGGCACAAGCCTTTAATCCCAGCACTGGGGAGGCAAGGGAGGCAGATCTCCATGAGAATGAGACAAGCCTGGTCTACATAGTGAGTTCTAGGCCGGCTGGGGCTACAGGGAGAGCCTGTCTCAAAAAGACCAAACAAAGCAACCAAATCCACACATTCGTCCTCTTTGTTTCACTGTCTGTAGGATTCTGGTCTCCCTGCATGCCTTTTTCTCTGCTAGGTTCCCCGGCCAGGAACTAGCTTCAGCTTGTCAGCTGCAGTTTGTACGTATGGAGAACAACTTAACCTTTAGAGGCCTAACCGCAGTTGTTCTGAACCAGGTGCCCGTCATGTACTCAGATGTTTCTTGGAAGCCTGAACTGCTGCCCCCTATCAAACTCCCCGTGAAACTTTCCTGCAGTTTTTCACTGTCACCTGCTGGATGTATATATATTGAGCACCCTGCTTGAGTAAATGGGAAGCTTCTCCACCATTTTCGATGTCTGTGTTGTGTTTGTCTTGTGTATGTCTTGTGTGTCTTCAATTCCTCAGGCCCTCGCCAGGTAAGACTCGGGTGCAGTTGTAGCAAAAGGTGCTACAACTGTCTCATTTTCCAACAAGTTAGGAAGCAACATTCAGCAATAATGGAGCTGACCTCATTCTTCCAGGGATGAAGCCTGGAACAAGGGGTGGCTCTCAGAGGCACAAGAGTCTCCATCAGTGACATGGGTCTCCAACATTTCAGGGCTTGGAGAAATGGCCTCAGTACGACCCAAACTCTCTGACACTTGTCAGAAAAATGAAGTATTTGTAAAAAGTAATGAGAGGAAATATTTTTGAACCATCATTTTCTGAACCCTTCCTGGCACGCTGAGAATCAAGTGACAATTTTGTGTAAATTTCTGGTGTATAAGTAGGTATAGGATGTCAACCCAATTTTTGATCTGGTGTGAAAGATATAGTTCAGTGTTTGATGACTTCAAAATCTCTTCTAAGAGATGAAGGAATTAAATAGGTTAAATAATTTAAGGAATAAAAGTTGGGTGTGGTACTGCACACCTGTAATCTCAGCACTGGAGAGGCAGGGGCAGAAGATCGGGAATTCAAGACCCATCTGGGCTACACACTTTGACTCCACAGAGACCCTATCTCAAAAAAAAAAAACAAAAAAAAAAAAAACAAAAAAAACCAACAGTGTGTATACATAATAGATATTGTCTGTTTTAAGAGGTATCCATCAGTACTCAAAAGACCTTTGGTAATCAGTCACCAGCTTAACCTGATGGTGGTCAAAAGAGTCTGCTGAACTCAACACACCCTAGCAAATTCACAAGAACCAAGAGAAGTTTAGACGTTGGAAATAAATAGTAACATCCATCACAAAAGGCTTCCGATCACTCTACAGTCTGGAGATCTCTGCTGCAGTCTCACTTGGCCCAGAACTCACATTCAGCCCCCATGCTTGCCCTGCCCTAGAAGGAGGCCCTCAAGAACATGCAAATCTTGTGCTATTACATGAATGGGTGTGGACCCCCGGCAAGCCAGGCAGGAGAGGAGGAGAATTCAACAGAAGTCCATGGGCCCACGACTTCAGACTCAAAAGCAGGGTTTAGCAGCAGGAGTTTGGTACCCAGAGGCTGCGGGTCCATCCAGATGAGCAGAGCCACCTGGGTAAAATCAAACCTCTGCTCCCTGTGTCTGCAGAACCGGGTGCAGCACCATGGAAAGACATCTCAGCACTGCCAGATGTAAGACGGACCCAACAGTGAAAAGGAGGGGCCTTTGAATCAGCAAACACTGTGTTCAGCTGGGCTGAGGCGCGTGCAGGTCCAGGATCTGTCTCAGCTTGGTCTCCCTGTACTTTCTGACACTCTCAGCAGGAGCTACATGTTCTCCAGGGGCAACCTGTGCGTCCCCTTTCCTTGCCCATCTTCCTCAGGAGCTCCTCCGCTCTGAGAAAACCAGCAGGGCCTCTCCAAGTCCACCGAGCAGGAAGCTGCAAACAACAGCACATAGTCAACTTCTCATCCTACGGCCCACCAGAGCTACCTGGCACTTAGAACAACAGGGAGCGGCCTCCCTCATTTCATAAACAACCCAGGCTGCCTGAGTTCAAGGTGAAGCCCAGGAACCATCAAGCCAGTAGGGAGTGAACCTCAGTTGTAGGGCAGGAGGTAAGTGACTGAGAGACCAGCTTCACTACCTTCCCCAGGGAAGAAGGCAAATGTCCTGCTTATCCTGACCTGGTTAATGCTCACAAGGTGAAACAGGAGACTAGGAAGGGGGTTGGGGTAGGGGGACGCTCATGGATCCCTCAGGTGCTACTAGCTAAAGAGGGTTGAGGGATATGAAATGCTACAGGCATTCATAATCTTATAATGAGATGATTGCTGAACTTTGACTAGCAGAACATTTAAAGGTGAGCATGCCAAGGGAGAATCATGAATTTCCCATCAGCATGAAAAGAAATAGGATTGGTGACTTAAAAACGGAGTGTGAGAGCTGGAGCCAGGGAGAAAAGGAAGAGTTGAATATTTTAACATTTAATACATCCAAAGGGCTCTCCATTTTCCATTTTAAACTCAGAAGACAATCTGGTATGTGTCCAAATTCCCTGTCACTCTTCTGGGGCCCGGGCTGGGCCACTGCTAAGTGATTATGATGGGGTCCCTGATAAGAGGCTCTTTTTCAGAGGGGCCAAACCCTTGCAATTACACCCTTTTCTTCCCTTCCTCTCTATCCACCCACCCGATACCACAGGTCTTTATGAGAACACAACACACAGACACTCCGACCATAGTGTCTGCATATTTCTAACTTGTTTGGGATACTGAATATATGAGACTCACACGGGCCATTCACATTACATTCCTAATGAAAAATGTTATCTATATGGGTGGCGTTGTTATACAGGTAATTTGTACCATTTTGCACTTTTGATATGAAAATATAAAAATAATAAACTTAAAATCAGGCAGGCCTGAGTTCAGACTTGGGCTCAGGCACTCATTGGGCATGTAATCTTGTGCATATTTTATACATATTATTCAGCTTTAGTTTCTCCATCTGGTCCATGGGAGCTGACCACAACTAACAGTGTCTGTAAGGCTTAGCAATAGCATATCCAAAGCCATCCACTCCTTGTTTAGCCTATAATGGACAGTCAACAAAAGATGACTATTTTCTAAGTAGCTGAGCTCCCACAGCAGCGATGCTACCTTGATGGCCCTCACAGCAGGCTGACTACCCAAACTCTGCCTCAAGACATCTAATGGGAGACACGTCTCATTGAGCAAGCCAGTCTGCCACACAGTGTGCCACTGGATTCAAGTGCGTCTCTATGGACTTCTTCCTGGAGAGAGGCAATGGGTCAGCCTCAGGGACTGACTGAGATAGGCTTCCTCACACTGACCCAGAAGCTGCATCTTACAGAGCGAGAGAAAACAAACCTGCACCCTCATCATGAAGCCTGGAAAACTCTCCTCTCCCTGAAGGAAGGCATGGGAGGGAACCGTCACTGAGGGAAGAACACGGGTTGTCCCAGGCTAACGGAGAGGAAAGGGGGAGGGAGACGCACACTGAGTGTCTCAATCGCTGAGTGGGAATGCCCATTCCTCTTTCCTGCAGAAACCATATTATAAATCGTCAGAAGAAAGCAGTCAGTTCTACTTAGCTTACAGGACTGTGGCTGGAATTAGTGTCTACATTAGGATCCACATACACTTATGAAGACTTTTGCAATCATCATCATTTATAGGACTGCTCTGGCAAGCCTCTTTGGTGGTCCAAGACCATATTTGGAAATACCTACATGTGAAGTTAGGAGGCTTGCTTATCCCTTCTCTGACTTGGGACCGTAGGAGCTGGGGATGTGGGGGAGGGGCTGTATCACTACTTCTCTTTGGAGAAGAAATGAGTGGGAAGGGGAAGCTGTTCTTTGCCTGCATGAGCTCTCCTCAGAAGGCCTGTCTCTTCCTCTGAAGTTCCCCTGTTCTCTTCAGCATCATTAAAGAATGTACATGTCATCTGACATCCCTGAGCAAGTGCACAGGCACGGTGACTTGACAGGAGCTGCTGCATGAAGCTCTGGTTTGGAAAAAGCTTTTATTTCAGCCATTTTAAACATTTCCCACTAATCCTTCTTAATCAGCAGGGAGCGGACCGGGGCAGACAGAGCTGGCCCTCCGCCCCTTGTTCTCCACGGCCTAGGAACAATGCAGGAGTATAATAAAACCTCACATACATCCCTTTGGTGGAGTGACTTTATGAAGCACCCAAGGAGCTTAGTGAATGCTAAAATGAAAACAAATCTTGCTTCATTTACTCTGATGAGAGCCAGGAGGTGAACTTTGATGTTGTTTTCTGAACAGCAAGAGAAGCTGATGCGGAGTCCAGGAATCTTAATAGCATTACAACTATTTAAGTCAGCGCTTGACTGAACTGTTTGTAAATCTTGTAATCCCCATCTTTCCTGAAATGAACACACTCCATGTGGCTGAGGCATAACCTCAGACTGCGGCAGAGAACACGTGGCCAGAAACTCGGGCACTAGCATCTCTCCAGCCCTCTCCCTTCTCCTATGGGGGACCAAAGGCTTCTTCTTACATCTGTTACATCTGATTAATTCCACTAACAGGATGGAGACTGTATTTTCACCCTAGCTGTAGCCCCGTACCCAATATGGTATCCGATATCTATTTCTTCAACGAATGACGTAGTCGTTAAATCTGCACCCATGCTCCACCTGTGCTCCCACTGCTTTGCTTTTTCCCCTCTGTCTTCCTCACTAAGATCCATCTCCCCAATGTCTCATTCTCTTGCAGAACCCTAGTTCACAATCTGATAAAATCTGATGCGACTTGAACAGTAACAATAGTTATTGAGAAGGCACTCCTTAATTAACATTGGTTTAAATTGTTATCTTTAAAAAACAAAACAAAACAGGGCTTTATGTAGCCCAGGCCGGCCTCAAACTCACTATGCAGGCAAGCATAACTACACTTGGTTTAATGCAGCAGCTTTACAGATGCGGAGGCAAGCCCTCTGCCAGATGAGCTCTGAGCTACAGTCTCAGCCCTAGATAACACCTTTACTATGAGTTGTCAACATATATATTCAAATGGGAAACTGATACATTTCAGACACCATAATCTCAAAGATATATTAGAGTATATTAGGAAAGGTCATAGGATTGGGTGATATCCACAAGGCCCCCTAAAATCAAAGATATAGGACACCTTTACTTAGAGATAACTGGAAATCATCTTCTTTTCTTTACTTAGAGTCTCACTCTTTTGCATATGTTCAACCTTCCTTGCCAAAATTGTTAAACAGAGGGAATCAATATCAATATAAGTCATAACATTTTGTTAATTAAAAAATGAATTATTAAATATAAATCTGGATATCTAAATTACCGAGCTTAAAATAGACTGTTTTTATAATGAGAAGCAAGTGAACTGGCTAGACAAGAACAGCTACTTTTAATTAAGGACTTTGAACACTGACAATATTGGGTACTTAGGCTGATGATTATTCTTGGATCCAGTACCTGGAAGGCTGGCCACTCGATGTACAGCAATTCTAGACCAGGATGGAATGGTGAGGGAACCTGGCCCCTGTGAGAGCATCACATACAGCCTGGCCTGGGCTGAATGTATGTAACTCTAAACACCTCATTGTTGAACAGAACTGTCTTCAGAGCCAGACCTAGAGTGTCTGGGAGCTGCTGATTCAAGTCTCTAACCAGGAGATGAGCAAATTCCTGAGGATCCTGTTGAAATTTCATATGGCGTCTTCTCCACTCACTTCCAGGAACCCCAAGACCAGGTATTTGCAGTGGGGCAGTTTTGTGTGTCCCCCTCCCCAGTACTGCAATATCTTACGGACATTCTTCATTACAAGTGAGGGTGCTACCAGCATCTACTGGGTCAGAGTCAGGTTTGCTGCCTGACATCCAACAAGGCACAGGACAGCACCGCACAAAATGAATTATCTGGCCCTAAACACCGTTAGTGCCAAGGATGAGAAAACCTACTTGATTTTTACTTTTTACATCTATTTGTTTAGGGTGTGGGCATGGTTGTGCACATGCCATAGCATGCATGTGGAGGTCAGAGGACAACTTGCAGGGGTAGGGTCTCTCCTTGCACCATGGTTCTAGTGATCAAATGCCGCAGGTTGTCAGGTCTGGCAGCAAGTGCCTTGACCTGCTGATCCATCTCGCTGACGCACAAACCCTACTTTCAATGGCCATTTTTGGTCAGCCAAGCTGCTACCCTTCCAAAACGGTGGGTAAGCAGCCCAGGCTGCCCATGCAGAGGCAGAGGGCACTTGGCAGGTTAACTCCTGGTCACTCTTGCAACCGCTGCCATAGGTGATCAGAGGGCCAGCTTTCCCTCACAGTTGTTCCCTGTTCTCAAAGGAATCTGGAAATCTGGACTTGCAGGAGGAAACCACCTGATTTCTAAATGATGATGACTAATTTAAAATTTGAAAAGCAAAACACAAGAAACAATAACTGTACAGGAAAATACAGTAAGTGCAAAAATATTTTTAAAACCAACAACAACCAGACCTACAGCCCAAGCCCTTTGTGACTTCTGATTAGTTTAAATTCCCACGAGACAAAAGGCCAGCCATTCCTGTCTGGGACCTGAGAGCTGGTCACCTAGCCATGCTTGAACTTGTCTGGTGTATGGACCAGGCAATCACCTTGGTGCAAGACAGAAATCAGAACTACAGGCTGACACACCCCTTCTGGTTGTTCAGTTTGTGGTTGGAAAATTCTTTGAGGCTGAAAACACCACCCTTAACCTCAAGAGTTCCAAAACCCCAGGAAATTCCAAAGCCACGGGTCCTTTAGCAATTGGCACACATGCTGCTTCCTTGACTGGGGTTCACGGTCCTTCTTTCCATTTTTCTTCCGGGCATACCCTTAAGTCCCCAGGATGTGCAGCAGCTTGGAGACACAGCCTCTTCCAGACAACCTCCTCTTTCCTAATCTGATTTGGCATTTCCTCACCCCAGAGAGCTCTCTCACTCTGATTTCTTGTGCTCAGTTTAACACCTGGGTTTCTTTGGTTCATTTTGAAACTCTATACAAGATCTCAGGGCCTAGCTGAAGAAAGATAAATACTGTCAAGGATTTGGATTAGCATCACGAAGCAGGGAGAGAAACATATCAGCCAGTTTTCCCATATCTTCCTCATGGGCATCTACCTTGCACACTATCTGCCCTGTTGATAAGCCTTTGATGTGCTCAAGTCAGTTCTGGAAGGCTATGGGGATTTGGACATGGGAGCCTGGGTTTGAACTCTAGTATGACCACCTCACAGCCATAAAATCCTTGGTTGAAAAAAATCACTTCAATGCCTCAAGACCTTAGATTCTTCATTTTGAAAATTGTAAAAGTGAGCCAGGCATGGTGGTACATGCCTTTAATCCCAGCACTCAGAAGGCAGAGGCAGGCTGATCTCTGTAAGTCTGAGTACAACCTGTTCTATACAGTGAGTTCCAGGCCAGCCAGGGATACATAGGATCTCAAAAAATAAAAATTAAAAATTGTAAAGTGTGAGATGTTAATGTAAAACTGTCACAGGGAAAGTGGCCTCTCTATAAAGGGTTAGTATGCATATGTCTATATGCATGGGACTTCATATGTTTGTCTGTGAGCATGACTGCCTGTGTACATGCACTTGTATGCACATGTGTACGGAGGCCAGAGGACAACCTTGGTGTCAAAGTTCCTTGGAATGCCATCCACCTTATTTTTAAGACAGCATCTCCCATTGACCTGGATTGTTGAGTGCAGGCTAGACCATCGAGCCCCAGGGATCTGCTGCCTATCTCTGCCTTCTTCCCAGCACTGGGATTATAAGTGCACGCTACTACACCCAGCTTTTTACATGGTTGCTAAGGACTGAATTCAGGTCCTCTTGCAGTACTTTATGGACTGAGTCATTTCCCCAGAACTTTAAATAATTAGTTAAGAAAAAGAAGACAGACCAGGAGGAGAAGGAAGAGGAAGGTGTGAGAGCCTCCTCACTGTTATTTTCCTTTGCCGCCCTGAGAGAAATTGGGAATTCCTTTTTCTGAGCACCGTAAGCAAAAAGGCTCATTTCTGTCAGGATGATTCAGACAAGGGCTTGTCTTCTGAAGGGCAATGATAAACTCCACTGCAACAGCAAGTTCTGACTTTTACTCAAGAATAGTTTCTGGCACACACTAAGCCAGAGGTAAATATCCATTTACTAAATGAAGCCTTTCCAGTGCAAGGCCACACAAGATGCAAGTTCACCCCCTAGACTCCCCACCATGATTCCTCAGAGCTGCCGTCCTGCTCCTCATCTTCAGCCCACAGGAATCTCCTACTGAGGTTCAGATCTCGCATCCATGGCAATGGCAGCACCCATGATAATACTGGATGGGTAAGGAGCATTATCCACAGGAGACTGACAGATGGGGCACCCCAGGAAGCAAGGCTGGCCACACCTACCAGCCCTGCGGACCTGAGTCAAACAGGTGACCATTCAGCAGGTCCCATTTTCAAACAAATGCAGAAATAAAAACAAAACGAAAGGTGTGATGGGGAGACACAGAGCAGTTACTAAGGTGTCTCTGATCCTAAAAATAAGGGGAAATTTTTTTTTTTGGTAGAATGAGGCTGTATTTGGGCAAAGCTGATTAATCTAGAGATGATCTAAAAGCATATGAAGGTTGTACATAGGTTATGTATAAGCACTGTACCACTTATGTAAGAAACTTGAATGCCAGTGAGTCTGGGTGTCTATAAGGGTTTCTGGAATGGCCATTCCCACTCCCTGACACCAAGGGAATGATGGTGACTAACCAACAGTGGCATCTCTGATACAGTGAGTGACTGAAGGGTTCTGACGATGATCTGAATGGCGAGTTGGTTAGAGTGAGGGTTTATCAGGCCATATATAATGAGGGTAGATTTTCAGGTCTGTGTATTGTATGAGTTGTGTAAGAGTGCTATATGAACTCTTCTGAATGTAAATTTACATATCAATAACAGCCCGAAACAAAGAACTGGACCATGGTTGCTCATACCTGCAACCCCAGCACTGGACAGACTAGGGCAGAATGATGGAGGCAAGTTTGAATCCAACCTGGGCTGCAGTGTGATACTCTGTCTCAAAAAAACAAAAAAGAATGAGCTGGAGATGAAGTTTAGTGATGAGTACTTGCCTAGCAAGTGTGAGGCCCTGTGCTCAAGTCCTAGTACCACAAAAGTTAACAGCCCAATAAATGTGCACTTCCCCTCCCCACACAGGACTCACCATCCCACGGTTGCGCTGGTCAGAATCGTGTCAAACAGCAGGAGTGACAAGCCAGCTGTGATGATCTGCAGAGATAATGTGACAGAGGCCGTCAGAGCAGCAGGGGCTGGGAGCCGCCAGAGTCATTTCTCCCAAACTTTGATGGTACGTTTCCAACCTGTAACATTAGCCATCTCTGCCCATGATTATGTCCAAGTCCCCCCACCACACGTCCTAGTCCCCTGCATTTAATGTGGCTTCTGAACAAAGAATGTGGTGCAGAAAACACTACACTCTAGACTGTTTGGGAGCTAGGAATCTCCAAAGAAGCATTCGACTTCCAAACTCCTCCAAAGGGAGCTGCAGAGCCAAAGCCTTTCTTGTCTCTCCGGAAGAAGAAGTACGTCAGCAATAGCATTCCCATCTTGTCTCAGCGCAGAGTTCACTTCCAAAGTCATGGTGCTCACAGACCAGTACCCAGGTCCTCAAGGCAAACACTTATCCGCCTTGTTCCTAGCCCTGTCTCTCCTAATACTCTGGGCCTTTCTGCATCTCGACATACATTCGAAGAGGCAGGGGCTTCCTGGAGAAGCGAGCAGTTAAATTGTTAAGTATTTGCAAATCGCAGAAGTCAAAGCCGACAAGTAGTTAGCTCTACATCTCTTGGAGCTAGAAATTCCACAAGATTCTTAGGAACGGCAGTCATGGTGAGATTCAAGCTTCATGGGTGCCTTGAAGCAACTGGCACCAAGTGTGTGTGAACCAATGGCCCAACTCTGTCCACAGTTCCAATGTCTACATTAAGCCAAGCTATTTCTTGTTTCTATTATTCTGTATTCTGTAGGTCAAAACAGCTTTCTTGAGGAAGGTAACCCTAAGGACCACTTTCTTGCTGTGAGAAGGAGGATTCATGCCGCTCTGATGACGGTCACTCAAGCTGGAGGTGCTCAGAAGCCTCTGCTGCCCTCCAAGGAACATCCTACACTGTCCTGGAGTCCTTTTCAGGTCTCTCAGCAAGGCAGCAAGCAGGTGGTAGGAAGGAGTGGGTCTGAGGAGCCTCTCCTCCCACACCATCTGTTTTCCAGTCTCTGAAATGTGGTACGAAGGGGACTGCAGACACCCAGGTGCTCTCAGGTCAGAGGACAGCCTCAGGTATCGGCCTGCAGCTTCCATCTTGTTAAGTCAGTGTCTGTTCGCTGCCGTCCATGCCAAGCTAACGGGCCCCACAACTTTCAGGGGTTCTTCTGTCTGGCACTCTGGCCCTAGGATCTTTAGTACAGAAAAGAAATTGAGATTTTGAACCTTTGTAGCTTACCCAGTTGTCTTGCTTTCTGAATTTACTGAAAACTATCTATTTGCCTTAGTTTATTGATTTTCAGGGGAAAAAAAATTGACTACATAAAAGACCCGTGTATTGTCGTCAGGGGCATTAAAATGAAATCCAGACCAAAGGGGCAAAAGGCGTACATGATGGCAGCCTCCCTTCCCCTCCTTCTCCTCACTGTCTTGAAGCTCAGGCTGGCTTTGAACTTGAGATTCTCCTGCCTCAGCCTCCTGAGTGATGAGATTAGAGGTATGCACACCCATCCTCAGGCTTCCTTTCAACTGAACTTTAAAAAAAAAAATGTATGTATAGGCATGTTTTGCCTGCATGTATATGATTGCATCACGTGCATGTTATACCCATGGAGGCTAGAAGAGGGCATCAGATTTCCCCTAGAACTGGAGTTACCAATGGCTATTAGCTGCCATATGGGTGCTGGGAACCAAACTCCGGTCCAGTGCTCTTAACCGCTGATGCTGCTGAACCATCTCTCCAGCCCTCAACTGAACATCTGACTTACGACTTCTTTATGTGTGGTCAGCTTCACAGTCTCAAAACTGCATTACCTTGCAGAGTAGTTATCTGATTTAGTAACTACATGAATGAGTTCACTGCTTCCTGCTTTATTTTCTACTTAAGGATAAAGCTGATCTTGACAAATCCTAACATAAAGGTTAATTCTACCTTGAAGGCTCCACCTGAAGCTCTTGGTAACAGTGGCCCTTCCTTTTCTACTTACCACAGCTATTTCATTTCATCAAGACTTTCCCAGGCACTAACATTTACCTATGTGGAGAAATATTAGTTCAGAGGGTGTGTACCTGACTTTACTACATCTCTTTGTATTTACACTTTTATGGCTATTTTCTCTTCCTTCGTTAACAGTCTTGAACACAGTTAACTATCCTGTTAGTCCCTTTTCTTTCACAATGTTTTGGCTGTTTCCTGGCACAATGACAATGGGACGCATTTCTTGGAATGGATGGGCGGGGAAGTCTGCAGCCTACAATGGCTTGGCTTGTGCTGTCTGCTTGGTGCAACACAGTACTCCAGGGCACTGTGAACAGCCCAACTCACTTTTGCCTTTCTTTAAAAACTAAACTGCATTTATGTTCTTATTAGAGGATGGGGATACCACGGTGTGCATATGGAGGTCAGAGGACAACTTAGAGGAATCAGGTCTTTCTTTCCACTATGTGGGTTTGAGGCTCAAACTCGGGTCATCATGCTTGGCAGCAAGCACCTTCACCTGCTGAGCCATCTCACTGGTTCTCCTATGCCCCGCTTCAAGAGTTCTTGGAGGCCTTTTTTGCCAGGATTCTCTGCTTATTCTCTGGAATGCCTCTTTCATGTGACTTAGTTGGCCTCGGAAGAGGGATGCGTCCCTTGGGCAACACTCCCAGAGCAGTCCTGTGCTCTGCACCCCGTGAGGTTTCAAAGCTCAGAAAGAATCCTGTCCACCAGGAGTCAGGCAGCTGGCCTGGGATTATTCCTGTGAACTGTGCCTTTTGCCAAGAAAAACATGTCTTAAAATTTTCAAACGAGTCCTTATTTGAAAATCAGCTTGTCTCACAGCCACACTAATGCTTCTGCCTCCTGCTCCCTCCCAGAAGTCTGTGGAGCCTCCCCTCTTGTTCCTGGGTCACTTTTCCAAGCTTCTCCAAAGTTTTCTTCTTTTAACAAGCAAATCCACTG
This sequence comes from Eospalax fontanierii, assembly GCA_035773235.1. Lineage (NCBI taxonomy): Eukaryota > Metazoa > Chordata > Mammalia > Rodentia > Spalacidae > Eospalax > Eospalax fontanierii. The sequence continues at coordinate 62,503,430 of CM069538.1, forward strand.
CTGGCTGCGATGCTCGTTGACATGCTATAAATCCATGTAGCCCGTTTCTGTCTTCGTGCAGTGACATGTTTGCATGACAGTTGACAGGCCACCTTCTCATCTGACCCATAACAACCAGCAGTTCTAGAAGCGTCTCTGCTTTCTTTCTTTTCCTCCCATTGCTCATTCCAAGAGTCGGGTCTTTTCACGGAGGCACTACACACACACACACACACACACACACACACACACACACACACACACACACAGAGGCACAGGAACAGGCACAAAAGCTTTACCAATTCACAAAAGCCACCTCATAAGGACAAGCAGCAGACGGCACATTGGGCAGCCAGTCAGCCTGGTTCATCCTCCAAGTGAGTGGTTCCCATACACTGACCTCTCCATGGGTCAGGTTCAAACTCAAGTCTGAGCAAAGTGATGTACTACTATCTGCCATGAGTCTTCGGGCTACTCAAGAATACTCAACAGTCGGGCTAGGCATGGTGGCACACTGGCATACAAAGCTGGCAGAGTGGTGCGTGCTTGTAATCCCAGTAATGGAGAAATGGGAGGCAGGGACAGGTGGGTCTCTGGAGTTCACTTATCAGCCTGCCTAGCCTACTTGATGAAGTTCCAGGCCAATAGAAGACCATATGGCAAACAAAAAAGAGAAAGGCACTTGAGGAAAGACCCCTCCCTAAGGTTTTCCTCTGACCTGTACACACATACACAAGAACCCACTGAAAGTAAAGGCTCACAGATCTTTGCACACCCATATTCACAATAGCATTACTCACAAAAGGCAGAATTGGAAATAGCCAGTAATTGAATAAACACATTGTGACTCATATAATGGAATATTATTTGGCTTTAAACAGGAGTGCTTTAGAAAAAAATGAAATTCTGATACATTTTTCAGCATGGATGTTAGGCTCAGTGAAATCACCCAGACACAGAAGGGCAAAGGCGGGTTGAGTCTACTGATGTAAGTTACCTAGTCATTAAACTCAGAAACAGAACATAGAATGGACACTGCCATAGCCTGGAGGAGAGAGAAGGGGGAGTTAGTGCTGAGTGAGTCCAGGGTTGAAGTTTCAGAAGAAGACAAACTGTGAGAGACTGTAGTGGGGGTCGCACAGAGCGTGGGCCCCCGATGTATATAACCGTCCACTCGAGGGCTTATGAAAGCAAACCTCACGTTCACTAGAGAGAGAAGGGAGAGAGAGAGTCTAGTTTTTCCTGCCTAAATTCTTGATTCTTGCATGTTCCCCAACTTTCCCCATCTTCATCAGGCATCTTCAGGGGAACTCCCCAACCGAGGCCTCAGTCATGCAGTTTAACCTCCAGAAATCATATGTTAATGGCATTAAAAGAACAGAAACTTAATTCCGTGGAGCTGTTTAGAGGCGAGGCCCCTGGGCGGTGGTTAGGATTAGATAAAAATCATTAGGGTAGGACCCCTGACTGTACCCCACCGGCTTTACATGAAGAAAGAGAGACCAGACACAGACACAACCATGACCGCTGCCACTCCATTCCATGTGCCACTTTGGGACTCTGTCAACCTGAAGGTTGACATGACAACTGAGCCAATGTCAGTGCTATGGGCTTGAACTTGCAAAACTGTGCGATAATTCTCATTGTTATAAAGTCAGCCCACCTGTAGTGTTCTGTTATAGAAGCAGAAAACAGACTAATACATGAACCCACCCCCTCACCTGCCCTGTTGCCTGACTGCTTTGCTTCCAAGCACTTGGCTTCTACCTGTGTGAGCTCCACAAGCTGCCTACTATTGAGCTTTTTGTTGTTTTGTTCTGTTGAGTCTCAGGTAGCCCAAGCTGTCCTCAAACTTGCTACATAGCTGAGGATGATCTTAGAGGATGATCTTAGACTCTTGGTCTCCTTTTCCTAAATGCTAGGGTCACAGGTGTGAATGCTGCATTTCCAAATCACTGATCACTTTACAAGAATGTGTCCTCTCTTCAGATTTCGAGCTCCTGACTCAGAAGCCATCCCAGCACCAAGCTTAGTGTCACCAAGCCCGGCTCAGTTTGTATGAAAAGAACTAGAGCCACTATTGTCTCTGGAGAGCACACAAGCATGCAGCAGGCGCAGCATCGACTTCCTTTTTGCTGGTTCAGTCAGCTCTGAAGGAAGCTTCCTCCTTTGTTTAAAAGCTCATGATTTGGGGGCTGGGAAAACAGTTCAGTGGTTAAAGTACTTGCCATGAAAAAGCATGGGGAATGGAGTTCAGAACCCCATAAATCCTTGGGAATTCTGGGTGGGTGAGGCGACTTGCCTGTTACTCCAGCCTTCGAAAGCAGAGACAGGAAATTCCCAGAACAAGCTGGCTAGCAAGGCGGCCATACCACTGTGCTCTGGGTTTGACTGGGAATCCTTTCCTCAATGAATAAAGTGGAAGAATGATCGAGAATGATTCCTGGCATTGACTCTGGATCTCCACATGTATACAAACACATGTGCATGTACTTGCACACATGCATACACACATCATACACACCATACACAAAGAAACGGAAGAAAAAAAACTCAGTTTGCTCTGAAAGATACATAGGAACATATCACTTGAGCACAGAAACTAAATCTCTTCTTGTAAAGCACAAAACAGGTGTTAAAAAATAAAATGACAAACAGGGCTGGACAGATGGCTCATCAGTTAAGAATGCAGGCTGCTCTTGGAGAAGACCTGGGTTTGATTCCCAGTACTCACAGAAGGCTAAGAATCAACTGTAACTCCAGCTTCAGGATCCAAAACCCTCTTCAGCTTCCGTAGGCATTGCACAACATGGAAGCACTTACATACATGCATAAAAAAAAAAACACTTAAACACATTAAATAAAAATAAATAAAATTTAAAAACAACAACAAACCAAAAAGTTGGAAATAGGGAGAAGCCTCAGGGCTCCAGAATGCCCGGATGGCTGCACAGGAACGCACTGTGTGCATGTGTGTGAGTAGCAGGCAGCAGAACTGATGCCTGATTCCCCAAAGCCAAGCTGTTACACAGAGCGGTCGTTCGATCAAGGACAGCGGGCACAGAATCCTTCTGAGCTTTTACTTCGCTGCCTAGGCCCGAAGGGCTTCGCCCCCTCCCCATCATTTGCTGAGCACCGGACCTGGGAAAGCGTTGACTGTGATTCTTGTTTGTACAAAAGTCTTCTTGAATGTCTCAGTGTTTTCTGTTATGCCACACCTGGATCATTTACAAAGAACAGGGACTAAGCTGGGAATGGTGGCACATGCCAGAAACCTTAGCACAAAGGTAGGTGGCAGCAAGTGAACAGTTTGAGGCCAACCAGTAATTCAGTGAGACCCTTTTGGTTTGTTTACATTTACTCATTTATTTGGGGGGGAGGCATGTGATACACTGCACATGTGAAGATCAGAGAACAACTTTTAAGAGTCTGTTTGCTTCTTCCACCATGTGGGTTCCAAGAATCAAAGTTGGGCTGTCAGCCTAGTGTCAATCTTCTTTATGAGCTGTGATGAGTAGTTTTTACTGTCACTTGACACACATTTAGAACCACCTGGGAGGAGAATGAATGAGAACCTTTCTAGAGCAGGTTAGCCTACGGCATGTCTGTGGGGATCTATCTCAGTTACCAACTGAGAAGGGAAGACCCACCACTGTGGGTGGACCACTCCCGGGACAGCAGAGCCCGAACTGACCTAGAGGACGCGGCGAGCACCAGCGTGCACACATTCGTTCTCTCCCTGCTCTTGACCAGCTGTCTCACAAGCTTGCTGTGGTTTCTCTGCAGTGATGGACTGGAACCTGGAACCGTGAGCTGAGCTGAAGTAAACCCTGTCTCCTCTAAGCTGTTCTTGTCAGAGTATTTTATCAGCAACAGGAAAGTACATTACAATGCCCATGAGCCACCTCACTGGCCCTCAAGACCGTTTCTTAAAACCAAAACTGGGGCGGGGCATGGTGGCGCACACCTTTAATTCCAGCACTCAGGAGGCAAAGGCAGGCGTATCTCTGTGAGATCGAGGCCAGCCTGGTCTACACAGCAAGTTCTAGGCCAGCTGTGGCTACAAGGAGACCCTGTCTCAAAAAATAAGAACAGCAGCAAAAAATTACCCCCACACACAAAACTAAAACACGCAGCTGGAGAGTGTCTCAATGGTTAAGAGCACTTGATGCTCTTAGAGAGGACCCATTTCAGCTGCCAACACCCACATGGCAGCTCACAACCATGTAGTTCTAGGGGATCCAATGCTTTCAAAACACATGGTGTGCATACATACATGCAGGTGAATACACATAAAATAAAATGAATATATCTCTAAACCAACAACAAAAACCTAAGGCTGTGGAAATGACTCAGTGAATAAAAGAAGTACAGTGCCGGGGTTCAGATCCCACAATACAAAAGCCAGGAAGGTATGGTGATGGCCTGTAATCCCAGCACTTAGGAGGTGAAGACCAGATCCTGGTGCAGGCTCACTAGCTAGATCAACCAGAACTGGCTGCAGGTTCAGCAACAGCCCCGCCTGAATAAATAACATGGAACATGATCAAGGAAGACACCCAGGATCATCCTCGGTCCTTCACACACATATATGTGGACATGCACACACTCATATACACACACCACTCACATATACGCTAAAAAAACCCATAAAATTAAATCAAAACAAAACTGAGAGCAAAGATTTACTGGGTTCACAGTGGTTCCACAGGTAAAGAAGCCCCCAAGAGTGACAGTGGCATCTAGAGAGACGTCCAGGCTACGCCGTGACAGGGAGAAAGGGCAATGAAGCATGCTTAAGACAGGGAAAAGAAACCGGGATGAATTCAACCTTTTTATCAAAAGCCCTGATCGCCAGCCCACTCTCAGGATAACAGTACCATCCATTCATGAAGCCCAGTGTGGTGACCTCACTTCCCATAATGTACAAAGGCAATTAATTTCAATATAAGTTGGGAGGGGACAGTCAAACCACAGGACTGAATGGCCACCTGATGGGATGTCCTAAGACACAGATGGATATTAGTACTGAATCTGGAAGCCTGAAGGAGCCCCTCAATCCTGATCTCTCACTGAGTCCCCAAGGCCACCTAGCCCTTGGAATGGGACCTGACTTTGATACCCACTCTAGAGTGACATTGCTTTTCCTCCTTGTGTTTCACGCTGCTCTCTGCTGTCAAACCCAGAGAAGGAGCTTTCTAGCCCGTTTGGCTCTGGTCAGTCTTTGGCCCCTTGACTACAGCCATATCTTGGACCTCACAGTCTTAGGATAACCTTCTAGAATGTTACTCCATCTGAGTTCTAACTACAGCCTGGATTTCTGATCTCAGGTCCCACCTGCCACTTTCAGCATTAACAAAACTCTTATGCCCCTGCAGATACCATATATGGGCTTACCTAGCTATACCTCTAGGCCTGTCTTGCTGGTGGGTAAGTCTCCCAAATCTGCCCATCTCTCCTCTTCTCTTGCCCTGAACTTTAGAAAGGAAAGCAAAAGGCCTCATCTTCAAGGCATTAAGTGAGATGTCACATGTTCTACCATCAAATGGTTGGTTCCCCATGCATGGAACAATTCTTGCATCTAGGCAAGAGCAAGTAACCCCAGCACAATTCAATCCACCGTGATGGATAAAATCAAGCTACCAACATTCCCAAGTCAGGGCCCAGACATTGAGGACCCAGCTGCAGTGAGCTTATTATAGGGTCCTTCAACTCCTCCAACCACCTTCCATAAAAGAGTATTGCCCAGGATACAAGAGCATCTCAAATAAATGACATTTTCTCCTCCAAAAACATCAACAAAAGTGTAAGTATTCTTTTAAAAGCTCTTAAAATGGCAAAAGCTGCCTCTTGCAGAAGGCTTTCTATTACTCTTGGATTTGTCATTTAAGAGACGTGAGACATGCTATTGGTACCAATCAATGTTTTTGCTTTTAAAAAGCAATTTTAGAAATCCAGGTTCTTCCACAAGAAGAGGAATCTTGTCAGTTGCACAATATCTTCCTGGCAGACCTGAATAACAAACAACAGGCTCCCCCGCAGCCCAGCCCATGTCAACAACAGCAGGGCTCAACACAACACACAGCCGCGAGCTTTGAACTTCCTGGCTTTGTCCACGCATAGCACAACCTCTGTGTTATTTAAACAAATTTTGGTATTTAAAGCAGATCAGATTTGTTTTACAACATTCATTTCACTCCTAAGACCCAATTTTCTGTTTAAAGGAAACAAGGGGCGGGTGTTAGTGGGAACCTGCCAAATAGGAAGATATTTAGGGGAAGAATCTGAGATTCTGATTTTTTGTTTGGTTGTTTAAAAGCACATAAGTCTTAAGAAAAAAAGTAACATGCAGGAAGCCATTAATCATCTGCTTCTTCAACCCAGGCCTCCCTCTTAACCCAGTTCCAGTTTTCCAGACCATTCTGAGCACCACCTTGCCTTTCCTCAGCAAGTTCTCAATGCCTGGAATCATCTCTTAGGCCTGCTCACAAGCCACACGGTTCCTACTCGCCTCTTAGAAGTTCACCCTAGGAAATATTTCCTGAACTTGGTCCCCACACATATACCTAATTGGATCAGACACTTCTTCTCTGGGTTTCCATGGCCCCTTGCCACTGTGCATGGTCTGATTCGGGTTTGTACTATTCAGCTGTATCTGTTCAAGGACTAATAACAGAGCCCTGCATATAATAAGCACTTAGTGCATTTCATAAAACTGCACTAGATCATCAGAGCTGGCAAGATAGTTCATGAGGTCACAATACCAATTACTTAAAATTCCTTTTCAGAGGTGAGGGGTAACTGGAATCAAGGACTTGGAATCACCAGGATACCACTGACCAATCACCCCTAGCATGGAGGCTAGAAAGGGCTCTTCAGAAAAGATCCAAGATGAGATCAAGGGCCAAGTCATAGAAGGTTCTAATTGAGTCCTGAACCAACTGACTGTGGCTTGGAGGGCAGAATACAAGAATGCAGACGCTCACTCTTGAACTTCATGGCTGGAAATGAGGAGGGAATATTTCTCTGAAGGGAAGGCATGGAAACTTCTGGGAGACAGAAAGAACAAGAGTATCTTTGTATTATTATTCTTTTTCTTCCTTTCGTGTGTGTATGTGTGTGTGTGTGTGTGTGTGTGTGTGTGTGTGTGTGTGTGTAAAACCAGAGGCTGGTACAAGGAATCTTCCTCAATCGCTCTTCCACCTTATTCTTTTAATAATATCTTATTATTTTTACTTTATGTGTATAAGTATACTGCCTGCATGTATTTAGTGCACCTGTGTCATGCAATGACCATGGAAATCAGAAGAGGGCATGGGATTCCTCTGGAACTGGAGTTACAGATGGTTGTTAGCCGCCATGTGGGTGCTGGGACTGAACCCCAGTCCTCTGCAAGAATAGTTAGTACTCTTAACCACTCATCCATGTCTCCAGGCCCTCTTCCATTTTATTTTTTGAGGCAGTCTCTCAATCAAACACAGAGCTCACCATTGCCCTGTAAGTAAGCCCAAATAAACTCTGGTTTCCCAAACTGTAGTGTGGTGAAATTATACCTCATTTGTCACCATTAGGGACCTAGAGAGAAGGGCGGTGCTGGACACTGCTGAGGCTCCCAGAAAGAATTTTGGCAACATCATCACACCCACTCATCATTAACATGGGTTCTGGGGCTCTGAATGCCAGTCCTCTTGCCTACTGCTGGGCCATCTCCCCAACCCCAAGACGTAGCTTTCATCTGCTGTGCAAAGTGTGGTCCCAGACAAGCTGCATCAGTATCACCTGGGTATTTGCAGGAACTGCAGTGGCTCACACCCCAGCGTACACCTACTGAACTGCATGGCCCGGAACCAATGCTCAGGGGATAGTGTGACGCTGCAATATGGGGAATTCTAAACTTGCAACATCAGCACCAAGATGCAAGACCTGCTTCTTCCAGCTGCTATGTGAATGTTCTCTACCACGCTTCTAGGGACCAGACTTGCTCTCTCCCAGGCCACAGAGCTAAAACTATATGTCCGACAGTCTGTATTGCTGACTCTCATGAATGTCCCCACCTGGCCTTACTTTTAGGTTCAGGGGGAAATCTAAAATAATATTTAAAACCTAACAACAGACATTTTTTTCCTCATAAGACCCATGTTCTCTAGATGAGAACCATAGCTAAGGCTAAGAACTGTATTTGGCATTCTTTAAATATTCAAATAACACTTACTGACTTTTTAATCACTGCCACCACAATCACTAATGGGTATGCAGTGGTTTAGGCTTTGGTTTCCTTGATTAGTGATGCTGAACATCTTTTAGCGGGCTTATGGACCACTTCCTCATCTTCCTTTACCCATTTTAAAGATTGGAGTTATCTTTCATCATTGAGGCGTAAGAGTAACTGATTCTAGATCTGTTTTGTTTTGAGAGAGGGTCTCCCTGTAGCCCCAGTTGGCCTGGAACTCACTATGTAAACTAGGCTGGTCTCAGTCTCACACAGATCTGCCTGTGTCTGCCTCCAAGTGCTGGGATTAAAGGCGTCTGCCACCATACTCAGTCAGATTGTCTATTTTTAATCACAAGTATATGTGTGTCTGTGTGGGGGTTTGTGCATGTCAGTGCATGAGGGTAGATGTCAGAAAAAAGCATTAGAGCCCCTGGAGGTAGAGTTACAAGCAGTTGTGAGCCACCCAGTGCGGATACTAGAAACTGAACTCAGGTCCTCTACAAGAGCAGTACATGTTCTTAACTGCTGAACTATTTCTCCAGCCCCATTTACATAATCTAAATACAAGTCCCATACCACACATATTCATCTGAGGGCATAGCTTTGCAGCTCCAAGTTTTTAATTTGATAAAGTCCAACTGAGCTATCTTTTTGTTGTTTCTTGGTCTCATAGCCCTGTTTTAAGTAACAATGGATCCTAAACCACTATTTCATGTAACATCTTAACACATGCATCACATGGTTATGTGATTCATTTTTCTAGGGCTATCTTTATGCATTTTCAAGCATTTATATGCTACAATATGAGCTTTCTAAATTATGCACTAGTTCAATTGATATTTTATAACACGTGTCCAGTGTGATATTAGGGAAGAAGCCAACATTATGCTCCATGATGTGAATCCCATGTTTAGTAACTCAGAAGAAATGTTAGGATTAAGATATCTAAGAAGCACACACATCTAATGAAAGAGTCTAGAAAACCTCACATAACATGTCTCCAAATATTTGCATAGCAATTTTGGAAAAAAATAAGTGACCAGTTCTTTTTAAAAAAACATTTTAATTTCTTCAATGGGCATGAGTGTTTTCCCTGTCATGCAGTGTTACTGTGCCAACATAATTATCTGAACAAATAAAAGCCTAACTCTTCATTTTTCATGGTAGGCCCAAACTCAGAGAATACATGTTCCCTGAGATATCTCTTAGAACTGTCTGTCTCCTGGAATTATGCTGATGGAACTGTCTTGTTGGAACTCTGTCCCTGGAACTGTGCCCCAAGTCTGGCCCCACCTATAATTTTATTCAAAGTGGTTTCTCCAGCTTCAGGTGGGGAAGTACAAGCTTGGCTCTACCCTAATCTTAACAGACCACCCAGCCTTTTCATCCCTAGTTCTAGAATATCTCATCAAAGGTCAGTCATCCTTCACAACCTCCACTGCACTCAAAAGAGATGGGGTGCCACCTTTCAGCCCTTTGATGTTAACTCTCAAGCATATCCACAGTCACTCATTCATTACCTTTTTGGATAGAGCACCAAATTGAGGTTGCCTAGGAAATGAAATCAGGTGCCATGGTCACAAGACACAAGAGTACATGGTTTTGCTGGGGTTAATTAAAAGTCATTAGTACAGATTATGTCCATTTATAAAAGTCATTCCACATGAGTGTTTTGTCTGTATATGTGAATGTGTACCATATGTGTGTAGTATCCACAGAGACCAGAGGGAATTAGATCCCTTGGAACTGGAATTATACATGGTTGTGAGCCACCCAATGTGGGTGCTGGAAACTGAACCCAGGTCCTCTGCAAAAGCAAATGCTCTTAACTGCTCAGCCACCTCTCCAGCCCCAGTGACCAATTCTTTGAAGTAGAAGAACGGAGTGGGGGGATGACTCACCCTGTCCCTGTACTTTAAGTCAGCACCTGGGAGATGGCACTTCATTGTTCATGATATTCATGGTTTCCAAGGCTGAACATCAGCCTTCAGCCTATGGTTCCTTCTTTGGTTTGAAAGAATTCCTTTCTTCTTTTTCTTTCTTTCTCTTTTCAGCATTGGATGCTCAATCTAGGGTCTTGGTATGCTAGGCAAGCATTCCACTGCTGAGCTACGTTACTACTAATTCCAGTATGTGGATCACTTGTGGTTCTGTCTCTATCATTCCCACACTCGCTCTCAGACACACTTTCCTGCCTGTTCGCATGTCTATGTCTTCTCTGTGCTGCACACTGTGTATAAAATAACTACAGAGGCTCCAGGTTACATCTGCCAGAAACATTTCCTTCTACATGGGACAGGCTCAGTTCCATCAGAGATGAGTGACTCGGGAGAGGATGTAGCTTTGGTGGCCTGATCTCTCTCTACTTTACCTAGTTTCTCAGGAGTGGTTCTCCAAATTGGTGTTTAAGAGCTTGGTGGGTCTCTGCCTCCTCATCCATAAAAGGTCTGCCTTCAGAGATTCTAAACTTGGAGTTTTAGCCCCCTGTCTCATGTTGGTTCAAACTCTGGCAATTATCTTTTGGGGAGAACTCACTGATCCCTTCCTTAGAAGGCCTTGGTCCTCCAACACCATGAGTTTCCCCTCTGCCTTTCCAGGCTAGTCTGTGGCCTCCATGCTGCCCCACAATTCAACGAACGTCTCATAGGAAAACTGGACTCTCCCTTGGGATCATCTACTTTCCAATCCACCAGTGAATTCTTTCCACAAGCTCTACCACCTTCTGCTTCCTGGAGAAAACCTCCTCTTGCACCAAGCCGCGTCCTTGCCCACTCCCTACATGAAGAAATTAGCTTGTGTTACTCAGTATACCTGGGAAGGGCTCTTCCCTCATTAGAAATATGTTTATTCTCATTGCTTTCATGGCTCTCCAGTTTCTTTTTCTCCCTAGTTGATTCTGTTGAGATGTTGGCTTGTTACAACACTCTACGCTGAAATGAAAGATTGCCCTTTATTATATACAAAGGTAAACAGACCCAGTGAGAGATGATCTAAGTCACTGGTTTTCAATCCAGTCTTGGCCAATCACTATCTCCCTGCAGCTGCTGGACAGCCATGCTGAGGCAAGGTGGAGAGGCCTTGTGCGAGCCATTCTGAACACCTTTCTGATCAGCAACAGTCTTGTTAACCCATCATCACAATGTTCACTAACTTCTTTTCTAAATGATACTGCAGGATTTTGTATAACTGTCTGGGAGAAGAGAACTTCCTGAAGGACATGGTCTCTTCACCTTCGGACACGTGCGGCCAGTGGCGATCACTATGGCAGTTTGGAGAGGAGGGTACCAAGTTCCTTCTCTTCACAATTCTCTCTCCCTTTGGGAGAGGAAACCTGATCTTCTACCCTGCCGTTCTCTTCCAAGTTCATGGCAAAGAGAAGAAGTTCCCTCTGATTGCACACTACTGAGCTTGTTATACTAGCTAGTGGGATTCCAGAGCTTTGAAGGCAATACATGCTCCCTTTCTTCTCTTGAATCCACACAATAAAATCTTTTGGCTCTCTGTCTTCATGTGCTGGGGTTGGAGTTGAGGAGTGGGACGGGAAGACGTCTTGTCTCCTGCAGGAAGCAGAAGCCCTGGTGCCACCCAGCCAGGCTTTTATTTCCCACTCTGCTTGGTCTCCCATTTGCCTTGTCCATGTTTTCTTGGTCTGTAACCCGAGTGGGAAGGAGAGGGTGGGAGAATTCAGGTACCAAAAGCCTAAACGAACAATTCTTCCTCCTCCCCTTCATCCCTCCTCCTCCTCCTCCTCTTTCCCGTCCCCTGATGCTGGGGAACCTTGTACATACCAAGCAAGCTCTACTGCTGAGGTACACCCAGCCGCCCCCCCCCCCATCTTGAACTATTTGCCGCAACCACATCTTTTCTCTTGGACTTACAATGCTTCTGGAACAGTTGTGTAAAACATGTTAGCTCTTCCCTGGGTTGAATTCTAGCATTTCTCTTTGATTCATCTCTCAAAAGCCCACGTTAATACCGTGTCCATTGAACTGATACTACAAGGTACCTTTCGAGGGCTCCTTCCCCCATCCTTCTCTTTGGGTCTTCTATGTCAGCGCACCCTAAGAAACCTGATCAGGATGACTGTTTATTTGCTATTCATTAGTATTCCAGTTTTCTTTAAAGAAAGGAGTCACAAATTAACCACATATTGCTTCCTTTCCACGTTAGTATAAAAAGCCAAAACAGTTTTGTGTGTGTGTGTTTGTGGTGCTGGGGATTGAACTCAGAGCCTTCCTTGTACACAGTAGGCAAGCTCTCCATATTCCCGCCCACCTGGATGAATAAAGCACAGCCAATTGTATAAGACAAAGGGAGACTCTGAAACCACCCTAACTTTCCTCAAATTGAATTCAGCGACAGTCTGGGGTGGTATTGGGCTGATTCTTCAGGCTGGTACTTTCCACTTTCACGGTTTCAGTGTACCCAGAAAATGTCTCCCTTCACTATCAGTTACCTGCAGGATGATGGATTTATGTCAGTTACTTTTTTAAGGTTTTTAAAACAATTATGTGTGTTTGTGTGTGTCTGTATGTGGGTATGTGCATATGAAAGCAGGTGCCCTGGAAGGCCAGAGGTGTGTATGATGCCCTGGAGTTGGAGTTACAGGCAGGTGTGAGCCATCTAAGAGAGTGTTGGGAATTGAACCTGGGTCCTCCGTAAGAACAGTAAGTGGTTTTTAATATATGTATATTATTTAATTTTTTAAATGTGTATCAGTGTTTTGCCTGCATGTATGTAAGAGCACCTATGTTGTTCAATATCCAAGGAGGCCAGAAGAAAGTGTTAGAGCCCCTGGAATTGGAGTTCTGGATAGTTGTTAGATGCCTTGTAGGTGCTGGGAACTGAACCTAGGTCATCTGGAAGAGCAGTCAATGTTTCTAACCAACAAGCCACCTCTCTAGCCCCCAGGGTGCATGCTCCTAATTCTCCAAGCCACCTCTCCAGCCCCTGTCATCATTCCTTATACTTCTGTCCTGCTAATCAAAAGTTCTAGCACTCTCCCAGGTTCAGGAGTACAAGGCTGCTAGCAGTACTCAGCCTCCTGTGGCCACAGTTTGTTATTTTCTGTGTTGTTTTGATTCAATCAAAGGATAGATCTAATCTCTGCAGACTACTTTTAGAAGTGAGGTAAATTTACAGTCACAGGATCTCTGAATAAAAGTGCTCATTATACTCAGCCAAGGGCATGACAATTGCTTTATCTCCTTTTGACGCAATAATTTCAATTTATATTTCTTGTTATGCTTCATAAGAAAGAAGGCAAAAGAACAGACACACACACACAGATGCACACACATATATGTAATAACTCAGCTCCAGCCGTCTCTGCTGTGCACTGCATTATGTCCCCTCACTAAGGTCCTAAGACCCAATGTTATCTTTGGAGGGGAGCCTTTGGGTTGGGTTAGGAGTATAGTAGCAGTGGGATTATCACCCCTGACAAATCAGGGCTGGGGGCGTATCGCAGTAGTAGTGTGTGCTTAACAGCATGAGGTCCTGGGGTCATCTCCAGCAATAACATAAAGAAATAATTCAGATTCATAACAATAAATAAATAATTAAATACCAAAGCACAAGATCGTGTGTGCTGCATCTCCCCACTGGCCCCATGCAATGCACACAGAGGAGAAGTCACATTCACCAAGACATTCACTGTGAGGACAGCCACCGGCAGCTCCAGGGTGATGGGCAGACACCCACCCTGTTGATATCTGAGTATCTTCAATATCCTAGCCTCTAGAACCACCAGAAACTAAACTTCTAGGCTGAGAAGATGGTTAAAGTGCTTGTCTTACAAGCATGAGGATCTGAGTTTGATCCCCAGAACCCAAATAAAAAGTCAGCAGAGTGGCACGGCGAGATGGGAGAAAGAGACAGTGGATCCCTGGAGCTCACTGGCTAGCTAGTCTAGTCTACTTGGTGAAGTTCCAGGCCTTAGGAGACCCTGTCTCAAACGAAAGGTGGAAGAGACACAGATGGAGGGAGAGAATACATTTTCACAGTTGAAGTCACTCAGTCCTTGACATTTTGTACAGCAGTCAGACTGACTAAGACATCCTTCTTTGCTCTTTTGGAGAGTTTTTAAAATGTAAGTTTAAAAAAATGAAATGTTTCAAAAGAAACCTTCACTGAATTAGAAGCGGACAAAGAAAATGGCTTTGAGTTTTTTCCTGGGGTAAAGTTGAACCTAGTCACACTTAGAAAGCACTGGCCTAGGCCCTAGAAAGGCATGCACACAGCATGCCTATCCACACAGCAGCTCCATGCCAATTAGTACTAGATGTTAGTAAGGAAATGGTCCCAACATTACATGAGAAAGGTTAAGATGCAGGCAAACTCTGAATACCACAGAGCAAGCCTAGCTAGAGAGGAGACTGTGTGAAGTCCGCAGGACAAGAAAGGATTGCCAGGTGGGAAGCGGGGGAAGGGCATTTTCTAGAGAAAGAACAACATGAGCAAGCCCAGCAAATGCTAAGCTACTGGGCGATAACTGAAATGCCAAATGTGGGGTGGGCAGCAGCCACTATCAACACCCAAGGAAAACTGAAGACAGAAAAAAGGCACTAACTAGAAAGGCCTTTCTCCTAGCAAGGTGTTGGAAAAAACCCTAGAGTCAAACCCATTCAAAGTAGAGAGGCAGCTGGCCTGTGACTTGTGTGTAGTTGTGTGCTTGAGAAGCAACTACAAAAGTACTTCTCTACCGCCATGTGTGGCATCTTTGTGTCCATGTCTATGAGAGCAGACAGCCAGCAGCAGCAGCCCAGTGTGTTGGGAGACGCCCTCACTGGCTCATCCACTCACTGAGTGGATCCCTCTATCTGGACTCCTGGTTTTCCTCTAAAGAACAAAGGAAACGTCTAGAAAGTATTTCTCAGGGACGCAGTTTTGACCTTTCATTTAATCTTTTTTCTTTGATGGGGTCAAGGAATATTATTCATCCCTTGACTGATTCCAGTGAGAGTGTGTGTCTGTATTCGTGTATGCACACATATGTGTATGTTCATGTTTGTATGCACACATGTATGTCTGTAGATAATCATATGTGTGCTTGTGTGAACATGTAGGCATAGGTTCATGCATATGGAGGCCAGAGATCGACATCTTAGTTCTTGAGACAAGGTCTCTCACTGAACCTGAGGCTCACCAATTCAGCTAGACTGGGGGCCCAGAGCCCTCTGGCTTCTGCCTCCTCAGTGTTAGGACTACAGGCATGCTCCATTGCACCTGGCTTTTTAACATGGGTTCTGGGGGGTCAAACTCAGATCCTTATATTTGCATGGTACACCATGTCAATATAACCTTGCCATCCCACTAACCTTCCATTGAGAATTTTTAAAGTTTAAAAAGACAACTGGAGGGGGCGACGGGGTGCTGGAGAGATGGCTCAGCAGTTAGGAGTACTGGCTGCCCCTGCAAAGGAGCCAGGTATGAATCCCAGCACTAACATGGTGACTAACAATCAAGTTCCAGGGGATCTGATGCCCTCTTCTGACCTCTGTAGGCATTGTACGACCTGAATGCACTTATATATACACAGGCAATACACTCATGCACAAAAAGTAAAAATAATAAAATATTTAAAAAAAATAAAAAGACAGCTGGATACAGAGAAGAAAGCATCAACTTAGAAATAATTAAGAAGGAGTTGGAAAGATGGTTCAGTGGCTGAGAGCACTGGCTGCTCTTGTAGAGGACCCAGGTTCAACTCCCAGAACCGACACAGTGGATAACAACCATCTGTAATTCCAGTTCCCGAGGATCTGAAGCCTTCTTCTCACCTCCCTGGGCATTACACGATACAGGTGCACTTACATGCATTCAGGCAATACACTCATCCATATAAAATGAAAACAAATGAAATTGAAAAAAAAAAAAAGAAATGCTGAGTGACTAGTGGAATCATGTGCAAAAACAGGGCCAAAGAGAAACCTTCACATGAAACCCTTCTAATAACCCACAAAATGTATATATCTTAAATTCCATAGAATCTTTAGCATTGCGCGACACAGGTGCACCTACCTACATGCAGACAATGCACTCATCCACATAAAATGAGAGCGATAGGTAAAAATTAAAAGAAGTAGTTAAGAAACATGACAGGAAATCCACACCAGGACATCTCCGTATAGGGAAGGAGGGCAGTTCCTGTGAGCCGCTGCAGGCTTTCTGACAGCAAAGCACGGGAGGAATGTCATCAGCCATACTGTGTCCCCTACCAGTTAATCAGGGTGTCTACTATGTTGACAATGAAAATGTCATGATGACATTCACATGTATGCTCCAAAAGCAGAGAGCCGTTAGCTTACTGCACCCACCAAATGCCATACTAAGGTAAAGTCTAGCTTAATGACACTAGCAAAGAGTTTCAGTCCCGCCCCTCCAATCATGGTGCACGGCTTCATGAAAGCTATAAATACAGAACTCTGCCCAGTGGCCTTCCCTTTCCCTCTGGTCCCATGACAGGAGCTCAGGCTGCTGATGGGGCCTGCCTCTCTGTGGATGCAACCAGGACCCATGACAGCTTCTCTATGAGGAACAGGATGAAGTCCATCTGTGGCCATGTTTCCAAGAGCTGTCAAAACCTGTGGACCCGCGGCGCACGCGAATCTGCTGGAGGTAGTCATGTTTCTGAACGACTTCTAATTGGTATTTTCCCTCTGTATCCAGCTCTCTTTGTGAGTCGGTGTGCAACCTGGCAATCCCTTGCAGCAGTCTGGAGTAACTCGATTCAGCCACCTGTACATTGAGGGTGTGCTGGGCTGGGAGATAGCTCTGCCAGTAAAATGAGAACCTGAGTTTGATCGCCATCACCAGGTTAAAAAATAAAAAAGCCAGGCATGGTAATGTGCACTTGCAATCCTGTCACTAAGGAGGCGGAGACAGGAGGGTCCCTGAGGCTCACTGGCCGCAGTCCTGCCGAAATGGTGACTTTCAAGTCACAGTATAGAGACCTCGTATCAAAAACCAAGTAGACAGCTCCTAAGGGAAGACACCTGAGGCTGACCTTTGGCCATCACATGCACCTGCACATACATGCACCTGCGTGCACACACACATACACACACATGCACATACAGAATGTGCTCACTGCCTTATTGAGCTGCAACCTCCACAGTCCTGGATGGCCCTGCTGTGTTTCAGGTTGTCATCAATTAGCGCATGCTTGGGATGAAGCATCTAGTCTCTGCTCTTTGTGACACCAAGACTTTAGCTTGTGATCCCATAACTGAAGAACTCCCAGTTACAGTGTACTTGTGTCTGGCTTTGAACAGACCCATAGATGGCTCCAAAGAGGCAGGGAGCAGCCTCTTTTCCCTGGTCATAGAAGTCATATCCCTTCAACTCAAGCTGCCACAGAAGGGACACCCTTCTCTCTCCCCTAATGAGACCCACCTCACTGCTTCTGTCATCAGCTTTCCCTCAAATACAGGTTTCTAGCAAGTGACCAACTCTCTCTAGCTCAGAATCCATGCACCATGTTCATGCTCTACATGAACAAAGGCACAAGCATTTTCCTAACATTTAGAGGTATGCTGAAAACCTGTATTTTATTTTTTCAATTTCATTTTTAAATAGGTAATAAATCATGATTTTTGAAACCAAAACCTATAAAAACACAGGCAGCGGAACAACTCCTCCCCTCAGCCTGACTGCTAGATTCTCACTTCCTGCCACAGGCCATATTTCTTACATATCAAGGTTTCTTTGTGAGCGTGTAAGTCAATATAAAGGCAGAGTGTGGTTCCGTTTTCACACAGAGAAAGCTGGCACACTGCACACATGGATTGACTTGCATTTTCATTTGGTAATATACCTTGGGGGCTCTTCCTTGGCAATCCTCAGTGAGTGCCCTTTTCTTTTCCCGTATTTTTTTTAATAGTATCCTGTTGGTCAGAACGATTGTCGTCCCCTGTTAATGAACAACATTGGGATTGTTTGTTTTCAATCTTCTGTCCCTATAACAATGCTGTAATAGCCTATAACCCTATATGCACACCATTTTACATATCTAAAGGCTAATTTCCTACACATGGTAGTAGCCCCCTTTATGGTTTTTTTTAATGTGGTTTTAGTTATCCAGTCAATTGTAGTCCAATAATATTAAATGGAAAATTACAGAAACAATTTGTGAGTTTTTGATTTTTAAGATTTTTTTAAAAAATTTCATGTATATGAGTGCACTGACTGCATGTATGTAAGTGCACCCATGTCATGTCGTGCCTGCAGAGGTCCAAAGAGGGCATCAGATCTCCTGGAACTGGAGTTATGGACTGCTGTTAATTGTCATGTGGGTGCTGGGAATCAAACCTGGGGCTTTTGCAAGATCTGCCAGTGCTCTCAACCACTGAGTCATCTCTCCAGCCCCAAGTGCCAAACTGTACACTGCTCTGAGTAGTGGGAAGAAATCCTGGGTCTTTCCGGCTGGGGCGGGAATCATTTGACCAGCGTATCTGCACTGCATATGCTTCCCACCTGCTGTTAGTCAGTAGCTGTCTCAACAGATCCACTGTCACAGCATCTCAGTGCTTATGCTCAGGTCCATTATTTACTTAATAATGGTCCCAAAGCACATGGTAGCGATGCTGGAAATTTTATTAACCTCCCACTGTGTCCAGTAAACTAAACTTCACCGTAGGTGTGTATGAACAGGAAACAATGTGGTTTGTTACTTTCTGTGGCTTCAAGCATCCTCTGGAATCTTGGTATTTATCACCCATAAATAAGGGGTGCTACTGTATCAGGTCAAAGGGTGCAGACATTTGTAAATATATAAGGTCACCTCAGTGTTTCACAGAGCGAAATCACCTTCAAAATGAAATGGATTAACTTTGTGGTTTGTTCAGTATCATATCCAAGAGCGTCATGCCAATCATGTGTAAAACCATGGTTTGCCCAATGGCTACCCCTTCTGCTAAAGCTCTGTGGGACTTTGTGCCATATTTATGAAATCAGAACCCTGCGACTGGAACTCCTCACACAAGTCCAGTGGAATCTTTCTACAACTGATGGGCAGAAGACAACAGTGAGGCAGGTTCCCAGCTCCTCAGAGTCAAGTGGTGCCTGAGGCTTTGGAAACGTGGAGCCAACAGGAAAAGTGAGGCAGCTGTTAGGAGTTCACTGTTGAATAGCTTGGTGTGCAGACAGGGAGGGTGGGAAAGAGGCCTCAGCCACTAACGCCAGATTCTTTTGGTCCTTCTGTTCTACCAAGGGCCTACCCAGTGTCCTAAATAGTCAAAGTCACTAAGAAGCCTGGTGTCCTGGACCCATGGTCCTCAAGCCATCAGCTGCCTGGTCAGGTCTCCTTTGGGCTGTGCGGGTGTACAGGGCTGCCTCTCCCAGCTCTGGGCAGTCAGTGAATACTGTGAACAAGTCATTCACTAACCTGGGCTTCCATCTCTCCAACTGCCCCAGGACAGGAGAAAAAGTCCTCATACTGTCTTATTAAAAAATCAGTTGGAAGACGGGAGTGTGACGCTGTGACAGAATGCCTGCCTAGCATGTGTGAGGCAGAGTTTCATTTCCAGCACTGCAAAATAAATAAATAATAACTAAATGCAGAGAATAATCTTACTCCTGTAAAAACAGACAAAAGAAAGCCTCATGTGTGGCACACACCTGTAATCCCCCCACTTAGAGGGTGGAGACAGGTGGGTCACAGAGTTGAGGCTAGTGTGGCCTGCAGAGCAAGGTCCTGTCTAAGAAAAACAAAAAAGCAAAATAAAAACAAAAGCAAATAGTCAAGCCTAGGTAGATAGATAGATGGGCAAATGGACAGAAAGATGCATGCAAGGTAGATAGATAGATAAATAGATAGCAAACACAAAAGATGTACTCCAAATATATGTTGTGGTGAAAGTACATAAGCATTTTCTTTGTTTCATTTGCTTTCTAAATTTCCCATAATAAGCCTTTGGGGTTTGTCTTTTTTTATTGTTTGTTTTGCTTTTGTTTTATAGAGATAGGTCTCATATAGCTCAGGCTGATCTTGAACTTGCTATGTAAGCAAGGATGACCTTGAACTCCTGATCCTTCTGGCTCTACCTTCCAAGTGGTGGGATTGCAGAAATGTTCCCATCATGCCCAGCTCAAGTTTTTCCTTTTAATGATGAGAGTGGACTGATTCTTTTCCAAAGTTTTATCCATAAGTATCATGGGTTAAAATGAAGCCATAAGAAAAAAAATCTATTTGTTTCAATAACGGCATATCCTACAGTTAAATTCTTACTGGAAAATTCAAAGCCTAAGCAGGGAGTCATGCGCCCTCCTCTCCTGTGCTTGGCTCCTGTCTGGACTTGCCAGCATGCAGTGATGGATAGTCAGGCCCTGAGTGTGTCTAAACAGCACGGGCTGTAGCTTGAGTTCCTGGCTCCTGTGACGCCGAGCTTCCCTTCATTCATCTGGTTCCCAGCAGTCTCTGTCAGCTGGTTTCTTGGAGGTGTTCTCTACATCACAAAGTTTCCCACAAAGAAAACTTCACAAATAAGTGCCAGGAGTCAAATCATGACAAGCCTTCTTACCAGACCCTGTGTGCGACAATCTCACCCAAACTCCATCTCTCAACCACTCACACGACAGAGCAGAACCCCCAACATTGAGTATTCCTCAAGAGACCCCCTCTGGCTTTAAGTCCCAAGACCTGGGTTCAAGGCCAACCCCCTTCATTCAAAAATTAGAATGTGACATCTTTGTTTTCCTGTCCCCCAAAAGGGCGATGGGAGAGAAACACGTGATCTGAGCCATACAGCTGTAATTAAGATGAAATATGAAATGCATCAGTGTACTGGCCACAATGTCGAGCAGAAAGTGAACACACAATTAACATAAGCTGTGTCTGGTTTTTGTACCTTGACTGTATATTCCATGAGTGGATCTGAATTTAAAGTCTGACTGCTTCATGAGATTCTGTGGAGTTAAGAAATCATATTGGGTTTTGTCCATAGCCTAAGGCTGGGAGGTCTGAGGTTTCTTTTTGCTAAGGACCATGAGAAAGATGTCATCATACTGAGCATAACAAAGGGAACCTTAAAAAGCCCCCCAGCCCCCTTCTATTCCAGGAATCAATAGTTCCTGGAATACATCCCAACACTTTCAGGGTAAGTCAAGTCCAGGCCTGCTTTGGTTTGTCACACTGCATAACCTCAGCAAGTCTGTTCTCTTTCCCACTCTCCATCAGAAAAGCTGGCAGGCCACCTCTCCACGATATCCCTGTACCCACAACACACAATGACATCCACCCACAGCCTGGCAAGCTGGGACCAAGACAGTTGCCAACTTGGAGAGCTTGTTTAAAATGTGTTCAATCCCTGTTCCAAAGCCTAAAAGCCAAGGGGTGTCTGAGAGACAGAGGAAAGCAAACCCACCCAGCGAACTCGAGACTCTCCCCGGAGGCCTGGCCCAGGCCTAGCAGGTGTGCCCAGAGAGAGGCAGTGCCCTGGAACACTGTGTTTGTTTATTCAAAGCACTCAGCCTGAGAGAATGGCAGGCATGCTGTTTTCTTTAATCAGTCTCAGCGCATGATATAAGAGGGCACCTGACAGACCATGGTCCTCACCTGTGGAGCTAAGCCAAGCAATACACAATTCTGCCATGCTAAGGGAAGTCTAGGCTCGCGTCTTCACCTGGGAACTGAGCTGTTTGTTAGAAAATGCCTCCCGCCATGGCAAACAGGAGACATGGAACAGTAAGGCTCCAGCATAAACAGCTTCCTTTCCTCAGCAAGTGACACCCAGAGCACCTGCATTATACGACAAAGTCAAAGCAAATGGCAAGGGGATCTGCTCAGGAAGCTGCTGAGCCCAAGGCTCACTGCCTTTCTCAACAGCTGACTTAACCAGAAACAGGTTCAACACGTTGGGCCACATTTCCCAAGGATGGCACCATTAGAGTACCCAAGTCAAATTTTCTAACACTGAAGTTTAGATATCACGTAAATAGTGGGCAGTATGTGACTCTCCAGTGTCTAGCTTGTTGAACGTGTGCATGTGTGAACTCCATCCAGACACGATACAGACTTGACCCTCCTCCCTCACACTCCTACCAGAAAGGACACCTTTTTCAAGTCAACTGTGTGACCGCAAGCTCCTTGTCACTTTAGTGCAGTAGGCCATTGTATTAGAAAACAATGTATAGGCTGAAGAGATGGTTCAGCAGTTAAGAGCACAGGCTACTCTTGCAGAGGACCAGAGTTCAATTCCCAGAACCCACATGGCAGTAACTCCAGTTCCAGGGGATCTGATGCCTCTTCTGACTTCCAAGAGCACTGTATGACATGGGTGTGCTTACATATATACAAGCAATTCATTCATGCACACAAGAAAAATAATTTGAAAAAAATTTTAACAAGGAAGACAATGTGTTTCTCTTAGACTGATCTGTGGGTCACCTCTCCACAGTACCACTCTACCTACAACAGTTCTATCAATGGTACCTCAAGCTGTCACAGACAGTCTTGAATGTGTCTTGTAAAAATAACAGCTTTGGGGCTATTGAGAGGGCTCAGCTGTTTAAAGCACTTCCTGCTCTTCCAGAGAACCTTGAGTTCAGGTCTCAGTTCCCATGTCAGGCGGCTCACAACCCCCTGTGACCACACACACAAACACACACACACACACACACACACACACACACACAGATCAATTAATCAATCAATCAATCTTTAAAATACCAGCTTTTTCCAGGTATGGTGAAGCACACCTTTAATCTCAGCACTCAAGAGGCAAAGGCAGAATGGTCTCTGTGAGGTGGAGGCTAGCCTAGTCAAGTTCCAGGCCAGCTTGGGCTACAGGAGACTCAGTCTCAAAAACAAACAAACAAAGAGGCTTTTGAAAACTCATACTTATTCAGAGGTGTGAGAGTGTGTGTAGGTCATAAAACTAGAAAGGAAACTCTGAAGGGGGCAGGGATGTGTTGAGGGAGGTGACGATGGACCACGTGACATGCTGGGGGCAAGGAGGCTGCTGGCGATGAAAACGAGAAAGGAGGAACAGGAGGAAGGGAGAAATGGAGGATTGTCAAACAACTATGTCTAGAAATACCATGATGAAATTTAATATCTTATATGCTATCTTAAAAATAATTTTAAAAACAGATATAATGAAACTTAATGTGTGGGCTATAATATTCTCCCTGTAAAGTTCAGAGTTTGAGGTTTTTAGTTACTTGGAGTTGAACAGCCACCTGTCTCGCTCCATCACATTCAACGTGTCTGTTTGGGGCTCTGTGTTCATTTCACTTGGGTGCGCACGTAGGAGAGTGACTGCAGGCTACCGTGGGGATGCTGCTTGGTACTAGTGTTTTCCAGATCAGAACTGTCATCTCACATCCTCAGCATCATTTGGAACTGTCAGTCTTTTCCACATAACCATTTTGGTGTCTAGACCACTCCCAGGCAGATTTACTATCCCTGTGTCAGTCCCCACTGTCTCATTACCACTCTAAAGCAGACTGAAGGCTGTCATTCCCCACTGGGGTCTCTCTAACAATCTTCAGACTTGATGATAACTCTTATTAAATTTAAAAGGGGCGGGGAGCTAGAGAGATAGCTCAGTGGTTAAGAGCACCGGCTGCTTTTGCAGAGGACCGGGGTTCAGTTAAGAGCACCCACATGGCAGCTAACAACCATCCTTAGTGAACTCCAGTTCCAAGGGATCCAACACTCTCTTCTGACCCCCACAGGCACTGCATGACACCGATGCACTTATACTCGGGCGGCAATACACTCATACACATAAAATAAAAATAATAAATAAAATATTTTTAATGTACAAAAATCAATGAAGTACTTCTAAGACGTTAGGTACAATGATAAACTGGGTCCCCTAAGTTACTAGATTTTTTTAAATGTATCCTTTACATTTTAAAAATGCATATGTACGTGTAAGGTGCATCCGTATCATACCATGTTGCCAGAGGCCAGAAGAAGGTGTCAGATCCCCTGGAACTGGAGTTACAGATGGTTGCCACCATGTGGGTCCTGGGAACTCAATCCTGTTCCTCTTTAAAAGCAGCCGATGCTCTTAACCACTGAGCCATCTCTCCAGCCACTTTTAAAATGTATTTTAAAGCTGTATCGTGCTACTTAAATCTGGTAATTTAAAAAACTCTCTTGATGCTAAATATGGTAACAGGGAACAAAGAAGCAATGGCTCCCTATAGACACCAAACCACAGTTGAAATCAAAATGCAAACAGCACTTCAAAGCTTGTCACCCTATGAAGGAAATTCGATTTTCTTTAAGTAATAAGAACAAGTTAAGTCATTCTGTATGTCTTACAACACTTCTGTGAAGTATATGCAATTATTCCCATTTTGCAGATAAGAAAACTGATCCGCAGAGAAGCTAAATAATTTATTCAGATCTTTCTGCTTCTAAAATGCTGGGCTACCAGTCTCTTGTTCCAGTCTTACCTCCCTTGCCTGGACTCTACATCTGCTAAATAAATTTGCTGACAGAACATCTTCCCATAAATCCACTTGAAAAATAAATTTCCAGGACAGAGAAAACCTTCCTAAGAGGCAGGAATAATTTGAGTTCCAGGGCAGCCTTAGCTTCGCAGCGAGAACCTATCTTTAAAAAAGAAAAAAAAAAAAAAATCACAATTACCACCACCAACAAAAAGCCACAAAGCAGAAGTGGGCCACTGAAAACAGGCTATAAACTATTTAATCATCAGGGTGAATGGTCCCCAGCCCAGGTCCAAGTCAAGACCCCGGGGTGAAGGCTACAAAACAGATAACCACGGCCAACTTCATGGAAGACTCAAGGTGGATCACTCCAGTGGCCCATACTACACCTCAATACAGACGCACGGCAGGGACACCCCAGTAGAGGAAACATCTACTGTCACCTATTAGTGGGCAAACTGGACTGGATGCTACAGAGATCCAAGACAGTACCCTTTCAATTCTTTGGGGGCAAACTCCTTTTTGGTCTTTGAGAATGTTTGAGCTGTCTCAAAAGGACAAAACAGAAAGCCGGGGCTGAAGGGATGGCTCAGCGGTTAAGGACACTGGCTGTTCTTGCAGTGGACCCGGGTTCCATTCCCAGCACCCACATGATGGCTAACAACCATCCTTAACTTCAGTTCCAGGGGATCCAACATTCTCCCTGGCCTCCCCAGGCATTTCAAGACACAGGTGCACTTACAAACAGGCAAAACACTCACGCATATAAAATAAAAGAGAAAACCAACATAGGACGCCAATGAAAGATGAAATTTATTAACAGCCAAAACATTTCCTCTCAAATCCTAACATTTTAAGGGGACAGAAGAGAAAGTGGGGGACTCTGAGTGGCACACCCAAATGGCAGCAAACACTTGACAATGCAGAATAGCAAAGCAGATACAGCTGTGGTAAGATTCCTGTGGCGGGAGGGCTGGCAAGAAGACTTGGTGAGTAAAGGTGCCTGCAGCCAAGCCTGAGCACCTGAGTCCCATCCCTGGGATCTACATGGTGGGAGTAGAGAACGGACTCCCTTGGGTTGTCCTGACTCTCACATACACGCCAGAGCATGCACAGCCACAGACATGTACACATACAAATAAATAAATTTCTTACGATTCCTAAGGTAGGTGGACAAAGGCTGTCACGGAAAGGCACACATCCCTTCTGCCTACTCCACTGGGGGCAAATCCCTCTGTTTGGGGTAAAGAATGAGACCCAGGTAACAAGAGTGATTAAATCACTGAACCCGTGATTTCAAGTGCCAAGAAAAATAAATCTATCATAGCATTAAAAAAAAGTCAAATCATTCTGCTCCTTTCGGGAGGGGACGGGAATGAGACACACAGGACTGCTTGAAACAATGGTTTCTAACCCTGTCTTCACCGGAATGTGTCAGGAGTGCTTGGATCACTTATTTCAGCACTCACTGGATACTCATTCCATAGCATTTGTCAGCGAAGGGCCTCACCCCCTCCATGGGCCTCGCCCCCACCCCATGCCCAAGGGAAGATTTGTAAATTTGCCCAAATAACTAGCCTTTTATGTTGCAAAAATTCATCTAACTTTAGTTATTTTAAGTTATCTAAAATATGAGAAACATCCAGAAAAATCTCAGTCAGGAAATTTACAGAAATTAAGTGTGTCTCCTCAGTAAATAAAAAGCAAATTCCTTTGGGTCAAAAGTTGTGAAAACCAGAATTGTCATCATATTTTTGCAACACAGAACACTGTGATGATCAATGGTACTAAAAATAGTCCAGAAAACAAACTAAAACACAGAACTAGAACCAAGACAAACAACAACCTTATCCAAAATAGCAAAATGCCCATTAAACATCACTCACTTTCCTATGAATTATGTTGACAACAGGAAACAAAATGAGATTTGTTGGTTTTTCTCTTTCTTTCTTGAAGCCAGAATGCACTGCCCCTCCCATGTGTTATGAACCTCGTTCAGAAACAAATTGTTCCCAGATAACTGGCCTCAGAGTGTTTCTATATGACATGAACAGGGCTTCCCTAACATGTCACTTCATGTGCCTGTCACTCCATCCATGACGTCATGGAAAGACGTCGACATGCTGTGATTAGTGCCAAGCTAAAGACTGTAAAAGAAGTTCTGCTGCTGCCTCTAGGTTTCAATTTTCCATGTGAAGTTATTCCCATTGCCATAGTGGTTTAGATGGTGAACAAGAAAAATGATTTCATTAACAGAAAGCCATAATTAGATTTTTGTTCTGCACACTCTTTCAACATAAAAGTTGCATTACAGTACACCAGTCCATTCCAGAACACAGGAAGATCTTGACTAACAACCAAAGGAAGAAAAGGTGAATTGGCATTATCAAACGAGGTCTGAAATGTGACAGGAAGAGATGAGAGACCTGGAGAAGCTGAGAAACTGGGAAGAGTTATGACTCTTCCAGCAGACAGAGGGGGAGAGGCCACCTCGCCTGTGATGACACACGAGGTTCAGAAAGACAGGCAGCCGAGCACCTGAGAGACGGTGAGAGGGTGGGTGAGGGAGAAGGGTGGCGGTAACAGAAAGAACAGCACTGACAGAATGCGCGGTGGGAGGAGAGAACTCTCTATTAAAAGACTGACGGACGCAGAGCAAATATGACTCCACTTCTAGGATTTCTTCTGTAATTTGTTACTGTGTGTGCACACATGTGAGAAACCAGACCCAAAAATACTCATTACAGGACCCGAAAGATTTTTGTCTACTTGTCAATACCTCAGAGGTTCAAGGTGTCAGTCAATGTTGAGCCTTGGAACTTTCCTACAAATAGAGCTAAAAAAATGGTGTTGAAAGTCAAAAACTAGGGGGCTGGAGAAATGGCTCTGTGGGTAAAGTGCTTGCTCTGTGATCATGTGGCCCTGAATTTGGATCCCCCGTAGCCAAATAAAAGCCAGGTATGGTAATGAATGCCTGTAATTCCAGCACTTGGGGCAGAGGTCCAGGAGGACAAATTCTAGGAACTTGCTGGTCAGCCAGTGTAGTCAAAAAGGTGAGCTGCAGGTTCAGTGAAACACCCTGTGTTAAAAAATGAAATGGAGGGGCTGGAGAGATGGCTCAGTGGTTAAGAGTACTGGTCACCCTTGCAGAAGACAGAGGTTGGAATCCCAGCACCTACATGGCGGCTAACAACCATCTGTAACTCAGTTCCAGGAGCTCCGATGCCCTCTTCTGGCCTCCACAGAAACTGTATGATACGCATGCACTTAGATACATGCAGGCATCAAGACTCGTACACATAAAATAAAAAATGAAAAAATGAAGTGGAGAGCAACAGAAAAAGACACACACTGATCACTGTCCTCCCCATGCACATGCACAGCCACACAAATATAAATAAATAAAATTAACAGGAAATTAAAATCCACATTTAGATGACAGAAAATCTGTGATTCCATATCAACACAGCTCAGCTTTTTTTCTTGTAGTGTGTATGTGTACTGTAGAGTCCAGAGCTCAATGACAGGTGTCTCCTCTTCAAAATTTTTAATTTTATCTAGTTTACTAATAAAGCCAAGACTGTTTCTTAGTTCAGTATGTTGGCAACAGGTCTAGAGACATGTCAGCATGCCACTAAGAGCAGAAAGTGGGTTCTGCTATGATCTTCACCTGACAAGAAAGCCTGAGAGGTAAGCAAGTCAAAACTCAGAAAACTTCCTGTGCACACAGGAACTTTCCAGAAGGATAAATCAACCATATTTGCCAGTAGGATCTTCCTGACTCTACATGGGAAACACAGTCCAGGGTGGTGGTCATGTCACTCCACAAGGAGATGTTATGGAGACAGCTTTGAAGGCTCCCAGGCAATGCTAGGGTATAATTACGGCTAGTGAGTGATCACAGAGCAGCCAGCCTGGGTGGTCTCCATGGAAACCACCAAACATATATTTTCACATGCACAGTGGCCAACTCTTAGGAATCAATGACTCTTTATATAGGTTTTCAAACATTGTGAATGGTGCATCAATTGCTTCTTTTGTTAGACAATCTCAGATTAAAATATGCTGTGAGAGACTTTGGTTTTGAGGATGCTAAATTCAAAGCAGCATTTACAGTAGGCAGTTCACAATGAAATTCACTACCTAGAACTGGTGAAATCAAATGATAAATTCAGAGCCAGGAAATCACTGGTTAACTCTGAGAAAGAACTGAGTTGGTGTTTGACAAAGCCAAGCTGCCAACGGCTAGCTTTCACTAATCCAGAGCTGCAGCACATTATTAATCTCCTCCGTAAGGTAGACATTACTATTGTACTTATTACAGAAAAGAAACCTGAGTCACACACCTAAAAGTGGCAGACCTAAGACTCAAAACTAGGTCAAAATTAAGACTTTATTTAGATTTCTACTATTTTACATAACACCATTTTCAAAGAACACAACCACTCCCAACTGTTTTCCCACACATTAGCTCATATAATCTGCTTTGAGCCAAGGAGGAGCTCAGTTTCTAGTACTTTCTAATTTCGCAATACTTCCTACTTTGGTCCTTGACTCCTGGCCCCACCTCTGCATCATAGCAGACTACAGATTTCAGGGTTCTCAAGGGACAACATCCATGTGGACCACATGGGCAGTGTTACATCTTAAGGAGCAATGAGGAGAGAAATCCCATTTTGTAAGTATAATTTTTTGTGCTTTTTTTTTGAGACAGGGTTTCTCGACAGCCACAACTGGCCTGGAACTTGCTAAGTAGACCGGACTGGCCTTGATCTCGCAGAAATCTTCCTGCCTCCACCTCCCGAGCGCGGAACTGAAGGCGCGTGCCACCATGTGAGTGTAACTTTTAAAAAATTTATTTATTTCTATTTTATGTGTATCAGTGTTTTGTCCACATGTATATAAGCGCACCCATGTCAGGCAATGCCCACAGAAGTCAGAAGAGGCCATTGAATCTCCTGGAACTGATGTTATGGGGCTTGGCAGTTCTGTGGAACATGGATTTTAATATTTTACTATTTTTGTTTTATTTTATGTGCATATAGTGTATGGTCTGCATGTGTGTGGTACACCCATGTCATGCACTGCCTGCAAAGGTCAGAAGAGGGCATCTGATCCCCTGGAATTGGAGTTAGGAGCAGTTGTTAGCTGCCAGGTGGGTGCTGGGAACCAAACCTGGGTCCTCTGCAAGAGGAGTCAGAGCTCTTAACCACTGACCCATCTCTCCAGCCCCTGTGGAACCTTTTTTTTTAACAGCACTGATTTCATTCATGAGGACTCTGCCTTCATGATCTAACCACCTCCCCAAAGGCACACCATTATATCACCTTGTGGATGGGAACGTCAACCTCAGAATTTTAGAGGAACGCAAGCGTTCATATCAGCACAGAGGGGTTCAGTGGACAGTGACTGAACTCAAACAGTGGCACTCTCCTTGCCTTTCCCCTGAAACCCCAGCCCTCTCCCACACATCTCACGGTGGAGGTGAAAGCCCAGCCCCTCTCCCACACATCTCACGGTGGAGGTGAAACCCCAGCCCCTCTCCCACACATCTCACGGTGGAGGTGAAAGCCTTGTCTGTCTCCCTCTTGTCAATAACTGCTCCTCCGTCAAAGCCCAGGGGCAGAAATGTCTTTTCATTTCTTTAGAGATAGTCCCCATCCCCTAGGCCTTCCTGCTGCGGCCTGTCTTCTCTATCTCCCTCACTCTCCAGTGCCTGGCCTCCTTCTTCCAGGCTTTCAAGTGCAGCCAAGCCTGTTTCCTAAAGAAGATATATCCTCATGAGATCTGGCTGTATTCCCTTCCCACTACCAATCTTAGCCTTCTACTCACTTCACAGGGTATTTACGATCCATCTTCAACCCCTCCCTGCCTTTCGGTTTCCTCAAAGGCCACCAAAGTTCTCGCTCTAATCTTTCCTCAATCAGATCTCTTTGAAACCTTAGTGGCACTTGCGTATTACTCCTTAAAAAATTCCTCCTAACCCTTCCCCACACTAAATCCCCCTGGCTCTCCTTCAGGGGTCACTCCTCTGTCACCGAGCCTGGTATTTCCCCCAACAGTCTGATTCTCACTTACTCTGACTTGTCCTCTGAGTTGTAAGAGGCCTTAGTACTGAATACAACATGATGTCAGTGAGCTCTCCAAAGGCTTCCCTAAAGAAACGCTACGGTCTGGAGAGACAGCTCAGTTGTTAAGAGCACTGGGTGTTCTTGCAGAGGACCGGGGTTCAGTTCCCAGAACCCACATGGTAGCTAACAACTGTTCTAACTCCAGTTCTAGTGGATCTGCCACCCTCTTCTGACCTCCTCTAGCATTGCACAACATGGGTGCACTTACATGCATGCAGTGTATACTCCTCCACATAAAGTAAAAGATAATAAATATTGTTTTAAAAAAGAAATGTAGTAGAATCATGTGCAAAGCCATGGTCAGTCAAAGAGAAGCCTTCATATGAAACCCTTCTAGTAATCCCCAAACTCTATATAATATATCTTAAATCCCACAGAATCATTAGCTGTTTCAGGCTGGCAGTAAATTATGACAAGAAGGGACTTGGGGAGCCAAATGAGATCAGAATAGCAAAGGAGGCGTTAGCTACCTCTCAGGTATTGATAGGCACTGCATGGCTCTGGGGTGAGTCTGGGCCCCACATACATGAAATGTAAACTCTATCAAAAAAACAACAAACAGGACCCGTGAGAATGGGTCAGCAGGTAAGAACGCGTGCCACTAAGTCTGACAACCTAGGTTCAATCCTTGAGACATAGTGGAAGGAAAGAACTGACAAGCTGTCCTCCCACCTCCACAAGTATACGATGACGCATGCACAGCCACACACACACACACACACACACACACACACACACAAAACAAACAAGTAAGTAAGCCCATGGCTCGGCAGTCACAGGCACTAGGGGGAAACCTACTGCTGTGTTCAAAAATTGCATTTTAAAAAATTAATTTTTAAAACAGGGCTGACAGTACAGAACAATGGAAGAATACTTGCCTAGCATGCTCAGGCTCGGGGTTCAATCCTAGTAGTATCAAAAAAGCCAAACAAACTAAATCAGGAGTCTTCTCATAGGCAAGGCACAGAAAAATTACTTCTCAAGGCCATTAAAAGAGCATATTTGGTTTCCTGGTCTGTCACTGTCTCCCAGATAAGAATGACCTTAGCTTCAGAGGAGAGGCGTTCAGAGCCAGCCTTGAAAGGGCAGTGAGTGATGCTGTCTTGGGATGCCTCACCTCCCCTGGCTTGTCCTCATCATAAACGCACTCAGGCCTCAGTGGCTTCCTCCCAATCACTCTGAGGAGCCAAGTAGTTTGAAATCAATAAGGATGAGACCAGGTACTACTCAATTCAGGAAGAATTCTCACGAGAGGACTTAAATCTGCTGGAAAACCCACTAAGAGAAAAGTGAAAACACAGACCTTCCTTACACACCCATACATTTCACTGCTAAATCCTCTCAAGTTAGTCACTTTTCCTACGTTAATCCTTTACACTCCAAGTGAG
The DNA here is from genome assembly GCA_035773235.1 of Eospalax fontanierii. Taxonomy (NCBI): domain Eukaryota; kingdom Metazoa; phylum Chordata; class Mammalia; order Rodentia; family Spalacidae; genus Eospalax; species Eospalax fontanierii. Next base: position 62,535,547 of record CM069538.1, read on the forward strand.
AAGGGATCTCAAGATTTCACCGATGCAATTAGATTTCACATGCCCGAAGTTACCAAAATGAGGAGAATTTTTTCAAGGTTGCTAAATACTACAATATTTTCAGTCTTTTAAAATGTTTCTCAAATTCCCAGAGAGAAATATGGTAATTATCATAGAAATACAAAATGACTCCCATGCTAAACATATTCAGACCAACACAAAACACCAAGAAAGGGGAGGAGCCTGGAAGGGGTGAGTGCCTTCGCTGAAAACATGGAAGGGTGAATAACAAGGGATGTGCCAAGCCCTTGAACAATCGCTGAGAAAAGAGTCTGTCTGGAGCCAGGGAGAAGGCAGAAATAATCTCACTGCCTGTGTCCCTGAGTGTTCCACAGAATCCAGAGTCCCCTCTGGCACCAATGAGCACCCTTCTAAGTCTCTTTCTCAATCCACCTGCACAAGTGCTGTCAGAATGCCGTCGCGGAGCAGTGTTATGACACCATACAGTCGTGTTGCACTACAAATGTCAATGCGTAAGGACACACAGGTGCTCAGCGGAAAGGATACATATTCTGCCGCTGACATCTACAAAGCTTGTATTCAATAGAAAAGAAAAAGAGAGACTGTTCTATGTACAGAAGCTGAAAGAGGCCTTAATGAGTCATCTAATATAATCTTCCTCAGTGAAGAAAGATTAGCATTGGGCTGGCAAGACAGCGCAGCAGTTAAGAGCACTGGTTGCTCTTGCAAAGAACTCAGGTTTGATTCCCAGCACCTACATGGCAACTAACAACTATCTAAAACTCCAGTTCCAGAGGAATGAAACACCTTCTTCTGATTTCTGTGGGTACTGAGTGACACAAGTACACTTACATACATGCAGGCAATACACTCATACACATAAAATAAAAATAATAAAGTATTTTTAGAAAGGAAAGATTAGCATTTTCATTAGCATTAGACCATGAAAATGAAATTCTGAAATTCTTCAGAATTAACTATTGAAGAAAAAGTCATAAACTTCCCCTCAAGTTTTAGAAAATATAAATAAAAATAAGGAGACTCATGTGACCAGTGGTCAAATAGGCAAAGCCATACACACAGGAAATCTCTTTCATCAAATCATAAAGGACAGGAAGTGAGCACCATGCTTTACAGACCTCAGAGGATAGTTTATAATCCATAAGAGTCACCTATTGCAAATTTAAAATGTTTTTTAATGTAATGATTTTTAATGAACAAATACAGGAAGTTACTAAGCAAATGACTCAATTTTAGCACATTTCCATTACCAACACCCCACAATTTCTATGAGCCTATGTGCGATGTATTTCTGTTCCAAGAAATCATCAATATATTTGTCTCCATAAATTTATTTTCTGAACACTTCACACAGACAGAAGAGTATGATATATTCTTTAGTGACTGGGTTTTTACTTAGCATAATGTTTCTAAGATTCATCTATATCATAGCAATGTTTTAATAGCTCATTTGTTGTTATCAAACAATATTCCACTATAGATAGTATCTTATTTATCCACTAACTAATAAATTCATATTAAGATAGTTTCCGCTTTGGAGCTTCTTAATAATGATACGACAAATACCCATATACAAGGTCTTTGGTGGACATATATCTTCATTTCTCTCAAATGGTTTCTCAGGAATAGAAGTGCTGGGTGGTAATCAGTTTGTCTTTTAAGAAAGAACCAACCTGCTTTCCAAAGTGTCTGTATAGATTATAAATATCTACCAGAAACCCATAAGGATTCTGCTTCATTGCATAATCACCTTGATCCTATTTGTTTTGTTTTTTAGATCAGTGGCATAGAGGAATACAGCATTCCTGATTCTGTTTCTTTTTTAAATTATTATTATTATTATTATTATTTTATTTTATGTGTCCGAGTGTAATGCCTCCATGTAAGTGGGTGCACCCATGTCATGGAGATCAGAAGAGGGCGTTGGATTCACTGGAACTAGAATTATAGACAGTTTTTAGCCATCATGTAGACGCTGGGGATCAGATCCCGTTCCTCTAGAGCCGGTGCTCTTAACAGCTGAGCATCTCTCCAGCACCTCTGCATCATATCTGTATCATGGATCTAAGGTGTGTCTCTTTGAACAGTATGTAGTTGGCTCTTGCACTTTAAAAATCCCCTCTTTAGAGAACTTAGCCCTTCACATTTACTATAACCGATGTGGCTACCAGCAACAAACCTCTCAGTCTTTCTTTGGGAATGTACTTCTTTCTCTTGCCATATTTGAAGGATAGTTTTGCTATATATTAAGTTCCTGGCTGACACATTTTTCCGGGTCAGCTTGCTGACTGCGATTTCCTTTTACTACTTCTGGCCACCACAGGTGGTTTGTTTTTTCTTTAACAAGGAGTTAGCTATTAATTACGTTGATTTTTCTCCATGAATGATTATAATTTGTTTGGGTAAGGCTCTGTTTTTGTTTGTTCTTGGGGCTTAGTGAACTTTAATGCTTCTATAAATTTGGGAATTTCACCCATTGTTCAAATGTTTTTCTAGCCCTGGCTCCTCCTCTTCCGGAACTGCTTTTATACACACCAATGTGTGGCTGTCCCACAGGTTTCTGAGGCTTTGCTCACATTTTAATTGGAAAGGTTTTCAGTGTATTAAACAATGTCTGTGCTGCTATTTTGTACTTTTTCTGCCATCTGAAATCTGGTGTTGGTCCCTCTATACAGAATTCCCATTTCTAGATACTTCCAACTCTACAATTTCCATTTGGTTCTTTAAAAAAAACTCTCTACTGAAATTCGGAATTCCTTAACCCCATCCTTTCATTCTTTGACATAGTTGCCGTCCATCCTTCACATTCCCTTGCAGCGTTAGGGGCCAGGTCCACGCACTTCTCTTCTCCTGCACATAGACCACATTTTTCTTCTCCAAATGTCTATAATTTAGGTTAAATACTGGGCTTTTTAGATAATATGTGGTAACAACTCTGGCTTTTGACTTTTCTCAAAGTAGTTATTACTGCTGTTGTTTTGCTTATTTAAGCCATTTTCCTAGACCACAGATAAAATGCGTCTCCCATATAAGGTACAGCTGCTGATGTCTTTGCTAATTTTCCTCTTGTTCTTACTTTAAAGTCTGATTTCCAGAGGTATTCTACCTTTATGTTACCTTAGCATCCTGGAAAAAAACTAGTCAGAGGTTTTGCTGAGACATCAGGGGCCAGATAACCTTGTCTCTGTTTCTGTTTCTGTGTGGCTGGTGAGCACACTCAAACCTCAGGCCATGTTCATGTCTGCCTTGACTTGTACTTTCTGTGAGCTCTTTCACAGCTCCTTTGTGTGTACACACAGGCTCCTCTGGCCAGAGAAGTGTGGGTGTTTGGGGCCTGCTCATCTTTTAAGTTCATGCACACAAAGCTCAATATTGAGTTATGTGGAGAGCCACAGAGTCCATGATGCTCTCTGACCTTCAAAAACTACTTATTACATCATCAGCAAGACCACTGGTCCATCGCTTTATCCAAAGAGGGCTATAAACTCAGCCTAGTAGAAACACTGGCCCCTCCTGCTCGCTTCCAACCAAAATGGACACCTGAAATGATGATGCTCCAAGTAGAAGGAGCCCTCTCTGGAAACAGCAAGGCTACTGACTTTCACACCTCCCCCACTGCCGTGCTCTGGATGACACATCACACTGACAGAGCTGAGAGAAGAAAATGGGAAAACCACAGGCAGGAACATCCGTGGTTGTTCACTCCTTGGAAGCAGGTCCAGACCCTGCTTCACTCCGTTCCTACCAAGAACAAAGGCTTCCAGGTTTACTGTCAGTCTTTGGTCAATTTTTAAATCACGGAGTCTTCACACAGGTTTTTCCCAGCTTATTCCTTGTTTTGGAGAGGAGAGTCTATCAACATCTTTACTCTGTCATGCTGAAAATCTATCTCAACCAGTCTTTACAGCCTTTTGAAATTGGTACTACTAAAGGGTGACCACACGGGTGACAACATCCCTGTGAAATCTCATTTTCAAGGGAAACCAAAGCAACCGGAAAAATACAGATGGCTGAAGGCATGACTTTTTATAATCATTTCATTAGTTCAAATTAATTAAGAACTCTCACTCCTTGGAAGCAGGTCCAGACCCCTGGATTTTGACCCCTTCATAGGCATGATAAAAATGAAAGGCACCAGGAGAGAAGAGCTCATCTCCAAGCATTCCAGTTGATGGCGCTTCCTACTGCCGCCTTTCTCTCCTGATACTTCGCAGCTCGCCCACCTCTTTCTCTGATGTTTCAGTCACAGTCACTCGGATACACAATGGCTATTCGTGTTTCCGAAGGCTCACTGAAATCTCTCCATCTAGCCGTTTGTCAGTTTTCCTTTATCATCCCATTGAACAGCCTGACTCCTACTGGGAAAAATCACTTGAGCTCTGAACATCCTCACAGTCCCCAGGAAGGACAGACAACCTCCAAGTACATCTTAGAGTCCAGTCCTGAGGGCTAGAGACAACAGAGTTTCTGACAGAAGCTGTCGTTTTTTCAGAGGGGTATGTTAGATTCAGGGAAGTAAAGGGGATAGCTGCCTTCTAGGAATGTGATGAAGATGAAGGATATCATGCTCACAAACTAGGTGAAAGGCCTCAGAAATTCTCACCTGAATCAATGACCAGACTCAGGGCGGGTGATTAAAATGGTTTCCCAAAGATCAAACTTTTCATAACCCCGGCTGCAAACACTGACCACACTGGCTCCTGAGGCAGCCTGTCCCACCTCTGCATCCTCTCTCTCTTACCTTAGCAAAGAAAATCCAAGCTGCACACTGCCCTGGGGCCAGAAGGCTTTTCAGCTTTACTGTACTGAGCATGAGAAAGAATCCCAGAACTCCGCTGAAAGGAGAAAATACCCTTTGGTCAGTGAGGCTGCTGGTCAGAGCTTTCCGTCATAGCTGGTTAGCACCGTACCGTTTCAGCAGTCACTTCCTCCTCACACACCCGTCCTGTTTCTAGACACAGGATCTAACTCCACAGTCCATGCTGGCCTGGAGCTCTCCGTCTTCCCACCTCAGTCTTCCAGGGTTACACACCATCACACCCAGTTCACCAGTCAATTTCTAAGCATTATACAACATTTGTCTTCTAAGGTCTCTAAAATAAAAACAACTTAGAAACCCTGACGATAAGAGTATTTCACTGGAGACAGGAAAGGCACAGAAACTGGAAAGGATTCTAGCTAACGCATGAAAGAAAAACATACAATTGGGCCCTATTATGAGTTGTAGATGAAGGGTCTCCCTGTGGTGCTTTGAGTGAATATCCCCATAATCTCCAAGTCTTTGAATACTTTGTTCCCGGTTGATGGCACTAGTTGCGAAGCTTTAGATGTGGCCTTGCTAGAGAAGGCGTGTCACCAGGAGTGGGCTTTGACAGTTTATAAGTCTCATCTCAATGTCTAGTTTCTCTCTCCGCTTTCTGTGCCTGTTTGAAGATCTGAGCACTCCGCTTTCTGCTCCAGCTGCCTCTGCCACCACACCTCCACACCTTCCTGCCATGATGGCCTCTAACCCCTCTGAAACTGTAAGCCAAATGAACTCTTCCTTCTACAAGTTGCCTTGGTCATGGTGTTTTATCACAGCAAAGTAAAAGTAACTAAAACACTCTCCCCAAACCTCAGGTGTTGAAGACTTGGTCCTGGATGTAAACAGTGTTGGCGGTGGGGTGGGGAGGTGCATCATCAGGTCTCTGGCTTTGTGGATGGATATACCCACTGAGGGATGCATAATCTGAAAGTTCTCCTGAGAGGATGGAAACCGCAGGAGGTGGAACCTGGTTAGGAAAACAATGGGTCCCCGAGGACAGGCCTTTGAAGGATGGATCTGGCCCCAGGCCTCTCCCATCTGCTTCAGTTCACTGCTTCCTGGCTGCTAAACCACACCCACCACTGCCATGATAATCTACCTGCCAGACCCAAGTAATGAAATCAGTCAACCCTGGGTAAAAACTTCCCGAGACCAGGAGCCAAAAGAGATGCTTTGCCATGTAAGCTGTTTCTTTAGGAACTTGTCACAGCAACGAAAGTCTAATGCAGTCACCAAGGAGACAGAGTGGGATGGTCCAGGTATCCATGTCCGGGAGGGCAGGGATGGAAATGAGGCAGCCAGTGCTCTGAGACAGTTCTTGGTGGCTTCCACCCCTGCATCGGAGCCCTAACCTCACAGGTGCGTCCAATCTCCCATACCTTGTTGGCCTTTGGCTCTTGCCCTTGCCTTTCCAGGCAGAGGAGAGGCATGGCTTCACCCTAACCTGTTCCCTCAGCACAGACTTCGATAGGATGAGCTAGTCCTCGGTAGCAACTGGCATGTTCAGGGAAATATCCAATGTTTCTTTTCATCACTTGACTTGTTAGTTTGTAAACAATTTCTACCCTATCGTGGCTCCTTTTAGCTTTTCAGATCTTGCTACACGGCAGATCTGAAAAGCAATCTCTCTGACCTCAGTCTTCTTGACCCCTTCTGAGCTCCCCCAGATCCTCCTGAAGGTGACAACTCCTAGCCTGAAGCATTAGAATGATGTGGGGATATTAAACACATCTTTAGAAAAGGTCGGCCTTGTACTAGAGTCAAGAGGGATAAATTACAAAAGAGCTCAGACAGTTCAAGCAAAGATTTCTAACTCTTTAAAATAAAAAGCCTAAAGTTTATATAGGAATGGGAACAGGAGTACAGTATGGCCCCACAAACCCAACATCAGTTGAGCTGTGAAAGGGCTGCTCTGTTATAAATAAACAAGTGTTGACCGCCCCCCAGAACCTGCTTGCCCACACAACCAGACAACCACACAAAGGGAAAGTAATCCAAGGTGCTCAGGCAGCTTCAGACACTGAAGTCCCCGCTATGGGCACAGACCCAATCAACCTGACAGCGCCTGGGAGGAGGCCTTGCTAGTGCTTTCCTGAAACTTTTCTGAGGGTGATAAAGTTATTTTGAGGCTCAACTGCAGGAACAAAGTCTATACTGATGATTCTTTTTACCTTAGTGCCACTGAGGAGCCACACCTACTTCAGAAACTGCACTTACTCAGCTTTTCGCCTTCTCCACAGGTATCATTTTATGTGTGGGAATGGATGGTTTAGCTTTTACTCAGGGTTGAGACTTTTCTTATAGCTGACCTGAGCAGGTACTAATAATGGCCACCATTTATTGGAAGAAGCACAGTTCTGAAGAATGGACACATATTTTGACACATGCAATAACCCTATACTGGCATTATTTTTTGATCTTCTGCATGAGAAGAGTAAAACCTGGGAGGATTTGGATAATCTTCCGGCAATCCTGGGGTCCACCCAAGTCTGCTCTTTCTGCTATGGGAGAACATAAACTTGAGACTGTCTCTAGAGCCTTCCCACTCCTCATCACTCAAGATTGTGGTGGGAATCTATGGACAGGCATGAAGCCCTGTGTATCTGTCTGTACTCCTGTGATTGTTCTCCAACCTTGAGTCCACCCAAGGCCAGATACTATCTTGCTATCTAGACATCTCTCTCCCAGTAGCTGATATCTACCATGTATCTCTGAGTCTTGGTGTTCAATAGAGATTTTTCACAGATTGCAGGAGCAAGAGGGAGGGAGAGGGGGAAGAGCAAGAGATGGAAGCTGGGAGGGCCCAAATCTCCCCTTGAACTGAATCAGTTTCATAGACTGAGGCTCTGTGTGAGATGTGGTTGTGTGTCGAAAAAGGCAAGGGGAGCCCAGCTCTTTAGCAAGCGTGAAAACCACAGTTCTGGCAGAGGCATGCCTACAGGCCAGGGTCCTACTGGACCATGCTGGTGCTGAGCACCTGTGGGTGTTCAGTAATGACCTGCTGGGGACAGACCGAGCTGCTTCTCAAATGTCCCCACCACTTGCTTCTGCAACTCATTCAGGTTCCTACAGTGACCCTGGGTGGTACAGACAGACAGGTAACAGCACAGAAAACAGGCGACTTAGCTCAGTTACCTGGCAAGGCAGCTGCCATGGAATCTGTAGAAGTACAGGAATGGGAAGTCCAGCGCACCGAAGAGGTCACCTGAGGAGCACAGCAATGTGACACACAGCCCACTGTTTCCCTCATGCCCCTCCGCCCAACCACTCTGGGCAAGTGGAGCCTTCTGCACAGTGCACTCAGCCCTCCAGCTCTCATATTCCTAGGTCTTGACTGTGGCCTTCTACCAAGAATAATAAAGCATGGGGGCTGGAGGGATGGCTCAGTGGTTAAGACACCGACTGCTCTTTCGGAGGACCTGGGTTCAGTTCCCAGCATCCACATGGCGACTGATAATAACCATTCATAACTCCAGTTCCCAGGGATCCTATGCTCTCTTCTGATCTCTGTGGGCACTGAATGACATGGGTGTACTTACATACATGCAGGCAAAACACGTATGCACATAAAATAAAAATAAAATATTTTTAAAAAGAATAAAACGATGATCTTGATCATTTAGATGGAGCATGCCTTGTGCACATCTATGAAATGTGTTTGTCTTCATCCCTGTTAATCCTCATAGCAACTCTGAGAGATTCTATTATCCCCACTTCAACTGGAGTTCCATGAAAAGATGCATGTAAAACTGTGTAATGGTTGAACTGTGGGGCCAGAATGTACACCAGGGTCAACGCAGACCGTAAGATCTTTCTCTTCACCAAGCAGCCATCCCACACAAGGGAGAGAAGAACAGGAAAAGTCTTTTGAAAAATTCTTCTCTTTTTTGGCTTTATGTCTAAAAAAAGATCATGAATGCATTCCCCTGACATCTTTTTTCATTTTAGTGTTTAATTACTGCACAAACAGCACAGCGGACAGCACATTTATGCATATTCATTTTCATCTAAGGCTCAAAGGGTACATTTATTTTTTGTGAAGTAAGTTCATTCTTTTAGTTCCACTTGGTACAAGAGGAAATAATCACACGTACTGGCTGCTTCTCTCTCTGGAATTTGAACTTGGTCACAAACAAGAAGTCAGGAGATTAAAAAAGCAGAAAGCCTTCCAAAAAATGTCTTGAGAAAAGGAATTAAGCATTTCCACAGTAGATAGCTTAATCCTTCCAAATCTGGAATTTCTGACACTCTGCAGGAACCCGGCTCTCTGGACTCCTGGACTTTGGTGTGTGTCTCAGGACAGGCAGCCTGAAGGGATTGGGGTGACTTATCTAAGTATCTACCATTCAAAAGGTATGCGGCGAAACATGAGCAATTATTTCCTTCACCACTGGCACTTATAAATCAAGCACCAAGCACTCCAGGCATGGGGTGCAGCTCAGTGGTAGAATGCTTGCCTAGTATACACAGAACCCTGGGTTCCATCCCAGGAGTGCGCGAGCGCATGTGTGCGTGCACACACGCACACACACACGCACACACACACAGGGGGGCTTCAGAATAACAGACTCAATAAACATCTATTCATCTACAAAGCCCCAAAGTGATCTCAAATGATTCAACAAGCTTTTAGAAAGTTCTGGATTATATTTCTCTGACAGTTTGATCTTAGTTGTGATTGTGATCTTTGCTTGTACACCTGTGTATCTAAAAGGGTTTTTGGAATTTGGTTCCCATGTAGTCCATCACAAGGTCAAGAGTTATTGTTGTCTTTAGGTCACCATTCCACTGACTATCTCTACCTTCCGACCGGAAACCGTGCTTTGTAAAACCACCCATTTCAGACCTCTACTGTATAATGCACCTAGCGTATGCTAAGGTCTCTTTCCCCACAGACTGATCGCCAAGATAGAGCTCAGACTGCAGAACACGAGGGAGGCAGGAGCCTCTTGTTCAGGCATGTGGAAGAGACATGCGTGGAGAATTTGTTCTGTCTCCTCTGCAGCTGCTGGTTCTTGGCCTTTGCCCATATTCCCTCCCAGTGTGAGAGGAACTGCAGCACAGTCTGCAAGGTAATGAGGATTGGCAGGGAGGACTATCAGTGAAATCCAGGACCTCAAGACTCCTCAGGCTGTACCTCTTCCAGTTACCCTATCTTTATCATAAATGCTTCAGGGGGTGAGCTGGATTCATGGGTTCACCGGGAATATTTATATCAAGCCCAGACTTTGGAGGTGGTCTAAAGAACACAGGAATGGTTGGGGTAGACTGGGAGGGAGGAAAGAAGAAATCACAGTCCTAAGGAAATTGTCGGGTGATAACCCCCATTCAGATCCCAAAAACTGATTCCATAAGTTACAAGGAGAAGGAAGGAAGGAGGGAGGGTAGGAAAGGACAGAGGAAAAGGGAATAACCTGCCTTTATCCTTAGGTCACTTCCAAAACCTTCAACACTTCTCCCACAACACCTTCCTGTCTGTACACTTTGCCTGCCTGACCACCTAAAACTCACAGACCCTTGAAATCAGGGATTCCATCTCACACATCCCAGTCTCCACTGTAAGTGAGCCACACAGACACCTTAGCAAGTACTATTGAAAGACAGGTGTCTGAAAGTCCTGGAAGTTTCTTGATTGTCTTGGGATGTTCAAGAGTTTCCAGTTGACCACGATCCTCAATTCCAGTTGACCCCAAATGCTTCCTTTTTTTGCCTCTTTTAAAACAGATGCGCATTTCCCCATAAGCAGCAAAGGTTGGTGGCTCTGCCATAAATACCCCAGGAGAGCTCAATCCAGGAACCTAAAGCTTATGTGAAGATGTGGAGGCTGGAGAGACACCTCAGTGGTTAAGAGCACCTGCTGCCCTTGCATAGGACCTTAATTTGATTTCCAGCAATCACATCAGGTGATTCACAGTCACCTGAAACTGCAGTTCCAAGTGATCAGACACCTTCTTCTGACCTCCAATGGCATCTACACACTTATGGTGCACAAGTATACACTCAGACCTCCACACACATACATATTATTTTTAATCTAAGAAAAAAATATGTGAAGCTGTTCACAAAATAACACTCTGTGCTACTCTGTACTGAGCTGCACTGTGTGAGCAGGCTTGAATCATCGGGGGCAGCAACGGGAGGCTCCCGCAATCAAGTCTGAGTGAGTCCGCTTGGCTGGGACCAGGTCAGGTCTGCCAGTCAGAGGGAGGGAACTCTACTTCTCTGAAGAGCACAGAACACGGTTGCCACCGTGAAAAGTGGCACAGCTTGACTACACTCAGCCTGAGATTTAAACCTGAAGGAAACCTCCTCTGTCCCCATCTCCGGCCCCAGAACTGACAGTTCCAGAGCGTCCACTGTTGTTGCTTTTCCTCACCCAGGCACAATGACTCCACCCCACTCCCGGACACCGAGGTCAGGCATTGCTGGTTCCCTGAAAGTCTCTCTGTTGAATACAAGGGCAGAGGAGCCCTTAAGAATACAAAGTGAAAACCTTAGAGTAGGAAAAATTTCTCCTCTTTACTACCTGTCAAAACAGCTTAGAGAGAAAGGGTGAAGGGTTTTCTTAACCAAGATTCTTGAAGCCTCTCATTGACTGTGAGGTTAAAGGCTAGAGGAAGTGGTGGGCTCCATCTCCCTGTCCACCTAGCAGAAGCCTGGGCACACAAAACTGTACACCTGACCCATGTACCTCAAAGGGCCATCTACAAGAAAGCTCATCTTTCAGGCCATTCAGAAGTGAGGGGGAGAGAGCTCAGTCAAAAGCTCCGTCAGGAGACGCTCACCCGCTAGAACTCAAATAAGACTGACATATCGAATGCTGGTGAGGGTGTGGAGCTACTGGAACCTTTATGCTCCTCTTGGGGAAAAGGGAGACAGTCCAAACCCTTGGGAAGACTGTACTTTCTTAGTTAAACGTACATTAACCCAGCAACTCTACTCAGCTGTTTAATCTGCTCAACTTTAGAACTGGCTACAAATGACCACGAGTAAACAATACTAGGATCCACTTACGGATTAATGGAATTGATTCCCAAGGGGTCGTCTAGAGGCATGCCTGTGGAGGATTTCTTGTTTGTGTTGAGATGAAATACCTGTCCACTGTTGGTAGCACCAGTCCCTGGCTCAAATCCTGGACTCTCTAAACAGAGAAAGGGACCTGAGCTGCAGCTGGCATTCATTGCTCCCTTCTTTCTGATTGCAAATGTGATGTCTAGTTCCTGCCACCTTGACCTCCACACCATGATGGAAAATACCCTTGAGTTATAAGTCACAATAAACCTTCCTCTCTTAAGTTGCTTTTGTCAGAGTATTTTGTCACAGCAAGAAAAGAAACTAAGACAATCATCTTCTGTTATCTCTCACAAATTCCTAACTTAATATATTAATTACCTGCCTTGATCATCTGCCCTAAGAAACAAAATAAGCACTTGACTATCCTTAGGCGATTTTGAAGCCACGGGCTATTACTTACAGCTCCTGTCTAACTTCAGAAAGCATGGAACAAATTATACAGACTACAGCTGTTTGTGGTAGCCCAAGAGTTCCCAAAGGTTAGTGCTGTTCAAATCCTAGACAGATTGGGTATGGTGGCACACACCTTTAATCCCAGCACTCAGGAAATGGAGGCAAGTAGATCTCAGGCAAGTTCAAGGCTAGCCTGGTCTACATAGTGAGTTTCCAAGCAGCCAGGGGTATATAGTGAAACCCTGTCTCAAAACAAAAATAAAAACAAAACCAAAGAAACCTGGACAGGTTCTTGGCACTTGGGTTTTGCAAGGAGCTTTACTACTCTAGTCAAGGTTGTCTCATTACCCAGCAGTCCTCACTCACACAGGTACTTTAGGGAAATTTCCACAGTCACCAAGGCTTGAAGTCCACGGAATCCTCTGATAGGACAAAGAAGAAGTATTCATTCTCAGGGCACCCTGACACACAATTTGTAAAAGTTCTAAGAAAATGATACACATGATCTCGGTGATCACGCACACAGCATCTTTATAAAAAGAACACAGCTAGAAGCCAAGAGAAAGCTTGGTCAATAAAGTGCTTTCCAGACAAGCAGAAGATCCTGACTTTGATCCCCAGCACCCACCTGGTGGCATGTGTTTTTAGTCCAAGCACTGGGGAGACAGAGACAGGCAGATACTTGGGGCTCACTGACCAGTCCACCTAGTTGAATCATTGAGTCCCAAATTCAAGTGAGAGACACCCTGTCTCAAAAAGCAAGGTGGCTGATGTCTTGAGGAATGACACCCAAGGCTGACCTCTGGTCTCCGTACATGCTCACACATGTTAACACACACATAAGCATGCATAAGCATGTACATACACAAAAGAAGAACACATCTTTATATTACCTAAAACACAAAGATCATGTAGTCATACAATGTTCCCCTGGGATGCTCAGAGATTAGATCATGATCTTGGTACTAGTTCACACAGAAAGATCCAGATTCTTTGAGGAGACTGCTGACACTCTGTACATCAGCCCACAACAGCCAGGGCCTTTGCAGGAGCCCTATGACAACATTCTGACTTTCAGGACTTTGGACCTTGAAGTTTGGGGGCAACCCTTCCCTGGGGAGCCTCAGCCGTTTATGGCAAGAGAGGTCTGTGCTGTTGACATAAGGGGCACAGCCAGCATCACTAGCTCTGCAGACTCTTTCTCATGGGTAAAATTTCCTCGGTCTGGCCTCTTCAATGATACCACTTCACCTAACATGAAGCTGCAACTACCGGAAGTCACAGATAGGAGTCCTTTCATGTGCCAAGTTTATCTGTGGTGTATCAAACAGGTTTCTACAACCCCCTAAGATCCCAATCTGGACCAGTCCTCAACATTGTTATGCAATGGATTCATCTGGAAAGCAATTATCTGATACGTGTACACACACACACACACACACACCCCAGTGCTGGGGACCAAACCCAGGCCTCACATCTACTAGCCAATACTCCCAAGTCTGTACAAATAGAATCTGAAGGAAAATTACTTACAGTGTGACTACAGTCCAAAGAGGTCCTCAAATTATAGAGTTTTCTTTTATGTCTCCTAGATACTTTCTGATTGAGATATAATTCCACACCATAAAGTTTACCCTTGAATTTGAAAATATACACTTTCTGGGTTTCAGTATACCCACAGCTGTATAATCATCCTATCCTCTAATTACAGAACATTTTCATACCCTTAAAAAAGAAATCGACGTTGACTTTGACTTACTCTTCTGTAAGAGCCATTCCCTGCTCTCAGGTTGCTGACCCAGACGGCAGCAAGGCATCTAGGGTATTTTTGTATTGACCTGAAAGTTTAGCGGTAACTCAAGGTAAAAAGCAGGAGCACTGGCCAGAACAGATAAACTATCACCAGCTTCCAACATGTTTGAAAACTGGTGGGTAAAACACTCTCCAAAACAAGAGACACTCCAGAAAGAAACTCGGGAGCAACCTACAAAAGTATTGGCTTGCTTGGGATGTTTCGTAATAACACGCGGGATTCCTGGAAAAGCCGTGATTAAAAAGAAGAATCTGGCAACAAGGTCAGATGCCCTCTGCTCCAGCTTGCCCCAGCTACACTACTGCTCTGCCTCCTCTGAGCTGCAGTTCCCTCACTTGCAAACTTTGATGGCGCCTAGGATCATTACCAAGATACCATCTTTTAAAAATATATTTTATTTATTTATTATTTTTCTTTGGGTTTTCTTATGTATATGAGTGTATTGACTGCATGTAAGAACGCCCATGTCATGCAATGCCAACAACGGTGTTTTGATCCCCTGGAACTAGAATTACGGATGGTTGTTAGTCATCATGTGGGTGCTAAAAATCAAACCCAGGTCCTCTGCAAGAGCAGCCAGTGCTCTTAACTGCTGAGCCATCTCTCCAGCCCCTTAAGATGCCCTCTAACTCTGACAATCACAAGTGTAACAGATGTACATCTCTTAGGTGAAGAGCAAATGGACCTCTTTGCATAAAAAATAATTTAGCCAAGTCCACTGGAAATAATTCAAGAAGTAAATACAGAGGTAAAGCAGGGAGACCTTCCAATACGACTTTCCACAGGCTTCCGTTTCAAAGGCAGAGGCACCATAAGCATCTGTAAGACCCACCAAAGGCATGAGAAAAGGCATGATGGGAAATCAGCAGATAGCAGGTAAGCAGATGGGCAATATGAGTAAACAGAGACCATTTAGTGTTGACAGCTTTGGGGGATTTATAAGGCCTTCACTCAGGGCAAGGACATTCGAGGGCAAACCTCAGATTTCTGAGATGTCACTGGGCTGTCCGAGTAAGTGGACCACAGCGAACTGGTTTTAGTGGAACAGGTGGAAAGTAACATATTAAGGAAAGAATTCTAATTATCTATCGGAGACATGGGTTCAGACCTGGCATACACCACCCAGAAGCATTACACCCCCATGTCACTCTTGAAGTTTCTCGAGGAAACTCACTCAGGAGTCAGAAGAAAAACATAAAGCTGTCACTGCTCTGAGCTCAGTGTGAGAGCTGGAAGGGACAGACAAAAGGCCACTCCCACCTCTCTCATTGTGTATATATATATATATATATATATATATATATGAAAGATCATGAAGGCTTGGGTGGTGCGTTCTGCGTGAGTCGTCAAAAGTGTTTGGAGATTTTTGTGTATTTTTTTGGTTTGGTTTGAGAATAAAGTTTGAAAGGAGACACTCAGTGACAGAACCAAAGAAAGTTCCAGTCCTTCAAATCAATGCCCTTTACACCAAGCCATAGAAGCCTGACTAACGAAATGTGTGCTTTTGCCATGCCACACACAGGACTGTTTTATCACCCATGTCAGCTTCTGTAGTGGTTGGACTTTGGTTTGTCCCCTCTAAAACTCATGTTCAGGTCTATTCTTCCTTGTGAAGTAAAAAGAAGATAGAAACTTAACCCAACTGTGGTGAGAACTGGGGTTATCAGGAGATTCGCATAACTACATAAGGTAACAGAGGTGGGACCCCAGCCCCACCCCAAACCACAATTTAACATTGGTAGCTTTGTAAGAAGAGGAGAGAGACCAGAGAAAACACCTACAAACTCTTTGGGACTCTACTAGTACAACCATTCTGACAAAGAGGAAGATATTCTAAAACACTTCTAAGTTTAGGAGACGGCTACCCAGTCAGTAAAGTGCTTGCTATACATGCAGGAGGACCAGAGTTTGAGTCCCAGAACTCATCTAAAAAAGCTAGGCATGGTAGTACCCACTTGTAATCCTAGCCCTGGGGAGGAAGAGACAGATCTATCCTTGGGGCTTGCTGGTCAGCTAGCCTAGACCAATCAGAAAACCCCAGGCCACTGAGAGACCCTGTCTCAAGAAACAAAATACAAAGTAGGAAAGAGAGAGAGAGAGAGAGAGAGACAGAGAGAGAGAGAGAGAGAGAGAGAACTGTGCCCCCTCTTTGGCTATCAGACTACGGAAACGATGGTCTACCCAAGGAACTAGAATTTCCCAAGAAATCTCACGCTGTCAGAAAGAAAGGCTGAAACCTGGTACCAGTAAGCAAAGGAGCTTGTCTCCCAGGAAGAGGTTCAGGCAATTTATCAGACCACCTTGTAGAAAAGACTGGTACCAAACAATGATGATGGGAGGGACCACACCTTGACCAGGTCTGCTTAAATATGCACACCTCTTGTCCTCTATTTAAGCCTGAGCCTCATGTTAAGACACCACAGATGGACTTGGAAGGGAGTTTGTTTGTTCCTCTCCCCAATATGGTCATGTTGCATAAATCTCCTTTCTCTGCTTTTCACTGTTACTCACTCAGTTCTTTGGTCTACTGAGGACCTACAAACTAACCTAGCTACTAACAAACCTAGCTTGTTATGGCTCTAGGGCCCAGGTTCTGACCCTAACAACTCCAATAACCCAGCAAGAAAGCCTCACCAGATGTGACCTGTGACCTTAGACTATAACTAGAAGCCAAAATAAGCCTATTTTCTTTGTAATTCTCCCAATCTGTTGTATTGTGTTATTAGCAACAACAACAAAATATCGACTAAGACTTCAAAACCAAAGACTTCAAAGCAAAAGATAAATAAAATAGCACGACAGAACAAAACATTTGGGGGAATTCCTAAATCTGAAAAAAGAACTTTGGAGTAACTGAAGCAAAACCAGTAAAGATGCTCAGAAATCCAACTTCTCTACTCCAGAATGAAGAGACCTAGTGACATAGGATTTTAGAAATGATAGTATAATGATGTTAGAAAGGCCAGTGAGATGGCCCCAGCACTGTGGCACCAAGTCTAATGACCTGAATTTCATCCCCAAACCTCCATGGTAGAAGATAAGAACCACCTTCCACAGTTGTCCTCTGATCTCCATTTGCATGCTAAAACATATACGCAGGTGGGTGCGCATGTGTGATCGCACACACACACACATACACACACCCATAGAGAACTAAAATAATGAAAATAAATCTTATTGAAAAAGAAAGCAAACAACAAATGCTGGTGAGAGTGCAGGGGAAAGAGAAGCCTTGTATAATACTGGTGGAAGTGTTCATTAGTGCAGCCATCGAGATCAGTAAGGGGATTCCCACAAAACAGAGCTACCATACAATTCAACTGTACCACTCCTGGGTGTGTACTAAGGAATCCAAGTCATACACGCACTTGCTATTCATGCTTACTGCAACCCTATTCACAGTCAGGCTAAATGTCCATCAATAGAAGAATGAAGAATCAATCTCTCTCTCCCCCACCCCCTGTCTCTCCTCTCCCTCTCTCCTCTCTCTCTCATACACACACACACACACACACATACACACACACACACACACACACGTGAGCTTTATTCCACCTTAAAAGAAAATAAAGGGTCTGGAGAAATGGCTCAGTGGTTAAGAGCACAGGCTGTTCTTGCAGAAGACCTGGGTTCAGTTTCTCAAACACCCACATGGCAGCTAACAACCATCCATAACTCCAGTTCCGGGGATCTGATGCCCTCTTCTGGCCTCCCAAGGGACTGCACAACACGGGAGCACTTACATACAGACAAAACACCCATGCACATAAAATTAATTAATCAAAATAAAATTATAACAAATGGATCATCATATTAAGTGAAATAAGCCTACTACGAAAGATAACTACTGATCTTTTCTCTCATATGTAGAATCCAGACTTCAAAATATATCAATTTACCTGTATGACATGAAAGTAGAAGGACACCAATTTGGGAGAAGGAAAGAGACCAGCGGGAAGGGTGGGGACTAAGAGGGAGTGGGAGGTTAAGGAAGGAGTCTGGGGATAAGAGAGAGTGGGGGACAAGCGGGGGGGGTGCTGAGGGAATAAGAGGGTAAGGTAACAGGAGGAGGCACTGGGGTGATACGGGAGTAAAGGACAACGAAATGCATCTAGAAAATGATACAATCGAGTCTAGTATCTTATAGGTAAGTTTACATTTTTCAAAGTTCAAAAAATAAAAGTGTTTTTTTGTTTTTTTTTTAACTGAAGCAAGGATAAGAATGGCTTCCTGGGCAGTAAATCCAGCATGGGATATTTCGTTTCACGTTTAGCCATGTCAGGGATAACCCAGGGCCTGTGCATGCTAGGCAAGGGATCGACCCCTGCCGAGTCCCCCATCCTCAGTTTCAAGGCTGTGAGCCATTCATTTCCTCAGACTCCTACAGGGTGACTTCAGAGAAAGCGGCAGCCTCTGTGGTGAACAACGAACACAGGCAGACACTAGGCGGCTTACCTGTGGGATGAGATGCAAAAGCCAGGAGCACCACACTGAAAACACAAACCACAGAAAAGAAATCAGAAAGCTTCTCAAGAACTCAGGCTCAAAAAACTACATTAAAACACACATTTCCATCCAATTTTACCTCGTAAGATCTGAGCTTGCCCGAAAGAAAAGTGTCTGTATTGACTAGTATATGTAAATTGGTATAGTTAGACTGAACCCAGATCCTCAGAGGGTGAGACTCTTTTAGAATGGCTTCTGTTTTGGCAAGTGGCCTCATGCTGGGCTGATGAAGGTCTCATGTCTCTGTGTAGGTGCTACTTCTCCTGGCCCTGGCTGACTTTATTATCATGTCATCTAATTTACAAAGATTATTTGAAAGCTAAACAAGGCACACTCCAAATTACAAATAGGGTGGGATCTAAAGGCTAGCTGTTGAATGAGTTAAGGATATTTCTCTCATAAGAGGAACTGTGTAAAAGGTAGTTAAATTTCCAACTGGTCCACAGACAGATCCGTCTATTCACTGGGTGGATGAGAATGACCCAGACCAATGTTCAATAGACATCAAGAAGCAGGGGATGAGAAGGAGGTGTGCTCCACTTGGCCACCGCACCCTTCTCTCTCTCTTGAAACTTCTCCACCTCCCCACACTCCTAAGTGTTCCAAGAAGCCCGGCTGCAGAGGGCTGAATCCTCACCTTCCTCAGCCTCTTCTAGAAAAACTCCATGCCATGTAGGTAAGTGACCTAGTTACAAGGTAGGAATAGAATTTTCTATCCAAATATAGGAGCGGGGTTTCCAAGGACAAGAAGGATTTCCCTGGTTCTCCACCATGGCTGAACATCACAATAGTGCAACATCCTGCCTTAAATCAATTATCCTAGTGATGGACCCGATGGCTCTAAGGGCATTGAGACTGAGACCAGGGGAGAGAATCTACAGTGGGTGGTGGTGTCCCTGGCAGTGGGAAGACAGACATGAGCAGAAACCACTGGCAGACCTTCAGTCCTGCCCTATACTCAAGATTACCTCCCTAAGCCCTTCTGGCTTCCCAGGCTCTTCCTCTACTCTTCCTTCAAGGGACAGGGGTTGAACCTCGAGCCTCAAGCATGCTAGTCATGCACTCTGACAATGAGCTATGTCTCCAGTTCTATTTTTATTTTTCCTTTTTAGAAAAGATACTCAGAAAAGCAGAGGTGGGAGGAGAGAAGGTTTGTGGTGTTTTAAAGGAGAATGTCCTCAATAGGTTCCAAGTATTTGGACAGTTTGTTCCCAGTTGTTGGTGTTGCTTGGGGAGATCCTAGGAGGTGTGGCCTTGCTAGAGGAAGCACTACCTGGGAGCAGGATTTAAGCACTCTTAAGCCTCACAGGATTTCCTGTCTCCCCTGCTTCCTGTGTGGCTTGAGGATGCGATACCCCGACTTTTGCTCCAGCCACCTCCTGCTGCCATGCCACCCGGCCATTACAGACTCTAACCCCCTGAACTGAGAGCCAAAGAAACTCTTCCTTTGATAAGTCGTCATGATGTCTTATCACAACAACAGAAAACTAACCAAACTAATACAAGGTTCATGAGAAAAGGCAGGGAAAAGAGACCAGTGTCCCATTACTCAGAACCTGTAAGTTTGTTTGTAGACAGGGTTTACATGTGATTGTAAAAAAATCCACACACTACATGAGACTGCACGCCTGGCAATGATTAGCCTTTGTCTTTTTTTACCACGCATCTTGTGTTAACTGGCCTGGATCCTCTTTTCTTAACAACTTCGGGAGCAGACAGTATTGCTCCCATGGCAGATAGAGGGTCTTTTCCACCCCCTCAATCTCCTGGGACCTGCCATGGCACCCCAAATTCTACCATTAGGATCACTCTAAAGGGTGATTCTAGATATTCAGTGGGAGAAACGAGGAGCTAACTCTAACCCTATTGGGACTTCACAGACATGTGAAGTCTACTCTTAATATCTGCACTGAGACCTTCTTGGGGGGACAGAATTGGATTTTATTCATCTTTGGATCCCAAACATTCAGGCATACAGCAGACAATCAACATGGGTTCTAATAGACTCAATCATCCCTACATGTACCTGTGGTAGGAATATGTCTGAAGAAAAATAGAACTTGAAACCTCCTATGAGTCTCAGGTTATAAATTGCATGTAAACTCTAAAGAGGAAAATGTGCTAGTATAAAAATTATGCTAATATAGCATGCCTGGTTAATAGCAGAACTTTTATAAACTCATTCATTAAATATTTACTGAGTACCATTTGACCCAGTTATACCACTCCTTGGTATACACCCAAAAGACACATCCTACTGCTGAGATACTTATACATCCATGTTTGTTTCTCTTCATGAAAAATCAAGCAGACAAAAATCCATCAGAGAACTGGGAAATGGGCAGCAGACTCCAATCTTAACTGAAGAATTAGTGGCAGCTGATTACTGCTGGGTGAGGAAGAGTCAATCTTCTTAAAGCGAGGGACTCTGCATAGGTTGACTAGACCTCAGTAGATGAACTTGCACTAAGAAACATCTGGGAACACTAATGTGACACAATAGGCCTTAATAAAAATGGCAGAATGTATAGATTCCAGTTAGGGAGGATGCCTATTGGAAGGTGCCAGTGGAGAAGGGCATATAGACTAAGATGTTCTATATGAAATACACAAAAGTTCAATTAAAAATTACAAAGTAATAAGATACTTAAAAAAAGAAGTGGCATCCCTCTACCTAGAAGGGTATTATTTCCAAATCTCCTCAATTCTTTGAGGGAAATTTCTCCCTATAGGTGAAAAAATGTTTTACGACACATTTTTGATGAATATGTATTAAGTAACTTCATTCTCTCATTCACCCGTTCATTGATTCCCACATCCCTGAAGATTTTTTTTTTGGTAACTGTTTTGTACATTCATGTACCTCACATTTCAAGAACAATGCATTGGATATTATCTCAATGATTGTCTCAATCAATAGTTGCTGACTTTATTCACTCCTTTGGACCCTGAAGACAATTAATAGAAAACATACAAAGTGTCTGCTCATGAGGGACTTTTGTTCAGTGATCCTGGACTTTAATGATGTTCAATGATCAGTGTCCTGGATTTTAAAATAGTCAAAAGAAAAAACATATTGTCTGCAAACAACTTCAGACTATATAAAGACAACTGGCTGGGTATAACCATAAGAGCCAGGAAAGTAGAAAGTAACTACAAGGGAAAGAGAAAGGAGGAGCTCAAGAGAGAGGGGTAGAAGGAAACAAAAGATACAAAGGGGAAAATGGGAGGTACTTTAACTGGGGGGAGGAGGGCTACACAGAGGCAGAGACAGGAGAGAGAAAGAATACATAAGAACTGTGAACAGTCAAAGGGAAATGCAGTATTTAATAAGCCTACTGAAAAATACACATATAATATAAATGTGACTGCACGTGTATAGCTGCTAGATATATAAGAAAAAGCTCATTGTCAGGCACGGGAAACCTCCCTTTGATTTTTTGGCCATGGTAGTCCAAAAGACTCACAAAATAATACAAGCTATTGTCATAGCCCTTGATTGCCTTCTGGAACTTGAAGATAAGACTCTTTTGGTGAAGAAACAACATACTTTGGACAGAGGATTTGGAACGAATGAGCTAGAACTGACCAGGAAGCTTCCTCCCTGCAACAGAAATACTATTTGAGCTGTTGAGGGAGAAAACCAACCAACAATCCTACCCAGCTGTAAAGTCTACGAACCACAACAATAACAAACCCAGCAAATTTTATCTACTGGTGTAGTAGTGGTACTTTTATCTTGGGGCTTAGCAACAGCTGTCTGATTGGACTTAAAATCCACTCAATGTGAAGGAAGTCATGCGTGGTACTATAAACATAGCTAAGTATACACAGCTGGAGACAGTGTAGACCCTAGAGAAGAATCTACTTCTGTCATTTTCTTAGACTAATATAATTTCTCACTATATTGTAAATACGTCCCCTTATATTTATAGACAAATGTACCTCTCGTCACTCATCAAAGCCTCTTTCTGAAACAAATGGAAACTATTACAAAGTTCCACAACTGTTTAAATGTAGAAAATAAATGACTGAGGTGCCCACCCTAAGTGATACACCTACAATGTCACCTCTACATGTAAGGCTAAGGGACTTTATAGAAGAGAAGGTGGAAAGAATGTCAGAGACGGAGGGACAAGACACCTGCTGGTGGTTAATGCATTCCAGACATGACCGGGAAGCTGCACCAATGAAATCTCCACAGTGGAGGAGTCTGATGGACAACTATAAACACAGGTACATATGAGCACCACTTAATGGACTCAGAGCATTATATATATACATATATATTTATGAATGCATATATGTACATGCAACAATAATAATCAAAGAGGATAAGAAATTTAGAAGGAGCTGGGGGATACAGGAGGAGTTGGTGGGAGGAACAGAAACACTGCAAAGATAATACTCATGTATGAAAGTCACACAAAAAAATTAACTTTCTCACCAGTGAAGCTTCCTCACAAAACAAAGTGCAATGCACACAGTAGGCCACAACTGGCTAAGTTTTAGAGAATAAGATGGCAGAATGTGTGTCTCTGGACAGGACTTCTATATTAACCCTTGGCAGCCACGGGGACCTAAATGGATTGTCACAGAAGTGAAAAAGGACCAGAGGACTTGTGTGCTTGTGTGGTTTCTTTACTTTTATTTCTTCATTCTTATTGTTTCACCCACACACAAGTGCCAAAAGCACAGGCACCTCTGCTTTACACTCACACTCAGAGCTGCAGCTGACTGTGCACAGAACAGTGAGCCATAGCAGAGGCTGGAGTACAGCAGTTTAGTCAAATGTAATGAGGAGGATAACCATATCACCATCGTATACCTTCTTGGGAGATCAAAGTGTGTCTTGAGAAACTAGGGGTACCAGCATTCCACATTCCAGCGAGCATACCTTGCATAAACTTTCTGAGACACATATTTCCAAATATACATGCTCAAGATTCAGCTTAATTAACCAAGCATATTTTTAAAGTCATGGGAACACTATTTCTCATTCCCTTCAAAACCTCACCCACCCACAGCTCAGGGACCATTGTGGAAGAGGGGACAGAAAGACTGTAAGAGCCAGGATTGGTGCATGAACATAAGAAAACAAAGGCTTTCAGGTCACTGGGAACTTGCTCATATGAACTGGCAGCAATGTTGACAACATGCACAAGACCATGATGACTCAATCAGACAAAACCCAGCATAGAACGAGGGAAATGTGCAGCAGGCTCCAACCCTAACCAAAGAATTATTGGCAACTGATTACTGCTTGGTGAGGGAGAGTAGATCTTTAAGGGAGTGACTGTAGATAGGCTGACTAGACTCCAGTGGATGAACTTATATTCAGGATCATCTGGGTACAAATGCTTACCAGAGAGGACTTAGCATATATGACAGAATGCATGAAACCCAGGGAGGGAGGGCTGTGGGGGAGCATAGATGAGAAAAGGGGTCTAAATTTGAATAAAATTTATTACATGAAATGCATAAAAACTCAATAAAATATTTTCAAATTAACTTTCAGGTATTAACTTTATTGTTGCAAAAGCAGTTTTATTTGAATTTCTTAATTATTATAGATATTACCTATTTGTAAAAGTTTTTTTTTAAAGAATTGTTAAAAATATTGAGGGTGAAAACCAATTCTCTACTCCAGTATGCAGTGCTCCGGGCTGACCCAAACAGGGACAGTTCATGAATCTGAGCAGACTGCAGGTTTCTGGTTGCTGATTCCCTCAGCGTCAAGCAGTAATGGCCAGTTGAATAGTGGTCCTCATTCACAAATCTTCATCAATTACAGAAGAAAAAAAATCAGGACAGTGAGTCATGGCTTGAATGGAATGTGCCACAGCCTTAGCCAGGAAGTCAGGAGCCCCAGATATCCTCACACCAGGTAGATGGGGAGAGGGCAGAATAGAGAGCTGAGGCCACAGCGGCTCGTCTCTCCATGTTGCTGTTCCTTTGCTGCATGGCAAGTATCTTCTGGGCAGAACTGCCTACTCTGGCCTAATGTCTGAGAAACAGTTGTACTGTCAGTGCTGGCATCAAACCCAAGACCTTGTGCATGCAAGGGGATTACTGCTGAGTTCTAGCCCTTGGAAACACTTTTAAGCACCAAGAACCATTTGTATTTTTGGGAAAGTTGCTTAAAAGCCAGCTACTAGCTAGAGTTTAGACAGGCAGATCCCAGCGGTTTGCTAGTCAGTCAACATAGCAGTAACCACAAGCTTCAGGTTCAGGGAGAGAGCCTGTCTCAAAAAATAAGGTAGGGAGCAATAGAGGAAGACACCTGAAGTTGACCTCTGGCCTCCACATGTATAAGCACAGGTGAGAACATATGCACATTCACATACACTGCAGGCACAGAAGAGCCAGCTAGTCAGAGCAGAGTAAAACTGATGGTTTTCTGCTGAGTACAACCTACAGCCATGCTTAGGATGAATCATGCATTCCAAAAAATGTTTTAGGGCTTAGAAAGATGGCCGAGTGGTTAAGAGGGTATAGCGCTCTTGTAAGGGACCTGAGTTCTGCTGCCAGCGCCCAGGTCAAACAGCTCACAAACACCTGTAATGGCAGCTTCGGGGGATCTGATGCCTTCTTCTGGCTTCCACAGACACTTTCGCTCATATGTATGCATGCACATGCACACACATGTACATGCACACACACACAATTAAAAGTAAAATAAAAAGGGTGTTTTAATAATATACTAAGATATTTATAAGCTTCCTCTGAAAATGGAGACTATAGCCAATGTTGAATTTTTAAGACAAGTAACTTCTTTGGAAATCAGAACCAACATCTCTGTCCCTCCTCCTTACTGAAAGTC
Source organism: Eospalax fontanierii (assembly GCA_035773235.1). Taxonomy (NCBI): domain Eukaryota; kingdom Metazoa; phylum Chordata; class Mammalia; order Rodentia; family Spalacidae; genus Eospalax; species Eospalax fontanierii. The sequence goes on from CM069538.1 coordinate 62,560,981, forward strand.
ACTGGGTTAGGCACACTAGGGTCCCAGCAGCACTTTCTTATTCAGATTCTTGTGGTACACAGGTTAAGGCTATGGATACCCAAGCACAGTTCCTACCCAGCTAATTCATGTAGTGAGCTGGCCCATGCTCTGCTTGGCTGGGGCAAAGGTACACACAGGCATCCATATACATACGTAAAAATTATAAATTAACCCTCAAACTTAACCACCTACCTAAACAAATGTATTTTAAAATACCCTGAAGTCTACATGAAAATACTGAATTCTCAAAGTATGCTGAGCATCCCATCAGAGGGATCCAGCCTCTGGCCTGATAGGCCAGCCTACATTTCTATCCACTCCCTGTAACAACTTTGACACCCTGTAGGCATAGGAATGAGTTAGGAAGACAGACATAGGGAGGCCCTGAAAGCCAAGCGCAGGACCACTTGGGTAAGGGACCCAGGGTGCAGACTAGAAGTGAGGATGTGGGCACTGGAATAAATATCCCTTATCCTACAGTAAGGGGTACAGTCCTCTGAAGTTCGTGGGCAGTACTGCTGCCCCGAGGGCAGGACTGCTATTTTGATTCCTCAGATTTTTATCAAGTCAAAATTATTTAACTTGCTTTCCTGGCAGGCCCACTTGCTTAAAACTCTCTAATTAAAATGTTGGAATGGGGCTGGGGAGATGGTTCAGCAGTTAAGAACACTTGCTGTTCTTCCAGAGGATCCAGGTTCGAATACTAGCACCCACATCATGGCTGACAATAGTCTGTGACTTTAGTTCTGGGGGATCTGATGCCCTCTTCTGGCCTCTGCTGGCACTGCACGACATGGGTACACATATACACACAGGCAATACACTCATACACGTAAAATAAAATAAAATCAATAAATATTTTCCAAAATATTGTTAGAAAATAAAACTTCAGTTCTAGGTAAGATATGCATTATTCTTGAAAAACATAAATTTTATCTTACCTAAATATATAATTTAAATACTGCTGGTCAATGTCACTGTGGAATGAGAGAAAAAAAGATAAACATGAAATTATGAAAAGGAATTTTTAAATCTATAAACGGCCATCCTCTAAGTTACTATTTCCATGGATTATCAATAGGAGGAAGAGTACTTTATATTCCTGATCAATTCCTGATATTTAACCTGAAATAACTTTTTATAATTCCATAATTTTAAAAAACTTTTAAATCTCCACAGGATAATTTTACTATGGTTTCTTTTCTTGTTATCTTGGACATAAAAATATTTCTAGCACTGAAAGAACAAAATTATTAGATGAAGTCATTAATTCAACAGTTCATATCAATACAATAACTAAAAAGCTCAAAAGAGAATAAAAATTTGAAGACAAAATTTAAAAAGGATATTTCCACTTAATTCAATTTCTCTCTCTCTCAAAATAAGAAAATTAAAAAAACAGAAAAGATCACACATTCCCACTAAAGAGTTTGAATTTCCAGTATGATTCTTTGTTTCTCTTGAGACAGACTGAAAATTTGTTTGACAGTATTATGTCCTGTTTCTTTCAGTCTCTTACCTTGGCAATATTCTAGAAGTGAATGAGAAAGACTTCAAGGCCAGGTCAGTGCCTGATTGTCTGTCACTCCAAAAACATATTTTCCAAGTGTTCAGTGAATGTACTGAGCAAGGGGGAAATGATATGCATAGATTCTCATATTCATATGTGCACAATATGTTCTGGAAAACACTGGTTTTGACTGCTTAAATATCCACTGTTGGAGCAGTGGACACAGGAAAGCAATCTGAGTTTTATATTCCCATGAAATTCCAGTATTAAAAAAATGAGTATTGAATCAGATTTTAGCTATGGTTTAGAATATTTTGACATTTTACCAGATATATATCTTAGCTATTTTTTATGTTTTGGTGGGATTTTTTGTTTGTTTGGACATAGTCTAACTCTACAGCCCAAGCTGGCCTGAAATTCATTATGTAGCACAGGTTGGCTCTGATTTGGGGGCAATCCTCCTGTCTTAGCCTAGAAAGTACTGGGATTACAGGCGTGAATCAACATGTCTGGTTCTTGGTATATTTTTAAATTTTTTATATTCAAAAACTGACGTCAATTTTTTCAGCACCTCTTTTTTTTTTTCTAACTATAGCCTCATCTGATCTAAAATTATTTTGGCAAGAGCACAGTATCTACACACATGTATTTAAGTGAGCCCTGTAGAGAAATACTCATAGGCAGTTTAAAATGGCTTCTTAAGGGCCAGGAAAATAGCTTGGTGCGTAAAGACAGCTCAGTTGTCAGCTCACTGCCTGACCAGGCCTATCACCCGGAGTTTGAACCTCCGGATCCACGTGATGGAAGGAGAGAACTGACTCCAGTTGCGTGTTAAAAGCACAAGTTGTTTAGGTCTGGATACTAGGCAAATTTTACAGTTTAACATTTACATTTGAAGGGAAGAGAATTCATGCCTTGCACTCATCGCAGGAAGAGGGTAGTGCAACCAAGGTGCACATCCACAGTCGCTCTGCTGGAATGCTATCCTGGGTAAAGCGTCCAATAGTTCCCTGTTTCCCAGTTTTAATTAGCAGCAAATGGACCAAGAGGAGAGGATAACATTAGGACCTCCAGAAAGTCTACACTATAACATACAAATACTATAGTAGTATTGTCCTATTAAGGTAACTTGTAAATGTAAATGGGAATTCTTACTCTACAGAAGGGACCAAAAGAGATAATACAAAGGCATTTACTAAAAAGAACATGAATCTTAACTCACATATAACTGTTCTTTCAACCAGACCTCAACATTTACATTTTTTCTTCAGTGCTGGAGAGTGAACCTAGGGCCTCAAGCATACTAGGCCAGTATTCTGACACTGAGCTATATCCCCAGCCCTGAACATTTTCATTTAAAATGAACCAATAAATCATAATTCTGATGGTGATATATGCCTGTAATCCCAGTGCTTAGGAGGCTAAAGCAGTAAGATCATAGGTTCAAGGACATCCTGAGCTATGACATGAGTTCCAGAATAGCCTGAGCTACTTAGCCAGACCTTATCTCAAACACCAAAATAAACAAAATCATAAGAAATAAATAGGGGGAGGGGACCTAAACATCATCAAACAACATTGTATGAAATTGTAAAAATTTCAATCAAAAAATAAATCACAATTCTGTATTACTTTTAAGATTATTTTGTTTAAAAATGACACATTTCACTGGGCATGGTGGTGATGCATGCATTTAATCCCAGCATTCAGGAGGCAGAGGCAGGTGGACCTCTGAGACTGAGGCTAACCTGGTCTATAGAGCAAGTGCCAAGCCAGGTGGGACTACAGGGAAACCCTGTCTCAAGAAAGAAAAAAAAAAAAAAAAAAAAAAATTCGAGACACAAGTATATTTTTACTTCCAGACAGTTCATCCAGGTAGGGAAGAACTAAACCACAGAGTAGTTTTATTAAATGGTGAGTCGAGTTTTAATGGCAAAGTTCACAGTAGCAATGGGCATACAACAACTGCCAAAGAAGCTGTAACTAGAGTCTCAACTGTTTCCCTCGATGGACTGAGCTTCATTTTTAACAGGAAGTTCTGACACATCCTCCCCTGCACCTCCCAGGCACACACTGGCCACTCTCAAAGGAGTGTCAGTTATCAACTAGATCAAGTATCTTGGGTCATAAGAATTACTGGCTTCCAGGGACACCATGCTCAGTGGATAAATATCCAGGACCAGTGGGATGGCTCAGGAGGTAAAGAAGCATTTGCCAGGTAAAGTATAAGGATCTGATTTTGATGCCTGGGATCCATGGTGGATGGACAGAACACATGTACTGAGGCATCTGCATACCCACATCATAGACACACACTCAAATAATAATTAAAAATATTTTTTAAAAATCCAGGACACCCCAATAAAATTGAATTTCAGCTAAATGGTAATGTCTTAGTGTATACTCCAATTCACATGATTACTCAACTAAAATAATTACTTGTTGTCTATAACCTCAAAATTAACTGGGCATATTGTATATGCTGTTGTCTCCTTTTGTTTTGTTGAGATACAGTTTCACTGTAGCCCAGTTTGGCCTTGAACTCTCTCAGGGACTGGAGTTCTAGAATCAATTACAGGTATGCACAGTAGAACCTGGCTATCAGCATTCATTGCAAAAACACTTCGAAGAACAAAAGGCCTCTACCTAGTGAAAGTCACAGGGGCATGACCCTCATTCAGGAGGCACCCCAGGCCTAGAGCCTCCAGGCATCACCATCATCCGAGAGCCAGCTAGCTGGGCTCACTGGAAGCCAGAATTCTTTTCTTTTTCATTTCCTTTCATCAAGGCCATTTCACTGACTACCTGTAACAAGACTGACAAGTGGGGAGACTTCTGGATATAAACCAAGTTAGAAAGGGGTAGGGAGACAAGAAGCCAGGCGCTGCCCTTCTGAGCTGCTGTTACATCCCAGCTGGGGCCCAGGAGGGCAGGTCACAGGCATTTCATTAAATCCTCATCTAAACGGTCACCCCTGAGACTTCCACGCCACTGCACACGGTGCTGAAGGCTGATCCTGCACAGGGGGCAATGGGCCTACAGGGTAAGTGGCCTAAGCAGCGGTATGTGAAGGCTGTTTGCTAATCTAGCTGCAGAGTCTCTGGTTAGATGGAAAATTTTTATGATGCGTGGGTCTCATCTGTTTAAGCAGTCAACTCACCTAGCATTTAAAGCTTACCTTAGCGTGCTTTGCTTCTGCGACTTCTGGAGTATTTTGTAACCCCCTAGAAACGAAGCGATGTGGTCACTGGTACATTCTTTTAAGAGCTGCCTACACTTTCTGGGACGTGGAAAATTCATAGGAAGAAGGGCCCACCCGCCCTCAGCTGTGGGTCCCCTTTTCCCTATGAGGGAACATTATACACACTGACAGAAGGAGATGGACAGTGGGTGGCAAAGATTCTAATTCCATCATCCTCCATGATAATCCTGGAGGATTATCCATGATTACCCTTCCTGTAACCATCAGTTAGTGCTCGACCAGGAATGCTTCACAGTCAGCGGGCGATGCCAACAGGGAATCTTATTTCCTTTCCTGATACACGTGGAAAAGAGAAACCTCGGGGATTTCTGATTTTCTAAAGAGATGGGCTGAAATAAAATCAAATGGTCTTTTTATTTCACCTTTTTGGGCTTTCATATGCTACAATAAGAATTTTGGGCATGACCTTCTGAGTGCCCACCCACCCTTTTTAGGTTAGACCAACCAGCAATCCAAGTAAAACCCAAGCCATTGCGTCTTGTCACAAAAGGGAGAACTCTATTGGAAATGGAAATACTTGAGGAAAACTCCAAAATAGAAAAAAAAAATACAGAAAGTGTCCATTTAGGTTTCATCATAATGCCAAGGATTTAATTTTATTATCGTCCAGGATCGTGCAAAAGTGAATACACAAGTCAGGCGTGATGGCACATGCCTTTGATCCCAGCACTCAGGAGGCAGAGGTACGCAGATCTCTGAGATCGAGCCCTGCTTTGTCTATACAGTAAGTTCCAGGCCAGCTGGGTCTACAAGGAGGCCCTGTCTTAATAAAAACAAACAACAAGAAAGTGGATACAAAGTAAAAGTTAAAACTATTTAAACAGCTTTTAAAACTTACCTACACAAAAGAAGTGAATTACAGCCCAAAAATATCCATCTGGATCAAACTGTAATACAGGATTTAAAAGGAAAAAAAATGACTAAGCACAGACAAAAGGATTTTGTGCAGCAATTAGAAACTAGTCATGAACACAGAGCCAAGCAAAGGCTCCAAAGGGGCCTTGAGTCAGTTCCTCATTCCCAGGCAGGGGCTCAAAGCATCTTCCTGAGTCCTCCAGTACCGCATTCCCCACACTGCCCCCATGGTGTTCAAACCTAAACTCATGACCTCCAAAGACCCTCGTGACAAGCCCTAGTCAACCCCGCAGTCACATCTACAGTCTTCCAACTCAAAGGAGGGCCTGCGTTTTCCCCAGCGTAGATGCCTCCCCTGCAACTCAGGCAAGGGGGCCTCTCCCTATGTATGTGCGTATTTATTTCTGTAATGCTGGAGGGTGGAATCCGGGGTCTTCAGGGTAGGCCAGCTCTCCCACGAGCTCCACCCGTAGCTCCGGCTCCTTCCTCTTTACTGTTGTCCACAGGACGTGATGTCATCTAACCCACTCCCAAATTCCTCACTCTGTGTCCCCCCCACTAAACTGTAAGGCAGACAGGGCAGGGATTAGAACCAAGTAGACACATAGTAGGTGATCAATAAAGTTAACGCCCTGAATATCCATGACCTACCCTTGATTTTTGCTTGGCCTGCTTGCTTTTCCTAGTTAACGCCTCCTAGTTCTTCCATATTTGGGTCCAGAAAGCAGAGTTGGGCCCCGGCAGCACAAAGATCTGTGTTAATTCTCCACGTCTCCATTCGAGGACCACCTCTATGCCACGCTATTCTTCAGTTATGGAATGGACACATAATAGTCCCTGCCCTTTCAAAAGTGTTGCAAGACTTTTTTTCCTCCGTCTCTCTTCGTGTGTGTGTGTGTGTGTGTGTATACAGGTGCACAAACCCATGCACACACATGTGGATGGCAGAGGTTGACTTTGGATGACTTTCTCTATTGGTTCCCTACTTTGTTTTTTGAGACAGTGTCTCTCCCAGAACCTAGAGCTCACTAGTTGGTGAGGAGTCCCTGGGATCCTCCTGGCTCGGCCTCCAGGCACTAGGACTACAGGCCTGCACACCACTACTGCACATGGGCACTGGGAATCTGAACTCAGAGCCTCAAGTATGTACCCACGGAGCCATCTCCCCAGCCCGGCCGCAAGACTTGGACTCCGGCAGGGTGCACACCCGCGGCCCAGGGCAGGCTCCCTACCACCGTTAGCTGCGCCTATTTCCAGGGTCTCCACTGCGGCCCAGAATTCACGTCTCCTCATGTCCAGACACAGCCCTGGCCTCCTTGTGTTATAAAGATCAGTCGCTTTATCTGTTTCTTTCCTCTTTGCCCTAAATGGACTCCAACTTCTGCTAGGGCTGACTAATCTCTGTACCCTGGGAGCCTGACTCAGTGCCAGATACTTGAGGACTTAAGAATGACTGGAGAGATGGCTCCCTGATTAAAAGTGCATACTACTCTTACAGAGGACCCCAGTTCAGTTCCTAGCACCCAACTTGAGTGGCTCACAACCACCTGTAACTCCAGTTCCAGGTGATCCAGTACCTCTTCTGGTCTCCAGGGATACCTGCACTCACATGTGAACATACACACACACACACACACACACACACACACACACACACACAATTGAAAATAAAATGAATCTTAAAAAAAATGCTAGGGGAGAAAGGAAGAAAGGTGAAAGAGAAAAACTTAGCAGTGAGTTAGCCGACTGACTACTGGGAGGTGAAAAGGACCCTCAGTGTCTAGGGTAAACCTGACGTGGGCATCGGATGACAGAGTAAAAACCACTGCAGAAGAAAAGGTCCTGGGGATGGGAGGGAACACCAGTTTGACTCAGTGCTGGTGGCTGGGGTGACTTAGGTACGGGATCACAGGTTCCCAAAGCACTCACAGGAGGCAGAGTGCATGCCCCAGGAGCCAGAGCTCTAACGCCTGGAGAAATAGTATGACTGGGCCAAAAGGCAGCTTGCCTTATTATTTTTGAATGTCTTTGTTAGGCCAGGCTATCCTGATTCTAAAATGAAAGAAGTGGAAAGGCTGCACATCTGCGTGGGCCTCAGAAAGCCAAAGAGTCATTGAAGGCGCAGTGAGTTCACGTGGACTTACCTGAGAGTCGTTGAAGAGAAGGCACCCTGCAGCGGCCAAGAGGAAGAGAGCACTGTGGACAGGTAGATAGAACAGGTCACGTCAACTTCCAGCACCAAATCACACCCCACAGAGGCTGTGGAAACGCAGCCACCAGAATCCACAGGTGAACCTGGGAGACCCACCCAGCTCCCCATTAGCCTACGAGAACCCCACCACCCACATCTCTCTCGTTTATGTGCTCTGCTCACAGCCAGGAATTTCCTTCTCTGTGGCATTTTCTTCTCAGCTGATTGGCTCTTCAAGCCTAACATTGGCAGAACACCTGAAAACCAGAGCTGGCTCACTCCAGAAAAGTGTGCTCCCAGATGTTCCCAATTACCCAAGAGGCAGATTGGAACACCAGACCACAGTCCTGTTGGTTAGGAAGTTGAAGGCAGTGAGTGTGGAAAGCACATCACATTCTTATCCACAGTCTAAATGACTGTTCTCAACTCCTCTGATAACACGGCAGATCCGTCACGGGCTTCCTGACACGATGCAATGGGGACACAAAATCACATGTGCGGTATTCCTGCCTAACTTGCAGATCTGAACTGAACCACGAGGAGATGCCTCCATAAACCCAAATTAGGCCACAGTTCACATACCACAAGCCTGGACCCTTCTAAAAGGTGAGGGCCAAGCTGGCAAGATGGCTCAGAGGGTCAAGTCACTGAGTTGAATTCTGAGTCCCACATGGCAGAAGGAGAGAACCAATTCCATCAAACTGTCCTTTGGCTTCCACAGGCGTCCTGTGGCACATGCATCCCCATAAATAAACATATGCACATACACCACAATAAATAAGTACAATAAAAAGTTTTAATGTGAATGTAAGTCAAAAAAAGGAAAAGCTGAAGGACTGGCCCAGATGAAAGGATATGAAAGATACATGTTATCCTGGAGGACAAAATGCAATACCAGCAAAATTTAAACACGGACCCAATATTAGAAAATAGCACTGTATCAATGCCAGTCTTCTAAATGCAACTGCACTTAGTTATATAAGAGATGGTTGATCTTAGGAGACATACAAGTATTTAAGGATAGGGTCATGGGCTCTGCAACTTATTCTCAATTGGATCAGAAAAAATAAGGAAATAATATATATATTCTTATACATGTTGCATAATACATATGTGTATGTGCCCATGTACATAAAGGAGGGAAGGATGGAAGGAGAGAGGGAGAGAGGCAGAGAGGGAAAGAGAGAGAGAGAGAGAGATATAAAGCATAAACATAAAAAATGGTGGCAACGGGGAAATGTAGAAGTTCACTGTAAGAGTCTCACTTAAATTTTATTTCCAGATTAAAAAAAATCTTTGTTATAAAAACCTCTTAGCCAGGCATGGTAGCATACACCTTTAATCCCAGCACACAGGAGGCAGAGGCAGGGGAATCTTTGTGAGTTCAAGGCCAGCCTTGTTTACATAGCGAGTTCTAGGACAGCTGGGGCTACAGGGAGACCCTGTCTCAAAAAAGACCAACCAACCAACCAACCAACAAACACCTCTTGTAACCCTGATCTACAGACTTCCTGCTCCCGTGCTGGGATCTGCTTCCAAGCCCAAAGCAAGGCAGTGGGTGAGTCTACAAGCTGAGAACCACTGAGCTGTCATGACAGACATAGCGACGTCATCACATTATTCTGTTTCTGTGTATGCTTAGAAATCGCCACAAAATCTTGTTTTTAAAAATTCTCATCCAAAAACCTAACATGGCCAATCACAGATGCTTTCAGAGAGCTATTCTTGCTGATTGCCAAGTCCATTTGGAACAGTCAGAATTCCTCATTTCTGGCATCTCTCTTCTGGGTTTCAGAGACAGAAAAGACTTTGCTTCCGGCTTTGTGCAAAAATTCTGTCCTATAACAAAAAGGGCACCAGAATGCACAAGCCCCAAAGTAATTTTTAGTCTATCCCGTGACAGCATGCCCTGGCCCCTCCATCAGCTGGCACACAGCACAGCACCAAAGGCACAAAGGGAAGCAAGCACGGGAACAGTTTCTTAGAGACTGAATTTATTCTTTCAGTCTGATGAGGACTGATCCTAGGGTCTCAGTGCATGCCAGGCAAGGGCTACATTCCCAGCCCTGGTTTCAAGATAGGGTCTCACTAACTTGCCCAGGTTGGCCACCACACCTGGCTTTACAAAAGATTTTCATATATTGCATCTCATACCTATATACATTCTGAATGAAATTCTATGTTCTATGTATAGATCATATGCATATATGTACACACACAACCTATTAGCATATGACAACCTACTGTTTACAACCTCAGTACGCTGGAAACAGTGTTGCTGACCCATTCTGACAGTCCTCCCTGCTGTAAGGACATGTGACTGTATGCTGTCCCCAGACTTACACAGATGTCTGGGCTCAAAGCAGGAGAAAACACAGAGGACCCCTCAGCGCTGGGCCCTGACCTTGGGAAGGGTTCCAGAAGCCTCTATACTCAGCCTACCCTCCTCTATCAGCCTTGGTGACTTTCCAGAGACCTGGAGAAGAATGAAGGCGAGGGGAGGGGGAGGGGAGATTGTCAAGGACCTCCCCAGTCAGCACAGCCACAGGCAGGTTTTAGGTTGGAGAAGGAGAATCTGGGTGGGTTTGGGGTCTCCCTGGGGTGGAAAGCTGTCTGGATTACAGGATGCTTTCTCACACAGATCCCCTAAAGCAACACTAGCAGGAGACTGGTTCCCACCGCCTGTGCCCTCGAGCCACACTGACTATATCAGAAATTAGTAATCCTTAATAGCTTTTCACAACTGCTAGTCTCCTAAACAGGAGGATGAGCCCTAAGGCTTTGTGTTATATTTTTTCTTCCAAGTTGCAACCTGTAATCAAAGTAAAAAAAAAAAAAAAAAACTAAAAAAGCAAGGAAGATTGGACTGGACGAAAGCCCAGAAACATATGAACAAAAAGCCTAATCCATCTACTAAAGCAGCATTGCCAGTGTCCTACCTGTCAGACAGGGCTTCGCAGTCATGCAGAGAGGACCGCGTGGGGACTCAGAGCAACTGTGTCCTACCTGTCAGACAGGGCTTCGCAGTCATGCAGAGAGGACCGCGTGGGGACTCAAAGCAACTGGCACCACTAGAATGAGCCTAGAGACCCGGGGACTTGCAGGAGAGTCTGGCCCAGGACGTACTCCCGAGGAAACCAAGGCACATGAAACCTGTCCGGAATCACTGCGCTGCAGCCCACAATCACCGTTCAGACCCTGGAATGTACAGGCTCATGTTTTACCACCGTGGAAAATCTTAGAGTAAAACATTATTTTAAATTTATGTGTGTATGTGTGTGTGTGTCTGTGTACGCACATGTGTGTTTATATATGTGGGGGTACTTGTGTGGGAGTGCACGTATGGGTGTGGGTGTACATGTTTGAGCATGTATGTAGAGGCCAGAGTCCACTCTGAGTGCCATTCCTTGGGAGCTATCTACTTTGTTTGGGTCTCTCATTGAGACCTAAGACTGGCTTACTCACTGAGGCTGGCTGGTTAGCCCCAGGGACCCGCCCATCTCTGCCTCCCCAGTGCAAGGATTGTAAACATGTGCCACCACACTGGACTTTTTACGTGGGTGCTGGGTAGGAATCAAACTCGGGTCCTCATGCTCGCATAGCAAGCACTTTATCAACTGTGCTGGCTCACCAGATCCCTTTTTAAACATTTTAAGTTGTTTCCATGTCTTTCATCTTCATTCTGTACTACTGATGGACAAATATTGGTAAAGTTTTGGGTATCCACTGTGAAATATAAAATGGGTTGATCCCCCTCCAGAATAAAATATTTCAGAAAGAAGAGAACACTTAAAAAACAAACAGAAATATATCACTGATTATAATAATAAATTCCTCTTTCAATGGTTTTATCAACTAAGTTAAAATCAGGTTAAGGGGCCAAAGAGATGGCTCAGTGGTTAAACACCTGCTGCTTTTCCAGCAGACTCTATTTCCGACCCAGCACCCACACTCGGCAGCTCACAGCCACCTGTAACTTCAGCTCCAAGGTATCTATCACCCTTCTGGCCTCAGAGGGCACCTCCATACATGGCACACACACACACACACACACACACACACACACACACACGCACACACATACACATACATACATGGAGATCAAAACAAATCTTTAAAATCAGATAAATCTTGTACCTTTGTAGTATTTTCTTTTAACTTACCTACAGATCTTTGTGGGAGATGTTTTCTGTATGAAAGTAAAGAAATGTAATTAGTATTTCAAAACTCTTTCATTCCCTTAAACAAAAACATTTAGATTAAAAGGCAAACGAAATTACAAGTCAATTTATCTGGGGGTTTAACAGCTTGCTATAATTTAGTATTTATTGCAGCTTCTCCTGCTTGGACAAAATAATGACTCAGGCCACAGCTGAGCCACCCAGGCAAAGCACTTTGACCACTAGCAGCATGGTTACTTGTGAAGCACAAGATATGCTGGTGCCGACTTTCAAACTCTTACACACCAATCCAAGGACACAGAGAGAAATCAATGAGATCCATATGGGAAAGGACACTAATCCCCCAGGCCAACTTCTAGTCTATATCTGACAGAGTCTCACTACCTTGCCTGGACTGACTCTGAACCTGCAATCCTCTTGCCATGGCCTCCTGAGCAGCTAGTGGTGTAGACCTTCCCATGCCACTCTGCCTGGCTTGTCAGGGGAGATCAATATATATTCTGTACATGAAAAATTCTATGTGTTGCTAAATAATCCAACTTTTGTTCTTTTAAAGCCACAGCTTGCTGCAACTTTAGGGTCATTCACCTCTGAGCATTGTCTACTCCATCATCAGCAGAGCATGGGACGCAGGGTTGCAGCGCCCCCTGGTGGAGAGAGTGAGCTGATAACTGCAGAGATCACTGACAGTGTTAACCTTACTATAAAATGTGTTACAAAACTACCAAGTCAAATAAAATGGAAAACTCACAAGTCTGGTAGGAGCAGAGACAGAAGGCAGAGATTAAAGCGGTAACCCCCTTCCCATGGATAACGTGCACACCCATTAACCTAGGGCTTACATCACAGAGGAACTCTAATGCACCCCAGTCCCTAAAGGAAGTCAGCTTCCCAAGGAAGACAGATTGTTGTTAAATAAATTTTTATTTTACTTTTAGTTTTGTTTTCGTGTTTTTTGAGATAGAGTCTCACGTAGCCCAGGCTGACCCTGAATTCACTCCCCGTCCCAAGTGCTGAGATTATAGTTGCGCACCACCACACCCAGCTTTTATTTTAATTTGTTTTATTTTATTTTATTGATTATTTTATTTTTTGAGACAGGGTAGCATTCTGTAACCCAGCATGGCCTGGAACTCAAGGCAAACCTTTTGTCACAACCTGCCAAGAACTGAGATTGCAGATATAAACTACTCTGCCCGTAGAATTGATTAACTGTTAAACCCCTTCAGACTAAAAAGGGCCAGAATCTGAAATGCAGAGTGAGAATAAGATATAGGCTCATAAACTGGGCGTGGTGGTGTATGCCTTTAATCTCAGCATTTGGGAGGCAGAGGCAGGTGGATGTCGGTCAGTCCAAGGTCAGGCTGGTCTATATAGTGATTTCCAGACCAACTGTGGCTACAGGGAGACCCTGTCTCAAAAAACAAACAAACAAACAAACAAACAAAAAATACACATTCAGTACATGGCTCCATTCTTCCAGGGCCCTGAAAACAAATGAATTAATGTTAGGCATTCACCTTTTCAGGCCACTGATTCAGAAATAACCTAGCACTGAGTCCCACTAACAGCTCAGGGTTCAGGGTTGGTAAATACAAATCCTAAGCGGCCATATTGCTGGTTCAAGGCCCCCCGGGCTACATAGTGAGAACCCCATCTTAAAAAAATAATCACAATAACAAAAATAACAGTAAGGGCTAAAATTGCTCTGGATTACCTAACTCCTAACTAACTCCACTCGGTCTGTAGATGCTATTCTATGGGCTTTGTACGTATTGTGTGATGTAATTGTGGATTAACAGTCACGGGTCATGTGATACAGAGAGAGACACTCGAGACAGTAAGGAACTTAGGGAAGAGGTTGCCCAAGGTCATGGGCTCTGGGCTCAGCGTTCCGGCTCCTTTTCTGTCACAACCTGCCTGCCTGCCTATCCGTGATAGCCTTCTGGCCTTCAGCCACCAGCCTTCAATCGCTGTTTCCTCCGCCTGCTTCAACTATCCTTTTTCCTTGTCCAACTGGAAAATCCCCACTCACTCCATGTGGCTCAGCTCAAAGCTCCTGCAAAGCCTTCCCAGTGCTCAGCTCCTGGTCCTCCCACACCCTGCTCCAGCCACATGTGATCCCACTGGAGTCACAGCCCAAGTGTTAATGTTAGCTCTCCTCCACTCAACTCTGAGTTCTGCAAGGCGTCACGAATGTGCCTTCCACGTCTCTGTAGCTTTAGGCCTGGCAGAATGTTTGCCACTTAGTATGAATATAAAAATCATTGAAAAACAAATAATGGCAGTATTCTAACAGATCCGCAAAGTAATAAGACTAATTCCAAAGCTACCTATCACCTTATAGGCAAAATGAGTGGGGCAGGCAGGGGAGGGAGAGGTAAACAAAGAACTAACCACGGATGATGAAAGAAAATGAACTATAGGTTCCAAATCAAGTTTATTCTCATAATCTGGGAACAAGGTCATGAGGAGGTCAGTTTTACTTTCCAGAATTTATTCAAGAAAAATCTATACATAATGGATAAACAAAACCTTACAACTTTTTACACAGGAGTCTGTAAGTGTGTATGTGAGTGGGTGGGCAGGTGAATAGGTGTTCACTCGAATTTGCATGTGGAGGTCAGAGGACACCTTGCACGAGTATATTCTCTCCTTCCACACCCTTTCCAGGAATTGAACTTAACTTATCAGGCTTGGAGGCAAAGGCCCTTCCCCACTGAGCCATCTCACTGGCCCTTGTAACATTTGACAGTGTGTGAGGGAAGGAGCAAGTGTGTTCTTCATAAAAGAATATCCTTTCATCAAGGATCCTAGCTGTGGGACTAAGATGTAAGAACAGACCCCAAGCCGGGAAGCTGAGGCAGAATGAGTTTGAGACTAGCCTGAACCACACAGTAAGAGCATGTCTCCAAAAAGGAGTGCAAGATGTGGTGGCACACATTGTAGTCCCAGCACTTGGGAGGATTAGGAGGATTAAGAGGTCAAGGCCAACCTCAGCCATCTAGAAAGTTCAAGGCCAGCTTGGGCTACATGAGATCCTGTCTCAAAAAAGCAAAATATAAACAAACAAAAAAGAAAAAATTCCAGAAATCTTCATCACAGAGGTTTAAATGCCAAACAACTAGGAAAATCATCTACAAGTCTACAAGTGGGAACTGGTCCACACGTGTTCCATCCAACGTGGAACAGAAACGACAGGACTCCTGACCACTTACTAAGTGGAAAAGCAGGATGCATTTTGCCATTTGTATAAGTGCATCTTTATATGTGCACAGAAAACAATGTCTGTGAAAATACAGGTTTCTTAGGGGCAGACAGAACAATTGATTCTGGGCCTTTTCTTTCACCTCTTCTGAAGCTATTTACATCTTGCTACATTCATAAAGAAGAGGGAGTTTATTTTGTTTTTGTTTGAGACAGGGTCTCACATACCCAAGGCTGGCCTCACAAGCCAAGAATGACCTTGAACTTGTGATCTGTCCGCCAGGTGCTGGGATTACAAGCACCTCCTACCATATCCAGGGCTTCATACCTGCTAGGAAGGATTCTACCATCTGAGATACCTCCTCCACCCAAGAGAGCTTTTTTAACGAGCAAAATTTTTACCCTTTCAATTATTTTCTGATTTACTCCAGCAAGCAAATGTTACTGGGTGGTGTACACCAAAGGACTGGGAGTTTATGGGTCATCCTCAGTTACCTAGTAAGTAAGAGGTTTGAGGCCAGCCAACGCCACATGAGATCCTGTCTCAAGAAAAAATAAGGAGATCTGAAGAGATGGCTCAGCAGTTAAGAACACTGGCTGCTCTTGCAGAGAACCTAGGTTTGATTCCCAGCACCCACGTGACAGCTAATAATGATCCATAACTCCAGTTCCAGGGGATCCAACACCCCCTTTAGACCTCTACTGACATTCTATGACACAGGTGTGCTTACGTATATACAGTCAATATATTCATGCACATAAAACTAAAAATAAATAATTTTTTTAAAAGAAGAAAATAAATGACTTGTTGATTTGTATGACCAATAAAATAGTTAAATACTCAAAATAGTTTCTGTTCACTAGTTACTGTAAGGACTACGCTCCCAGCCAGAAGCCTGGCCTGGCCTGTAGGTGGAGGAGGGACTCCTGGTGGACAGAATACCCCAGGAGTGCGCTCTCACCTGACTCTGCCCCTCATCTTCATCTATAGACTCCACCGTGGCCACTGGAAGCAAAACTCTGTGGTTTCTCCATCTTGCTCAGCAGGTAAATCTTTACTTCTAAATTCGTAAGAAAGCATCCTTCTTGTGACTCAGGATTTGGGTGGTGTGAGTCAACCAGCCTCCCAAAGTCGAGAAGCTGAAACTCAACCTCAGTGAGGAGAGTGACTGCCTAGCTCAGGACCAGCACTGGATCTGAGCCCAGGGCTATAGAGAGACCCACTGTTTGAGACTGCTTTTGAATAGCTCAGAGGAAGCTAGCCCAGGATGCACCACTGAACATCAGAAGACACAGAAAAGGACCGGCTACCACGGCAGGTCATGCCTGTCATTCTAGCACTCAAGAGGCTGAGGCTCTTGCCCAGAGTTCAAGGCCAATCTGGACTACATAGAGAAACTCTGTCTCAAAAAGGAGAAAAAAGTCACATAAAATCTCATTTTATGGACTGAAAAAAAAAGAAAATTACACCAAAACACATCAATGATTATAAGACTTCTTGATTTTAGATGATTTAAAACGGTAGAGGGGACAGAGCACAGGTTAGAACTGATGAGGCATGGGAATCACAGGATGGTGTGTGTGATAAGTAAAATGTCAGAGAAAGGCGTCTGTCCCCCTCTGACCCCATGGAGATGAGGTGGCCACCTCCCCACTCTGCTCTAGGACAGTCCTACTGGCTGTCCCTGGGACTTGGACAGCAAGCACTCATTCCTCAGTCCCCAGCCACCTGCCCTGAGACAGACACACACCTTATGAACTATGGTGACCACAGCAGAGTGAGAGGAGGCAACAGAATGTGGGCAGAAGATGGAGTGGACAGAAACCCTCGATTCCGACTTAGACGGTGGCAACCAGACCTGAGATTCCCAAGTGAGAGGCAGGTCTGAGGAAACATCTGATCTCTCTGCCTGGGATACCCAGAGAACAGCAGGCCAGGGCTCTGCTGGGGCTCTGAGCTCAAGGAGAGGACAGAAGTGGAGGCTTCAATGGACAGAAAATGGTTGGTACCATAGATATGGGTGGGACTGCCCAAAAAGTGGGTGGCATGAGGCTCAGCCCTACCAGACTCTCAAGAAGCAAAGGACAGAGAAGGGGCCAGGCAGCAGTGAAGGAAGAGCCTGAGGCTCAGAAGACAACAGGACAGGTAAGAGTCATGAGGGCCAAGAGTCAAGAGAGTCTAGAAAAGAAAATGAGTTGACAAATGGTACACAGCTCCAACAAGGAGTCACCTGGATGATGGCCTCCTAGGTCAGGGACTGCAGCTGAGGAATCTCAGGGTAAGATGGGACAGAGCAAGAGCAGCTGATGGTGATAAAGGAAAAGCAGGCCTGGACAGTGGCCGGTCTCATTGTTGCTGAGGCTGTAGTGAGAAGAATGTGGATAAGATGGGCCAAGCTGTAGTGAGGTATATTCAGCAAAGGAGCTTGCCAACCTTCCCAGTTAGAGGTTGGGTTTATAAATACCTCCTCCCATTGTTGGGTTAATATGAGTCAGTCTCCCAGAGCCGATTCCACCTCAGGTGTACTGATAATACTAAGTGGGTTCATGATCTGAAGGGAACAGGTTGGCAGACAGAATGGCTCATGATACCAGGCAGAGGCGGGAAATAGATGAGACCAAGGAGTGGTAGAATGACAGGGAGCCCGGGTGAGGCAGGGCCACTTCTCTCTGCTGTGTACCGATAAGAAGCACATGGCTCAGATGACCATCCAGCCTCTCTGCAATTCAGAATTTCCAAAACTTGATAGGAAACAAGCAGATGTCAGGAAAGAAGAAACTCCTCAAAGAGGGACCAATTCATAAAATGCAAGCCCCCACTGTTAATGCAATACCCTAGGAGTACATGGAGCACCTACTATACACCCACAACAGCAGGGAGCACTCAAGCCTTGCACAGCCAGTGCTCCTCCCTCTGACCCCTGAGTTGAGTGTCATTAATGTGGCCCTTCACAGATGGAGGCCCCAAAAGGGAAGGACTTGCTCCAGCGGTACTGCCAGGGCAAAGCAAGGAGGTGGGGAACGGGGAGAAGAGGAAAATTCTCAAAGAGGTACTTCAAGCTTTCGAATGCAACATTCCAGCAACCCATCCTCAAACTACTTGTCATTGTTCAGTTAAAAAATGAACTGGGGGGAGGCTGGAGAGATGGTTCAGAGGTTAAGAGCACTGGATGCTGTTGCAGAGGACCCACATTCAATTCCCAGCACCCACATAGCTAACAACTGTCTGTAACTCCAGTTCCAGGGGATCTAACAACCTCTTCTGGCCTCCTTGGCAATGTATGACACAGGTGCACTTGCATGCATACAGGCAATACAGTCATACACATAAAATTTTTTTTAAAAAATAATAAGATATTTTTTAAAAAAATGAACCAGAAGGCCGGTGAGATGGCTCAGCAGACGAAAGCCCTGTGAGCCTGAGAGCCTGAATTCAGTCCTGGAACCTGCATAAATGTGGAAGCAGAGATCCAACTCCACAAATTTGCTTTCCGACCTCCACATGAACTATGGTACACACCCACATCGTGCATACAACTACACACATAAAAATCATTTAAAAATTTAAATTTAAAAAATTAACCAGCCAGGGGCTAGGGAGATGACACAGTGAATAAAGCACTTGTAGGACAAGCAGGACTCAAGTTCAGATCCTCAGAAACCCACATAAAAATCAGATGCGTGTGGCAACACCTGTAACCCCAACACTCCAGAGACAAAGATAAGGGATCTCCTAACTGGATGGTTAGGCAAGCTAACTATCAAGAAGAGCTGGAATCGGCAAACCCCAAGTTCAGAAGAGAGCCTGCATGAAGCCCTGGGTCCAATCACTAGTGCCACATAAAGCAAACAAACACACACCTGTAACCCCAGCATTCAGGGGATGGAAGGCAGGAGGATCAGAAGTTCAAGGTTAGCCTCAGCTACGTAGTAAGTCCAAGGATAGCCTAAGATATGAGGCTCAAAAAAAACCGAAGCAAAACAATAACCTGAAAGGACCACAGAGTTAAAGGGTAAGGTGAGGTGATGACAATAAATACTTTGAGCTGTGCCTCCAGCAAAAGCTAAACTCACACTAACAATGCAGTTAGCAATCTCCTATCTCAAACACCTGAGTTTGGGGCCATATGGGACAGAATCCAGTGACTCCCACTTAAAAGCAACAGCAATACAGTGTGATTAATCATTCTCTCCTTGGTTGGCCAGAGGAGCCAAAGTGTGGTTTCTGTGCTCAAGGCTCATGTCATCCTGTGCAGAATGTAACTTTCATACCCGAGCCAATAAATGCCTCAATGGATAAAGACTCGTCCGGACTGGTTCTTTATTCTTTCTCCCATTCTCCCACCTTGCCCTCTGCATGAGGTTCTAGCTTCTGGTACTCTTCCATTACAGTGTGCTTAGCCTCTCTATTGGTTCCTCTGCCTCTTTGTCTGGAAAGGGACTCTAACAAAAGCATCCTTAACCATAGCTTCCCTCATCCAAGGACCCAGGTGATTTTCTAGTTCTCTAGTGAAGAGTACAAGGTAGGGCTGGGAATGGAAAGAAAAGCCAGTCTCTCCAGAAAGAAAGGCCCAGCACCCTGCGTGAAGCTGCTGTGTGCTTCCTGGCGGCACTGAGACCAGCTATGTGTGGAAATGCTTCTAACAGCAAATTCCTCTTTGTCTCCCAAAGGTCTTTTCCTCCCTGATCTGGAGTCTAGTTGCATTCCCATCAGCACGCATTCCCTCAAACGTGTGGCTGGATGAGCAAAGCCAAAACTGGGTCATCTGAAATCAGTGACCACTAGCAGTATCTTGGTTGAAAACTGCTAGGAGAAAAGGACTTGAAATCCAGCCATCAAATGAAAAGTGGGTCTCTGGAATTTAAAGCAAGGGCTATGAAAGTAGCATTTTGCTTAATCATTTACCTCTTTCCAGAAGTATTTCTGGTACCCACAGATGAGAACTTCAGCTACATTATGCAAAATGAAAAACACAGGAACGGCCTGAAAGCAAACAGAGAAACAAGCATGAAAATGCATTCTCCCAGATCACAGCTACATGATTCTTGATTTTTGTTTAAAAATAAGACGTGTGGGAACATTCAGCATCCACAGTCTCTGCAGCAAAGACTCTTCTAGACTCACACTATGCTGGAGTGTTATTCTTGGTGGGGTGGAGGACAAGCTTCCTCTCTCACAGGTTTTTTTTTTTTCATCTGCATTTTAAAGCGCCACGTGTGAATCATGCACCATGGCAGATGAACGAATCTTGTGAGGAAGGTGGACACAGTGTAGGGAGCCTGTCCCTGTCAAGTGGGAGGTCAGATGAAGAACCCAGCCAGGGAAGAACAAGGCTTCACGGAGGAAAGAAGGCTCAAAGTCTGAGAGCTGAATGCTTAATTAAAACACAGAGGAGGTGGGCACATTTTACAGGCAGAGGAAGGTCCAAAGGCCCAGAGAACAGAACAAACCCAGCCCTCCCAAGAACTAGAGGAAGTTGAGCATGCGTGGAACAGAATGAAGAACAGCAGTAGGAGAAAAAGTGAGAGGTCTCCACAGGCCATACTGGGGAATGACGACTGTCCTGAGAGTCCCAGGAAGGACTGAAGAGTGTTAAGGCAGACCATGGCATCAGTGGGTTATGTTTAAAGGGGTAAGCTTGGGAAAGATGGCAGAGACAGCTGCCAAAGTCTAGCGGTATCGCAGGCTGAAAAATGGCCCTCTAAAAGATAGCCACATTTTAATCCCGTGGGTTTATGCATGTTACTTTATACAGCAACCACAAAAAAGATCCTTGTAACAAATTTGTTACAGCAGGTACAGGAAATTAATCTGAGCGACAAGATAAAGGCCTGAAGTTGGTAACAGCAGTAAAGATAGATAAAAGTAGCCATGTTAAGGAAATATTTTAGAGATGGAATCTAGGTGAATGTTTGAATAAGTGGGACTAACTTTATAGCAAAGACAGAAGAAAAGAAGGAAGAAAGGAAAGAGGGAGGGAAGGAGGAAGGGAGGGATGGAGGGAGTGAGGGATGGAGGGACAAAATGTAACAGTAGTCTAGCAGAATGGTAGATAGTTTTCTCAAATCTCCCTTATCAGAGTCCAGAAAAGGGTCTGTGTACTAAAACTGATTTCAAAGCATACTAACAATAGCTGCCAACAGTGTGTTAAGCATGAACCAATTGTTTTGTTGGCATTCTCTTACTTAAATCTTCTCCCAACAATTCTACAAGCAGATGCGTTTGACTGAGTCTTAAAGACAAGGAAACTGAAGCTTTGGAAGACCGGGTAAGTTGCTCCAGGGCTCACAGCCAGTGAGCGGCACAACCCTGACTCTAATCCAGGCCCAGCTGCAAAGCCCATGCTCCCAACCTTGACCTGATGATACTCAAATTATGTCTAGTCCTCAATGACGTTGCAACTAAAAAGTTCAACATGTCTAGTATCAGCCAGATCCTGGCAGCCAGCAGGCTGTATGGCTCCATGGCTGTGATTCCAGCCCTCAGGAAGCTAGGCAGATTACTGCTAGTTTGAGGTCAGTCAGGGCTACAGAGTGAATCCAGGCCAGCCTGGGCTACAAAGTGACACTCACAAAACAAAATAAATCCTGGCAGCAATAAAACTACTAAGATTTAAATGGGTCAATGCCAAGTAAAATCTATGCCATTTTAAAATAGGAATATCTTGGATTACTTCTTAAATTTTAAATTTGGAGTTTTCAAGCCTATTTTCTCCCTATTGAAAAGCTTGCAATTTGTTATAAACAGCCAGTCTACAACTGTCCAGTCAGATTCCATCCATCTGGATGGAAGTCAATAAAAAAACAAAACAAACAAACACACACACACAAAAAAAACAGTATTAAGGGGCTAGAAAGATGGCTCAGCAGTTAAGAGCACTTGCTCGTCTTACAGAGGACCAGGGTTCAGTTCCCAGCACCTACACAGCAGCTCACACCATCTATAACTCCAGTTTCAGGAGATACAAGGCCCTCTTCTGACCTCTATAGGCAATGCATACACATGGTGAACACACAAACTTGAAGGTCTGTATACACATAAAGTAGAAAATATCTTTTTTTATATAAAACATTAAGACAGTTTGCAGCTTTTCTGATCTCTCCCACTCTGAACTATACTGTAGCAGTTCAGGAAACTCTGGTAATGGATTCTTTAGGTAAAACCTACAATATTAGCTGCTTTTCCATCACTGTGACCAAGTACCTCACAAGAAGCAACATAAGGAAAGACTCATGCTGGCTTTCAGTTTGAGGGACACAGCCCATAGTGGCAGTGAAGACACGGAGGCAGGGGCATGATGGGGCTGGTCACACTGCACCTGGAGTCAGGAAGCAGAGAGCAGACAGGAAGTAGGCTCAAGTTATAAAACCTCCAGGCCCACCTCCAGTGACTTCCCATAGCAAAGCTCCATCTCCTGAAGGGCCTACGAATTCCAGTTCAGTACCACCGTATGGGGGCCAAGTGTTCAGACACATGAGCCTATGGGAGACATTTCACATTCAAACCACACCTGCCCTTTATTATCTTTATAGAGTTAATTTCAGCAGGGCCTACTTTTGTTAACAAAAATTCTGAGAAATAATAACAATAGTATAGAAAATACATTAAGTGCTTACTATGCATCAGGCATAACTGTTTCCACATCATAAAACCTCATGATAATTCTATGAGATATCTACCATTAACATCCTCATTATACATATGAGAAAACTAAGTAATATATTGTTTGTATTTTAACCTCCCTCTTAATCACTTAAAACCACTTTTTACTGAGTTGGGAGTGTTGTGTTGTGTTTTATTTTAAGACAGGGTCTTGTAGCCCTAGCTGACCTAGAACTCCCCACATAGACCAGGCTGGCCTTAAATTCACAGAGATCTGCCTGCCTTTGCCTTTTGAGTACTGGGATTAAAGGTATGTGCCACCACACCAGGATAGGGTTTTGTTGTTCTTCTTCTTCTTGTTGAGATGAATGCAAGGCTTCCTACATACCAGGCAAGCATTCTACCGCTGAACCACATGCCCAGCTGAAACTATTTCTGATGATCATTCTAGACATTTTGTTTCTCCTAAAGATAGCTAAAAATGAGTTTATTCCACACTTTCAAGACTCTATGGATGGCCTGGACAACAGAAGTTCCAAACATCAACCACCATAAAGCCTAAACCATGACTCTGGGCACAAATCTGCCAAGATGTAACAGCAGATTACATCTCAGGCCATTTCATTTAATTACCCGCATATACAATCTGCAACACATTTATTCTTAAGAGTCCATTAACTAAAAATTTAACATTTCATCTACATATTGATAAATGTTTTTACAGCTATCAAGATAAATTGTTAACTATGACTTGGAAATTTGTCATTATTCCCATGATTTCTAGAGTAGAGTTTTGAAGTCTTAGAAAATTTTTCCATGGAAAACCCTGGTCCAGCCCATGGCCTTTGGTCACTCTGTATAGGCGCAGATGACTCAGTGGAGCACAAGTCTTGGTTTTGCTGTTTGGGTGTTTTTATTATTACATTTTATTTATTTGGTGTGTATGTAGGAGATAGAGGCATGTGGTCGTGTGTGACAAAGCACACAGGTGGAGATCAGAGGACAACATGCAAGAGTTGAAAGTCAGTTTTCTTCTTCCAAGTAGGTCCCAGGGATCAAAGGTCCTCAGGCACCTTCACCCACAAAGCCATTTCACTGGCTCCTTGGGTTAGCATCTTAGTTTTGTAAAAGAACGGCAGTCCAGGGCTAGAGAAATGGCTCAGAGATTAAGAGGCTGCTCTTGCAGAGGACCCTGGTTCAGTTCCCAGGACCCACATGGCTGTCCATAACTCCAGTTTGAGGGGATCCAACACCCTCTTCTAACCTCCATGGGCATTGCATGACATGGGTGTACTTACACACATGCAGGCAATACACTTATACACATAAAATTAAAATAACAAAAGATTTTTAAAATAAGAATTGCAGTTCTACATTCTTGTCATTGAGTGATTTTTTTTAAAAGAAATATGCAGGGATATCTTTAATGTATTATGGAAAATAAATGCACTCCAGACCCTCATCACAAAAAGCAACTTTGAGAGATGTTTGTTTTTTGAGATTCAGTCTTACACTGTAGCCCAGGCTAGCCTGGAATTCACTATGTGTCCCAGAATGGCCTTAAATTCATGGAAATCCTCCTGCCTCAGCTTCCTGAGTGCTGGGACTACAGGTATAAGCCACCATACCTGGTAATTTTTAGTTTGCTCAGGGCCTACCCTTCTGTTTTCAGTAAAGTCAAACAAGTTTAGATTTTTGGCATTAACACACACACACACACTCCAGCTTCTCCAGATCCTTACTAGCACTTGTTTGGTAACAGCCATTCTAATGGAATGAAATAGTGCCGCCTATGGTTTGTATTTGTATTTTCTTAATGATTAATGATGTTGAGAAGCCTTCCATCAGTCATTTATATATCATCTTTAGAGATGATATAGGTATCTATATAAGCTCTTTGCCCATTTTAAAATCAGGTTGTTTGGTTCTTGCTATTGAGATTCAGGAATTCTCCCTATAGTTTGTATATTAACCCAACATCAGATGAGTGATTTGCAAATATTTTCTCTCATTGCACACATTAACCTTCTACTCTGCTTGTCATATCCTTTGATACAGCAAAATTTTCCATTTTAATAAAGTGCAGCTGGTCTATTTCTTTTTGCTTTTCTTGTCTATGTCTTTAGTGTCATTTCCAAGAAGTCATTGTCATATCCAAAGTCAATGAAGCTTTTTCCCCTAGTCTCATTTTAATAACCTAGCTTAAAGATCATGGGAAACTTTTAGATCGAACAAGAAGAGAATGACAATTTTGAGAGTGGTTCAGTACATTGTCACAGAGCCCACATTTTCATACACAATAGTTATAGTTAGGCTCCAATCAACCTGATAAGGAAGCAGCATCAACTGCCCTCTAAATTCATATCTCTTCACCCATAGTTTAGTACAGCTCTGTCTTCATCCGAAAAGTTTCTTTGTACAGTGGATGGCAGTTAACACAGAACACACCTGGTCAAAGTGCAGAGAAGAACTATTTGTGTAGTGCTCAGCCACAAATGGAACATCTGAATCACACTCCCACCCCCACCCCAAGGCTCAGAAAGAGAACTGAAAAATTTTAAGAGCCGTGTCTTGACAGGACCACTCCACTAATGAATTCACAGCAGCTGTGGTTGCCTGCATAAGACTTGCACAAGATCAAACCAGACAACTCTAGTGAAGAGGTGGGAGGGGCTCATGAGACTCCACCTTGAGCCGAGGAGCGACTGACAGCTGGTGGCTTCTAGGGAGGGTGTAACCCCTGGTATACTGACCACACGCTAATGGATAACCCCACATTCATGAATATAGGGGAGCAACAAACTGGACTCAGTGTGCTATCAAAAAAAAAGAGGACATGGTGTTGGAAGGGGTGACGGGGCTGGCGATCTATGAGGAGTTAGGGAGAAGAGTGGGGGTGCAGTGAGCAAAATACGTTGTATATGTGTTGAAATTCTCAAAGAACTGATATTTTTTAAAAAAGAAAATAAAATAGCATGAAAGAACTAAGTATACGGCTTAGTAGTATGGCGCTGACCTAACGTGTGCAAAGCCCTGGGTTCAACTATCAGTACTGAGGGAGGAAGGGAGGGAGGCAGGGAACAGCATGACAGACAGCGCCTCCACTCAGCAGTAAAGGAACATATCAGGGCAGTCTCCATTTCACACTGACACTTAGATGCTTTTCTGTCATTAATCCCAGTCCCCTTATGCAGAGCCAAACAATGGGAGAGGGGACCCGTAAGTTCCATTTTGCTCACCTGAATAATTTGTTCCCCATGGGTTTAATTATCCAAGTGTGTTTCTTCATCAGTACCTCCCTCTATCTCATGTCCACCTGCAACATGTTGAGTGAATACGCTGCTCAGGAAAGACAGAAACCATACCAGGCTGAGTAGAAGGACCAAGTTCACAGAGCTGGGCAAGAAAAACAATTCCAAGACCAAGTGTGGCACATGTCTATAATCCTAGCACTCTGAGCTAGAGAGAGTCAAGGTTATCCTCTGACACACAGTGGAGTTTGCAGCTAGCCTGGGCTATGTGACAACTTGTCACCAAAAAGAGAAAAAAATCAAGGAAGGAAGGAAGGAAGGAAGGGAGGGAGGGAGGGGAGAAAAGGAAGAGCAAAAAAAATTCCAGTTGTTAAGGCGCCTGACCTGCATTTCAGTTCCTCCAGCTGCTAACCCTGGCCTTCCTTATGCACAAAAACATGCTTTGCTCTGAGCAGCCAAATCGCCTGCGCCAGGCTGGCGCCTCAGTCCAACATCTATCCAGTCAGCAGGATGGACTCTGAGGCAATCCTCTCTCACTGAAAAGGCTTCTGGCCAGGAATTTGGTAGAATAATAAAGACCCATGACAGTTCCTCTGTCCAAAGACTGGCATCCATGACACGAGAGCCATCACCACTGTGATCTCATCCACTATAGGAAAGCTGGGCAGTCAGGTGTGAATCAGCCCTCAGAAAGGATAGCAAAAGGGCTGCAGAGATGGCTTTGGTTAAGAGCACTGGTTGCTCTTACAGAAGACTCAGGTTCAGTTCCAACAATCCACATGGTGGCTAACAACTCTCCCGTAACTCCTGTTCCAAGAAATCTGGTGCCTTCTTCTGGCCTCCCTAGGCACTAAAGGTATGTGTGCATTTACCTATAGGAAAGCAAAACATTCATACACATCACAAAAACAAATAAAATCTTTAAAGAAAAAAAAAAAAAGAAGAAGAGTAAGTCCAACTCATGTGTCATCAAAACTGCCAGAGGGGCAGGTGCACACCTTTAATCTCAGCACTTGAAGTAGAGACAGGTGGATCTCTGTGAGGTCAAGGCCAGACTAGTCTACATATCAAGTTCCAGGCCAGTTGTGACTACAGGGAGACCCTGTCTCAAAAAAAAAAAAAAAAATCAGCATTAGGAAGTGCCTGGTGCCTACTTAGCACTGAACATTCCTGGTAGCTGTTCCCTCAGGACCTGTATCTCTCACTGGCCCACGACCTCAGAAACCAGCTCTTCTGTTAAGAGCACAGTAGGTCACACCCACATAGCTATTTGTTGAACAGCTATAGGAATAAATGTCCTGGGATCAAGGATGTAGCTCAGTCAGTACACTGTACACTGTTTGCCTGGCACCTAAACTACAGTGTTATTCAACACACTGCTTCCTTCTTCAAGAAATCCTGCTGTGACCCAAAAGTCAACTGAATGAACAGTGTGTATAGAGCTGAGGCTAACATATATCCTGTCAGAAGATCGTGCATGAGGCCGTGGGTCCCAGCCCCAGCAAGCATAAGCCAGGTATGGTGGGCACTCTGGAGATGGAGGTGGGAGAATCTGAAGTTCAAGATCAGCCTCAGCAACAAAAAGAGGGTGAGGCTAGCCTGGGACATAAGAGACCCTGTCTCAAAACAAAAACAAAACAGACTTTCTCCTTTCTCCCTTGTCTCTGTGGACCATTCAGTTACCTAGGGTGGAAAAATCAACAGAGAGCTCCTCATGAAGCCTCAGCAGAGTTTGCTCAGGTCCTTGCAGGAGCTGCACATGGAAAACAGAATTTTGAGGCCTTTCTGGAGCAGAAAGTCACACAAAAGTGCTTTGCATAAAATACACACAGACTTTGACTGAGCACTCCCCCCAATTCCTCCTGGATTCATTCACTGAGCCCTGCTGGCCAAGGTGCCTAGTGCTTATCCACCCTAGGAATGTGTCTAAGCTATGTGAAAACTAAGAACTGTGAAAACATGCCTGGGTTGTGGCAACTGATCCAACCTAAGTGAAGTCTGGGACTCCTGCAGCAGTCACTAGGAAGATAGACTCCCTAGGAAGTCGTAACGAGGTTGAGTCTGAAGTTAATGACACCCAAAGGGGTGTGGGTGGAGTCCTGCGCTGTGAAATTGGAAAAGATACAGAATAGAACTGAAAAACATAAAGAAAGAACCTAGATTCTGGGTATGTTACTTCAGCCTCTGGATCCAGCCATGCCTGAAGCCTGTATCCTATAGGCTTTTATTTTACTTCTATGAACCAGTACATTTCACTATTGCTTGGACTAATTTGTGAGCTCTCTAACAGCACCAAAAGATTCCAAGTAGTTAGGCATGGTGGCAGACCTGTAATCCATCCACCACTCAGGAGCCTGATGCTAGAGAATTGTAAATTTAAAGCTAGCATGAGACACATAGCAAAACTCTGTCTAAAAATAAAAAAACAAAAACAAGAAAGT
The DNA here is from genome assembly GCA_035773235.1 of Eospalax fontanierii. NCBI lineage: Eukaryota > Metazoa > Chordata > Mammalia > Rodentia > Spalacidae > Eospalax > Eospalax fontanierii. Next base: position 62,589,503 of record CM069538.1, read on the forward strand.
TAATATGCATTGATTCTTTTTTTGGTCTTTTTGAGACAGGGTCTCCCTGTAGCCCCAGCTGACCTGGAACTCACTATGTACACGAGGCTGGCCTTGAACTCACAGAGATCCACCTGCCTCTGCCTCCCGAGGGCTGGGATTAAAGGCATGTGCCACCATGCCTGGCCCTAGTATTAGTTCTTAAAGAGACAAATCTAAAAAAGATAAAACACAGGAAGGGAAGTCAGAGAGTGCCCACTACCTGGGACTAAGACAGGGAAGATGGCTCAGTGGATCAAGTGCTTCATGTACCAGCACGAGGACTGGAGATCATGAGAACCCACGTAAAAGCCAGGTGTGGACATACACTCCTGTAACCCCACCGCTGGAGGGGTGGCAATGGATGGGTCCCAGGGTCCTCACCGGCCTGCCAACTAGTCTGTCTCAAAATCTTTAAAAGATAGACAAAATACACCATACACATACACACAAATAAATACAGCACAACACACAAAGGAAACTATTCTGTAAAACTATGAAAAAAAAATCACTAGACAAAAAATATCATTTTTAAAAGCCCAATATCTGACTCATTCAACCTTTACAATTCTGGCACCCATAACTGTCAAGACCTTAGAAAAAAAATTTAAGCCTCATGGATGCAAGAAGGCAGAGTGCACAAGAGACTGCTCCAGGCTGAGCACCAACATGCATGGGGTCAGTTCTTGGGCCCATGCAGGAAGTTTCCACCCTTGGAGCACATCAATCCATCTTCTTAAGTGTATGACTCATGGAGGAAAAATGATGACTTCACTTCCAAATTACATTCTCTGCTGCTGCTATTTTGTGACCTTGAAGTTGTCGTAACAATAGCATTGCTACCCAGTCGGGCAGATTTCGTGTTTACTGGTTTCATATCTGAGATGTCAGGACTAATAATATAACAGCAAACACTATAAAAAGACTGAATTAGTTTGCAAATTCTGCATTTTTCCAAGTCAGGACATGGGACGTTTTTGGAGATAAAAACAGGATATACAGAAAGAAAAGGCATTAATTCATAAAACATTCTAGATTTTTAAGGCATCTGGGATCCAGTTAGCTTCCATTGTCAACTTGATATAAACTGAGAGTCACTTGGCAAGAAGGCCCCTCAGCTGAAGCATCACCTAAATGTGACTGGCCTGTGGCCCTGTCTGTGAGGCATTTTTTAAATTGCTAATTGCTACAGGAGGTCCCAGCCCACTGAGCAGTGCTATCCCTAGACAGGTGGGCTTGGGCAGTATAAGAAAGGAGACTGAGCAAACCAGAAGGAGAAGCCAATAAGCAGCTTTCTTCCATTGGTTCTGCTTCAAGTTCTGGCCTTCAGTTCCTGTCTTGGCTTCCCTCAATGATAGACTGTAACTTGTAAGTCAGATAAACTCTTTCCTCAAGTGAGTTTTGGTCAATTATAATAACAATGGAAAGTAAACTAGAATAGCACTGCTGTCCGTGCTTTTAATAAAGTTTCTTTTGCTAGTGAAATAACTACATTTTTGGAGTTCTAAATAATGCATCTGGAAGTAGCTTTGTTCTGTACACACGTTTCAGGAGCTCAATCCTGGGAATAAGGTGGATGGGAAGACAGAATGGACAACTTATTTCACTCTCCCTCTCTGTGCCATGCAGGCATTTGTGTCCACAACTGAGTTCAGCATCCTATGAGCCATTCTACCAACACACCGAGTTCCATCTCCTCAGAAGCAGATTGGACCTCCACGCTCTGCTCCCAAGATGCCCGCATTCTGGCGGCATCAGGAGACTAGCCTCGAGAGGGCAGCTTAGTGGGACCTGCCTGTGGCAGACTTCATCCATCACGACTGCTTCTTCTCCGACCATCTCTACCTTGTGAGACAAGCTGGTCCTGCCCTGTTACTCCATGTTAGCTCAGGCCCAGGACTTGTCTCTGTTATGGATATGAAGTGTCCCCTCGAAAGGACTAGGCCCCCAGCTGGTGGAACTATCTGGGAAGTTTGGAAATTTCAAGAGGTGAAACCTGCTGGAAGAAGTGGGTCGCTGGGGCCTTTGAAAGCTATTCCTTCCAGGTAACTATCTTGCACCTCTCTCTGCTTCCTGACTGCCATGAGAAGAACAGCCTCTGCCACATGCTCCATAGTCACGATGCTCTGTCTGACCACAGACCTAACAGCAACAAAGGTAAGGACTACAGACTCTGAAGCCATGAACCAAAACAAATTTCTCCACATAAGTCTTCTCTTGGATATTCACATCAGAGCTAGAGAAAGCTAACCAATACCTCTGTTCTCTGATCTAGTTTTACCTTCAAGATGATGCTCGCCCCCAACTGATGGCATATTTATTAAATTAAAACACAAAGGGGACAAGAAGAGAGGGGTTGTCTCCTCAAATTTCTAACACTTACCAGTCTGGACAAGGATCTAGACCCAGCATAGATTATGCCCACAAACAGCAATGAAGCAGGAAGCCACTTCAAAACATCAGATCTAAAAAGAGAGGGAGAAACCATTAATATTTTTGCTATTTTTTGTTGAAAGGTCCCAGCTGGAAGGCTTAACACGCGACACAAACCGCTTCCAGAAAGGTCGTGTAAGTATCCTGAGTGACCTGTTAGGCGAGAAATGCTCCTTACCTACTGAGAGAGCAATAGAAGTGGATGAAGAGACCCAACCTACAGTCCCAACACCGTGACAACTACTTAGCATTCAGGAACATCCCAAGAGTTGAAAATGGAAGAGGCCTTGTGGCAGGCAGAGAAAGAGAGGGAGAGGGAAAGAGACAGAGAGAAAACAGCTGATTCTCAAAGATGGTGATTTTTGTTTCGTTTTGTTTTTGGTCTTTTTGAGACAGGGTCTCCCTGTAGCCTTAGCCGGCCTGGAACTCACTATGTAGAACAGGCTGGCCTTGAACTTACAGAGGTCCGCTTGCCTTTGCCTCCCAAGTGCTGGGACTAAAGGCGTGCACCACCATGCCTGACTATGGATAGTGATTTTTAAGTAGACAGCTACAAATCTGAAAAGACTGTTTACCTAGAATTTGCAAATAGCTCCATGGGATCACAAAAAGAAGATTCAAAAACTTAGCTTAAAAAAAATAAGTAAATAAATCCAGAACTTCAACGGGATGGTCATATTTTGGCTTCTTTGTCATTAATCTAGAAATCTAGAGAAAGTCAGGGATTTCAGAAGAGCACACTTCTTTGACTCAGTTTGACCACACTAGAATCTAATTTTTCATTACAGTCTAGAATCTTGTTCTCAAAAAAAGAAGAAAAATAATCCAACACGCAATATACCCCAGAGTTTGAAATTTGTTTCCCCATCTGCACTGGAGTCATAAATTGATCCTATCTACTACTCCAGGTTCTTAGAGATATCCTAACAACTAATAAAAATAAGAAAAGCAATCTGAGCAGGATATTACATCACCCCCAAAGGACTCAACAAATGCAACTGTTACAAGGGCGTACTCTCAAGAAGTAGGCTTTGGGCTGGAGAGACGGCTCAGCAGTTAAGAGCACTGCTGCTCTTCCAGAGGACCTGGGATCCAATAAATGGGGGAGGAGGAGGAGGAGGAGGAGGAGGAGGAGGAGGAGGAGGGGGAGGGGGAGGGGGAGGAGGAGGAGGAAGACAGGAGGAGATGAAAGAGAAGGAGGAGGAGGGGAACAGGAGGAAGAGAAAGAGAAGGAGGAGGAGGAGGAGGAGGAAGAGGAGAAGGAGGAGGACAGGAGAAGGAGGAGGAAGAGGAGGAGGAGGAGAAGGAGGAGGAGGAGGAAGAGGGGGCGGGGGGGTAGAAGGACAAGATGGAAGATAGGCTTTGCTCACTTTATTGCTCAAGACAGGCAGTCCATCCAAGATCAGACCTAGACCTAGCACATCAATATTTCTAGGCTTCTGCAAGGCCTCCAAACCTTACTCACTATATAAATTCCTTCAGCAAATGCTTTAGCAACTTACAAAGTGTGAACGGCTATCCCATAGCTGGCATTTAGTAAGTGTACAACCAATCAGCATGTTTTTCATGCTGCGTTTATTTCTTTTAATTGAATATATTTTAATGAATTTTTGTGTACTTCATACAGAACATCTCAACCAATCTTAATCACTTTTATACTCCCTTCCTCACTGGTACCTTCCCACAGTCCCGCCCCCCACAAATTCATACATTCTGTCATGTGTTGAGGCCTACTGTGTCAAGCTGGTGTTCCCAGAGAAACCTCAGTGCAAGTTCACCCTACGAGGTCTACTCAGCCTATCTAGAGTCCCTCGCTTTAAGAAGGTTAGTTCTTCCTCACCCAACAATAACCAGCTGCCGATATTTCTTCAGCTAAGATTGGGGTCTGCTGACCATTTCCACAGTTCCATGCTGGGTTTTTGTCTGCTTGAGCTTGCGTGAGTCTTGAGCGTGCTGACATCATTGCTGTAGGTTCATATGAGCAGGGTCCCAGGAGCTTGTATGATTCTATTTCCATATGATCATGCACCTCCTCCCTGGCTCTTACAATCTTTCCACCCCTCTGCTCAAACAGTCCCTGATCCCTGGGTGAGTGAAGTTTAATACAGTAGTTCTGACTAGGGACCCACAGTCTGCGGACTCCTAATCTCCACTCTTTGGCCATTTGTGAGCTTTTGTGTTCCTGGCCCTCTGTTGCATGAAGGAGCTTCAGTAACGAGAGCTGAGATTCATCAGTGTCCTCTTTACCCCTTGTTCTATGTTGCGTGAGCCTTGGATATAGACACTGCATTGCAGATGTGTCACTTAGGCATGGGCAACTAACAGACAATGTCTGTGTGTGACCAATTGTGGTACTCTGTATGGGTCTCCATCTGGTGCAAAAGAAGCTTCTTTGTTGAATGGTGACTGGAATTCTTGACTACAAATGTAAGGATTCATATTTTGCACTGAGTAAGTTATATTAGTCTAGGGATGTGACAGCCTTGGGGATTTCTCTAAGATCTGTACCTCTCCAGTCATGTGTATTTGGCTGTGATTACGTACCACACATGAGTTTCCTCCCATTGAGTGGGCTTTGAGTCCAATTAGGTAGGCGTTGACTGCCCCCAAGATAAAAACGCCACTACTGAACCAGTGTCATATGCTGTTCTGGTCACTGATGTTGTTATTTTGTCATGAAGCTGGTGTTGGACCATCAACTGATGTTCTCCCTTAGCAGCTTGCATAGTGTTCTCCAGAGCTATGAGAGCTAGCCTTCAGGGAAACTGACTTCCACATCAGTTCCAGTTGCATTATTCCAAATCCTGTGTCAGAAGTGTGTCCTGTCTTCAGCAACAGGGTCTTACCTTCAAGTTCTGGGAGACGATCAAGGGCTGTGGCAATAGCCTGTATAAATGGGAGTCTCTTGGACCAGCCTGACTGACAACTCAGAGGAAAGTTTCTCTGTCTGGCACTGTTTCTTGTTATGTAACCTTCAGCTATGCACATGAACTTATGTAGAGACATTGTACGTGGAATTCGTCATTACGTTGTTAGGCTGCTGTTTCACACGAGTGAAGCATTGTCTCTTCTCTTCTCTCCCTTCTTCCCCTCCCCGTCTGGCCCTCCCGCCATCCCCGTTTCCCCCATTTCTCCCTGGATAATCCCAGTCTCCCACGGTCCCACCTCCTTTGAGCTTGTTTTCCCGTCATCCCCGTAGTTTCTTATGTAGCCCTCCCTCCCCGCTCCCATGTAAACACCCTGTTTCATCTGTTTCTCCCTCAGTAACACCGGACTCCTACTATTCTCTCTCAGGTTCCTTCTTTCCCTTCACCTCCCTGTTTCCTTTCCATTTTCCTGGTTCCTGCAGCTACATCAGGATACATATTCACATAAAAGGATTTGGTGCTAGAATCCACAAAGGAGGGAAAACATACGTTGTTTGCTTTTTCTGATCCTGTGTTACTTCACTTATAATAGTTTCTATTTCCACCTATTTTTACCTGCAAATGTCATGATTTTGTCTTTCTCTACTGATGAGTAGAACTCCACTGTGTAAATGCAGCACATTTTCATTATCCACTCATCAGTTGAGGGATACTTAGGTTGTTTCCATCTCTTAGCTCTTATGAAAAGAGCAGCAACAAACACGGACATACAAGTATCTCTGCAATAGGACGAATCCTTTGGGTGTATGCTAAGGAGAGGCATAACCAGTTCAAATGGGAGATTCATTTTAGTTCTTAAGAGTTCTCCGCACTGCTTTCCACAGATGTTGCACAAGTTTACAATCCCATCAGCAGTGAATGAGCGTTCACCTCTCCCCACATCCTCTCCAGCATTTGGTATCATTTGTTCTCTTGATCTCAGCCAGTCTTGCTGGGTACAATGAAATCTTACAGTGGTTTTAATTTGCATTTCCCTAATTACTAACAATGTTGAACACTTTTTAAGATGTTTCACAGTCATTTTTATTTCTTCTTTTGAGAACTCTTTGCTCAGATCCTTGGGTCACTTGTTTTCTTGATTGTTTTTGAGTTCTTCATATATTATAGATGTTAAACCTCTGTCAGATGTGTTACTGGTAGAGATTTTCTCCCACTCTATGGGTTTTCTCTTCACTTCCTTGGTTGTTTCCTTTGCTGTACAGAAGTTTTTTAGTTTAATATGGTCCCACTTGTTGATTCTTGACCTTAATTCCTAAGCAACTGATGTGCAATTTAGAAAGTCCTTTCTTACATCTATATCAGGTTTCACATTGAGGTCTTTCATCCATTTTGGAGTTGAATTTTGTGCAAGCTGAAAGATAAGGGTCTAGTTTCATTCTTCTACAGGTGGAAATCCAGTTTTGCCTGTACCATTTGCTGACGATGCTGTCTTTCCTTCAGGGACTGTTCTTGGCCCCTGTGTCAAATATCAGGTGGCTGAAATTGCATGCTTAGGTCTTCAGTTATGTTCCAGAGATCAACAGGTCTATTTTTGTGCCAGTACCATGCTGTTTTTATGACCATAGCTCTGTAATATAGTTTGAAATCTGGGATAGTAATCCCTCCAGCATTGCTTTTGTACTCAAAGTTGCTTTGGCTATCTGGAGCCTTTTATGCTTCCATATGAATTTTATGGTGTTTTTTTTCTAATTCCATGAAGAAAGTCATGGAGATTTTGATTGGGATTGCATTGAATGTATATATTCTTTTTGGTAGGATGGTCATTTTCACAATATCAATTCTTCCAATCCATGAGCATGTGAGGTCCTTCCATCTTCTGGTGTCCTCCTCAATCTCTTTAATGATTCAAAATTTCATTTTTTGAGGCTATTGTGAATTGGAGGGTTTCCATGTACTCTTTCTCCAATTGCTTGTTATTGGTATATAATGACTACTGATTTTGTAGATTCATTTTTTAACCTGCCAATTTACTCAAAGTGTTAACCATTTCTAGGAGTTCTCAGGTGGAATTTGGGCATCTTAGGTATAACATATCATGTGCAAAAAGGAATCATTTGACCTCTTCTTTTCCAATTAGTTCTCCTTTAGTTTACTACTCCTATCTTACTACTCTAGCAAGAGTTTCAAGCACTCTATTAAAAATGAGTGGAGATAGTGGACAGCCTTGTCAGGTCTGGTTTTAATGGGAATGTTTCCAGTTTTTCTCCATTTAGAATGAAGTTGGCTGTGGGTTTTTTGTATATAGCTTTAATTATGTTGAGATATGTTCCCTCCAGTCCAATTCCATCTACGTATTTTAACATAAATGCATGTTGAATTTTATCAAGTCTTTTCTGCATCTATTGAGACGATCCTCTGATTTTTTCTTTGAGTCCATTTATATGATTTATAACATTTATTGATTTACGTTTATTGAACCAATCCCGCATCTGTGGACTAAAGCTGACTTGATCATAGTGGATGATCTTTTTGATGTGTGTCTGAATGCAGTTCGCCAGTATTTTGTTGAGAATTTTTGCATCTGTGTTCATTAAGGATACAGGACTGTAGTTTTCTCTTTTGGTTGGAACTTTATCTGGTTTTGGTAGTAGAGCGATGCTGACTTCACAGAAGGAATTTGGGAGTTCTCCCTGTTTCTATCTTTTTGAATCATTTAAGTAATACTGGTTGTAGATCTTTACATGTCTGGTAGAGTTCTGCTGTAAATCCATCCGAGTCTGGGCTTTTCTCAGTTGGGAGGTTTTATAGTGCTCTTTCAATTTCCTTATCTGTTGTGGGTCTGTTTAAGCTGTTGGTCTCTCCCTGATTTAGTTTTGGTGATTCCCATAATTTTAGATATACATCCATTTCTTTTAGGTTTTCAAATTTAATAGAGTGTAGGTGTTTAAAGTATTCCCCTATAATGTTCTGGATCTTTTTGTTGACTGTTGTCATGTTTCCCCTCTCATCTCTGATTTTGTTGATTTGGAGTTGCTCTTTCTTTCTTTCAGTTAACTGGGCTAAGGTGGGTTTCTCTTGTTTATCTTTTAGAAGAATCAGCTCTTGGAGTCACTGATGCTTTGTGTTGTTTCATTTGTTTCTATTTCATTCATTTCTGCTCTGATTTTTGTTTTTTTTTTCTTGTTAGGTTTCATTTATTGTTGCCTTTAAAGATTTTTGAGTTGCAATGTTAAATCATTTATTTGTGCTCTTTCTGATATTGTAATGTAGGGACTTAGAGCTATAAAGTTCCTTCTCAGGACTGCTTTTAAAAACAGTGTTGTACTTTTAAAAGTGTTGCATTGTCCTTTTCATTTAATTCCAGGAATACTTTTGTTTCTTTCTTAATTTCTCCTTTGACCCATTCCTCATTCGGGAGTGTGTTCTTCAGTCTCCTTGAGTTTGTGTAGTTACTAGGACTTCTTCCAGTGTTGATTTTGATTTTAAGCTTTACTGCCTTGTGGTCTGACAGAAGCTGCATTTATTTTTATTTTATGTGTATAAATATTTTGCCTGCATGTATATAAATGAACTACATGTATGCAATGCCTGCAGACGGTCAAAAGAGCACATGAGATCCCCTGGAAGTGGAGTTACAGATGTTTGTTAGCTGCCATATGGGTGCTGGGAACCAAACCCAGGTCCTCTGCAAGAGTAGCTAGTGCTTTCAACCACGGAGCCATCTCCCCAGCCCCACATGCTACATCTTTAAAACTCCATACAACAGTGGCTGAGGAGATGACTGACTTGGTAAAGTACTGCTACACAAGCATGAGGACCCGATTCCGATGCCAGCGCCCACGTGCAGTGGTACACGCGGTGGAGACGGGAGGTCCCTGTGGCCTGGAGGCCGGGTTAGCTGAATCTGAGGGGCTCCAGGTTCAGTGAGAGATTTTTTTCAAAAAATAAGGAGGACAGCAATTGAGAAAGACACTTGATGTCAACCTCTGGCCTCTATGTGTGTGTGTGTATGTATGCGTACACACACACATACAAAAAAATCCATGCAACAAACTTATGAATAAGATATCTGAATAATAGTTAAGATTGTCAAGTAAAAGTTTTTTGACTTCATGATGGCGTGAAAGCATTACATGCATCTGTTCTGTTTGTAATTTCAATACAGTAGTGAAGAAATTACATGACATATCCAAGACATTAATATAACATAGGCTTCATGTTGTTAAAGTGACAAATAACCCAAGAAAATGTACTGAGCTAGACGCAAACTGTCTCCAGTGCATCTGCTGAGAAAACCCACCTCTCCAGCTTCACTGGGAGTCAATCAATTGCTCCTAGGACCACCCCTACAGAGGCAGGTTTACCTTAAGTTATACTAAATAGATGGGCGGAAGACTTAGTATGTTAATGAGGTAGTGAGTTTTTATTCCTCCACCCCGACCCCAGATACACACACACACACACACACACACACACACACACACACACACATTCTCATCTTCTGGTGCTGTACTCTCTAATTCCTGGTCCAGAGAGTGCAGTCACTGATCCAGTTAAATAAATGTGGCTGATTTGAAACATCTGGAGTCTGAGTGGTTCTTCCCAGAGGCCAGAATGTCATAACAATGTTAGATGATTTTCTAAGTGTGCTGAGCATATTCAAAAAAGGCTAGGCTAGCCTCTGATGTTCTATATGTTTAAGTTAGGTATATTAAATATTTTGGTTTTGTTTTGAGACAGGATCTCAGGTAGTCCAGGCTGGCCCTGAATTTGCTATATAGCCAAGGCTGGCTTTGAATTTCTGATCCTCTGACATCCACCTCTCCAGTGCCAGGATTATAGGCATATACCACCATGCCTTAGTTGCACTTTCAACTTACAAAGTGAGTATCTTTGTAAGGACAGAGCTTTTCTTGAGAAGCTAGGATTCAAAGAAATTCAACTACCGCCAAAGCCACTCCCAGCCAGTTGTTTTCAGGTTCTTGTCTTGAGAATTCAGATAATTAATTTGCAGGGTTGGAGAAATACCTCAGCAGTTAAGAGCACCCAATGTTCTTACAGAGGACCACAGTTCATTTTTCAGGACCTATATCAGGCAGTTCATAACTGCTTGCAACTCCAGCTCTAAGGGTTCCCATGCCTTCTTCTGGCTTCCAAGAAGACCTGTACACAACTCGGCATACATAGACACACACATAAATAAAAATAAAATCTTATTTCAAAGAAAAAAAATGAAATTCACGGATCACAGAGGGCAAGTTTTAGAGGGATATTTATTATAGATGCATAGATGAATGTTTAAGAAAGAGGGAAGGAGAGGGAGAGGGAGAGAGAGAGAGAGAGAGTTCTGTATAGTAAGGGGTCCTAGAAATAGGCACCATCAAGCTGCTAGTCTGAGAGCTTTTTAAAGGATTTTTTAAAGCAGAAACTGAGTGAGGATAAGGAGAAGGGATGAGCGGGACAGTCTAGTTGGTCCCACCAGGTGTCACCTCTCAATTTCAGTGAGGTAGTCACAGCCTTTAGGCAGAGGTGCTAATTTAGGTTTTTGTTTTTTTGTTTTTGTTTTTTTTAAAAAAAAAAAAAAACTTGAAGACCAGAACTCTTTTCTGGCATTTCTGGTCTCAAGCAAGAACTGTTGCTTTGGGATCCCTTGCTTTGCTTGACCAATTTCTAGCTCCTGTTCTCATCAAAAGTTTCAACTCTTGATTGAGTTACCAAGATGAAAACCCATTGCTAGTTAGGAGCACCTTCATTATCACCGCACTGCGCTTCCCAGAAACATGCACATAGACTTTAGGTTGCAAGGCCAGAATTTGAAGTCAGGTCCACCCAGCCCTAAAACCTTAGCTTTTAATGTGTCTTTGTACTTTGCCCCAATGGGAAATAATGCTATATACAGGTAAGCTGTACGCACAATGGGAGTTTACAAAGCAGCTAACTGAGGGACCTTCTCTATTATCACTAGTTCTGCTTCGAATAGATGTCTACACCCCCAAACCAAGAGGGAGACAGAGAGAGGAGCTTACTATTCCCCCCTCACAGGCAAGAGAAACAACAAGCCATGGCTATCCCCCTAGGAAAAGGCCTTCCCACTAGGGACTTGTACACTAAGCCCACAGGGATCAGAGGAGACAGGACACAGACCCACAGCAAGTTGTACCCTGGAAGGAGCCCAGTGCATAAATCACAGGCACCAAGCACTGAAGAGAAAGAAGGGGAAGCTCAGGGCCATCTAGCAACTGGCCTGCCAGCAAAAGGCCCTGGGCTTTGGAATGTAAGGTCAGTGAGGCTCCAGGCATTTGAACTCCAGTCCCTTGTAACATAAACAAAGGAAACTCCTGCTGAGCTAGACTCCAAGAGACATCCAGTATCTGCACTGCTGACTGTGGATATAAGGAAAAGGAAACAGCACTGGGGAACATCGTATATGTTAATCCCTCTGCTCTAAAATACAGAGAAATAACTTCAACTAGATATACACAAGTTCAGTCAGACTCAAGAGACTTCTTGGAAATGTGACAGGAAGGCTGGGTGAGCATCTTGTCCTATAAACTGGCCCAGAATCCAGAGACAGGACACTCTGGCTTGTATTAGATGGCCATCTCACTAGGGGCTAACACATGTACTCATGAGACAGTGTTTGCTCCCCCATCCCCAGTCAAAAAGAGGTACGGATGCTTTGTTGGAACTGAGACACCTGCAGAGAAGTGCTTGTGCAACCAGCCTGGCAGGGATGAAGGGATTCTAAGGACACACTGTGACCCTCACTTTAGCTGTTCAAACAAGGAATTGACCCACCCCCCATCAATCACAAGCTAGAAGAGAAGAAAGCATCCTTTTTCCATTTTTCACTATGAATTTGGCTGTTTTAAATGGCTTATCAAGGATAGGTGGCTGAACCTGGTTTATTGGGACACAGACTGTGACCCTAAGTCCAGGAACTGCTGGCTGTGGGGGCCCTTGGACCTCCAAAGCACTCAATGAGATGCTGCTTCCTCCACCACATGCCAATATCAACATCAAGAAAAACACTGCAATTATAATCTCAGTATGCACAGATAAGCAGTTAGGCCCTTGCTATGTGTCCTTCCGGGGTCAAAATGTACATATACTGACATTTCAACAATATTGGGATCCTATTAGACATACTGTATCATTATCTGCTTAATTTCACAATTGCAAATGCCCAATTTACTAATAATTGAATTAACAGCAACTGAATTGCTTGAACAATAACTGAACAATTACTATAAGGAGAATAAAGTCAATGTCCTGTCAAAAGATGTTTAAGTTAACTTGTATTTTTACTGTCCTACTCCTGTATGATTATCCTTGGATATAATCTTTTCAGGTATGTGAGGTTTTCATAATTCTTAGGATAAATTCCCTGAAGTGCTATTCAGAGATAACAGGCTCTGAAGTTTAAACTGGTGACAAAATCCCTTTCCAGAGACATTATATTGACCCATCCTCTTGAATAGACCCAACACAGTTTGATTCTAAGATAGCCAAGGGCCTGAACATCAGGAACAGATGAGACTGTTCTCTCTACCTCTAATTCATCAGCTGGTGTCACCTGGGCCCCTTGTGCTGGCTGATTTTTTCACTGCCCTGTTTGCCCACAAAGTAAACAAAATGGAATGAAAGCCTGTGGTGGTCTTGGCAGAGTCTCTTGTCCCTTTGATGTGTGACCTCTGGGGAACTGCTGAGCCAGTAAATGTGTTCATGTTTGCACGCTCGCACGTGCATGTATGTGCGTGCATGAGGCACGGGGAAGGCCACCCCTGGCTGGATGGATCACGGATCCAATCGTGTTATTGGACTTCTCGCCAAGGGTCTGGTTTGAAAGCTGCGCTGATTCCTTAACTGACTTATTGCACCCTTTTGGAGTCACAGGCCTGTTTTTCATTTGTATGTACACTCTACCACCCCTAAGAGTTGTGGTAAAGCTTACAAAAGTCTGCTGGCATGCATTACGGAACTGTTGTTATTGAGAGGAAGCCTAATTAAATTAAACCACTTGTTTTTCAAATAGACCATGCATTATTGAGAGAACATCTGCTCCCTGCAAACACTCTGCAGTGTTTTGTTCTTGGGTGCCTGAAGGGCTGTGCACACAGGATCCTCAAAACTTTTGTATTTTACTGACACCTAGTGGACCTAAAGCTAGCCTCTAAACATGAAGCTAAGAGCACGATTTCCAGGTTTACAGGTGACCTAAAACAGCCATTCCTTACCACCATAAGGTCAATGCTTAATTTACAGAAAGATTTTGCAATTTTTTTTTTGTCTTTTTGAAATAGGGTCTCCCTTTAGCCACAGCTAGCCTAGATGGAACTCACTATGTAGACCAGGCTGGCCTCAAGCTCACAGAGACTGGTCTGTCTCTGCCTCTGCTGGAATTAAAGGCATGTGCCACTACACCAGGCACAAATTTTTTATTTTTGCATGTATGTATATGTACAAGTTCACACGTGGGTGAGTGTGTAAGTGTAAATGCACATGTGTGTAGAGGCCAGAGGACAACGTCAGGTGTCTTCCTCAGTGGCTCTCCACTTTATTTTTTGAGGCAGGGCCTTTCACTGAGTCTTGAACTCACGGAGTCAGCTAGCTTGGCTGGCCAGTGAGTCCAGGGATCCTCCTGTCTCTGCCTCCTTGGTTCTGAGGCTGACATAGCAGAATCCAGCCTTTATGTGGGTGCTGGGAATCACATTCAGTTCGTCATGCTTGCACAGCAAGCACTTTACCCGCTGAGCCATGCCTACAGCCCCTTCTGCAGATATTAACTCCTTGATTACAAAAGAACTCTAGGTTCATTCATAGTCTCCTACTTACGTGCTCCTTAGGGCCTCTTTCCCCCTTTATGAATCTCTTCCTACTTCCCTTAGACCGTCCTCCTTCCTGCTTTACCTTCTGACTCAGAACATCACAAACATCCCGCTGACAAAGTCTAGCCCTAAAATTACTTAAACCCAAGAGCCCCATGGATGATATTGCCCTTTGAACATAAGTTGGCGCTGGAGTCCACACCAGATGGCCCACGGGCCCAACCCTGCCTACCGCCTCTTTCTGAAGGTAGCGCTTTAGCAGCGTAGCCACACACATGCACACAGGTGTCCTTCAGTGGCCACCATGCTGCAACAGCAGAGCTGGGCCATCGAAACTGGGGCTGTACGAACCATGAGGCCTTAAATATCTACTCTCCCATTCCTCATTTCGAATACAGCAGTGGGGGCCCAACCTCTGGAGCTCAATTTGGAACCTTTCATAGTTCACATTTTGCTCCTATTGAGGATGAATCAAAAATGGCAAGGGGGTAAATATTATGTTTGAAGTGGTGGGAGAGGTTGTTTTGGTTTGTTTTTTTGAGACAGGGCCTCCCTGTAGACCCAGCTAGCCTGGAACTCACCATGTATACCAGGCTGGCCTTGATCTCAAAGAGATCCTCCTTCTTCTGCCTCCTGAGTGGGGGGATTAAAGGTATGTGCCACCATAACTGACTGACTGAAGTCTTTTTATTTAAACATGTAACCTGAGGGCCAGTGAGATGGCTCAGTAGGTAAAGGCCCTTGCCACACAAGCCTGGTAACCTGGGTTCAATCCTCAGATCTCACATAAAGGTGAAAGGAAAAAACTAATCCCATAAAGTCCTCTGACTTCCAAATATGTGCTATGGCATACACACATACACACAAAATAACAACAACAATAATAATAATAGTGTTAAACATGTAGCCTGGGAATCCAGGAACTATAGGACTATGTCTAAAGTTGTCCCTAGCAATGGTTTAAGAAGCCAAAAAGAATGCTACACTCCTGCGACTTCCAATTGTCTAGCCAGATGAAGGCAATTCTCTAAGGGCTGCATTTTGGAGATACACTCTACCTTCAGGGAAGGACGTCAACTTCTGCTGAAAAAAGCACTTCAGTGTCTTAGCAGCAGCAGTAGCTGCCACATAATGACAAGATAGGACCATCTGTCCTAGGGTCTAAGGGCACCATCCAAACCTAGACGGTAACTGCCAGTCACCAGGCAAGAAGCTTGGCAAGAGAATGACTTATGAAGTCACTCCATGGAGTCAATACATGGTGTGACCAGAGTGCCAGTCCCAGAAAATATGATCTCTTTGCAACATAAGAAATGTGTTGCCAGGTTCTGAGTCTTGATCAAGAGGGAATCTGGGCTTCTTTGTGCTCCAGGGTGTAAGGCCCATCTAAAAGCATCATCTACAGCATATGCTACTCAGGAGCAAGTAGGGACCCACCCTCCAGCTCCACTGTTATACTGTGTACTTCATAAGACTCTCTACCATTCTCTTGACCCAGAAAAACTAGGCTTCAGTTTCAGGTGACATAATCAGAAAACCTGGTCCTGTAGGAAATAGCAGCCACAGCAAATCTAAACCCAGCCCAGGCACACAATAAAATAACCATGCTGTTAGATCTTCCATTAGCCATCTGATGGCATCCCTTCTCCAAGGGCCCATGGAAATTGAAAATCATGATCTGCACTGGCAATTTTTTTTTAACTTACACTAGACATGTCCTCAAGTTTCTGCAGAATGCCAAACAAAGGGGAAACTTAGCAAGTATGTTATTAGTTTGGCTAATGAAGAAGTTGAGAAAAAGAATTTAGACTAAAAGGTGAGTGACTTAGACTGATTACTCAGTTAGCATGTCTACTATTTACATATGTTTTGCCTTGACTTTTTTCTACTTTGTGCTTCATTTCAGGCTAGGCAGGCTATTCTTAAAGATCAATAGAATTCATCAGGTGACCCAGAGGTAGACAACCAACCCCAACTGTAATTTTGGCTGAAAAATGTCACAGTCTTAAGAGTTTTCATCTTATTTGAAGGACTGTGTTAACAGAATCATAACAACTAATGTGTGAGCTGGGTTAACTAGAATTCTGGCAAGAGGGGATATAAAGGATATTATTGAGAAAATTGGGAGAATATGGTCAATAGGTGAAATAATATTATCCCAATGTTAATGTCCTGAGTTTGTTAACCATACTGCAGACACAGAAGAGGAGGCCCTGCTCTTAGGAAATATACACTGAAGGGTTTGGACAAAGACAACAGACATCTTCTGTCACATTGGCTTCTTTCAAAAATCTACGTATGTATAAGTATAATACACATATCAAGAGAAATGACAGAAGAAACAGGTACAATTAGGGGATGCAGGTGGTAGTGGTGGGACTTCTTGGTACTATTCTTAACTTTTCTGTAATAGAAAATAATCTCAAAGTAATTTCAAAAAATATATAAAGTTTATACAATGACCTATCATAGTGGTCCTATGATCTACAACAAAGGTAAATTAATATAGTGATTTGTATGTCTCTATTCATTCTAATATTATTTTAGTGATCCTATTAACCAGGAAAACCTATTCAAGATTTATCTGATTATGAAACCATCAAATCTCAAGGTTAAAGGGACCTAAGAGACCAAACAGCTCAGACACACAGCCACATTTCCCGGTGCAATATCATAAGAAGTCAAAGATCTAAAGCAAGTAATATGTGAATCACAAGCCAAATACGAAGAAGTTATTATACCTTGAACTGCTGTTGATCTCCACCCAGCCCAGTTTCCACGACACATGAAGCAGAAGTCCGCCAATGAATGTTTGCCACCTGTATAAGGAATACCACAATGAATTACTATAGGCACCAACACTGCCCAACATGGCAGACATGTTCAGAGACACTAACACATTCAACATGCCTACAACTCTTTTCTCCCATTTCTCAGACCTTTCCCTCTGCATCTCTGTTACTCCCTTGAATCCAGCTGTCCAGTAAGTGTGGTATTCATATCCACCTCTGAGAATTCTAGACTTTCCCTGAACAACCTCATCCAAAACCCCACGTTATGGATGACTTCCAAATCCCCATTCTTGCATTCATACTGCTATTCTGAAATCCCATAAACTTAGGACATACCTAAAACATTATCACAGACTGGTCCCCACCCAGATCACCATCCTACTGTTCTTAAAGAGCAAACCGAGATGTTGCCAACTCTTCCTCAGACCACACTTCCTTCATCTACTTGACAAAATCTTCCTTTTATTCATCCCCATAATAGCATTCATATCCAAAGACTTTCTCCTTTGTTTTGGCCCTAATTTGGGCTCTCACTGTCTAGCACCTGGCATTAGTCCTATAACAAGTTCCCAGGGCTGTCTATCACCGTTCCTGCTCTTCCTTGCAGTAATTTTCACAGATTAAGTTGTGCCACTCTTGTTTTAAAAATGGTCGACTCCTCCTGATACCATAGGCAGTGGCCTTCGTCCCTTCACTGCCACACACTGAGGTCATGAGGCTCCTATGAGACACAATGCCATCAGGAGGAGAGTCAGGGGCAGTACAGGTTATCAATACCTCCCCCTCTCCTACCGTGGCAAAGCACATCAAAATGCTACACAAGCCCAGCACAGTAATATACAGCTGTAATCCCAGCACCTGGGAGGCTGAAGCAAAAGGATTTTGAGTTTGAGGCCATCTCTGGGTTACACAGAGAGACCCTGTCTCCAAAAGTTAAAAATAAAAACTGTGGGTCTGGAGAGATGGCTCATACGTTAAGAGCACTGGCTGCTCTTGCAAAGAACTCAGGTTCAGCTCCTAGCACCCACAAGATGGCGAAAAACCACAAATAACTCTAGTTCCAAGAGATCTGATTTCCTCTTCTGACTCTGTGGGCAATGCATGCACGGGTGCACTTACATGTAGGTGAAATACACATAAAATAAAAATAAGTAAATAAGGGCCAGGCATAGTGACACATGCCTTTAATCCTGACACTCAGGAGGCAGAGGCAAGTGGATCTCTGTGACATGGAGGCCAGCCTGGTCTACATAGTGAGTTCCAGGCCAGCCAGAGCTACATAGTGAGACCCTGTCTAAAAACAATAAACAAACAAACCCTAAGTAAATACTTTAAATGAATAACAGTGATACAGCAAAACTCCTCTCTCAGTTTAGTCTTTTTCTTTTTCTTTTTTTTTTTTTTTTTCTGCATATGGGACTGTATTGGCTGCATGTGTATAAGTGCACCCATGTCATGCAACACTACCCACGTAGCTCCAAGCTTCACTGCGGGCCCACAAATCCCTCAGCCCTCTGCAGCCAGCTTCTCCTGGACAGTTTCCAACAGTTTCCCTTCTATTTTCAACTGTCTATAATCTGAAAGTTTCGATTTACTATGTCCATGACCATAAAACCATGTTCATGTCTAGGGGCCAGGACTGACAGCATCTAACCTCTCAGGACACTCCTCCCTTGAGTCAGTTCTATGTTAGGTGACTCATTCATACATTTTAAAACCTTATTTTAGTTACAAATGTTGTGAGACACCTGACCCCGAAGTGGCTATGACACACCTATGTGTTGTGACACTACAGCTGAGAACCTGTGACTTCCAAGACCAAGTCTTGGTGTATAACCCAAAGCTCTCTTGACTTGGGCCTGTCCATCCCCAGGATCAGCTCTCTCTGCCTACCTTGAGAGTCATATTCTGGCCACAGAATGTGCCAGGCCACTTCCTACTTCTAGAGAATTATGGGTACTGTCTGTTTGCCTTGATTTCCACCTCCATTCCTTGTTAGGAAGCACCTGGTCAGCAGTAATATCTAGTGTGCACATCTGCTTGGTGAAGTTTCACTGGCCAGCCCGGTAGAACAGACCAAAATAGGTCATGCCCTGAGTCAGCATGGTCTAGAGCAACAGTTTCAATCACGTTAATTTTTACCCTAAAGGGACATCTGTCAGTGCCTGGAGACGTTTGATCTGCGATAGCTTGGGGAGAACGAAGGGAAGTTTGCCATTGGAACCTAATGAATAGAAGCCAGGAATGTTGTTAAACACCCTGCAGCATGCAGGGATGCCTCCACAGTAAAAAGCATGGCAAAGCCCTAACAGGAGGAAAACCGGGTGGTATAAGTGCCCCATTTAGGGCTAGGTACTCCGTGGTCTCTTATTCTCTGCATGCCAACCTGTTGAACGTCCCTCTTAATATGCTGTTTTTCACTCTTCCAAAGCAAGACATGATCAAAACATCCAGTAATAGAATATATAAAATATATAAATATATATAAATAAAATACAAAATATTTGCCAATAAACCTATGCAGTTATTAAAACAGTCTCAAATAACACGTATTGATGTTGTTTAAACATTTCCTACAAATGTCTATGATGGGCATTAAAGATACTCATCTCAGGGGACTGAAGAGACGGCTCAGGGGTTCAGAGCATATACGACTCTTCCAAAGGACTCACGTTTGGTTCCTAGCACTCATGCTCAGTGGCTCACAACCACCTGTGACTCTAGTTGCAGGGGATTCAATGCCCTCTCTGGCTTCCTTGGGTACACACAAACACATACAGAGAGAGAGAGAGAATATGCTCACATGGATACACAAACACACCAATAAAATTTTTAAACATTAAATTTTAAAAATATTAAAAGATACTCACCCTTGGAATAATGTAGGATAGGTAAATTTCAGGACAGACAGGACATACTGAAAAACAAATTAATAGACACACTTAATGCTAGAGAACTGATAGAACATATAAAGAAATTCTTATTGACGATATATACATACATTTAGATTTCTAAAATGCTTTCATTTCCCCAAATCATACAATGGGAGTAAACAGTCTTCCAAACTTTACTAAACAGATGGAATTTTTTTTTTGAGACAGAGTCTCCCCATAGCCCCAAGTGGCCAAGAACTCTTCGTGTAGAACAGACTGGCCTCGATCTCCCAGAGATCCACCTGCCTCTGACTTCCAGGTACTAGGATTAAAGATGTATGCCACCATACTTGGTGAGAAGAGATTTTTTTTAAGCACAGTTCAGTTAAGGTAAATTTGTATTTTTGTTGTGATTATTTGTTCATGAGACAGGATCTTATTCTGTAGCCCAGGCTGACCTACAACTTGCTAGTACCCCAGGTAGGTCTCAGGGTCCTGCACTGGTCTCCTGAGTGCTTACAGATGTGTGCCACCACTCCCGTTCCCAGCTCCAATTTCCACTCACACTGTCTTTTAAATTTGTGTGTGTGTGTGTGTGTGTTGTGTGTGTGTGTGTGTGTGTGTGTGTGTGTGTGTGTACTGTGTCTTTTGGGTGTGTATATATGTAGATGTTCATATGTGTGCTTGCAGGCACAGGCGCGCCATGGCATATGTGTGGAGTCAGAGGACAACCTCGGGTATCAGTCTTCACCTTCCATCTTGTTTTAGACAGGGTCTTTTGTTGTCCTCCACTGAATATGCCAGGCTAACTGGCCTGTGAGCCCCCGGGATTCCCCAGGCTCTGCCTCCCATCTCCCTGTAGGAGTGCTGGGAGTACACACACTTTGTACTCCATATCCATCTTTCACATGAGTTCTGGGGATCTGAACTGAGGGCCCCACACTTGAGCTGCAAGCACTTTACTCATGAGCCATCTCCCCAGTCCTTCTCCTAAATCTTTTAATCAAATTTATAGAACTTTGTGAGGCATCTTTTTCTATTATGAACACTTGCAGAATTTTCTAAAAGTCTAACACCATTAAATACTTTAGGAAAGAACTCTGTTAATTCTCTATATGGAGCCAAGCCATTGAGCAAATTCACCCAAGGATTTTTCACAGGCATGAGCCTACCTAGAATTCTCCTTGTATGAACTAACACTGCAATGTGGCTGATTTCCTGTGCTGCACTCTACATTTAGGATTCTTCCCGAAAGTGTTCTCATTCACATGATTCAGTATGTTCCTCCCTCCCTTTTCCTGATGCTTCTGTTCTGAACTGCAGAAAGAGAAAAGGCAAAGTGAGCGTGTCTGAACACCTGTCATACCTGGGCACATCCTGCAACACCCATCGCAACCCTCATTATGATACCAAATAGTGACTCAGTTTATTGTGTGTTAGTTGTGTGTGTTGTTATTACCTTTGCCTAGAGAGAGGGGGAGATCTAAGGTGCTGAAGCTCAGGGATGGGGCTCTGGCTCTCCCCGTTTGCCAGTTGTGTATGATGTCCTGGTTTCGATCGCTTAGCACCACAGAAAGTGAAATAAAACGTGGACACTCACACCTCACTTTTGCTAAAGAACAGTGAAAAAAGAAACTTTGCCAAATGGGATCCTAGCTCCAAATAGTCCTGAGCTGGGAGTCGTGGCACATGCCTGAAGGGTAGCACTCCAGAGGTAGAGGCAGAAAGATACAAATTTCAGGCCAGCCTGCACTTCACAGCAATGTCTCTTAAAAATAAATAGGGTAGTGAGATGGCTCAGGGGTAAAGGTGCTTGCTGTGACGACCCAAGTTCAATCCCCAGAACCCACACAATGGAAGGAGAGAACCCACCAAAATGGCATAATTAGGGCTGAAGAGATGGTTCTGCAGTTAAAAACACTGACTGCTCTTGCAAAAGTCCTGGGTTCAAATCCCAGAACCCACACGGTGGCTAACACCTGTCCACAACTCCAGTTCCAGGGGACTCTCTTCTGACCTCCATGGGCACTGCACACGCACGGGGCACTTACAGACATTCGAACAAAACATGGACATAAAAAATGAAATAAAATAAAATTTTATTTTATTTATTTATTATCCCGTACTGGGGATCCAGCATTCCCTTCCCCTCTGTGGCTCAGCAGTTAAGCACACTGGCTGCTTTTGCAGAGGATACGGGTTCAGTTCCTAGCACCCATGTGGTGGCTAGCAAACATCTGTAACTCCAGTTTTAGGGGATCTGACAACCTCTAGTGGTACTGCATGCATGTGTGTGGTGCCCTTTACATATAGGTTGGCAAAACATTCATATACATAAAAAATAATTTAATGGCATAATTATCACTATATAATACAATAGCAGTTACCTAACTTATAGACTATTTCTGGCATTTTCCATTTGATATTTTTGTACTGTGGTTGGCTGTGAGTACCAGGAACCACAGATAACAGGAGATTGGTATACTTGGTCTAAACTGACCAGCCTAGTACTGACTGCAGGAAGAAGCCTGACTGTCCAGGTTGAAAAGAAGCATCAGACATAAAAAGTTCAAGCTTTGGGCTGGCGAGATGATTCAGTGGGTAAATGCTCTTGCAACCAGGACTCATAACCAGAATTTGATCCCCAGGACCCACATGGTGGAAGGAGAGAACTGACTCCTTAAATTTTCCTCTTAGCTCAACACATGTATACACACACACACACACACAAAGATAAATACATATAATAAAAAAAATTTTTTTAAGAATCAAGTTTATAGGGCTGGCTACACCTGTAATCCCAGTACTCAGTACCTGGATTAAGGAGGATCGGAAGTTCAAGGTCATCCTTGACTACATAATAAGTTTGAGGCTAGCCTGGGATATATGAGACCCTGTGCCAATACAAAATAAAACAAATATTCAAACCTCTAAGACTCACAAAGTCTTAAAATTCCCTACCAGAGTCCTACTGGGGACCTAGCATTCCCTTCCCCTCTACACTTTACTTATTTATGTATCTACTTACTTACTTATTTTTTTATCTTTTCAGACAAGATCTCCCTATATAGCTCAGGCTGTCCTCAAATTTACAATCCCCTGCCTCAGCACTCCAGAGTGCAGGGCTGACAGGCATGTGTTACATCTGCAGCTCACTATGTAGACCAGGCTGGACTTGAACTCACAGAGATCTGCCTGCCTCTGCTTCCCAAGTGCTAGGATTAAAGGTGTGTACCACTACACCCAGCTTTATAAACATATATACCCAACATTGCCTAAATGGGGAAAGGGGATCAGAAATGGAAGAAGTTTAGAAGCCTTGTGCTTCCTCACTTTTATTAATTCTCACATCAACCCTCTCAAGAGACTTTATCCCATCTCAAAGTTAAAAACTTAGGTTTGGGGCTAGGAGATGGCTCAGTGGTTAAGAGCACTGGCTGATCTTGCAGAGGACGCAATTCAATTCCCAGAACCCACATGGCAGATAACAACTGTCCATAACTCCAGTTCCAGGGGCTCTGATGCCTTCTTCTGACCTCTGTGGGCATTGCACACCATGAGCACACCTACTACAAAAAAGCAATATACTCATACACATAAAATCAAAAATAACAAATAATATTTTTTAAACTTGGGTTTATAGAATTTATAAGTCCCTAAGCCCCCTGAGAGAAACTAGTAAGGAAACCCATCAAGGCCTCTCAGCCAGACTGCATTTCTGGACCTTCAAAAACCAGCCACCTTATAACTAAAAGTCATTGGTAAAGGGTATGTCTAGAGACACGATCTGCATACAATGAAGACAGCCATTCTCTTGAAGAAGGTATGGGGCTGGAAAGATGGCTCAGCAGTTAAGAGCACTGGCTGCCCTTGCAGAGAACTGGGGTTCAATTCCCTACACCCGCATAGCTTTGGACAATCCTCCAGAACTCCAGTTCCGGGGGAATCTGATGCCTGACCATTGGATCTCTTCTGACCTTCACAGGCATTGCATGACAAGGGTGCATTTACATACATGCAGCCAATACACTCATCCACATAAATTTTTTTTTTTTTTTAAGAGAGAAGGTATCAGGAATCACTGTTTGCAGATAGCTCTTTTCCAGAAAGGGAGAGGAAAAGTGTGGCAAGTGGAGAGAGCAGCAGAGGCCTTGGAAGCGGACAAGGTGGTCTCCTGGGCTCCATCATCCCTTGGCTTCAGCCTCCCTGGAGTACAGAGTCTAGGACCACAGGCGATGCCCTGTCCATGCTCATGGGCCCAACATTCCTGCACAGTACTAAACTCCAGGCTAACTTCCCATTCTATCAACACAGGACAGCCTCTGTCTTGAGATGACTTGATGACATTAGTTCAAATCTTAAATGTTTTAAGAATTAAATACATTAAAAATAGGCACTTGGATACAGTGGAAATGCTTGAAATGGAGACAAACCTAAACGAATCGGTCAGTGGCAAGGGGGCTGATGGATTAATTTTTTTCTACTGCTTCTGGAACATTGGGTGGGGGCAGAAGGATGTTGGGTGTGTGGCAGAATGTGTCTGATTTCTTCTCCAACTTTTCCTTCCCTCAGAGAAAAGGAGCAAATTGCTTGCATGCTTGACTCATTTATTTATTCATACGGGCGGATAACAGCTGCCCAAAACTCCATCCATTTATTTAGGGTCTCGAGTATCCCAAGCTGGACTCAAACTTGTGATGTAACTGAGGATGACCTTGAACTCCGGATCTTACTGTCTCCATCTCCCAAGTGCTGAGATTGGTAGCCTGTTATCACCAATCCTGATTTATGGAGTGCTGAGGACTGAACCTAGTGTTTTGTGCATACTGGGCGAGCACTACCAACGAGCTACATTCCTAGTCCTCCAGCTCTTGAAAAGCCCTCAGAGTCCAAAATTAAGTTCCCAGAAATGGGAAAATCCTGTTTGTGAGAAGATACCCAGAGTGCTTCCTAGAACTGACATCCGGGACATTACTACCTTAGAAACACTTTCTAAAGAGCATCCTGCACAGGATCAGTTTCTTCCCCATCCCCATCAGGCACAGCCAGAGAAGAGGAAGAGGAGGGGCAGGAGGAAGTGGAGGAGGAGGAGGAGACTCTTCTGTGACACGTACGGGGACCTGCCGCCGGCTCACCTTGTTCGTGAGGTAAGAAGCCAGGTAGCACATGCAGAAGATGAGGCCAATCAGGGACCTCCTTACGCTCATCTGTCAACTTGCCCCGCTTCCTGGGAGAGAAGTGGCGCCCACCAGCCGGAGCCCCTGCTGCCTGGGTCCAGCCGCCAGGCCACGTGGCTCCGACTCTGCCAATCAGCGTTCAGCTCTCCCAGTGCCCGCCTCCTTAAAGTGGCCCGGCCACCGCAGGCCCTGGAATTCTCAGGGTGGGAAGACCTGGATCCTGTCTGCCTGCCTGTGTAGAACGTGGGGAGAGAGGAAGCACGCACTATACCAAAGACTTCACAACGTCCCGTAGGGGGTTGAAGAAGAGCATCCATAGTGTAAGGTGTGACTGAAACCCCCCACAGTTTCAAACTCAGGAAGATGGAAGATTACGTAAGGTTCTGGGTTCGAGAGATGCAGCAGACCGAAGGGACCAGAGACTCCGCAGCTAACAGGGCCTGGCTTTATTAAGAGAAGACCAGATGGGACTAGCTCCTCCGCACCCACGAGTGGAGAAACGCTAGCCCCCTCACCCCCATCTTGGGGCTGGTGTGCCAGGCTCCAGAGAGGGATGGAGGAGCTCCCTCAGGGAGAGTGCGAGAGGCAAACTCCCCGGGGAGCGAGCGCAGCCCAAAAGCCCAAGTGCCAGTTCCAGTCCCAGTCCAAATCTAAGTCTTGAAGCCCCTCCTAGTCTCTGGTCCCTTCTTTCTGCTGCGTCTCTTGAACCCAGAACCTTACATAAAGCTACTGCGGAACGATGAAACTAAAAGGCTCTAGGATTCACCATTTTTTTCCAATTTTCTACGTTCCTTCCCTTTTAATCTTGGCAAAGACACTAAAAAGCTAGCCACAATAACAATTAACTTTAAGAGGGGCTTAACAGGCGGCTCCATTGGCATTACAGAGGACCCGAATTCTGTTCCCAACACCCACCTCTACCGACTCCAACTCCTACTTCTGGTCTCCTTGTGTTATGCCCAGAGAACGGCTCCCCAAGAACCACCACCGAGTCCGGAGTGTATGCAAAAAAAACAAAGAGCCTTTATTCAAGCTTAAGCTTGGTCCCCCAGACCTCACCAACACAGTGGATCCTTCTGGGAGCCCTGAGGAGTGTGGGAAGGGGCTTTTTATAGATTTGAGCATATGTTAAATTGATTGGTTGCTATAAGCTGTATACTAAAATTAGTTAAAGATGACTATGACGCCTCTTATTGGTGGGTGCTGTTTTCAGGGCAAAGGAATATGCTGACCATTGCCTAGGTCTGTTGAAATGTGCTGCACACTAAGTCTGGTCCTATTATAATATTTGCAGAGACTTGCTAAATTTGCCTGGGCTTGTTCCCTTTTTCAGGTCCCATGCTGACTAAGGCTTGTTAGAAAGGACAAAATGGAGTCATCTCTGTTCAGTTTGATATTCTAAAGCCAAGCATTTTACAGAAGCAAAGAGAGCAGTTAATCTACAGATATTGGGTTGAGAAGGGGTTCCAGGGGTCCCACACTTGGACACCTCCTTTCACACAAGCAAAAACCCACAGGCCAACACATCTACACATAATTTAAAAATAGAATATGTCTTAAGATATTTTAAAGAAGAAAGGCTGAGGAGGAAGGCACTAGGATGACTATGATTTTAAGAAAACTTCCATTGTATTGAAATGTCAGGAAAGAGAGATCCTATCTAGACACAGTGTTGGAGGCCTATAATCCCAGTGGAGGGCTGGAGAGACGGCTCAGCCATTAAGAGCACTGGGCTGCTCTTACAGAGGACCTGGGTTTGATTCTCATCACCCACACAGTGGCTAAGAACCATCTGTTAATTCCAGTTGCAGAGGAATCTGACGCCCCTTTCTGACCTCCTTGGGTATTGCATGATGTAGGTACACAACATACATGCAGCCAATACACTCATATCTATAAAATTAAAATAATAAAAGAAAAGAAAGTCCACTAGCACTGGAAAAAAGAAAACGTTCAGGTATCAATCAACCTTCAAGTATAGTTTGATGCAGGTGTTCATCAGTCTCTCTAGGCTCTGTCTCCAGCCCAACCTTCTTTTTCTTTAAAAGAAAATATTTTTAGATAGAAAGTTTCCTAACTAGTGTAGTCTCTCAAATTCTTCTGTTGTGACATGATTAGAATTTATGGACTTGTTTAGGAGCAACAATAATCTTCCATGACATTTGTTTATAAATAACATATAGCTGACATTTTTGCATACATAGAGTGAACACAGATACTGACTTCACTAAATAGTTCTGATTTGGTTTTATGCCCACATAGTTCTTAACAGCAACTTTTTCACTCCTACAGGTTTACTGGGTCTGGATGATAAATTGTATGATGATCAATGCTATTAGGTAGCTGTAACGAATAACTGAGAAAACACTTCATAGAGGTGCCGGAGCCCACCGGCAGATATCAGACCATACCCAAAGCGGGGAGTGAGGATGAGAAAATGCAGAGACAGAGACAGAGAAGGGGGGGGACAGGACAGACTCAGGAGGGCTGTCAGTCACACTGAAGCAGCTTGCCTTTATTAAGTCCCCCCTATTTACATTGTAAAGTAAGCAAAACAATACTAACACAGGCAAAATAACTTAAGATGTGATTGGCTTCCTTCAAAGATCTTCATGTGACCTCAGTCTTAGGTGAAAAATAAACTTCTCAGGTGTAAATCATTTTGCCTAAGGCAAACTCCTGCTTCCAACAGCACTTCTGTGCACGAGATTGACTTCTGCCTAACCCAAAACTAGGGCATAGTTCAAGGCAGGCACATGGCCCCTGACACAGAGGAAAGGCTTATTTGGGCTTAGTTTCAGACGTTTCAGTCCACCAGGGCAGGGTAGAGCAGGCCAGGAGGCGGACAGAGAAGGAATGCCTGTCTTATGGAGCCTCTTCCTTCTTGCCCCTTTATTCCTTTCGAGCTTCCAGCCCAGGGGTGATGCTGCCTGCCTTCTCCTCCCCTTAGCTAATCTCTAGAAACACCCTCAAAGACATACCCAGAGGTGTGCTTTGCCTTAATGAGGCTGACACTCAACATTAGCTATCCTATTGGGCCAAGGAGATGATTCAGAAGGAAACAGTACTTGCTCCATAACTTTGGCAACCTGAGTTTGATCTCTGGTAAAGTTAGAAGGAAAAAAGCAACTCCCAGAAGTTATCCACTAATCTAAACTCTCTCTCTCTCTCTCTCTCTCTCTCTCTCTCTGTCTCTCTCTCTCTTAAAAAAGTAAGAAAAGAAAAAGCATCAAAATTTCAAAAGAAATAACATTGTATCATAGAAGGCAAGATTTTGTAGGTAGAAAACCATAAAGAATACATCAAAGTACTATTAAAACTGGCAGTTGTGGTATAAAGATGTAATCCCAGTATATAGAATGTGTAGATAGGAAGATCCAGAGTTCAAGATAAACCTGGGCTACAGGATGAGACCATGTCTCAAACAAATGTCTCAAACAAAGCTATGAGAACTAATAAACGAGTCCTGAAAGGATGCAAGATAGACTACAGCATGAATCAAGTTGATATGAAAGTCAGCTTCAGGGCTGGACAGATGGCTCAGCGATTAGAAGCATAAACTGCTCTTGCAGAGGACCCAGGCTTGGTTCCTAGTGCTCATGTCAGATGACTCACAACTGTCTGTATCTCTAGCTCCAGTACTCCAGTGCCTCTAGCCTCTGTAAGCTGCTGCACAAATGTGCATACACACACCATGTGCACACACAGACACATACATATAATCAAAAATAACAAAAATGTTTTTTAAAGAACTCAACTTCATTGTTATGTATTGGCAACCAGCAACTGGAAAATGAAATAAAGGAAACCATTCCATTTAAAATATCACCCCCAAAGCCGAGCATGGTGACATATCCTTTAATCCCAGCACTTGGGAGACAGAGTCAGATGGATCTCTGTGAGTTCAAGGCCAGCCTGGTCTACATAGGGAGTTCCAGGCCAGCTGGGGCTAAAGGGAGACCCTGTCTCAAAAAGACAAAAATAATGATAATGATAATAAAATAAAACAGTACCCCCCAAAATAAAATGTGCAGAAATAAGGTCAGAAAAATATATACAAATTTTCAAATTTTTATTCCGAAAAACATGAAATATTAAGTAGACCAAAATAAATGGGTGGGGACATGTTGATGGATGAAAAGACTCAGCAACGTTAACTTGGCAGTGTTCCCAAACTAATTTACAGATTCAACTCCTCCCTATAGGCCCAGTTGGCTTTGCCTTCTCTGACTCATTGCAGTCAAAACAATCTTGGAAAAGAGAAAAGTTAAAGGATTCAAAACTTTTGGTGTTCAGAGATTACTACAAAGCCACAATAGTCAATCTAGGATAGGATTGGCACCCAATAAACATATTGATCAGTGGAATCGAACTGATGGTCCAAAAGTAAACCCTCACATTCATGGTCAATTGATTCTGATAAGACAACCAAAGGAAAAAAGAATAGCACTTTTCAGCAAATGGACCCATGAAGGCAAAAGAATGAAGGTAGACCTTACCTTATGTGTCAGGTGAGAAAGAAGTGAAAGAAGCCAGTCTCAAAAGGCCACATACTGTATAATTATATGAAATATCCATAACAGGCAAATCTATGAAGAGGAAAAACAGAATAGTAACTGCCTGGGGCTGGGGAGGGAAGTAGATTGCCAGCTAATAGGCAATGTTTCTTTACAGTCCTAATGAAAGCACTAGGTGTTGACGGGTGTGCAACTTGGAAATAGTCTAAAATTCACTGAGTTGTACGCTTTTGTCCTAGTTACTTTCTATTGCTATGACACAATTGTGATCAAAACCAACTCCGGGAAGAAAGGGTTTATTTGGCCTACAGGTCCCAATCACAGTTCATCCTTGACAGGAACTCAGGGCAGGAAAGACACACAGAAGCACAAACCACAAAGGAACACAGCTTCTGCCTTGCTCCTCTGGTTTGTGCTCAGCCAACCTAGGACCACCTGCCCTCAATGGGCTGGGGCCTCCCATAGTCAACCCAGAATCACCTGAGCACAGAGGGCTGGGCCCTCCCATAGCAATTAGCAGTTAAGAAAACGCCTCACACACAGCCACAGGCTTATCTGATAGAAGAATTCCCCAAATGAGGTTCCTTCTTCCCAGGTATGTAAAGCTGACAACTGAATCAACCCAGTACAGCTTTAAATGAATCAATCACATAGCATGTGAATTATATGTCAGTGCCACTATTTGTTAAAAACAGCAGAGCCCATGGTTTGGGGTGATGGCTCAGTGGGGTAGAGGAACTTGTGCACCACAAGGCGTTAAGAAAGAACTGACTCCCTGAGACTTTAACACACTCTTGGTGTCACACTCACACCTGCATATGAGAGAGAGAGAGAGAGAGAGAGAGAGAGAGAGAGAGAGAGAGAGAGAGAAAGAGAAAGTCTACTGAGTAAAGTTTATGTACCCAAATGTCTCCTGAAGTGAGTTCATCCACTGGAGCCTCCCTCAACCAGCAGTGATCAGCACCAATAGTTTCTTAGCTAAGGTTGGGGTCTGCTGCCCATTTCCCCAGTTCTATGTTGGTTTTTGTCTGACTGAGTTTGCATAGTCTTGTGCATGCTGTCACCATTGTTGTAGATTCATATGAGTAAGTTCCCAGAAGCCTGGGAGACTGTTTTCTTAAGGACATGCACCACCCTTGGCTCTCACAAACTTTCCATCCCAAAACTGTAATAAAAATTTAAAAACCAACAACAAAAATACCAAGAGCCTTTAGCAAAACTAACGGACTGGAGAGGTGGATCAGTGCTTAAAAGCACATAGTGCTCTTGCAGCGGACCCAGATTCCATTCCCAGCACCCATATGATGGCTCATCACCATCTGTAACTTCAGCTGCAGAAGATCTGATGCCTTCTTTTGGCCTCCACAGGCACTGTATACATGTGGTGCATATACATATATGCAGGCAAAACACTCATACACATATAATAAAAATGAATATTTTTATAAAATACTAAGGGACAAAGTGGATTATGGTTGCCCTTAAAGGTGACCAAGTCTGTCATGACTTTCAGGGGTGTGTAAATGGTACTTCCAGGGGGCTGGGTATGTTTGTCTTCTGATCTGGCTCTAAGATGTGCCTATGAGCAAATACTCACTGAGGCTTAAGCTTATTATTTTTAATGTACATGATTTATTTTAATAAAATCCTAGATCACAGAAAGGCAAAGATATAGAAAATATGGAAATACAAGTCAAGGACTAATAAAATGGCTCAGCAGGTGAAAGGGCTTGTAATCAAGCCTGACAACCTGAGTTAAATCCCTGGGACCTGCATGGTGAAAGGATAGAACTGACTCCTGTAATTTGCCCTCTAATCTCTATATTCTCTCCCTCTCTCTCTCTCTCTCTCTCTCTCTCTCTCTCTCTCACACACATACACACACACACACTGAATAAATAAAATGTACATTTAAATGTTTAAGAAAATAAAGATTAAGAATGATGGAGATAAAGTGAGGAGTTTTTGTTTCTGTTTTGATTTTTGAGACCTAGTCTCTCTATAACCCCAGTTGACCTGGAACTATGTAGACCTGGTTGGTCTCAATTTCAGAGATCCACCTGCCTCTGTCTTCTGAGTTCTGGGATTAAAGAAGTGCACCACCATGCCCAGCTATCGGTGTATCTCTTTATAATCTGCGTTCCATAAAAAGGGCATAAGGAAAGTGTAACACAAGAGAACTATTGTAAGGCACGAATCCTCTGACACAGTGGGGATAATGAATCCTAAACAAACTAAATGGAAACAAACCTATTCACATATACCTACATATTCAAATATATCTTTATCATGGCAATCACATACAAAATAAAATTTACCACCTCAATATCTAAAGGTACAGTGAAATACTTCTACCTATATGTACATCGAATTGTATTGGGAAAGATCAGGCAGGACACAGGGAGCGTACAGGAAGCTGGTATTTTATTTAGGCTATAGTCTGGTCCAGTGGGTCAAGCCCCAAAATCTGGACCCCAAAGGGAAGTAGCACATATCTCTTATATCTTAGGTATTCGGTTACAGGGAGAAGGAAACTTACATATTGACTGGCTAGCAATTAAGTCTCAAACTAAGAAAATTATAATAAATTTAGAAAAGAAAAAAATGCTAAAAAATTCTTGTCTGAAGGTCATTGCAGAAGTCTCTGTCTGAGGAAAACAGAAAGAAGGATTCATGAAAAGGGGGGACAAAACCAAAGGCTAGCACTGGGTGACAGCCAGTGTTCCATCCACAAAGCTTATCCACAAGTGTCCTGCTGCTGGCATAAACACAGGAAAGAGAAAACAAGGAACAAAAATCCTTATTTTCCTTGACTTCTCCATCAGGCTTTACATCAAAATGACAAATCCCTAAAATATTTTTAAACTAATGTTTTGCGAGATTTATTTTTATTTTATGTGTATGAGTGTTTTGCCTGCATATATGCAAATACAACATGTGCATGCCGTACCCATGGAGGCCAGAGGGCATTAGGTTCCCTGGAACTGGAGTTAAGGATGAAATGACTGTGAGCTGCCATGTAGGTGCTAGAAACTGAACCCGAGTCCTCTATAAGAGCAGCCACTGCTCATAACTACCAACCCATCTTTCCAGCCCCCCTTAAAACATTTTTACACTCTGTGTGTGTGTGTGTGTGTGTGTGTGTGCATGTGGAGGTCCGGGGATCAAGTCATTAGGCTTGTTGTTTATAGATGCTACTTGCAAATAGATCATACATTGTTTTGAGACAGAAGGGTTTTGTTGTTTAATAATGTGTGAATATGCTATTTCTTCAACTATAATATCAGAGTTCTTTCCCTCCCACAAGACCTTAGAGGTATTGTAAGGACTGAATCCCTGATAAGCAAACAAAGTCACAGGGAAGTAAGGATGGTACACTTCCTGCTTCTTTGTCTCTGGCAAGAAGAGCTTATTTTAACTCCAACAGAGCCCCCTTCAACTTACTTGCTTGGAGTCATTGAGCTCTGGATATCTTCTCTTGGAGATATAACCTATCAGCCTTCTCTTCTGCATTCAAGTTTACCAATCCAAGGGAAACCACTAAAACCCACAAAACTCAGATCTTTCTGGGGATGTTGGATTTAGGTTTCCAGCTCCCCTCTCAACTTGTTGAGAGCTTTATCTCTCTGTGTGAGTGTGTGTATATATGTTTATTCGATAAAAGCTTCTCGCCCATTGCTCTCTGCTGGTCTAAGATTGTTCCTGCGTTTAATTCTTTAAGAGAGAAAATGAACCCAACCCTACCCCTGAACTAATGACATGTTAGCAGCAATGTACGTACCCTAGGCAGTTAATAAAATGTTTTAACAGTCTGAAGTAGCTATTTGCAAAATAGATATAAATTCATTTAAATATTAAAGACTGTGTGTGGAGACCAAAGACTCCAATGATCCCATGTGTCTGGGTACTGCAATTTTGTGAATTATTTTGTTCAGCTGAGCACTATTGAGAGAGGGAAAGGTAGCAAATGCTATAGCCAACGCTTTAACCATCCTGTTCACTTCCCTCCACTTCAAAGTGCATATTACTCCATTCAAAGACTCACTGTTAAATTACACAGGCCTAAATGTTATCATTGGTAAGTGAATAAGTTGCTTCCTATTCATATCTGTAAATGCAAAAGATAAAATCTTTGAATATTTTAAGTCTCTCTTCTTAGGGACCATGTAGTTGGCAACATCAGATACTTTACTGACATACAAGCATTAGATTATTTAATGTATAAAACCTGTGCTAACTGGGAGTTACAGTGAATTAAATCTTACCACCGCTAACCTTGTCGGTTTCTTTTTCTCAAGTAATTTTTGAGCATTTTCTGAGACTATTCACTTCCCTCTGGTGTCCAGGGGATAGGGCAGGTCTTTATTCTCTTCACCACAGCTCCCAAGCCATCCTTCTTGCCAGCTCAGTTAAAGGTGTCTCCTGTTGGGTTCCTGACCACTTAGTTATTACCACTGCTAAGCCCCCTGATCAGTACTGCTCCTACCAGCTTCTGGGACATAATCTGCATGGATTCTGAAGACCATGCCACCTGCACACTCTTCCACCTTATTCCAAGTCTTATCATCCTTTGGTGTGATTTCAAGGTCCATCTGGATCCTTTACCCAATATCCTGACGTTTTATCTGGGTCTCACAAGCATCCCAGTTTCAAACTTACCTCCACTTCACTGTAGTTTCTTTTCAGCTGGGAACACTTTGCATTTATTTGTTTGACCTCTAAAACTCTTAAAGCAGATCACTACAAACATGTGAACCTGAACCCCACATCTTGGAAATAAGAGAAAGGAGATCAGAGTTGGACTATGTAAAGTCACCCAAAACAAATTTGTGAAAGACTTGACATTAAACAGAAGGCATTAACACATTTAAAAGCTGTGTCTAGGCAACCGCCTTCATCAACGTCCTGTCCAGTGTTCTAGTGGCTAGCCATTACTCTCTGCTTGCAATGATGCTTTTAGCTCTTGCTGTTTCTTTTTGTTATACCAAATAGTAGTAAATTCTTAGCTCTTGTAATTTGAATCTAAATGTCCTTGAAGGCTCATGTGTTAGGTTAGGATGCCAGTTGGAAGGGATCTCCGAACAAGTTACTTTACGTGACGATGCCTTAGTTTCATTCTCAGTAAAATTGAGATAAGGGATAGAATCTTCTCCTCGGGGTTATTTGGAGAATTAAACAATTGAAACATGTTCATGTATATCCAGTCACTTTATAATAGTTTCCCAACAAAATACAGAATGAAAAATTTTATTGTGCGCATCTTTTTGCTTAACGTTATATAACATATTTTGCAGTTTTTCTCATTCCAAACCCCGTTCGCAAAGGATAATTGCAATAACAAAAGCTGTCTTCCTCCATCCTTTTTCTCTTTAAACCTGCCAAATTCTCCCAGGTTTGGAATTACTGTGGGAAATAATGAATGAAAAGAAATCCTGGCCTGTGTGAAGTCTAATCAGACTGGGTGACATCGAGGAAAGGCGGAGAGTGGTAAGAGCACGCACAGGGCGGACCAGGCCACCGGAAGCCGCACCCAGCCCTGGTCTGCCAGGCTAGCTAGGTGACCACACACCCCAGCAGCCGACCTTTGCACCCCGGCTGCCCACGGCGTAGAGGCCGGAAGTACGGCCCTCCCGCGGGCGGACAGCCAATCAAAAGCGAGGAGAGGGCGGAAGAGACGCGGTCTAGTTCCGGACGCGGCCTCCGCGGCCGCCGCCATCTGTCACCTCAGCTCCGGCAGCCGCAGCGGGTTTCCAGTGGCCCGCTTGTGTCCTCGGCGGAGCCAGCTCCTCGTCGTGTCACCTCTCGGCTCTGCTGTCGTCCTCGTCTTCTTTCCTGAATGGACCTGGTGGGAGTGGCTTCTCCTGAGCCCCGGCCGGCCGCAGCCTGGGGACCCAGCAAGGTGAGCGGGGGTCGGGGTGTCACACCTGCGGGTGAGCGGGAGTCGGGGTGTCACACCTGCGGGGCCCCGACCCGAGACAGGTGCCTCGGACCTGCTGGGGCGTCCCCGCGGGACGGGGCCCTGCGGCCGCCCTGGGTGCTCGGGGTCCGTCTGGACCTGTCTGCGGTCTGGGTGTGGGCCGAGCGCCCATCCGGACTCGGGGGGGGGGGGGCACAGCACCGCCGAATGTCACCAAGGCTGCCCACCGCCGGGAAAGCCACACTGAAAACTGGTTTAGGAAGCCGTTTCTTTCAAGTGCGGTTATCCCGCTTCGGTCATTGCTTGTTTTGAAATGTTAAGAATCTAAACGTGCCTGGCCTCCTCCAGCTAGTGCCGAACTGCTGTAAAATGAGTAGGAGTTTTCATGATTCGCCCTCGGGTGACAAGTTAAAGTCCTTCATTATCACATCGGATTTTGAGCAAAGACTTGTGCCACTTGCTAAGAGCAAGAGTGCTTCCATTGGAATTTTTTTCCCGCGAGTTAAAGTCGGGAAGGGATCCAGCCCTTTAAACTTCGTAATGTCCCTTCGTGTGCAATAGGGCACTCGTTTCATTTAAAAGATCACCTGTTACACTTACTGAACCTTCAAGCTTGGTCTTAACAGAAAAGGAGATAAATAATTAACTATTAAGTTAAAAATAAGTTAATTTTATGTTTATACATCAGTAGGAAGAACTTAATACTTTGTTGGTAAATGTGATTAGATCTTCATGTTATTTCACCCATTTTGTGTGTGCGTGGGAGAGAGAGAGAGAGAAAGAGACACCTTGTTGATGAGGTCAAGATCAGACATAAAGGACAGAAATCAGATGGAAATGGTAAAATGCAGGTTAAGTTCCTCTAGTTCATCCAGTGAAACACAAAGTCAAAGTAACAAAAGTCAAATGAAAACATCTTTACCTCAGAACAAATTTCACTTAAATAAATAATGTCAGTCACACTCATTTAAGTGCATATCATCAAA
Source organism: Eospalax fontanierii (assembly GCA_035773235.1). Classification (NCBI taxonomy): domain Eukaryota; kingdom Metazoa; phylum Chordata; class Mammalia; order Rodentia; family Spalacidae; genus Eospalax; species Eospalax fontanierii. The sequence continues at coordinate 62,625,911 of CM069538.1, forward strand.
ACTCTAATAAAAGTCTATGTTGATCATTAAACAAAAAAATATGCTCCCAGGGTTTATTGTGTGGACAAGATTTTGACTGAAAAAACAATCCAAAAGAGGCCTACAGTATCAGTTAACTCCTTCCTTCTCTAATGATGGAAAACCAAAGTGAGTGCTGAAGCCAGCATAAAAAAGGAGGTAGAGATTGGAGTGTGGTCTTGGAAAGTGGAAAGGAATATTTAAGGCCAGTAAATCTGAAACTTTTTGTTAGAGTATGTGTGTGTATATATATATACACACATTTATGTGTGTGTGTGTATGTATGTGTGTATATATATGTATGTATACACATACACACATACACACCCTGAAAAATTACTGAAGACTCCAGAGAACTTTGAGAATTATATTCAGAGACTAAAACTGAGAAATTAAGTCATTAAATCACATTAGCACAATAATGTAAAGAACAGAAATAGATTTTTGTTTGTTGTTTTTTTCAAGACTGAGTCTCTTTGTAGGCCCATCTATTCTGAAATTTGCTTTGTAGACCAGGTTAGATTCAATCCCAAGTGCTAGGATTAAAGGTATGTGTCACCACGACCTACTCATTTCTCTCTCTTTTTCTCTCTCTTTCTTTTTTAAAATCTCTTTAATGTTTGGCTTAATAGAAGGCAGCTCATTCTTATACCAATTTGTTGTGCTATATTTTTGAATTGATGTCTATGGGGAAGACCCATCCACAAATATAACAAGAATCATTGAAGATAGCAGAATGCAGTAGCGATAAATAAAAATGAGTTAGTCTCTTAAAATGCGCGTTTATATCCTAAACTTGCTACCTCAAAGCATTTTACACAGCATGACTGTGCAAGCATACATTCCATTGACTAGCAGAATGACGATGCCATTGTTTCTGATGTAGACGCTGGAAAACTGTACTTGAGAGAGTGAGGGTTAAAAAGACGTCTTAATACCATTAGGAAGATGTTGACATCATAGTCCTTCTGAAAGGGTCCTAGTGATCCCCTCTCATAAGGAACCAGTTACAAATGCCAAACTGCTATTACAGACAAAAAGTTTTAGGAAATCATCCAAGAAAGGGGAATTGTCAAGCTATGAAAAGTGAGGGGTATCTAGCTTTAAAAAAATGAATTAGCGGTGTGCCTCCAGACTGCCATAGTCATCGGAGAGCGTCGGAGAGTGTGAGAAACCCATAACCAAGAGGAGCTTAAGAAGACATGACAAGGAGGTGCAGTTCTACAGTAGAATAAGGAAATCAGAGTAAATATGGCCTTTAGTTAACTATTATCATAGTGCTAGGCATGTTGGTATGTGCCTATAACCCCAAAGCTGAGGCAAGAAAGCCAGGATGAAGGTACCTATTGAGATCCCATCTCAGAAGCAAACAAAAAATACCAATATTGATCCACTTGCTGTGCTTGATGGTCCACACCTGTAATCCCAGCACTGGGGAAGCTGAAGCAGGAGGACTGGGGCCAGGAAGGAGGGGAGAGTTCAAGACCAGCTTGGGCTACATAGCAAGACTCTGTCTCAAAAAAAAAAAGTTCATTCATTGTGACAGGCATGCAGTATTAATGCAAGGTGTGACTCATAGGGAAAACCCAGGTTACTGTTCCCAAAGACCTTTGTTTTGAGATGTAAAATGACTCAAGTATGATTCCAGGATTATTTGATTAGAAAAAGGATTTTCCCATGAGCTGTGGGTTTTCTTGACTTGCTTAAAAGTAGAGGACTGAATTTTTGTTGCTATGTGCCTCTTGTATGTTGGCTGTTTTTCATTTTATTTGATTATCCCCATCTGTATGGTCAGTAAAAAATGGGATGAACAACCTTGGGACTCAACATTAGGAATTGAATGAAATGTTGATTTTTCTCCTATCTGCAGCTAGCCAGAGGTGGGAGAGTTAACACCCATGATCACGAACCTTGGGGACCAAAGATCAGTGGGGGCACTTTAGCAAAGGAGAAGAAAATGGGAAGGGTCTCAGTGTTGAGGACTCAGGAAACTGGCTGTGGGTTTATTGGATACTGTATTAGTTTTACATATGTGAGCCCCAAATCCCTGAGAGAACAACCTGAAAGAAGGAAAGATTGAATTTGGCTCGTAATTTCCAAGAGTTCAGCTGTGGTCACTTGGCTGTGTTTCTGGGCCGCACCATGGTAGGAGGAGCTGGTGATCAGGAAGCAGAACACAACCTTGATGGTCTAACTGTCTCTGGGAACACCCTACAGGCACATCCAGCGCTTTGACTTTTTAATATCTAATCATATTGGCAATCTTGAGCGACTCCAGCTGCTCTTAGGATTATTTGCTGTTTCCTGTAAGATCTTGATGTTATGAGTAATTATGTTGATGAACAGTATAGTAAGAATTGACTCTGGATAGAGTAAGAGTCTTGAGTTTTCACCCGTTACCCTAGGTTTACTACTACGTTACATTTTTAAAAATTATTATTGTGTGTTTGTGTATGATGGAAGGGGCACGTGTGCCACAGCATGTGTGCATGTTAAGATCCGAGGACAACCCTGTGGAGTCGGTTCTTTCCACCTTTATAAGAGTTCTGGGTATCCCAACTCAGGTTTTGTTTGGCTGCTCACGCTTTATCGACTGAGCCATCTGACTGTCCCGTTACTACTTTTTAAACAATAAAGAGTTTGATTTACTAAAGAGTTACAAGAGACAGCTGATTCTCCTCTATATGTCCTGGTATCTGTTCATAGAAGATGCCATTAAATTTTCCAAGCCCCCTTCATTGAGATGAGCCACTTTGTGGAATAAAGACTGTCCATGAGGATCTATTCTGTACCCCATAGTTGTCTCTTACAGAGCCCAAGAAAATGTATGGAGGGCCTTTAATAGCTAGTTTGAAGTGTTTGGAATTAATTTCAAAATATGGGAGTTGGTAGCCTTTCTGAAATCTTATTACTTAAGCTGAGGAAGTTGCCTCAGTATGCAGTGGCCCAGTTGTGCTGACTTGCAGGTGAGGGAATTATAGCACTAAACTTTGAGGATCTAAAGAATAAGGTCAATGGAGTGGCTGTTAGGATCTTCTGTATCTGTGGTCTGTGTATTTCCCTTTCTAGCCTAATCTCTTAGGAATAGGGGAATCTCCATCTCAAAGTAACACAGTTACTGCCTACATTTTTGCCTCTTCTGAGAAATTTTCAGCTGTTTATTTAATGTCTTTGTAGAATCAGGTAGTAGAATCAGGTAAACCAGGAGGCTCAGAAATTGGTAGGCAAGATGAAGGAAAGAGCTCCAGAATAACAGGGATGTTTGTAGCCAGGCACCAGACCTCAGCAGCTTGGCTACCTTCAACTAACCTTTGCATTGCTTCCTTGAGGCTTGTGTTATTCTCTTAAGTATTTGAATGCTTCTGTGTCCAAGCTCTGTGCTAGGTACAAAGCACAAGAGGGCCCACCCCTACCCTTAGTGATGACTCTACATTAAAAAAACTATGCTTTGTCTCAATTGCTAGTCCTTTGAAATGGGCAGATACTGCAGCTACACAGTTACGGTGTGATTTAAATAACTTACAGAAGTTTTATGTATTCAGTTAGCTAAGTGACTTAAATATGGGGAATATTAAGTGTTATCTGTTGGGCTGGGAGTGTGGCTCAGTGATAGAGTAATTGCCTAAAATGTGCAGGGTCTTGAATTCAGTCCTTACCACTATACCAGAAAAAGGAGGGAGTGAGGGAAGGAAGGAAGGAGAGAACATATTGTTAGCTGGGTATTGTAGCATAGACCTGGAATCCTAGCACTTGAGAGGCTGGGGCAGGAAGATCATGTGTTCAAAGCCAGTCTGTGCTACATAGTGAATCTGAGTTTAGCTTGGTCTACACCAGGGAGACCCTGTCTCAGAACAAAGGGAGGGGGAAGGGAATGGAAGGGAGGGAGTTGTCTTTTACACTGTTTACTATTAGTCCTTGTGAAATGTGGATCAGAATGGTGACTGAGAGAATGTAGTCATCTGCCTTTTGGAGCCTGAATTTTGGAACTGATCAGACCATGAATTTCTAGGTTAAAGAGCCAAAAGATAAGCTAGGTTCTAATTTTACAGAGAGATGCTTTTTTGTTTTGTTTTGCTGGGTGAATTCAAGTTGCATCAAACCTTCAAGAAATCTCTTCTGTCTAGGTGGCCTTTTATAAGGACAGAACTATAGGTTGTCTGAGTGGCCAGGTACATCTCCTCTGTCTCAGGTTGAGTCCAAACTAAACTTGATTTGAGCTCTCTTAGGCGTAAATGTAGTTATCTTTGTTTATCATCCGTTGAACTCTACCCTGATAGCCTATTCAGGTCATTTCTGACCACCCCTCTGGTCATGGTTCTTTTGCTTAGTTGTCTGAGTCATGCCAGTTAGATCACCTGTGCTAGCTTACCTTGATTAAGTATGTTGTGGCTATTACAGATATCACTATATATTAATTCTGTGTTAGTCATTAGAGAATAAGCTCAGACTATTCAAAAACAGGGAAACAAAATATTTAAATAAAGGAATGTAATAAAATGTCCATTTTTTGGAAAAACCAGTGTGTTGTGACAAGACAAGGCTAGATGAGGTAGAAGTTTTAGGAAAATTGTGAAATAAATCTAGAATTTGTGTTGAAGGAAGCTGAGACAGCGCCAAAGAAGGCTTACGGAATGTTACTATGAGCACACTAAGTTGTCTCATTCTCAGATCCTCAAGGCCAGAAGTAGAGCTTTTCATGGCTTGCTCTTGGTTTTGTTTGAGCCTAAACTAAGGTATATTAAAAGGGTTTGACACTTCTAATACTTAGCTACAGCTAAGTTTAACTTAGAACTAGATATAACTTCTAAGCAGGATTTGAATCATACTAGTTAGTATCTACTTTTTTCCTTTTGAGTCCACCTTGCTCTGCAACTCAAAATCACAGCAGCCCTCCTCCTTTCAGTCTCTTAAGTGCTAGAATTATAGAGGTGGAATATGCCTGGTGGAATAATCTATTTGCCTAAAAAAATCTAGGTTTCGGGGCTGGAGAGATAGCTCAGTAGTTAAGAGCACTGGCTGCTCTTGCAGAGGACTGGGATTTGCTTCCTAGCACCCATATGGTGGCTAGCATCCATCCATAACTCCAGTTCCATGGGGGATCCAGCGCCCTCTTCTGGCCTCCAAGAGTACTGTATGCATGTGGTGCACTTACATACGTACAGGCAAAATACTCAAACACTGGCCAGGTGTGATGACACAGGCACCAGAGGCAGAGACACGCAAATATCTGAGATTGAGTTGGGCCTGTTCTACATAGCAACTTCCAGGTCAGCTGCAGGGAGACCTTGTCTAAAAAAAAGTTGGGGGGGGGCATTTTTAAGATACTAAATCATAAACAGAAAGGAATGAGCAAAGACTTAGAACAAAAGGAATTATTTAGATGCTTGAACTCCTTGCCTTGTGGGATGATGCTGTATAATAGCCTGGTTCTTTCCTCAACCATGAGAAATACCTACCAACCAGGCCAAAAAGCCTGGCTGTTTTAATTTACATTTATCCTCAAGATTTGAGATGGGGGAACTGGCAAGATAGCTCAGTGGGTAAAGGCGCTTGCTGCCAAGCCTGATGACCTGAGTTGGTTCTGATCCTAGGACCCACATGGTGTAAAGAGAGGACCTACTACCACAAGTTGTCCTCTGATCTTCATTTGGGAGTTATGGCATGCATGCATGTACAATTAAATAAATAAAAATGTGATGAACAGTTAAATAGATATATTTGAGCTAGGAGATATTTTCTTTTAAGATGAATTTTGCAAATAGCTTGTCACTGTGTCGATTTAACTAGTTTACTTCTCAAAGGATAACTTAATTTGTGAGTTATTTCATTGTTATGAAGTGCACTTTTTTCTCTTGTTTAAATAGTGCCCATGGGCTACCCCTCAAAACACAATGTCCTGTTCATTGACTGATGTGATGAGTGAAGAGTTGGCTAAAGAATTACAGTTGGAGGAAGAAGCTGCTGCTTTCCCTGAAGTTACGTAAGTGAAGCTTGCAGAGCTGTTTTAAAGTTTGATTAGTGATTGTTGTGATGGATGAGGAAGAAATACATTTAGAAAAGCAGTGCGGAAGAAAGTACCATACTGAGAGACTATCAATATTTGAATTGTGGTTCAATTCTGTGACTAGTTCTCAGTACAGATTGAGTATTGCCTAAAGTTTTAGATACTCAAAAAGCACTCAGAAATTTTCAGAGTTTGGAATACCTCATATTAGAATTTTTAGATTATTGATGCTTAACTGGTAGTCTTTGTTAATTATTCCAGAATCTGAAAACTTCAGAATCAAAAGTATTTCTTCCTGTCCTAATAACTTCTAGTAAGAGATACTGAGCCTGTATTATCTTGTACAAACCACTGTTTCCCTGGGTTTTGTTAGTTCCGATAAATACAACAATTCAATTTCCTGAGGTACAATTTTCAAGTGTTTGTCTTTTCAAGAAATTTTATTCTCCTTTGATTTGAACACAGATGAAATGCATTCTGGGTCCCAGTGTCAATTTTCTCGTAGACCTTTCTGTTTCTCTCCTGGCTCTTTTAGTCCTAATCAGAGCTATTGTGGAATTGGCCATTTGTCTTGAGGCTAGCTGAGTGGGAGGTGGCGAATGGCCTAATAGCGTTCTGAACCATCTTAGTTGATCTTAACATTGCAAAGATACTTCCTACACTATCATCAATAGGCTCTGTTTGCATCAGCACATTATATTTGTATTGCCATATTTTGAATAGTGTCACTGAAAGACCATTTATTTCTGGAGAAAACATTGACACTTCCAGCGACCTAATGTTGGCCCAGATGCTACAGATGGAATTTGATAGAGAATATGATGCTCAGCTGAGGCGTGAAGAAAAAAAATTCAATGGCGATAGCAAAGGTACTGTGACCTTATTGTAACGTCTTCATTTGGTGGTAGAAAATGCTTGTCCTGTACTCCTAATTAAATTGCCAACTGTTTTTGCCTTTTAAGTTTCCATTTCATTCGAAAATTATCGAAAAGTGCATCCTTTTGAGGACAGTGACAGCTCTGAAGATGAGGTTGACTGGCAGGACACTCGCGATGATCCTTACAGACCAGGTGCTTTTAATTTCTGGGGGTACAGTTGGAAGGATAAAGGAAGATTAATTTTCCCAATGAGCTGTTTAGTTTTATTTCATATTTTACTCTCATTTGATAATTCTGTCAGATTGACTATCTCTTCAGACAGTGTTGAATGCAGGAGTTTACTCTTGACTCTTTTTATATCTTGGCTTTTCTTATCACTTTTAGCAAAGCCAATTCCTACTCCCAAAAAAGGTTTTATTGGCAAAGGAAAAGATATCACCACCAAGCATGATGAGGTGGTATGTGGGAGAAAGAACACAGCGAGGATGGAGAATGTAAGTGACTAGAAGCTCATCTCTTAGTCAAGAGCTCTATGTACATGTATTTTTAAAACTGCATTCTAAACATAATGAATTCCTAAAACTTTATTTTTCTAAGACTCCTTTTATTTTTTTCATGTCATATAGGATCTTTCTCTGTAGCTCAGGCTGGCCTCAAACTTGTGATCCTCCTTCCTCTACCTCTGTGCTGGGAATGCAGGAGTGTACTATCATACCAGGCTCTAGAGATACTTTAGATGATGATGTAGCAATGTCATGAAACTCAGCCACCAAGAGAATATAAAGTACCTCAGAATCAAACCCTGCAGTGATATTTTTAAAACTAATTTGATTTACATGATTCTAAAGTTAAGAAGTAAAGCAGGGTATGGGTGGCATATGCTATAATCTCAGCACTTGGGAGGTGGAAGCAGAAGGATTAGGAATTCAGGGTCATCTTTGGCTACATAGCAAATTTCAAGCCTAGCCTAGGTTACCCTGGGCTACAATAGAAAGCAATAGAAATAATTCTTTTTCTTAGTATATTTTTTATAAAATATTTCTACAGAAAATATGAGTAATTAGGCCTAGAACTAGAAAGAAGAAATGCTTTTTACTGTGTAACTTTTTATGGTTTTGACTCTTTTGTTTTGCGGTGCTAGGGCTCAACTCCTTGTTCATGCTGAGCCATGCCAACCTCCTGCTTTGGAATTTTTCCTTATCTTTTGCCTGAACTACCTCTGTAAAACAGAGAGCAAAATTAATTTCTTTAAAAAGCATTTTCTTGCCCAGATATTGCAGCTAGTGCGAAACATGTAGACCTGTGCGTGCCTACGCCAGACAAAAACCCAGCATGGATGGGGAAGAAGAACAAGAAGCCCAGCCCTAGCTGAAGATCTGGCAATTAATAGCTACTGGGAGAGGGAGATTCCATTTTCTTTAGGGCATGAAACTGGGTAGGTTGACCATACTCCAAAGGATAGACTCACACCCAAGAACATTTGGGGAACACAGAGTAGACTCAGTAGGCCTTTAAAAAAAAGAAAAAGAATAAAGGACATGAAGTGGGAGGGGATTAGTAGAGTAGGCTAGAGATGGGGGGCGGGCTCTGAATGTAATCAAAACCATGTTATAGGAAATTCTTGAAGAATCAGTAAAAATATGCATATATTTTCATATAGTTTTGTTTTGAGACAGGGTCTCCCTGTAGCCCCAGCTATTCTAGAACTTGCTATGTAGAGCAGGCTGGCTTGAAACTCACAGAGCTCCACCTACCTCTGCCTCCCGATTGCTGGGATTAAAGGTGTGTACCACCATGCCTAGCCCAATAAAAAAAGTTTTAAAGCCATGTAGACCCTTAACAAATGCTTATTAGGTAAATATTTTGTTAAATAGTATTGTATCATGTTATATTGTGTCTAGAAATATTCCATATCTGACCCTAGAACTGTGCTGTATTGTAGAATTTTGTGGTAATGGAAAAAATGTCTGTCCCTGTTTTCTAATATGGTAGCTATATTTGCTAATAAGCACTTAAATTGTGCTACTAAGGAACTGAATTTTAATGAAATTGAATTTAAATATTTGCTTGGTGGCTAGAAGCTACTAATTGGACTGTGTAACTCTAAAATATAATTGTCATAGATGTGATTGGTAGAATTTACCATACCAACTTAGTCTTCAAAAATAATTTTGAAATGGTATTTCTTTGATAAGTCTGGTATAGCCTTTACAATATAACATTGTGTTCTTTGGCATAAAAATAAGGTACAAAACATACACAGACCTGAGTTTTGGATGTGATGCAGTGTTTTTTGTGCTTAGAATAAATGCTTTCCCGTGGGCTGCAGTTTCTCTGGCAGTGTTGCTCTTCCTAAGTGGGTTGTTTTTCCCTGTGGTGCCTATGGGTTCTATTTCTATGGCACGATCATCTTTCAAGTAGGAAATCTGTTCTGAGCAGCATCTCACTGTTCCTCACATCCCTGTCTAAGAATGTTTACCTGCTGCTTCTTTCTTTGTCAGTTTGCACCTGGCTTTCAGGTAGGAGATGGGATTGGAATGGATTTAAAACTGTCCAACCATGTTTTCAATGCTTTAAAACAACACGCCTACTCAGAAGAGCGCCGCAGTGCCCGGCTACATGAGAAGAAGGAGCATTCTACCGCAGTAAGTAGTCTCAGATTTTTTTTTTTCCCCTTTAGAGGAAAATTTCATTTAGAAACTTTGGAGGAAAAGGACAAAACAAAACTTGATGATTGCTTTTTTTCTTTTCCTCCTGAGATTGGCTTTCCAAATCATTGCTACCCAAGTGGCTTTCTTGGCTTTTTAGACTTAAAATAATAGTTAATCAGTTATTGAAAACTCAGCATCATGGGGTTTTTTCATTTGTAGAAGTGGTATCACTAGGCTCTTAGGATGTGCCATAGAGGGCAGAGCCTCTCTTCTCACATGGCCCCTCTAGCCAAGCAGGTCCCTCTGATCAGAGCAATGCCCGTGAAAGCACCTGTAGCATAGGCTCCAGCAGCAGCCCCGCCGGCTGCAGCTGGGATTGCCATGGGCTCTGATGTTAGGCACACACTGCGCCGTGCCATCACTTGAGACTTCAGTGGAGGTAGTAAAATTGAGTCTTCAAGCCCTGACATCATTTCTCAGGACCCTTAGGGAACCCAGCAACCTCAGCAACAACAGTTTGGCTGCTCTTAATTTCATGAGATAAAACAGGTTTTGGAATGTGGCTAGCATGAGGGTTTTAGATGCTTTGGTAAGAAATAGTGCAGTTCTGCAGATGGATTAGTCTGACCAAGAAGTTCAAGTTGAACTGGGTATGTGGCTTACACTTATAATCCTAGCTTTTTGGAGGATGAGGCAAGATTGTTGCCATGAGTTTGAGACTAGCTTAGGGCCAGGCATGGTAGTGCATGCCTTTAATCCCAGCATTTAAGAGCAGGGGCAGGCTGATCTCTGTGAGTTCAAGGCCAGCCCTGCATAGCAAGTTCCAGGCCAGCTGTGGCCACAGGGGAGACCCTGTCTCAAAAACAAACAAACAAAAAAAAAACAAAAAAAAATTCACAATGAAGATATAATGTGTATATTGTGGTTTAAAAGCTCTCTTGTTAGTAATTATACTGCTTCAGAATCCATGACTATACAGAAGCTCCCAGATATGGAATGTTCGGGGCTTGCAAATGATTATATGGCCTCCTTGAGCCAGCTAGGTGATATTTGTGAATTGAGTAGAATAAAGGGATTTTCTTTCAAAAAGTCACATTTTAGTGACCATAATACAGAATATACAGTGTATATTATAGATGTTCCAGAGTTTTTAAAAAAAGTTTTTACCTATACATTGACATTTGTAAATTAATTGTGTGTATGTGTGTTTGTGTCTGTGTTTGTGCATGTGCACATGCACACACACTTAATGAAAATATCTATCTTGAAAATAATAATTATTGAATAAGTAATGAAAATAATATCCATCTTGAAAATAAATTAATTAATTTGACTCCTTAAAAATTAATGTATTGTGTTAATGAAAATCATGCCTACCATCTTGAGAGTAAGTACATTTGCTAAACCATTAGAAAAACTGTAAGAACACAGAGAACTGTTTAAACTTCGGTGAGGAAATAAGATTTTGATTAAACTTTCAGTTTTATTTAATTTTCAGTTTATTTTTAAGGGAAGAATGTGAGAATCATAGCTAAAAAACCTCTTTTTCAAGGCTCAGGAAACTAGTTGGGCATATAGGGCAAGATGCCACAAGTTTGGTCCTGACTTGAGCCTGGAAGGGAGAAATTCCTGTCTTAGAATTTCCAAAGGCATCTCTGCATTGCATGGGTTCTGTCGTCATAGAAGACAAAAAAAGGATCAATGGCCCCTGGTGGAACCTAGCATGGTAGAGAACACACTACAAGGGAAAGTCAAGATTCAATCAGAGTGGAGGAGGATTTAGTGTGTGCATTAACTAGAATGACCTAACATCAGTGCATGGCTACCTGGCACCCTGGTACCCAACACTTACCATCTGCATTCATCGCCCCCTCGTCATAGGTGTCTACTGTAAACTTGGATTCAATCCAGACCACAGTCTGGTGGGGGAATAGCACACTGCTGAGATGGGAAGAGGCAGCAGGCAGTGCTGCCCCCTCCTCCTCCGTCACCTGTGATCCCTCTCACCTCTAGTCCCTTCTTACCTTCTGTCTCTGGAGGAGAGTTGTGGTGATGCTTTCATTCAGCTTGTTCTTCTGGGGCATGTTTATCACTGGGGATAATATTGAGGGGGCAACAAAAGTCACGGAGGGGTACCAGTGAACAGGAGCTCTGAATAGTGCCACCTGGGACCCATCACTATGTACTTTGTCTACTTTAGTGTTCTACCTGGGAGGAGGGGGAAGAATGGATGGCCACAGTGTGTGGTGCCGGGTCCGTGGCTTGCCTTTTCTTGGACAGCCTCCTTTCCACACCCACATCATTTTTGTCCAAGAAGCAGGGCAACAGAGTGCTATTCCATGGAAGGTGAGGCCTGTGATTGGGCAGGTGTTCCTTTTTGAAGCTGGTCCTCCTGATGCATCTGACCACCTAGGAGTTCCCTCCTTCAGTTTTCCTAGAACACAGGGTTTTATATTGAGGCCCACGGAGAACTGGGACAGAGTGGAGCTGGCTTCTCCTCAGAGGTCTGTGTGGAAATGCAGCGATGACCACTCATCTCTAGACACTTCTAGTGTGGGTTGTAGGTAGGCCTGGTCAGAGACTAGACTGGGTCACTCTATACTCAGAAATGCTCCCATCTCACCTACTCCATGTCGTCCCATCTTGGAAGTGGCTTTTGTTGGCTCTTCTGACCTTTGGACATCAGTTGCTCTGACTTTGCTCTCACTTTAAGGTCTCTTAAGGGCCCATGCTTCAAGAAACTCTGACCCTAAGGTTGTGTTTTACAGAAGCCCCATGACCCAGACTAAAGATTCTCATCAAACCAGTCTCTTTATCCTCATGGCTGTCTGGAGCTGAAGTCCAGAGACCCCAGAGGAATGAGTTGTATTGTGGTAGCATCCCATTCTTTAGGAGTTTGTTTTGCATATATCTATGTGATTCATTAGTAAAGCTTAAAATATATACATTTTGAATGTTACAAATGCTCAGAAAATATTTATTAACAATCATTTTCACTTATAGTGCTTTATCTCTTACAGGAAAAAGCAGTCGATCCTAAGACACGTTTACTTATGTATAAGATGGTCAACTCTGGAATGTTGGAGACAATCACTGGCTGTATTAGTACAGGAAAGGAATCTGTTGTCTTTCATGCATATGGAGGGAGGTAAATGAGCAAATACAGTGCCATTGTGTGAATACAATGTAGCCCTTTCTTCCCAGAACTGATGGATTTACATAAAATCAAAGTTAACACTGCATAACAGGTAAACTAATTTAAGAATTGTCATTGTAGGAAGTGTAGACAATACAGAAGGTATATATTTTGTACTTGAAAAAATTCAAATGACTATTCATCAAGTCCTCCCCCTTTGGTTTTTTAATTGTTTATCTAGTCTCCCCTTCTAGGTAACATATACATGTGTAATCTTATTGAAATTGTATTGCTAAATTCTAAAAACGAAGAGAATAGAAAGCAGTGTTGGGCTGAGGCAGGAATTTAGCTCAGTGCTAGGGAGCTTGTAATTTTCATGCTGTGTTACAGTAAACCTTATGTAGAAACTATACCTCATAGAATTTGGGGGGGGGGATTAAATAAGATATTTGATAATATTTTTTAATCAGTCTCTATAAACATTTGTTTTCATTCTGAATTTCTAGTGAGGCTTCCTTGAAGCCAGAAAAATATAACTTAACTACAAATTATTGTAAAACAAAAGATTATTTGTGAGAGTAAACTAAAACTTTATATAGGCAGTATTAAAATTAAAAGTAGTCTTTGTATTATCTGCACTGGCTTACAGGTCTTTTTACAAAAGTAACTGCTAGTAACAATTCTTAGTACAGTCTTCCAGAAATGTAGTTCTTTACCTAGCTTATGCAGAGATCTTTTTTTTTTTTAGTTAGTATATCTTAGACCTTTGTTTATCACTAGACTTTTCTATATTTTTTAGCTCTTATTAGAGCACATTTTTTTAAAGATTTAAAAAATATTTTTATACATGTGTTGGTGTGTAAGAATGTGCATCTGCGTGCCAGTGACCACAGTTATAAGGCATTCACCATGGGTGCTGGGCCCATCTCTCCTATCCTCCATAAAAGCAACATTCATTCTTAACTGCTGAACATTCTCTTTAGCACCAGGCCACACTATTTTTTAAGTAATTGTACATTCTTATGTGAACATATAGGAATATCCTTGAACTTATGCTGTACATTTACAGATACAGCCATAGGCTAAGTTCCTAATGAAATCAGTGGGAAACACTATATTGCATTTCTCCCCCTTTTTTGTTAAATAGTGGAAACCTTCAGTGAATGGAGAATAATTTATTTTGTTGTTTAAATCCTCAGCCGGCTACTGTAGCAAGCAATGCTTGAGGTTTTTTGTGTTTGTGGGTTTTTTTTCCAAATAATATTAACTTTTTATTTGGTGCTGGGGAAATGGCTCAGGGTAAGGTGCTTGCTCTGCAAGTATGGGGACCAGAGTGCAGAGTCCCGGAACCCACATAAAGCCAGTACAGCCGTACATGTCTATAATCCCATGTTCCCATGGTGAAATGGGAGGCAGAGGCAGGATAATCCTGGAAGATTATAGATCAGTCTGGTGCACATAGGCCATGAGACCATGTCTCAAACACGGTAAAAGGCAGGAATCAACACTCAGAATTGTCCTCTGATTTCCACATGTGTGCCATGGCACACAGGATTTATTCACACAAATATACACACACATACATACACACAAAAGAAAACAAAGTTATATTACACCGATAGTCAGACTCTTCCATAGCCAAGAGGAGAGTATCACAGAAGAACTGTTCTAGCCAGTGAGAGAAAATGAATAACGAAGCATAGAGTTATGTAAATGAGACCTGGTGGGGTCAGGAAGATACAGAGCCTGGCACATTCAGGGAAAGCATCATGGTACAGATGAATCTCAACCTGTATTTTTTAAATGGCAAAGCAAAACAAAAAGCAGCAGTGTTGAGAGCCACATCTAGATGAAGAATGTATGTACCACATCATCTACAACTGTTATCTATATAGGTATTTCTGTATGTTTTTTAAGAAAAATTTTTGAGACAGGATCTCACTCTGTAGCATTGGCTAGCCTGGAACTCACTATGTAGACCAGGTTGGCCTCTGCTGGGGTTAAAGGTGTGTGCCACCATATTTGGCTACATGTGTCTGAAGACTAGAGAAGCTGGAGAGATGGCTCTGCAGTTCAGAGCACTGGCTCCTCTTTCAGAGGATCCAGATTTGATTTCCAGCACCCACATGGCAGCTAACAACAGTTGTCCATAACTCCAGTTCCAAGGGAGTCCAGTGCCTTCTTCTGACCTCCATGGGCGTTGTACAGCATGGGGGCACTTACATGCAAGGCATGTACTCATACATAAAATATAAAAATAATAAAATATTTTAAAGAGGACTAGAAAAACCACATTGTGATAGTGTTTGCCTCTGGAGAGGTGGATGGGGATTGCATCTACCTTAGGGATGTAGTCAAAAAAGTCAGTTCTATCTGTAATTTTTTTATTATATAATTTAAATTGTGTGCTAATAGACAAATGTATACTACCTCTTATGTAGTAGTAAATGTTAGAGGTATATGGAATAAAACCATATAAGCACAGGAGAAATTAGTAAGGAAGACCCTGTAAATTGTAGTTCCAGTTTCTTGGGGCTGAGACAGAAGGGTCAGTTGAGCTGAGGAATCTAGACGCAGCCTGGGCAACAGTAAGACCCTATACTGAAAAGAGAGAGAGCTGAGTATGGTGGTGCACACCTACAATCACGGTACTTAGAAACGAGGGCAGGAGGATCAGGAGTTCAAGGTCTTCCTCAGCTACAGTAAATGTGGGACCAGCCTGGGTTGCCTGAATCCCTGTCTTCAAAACTAAACATAAGCAGAGGGATAAAGGGACATGTAATTTGCTTAAGACACAAGTTTTTTTACTAGAAGAATGATGAGGTAAATTGGGTAATTGGACTGTGTATTTTCTGTGATATTTTTATAGGTTTCATTTACTGTGTGGTTAAGCTATTCCATTGAACGAAAGCTTATCAACTTATCACCACATTCTGTCTTAGGTTATTATTGGAAATTTTCCTTTGTGAAGTCTCTACTCTCTTCCTAAAAGCTGCTTCATTCATTTGCATCCAGTTACCATGTGCTGGCTATTCTTCTAGGTCTTGGAGGTCCCTGAACAGGACAAGGGGAGAAGGGGGCTCCCTGCTCTAACAGAGTGTACTTTTTTCCATTACCAACCCTCCTCCAAGGTATTAGGAGTAAAAAATGTCAGATATATACTGTTCAAATAATTTTAAGTGGGGTGATGTCACAGTTTTAATAGAATGATCTTATTAGAATAGGGAAGTTGGGTGAAGTGACATTGAAGGCACCCCAGGATACATCAGAAATCAGACCTTTTGAGGCTGAATGGAGAAGAAATCAACCAGGAGACTATAATAGAGAAGAAGGTTGGTAGTTAGGTTCCAGTTTGTCCTCTGGGAACATACTTCTTTTCTTTTCCAGATTAACATCCCTTCAGGTCTTAAAGGGAAACACTGTTTTAGTTCCATTCACCTTATTTCCTCCCCAGTTAACCATAATTCAAGCCCTCTGAGTAACTCAGTGTTACAAGACTATTGCAGTAGCATCTCGACCTACAGCCACCGTGTGCCCTCTTTTTTGACACTGGTTCACTTGACCTTCATGAAGTGTTTGAGAGTGAATGTTCATAAAACCCTTGGGATTCCTGCTACCTTTGGAGACATGTCCAAGCTCTTTGCAGTCTGCCTCTCATCCTTTCATCTCCACCTTGTATTTCTTCTCTCTAGTCAGGATTTAACTGTAGCCTTTCTGTTAGTACTGTTCAGTCCTACCCGTTGTCCTGGTTCTTGTTTCAGGTACCTAAAACTTTGCTTGATTCTCCCCATGCAGTGGGGTCTTGTCCATTCATGTGCTGTCATGTCACTTCTGGCTTCTTTGCAGACTCAAAGGATTAGGGACCCTTTTACCTCTCTGTATATCTGCTAAGAGGGAAGGAATTATTTTCAAAATGTTATTCTGTGTGTTGTTTCTGTTGTATATTTTTTTCCATTTTTTAAAGCTTGATTCTATAGTCATGAAATGAACAGCATTATGTTGAGATTCATCAAAACTGACAATTTATTTGAAAGTATGCTTTATTAAAACAAAAAACCAGCCACTGGTATGGCTAGTCCCAGATTCTCGGGAAGCTGAAGCAGGAGAATCACCTGAGTTCAGGAATTCCAGGCCATACTGGGCAGTATAGGGAGAAATGCCCCCCACCCCCAATATCTTAATGTTTTATTAAAATAAAAGACTTGAAGCCCAGAGTGGTGGCACAAACCTTTAGTCCCAGCATTCAGGAGGCAGAGGTAGGTGGATATTTATGGGATCAATACCTGCCTGGCCTACATTATGAGTTTCAGGCCAGTTGGAGCTACAAGGAGACCCTGTCTCCAAAAGATCAAAAAATAAAAGTAAAAAACTTTGTACTAAAACAGTGAAAACTGTTACTTTCAAAGTAGATCTACTTGAGTATAATTAGATCTTTGTTTTGAAATTGTTTTACTGAGCTAGTAACTCATATTGACTTAATTTTTCTTCTTCCCTTCAGCCTGGAGGATGAAAAGGAAGATGGTAAAGTTATACCTACAGAATGTGCCATCAAGGTATTTAAAACCACCCTTAATGAGTTTAAGAATCGTGACAAATACATTAAAGATGATTTCAGGTTTAAAGATCGCTTCAGTAAACTAAATCCGCGTAAGATCATCCGCATGTGGGCAGAAAAAGAAATGCACAATCTTACAAGGTAAAGAAAACAATAGTGCTGCAGGTGATCTGGGGAATACCTTTTGTATCAGGACTGCTAGCCAAGCCAAAATCCATGCTGTCTTTTAAATTAATTTACAGAAAGAACAAAAGACCTTGAGATTCTAGTATTTTGTGAGGCTTTTTATCAAAAACATCCATGTATGGAACCTGAATTTATACTTTCTGAATGAAAAAGCCATTTTCTCGTTTCTTTCCTCAGTGACATTAAGGGAAACCAAAGCCCGTCTGCCTAGATATTCTATGAAATGTCTGAAGACTGTCTTTAAATTGTCTTTCTGAGGAATTAAAGCACATGCAGGGCACTCACCCACACACTGCCAAAGCATGCCTCACACATCCTGCTCTCCTTGTCTCCACACAACAGTTTCCTCATTGGCACAGAGTGTGCCTGACTGCTTTTGTATTCCCACATCTCCAAAACAACATAGTACCAGCTCATTGCATGCCCTCGTTAGATATTTGTTGAATAAATGGCATGTTGTCTTCCTTCTAATCTTTATATTTTAATTCTTTCTTTCTATACAGAATGCAGAAAGCTGGAATTCCTTGTCCAGCAGTTGTACTGCTCAAGAAACACATTTTAGTTATGTCTTTCATTGGCCACGATCAAGTGCCAGCCCCTAAATTAAAAGAAGTAAAGCTTAGTAGTGAAGAAATGAAAGAAGCCTACTATCAAACACTTCATGTAAGCTGTGCTTTTAATATTTATGAAGTAACTTAAAAAATATTTCTGTAGCCAGGGGTGGAGTGTGCCTGTAGTGTAAACTGCTTGGGAGGCTGAGGCAGGAGGATTACTTGAGTCCAGGTATTCAAGATCATCCTTGGCAACATTGCTCAAGATCTTAGAAATTTAAAAAAACTTGACAGAGTGCTAGAAGGTGGCATAAGAAAAAGCAAATGACATTTATGAAGGAATACTGACATTGAAGAGCTGTGTTTAAGCCAGACAAGAAAGTACATGCCTGTAATCCTAGCAATTAAGAAGGCAGAGGCAAGATGATAACCACAAGTTTGAAGCCAACCTTGTCTACATATCAAGTCCAAGTCAGCTAGACTATATAACAAGACATTGTCTCAAAAAAAAAAACCAAAAGCATATAGATGAATGAATGCATAAATAATGGCTGTCTGTAACCCTAGGACTTGGGAGGCTGAGGCAGTAGGACCTCAAGCTCCAGGCCAGCTTGAGTTACATAGTACTTCTCAAACAAAAGAGAGAGGTGCCTTTATATAAATTTTTGAATGCTATTAGGAAACTCGGATTCAGGGATCACGAGGTAACTTCATTGTTAGTATTAGTGGCATAGAGCATGAAACTTCTTCACAGAACTTGAGTAAGTGTCACCACATTGAGCAGCTCTGGAATGCCTCTTAGTATACCTCTTGAATGTTGGGACTCCTACAGCAGTGAAGAAAGAACCTCTGGTTGCTGTTGGGAAGTCAGAGCAAAGTGGATTTGGTATCATAGTAAGACATGAGGAAGACTGAAGCTGGAAGGGAGTGTAAAGAGCAGGGACTAGCAGGGCTAGAACTGGAACACTGGTATCAGGCATCTTGGACCTACTTGTGTTTGGGGGTAACAATTAAATTTAAGGCCTCTAGCAAATGCTTCTATTCTTTTGTATTGTTTTAATGGAACACTGGAGAAACCGTGTGGAGCCATTGTGCCATACAAAAGCTGGTGTGAATATAAAAATGTTATCCAATTAATTTGTTAAGATATAGTGAGAGGGCTGGGAAAAAGGTTGAATGGTTAAGAGCACTTGCTGCTGTTGTAGAGGACCCAGGTTTGGCTCCCAGCACCCATATGGTAGCTAATAACCATCTGTAACTCCATTTCTGGGGGTCTCCCTGGGCACTGCACACATGTGGTAAACTTTCATAAAATAAACATAGTAAAATGTAAAGATGTACCTAGAGAAGGCTGGAGAAATGAGTCAGTAAAGCATTTTGGCGCAGGCATGAAATCTGAGTTTGGGTTTCCAGCAGCACCCAAGTATAAAGCCAGGCACTGCGGTGTGTGCCCGTAATGCTAGCACTGGGGAGGAGACAAAGGATCCCCAGGCCTTGCTGGTCAGCCAGTCTAGCCAAATCAATGAATTCCAGGTTCGGTGAGAGACCCTTTCAAAAAATAATGTGGAGAGCAGTTGAGGAAGACAACTAACCTTGACCTCTGGCCTCTACACGCTGGTACACTCATATCAATACACATGTGCACACACACAAAAGATGTAATTAGATAAACTACCTTCCACTGACTCCAACAGAAGAACAGTAAAAGTAAAATTACTTCTTTTTCTGACCCCTTTGGGCAGTGGGATGACTGAGGAAACGACGTATTAGAGTTGGCAAACAAATGCCTTTTTGATTTCTACCATAAAGTCAGGGGTTACTGTCAGTGATTAATATATGATACTACTTGATTTAAAAGATATACTACAGACCACGATTCCTTGGCACTTGAAAGGCTAAGCAGAAAGATCACAAGTTCAAGACGAGACTAGGTGACATGGTCAGAAACTATTTACAAACAAGCAAGAACGTCCCTTTCCCATCATCGCTGCAGTACTTTTTACTTGGAATTGTGTGTGCTCCGTGGAGGTTTTGGTGGAACATTTGTCCTTGTACTAGGAAGTAGCTTACCTTGACTCCCTGGTTAGGCACAGACACAGTTGCTAGCTTAACCCTTGTGGGTATCCAAATCTGACCTTTGGCCTGATCCTGCTGTCAAAAGAGCAGGGAAGCAGTGTTGTCACACACTGGTTCCTTCCAGTGTCCTACTAGTCTTCATCCTTGCACACAATAGTAGCAGAGACTAAAGCCCAGCCCTAGATTCTCCAAGATAGAGAGGAAATAGGGTCTTGGGGCTAGGGTTGTAACTCAGTTGGGGAGTGCTTGTATAAGTCCTCAGGTTTAATCACCAGTGTGGGAGAAACAAAAAAAAATTTTTTTAAAGGTAAATAACTTTTTAAGTGTGTTTTTCTGAGAAATATTTATTGTTGTACTTGTTTTAATTGTAGAGGTAAGTTAGAATTGTTCCTTCATTTCCTCTCTTCTCACAGTTGATGCAGCAGTTATATAATGAATGCACCTTGGTGCATGCTGACCTCAGCGAGTACAACATGCTTTGGCATGCAGGGAAGGTAAGCCCCACATCGAGTTACTATTCAGATTCAGTTACTTGATGTAAATCATTGAATATGAATACATCAATTTGTGCTCTGCATTAAATAGGTCTGGTTGATTGACGTGAGTCAGTCGGTTGAACCAACCCACCCTCATGGCCTGGAGTTTTTATTCCGTGACTGTAGGAATGTCTCCCAGGTAGGCATGTAACCCAGTGTGTCCTTTTTAAGGATGTAATAGGTTCAGGTATTTTTCTCACTCTTAAGATAAGAGGACCATTTTTACAGAAATTGAAGGAATGACTACTGACCACATTCTGGATAAGGATATAAAAATGAATTGGTCAGAATTCATCCTCTTACATCGGAACCAAATTTCCAAGAGATAGTTTTTGTTTTGGCTCCTACTGCTAATGCCTTGTATAGTCATGTAATGCATACATATTGCTTAAGCAGAAGGTGGAACTTGGTGAGCCTGCATGCTACTTGGCACTGTGGCTGTCGTTAGAGGACAGCCTCCTTGAAGGAATAGTGCAGATCACTGTCATTCCAGGTAGAATGAAAAAGTCAGGCGGCTCAAACTCAGCAAGCACCGGCTGAGTCACATCCGGTTGCCATTTCTATGGGAGATGACTTGGTAGTAAGAGAACCTTACTAATGTCTCTTACTGGTTGACTGACTTACATATCCATACTAGTTTTTCCAGAAAGGAGGAGTAAAGGAAGCCCTTAATGAACGGGATCTGTTCAATGCTGTGTCTGGCTTGAACATCTCAGCAGATAGCGAAGCTGATTTCTTAGCTGAGGTAAGTGGTGGTCAGCTCTTCACCTCCTGTTACTAATGACCCAGAGCTCCGTAGAGGAACTTGGCTACACTCTCTTCCAAAAATACAATTAGAGATTTTTCTTTTCTTGAGATGCTTTTGGTTCTTTTCAGGCATTAAATGTATCTCACATACAACACACACACAGAGCAAAATACTTCTTCACAGAGTCACACAGTAAGGTGGGCTTGGCATGGTGGCAAATACCTTTAATCCCAATACTCCAGAGGCTGGTGGATCTTTGGGAATTCCAGCCCAGCTTGGTGTACATAGTGAATTCTAGACCAGTTAGGGCTATACAGATAAAACCATATCTGAAAAAAGGCAGGGATGGGTAACAACACATTTCCAGCTTAGTCTTATTTCTCCTGTTTTAAGAATGAGCAAGTTGGCTGTCAGACCCTTTGGGTGATGTAAAAAAGCAATTGCACCTGGAACCTACTGTTAATAGAGCACGAAGAGCTAGAAGTAGCTTATGAGAATGCTCCCTCGTTATAGTACCAGAGCCACAGGAACAGTCACCAGGGCAGGAAACCAAATTTCTTCAGAGACCACCTCTTAAAATCTTAAAATTGAAGAAAAGTTAGAGAGTAAAACAGCAACTTATCATTCCCAACATTTACCCCAGAGCAGAGAGTGATTAAAGTTCCAGAACACCCAAGTATGACTCGAGTTGACTGAGCCCTGGCCGAGCCCAAGGCCAGGGAAGGTGTAAGTGCAGCATTGAGCACAGTGAGGCGGCTCAGTCCTGGACTGACACCGTGGTTGCTGGAGTTTACAGTCTTCTGTTCCTGGGAAGCTTTACAGAGTACTCGGCGAGACTAATCAGATTCCAGTTGCTGCTTGTAGAGATAAGCAGTACTGACTTTAGTGATATAATCAATGAAAAGCACACATGTATACACACAGGTCACACAGTAATTATAATTAAACACGAGTGTCATTAGGAATGACTTAGTGTTCAGAGAATGAAAATGCCACCTCTTTTTCATGTGAAGTAGAACTTGACAAATGGGTTCAATGTATTGATTCTATAGATAGAAGCTTTGGAGAAAATGAATGAAGATCATGTTCAGAAGAACGGGAGGAAAGCGGCTTCGTTTTTGAAAGATGATGGAGGTCCACCTGTGCCATCTGCTGACTAGCAGCAGCTCCCCTGCTCTCCTCAGCACAGCAGCGCCTGCCAGCTGCTTGCACAAGCAAAGCATGGGTGACTCAGAATACCAAAGCAGGAGGAGTGTACAACGGTGCTTCGTGCGTCCCACTTGTAACCCATGTGCCAGGTGTGTGGAATTTTTAACTCGGCATTGAAAGAATAAAATGTCACTACCTCTCATCTCACGAAAAGGAGAATAGAGTTTTTTCATAGGTGTAGCTGTCTAGCTGAAGGAGATGGAATTTTACACAACTCGTGATATAACATGTCCTGAGGGTTTTTAAACGTAGGTAGTGTTTATGATTGTGGGAGGAAAGGGGAGACGTGCTTAAGAGGGAGGGCGGACGGCAACACCTGTGCTCCGTCCCCTCCCAGCCTTGTGCTGCACCCTTCCTCAAAGATTCTGTCATTCTAAATCGGCCCTTCGTGACCATTTTTCCCAACTATGACCATGATTCGAAAGGAAAATTTCTTCTCCACAGTGAGTGTTCTAAAGGAGAATTTGACTTCAGAATGATGATGGAACTAGAGTAAGCTGTGTACATCTCTCTTATCAGTACATCATGCACATGAATGGAATTCAACTTTTTCCATTTGTATCCAAGAAAGACATCATAGGTTTCTGAAATAGAGAAATACAGACAGATTTCTTAACTAACCAAATTTGAAATTTTAACTTTCAGGTTTTCTTTGTTTAGGTTAAATGGTTGCAGTATAACTCATCTACATTTATGATGAATATGTAAATTATCAAGAAGGGCAGAATGTACGACTTAATCTTATTTGACATATTTTTACAAGTCTGTGAAACAAATTTCAGTTTATATTTCACTAAAACTATTATACATAGAGATTTCTGACTGGTTTGGAGAGAAATGGAGGAAGCTAATTAGATCTGTTAAATGAGCAGAGGATGAAGAATGTGTGAGAAACAATTTGCATACCAAAGTAACTGATTGATTTGAGCCATCCAGCTACATGTTTAATAGTCTTTAGTGCTGGCTGGACACTGCTTTGAAAAAGCAAGCGCTGTCCTAGAAAAGTCCACTGGCTTTGTTAGGATTAAACTCCATTAACATTACCTAACCATTCCTCAAGTCCCAGAAGTCAGATTGGAACCACTGAACACCAAGTATCTATCTGGTAATAAAAAGTAAAATCTAAACATAATTTATATTTGAAAGCTTTTAACATTATTTTAAAATGCCAAATATGTTCTTTCTAGGAAAATATTTATTTTTGCTTCTGTAGCTGCTTTTAGCTGCATTTCAGAGGAGTATGACTTTGGATAGACTCACTATATGTTTCTGAGGTGTTTAGTACTCTGCAACAAAGATTTAAATGATTGTTAATTATTAGTTTTGCAGAAATTCCAGAGATTTCATTTTTAAAACACTCATTTAAAACTTTTTTTGTCTTCTGACATACTCTTTGACAAACCATTGCTTGGAGTGTGTGCTGTGAACTTGCCTTTCAAGAAATTAAAAATGAAAAGATCATTTTAGAATTGGTTCATTGTGTGGTTTCTTCCTATTATTTTAATGTCCTGGCACCAAGATAGCCTTTCCATATAAAGTTAGCAGTATAGTTTTAAGCACACCACCCTTCTGTTTGAGTTTTACTCTTAAATGTTCTACTTTACATTACAGGTAAGTTTTCTCTTGTATTTAGAGAATACATTTTTTTTCACACAGAGAGCAAGTAAGGTAGGAAATGTTGGTTTCATAAGTAATCAGCAGTGTCTGAAAGTGTGTGTGTGTTAGGGATATTTTGCTTCACTTAATGACAATGGATATAAAAAAGTAAGTTATCGACATGAGGATGGCTCGAGAGAATTATTTTGACAAGTTGATTCATCACTACTTTGCTTTTAATAAAAATTGGATTTTTGTTTGTTTACAAAAGACATTTGAGTCTAAATATTACAAACTAAATGGTAAAGGCCAAGTCCCTTATCTTCTAGAATCCAGTGCAGCCTACATACCTGCCACATTCCTTTCCTCAGTGCTGAGTTCACTGTGCCAAAAGCAGATGGGCACCTTTAACTTTCCAGAAGGCCAGAATGTATTACGAACAAATTCACAAGCTAGATCAATTTCACTGGCTATAGTTTACTAGAGGGTCAAATTTCCCTTACTCCTGGCCATTGGCAAACACGGTACTAATTGACAAACAGTACTAATCCCCCCCTTCCCTCTCTCCCTCCCTGTCTCTCTGGGTCTGCAGGGTCCCAAGTCCAGTCAGGCCACAGGGTTGAGTCTGCAAAGATGCAGAACCTGGTCCAGAGGTGGATGACAATTTTGATAATTAAGGGTTGGGAACCAATCTGAGCTTCAAGCCTGAGGATGTTGGTCAGATGACAGGGTGGTGAGGCTACTGACATAGAAGTCTTAAGTTGCTTTTCTTTGTAGGGTGAGGGTCTAGTGTGTTCAATAAATTCTCAGGCCTGGTTTTTCTGATAGTTTTTTGTTGTTTTTAAATATCTATGTGCCCATGTGTTCCAAATCTACTTTGTTAAGTTTATAGGAGACAACTTTTTACTAATTTCAGGAATAATCAGTCTGCTTCATGTTGGTAATGTCTTATGTGCACAGTAAGATGTTTGTCTGTATTCAAATAGAGCCACAGTGCTGCTTTGTAAAATGGGCTTACTCTCCGGCAGGGTAGTGCCTGAAAGCCACTGTTTTATATAGTATGGAGCAAGTCTCAGCCTAATCTCCAAATTTGGCATGTTATCCCTAAAATGAACAAGAGCCAGGCATGGTGGTCTGTGCCTTTAATCCCAGCACTTGGGAGGCAGAGATGGGCATTATCTTTTAGTTCCAAGCCAGCCTGGTCTACATAGCTCCAGACTGGGCAGGTCTATGTAGTTAAACCCTGTCTTCAAAAACGAAAAAGTAATACTCCTGCAATTCCAGCACAGTGGGGAGCAGCGTGGGGAAATGAAGCAGGAGGGCTGCTGCCTCAGAAGACTGAGCCTCACCGAGCAGGCGATTTAGGCGGGATGGAAGGGAGGTGCGAGTACCACTGACCCCTTAGGGTACTGTGGCCCTAACGTGTAAGAGGAAGTGCTCCTCCACTGTTCCCCAGGCTCTGACCCTCAAGACAGCCTGCTGTCTGCACATTTTGAAGTTCCTATTGCTTTAGAAATGGGAGAGAAAGCTCTTTTTTTTAGCCTTGGCTTATGGAGATGTATATTTTTCTGTTAGATTTTTGTAGGACTTACATAATCACTAAGCAAGTTTTCAATGTTTGGGGCCCACAAAGTGGCTTACTGGGTAAAGGCATTTGCCACTAAGCCTGATGATCTGAATTCATTCTCTGGGATTACATGGTAGAAGGAGAGATCACACACACTTGAAAAATAAGTGTAATTTTTTTTTTTTTTTAATGTCAGTTGGGCATCAGTCATCCAAGTGGCAGGTTGGAACTGGAGAATCCACTTTCAAAGTGACCAGTTCACATGTATGGGAGGCAAAATTTTATCTCTGCCTTCTATGTGTTTTGGGGGGAGGTCAGCAGTCCTGAGACTCAGTGACATTTGACAGAAGAAAAACATACCTGTTTATTGAGTACATTCTGTATGACACAGAGCCTTCATCAAGAAATGAAGACTCGGTGTGGTGGCGCATGCCTTTGATCCCAGCACTTGGGAGCCAAGAGGCAGGAGTATTAGGCCAGTCTGGGTCTACATAGTGACACCTTGTCTCAAAAATCAGCATCCCCAAAAGAAAGGAAGAGGCAGGACAGCCTGGTCTACATAGTAAAAACAAGAGTTCAACAGAGAGCAATAAATACATCCGCAAAAGATGACAAGGCAAGGGCTAATCATGGTGAAATGACTAGGAGGGTAATAGGCTAAATTCAGATTTCTTTCAGCTTTGACTTCCTACCACCGGTGGTAAGATGGCAGCCAGGCACCGTCCCGTGAGAGGCTTCTGTCCCTCTTTTAAGAAGGTTGGGTGCTCATCGTGCAGCTCTTATAGCACATTTCTTTAACTCAACAATCAGCATGCCAGACTGGCGTGTTTGGGAGCAGCTCTCCCATACCCCTTCACCTGACTGTCAGCCCCAGGTCTGAGCGCCTTGCTTGCCTTAGGTTGGCAGAAGGCTCAGTCCTTTGGAGACAGTACCCTTTCAGAGGCCAGCCTGCGTGCCTCTGGAACACTGCAGCTAGTTTCCCCCAAAGCAATGGATCCAGCAGACAGAAAGGCAGGAATCACAAAGGTGTTATTACTGTGAACAGTGTTAGACACTGGCATTTTGCTGACCTCATTCTGATGTCTGTTAATTCCCTATTCTGTTTTTCCCTGCAGCTTTGTTTTTGATATAAGTTAAATCATTAGTCTTACTGTTCTTACTAAAGGTAAAGGTTTTTTCTGACGCCTGTGTTCTTCATGTTAAATTAACAAAGGGTATTCAAATCAGCAGACCATGACTTATGAAATGAGCTTCCCAAAACTGATCAGTCACCATGTCATGGAACTCTTTATAATAAGTTTGTGCTAATGATTAACTTCGAATTCTTGCTTTTGTACTCAGCTTTGCTTGCTTTCAGAAAGTCGTGAGAGACCTATAAAAAGACCCTGTTATTTCAGTTCAGGGCTGCTTTCCTCTCCTACTCCCGTAGAGAGTGAGTTGGCCCGATTGCAGTCGTAATAAATTTCTTGCCTTGCTACACATCTGTCTCTGAGCCTAATTGGTCCCTGACTCTGAGACCATAACAAACAGAAAGTACCAGAAAGAAGCTGCACCTTCTGCTGAACTTGCAGCAAGGTTGGTTAACTGATTAAACGTAATGATTGTAGAGAGCCCAGAGCCCAGTTACACTTTATTCAGGGCTATCTTTGGCCTGCTAAATAGCCGTTCCTTGCTCACCTCTGTGACCTCCTGTGACTAAGGGTAAAACCTTTGGGAATGTGTTAGCAACAAAACCCTGGTTTCCACCAACAAAAAAGCTCAGTGTCAGATAGCATGAGAGGCCTGTAGTGGGGGCCCCTGCTTTGCTCTCACCCACCCACTTAATGTTCCATTGTAATGTTAGAGTCTTGATCTGTTACTTTCTTCTCTTACTATAAGAACCATGAAACCACGTCTATGTTGCAACACGGAATTTGGGGTGTCGTAAATCTGTTCTGAGGGACTCATATTTGGCTTCAGAATAAACTATCTTTTATCCCCTCTGAGGCACAAGTACTGTTTTTTGGTGTCAACATCACCTAACTCGAGTGGAATTTTATTGTTGGCACATGGGTCAGCCCTGTGCAACTTGGGAGTTCCTGCTTCCTGGGACGACCAAGGCCATGTGTCCTAGGATGCAGAAGCATGAAAGGCCGTGTTGCTGCTGGTTACCATGGTACCTGCAAGTGCATGGCTACCTCTGTCTCCTCTTCCTGATCTGTGTCTTTGTGGAGAACATCCTAACACATTTTCTCACTTGTGTTTTACCCACTACACTTTAAACCCCACCATTGCATGGCAAGCATCACATCACTGATCACCGTGCTTGACACATTTGAGTTGAAGCTCAAATATATGTCAGATGTATGAAAAGTTGATTACAACTTTGTAGCTCAAAGGCTAAAACTGGGTGCCCCAGGGTAGACAGTGTATAGAATCTGCTGCTTTTTCTTGTCTTTACTAACTGTCCAGGAGGAGAAAAGGCTCTGTAGCAGGAAGTGAACTCTTTCCTTCCTGAGTTATTAATACAGAGACTGGATGATCTTGCTGTTAGTTTGTTATAGGCAAGCATGACATGGTCTGCTAGGTCAGTTAATTTGTGTGGATCTTTCTGTTTCTTTTACCCTTCATACTTACGGTAAGGTTCCAGGTCCATCCTCTTAGAGTTCCTGATGGGTCCAGGCATTAGGTTGTTTTTTAATAAGTGTTTATTTCTTTTGTTTATGTGTATGTATCTGTGTCTACTACATGAGTGCCCTTGGAGGTCAGAGATGTCCTATCTGGAACTGGAGTTACAAGCAGTTATGAGCTACCCAACATTGGTGCTAGGAACCGAACCATCTCTCCAGCCCCCAGGAATTCATTTAATCTATCCTAGATGAATAGGAAGAAAGCGTACAAATTTAAGTAATACAGGTTTTACATGGCACAGGAGCTTGAATGGAAATGAAGCCCCAAAGAAGCAATTAGAGCCTGTTACTGCTATACTGAATCGGACAAAGAACAGTAAGTCATGAAGAACTAAACTCTGTGAGAAGCCTTAAAACATGAGGAGTTTTTTGGTTTTTTTTTGTTTGTTTTTTTGTTTTTTGAGACAGGGTCTTACTGTGTAGCTCTTAGCTGGTATGGACCTTGCTATGTAGATCAGGCTAGCCTGCTTCTGCCTCCCCAATGTTGCCATTAAAGGCATGGGCCTCCATCCCAAAACTTTTTATTTGAGACAGGGCCTCAAAATATGAGTTATTTTTTAAAAATGGATGGAGGGCTGTAGAAATGGCTCAGGGCTTAAGGGTACTTGCTACTCTTTCAGAGGACTCCAATTCAGTTCTCAGCACCCACGGTGAGTGCCTCACACTTGCTGTAACTCCAGCTCAAGTGGATCTGATGCCCTCTTCTGATCCCTAAGGTTACTGGCACTTGCATGAACATGCACACACATAGACACACACACGTGCAAATAGTAATTCTTTTTTCATAGAGTCAGGCTTTGTGTAGACCAGACTGGCCTCAAACTTGAAAAATAAATTTAAAAAATAGATGAGTTATTTTCAAAAGCTCTATAGAGGGGTTATTTAAGATCACTGGCTGCTCTTGCAGAGGACCTGGGTTCAATTTCCAGCACTCACTTGGTGGCTAAAAATTGTCCATAACTCCAGTTCTAAGGGATCTGATACCCTCTTCTGACCCCCACCAGCACTGCAAGACATGGGTGCACTTACACGTATGTAGGCAATACACTCATACACATAAAATAAAATGAATAAATAAAAATTTTAAAAGAATTCCCTTTCCTAATGAAATTCTAAGGTACTTCTGTGGGATGTATTACTCATATTTAGAGCTGAGAGAGGAGTACTAATATGAAAATTCAACGTTACAAAATCCTGGCCCTAAGGAAGTGTAGCTCATTTGTCAAGTTTATCCTTGTTTAAGATGTCTTTATTTTTATTGAATTTTTGTGTATTTCATACACATTTCGATCCCCTTTATACCCTCTCCCCACCTCCCCCTCCCCCACTCTCCCCTTCCCCCATCCCCACTGGATTTCATGCATTCTGTCATTTAAGGCCTATCGAATGCAAGTTCATCCACTGGAGTCTAGTCAGCTTATCTAGAGTCATCCCCTTAAAGATGAGTAGTTCTTCCGTCTTGAGAAAAGCTGCTTTATCTCTGGAGGCAACTGGCTTTATCAGTTGTGTTGGTTCCTCTCAGTCTCCAGAAGGTTAGATCCCCGCATGCAAGGCTGCTTTCCTTTCTCAGCCCTCAGTGCCCTCTTCCGCCCTGTGGGCGCTAGAAGCACTGCTCTCACGCTAGCTGTTCTCCCCAGTAAGCTATGAACACATGTCACTGCTTTGTAACCTGCTTTACCTCTGATGTATGTCACAATACATGTTTCTTTACACACTTGCATGTTTATGTGTGTGTAAAAAGTGTGAAGAGTGATGGGATGTTATCTTGGACTTTGGGTGATTCTGCCTGCAACTTTGGGTGCATTTTTTAAAAACAATTGTACATAATTCTTTTGTTGTTGCTGCTGCTGTTGCTTGAGACAGGGTCTCCCTGTAGTCCCAGCTGAACTTATGTAGACCATGCTGCCTCAGTTTTATAGGGATCCATCTGCCTCTGCTCCTGAGTGCGGGGTTAAAGGTGTGGGCCATCACACCTGGCCCCTAGTGCCTTTTCTTTTTTTTCTTTTCTTTTTTTTTTTTTTTTTTGTCTTGTAGCCACAGCTGGCCTGGAACTCACTATGTAGATAGATCAGGCTGGCCTCGAATTTACAGAGATCAGCTTACCACTGCCTCCAAAGTGCTGGGATTAAAGGCATGCACCACCTCTATGCCTGGCTGAAAAAAATATTACTTTACTTTATGTGTATGGGTGTATTGCTTGCATGTATGCATAAGTGCAGTCCTGTAAGTGCAATGTCCGTGACATCCGAAGAGGGCATCAGATACTCTGGAACTGGAGTTACAGGTGATTGTTAGCCACCATGTGGGTGCTGGAAATCTAACCCAGGTCCTCTACAAGAGCAGCCAGCGCTTTTAACTGCCGAGCCATCTCTCCAATCCAAAAGGGGAATTCTTTAAGATGAGAGAAATAAGTAAACCAGCGGGTGTATACTTATTACTTAATTTTTTAAACTTTGCCTAATCTTTAAAGGTTGTAAACTATAGATAGCCTTTGAGCAATGTAATTTAAGAAACCATGGGATCCTATAAATTCATATATATCTAAAATACATATTCTCCAAGTGGGAAGAAAATTCCTCAGGCCACTGGGGGCAGTACTGGCTGCATCTCCTGCCACCACTCACAGTATTTCTAAAAATAGTTCCTTTTATTTAGAAAGAGTGATTCATGCTCATTTTAAAACCAAAAAGAATTGAGAAAGTTCAAAGAAGAAAATAAAAGTCACCCAAACACTTACTAGGTAGTCAGAACCACTATACAAAATTTGGTACACAGCCCTTTGATCACTTTGTTACACAGAGACCAAGCAACAAAATTAAAACAAACAAAATGCCCCATAAAAGTCTACCTGTTAGTTTCAGGCTCTAGAAACTGCCAGAAGCACCTTCTAGGGTACTTGGTGGGAAACAAGCACGCCCAGCTGCTTATCTCACACACCAGAGCCACAGAGCTCTGGAAAACAGGCCCAAGTAAAACAAGGAAGAGGAAGTAAACACTGTGACCTGCACTCATGCCTCGCAGGCAGGGGCCCCTAGTCCAGGCTGAGCTGCCCCCGGGTTACACTCAGTTCTGCCCCAAGTAGGGACGCCTATTCCTAAGTGGGAATCCCTACCAGGGCCCTCAGAAAACCTGGTGTTTGCCAAGCCTGCTCCTCAGCGGGCTCTGAACCAGGTTTTCACTACTCCAGGCCTCTGTGTCTTGGTCCTTCACCTTCTTAACTTGCCCATTCTGCTCAGCATCTCAGCCCTGGCGATACAAAAGCCCAACTCTCATCTCAAAGGGAAGAAGAGTTAGTTTATTCTGGAGCCAAATTTGAGTGACCATGGCCCAGGAACACAGATTTGGGCCACCTGACTCCATGTTCCAATGAGGTAACAGTTTCCTGAAATCTTCACAGTAACAGAACAAAGAAACCATAAATGAGGACACTTTGAAATGCATTGGTGCAGGCATCAGAGGAGGTGACAGCAGGGTGGGCTGAATTCTGCTATAGGCCTCAGGTGCCATCTGACGGCATTTTCAGCCCTTGGGTTGGCGGAAGATAGTGGTCTGCTAAATTAATATGTCTCAAAAGGTTTTGATCTGTTAGTCACAGGATGTGAGGTCTACAACAACAGGGTGGGTGAGGAATGACTATTTAGGGAGATAAAGATACCTGAGATAAACTGTAAATAGACTTTCTGCTCTGGCTGCTCCTACCAACCCTCCCCGCAATAATGGACTATTGTCCCTCTGGAACCAGAAGCCAAATTAACTCTTTCTATAAGTTGCCATGGTCATGGTATTTTGTCACAACAGAGAAATAAAGTACCTAATACATCCCTTTCCTAGGGGTGATCCTGACCAGGGGACTGACCTGGAAAACTGGAAAATGAAGGTTCCATCCAGGCCAGAGATTCTTTATTTTCCTGACTAGTTCATGTTATGGGGCTTTTGTGTTAGGGTAACAGTATTTCTTTCTGTAAACCTGGACTGCTTTGCCAATCTGTTGATCTTCGTGGTGCCCCCATGCCACCTGAAAGTCATCATCCTTTTGGATGGGCATACATCAAACATTGTACTTGTGTTTCAGCTCTATGGAAAATGGACCATTCACCATTGTTGTAAAATTTAGAAGGACAGAGAAAGAATAAAATTTAGGTACAAGACTAGAGCCAGACCTCCAGCAGACGGAACAGAGGATTTGTTCAGTGAAAGAGATGCAACTCCTCAGACCAGCAAGGTCTCGCTATACAGCCCTAAACAGAACAATCCCCAAGGAAGCGAATTCCTCTTGCCTGATAAGTTTGAAACCAGATATCAGTTTCTCCTTGCCTACTGACTTAAACTAAAATATTACCACTTTCTGGGGTTCAAACTCATGACAATTCTCTTGACTCAACTTCCCAAGTGCTGGGATTACAGATGTGAGCCACCATGCCTGGCTAAGAGAGATTTTTCTCATACACTGTCTTTCTGAACTATTGGAATTCATTTACCCCATTTGCATGCATTCTTTTGTGATCATAGTATGGCATGATTGTGTTTCATTCACATGTAACTCTTCAGGTCCTAAAAACTAGCAGGTATGGGAAGCCACTGAGCACGACAATCCCTGGAAAAGCCATGGAGCTCAGACGCGCCTGTGCGCATTGTCCGGCAGACAACAGGGTAAGAAGCCTACAGAGCCATCGGTGGGTTTCCGTGTAAGAACAAGTTTTTAGGAAATGTTGGCTTACACCATCTTCTAGAACAAGTGTACATTGAAGGAAAGTTTGAAGAGTGCTTAACGAATCACTTTTAGGACATGTTATGGCCAGAATATGCCTGACAGGCTCATGTGGTAAAAGCATGGCTCCCCAGCTTGCTGGCCCTCCTAGCCGGGAGGAGGGGGAACACTGGAGACCTGAAGGGGCGGGGCCTCGCTAGAGGAAGCAGGTCTCTGGGAAAAGACCTTGGAAGGTTCTACCTGGTTCCTAGTTTCTTAATCTCTCTGCTTCCTACGTGCCACAAAGTGAGTAGCCTCTGTCACTTGCTCCTGCCACTATGCTGTTTCACCTTACCATTGGCCCAGAGTCAATGGAGCCAAGGTCTGTGCAGTAATCCTTCTGAAACAGTGAGCCCAAACAAATCCTTCCTCTCTTAAGTTTGGTCACAAGTTTTTGTCACAGTGATAAAAAAACAGAAAATACAACTTTTTATTCAGAATAAAAGTGATGTGTGTGTGTGTGTGTGTGTGTATGTAAGTACGAGACAGGGTTTTACTATCTAGCCTAGGCTGGCCTGAACTCATTATATAGCCCAGGCTGGCTTCAAACTTCTGCCAACCCTCCTGTTTCATCCTCCCAAGTATGAGCCACCACTCCTGGCTTAAAAGTGAATTTTAAGTATTAAATATTTGGATTATTCTGATTTGAAATTTTTTGAGGATAGGAACTGAACGGAGGGTTCATGCATGCTGGGCAAGTGCTCTATCACTGAGCTATGTTCCCAGCCTAAAATATGAACTTTTATTTGCCACTGAAAATAAAATTAGGAGTAGAGAAAAATATGGTAGTGACACAAAAATTATAGCAGAGTTAAAACTTTATATCTTCAATATTATGTTTAAGGAAATAGCACAAACATCAGCTATTACATAAAAAAGTGAAATGGGGGCTGGAGAGATGGCTCAACCATCGCGAGCACAAACTGCTCTTCCAGAAGATTCAAGCGTGGTTCCCAGAACCCTTGAGGGGGTCCTCACAGCTGCCTGTAACTCCAGTTCTAGGGATTCTGATGTCCTCTGAGGGCATGAATGCAGATACACATACACACATACAATTTTTTTTTCAAATCTTTAAAAAAAAAGTGAAACTAGGAAAAAGTATCTGCCTGAGTAGCAAAATCCATCTATAAATAAAACCTTCTGAAACAGAAATAATTGTCAGGCCAGAAGGGGGCGCAGTAACAAAGGGAATGCTTGTCTAATCCCAACTGAGCACTCTGGAGGCAGAGATTAGCCTGGTCTACACAGCAAGTTCCAGGCCAGCTGGGGTTACAGGGAGACCTGGTGGAAAGGAAAGGAAAGGGAAGGGGGAAGGGAAGGGAAGGAAAGGGAGGGAGGGAGGGAGGGAGGGAGGGAGGGAGGGAGGGAGGGAAGGAGAATGTTGAGTCCTGTTAACATTTAGAAACCCCAAGTCCTAGAAATGACTGCTCATTCATTTTTGCTGTGAGCCATCAGGCCCAGCTTCATTTCCAAAGTGTTATGTTTATTAATGACAATTTTTTTAATCTAAGAAAAATAAGTATTCCTATCTGGGCATGGTGCAAATAATCAAGTAGTCTTTATTATACTTTATTTTAGAGAAAAAAATGAAACAGGGCTAGGAAGATGGTTTGGTTGGTAAATGGTCTGTGGTTTGACTGTGGGGACCTGAATTTGGATCCTAACACCCATGTAAAAATGCTGGATGTGGTGGCGTGTGTGCTCTAACTACAGCACTGGGCTGGGAAAGAGATAAGTGGGTTCCTGGACCATGATGGCCATTCTAGCCAACTGGTGAGTTCAGGGTTCAGCAAGAGACCCTCTGTATCTCAAAAAAAAAAAAAAAGTAGAAGGCAGTAGAGATGGCTCAGCTGCTAAGAACACTGGGCTGCTCTTACAGAAGGCCTGGGTTCGATTCCCAGCACCTACATGGTGGATAACAACTGTTCATAACTCCAGTTCGACGCCCTCTTCTGTCCTTCACAGGCACTGCATGATACTGGTGCACCTACCTACATGCATACAATATACTCATACAAATAAAGTTAAAACAAAAAAACAAGATAGTGACAGAGGAAAGACACCCAAAGTCAACCTCTAGCCTCTATGGCCTCTACATGCACATGCACTCCACACACACAAACACACACATCCTGGCTCTCAGGACTCAAAATTTTGTGGTGCCCAGTGTTGAAAGGATGAGAACCTTTCCTGGGTTACCTGTGATACATGTATGTGTGTGTGCACACAGCGTCCTCCCTCGGGGCTCTTGTTGAAAACACTATCTTTTATGGAGACATTAGTTTATATTACTCTTGTTGCTGTGACAAAATCCTTGACAAAGCAATTTAAGGAAGGAAAGATTTATTTTAGTTCATGTCCATGATAGGTAAGGCATGGTGACAGGTGCATAAAGTCATACCGCAACCACAGGAAGGAGAGAGAGGAGAGAGAGAGAGAGAGACACACACACAGAGGGAGAGAGAGAGAGAGGGAGAGAGAGAGAGAGAATATGTTAGTACTTATTTTGCCTTCTCCTTTTTATTCAATCCAGGACCCCAGCGCATGGAATGATCCACCCCTCCACATTTATGATAGGGCTTCCCACCTCCAAAAACCCAGGTTAAAAAGTCCCTCATGGACATGCCCACAGGTTTGTCTCCTAAATGTGTTCTCCTGGCAGTCACCTGCCTCCAAGTTTTCCAAACTTCTTTTTAAAATAAAAAAAAATCAACTTTTCAGTTATTAATTATTAGCTTGTGCTCTTCAACAATAGAAGAGATCAATGTGGGAAGGGTGTTGAAGTACAGAAGGCTTCCTGTGTCTTTGTCACACTGGAGGGGCAGCTGACAGGAGGCGAGCCAAGCAGGACGGAATATCTAACAGGTACCTTTCCTCCACTGCATCACTCCTCAGTAGCAGAGGGCAGGTGGGGGAGTTCATCCTGGACTGAAGCTGTGCCAGACCAGCAGTGACAAGGACACTGCTGGGTCTGTTGGGAGGCTGAGGCAGGAGGATCATCACAAGTCTGTGACTACCCTAAGCTACGAAATGAGTACCAAGCTAGCCAGGGCTATGTAACAAGATGGTATCTGGGAAAACAGTGTGACAAGGACAGAGACATAAGGTTATTTAGAGGAACAGGAAAAAAAAAAAAAACAGTACTGGAACAGGGAAGATGGATTTGAAGCCGAGGAGGATGGGAGGAAAGGAGAGGGTGGAATGCAGGAGACAGGGCAGTGGACTAGGGTCCCCACAGTGGGGTTGATGGAAAGTCACTGGGGAGCAGCCCAGTACATGTGCTGAGGGGATGGTGAGGTGTGGGCAGAGAGGAGCACTGGTGCTAATGTTGTCAAGTGTGTGGATGGCCTGCATGGTTGAGGCTGAGGCCAAGAGGGTCTCCTCCATCTCCAGGCTCTTCCCTCCCCTGGTGAGTTTTAGTTCCATACATCTGACTGTCACATTTCTCCTTGCATGAACGGGCAAAGCAGAAATCTCAGCTCTTCCTATTTTCCTGCTAAACTTCCAAAGCTTCTAGACCTTAAGAGAACGATGCCACAATTCATCCTTTTGTTGAGAGTAGAAACCTGGTGCTACCTGTGCT
This sequence comes from Eospalax fontanierii, assembly GCA_035773235.1. NCBI lineage: Eukaryota > Metazoa > Chordata > Mammalia > Rodentia > Spalacidae > Eospalax > Eospalax fontanierii. Next base: position 62,662,621 of record CM069538.1, read on the forward strand.
GTTCTGTTTTTTCCTCCCCGCTTGCCTATCCCCTGAATGAATACAATATCCACACTGTCTCCAGTGAAAGTCACCCATAAATAGCTCTCTGAAAAACATACCTACCATATGATCCGCTTCTGGGTATGTACCTCAAAGAACTGAAACCTGAGACTCTGTACAGCACTTACAGTAGCACTCCTCTAAATAGACAAGAGGCAGAAGAGGCCCAATTACCCATCAATAAATAAGCAGGTAAGAAAATATGCATACACACACACACAGAGGACTATCATTAAGTCTTAAAAAGGAAGAAATACTGAGCTGGGCTATAACTTAGTGGTATAGCACGTCCTAGCAAGCTGGAGGTTCAAGGTTTCCATCCATAAAAGAAAATCCTGACCCATGGACGAATTTGGAGGGCATTGTCCTAAGTGAAAAAAAAAGACACCAAAGGACAGGCATGCTGTAAATAAAGTTCCCCTAACATGAGGTACCTAGAGTAGTCAAATCAGAGACGGAAAGATGAATAGAGGTTTCCAGGGCTGGAAAAGAGAAGGGCAGTTCTTTAATGGGTAGAATTTTAGATATGCAGAAAGAGAAAGTTCTGGAGACCCGATTCATTATCAGGTGAATTTGCTTAGGGAGACTGTACACTAGAAAAGGGTTAAGACGGGAGTGGGGATGCTGGAGAGGTGGTTCAGTGGTTAAGGCTACTCTTGCAGAGCACCAGGGTTCGGTTCCCAGTACCCACGTGGCGGCTAACACCAGTTCCAGGGAATCCCACGCTCTCTTCTGGCCTCCCCGGGCATTGCATGACACGGGTGCACTTACGTACACGCAGGCAAAACACACATACACATTAAAAAAATAAATAAAATGTAAGAAGAGTTAAGACAGCAAGTTGTTCCGAACGTGTTTTTACCAAGCAAGTCTCGCTCACCAGCACGCCATATAACCTAGGTCTCTCTGCCGCGTGCTCTTGGCCTGCCTCCTGCCTCACGTCTCTGACTAAACGGACAGAAGCAGGAATATTGGCATAGGCGACGCAGGAAAAGCCCCTCCGTTCCAAGACAGAATAAACCGTTCCCAGCCCGGAGCAGCCTAAGACTTCCGGGTCCCGCGGTCCCGAGCCCTCCCCCCAGGAAAGGGGCCTGGCGCTGGCAGTGCCCCCTCCCCCCGCACGGGCCATCGCCCACTTAAGCGCGGAGGGCTGTGGTCACGTGGTGGGCGGGGCGGGGGCGTGGCACCCGGAAGCGGCTGGCCCGCCGGGATTGCCGGCTCGGCTGTCTCCGCTGGAGCGGCAGCCCGACGTTTACCCGGCCCGAGGCCCTGGCCCCGCGCCGCACGCTGGCGACCGTCCCCGGGGTCCCCGCCATGGGCGGGGAGGACTACTACCTGGAGCTGTGCGAGCGGCCGGTGCAGTTCGAGAAGGCCAACCCGGTCAACTGTGTCTTCTTCGATGAGGCCAACAAGCAGGTCGGGCGGCCCGGCTCTTGCCCTGCGCGAGGAACCCCGGTGCCCGCCGACGAGGCCTGGGCCTCCCCGGCGTGGCTCCGGGGCTCGGGCTGCACCAGGGTCCCGGGTGGGAACCGCAGGGCTGCGCCCGAGCCGCGGCCTGGGGGCCTTGTAGCTTGGCAGGTGGTAGCGTGCCAGCCTCTTCAGACGCCTTTTGTCTTTGCTGATTAGTTCCACTTGCAGTCAACGATCTAGAACGTTGAGATCTCTGGGCATTTTGTGCAACGTGTATTTAAGTGCACAAATGTGTATTTAAGCGCGACGCCAGTGCATGAACTGATTTTAAGAGTTCGAGTCTCAGGATCTGACCTGGTCTTGCACAGTGGAAAGTAACTTGGAAAGCTATTTGGGTCTCTGCCTTGTTTTTTTCTAAACATTTGCCTGAACGCTTAAGCGTCTGCAAGGCTGTATGCCCTGTTTTGTTGAACCAGGCGTGAGCAGCAGAAATAAGCACTGAAAGGTTGGCATGTGAGCCTAGATCTCTCTTCAGAGCTCTGACCATAAAATTTATCTCTTTTCCTTCTCAGGTTTTTGCTGTTAGGTCCGGTGGAGCTACTGGAGTGGTGGTAAAAGGCCCTGATGATAGGCATCCCATCTCATTTAGGTAACTTGTCAGTTTTCAGAATAATTTCCATATGGAAACAATAGTGTTTTTCTGATTCAGAAGGCTGAATAATTTTGTCTTTGCCTCATCTAAGCGACCAGAATTGTGTGAAGATAATTAAGTCTATCAGTAAGGGCCAAAGTGAAGCCGACACCTGCTGGTACAGTTTGGATGCAGACCTGAGAGCAGTTGCCTGAGAGAACCGTGTGGGTTGGTGTGGGACTCAAATTCTTCAAAAGCGCAGAGCCTACTTCCTGGTGCTTGAGGTTGGCAGGGCCATGTATCCATGCCCTGAGTTTTGGTGTGCTGGGCTGGGGACTCATTGCCTCGTTTGGTCCAGGTCTTCCAGTGTTTGGTGGGTGGAGATTTTGTGTTTCCCTTGTTACTGGAAAATCAGGACTTTCCCTGAGGTTAAGTTTACATAAGTTACATAAGTTAAGCTGGTGTTTATATCAATAGAAGCCCTTTCCCAGGTATCTCGGTTTGGGTGATAAGCCTCAATCATTGTTAGTTTTAAAGAGTTCATGTGTTATATGTGGTGGCACAGGCCCATAATCCCAGCCGTCTGGGAGACTGAGGCAGGTGGATTGCATGTTCTAGGCCAATCTGAGCAACCTAGCAAGACCGTGTTTCAAACAACAGAAATCACATTCAGCTTGTGTCAGCTGTTTGGAGTATAGAATTGTCAAGTTCTTTTTCTTTTACTGATATTTGTTCAGCAACCACTCATGGCAGGCCCCGAGCTGGGAATTAGCTTGGCTGCTTTGGGGAACTCAGATTTAATGTGGGAGATAACAGTAGTATTAGACAAATACTTTTTATCTGCCATGATGAGTGCTAAGGCGGAGCTCTACTGAGAATGTGGGAATGCATAAGAGATGTTCCTTGAGTTGATGACCTTGAGTTGGGGGAGTCCCATTGGGGAGGTGGCAGTGTTCTCAGAGGGGAGCAGTCATGAAGCAAGGCTTTAAAGTAGGCATGGCATGATTTCTAGTTGGAGAAGCGGGCAGATGTTCTAGATGAAGATCACTAGAAGCTTGATGTTTGGGGGACTCCAGGTCTGTGTAACTGAAGGTTGGGGTTTTTATGCAGGGAGGGAAACATGGGCATTGTGTGGGCACTGGCAGGGGCTGGCTTGAGTCTTATATATTCTCATGTAGGATTAGGGCTTTACTTTGATGTTGAAAATTTGCTAGGTCGGGTGTGACAAGACCATCTCAGTGTTTGGAAATACCACCAGTCTGCATCCTGGAGCAGATTGTGGGGAGTGGAGCAGAGACTGTGAAATAACAGTGAGAGGCTGTCCTGATCAGCTGAGGCATGTGTTGCCAAAGCCAGGGCTCTGAGGTGCAGGTTGCCTTCTCATGGGTAACCAAGACAGTGTGGGAAGGTGTCAGCTGAGGTGCACTGTGGGATGTGGGAGAGAGCAGCCTGTGACAGGCTAGATTTAAGGGCTCTGAGGAGCTTGACCTATGGGCAAGGCACTGCATGTAACTTGTGTCATCTCTGTGTGAGCGCACATGTGTGTGTGTGCACATGTGTGCATGTGGAAACCAGCTACCAGTCGTCAGGGATCCTCCTGTCTCTGCCTCCCCAGCACTGCCATTGAAGACCCATGTCACTGCACCCAGCTTTTTTTTTTTTTTCCACTGTGGGTTCTGGGAATCCAACTCAGGTCCTCCTGCTTGCAGGGCAAACATTTATCAGCTGAGACATCTCCCTAGCCCTATTTTTTTTTTTTTATTTGAGAAACAGCTTTATTGAAGTATTTTGGCTCACAATAATTGCATATTTACTGTATATGAGTTTGGACATATGCATATACCCATGAAGCCATCACTGCCATCAATATAACGAGCATATCCCTGTCCCTGAGTGTCCTCCCACCATCTGAAATCCATCCCTTGCGTGCCTTTTTAATGTGGTGGAGGTGGTTGTGAGGCACCAGAGGTGAAGGTGTGGGAGACTGTGCAGTGATTGGTTGTAAAGAGAGTGGGGTACAAGTGTATTTATATCTAGTCTAATTCTCAGGTGACAAGTGTGTGACTCCAATTGTTTTTATTTATGTGTATGCATATATGTCTGTGTGTATGTGCATGTGAGTGCAGGTGCTCTTAGAGGCCAGAAGAGGCTGATGTTAGAAGTTATAGGCAGTTATAAGTTATAAAAAGCTAGGGTTATAGGCAAGTATGAACCATCTGCCATCCCAGTGTGTTCTGGGAGCTGAACTCAGGTCCTCTTCGAGAACAGCAAGTTCTCTTAACCCCTGAGCCGTCTCTCCAGCCCCATGACCCCAGTCTTTCAACCACTTAGCATCCATCATGCTGGGTACTTAGTTATCAAATTGTTATCAGTTGGATTGTTTTTAAAAGGTCCTGCTCACAGCTTCAGAAACATAATTCTAATGGTAAACTAGGGTTTGCTGCTTCCCGAGTGTTTATCTTGTACTTACCAGTAAGTGATCACAGTTAGAATTCAGCTTTGTTTCTCTCTTAACCTATTTTTTCTTTCTACAGAATGGATGACAAAGGAGAAGTGAAGTGCATTAAGTTTTCCTTAGAAAATAAGATACTGGCTGTGCAGAGGACCTCAAAGACTGTGGTAAGATATATCCTAAAACAGCAGCTTTACAAAGAGAGCATCGGACAGGAGAGAACATTAGAAATGCGTTTGGAGAAGGAGTTGTCAAATCCTCCTTGTTTTATTGTTCTGAAAGGGCCAGGCTTGTAATACTATATCAGAACCATTGCTAGCTTAGTATTAGTTTGGCTTTAAATACATAGTGTATGTATATATGTGTAAGTATATCTTTAAATCTAGATTTTCTCTGAGTGAAAACATACCATGATTTGTCTTCCCGTGTCTGGCTTATTTTACTTGATATAGTCTATCCATTTCCTTGCAAATGACAAAACTACATTCTTTTAGTGTGGAATATACCTCCATTGTGTATATGTCTCACATTTTCTTTAATTTTTGACATTCTTGACTTAGTTTTTGAGATTTATTTTTATAAAATTTTTTAAAATTTATTTTTTATCTTGTGAGTATTTTGTCTGCATGTATGTGTACCCATGCATGCAGTGTTCATGGAGGCCAGAAGAGGGCATTGGATCCCCTGGAACTGGAGTTTCAGACTTGCTGTCCACCAAACTCTGGTGCTCTTGCAGAGGACTTGGGTTCTGTTCCCAGCACCCACATGGCAGGTAGCAACTGTTCGTAACTCCAGTTCAGGGGATCTGACCCCCTCTTCTGACCTCCTCATGACATGGGTGCACTTACATACATGTATGCAATGCTCTCATACACATAAAATAAAAATGAATAAAATATTTTAAACATTCTTTTAAGAGCCAGAGAGATGGCTCAATGGGTCGCTAGATGGGAACCTGAATTCCGTCCTTGGAACTCACATAAAGGCAGGAAGAGGTGACTGACTCCAGGGAGCTGTTCTGTGACTTCCACACTCACAAAGCGACATACTCTTTCCACACATATTGTGTGTGTGCATGCCACATGCAGACAGGCACAGTAATAATAAGAGAAAGATTTTTAGAAACAATTTGGAACTTCATTCATTTTCGTGTTGCCAACTAGCCACATGGATTATGACTTTTGACTCTTGATTATTTTGGTGAATTAACCTTACTCAAGTCATTTCATTAGCTCCTGTCTCTCCTTTTTGCATGCTTGGTCTGACAGAACAGATAAATACTCACAGTTGAGCAGCTTACTGGCATGTTAGCTCTTAGAAATAGTTACATTGCTGGGCTTGGCGTGGGGCTCAGGGGTACAGTGTTTGCTCAGCATAAAGGAGGTCCTGGGTTTCCTCATTATCACATCAATTAGTCTGCTGATCGTATATTCATTCATTAATTCATTCATTCATTTTACCACCGTCATTTGTAAAGTAGAGAAGAAACTGTCAGGAAGATAGACGTCTGTGCTGGCCTCCTCAGTAGCGTTAGAATTCCCAGAAGGCCTCTTGCGGAAACCCAGTAAGCTGTCTCTCTTGCGTCACCCGTTTGAGGAGTTACCTTTTCTTTCTTCCCCCTCCCTCTCCTCCCTCCCTCCTTGCTTCCTTCCCTCTGTTCCCTCTTCCCTCTCTCTCTCTTCCCCTCTCCCTCTTTGGACAAGGCCTCCTTCTGTGGCTCAGGTTGGCCTGGAACTTACTATGTAGCCCAAGCTGGTCTTGAACTCACAGCAATTCTTCAGCCTCAGCCTCCTGAGGAATGAATTTTGAAAGTCAGTTCCTAAGCCATGACTGGATACTTAAATACTCAACTTGTTAGTTGAATGATAAAACCTGCTACCATTAAGGAGGCAGATGATCCTAAATGGTCTTTGAATCTTTCCTGGCTGTCTGTCAGCTATTTTCTAATCACTTTAAACATCTGTTTGTTCCTTTTGTCTTGCAGGATACTCCATCTAAAATTTCCCCTGTGTGTTTTCTTCTGTCTTTCAGGACTTTTGTAATTTTATCCCTGATAACTCTCAGCTAGAATACACACAAGAATGCAAGGTATGTGGTTTCCTCCTCGCCCCCAGCCTCATGTGGGTGTGTGGTGGAGGTGATGCTGAGGTTGGTTGGGGAGTTATTTTGAAAGTCTGTTCGGCTGTAAAGGGGAGTTGGAGGGTCCGTGGGTGACCCTCAGTGCTTCCAGTGCTTCCTCTAGTCCTGATCTGGTCTTCATTACTTGGGCCACAGGCTTCGGTGTCTGAGGCCTGGGTCCCCGTGCAGATGGCTCCTTGGAGGGTTTTATGGGTCGTTCTTTCCCCTCTCCTGTTACTTCTTCCCTTGATGACTCACCTTCCCATGTCCTTATGCTTTCTGTCTTTCTGCAGGTGTTGACTAATCTGCCTTAATTAGATTAGCCGGGTATAGTAACTAGACTGGATGGAGCTCCTCTTCAAGTGGCTGCTGGGAAAATGACCAGGGCTGCTGGGAGATGGGGAATGGCTTTCTGTAGCATTGTAACAGGTCTTGCTCCGTAGCACCAAGGATGGAGTCCTCATCTGGGAGGAGTGCCTCAGCCCCTTAGGCAATCTCCCCCAACCCTGCAGGTGCTCCTCACCTCAGCCTTACTTGTCTGCCCTTGGTCTGTGGTGTCAGGCTGACCAAACCTATCTTGGTGAATGTCCACTGCCTTCCGTTTTGGTAATGTGACTGACTGAGAGGATGTCAGTGGTTTGGTTCCTTGAGGGAGAAGTTGGTATCTGCACACTGGGTGTTATCGTTTATAACCCTCGGGCTTCCTCTGCTTCCTAAATTAGAAGGAATTAAGATTCAGAGTCTCAGATGAAAGGCTTAGGGCTGAAAACAGGGAAAACTGTATTTAAAGGAGATTTGATTCTGGCATGCAAATACTTGTCTGTGATCGCAGAAGCTAGGCGGTCGAAGCAGGAAAATGGAGTTCAAGGCTGCCTAGGCTACATAGTTCAAGGTCAGCCAGCAGGTGTTACAACAGTGAGACCTTGACTGAGAAAAGTAATTTTGATTTATTAATAAGTAACCATTCTGAGAAAAGATAATATCAGCAGAGCATATAAACTTAAGCTTTTGAAGAGTTATGCATGACTTTCTTATTGACTACTTAAAATTTTGTTTTTAACTTAAAAAAAACCTTATATGTATGACTGTTTTGCCTGCATGTATGTAAGTGCACCTCATACATGCAATGTCTGTAGAGGCCAGAAGAGGGCATTGGATTCCTCTGGAACTGGAGTTACAGGTGGTTGTTAGCTACCATGTAGGTTCTGGGAACCGAACCCAGGTCCTTTGCCAGAGCAGCCAGTGCTTTCAACCACTGAGCTCTCTCTCTAGCCCTTGTTTGTAAGTTAAAAATATTTTTTGAGTTACATTTGTTTACTTATTGTGTATGTGTATATGTGTGGGAGCATGCACAGATGGTGGTCAGAGGATAGCTTGCAGGTGTCTGCCTGCTCTTCCCACTGTGTGGGTCCTGGGGACCATACCCAGGTTGTCAGGCTTGGCAGAAAGTGCCTTTACCCACTGAGCCATCTCACTGGCCCTTAAATTCATTTTTAAATTTGTTTTTTTGTGTGTGACTGTGTGGGAGGTATGTGTATGTGCATGTGAGAACATGCCGTCACATGAGGAGAGAAGAGGAGGATGTCAGGTGACCTGCTCTGTGGTGTTCTGATTTATTTTCCTGAGACAGAGACTCTCACTGGACCTGAAGCTAGGCTTGTAGCCAGCCACTTATCTAGCCAGTGGTGGGCTTGAGTTCCTAATCCTCCTGTCTTAGCCTCCTGAGTTATAGGTATCTGCTACCACACCCAACTAAAGGCAGTTTTTCTGTAATTCTTTCAGACCAAGAATGCCAACATACTAGGATTCTGCTGGACCAGTTCTACTGAAATCGTCTTCATAACAGACCAAGGAATCGAATTTTACCAGGTACTTGATGGCTTGTTCAGGTTTGTTAGAGAAGCAGAGGTAGTTTGGCAGACTTTTGAGTTCTGTACCAAAGAGCTATTGCAAGATTCTAGTACTCACCTCTTACTTGAATTTTAAATTTTTTTCCTAATTATAATTAATATACTTAAAAAAGTAAAATATTCACACATTACCAAGATACATTATGAAAAGTAAAAGGTCCCCATAATCCCCAGAAATGACTGTTAGGAATAATAGTTTTGATGTGTATTTCTCCATTTTTCTACACATATAGACAGACAACCACAAACACATATTTACACATCCAGACACACACAGACATACACACACAGACACAGACACACATCTTTTAACAAAAGGGGGCCATTGCTGCTGGTTTACTTGCATGGCAGCATATCTTGGATGTCATTTCCACGTTCGGACTGCATAATTCTGCTATGAGGATCACTGCCATTTATTTCACTACTTTCGGTTACTAGGTATTTGGATCAATTTAAATTTTTTATCATTATAATCAGAAAATTCAGTGAACCTGCTCATGGACATTTCTTGGAATCACATAGATAGGAAAAGATGTCATTGAAATTCTTCCAGAAGTTTGCATTTGGGGGGGCAGTTCTGTTTTCTGCACTGTTTGCAGAACTGGGTGTTGAGTCTGTAGATGTTTGCCCGTTTCAGAGGTAGAAGGAATTTCTTTGTTCTTCTAGAGAAGTAAGCATCTGTTCATTTGAATATTATCTGTTTATAGTTCCTTTTTAGAGACCCCCTCCTCTTTTTATTTCATTGTGGGGGAGAATGTATGGTTAGTAGAGTTAAGCATATTCATTAACTTTGTGAAAAATGGCCAGAACTTTCATCTTCCAAATCGCAACTCCGGACCCATTAACCAGCTCTTTCCTCCCAGCCTGTGGCAACCAGCATTCTGTCTATTAACTTTGGCTGTTTCAGGGTCCTCACATAAGGGTGATTAGTACACTCTCTTGTCTTTTTGTGACTTCTTGTTGTTTTCAAGGTTCTTTCATGCTGCCTCTGTGATCTCTTAAGTCAGTGCAGAAGGTGTCAGGGTCTTTTTTTTAGGTCTTATTTTATCCGCTTGATGAAGGCGGTGTAATTCAGATTTTATGGATGGAGAAAATATGCTTATGTAACTGAAATAGGAGATGGTCATGCCGTGGCCCTTGCTGCAGGGTCTGTTTTAGTTTCCTTTCTGATGCTATGATTAAACCCTGACCAAAAGCAACTTAGGAGAGAAAAGGGTTTATATGGCTCCCAGGTTATAAGTCAGAGCAGAAGCTTGAAACAGAAACCATGGAGGAACGCTGTGTGCTGGCTCGCAGGCTCATGCTTAGCTATCCTCCTTAATTATTTAATTCTTTTATTTTTTTGTCTTTTTGAGACAGGGTCTCTCTGTAGCCCCAGCTTTCCTGGAACTTGCAATGTGACCAGGCTGGACTTGGTGCTACAGAGACCTGTCTGCCTCTGCCTCCCGTGTTGGGACTGAAGCTGTGTGCCACCATGCCTGGCTTTTATTTTTTATTTTAAAATTTGGGAATATGAGTGTTTTGTCTGCACATATGTAAGTGCACTGTGCATGCAATACCCATGGAGGCCAGAAGAGGGCATTGGATCAGTTGGAACTGGAGTTATGAATGGTTGATAGTCACCCTACAGGTGCTTGGAACTGAACATGGGTCTTCTGCAAGAACAGCCAGTGCTCTCACCGCTGAGCTGTCTCTCCAGCCCCTGAGCTAGCTTTCTTCTTCCTTCTTGTTTTTTCCTCTTTTTGGTTTTTTGAGGCAGGGTCTCCCTGCAGCCCCAGCAAGCCTGGAATTTACTCTGTAGACCAGGCTGACCTCAATCTCACAGAGATCCTCTGCCCCCTGAGTGCTAGGATTAAAGACGTAGGCCGCCGCACCTGCTGTAGCTAACTTTCTTACACAGCCTGGGACCACCTGCCTAGGTCTAGTACTGCCTACAGTGAACTTCAGTGATACTGAGACAGCCCCTCACAGACATGCACTCAGACCAGTCTCACCCAGGAAATGAGACTTTTCTCTCAGATTACTCTAGGCTATGTCAAGCTGACAATCAAAGCTAACTAGGGCAGGGCTGCCATTTTTGCAAAGGCCAGCAGAAAGACACTTTAAAGGTTAAATTCATACACATAGAAAACGGAACTTGTACTTATGTTAGCAATGGAAGGATGGCCTACTTGACATCAGGTTTCCTCACAGTCGTTATTTAAATATATATCATTTCTCTCTGTGAGAAAGTATGTTATTGTCAGCTAGGCAATCCTTAGGTCCTCAAGAAATAGGTTAGGGCTGGCATGGTGGCTCAGTGGGTCAGAGCGCTTGCAGCACAAGCCTTGAGATTTGAGTTTGATCCCTGGAACCCACAGTGGAAGGAGAGAACCAACTCTTGAAAATTGTCCCTCTGATCTCTGCACATGTGTCCTGGCATGCATGTATCTGTATTCATACAAACATCTCTTTCTCTTATACAGAATAAATAATTTAAAAGAAATAGGTTAAATACCAGGAGTGGTGGCACACACCTTTAATCCCAGCCCTCGAGAGACAGAAGCAGGTGAAGCTCTGTGAGATCCAGGCCAGCCTGGTCTACATAGTGATTTCCAGGCAGGCTGGGACTAGGAAAGAACCTGTTGGAAAAAAAAAAAAACAGACTGGAGGGATGGCTCAGCAGTTAAGAAGGCTAGTTGTTGTTACAGAAGACCTGGGTTTGAATCCCAGCACCCACATAGCAGCTAACAGATGATAACTCCAGTTCCAGGGGATCCATCACTCCACACAGGTGCACTTACACACATGCAGGCATAACACTTGTACACATAAAATAAAAATAAAATAGATTAAGAAAATTAAACAAAATAGAAAAATAGGTTAAAAAAGGACTCTGATCATGCTTTTGTGTGTGTGTGTGTGTGTGTGCACGCACGCGCATGCACCCGCATGCGTGCCACAGCGTGCATCTGGAGGTCAGAGGACAGCTCAATGGAGTTCTCTCCTTCCACCTTTACTTGGGTTCTGGGGATCTAACAGGGCATCAGGCTTGCATCAGTGCAAAACAAGTGCCTTTACCTGCTGAGTCATCCTGCCAGCCCCCTATTATTTTATTAAACCCAGATGATGGGATTCACACTTCGTGGTCTTGATTTTGCTCACAGTTCTTTGGTTCGGTGTCAGTGAGCATTAATGTCTTGAGGATCTGTGCAGTGTTCTTAATGTGTCATGGAGAGAGCATTTCAAGCGTGCCTTGATTCTAAAATGTTGTATTTGCACACAGTCTCATAAATAGTTGGGCTAGAAAAACAGCCTGTCTCAGACCCAGTGCCACATGGAGCAGAGATGGACTGCACAGGCAGGAGACAGATGTGGGACTGGCTGGGAGGGACTGACTTAATGTCGGGGGCCCTGGGAAATCTTCTTTATTTTGACTTTCTCTGCTTGGTGCTTTCTTGCTCTTTGGTTCATGGTGTCTGAGCTGGGGTTATAATTTGCTATTCAGCTGCACTCCAGTCCCCAGTCAGTCTGATTTTCTCATATTTCATGTTGGGTTAATGATGCCCATCTGTCCTAGTTTGATGTCTAAACCAAACAGGGGATGAAAGGGTTTATTTGGCTTACACATCCTGATCACAGTTCACTGTGGGAAGCCAGGACAGGAACTCAGGGCAGGGACCAAGAGGCAGCAACTGAAGCACAGACCACAGAGGAACATTGCTTACTAGCCTGCTTCCCCGGCCTGTGCTCAGCCTGCTTTCTTACACAACCTAGGACCATTTGCCCAGGGATGACACCTCCCATGGTGGGCTGGACCTTCCCACATCACTCAGCAATCAAGAAAATGCCTCATAGCCATGGCCACAGGCCAGTCTAATAGAGGAAACATCTCAATTTAGGTTCCCACTTTTCAGGAGTATTAAGTTGACAACTGACACTATCGAGCACACTGTCTCTCAGGGTTGTGCTGAATGAGTAAATAAGGCTATGGAGAACAGTAACCCTAATACAAATAACATTTGATCAGTGGGCTGGATTTTGTTTTGTTTTGTTTTTTTGGTGGTGCTAGGGATTAAACCAGGCCCTCATTCATGCTGTCAGGTCTGGTACACCCCCAGCCCTCAGTGGGTACACCCCCAGCCCTCAGTGGGCACACCCCCAGCCCTCAGTGGGCACATCCTCAGCCCTCAGTGGGCACATCCTCAGCCCTCAGTGGGCACATCCTCAGCCCTCAGTGGGTACATCCTCAGCCCTCAATGGGTACATCCTCAGCCCTCAGTGGGTACACCCCCAGCCCTCAGTGGGTACATCCTCAGCCCTCAGTGGGCACATCCTCAGCCCTCAGTGGGCACACCCCCAGCCCTCAGTGGGCACACCCCCAGCCCTCAGTGGGCACATCCCCAGCCCTCAGTGGGCACATCCCCAGCCCTCAGTGGGCACATCCTCAGCCCTCAATGGGCTTTTTGTGTTGTTTAATTTTTCACTTACTATAGCAGTTTTCCTACATTTTGCCGGTTTTAATGTGGTGATTCCGTTTCTTGAACTCTTCCCCAGGTATTGCCTGAGAAACGGAGTCTGAAGCTCCTGAAGAGCCACAATATCAATGTGAACTGGTACATGTACTGTCCCGAGAGCGCGGTGATTCTGCTGTCTACCACGGTCCTTGAGAATGTCCTTCAGCCTTTTTATTTTCGGGTAAGTGTAAGCACTCCCCTCTCATAAAACAACTCTTCCAGGCCCCACACTGGGGTCTAGATAGAACAGTTCCAGCCCTTGAAAAGGACGGGATTTCTCAGCATGAACTGCCTATCTCTGACCACTAGAGGGAGCACTGCACTGTCCTGCTGGTTCCAAGAATGGCCCTTTCTGTGGACTACTGCTGTTTGCTAGGATCAGAGGATAGTGTTTGTCTGAAGATTTAATGGAGGGCAAACTAAAACATCGAAGGAGATTAACAAACTTTCCCTCTACACAGGCAGGCACCATGTCGAAGCTGCCCAAGTTTGAGATCGAATTACCAGCCACACCGAAATCAGCTAAGTCTAGCCTTTCAGAACGAGACATTGCCATGGCCACCATGTATGTCTGCAGTCTTGTAATTGCTTATAGTGACATCGAGGTGTATATAGAGGTGTTATGAGCTCCTAGTAAAAGGACATTACAACATAGAGTAGGGACTCTCTTTTTTTCTGTTTTGTACCTAGATTTTATGAATATAGAAAACCCGAGGTCTCTGGGCATTCGTTTTGGATTGTACTAGTTCGTGATCTCAGGAAGATTTTTCACCTCTCTAGTATGAAATAAGAGAACATTGTACCAAGCAACCTTAAATACCTTAGAATTAAAACACCTTTAATCCCAGCACTTGGGAGGTAGAGGCAGGTGGGGCTCTGTAAGTTTCAGGCCAACCTGGTCTATATAGCAAATTACAGGCCAGTTAGGGCTACACAGTGAGACCCTGTCTTAAAAAAAATATTTAATTTACTGTTAAGAAGAATTTTAAGCTAATATACAAATGCTGTAAATACAAATTATTTTTTTAACCTAACATGGAACTGAGTTATTTAGAAAAATATAGATTAGTTTGGAAATATAGCTATCTCAATTTTAAGCTTCATACTGAAAATTTTAGAAAGGAAAATAGGAACTCGTACAAAGAAACTGTTCAGTTCATTTATCTCTGCTTTAACAGTCATCGACATTTTCCTTCTAGGGGCTGAGGGTGCAGCCCAGAGGTGGAGTGCTTGTCTAGCATGCTCAAGGCCTTGGGTTTGATCCTCTGTAATAATCAACAAAAAACCCTTCCAAATTTCTTCTGATTCTTCTGTGAGTTTCCCAGCTTAATTTTTATTCTTAAGCAGCAGAATAAACATTCCTTCTTTTACTTCCTTTCCCCTCTGTGGAAAACAGATAAAGTTAAGAACATTCGTGGCTGCAGTGGTGCTGGGTCCTGTCCTGTCTTTCACCTCCTCCTCGCTGTGGCTGGCTCAGCACATGTTCATCACTGGGGTATTGATACTCAAACCACAGCCAACTTGAATAGTGATTGTGTTTTCCTTATATTAAGGAATATGTCCTCATTATACAAAACTGGGAAAACACAAAGATAGGGAGTGACATAAATACAAATTTTCACTCGGAGACTGTTGACCTGTATTTCCTCCCAGTGGTTTTCAAAAAAGAATGTTTATTATGTGTTATGAGGGTTTTGCCTGCGTCTGTATTAAGCATACCCATAACATGTGGGGCCTGTAGAGGCCAGAAGAGGGCCTCAGATCCCCTGAAACTGGAGTTACCGATGGTTATTTGCTGCCATGTGGGTGCTGGGATCTGAACCTGGATCCTTTGCAAGAGTAGCCATTGCTCTTAACGACTGAGCCAGCTCTCCAACACCTTCCCACTTTTTTTGAAGTCTGCTAGCTCTGGTTTATTTCAGAAGATTGATCAAAGTACCACAGTCTCACATTCTCCTTTCCACCTGAGTTCATGATTGGCTTTGTGTCATTAATTACAGTATCCTTATAGATGCCTTCTAATTCAGCATTGAGAAGGAAAGATGGGATCTGATGTAGCCCTGGCTGGCTTGGAACTTGCTCTGTAGCTAAGGATGACCAGGAACTTCTAATCCTCCTGCCTTTGTCTCTGTAGTGTTGAGATTATAGGTATAAGCCACCACACTCAGTTTACAGAGTACTGTAAACCCAGGGCTTTGTACATGCAATGCCAGCACTATGCCATCCTGAGCTCCGTCCCCAGCCCCTAGGATGGAGAACTTTTGAGTGGCCGGACATGATTAATCTCTCTGTCCTCTGATTAGATACGGGCAGCTTTATGTCCTCTTCCTGCGGCATCACTCCCGGACTTCCAGCAGCACGGGAGCGGAAGTGGTCTTGTATCATCTACCACGGTACTCTCGAGTTCTCTTCCTCCTTTGGTTTTAAAATCTGAACTTGCTGTTCTCGTTTGTTGACCTTCCTCTTGTCTTACAGAGAAGGCGCATGTAAAAAGATGCACATATTGAAGTTAAACAGGACGGGAAAGTTTGCCCTCAACGTGGTGGACAACCTGGTAGTCGTCCACCATCAGGACACAGAGGTATGAGACAATGCACTGTGTTTGTCCAGGTCAGGCTGTTTAAAAGCTGAACAAGTACTAGGAAGTTCACTTAACCTCAAAGTTTTGGTCACTCAGCCGTCAGTTTTGTCTTTTAAATGATGTAGAAAATGATTCCCTAAAAGTTTGTTAAAAATTGTGTTCGGGGCTGGAGAGATGGCTCGGTGGTTAAGAGCACTGAGCTCTTGCAGTGGACCCAAATTTGGTTCTTAGCATCCACATAATGGCTAACCAATATCCATAATTCCAGTTCCAGGGAATCCAAAGCCCTCTTCTGGCCTTCTTGGGCATTGCACACATGTGGTGTACTTACATACGTGCACACAAAATACTCATAAAATTAAAATTAATTTAGGCTAGAGATGTGGCTCAGTTGGCAGAGTGCTTGTCCTGGGTTTGATTCTCAGAGACACATAAGAGCCAGATATCGTGGTACATGTCTGTGATCTCAGCACTCAGGAGTTGGAAACAGGAGGATCAGAAGTTCACAATCATCTTCAGCAACCTCGAGGCCAGCCTGGATTACGTGAGACTCTGTCTCAAAAACCAAAAAGTAGGAATGATTTTAGAATATCTCCCTTGATTTGACCTTTGTGACTCTTTAAAAAAAAAAATTATTGTTTAATTTTATGTGTATGAGTGCCTTGCCTGCATGTGTATAAGTGCTCCCGTGTCATGAAGTGCCTACAGAGTCAGAAGAGAGAATTGGATTCCCCTTGAACTGGAGTTAAGGATGGTGGTTAGCTGCTGTGTGGGGACTGGGAATCAAATCTGGGTCCTCTGCAAGAATAGCCAGTGCTCCTGACCACTGAGCCATCTCTCCAGCCCTAGCCTTTGGAACTCTTAGTTAGTTGAACTAGCTGAGCTGGAATTCTGCTGCGGAGCCATGGTGTTGGTGTCACCTGAGTCTGTGACCTCTGTTGCATGTGTAGGCACAGATGGCAGAGTCTGACCATCATGGTTTGAGGCTGTAGACCCCGTAAGATCTGAAATGGGTCCTGCTTTTCCAGAATGGTAGCTGAGCATCGGAGGGTAGCAAGTCATTTCCTCCCTCTCCTTCTGGGAAGTGTCTCTGACAAATGAAGCTGTTTCATGTTCAAGTCACTTTGAGCTCTTCAGAGGAAGCATGCTACATGCACAGGAAGAGTCTGAAGAGTGGTAAACTGTGGGGAAGAGAGTCATGATGTCAGTGGCAAGTTCCTCTGTAAATGAGGACCGGCCTGTAGGGGTGAGATGCAGACAGACTTTGAAACGAATCGGACTCCTGACACGTGACAGATTTTCTGTTTACCCTGTAGACGTCAGTAATATTTGACATCAAGTTGCGGGGAGAGTTTGATGGCTCCATTACCTTCCACCACCCCGTGCTTCCGGCTCGATCCATTCAGCCCTACCAGATCCCCATGGCAGGTAAAGAGGGATTTCGTGGCCAGCTGTGCTGACATTTCTCCAAGAGACCGAATTCCTGCTGTGACCCTCAGAATGCAGTGAGGAAACAGGAAATCGTAACTGTTTCATTGGAGAGGGACATTGGTTCACTGTTATTTGGGGTACTGGGGATTGAAGCTAAGGCCTTACATATCACATGCTAGCCAAAGCCTTACCACTGAGCCACATCCCCAGTCAGTGTGTTCTGTTTTTTTCTCTTCTCCCCCTGTTCTCCACTTCCTCCCAACCCCCCTTTTGAGATAGGGTCTTCCTGTGCTGGCCTGGCCGGCTTGGAATGCTCTGTGTGGACCAGGCTGGCCGAGGTGTGTTCTACCGCACCTGACTGTTCTGTTTTTCTTTTTCTTTAAAAAATATGCCACTCCTACTGATTCTTGAAGCTAATATTGTATTGTGAAAAGCATTTTATATGATAAATGAATCTTCCTTTGAAGAAAGTAGAATGTTTTCTCTTTCTTGAGTTTCAGTGGACAGTTGTGATTATATAGGAAACTGCTAAACTTTAAACGTTGATGAACTCCTAACATTTTCTGTGTGTCTGAGTGCTATAACCTTGGGGCTAAATTTAGCTGTGGCTGCTATTTTAATGGGGTGCTGTCCCCTCTCTTTTTCACATTCTGTGTTGTAGTTATTTTTAGTTAATTTATATATATGAGTGTTTTGTCTGCATATATGAAAGTGCACCTATGTCATAAAGTGTCAGAAGTGGGTGTCAGAGCCCCAGGAACTGGGGTGACAGATGCTTGTTAGCCACTGTGTGGGTGCCGGGAACTGAACCCAGGTCCTATGTAAGAATAGTCAGTGCTCTTAACTGCTGAGCTTTCTCCAGCCACTATAGTTTTGTTTTTGTAAGATTTACTTTTTATTTTTATTTGTGTGTGTGTGTGTGTGTGTGTATACAGCAGCTTGTGGAAGCCAGAACAAGGTGTCAGATCCCCTAGAACTGGAGTTACAGGTGGTTATGAGACATGAGATGTGGGTGCTGAGAACTGAACTCTGGTCCTTTGCAGGAACTGCAGGTGCTCTTAACCACCAGCCGGCCTCTCTCCGATCCCTGTGCTGCAGCGAATACTAGATACTGTCTGATCACAGTAACTGCTTAGGGATATGGTTCTTGGGTTTATTCTAGGTCAGTTCTCCTACTTAAAGAGGTGGAGGAGCAAGTGGTAAGAGTCAGTTAGAATTTCAGAAGAGAAGAAAGAAACCCTTTGGCCCCTTTTGCCTGTCCCCAGTTTAAACCCATTTCAGGACACGGTTCAGATAGTATTGTTTCTCTTAAGTTTAAAGGAGATTAGAATCAGGTTAGTTCACTGAAGGCTGCGTGTAAACCATAGTTTGGATCTGTGGTAGTTCTGTTTCTCAGGAGGCACACCTTTCAGTCGGCATGGGGGTTGGCCTGACCTCTGCTCACGACTTCCTCGTGCGTTTCACGGGCTAATTGAGAACTGAGCTCCAGGTGAGAGCGTCAAAGGCGCCACCTTCACGCAGCCTGGCCAGCTTAGTATTGTTCTAGCATAGTGGGAGGAATAAGCTGGCCCGGGCAAAGACCAGTAGAAAGAGGTCAAGAATCCGCAGAGGCCTGTCATTCTAGGGAGTGTGGGCAGGAAGAACATGCGTGAGTCAAAGGCCTTTCTTCCCTCTTATGTCCCCTGCTGGACGGGGAACTCCTGGCAGACTTGAGTCTGTGTTTTGCTGTCATTGGGTAGATGGATGTGTGTTCACGAGCTGATTTTCAAAGATGTAAGCAGTAATTTATGATGAGTCATACACCCTATTTTTTCCTTTTTGGTTTTGGCCTTGCTGAACAAGTGGCTCTTGTTTGCTGTGTGTTAGGATTACTTGGGGTCTTTGAAGCCTGAAGCTACCAGGCTCTCCACTGAGGCATGTCTCAAGCAGCAGAGTTGAGGGCTGTTGTGTCAGCTTAGAGTTGAAGCTTGTCTGACTGGGCACTTCCTCTTGTGGGTGGGTACTATGTTTAGAATGACCATCTTCTCTGAGCAGCTTGTTAATGCTGTCCTCTGTATCTGGGAAGTTGACAGACTGGGAACCTGTTTAGCTCGCACCCTCCCAGGTACATGACACACCGGCAGCAGAATGGGTCCCCAGCTGTGGTGGTTCAGATGAGAAGGGACTCCTTAAGTATTTGGACATTGTGTCCCCAGTTGGTGGCGCTGTTTTGGGAGGTCTTAGAGGGTGTGGCCGTGCTGGAGGAAGCACGTCACTGGGGGTGGGCTTAGGGAGTTCTTAAGCCTGACGGGATCTCCAGTAGTGCTCTGCTTCCTTGCCTGCTTGAGGACGTGAACACTTAGCTTCTACTTTAGTCACCTCTGTGGCCACGCCTCCCTGCCATGATGGTCTCTGGCCCCTTTGGAAGTGTGAGCTAAATAAACTTCCTTTTATAAGTTCTCCTGGTCAGAGTTTCTATCACAGCAGCAGAAAAGGGATGAATACACCATCTTACGAGGTTGTGGGGTGCTGCTTCCCAGATGAGCTACACCTACTTCAGGCAGCGAATAATTGAGTTAATTATTTAGGTGATTAAACTACAGGACACTTGACTTGAAACACCCGTGAATCTGTATATTTGCTTTTAAATCATCCAGGTCAGTTTCACAGTGCATGTTTAAGTGATGATTGGGTATCTTTGGTTATTAAGAACAACGCATCACAGTGAGGTTACACTTAGATGTGAGTCCCCTCCTTGGACACATTTCCATGGACTGGGCTTGACTTGGATCTTTGTGTCATCAGTGCAGCAGGATAGTTCACTGCTTCTTCACTAAACTATAGTCAAATAATATTTACTCAGTGGCATTAAAAATACTCGTTTGCATTTTATTTTCTTGTATTTGTGGGATTTTTCTGATTTTTTTTCCTGTGTGTGTGTTTTAAATTTGTAGGTCCTGCTGCTGTGACCAGCCAGTCTCCTGTTCCGTGTAAACTCTGTATCCTTACAAAGGCATTGGCACTGTGCTCAAAGGGGACAGCAGTCACCCCTTCTACACAGACTGGCTCTGGAGTGCCCCCTGCCTGCTCCCAGGCCACCACAGATAGGCCCTGAGAGCTCCCCCTGGGAGACTCACCTGACCTAAAGAAGGCCTTTGATGGGCTTAACATATGGGAGTGGTTGATTGAAACTGGGCTTGCATTTTTTTTCATATTTTCCCTATTTAGAATTTCCTATAACATGTAGATTCTTCATCTTGGATTGTCTTCCAACCTGACATCATTATTAGTGCAAGTCAAGGTAGGTCTGAGGGGGACAATTATCGTGTCAGATAGAAAAGAGTGTGTCCCAGGGTGGTGATGCTTCAGCATGGTTGGAAGATGGCCCTTCCTTGCAGTCTTGAGAATGACATTGCTTCCTCCTTGTTCTCTGTGTGTTTATTTTTTCATGAGCATATATGATTTTATAATCAAAGCAACTAAGAATGGCCAATTCCTGTGGTATATTCCCAAGGCCGTTTTGAAAAGCCATGCTCCATGGTGAGTTCTGTTCTCACCCCCACCCCATTCTCACATGTACCTCTGCCTCTGATATGTGTGCCTAAGAAGCCTACTCCCTCAGCCTGTGGTCACTTCTGGATAATCAGCTGTGGCTTTCTATTCTGGAAATTTCTGCATTAGTCTTTGGTCATCTTGAATATTTTCTAGTCTTATCCTCTGGGATTCTGAGGGGAGGAGTTAGTCCTAATGTCATAGATGCTCATGCCCGCTGCATATGATGAATTCACTTTGCTCCTGTTCATTGAGAATAGCGCTAGACCTTGGCAGTTGAGAGAGGTCATTCTGATTATTTTTGATGTGACACCTTTCTCCTGTGGAACTGTCGTCAAGAAATGTGGCACAGACCTATCTGTTTAGCACTGGGGATGTTGTGTAGATGCATGGGCTGATGAGTGAATGAATTATTAGATTCCACCAAGAGCCTATGGAGATTACCTGTTGGACCCAGGAGCCAATGTAGGAGAAACCAAAGTACAGGGTGCATGGCTGATGTTGATCTGCAGTTAAATTAACATCTCTTGAAATGTGGCCATAGGGCTTAGGCACCTTGGAAGAGAAGGTACATTTGGAACTGAGAATCTGCTGTCCTCATGATATAGTAAGATATGCCATTGGTATACCTCTGAATTTTAGAGCTTGTCGTGAGGAATCAGCCAAGTATTCTGAGCTAGTGTTGCTGTCAGTTCTTCCGTTGTTGGCCATGTTTCCGAATGTCCTTGCTCCATGTCAGTTAGGAAGAAAGAGCCATTAACTGTACTTGTAGTTCCTCTCCCCATGAAGGTTTAGGGGAACCACTTTGATTCTGGCTTATGCACTATTGCTAAATTTGTTGACTTTTAACATCCAGGTTACCTCTGGAATCTCCAGGTGAAACTTCAGCCCATAGTAAATCTCTTGCCAGATAAAGGAAAGTTGATGGACTTCCTCCTCCAGAGGAAGGACTGCAAGATGGTCATTCTGTCTGTATGTTCACAGAGTGAGTAGACTGATCCTTCCCCATGGGTTTACTTCCAGTATTTGGTCTGTGGTGTCGACCACCACTTTTTAAAAAAATTGCATTGCTTATTTTGTGTGCGTATATTCATGAGCACATACCATGGTGCGTGTGTGGAGGGGACAGTTTGCAGGAGTTGGTTCTCTCCTTCCACCGTATGGGTCCTGAGGATTGAACTCGGGTTGTCAGCCTTGGCAGCAGGTGCTTTTAGCAGCTGAGCCATCTTGCCAGCCCCATACCATCTTTCATCCAGAGGTTGTCCATGTTTTCTGTAGCCTCATACATGAAGGATAGATTACTTGATCCAGCAAAAAAGCTGGAAAATATAAAAATGACTTGTAGAGACTTTGGTAGGAGCAAACCAGTAAGTGGGACGCGGTTCCAGATAAAAGCAGACCAGAACCCCGAGTCTTCCAGTGATGCCTTACTTGTTCTTCTTTCTTTTTAAATTTTATTTTTATTTTTCATGTGTAAGTGTATTGCCTGCATGTATGTAAGCATGCCATGTCTTGCAGTGCCCACCAAGGCCAGAAGAGAGCACCGGATCTCCTGGAACTGGAATTACGGATGGTTGTTAGCCACCATGTGGGTGCTTGGAATCAAACCCCGGTCCTCTGTGAGAGCAGCCAGTGCTCTAACCGCTGAGCCACACCTCCACCCTACTTGTTTTTCCCTAGTTTCTCAGAGGTGCAGTGAGTGGGTTTGAGGTGTCAGTCCTCTAAAAATTCACATTTGTTTGAAGGTCCTTTAAAGGAACATTTGAATGAGTCACCCTTTGAGATTACCTTATCTCCAACATGCTGAATTCCATTCCAGTGGTTCTGATGTATGTATATTATGTCCTTTCCAGTGCTGGGTGAGTCAGACAAAGCCACACTGCCTGTGATAGCCACTGTTTTTGATAAACTCAACCACGAGTATAAAAAGTACTTGGATGCTGAGCAGAGTTACACAATGGTAAGTTAGACTGGTGAAGGTTCCCGCCACCCCACGTATTTTCTAACTGTGATGCAGGGTTACGTAGCTAGCGTCACAGAGGGTTGACGTACAGCAGAGTGCAGTGGCCGCAGCCGGGTGCGGTCTCTGCGTGCAGCCGGCTTGAGGTTTTACCTCAGGATCTTAGCCCTTTCTGTCTTTTCAAAAAATCTGTATTTGATCTTATACATGGGTACATGGTTGACCTCTATTTCAGACTGAAAATCAGCTTGGCTTCTGCCAGAGCCTGCACTTAGCAAGTGAGAAGTCTGACTTTCTACTTCTGGCTGTATCTTTCTCCTTTGCTTTTGTATATAAGGACAAAGAGAAGATTCTCCGTAGGGGAGTATATGTTCCCTACAATATATGCTTTTATGAAAACTTACTTAGAAATATTTTATTGATTAAATATGTTGACATTTTCATACATGTATGTTTACTCTAACCCCTCCCCTCACGGGTCCGCCTCCCTACAAGGCTCTTTCCCATGTTCGTATCTTTTTGTTTTGTGACCCATTAATTTTAACCCAAACATTTGTGTGACCAAAGGTTTAGAACTGTCCATTTGAGCTTGGTGGGCTCACCACTGGGTACATGACTGAAGAAGATAAGGCCTATCCCTCCCCCAGAATCCATCAGTAGATAATAGGTCAGTAGAGAGGCTGGGGCCCCATGACCCCTTCCCACATCCATGACGAGTGTTGACAGCCCGAGTCTTGTGCAGACCAGTGCAGGCAACCACAGCTGCCGTGAGGTCATGTGTGCAATGTCTGTGTCGTGGCGGGAAGATGACATTTTTCAGCTTTTTTCCTCATCTTCTGGCTCTTACATTTTCCCTCTCCTGCAGTGTCCCCCAAGTCTCAGAGAGCTGAGCACTCAGCTATCACCTGTCCTTAGTACCCTGAGCAGTTCCAAGTCTCTGCAGTCACTGCCATTCAATGGTGGGACCACAAAAATAAGAATTATTTTAGTAGTCCTGGTTAAGTATGGACACTATGTCTTTCTGTTAGTATATATCAAAGGTTCACAGTGAAAGGCTGGGAAAATTCATGTGGCTTAGTACCAGGTACTATTAGTACCTCTGATTTTCTGAAGCAAGCGAAAAGTTTTGAGACAAGTGGGAGAAATTACCTCACTTTAAAGATCTGGCCAATCTTGAGGCTAACCAGAAAATCTGGCAAGTTTAGAAGCAGCTTGGTAAAGGAGTCTGGCTGCCTAGATCATGTCTGTCCTTGTTGTGTGTCAGCCACAAGGGATGACTGAGCTCTCTCCAACCTTATGGTCCTATTGATGGTGTCTTTGGCTGCTGGAAGCAGTGGCTTTAAGCACAGCAGCAGCCGTGGGGCTTTTATACACTGTGAGAATTATAAACAAGGCCCCAGCGCTGAAGTTCAGCCTGGCTGACTAGGGACACAAGCAGCACCCAGAGCTGCTCACAGCTCTCCTCAGCTGTATTTGGGGAGCTCTGACTCACCATTTACAAGTCCTGAGTACACTGGGCTGGGTGTGCAACTTGGTTATAGAAATCCTTGCCTCCCATGAATGAGGCCCTTGATTCATTCTAAATGCCAAATTAGAAATCCCAGCACAGACCCAGTGCACAAACCATATATTTAGAGCTTCATAGAACAAGGATGCAGCCAGCCATTTCATCTTTATTAGCCACCAAGTGCCACCAAGTCCAAGATAAGGAAATGAGATGGGTCGAGAGTCTTCAGTTTGGGAAATGACTGTGACGTAGAATTCTCCAGGTGGGCAGCTCTGCTGTGGGAAAGTTTTGTCTAGTGAGGTGTCTTCTGTTCATGTTAGGTTTGTGTCTAGGCATTCAGTCTTGTTGGGTTGACCACAGCAGCACCATTTCTGTGGAAGATGATTAAGATCACAGCTTGTATCATTTTAGGCGGTAGAAACGGGGCAAAGCCGGAGCAATCCACCTCTCAAAAGGCCGGTGCGGACACAGGCTGTGGTGGACCAGTCAGACGTGTACACCCATGTGCTGTCACCATTTGTGGAAAATAAGGTGTGTGATGGCTTCCAGTCTCTGGAGTGGGTTGCTGTGGGGCAGTAACAGAATCCTAATACTGTGATTAAACTAATTGTGTCTTGAGGGAGGGGCTGGGGCTGGCAGGGTAGCTTCTGATGGTCAGATTAAGGGATCACTAATGTGTATGGTTCATAGAGATTTGTGCAACACCAGCAGAACAACACTGGTCACTTTACTACGGAGATCAGTGAGTTGCCTGCAGCTCCTTTTGCAACTGCTATTTACAGGACCCGTTTTTATTCATCCACAGGAGATGCCGCATAAGTTTGTGATAGCTGTGCTGATGGAATATATCCGCTCCCTGAACCAGTTTCAGATTCCAGTGCAGGTACCTTCAAAGGGGCTTTTGTCATCCTAAATTGGAGGAATCGCATCAGAGCCCTGTCGGTCTTAGAGGAGGTGGTTCTTTCATACGCTAGCAGAGTCTGCATACATGATGCAGAATTCTGAGTGACTTTAACCTGTCAGTTCTTAGTTGGAGTGCACGTTGGATTGAGAATGCTTCCTCCCAACTTTAGCTTGAGAATGACTGCGGTCATCTGGTCAAGGTTGAGTGACTTGACAATATCCTTGTCCTTTCTGCTGTTTGCAGCATTACTTACATGAACTTGTCATCAAAACGCTTGTCCAGCACAATCTCTTTTACATGCTCCACCAGTTTCTGCAATACCATGTACTCAGCGACTCCAAGCCATTGGTGAGTACTGCTAGGTCTTCACTTTCATGGTGACTTACGGACTTGCAGTGGCTGCAAGGAGTGGTAGTGTACTCTTTTAACCCCAGCACTCAGGCGGCAGAGACATTCGGATCTCGCGGAGATTGAGGCCAGCCTGGTCTACAGAGCAAGTTCCAGGCCAGCTGTGACTAGAGGGAGACCCCATCTCAGAAAAGGAACTTGCAATGGTGACTTTCTAGCTGAAGCTAGTCTGAACTGGTCTTTCAGGCTTGCTTGCTGCTGTCCTTGGAGAGCTTCTACCCTCCCGCCCACCAGCTATCTCTGGACATGCTGAAGGTAACACTGCTCTGTCATAGCGCTCCGGGTGTCACCTCTGCCCCTCTCTTGCCCTGACCTGCATTTCTCTCACTGACAGCGACTTTCAACGGCAAATGACGAGATAGTAGAGGTTCTTCTGTCCAAACACCAGGTGTTAGCGGCCCTGAGGTTTATCCGCGGCATCGGTGGCCACGACAACATCTCTGCCCGCAAATTCTTAGATGCTGCCAAGCAGACGGAGGACCACATGCTCTTCTATACCATATTCCGGTTTTTTGAGCAGCGAAACCAGCGTTTGCGAGGGAGTCCAAATTTCACACCAGGTGAGGAGAGCTGTGGCAAAATGCGGCATAGCCACAGGTGGTAGGAACACACTTTGGAGTGAGCAGCCTCTAGAGAGGGCCCTGGCTTAGCAAGTTCCCAATGTCCCCTCTCCCTCAACCCAGGCCCCATGGCCTCAGAACACTGGAATCTGAACTGCAGTCCAGACATGCATCTGATCTTGTAATGTCCCTTTGGAAGAATCAGGAACAGGAGTGCAGGTGGTGGCATTGAGGACAGAAGGGAGAGCACTCGAGTTATGACTCTATTTGAAGTCTAGCTTACTGTATGCAGTGACAGACTGGAATCACTTCCGTTTATCCCTCTAAGTACACGAGGGATAAACGGAAGGTACAATAGAACAACTTCTAAATACAGGAGGATGAGGTATTTTATTAAGGACAAATAAGTTAAATCCGATCTATTCTCTTTATAGGAGAACACTGTGAAGAACATGTTGCTTTTTTCAAACAGATTTTTGGAGAACAAGCTCTAATGAGACCTACAACATTTTGAAATCCCTTGCTAGTTTTTAATATAAAAATGTGTATAAAGTTAATTTATTGCATTAATGAAGCTCTTTAAACTACAAAATGTTGTAATAAAGTACCTACAACATCCTCAAGTGTTGCTAAAAATATGGTACAGATCATATATGCTGGCTTGCTCCTAAGAGGAGGAGACAGCATAGGGATTGGCCTTTAGAGAGGGGCGGGTAGGCAGAGTGCATTCCCAGCTGTCCTTCCTCTAGCCCAGGATGGGGATTCTTTCCTGAAGAGGCTAGGGAAGCTTCTGTGCAGTCATCGCCTTCATAATACTGTTTCACAAGTCAAGTGTGCATTCCTGAGTTTAAAAGCACGATTACAAGCTGTGACACAGCCTGATTCCTACGGTAAACGTGACCGACCCTTTGATTCAGTCCAAAGCTTGTGGCTGGGCTAGAAATTGAGGAGGCGTTCTCGCTCTGTGCCTTTGTATCGCTCTTGAGTGGTTTGTCTTTTAGCTTTATTTACCGATGGTCCTATGTGAGATTAAAAAAAAAAAAAAACTTAAGAAGACTATAAATTGTCTCCTAGAGCTGGAAAAAAGGCCCTGATTTATCCAGTCATGTTAAGGCTTCAGCTTGGTAACAAAGCCATAAGGTGGTTTAGTGCTGTTTGCTTTTTAACCAGGGCCTGTTTGTACAGAGTGGCCACAGGCATTAAGCACCCTAAGGAATCTCAGAGACTGCAGCATTCAGCTAGGGATAATCATCCAGGCAGCAGAATAACGGCTGCGCTGTAGCGGCCAGGCTGTTTACTCATCTCTCAGAGGCTCCATTGAGCCCAGGCCTGCTGACATTGACATTCAAGATCTCACTTCTGCCTTTTGTTGAGCACATAAATAAGGCCTCCAGAAAAAAGCATGGCAGTGATTCACTAATGACATCATTGGGCTAATTAGGAGGCCCCAGGGTAGGATTCTTTTTTCTCTCAAAAAGACAATTTGTATGCAGTAATAATTATCAGATGGCCACAAGTGTAAGTTCAAATACTATAAAAGAATGCTCAAAATGCAGTTTCTTTTTTAAGCAAGGGCTTCACGCAGCCCAGGATGGCCTGATGCTCACTATGGAGCTATGGTTGGTCTTGAACTGCTGAGATTCCTGTACCCCCATGCCCAGCTAATACAATTTAGTAATGTTCTTCCTCCCAAGCTGGTTGAAAACAGGAACTCTTACCTATGTAACTGAGTAAGACGGGAAGAAATATTAGTCCATGAGTGGCTCCCAGTAAGACGATAGCTAAATACATCCTAAAGTAAAATATCTCAAAAATCTGAGATTTGGCAAAGGCCAATACCGCAATCCCTCCAAATTTTGTAAGTGTGATTCCACTGAACACCTAGGAGAAGAAGAGATAGAAATTGCTTGTTAGCCCATTGTAAAGGCATACACCGTCACACAGGCCTTAGTATTCCAGCAGCGCTATGTTCTACCTAAAAATGTTTGATGTGCTGCTTTGTGAACCTGGATAGACATGCATGCCTGCATGAAAATATCAACACAGAAGTGGAAGCTAGGTGTCTTCCTCAGTGGATCTCCACCTTATTTTTGGAGACAGGGTCTCTGACTGAAGCTGGAGCTCAGATTCGGCTAGTCAGTGAACTACAGAGACCTATCCCTGCCCTCCCCGTCCTCAGCCCCCAGCACTGGGGTTACAGATGTATGCTGCCTTGTCCAGCTCTTTACATGGGTGCTGGGAATCCTAACTTAGGTGCTTATGTGTGGGTGGCAAGCATTTTACTAACAGCCATCTCTCAGCCTTAAAGGAAAATTTTTAGAAAAGGTATTTTAAGGGCAAAAGCTGTATGTTTTGTCTAGACACAGTCATCCATCTCTCAACCACTGCTTCTTGCTCTTAGTGTACAACCAAGCAGTACCTAAACCAAGTCTATTCTCAGATGGGAACTTAAATTTTTTCACACTTATTAGACGGTGTGTGTATGCCATGCACATGTGGAGATCAGAACACAACTTTTGTGGATTCTGTTCGGTTCTCTTGTCATCTTTTATGTGGGACTGAACTCAAGTTGTCAGTCTTGCACAGCAAACACCTCACCTTCTGAGCCATCTTGCTGACCTAAAACTATTAGAAAGCAATTTTTAGTTTTCTACCAATATTTTGGGCTACACCAGGATAAAGAGCCAGATAAAGGGCCTTCAGGCTTCAACTCCAGACAGCACACAGCTCTGGAACTTGGTAGATTCCTACTATGACCACGTGGTGTCAGCTTCCAGCTCTATTAAATCTGACTTTTCCTAAATTTCCTGTTGGAGTCATCCTGCTGTCTAAAAAGAGGCCACACAAACCAGATACAATCCTAAGGAGTTTCAGGTCTGTTTAAGTGTAGCTATTTCATGAATTATGTGAAAATTAGTCATCTTTGGTAGTTGCAAGTTAAAGCATCCAAAAATCTGTTTTACACACTGAATTTCAGTGTCCTCTGAGAAAGTCACCAAGGGGGCCTCGTCTGCGGCCCCTGCCCATCCCTGCCAAGTCTACTCACAGAACTGCCCATGTGGGCCAGCGCCTCCTCTGCTCGGCTCACGCGGCTGCCCTTTGTACTCACGGTGAATGCTCTTGTTATGTGGCTGCAGAACTCCACTGAAATGCCGCAGCTCTGGAACAAAGCACTTCCGTGAGAACGGCTCCTTTCCAGCTGAAAATCCTAAACCGCCACCCTTTTCTGGGGTGGATCCTCCAGGAGGGCGAGGCAGCCTGTATGTCTCAACAGAAAGCCACCCATTATCCATCCCCTAACTGGAGCAGGAAACACTGGGTCCTTTAGGCACTGCCCAGTGGTCCAGTTTTCTACAGCATTTTGCTTTGATTAGGGGATGTTCTGGAAACTTCTCAAGGTTACCCAACCCCACTAAGTCCACACACTGTCAATCCTCTGCTTGGCCCTCACTGTCACTCTGAATGCCTTCCTTCCTGTCTGAAAGTAGAGCTGCACTGTCTACTTCCATAGTACCCACTCAGGCTCACACCTTCAGTCCTTACTCAACAGCATCTGGCCCCCGGGTAGGAGGCCCTGACAGGCAACTTGGTATGTAACAACTGAGCACCTTACTGTCATTAGGCTCTGTATTTTTCAGGCAGTATCTCATTCAGTTCTGGCTGACCTCAAATTCGCTATGTACCTAGGAATGACCTTGAACTTCTGAGGCTCTTGCCTCCACCTGCTGAGTGCTGGGACTTTAGGTATGCACCCTCACAGCTTGGGGCTGTTCAATCCCATCACACCAGATGATGGGGATTAAATGTGGGATTCCTATATGCTAGGCAAGTGCTCTACCAACCAAGTGACCTATGTCCCCAGGCCTAGTTTGGGTTGTTTTGAGACAGATCTCTTTGTAGCCTAGACTGGTCTACAACTCTTAGGGAGTCTAGGCAGGCCTCCGACTTGTAAGATGCTTCCCATTTCAGCCACCTGAGTGCTTGGACTGCAGGCATGGCCACCATGCTCAGTTTCAGAAGCTGTTAATGTGCTTTTGGTCTCCAGTGTTCTCAACGTACCCTCCACGCCCTGCCCTGACTCTACCCTCATCCCATCTCTCCCTGTGCACTAACAGTGGGAGGTAGCTTTTGTATTTCACCCCAGTTTAGAGTTTATGTGAAATCCAAGAAATGATTCGTGCAAGTGACACAAGCAGGGGGACAAAGTGCACGAACCAGGACTCACCATCACCAAGTTGACCAAGGAAACAGCGTTCAGACTGATGCCCCACAGCCACATCACACCAAACATGTTGACCAGGATCATGGCTATGGTGACACACATGATGACTGCAGACCATAGCTCACAGCCCAGAACCACCAAAGTCACCAGGAATATGGAGCCCAGAGACACGGTGAGGTTGAAGATGGTGTCATCAATAATGGTCAGGTACTGTTCGTAGAAGACGTAGAACACACTAGGGAAGAGAGTATCTGGTTAGCGCTCAGGCTCCAGGGAGGCTGCTGCTTCACCCCACTGTGCCTGCAAAGCAGTGAGACTGCTTAGAGAGGGAGGTGAGAGACCCAGGGGAAAACCTCCCTGAGGCTGGCAGCACTCATCTAGAGCAATTCAGCTACCTTTACAGCCACTGCCTTCCAAAGGAGGGCCTGACAATAATCCAAAATGTGTATTTTACATAAAATTTTGTTTGTAAGCCCAATCTCTGCCACCTTATGAATATTTACAAAGCATTCCATAGTCTTTTGGGAAAACAAAGCAAACAGTCAGGTCTGTTCTGGGAACAATCCTGGGCCATGTCCCCCCTTAGAACATATACTGAGAAATTTCACATGAAAAGAGACTGCCCTTAACTAAAATCATGGTGATAGTTAAAAAAAAAAAATCATTTGCTTGCTCGGTCTTATTTTCTAAGGAAAGAGGAGCAAAAAGGAAAAACAAAACAAAAGCCTAACTTCAATACATGAAAACACTGTAGAAAAGCACTGTGGCAAGAGATGATCGGCAGGACACCAGCCACTTCCGGTCTAGAGCACGCACCTTGGGGAAGGCCTGTCCAGATGCTCTGCCCATGCTCTCTCACCATGCGTCTCTTTGGGGCTGTCAGCACGGATCAGGTTTCGTGCGTGCAGCTCCCAGACCATGGCAGGAGCTAAAGATTCTGTTCCTGCCTACCTTGCATGCCTGTCAGATACCACCCCTGGGCTAAGGACCAAGCAGGTGTGAGGGTCAAAGCAGAGGACCTGCCTCCACTAAGGGAGCCCTTCAAGGAGTAAGCCCTCCCCAAGCAGGAAGCCATGTTTGGAAATCCCCGCTTTACCTGTACGGGAACACACGGTGCTTGCTACCCTTAGCTCTCATGGTTTCAGTGATGTTACTGGCTATGAGCCGGGCTTTTTTCATGGCATCAATGAAGTCAGTGGAGGTCTTAAGTACAGTGTGGTAGGTCATGAAGTATGTGGACCCAATGTAACTGTCATCGCCAATGATGTTGACTGCAGAACCATAAGCAGCATGTCCCCTGAGGAAGAGCCAGTGGGTGTCAGAAAGGCCATGCCTTATGATATGTGGACCAAATCCATGCCTTCCTGAAAGAGTCCCCTCACCTCAGCCTCAGTGCCCACTCTGAGAATGGGCATAGCACTGTATGCCTGCAAGCTGAGTTGCTAAATGAAGTAAAGCCAGTTAGGTGCTTAACATGATACCACCCAGTGGATATT
This sequence comes from Eospalax fontanierii, assembly GCA_035773235.1. NCBI lineage: Eukaryota > Metazoa > Chordata > Mammalia > Rodentia > Spalacidae > Eospalax > Eospalax fontanierii. The sequence continues at coordinate 62,694,280 of CM069538.1, forward strand.
CTTCCCAAAAGCTGCACGGCTTCATTACCATTCCCATGCTTTCATGAAGAAAATTCCAGAAGAGCCTCAACACTTACAGTAGACCAAGTTCCAGACCTATTTTTTATTTCTCTCTTTTCCTTGTTTGGTTTTTGAGACATGGGGTTTCCTGTAGCCCCAGATGATCTGGAGCTCACTATGTAGACCAAGATGGCCTTGATCTGTCTGCCTCTGCCTCCTGAGTGCTGGTATTAAAGGCATGTGCCACCATGCCCTGCTTTCTCTTAATTTTTATTTATTTTTTATTTTTTGGTCTTTTTCGAGATAGGGTCTCCCTATAGCTCCGGCTAGCCAGGAACTCACTATATAGACCAGGCTGGCCTCAGTTTCACAGAGATCTGCCTGCCTCTGCCTTCTGAGTGCTGAGACTAAAGGCATGAGCCTCCATGCCCAGCTACTCTTAATTTTGAAAGACAGTTTTCCCAGAAGCCTCAAAACAGGTATGATATACATGATCAATAAGATTCTGGTCAAATGTGGATTCCTATGAAAACCAAGTGTACCGACAGTTACCTCACATCCATGTGGATGTTTGACTTAGACCTAGAAAAGCTTCCAAATCAACCCGACACCTCCAGTCATTACTATCTCCAGCCAGATACCCCGGTTCTGTCCATGTGGGCACTCACTGTCTAGCCAGACAGGCACTCAGACGGAGGAAGCATGGTGGGGCTGGAAGAACCCAAGCCTTGAACTGTGGTAGTGTCACCAAAGGAAAGGTGTGGATCCTTAAGCCCATGAGCATAAGGGAACGGGCTCAGTCCTCTCACACTGAGGAACAGGGTGTTCATCCTCCCCTCTGCCCCTTTCTGATGTACACAGGAATCCACCTCCACCCATAGGCCAGGGTGCGGGCCACAGACCACAGCAAGAGAAACAAGTACCAAGGGAGGAATAAATCTGCTGAAAACTGTGCGAAGTTGCCTTTAAATTGTGTCTTAAGTTTCTCTTCTTTCCCAGGGTTGAGAAGGGGTAGGGAAGAGGCCTTCTCCCACAAGCCTACTTGATGAGGTCCTCTCCTTGCTTCCTACTGCAAGTTAGAGCGACAGTGGACACTTATCTGACATGGCTTCATACACTTACCCCTTGCCACACTTGGGGTTAGGGTTATCAGACAGGAACATGGGCAGGAATTTCATGAAGTCTCTACCCTGAGGCCTCTGTTTGCCCTCCGGAGTCAGAGGCCTGCAGCGGACGCAGGTAGGGTCAACCACTGGTAAGAGGGGAGCCAATCATTAGAAGAACGGACTTCCAGATTTAAACAAGGACAGCAACAAATTCAGGATGTAAAATGAGGAAGGAACAATATTTTCCTGAATCTTTCCTGTCTTCCAAAAGCTTCAGCTATATGTGACTTTCATAGTCTAATAAATTTCAAACCAAAGTAATGTCTTCTTAGGCATTTCGTACAAGGTTTCCTTCTTTGACACGGGTTTCTGGCTTTGAGGACCACCTTGACTGGTATAGGAGCCCAGGGCTCCCATGTTTTTGTGAGGAAAATTTGAGCACAACCTCAGTACTTAAAGAACTGTAGGAAAAGGAATGCCTTTGAAAGGACATTAGATCCGATTCTCCAGACAGGCAATAAATATGGTCTGGAGGAGCCGGGCAGTCGGACAGGGGAGCCGTCCCTTGGTGTGCCGGGCAGCCTGACGGGGAGCCATCCCTTAGTGTGCCGGGCAGCCTGACAGGGGAGCCGTCCCTTGGTGTGCCGGGCAGTCGGACAGGGGAGCCATCCCTTGGTGTGCCGGGCAGCCTGATGGGGAGCCATCCCTTGGTGTGCCGGGCAACCTGATGGGGAGCCATCCCTTAGTGTGCCGGGCAGCCTGATGGGGAGCCATCCCTTGGTGTGCCAGGCAACCTGATGGGGAGCCATCCCTTGGTGTGCCGGGCAGCCTGACGGGGAGCCATCCCTTAGTGTGCCGGGCAGCCTGATGGGGAGCTGTCCCTTGGTGTGCCGGGCAGCCTGATGGGGAGCCATCCCTTAGTGTGCCGGGCAGCCTGACAGGGGAGCCGTCCCGTGGTGTGCCAGGCAGCCTGATGGGGAGCCGTCCCTTGGTGTGCCGGGCAGCCTGACAGGGGAGCCGTCCCGTGGTGTGCCGGGCAGTCGGACAGGGGAGCCATCCCTTGGTGTGCCGGGCAGCCTGATGGGGAGCCATCCCTTGGTGTGCCGGGCAGTCGGACGGGGAGCCGTCCCGTGGTGTGCCGGGCAGCCTGATGGGGAGCCGTCCCTTAGTGTGCCGGGCAGCCTGACAGGGGAGCTGTCCCGTGGTGTGCCGGGCAGCCTGATGGGGAGCCATCCCTTGGTGTGCCCTTGCCTCACTCCCCTGCAGACAGCAACCTGGGAGAGGACAATGAAATGGGAGAGACCAGCGCTAGCAGATAAACAGGCACACACTGTGGCAAAGTGCAAATGATTGTGAGGCGCCACTACCGTCCTTCTTAGAAGAGGAAAGATCTGGAAAGGGGTGGAAAGTACCGGAAGCATTGCAGAACTGGTGAGTGACATTGTGGAGTCTGCAGCAGGAGGACTGCGGCTTAATCCAGTCAAAATAGTCGTCAATCCAGGACGAGGGCGCAAAACCTATCCGGGTACTGAAGACAGGAAATGAGTAACTTGCCTCACAACTGTTCTCTGAAACTTCACTTCCATTTCTACTCCTCACATGCCTACATTCGGGCTTGCTGAGAACAATGCTTCCAAATACTAAGAGGTAAATGAGTCCTTCGGAAGGTCTGACAAGGTAGAACTCAGTCTCACATGTTTTGATATGATAACAGCAAAAAGCAACTTTCCCAAGAATATCTGTTTTTAGTGAAAAATTTCAGGCCCAAGTTGACTCTGGCTAAGAGCTCCAGCGGTGGTTGGTTTTAATGTCAACTTGCCACAAATCAGAATCACCTGAGTCGGGAACCTCAACTAAAAAACTGTCTTAATCGACAGGGTGACCCACTCCACACGTGGGCGGCACCCTCTGGTAGTGGCCCAGATACAAAGGGGCGTGGCAGAGGGAAGGTGATTGGGTTTTTGCTCCCTTGGTGTCCCTCTCGCCTCTGAGTTGGTTTGTCCTGTTACAGCTGCTGCTGAGTCCGTTGCTGACATTGGAACCAGTGTTTCCAGGCTTTTATCACTAAAGACCAGCAGCTCTTCAGGAACCTCCCAGGTTTTTGGCACCAGATGGGAACTACTGAGGCACCCAGTGGTGTGGACTGAGCAGTGACCAGGGTCTCAGCCTCTCAGGTGGGACTCAGATGTTATTACAAAGTAAGCCAATTCATAAATTCATATATATATAATATATAAATATATATGTATTCATATTCATCCTGTCAGTTCTATTCCTCTCGAGAAGATTACACAGTTCCTCCCGTCAATTTCTGCTAAAGGTCAAAAGGATATAAGCCTGGCGTGAAGTGCATCTGGCCTGTAGTCCCAGCACTCAGGAGGCTGAGGCAGGAGGATTGCCAAGTTTAAGGTCAGCCTGGGCTACAAAGGGAGATCCTACCTCAAAATAAATACATTAATGGAAAAGAAGAGGCCCAAGTGGCCCAGATACTGACTAGTTGTCCAGCTCAGCTGCGTTAAATATCTGCTGCGCCAGGGAGTCGTTGTCGCAACCCATGCCGCCACACACCATGTTCTGCCCTTTGGGGGAAGTGTAGTCATGCCCCTCCTCCACAACAAAGTACACGGGTGGACCAGAGTGCAGGTACTGACCGAGCGACTTGAAATAATCTATCACATAAGAATCCTGAAACAAAGACCAAAGAAGTCTGAATGCTTTGATGGGAACTAAATGAGATGATGATTGCCAAGAATAAAGCAGGCACTGGGAGCCAGAGTGCCAGCCTAGATTCCCAATTCTCTCCTCCCAGACCCCAGGGTGCACTGTTGCTAAGGTACAATCAGAAGGGACTGCATAAGGTGACCTCCTGAGGCTGGCAGCCGCTCCTCCTGAAAGGCAGCTCCCCCAGCAGTGTCAGAGAGGACACAGCCACGGTGGTGGCCCGCGTCCCCCTTGCCTACACAAGTTACACTGAGAAGCAAGCATCAACACCTACACTACACTCTGGAAACTCCATTTGTCATCACATCAGCTAAACAAGTTAAAGAAAAGAAAACATCTTACATTTGGCATTGAAAGAGATTGATCCAATCCAATTTCTACTTTGTTCATGACTGCAATACTGAATGACAGAACACCCACAAACATGGCTATCTGGAAGGAAAGAGTAAATTCTAAGACACCAACTGCTAAGGTAATTAAGTTTAAAAATAGAAATGAAATCTTACACACAATAATCTTTTTTTTTTTTTTTTTTTTTTTTTGGGTAATATTAGGGATGGAACCCTGCGCCTTAAACATGCTAGGCAAGTGCTCTACCACTGAGCTACCTCCCAGGCCCAAAGCAGCACTTGTCTAAAGTGATATGTAAGTTTAAATGATGTGCTTTGACTACAGGGAGAATAAGACATGATGGGCATTGTGGGAACCACAGTCAAAATTCCTGGGTCTAAAATAAATCCTTGGCTCTGCAAATTATGAGCTGAGTGTTGGACCAGTCACTTCTTAGATTCTATTTCCTCATCAGTAAATCTGGAAAAATAGCAGGTTCGTTGTATGAGATAACTATGAGGGCTAATAGAAAATCCACTAACATTCAGAGATAATAACTATCAGGTATTAATATTACTTCTTGTTGTGATTAGAAACGGGTATGTATTTGTTTAGTAGGGAAGTGATAAATGATCACTGCTGGTTATATGTGTATAGAGCCTATAAAGATGTCCTGTATAGTTGCTGAGAACTACGGGGTGATAAGGGGTAAACTAAAAGGAAAACTGGGTGGTGATGGTACAGTTGTGCGCCTTTTCTGTTACAGGGATCTGTATATGTGATAAAGCCACAGAATCCCACATGTACACGGTGTCTATGTTAAATTCCTGGTTCCTGGGGTTGAGGGCATTGCTGAGTGGACCAGACAGTGCTTAGTGTATGAGAGTCCCTGGGTTCAATCCCCAACACACACACACACAGACACCCAGACACATACATACAGATACATACAACACACACACGCGCAAACAAAACCCCCAAAGCTCTTCCTTATGCTGACTGATAAAAGTTGCACTGAAAAACATTTTACTACTGTACATATTACATTTGTGTTTTTGCAAATTTTTTAACAGCTGTGGGAACTGCCCTCCCAAGTTATGTGACTCTCAAGCCCTGTGACACATCTGTTTGTGGAAGGAAGAAAGACAAACCACAGAAAAGTTCATACCACAATTGGCCGCAGCCAGTCCTTCAGCAGGAGGGGAGCATAGGAGTTTTTGAAGAAGCGGAACAGGCAGCTTTCGGAGGCTTGGATGCCTCTCCCATCGCCGGTGCCTCGGACACAGCACAGGACGTCCAGACGATTTTTCTGAAGGGACAGAGAAATGTCACAGGAACACCCTCTGGCTTCCCCTGGAATCTGGAGTCATACAGATTCTGGATCCTTACCTCTTGCCTCTTAATATCTAACCCCAAGAGGCTCACAAAGCAGGTGATCTGAAGGAGGAAGTCGATGAAGACTGCCAAGCCCGCAAACAGAGAGAAAGTATGGACAGCTGGCACAGCAGACAGAGCCCCTGTGGGAGAGAAAAGCACCATCACGTCACTTACAGAGGACTGTGCCTGGCTCTGGTTCATGTTGTTACACAAATATGATGTTTCCTGCTTGATACATATTATAGTGATCCATTTTAGAGTTAAGATATTTTAAACGGGTTGTCAGCATTTAACAGTGGGACAGTGTTTACAAAACCTCTTAGATTGGCAGATACCCGCGTCTTCAGAAAGGGCACACCTACAGCACTCAGGCGGCCGAAGCATTCTCCTCACAATCTTGCCGAAGTCACTGTGACTTTGAGGCACAGTCTTAGCTGCCACAGCCACACACTTGCACTGGCTTTCTCTCAAGAAGTAAAAGATAAACTATTCCCCCTGCACCCACGTCCATCAAAAGGAACAATACAAGCAATGGGTTTCAAAGCTCCTTTAAAACGTGGCAAGGGCATCTGTGTTGAAAGATCAAACTAAAACGATCCCACCATGGCCCCATGTAAGGTGAGTTGGTGGTCATGCAGGAACTGCAGTCAATTTAAAGCAAAATTACCCAAGAAAAAGACTGCTAGTTCAGTCTCACTCAGCCTCTTACCAAGGACACAATGGCTTTCTCCTTCTACCTACTGGGTGAGGCAGGCAGAGCCACTGGTCGGTCTGCAGATCCTGAGGTGCTGATTTCGGTTCCAGTTCACTCTGGCTTTTTGTATCAAGGGTAATACAGGAAGTTATGCTCATTAATGAGCCGGTTTCCCCCAGGAGGCTGTGTTCAGGGAATGAGGCTGTGTTCAGGGGAGGAGGCTGTGTTCAGGGAATGAGGCTGTGTTCAGGGGAGAAGGCTGTGTTCAAGAGAGGAGGCTGTGTTCAGGGAATGAGGCTGTGTTCAGGAGAGGAGGCTGTCTGAGAACAAAGGCAGAGCATCCTGCAAGCTCCTGTCTGTGGAACTGGGAGCTGCTGCTGAGGGAAGTGTCCAGGAGGATCTGATGGCTACGTAAGGAAGCCATTTTCAGGTACAAAGGAGAGGGGTGGCAGAAGAACTCCCTGTCATCCTGAATCCCCGTCCTCTCCCATCCCAATGTCAATAATATCCGGAAATGTATGGAAAAGATGATACTTGCAAAATATAGGACCAGGACAACGTACAAAAAAATTACCAAAGAAAAAGGCCGAAGTCTCACAAAAAGATGAAAGAAACATAGTCGGAGCCACTTCCCCGATAATCCTGCCCAGTTGCTGGTCCAGGGTCTCCTCCTGAAGACGCTCATCTCTCTTTAAAAAAAATCCAACAAGCCATATTAACATCTCTCAGTAAGGGCCTACCTCTCTGCAGTCCTAACTCAAGGATAAACAGAAGCGAAGAGTAAATGGTTAGCAGCAGCATCTAAGAGAACCCAGTTATCAGGACAACTGAGTCAGATCACTGAGCCAGGCACCAGGCTAGAAAATGAAGACCAACCGAGTCCCTGCACCAGATGACTTTGCAGTGCCTGGGTTGCAGGAGGATGGACCACTAAGTGACACTCATATCACTGAGTCTTCACCCAGACAAAGACTTTCTACACAGCAGGCTGGGTTTTTGACCTTGGGTCTTTTTAGTAGCATCTTAGAACAGAGCAAATCTATTATTTGTCTATGGTGTGCTGGGAATCATTTTAATAACACACTCAAATAATTTGTAAAAGTCTGTTAGCTCTACTTTCAGACATGTAAAAATGGGAATCATCTAATACCAAATTCTCACTTTAGATCTATTAAATTAGATCAATTAAAGAGAGGGCTCAAATTCTTGGTCCCAAAATGTCCAGAACAAAGCAAGGACTGCAAGGAGCCACTGGGGGAAAGGATGCAAAGTTTGCATTCTCCAAGGTGGAGCTGAGCAGCCATGTACAGACCTCTGGACCTGGGGAGAGGCCTTGCTCCAGGAAAAGATGAAGATTTACCTGGTAGGTCTGTACCAGAATGAAGATGTTGTCCACTCCGACAGCCAGCACCAAGAACGGGATGACTTCAATGACAATGAGGGTCAGTGGCATCCCAACGTAGCTGAAGATGCCCAGTGAGCAGGCCACCGAGCTCAGCACAATCAGGATCCCCGCAATGCCCAGGGAGATCTTAGAATCCACCTGCCATGGGGCAAAGGAACAGATGGTCAGAGTACTTTGTATCCCATATATTACATGGGTATATCTAAAACAGAGTTCAAAGTTCAATTCACAGTTTGGGAGAAGACAGAAAGAAATCTCTAGGTCCTCCCTAGCAACATGTTTCATGAACTCACATTGATAATGGTGGCATGGACAAGACAGAAAAGGGAAAAAAACAGATTTGAGGGATTGGAGAGATGGCTCAGTGGTTGAGAGTACTTGCTGCCCTTGCAGAAGACTGGGGTTCAGCTCCCAGCACCAACATGGTTGTTAACCATCATCTGTAACTCCAGTTCCAGGGAAACTGATGCCCTCTTCTGGCCTCTGCAGGCATTGTACCCATGTGGTGCACTTACATACATGCAGGCAAAACACTCATACACATAATTTTATTTTTTTGGTCTTTTTTTTTGAGACAGGGTCTCCTTACAGCCCCAGCTGTCCTGGAACTCACTATTGTAGATCAGAATGGCCTTGAACTCATAGAGATCTGCCTGTCTCTGCCTCCCAAATGCTGGGATTAGAGGTATCCACCACCACGCCTGGCTAGAAATAATTTTAGTAAAGAATGAGAAAGTTCCTTAAACACACACACACACAAACACACACATAGTATACCAAAGAAACCTTAGATTTAAGGTAGACCAAAAAGCTGGAAGAAAAACAAATGAGCTATATACAATTAACATTGTGCTCATCAAAAGGACAGTAATTTAAGGTGGCTTTAGACATAATGAATTATTAAGGAGAGGCAAAAAATATGATGTCACAATGTGTACTGTCCTTCTGATACACATACACATAAACATCCCCACCCTCCCCCCTTACCAGAAGTCTGCTACAGCTTTGGATGTGTCCCAAAGCTAGAGAAATATAGACAAACATGATGGTGTAGCTGATCCCGATGGTGAAGACGTCGCTTCTGCTTTCCCGGTTTAGTTCATCTTCAATGCTTCGCTGAGCAGTGAAAGAGATGGTCAGGTTTGGATTCTTATAGTTTTTCACAAAATCAATAAACCTAAAGAGTAAACAAAATTGTACGTTTTTAGTTAAAAATGACATGACAGATGAAACTTCTTCTCAGCTTGTATGACACAAAGGCCACCCTGCTTTAGCTTTGCTCAAGAGCCCAAAATGTGAGACTGAGATGACAGTCAATGCTCCAGACAGGTTGAGCTTTCTGCCTTTTCTGGTGGGGCTGGAGATGAAACCAAGGCCTCGTGAAAACTGGGGCAAGCAGTTCACCACTGGTCTTCAGCCCAGCCCTCAAGCTTTCTGCTGTTTAGAAACAGTTTAAAGTTGGTTCACATTATACCAACTTTACAGACATGTCCCACTATCTTGTCCAGGCTGGGCTAGAACTTCTGAGCTAAAGTGGTACTTCTGCCTTCAGACCCCAAGTCCTGGGATTATTGGCATGCACCACCACACTAGGCTTACATAGGAATAAAAAATATATTTAATTGTGTATAATTCTTTTAAAAATGTTTTTTGATTTATTTTTACTTTACATGTATACATGTTTTGCTTCCATGTATGTAAGTACAGCTGTGTCATGGAATGCCTGAGGACACCAGAAGAGCACGTAAAATCTCCTGGAACTGGAGTTATGGATGGTTGTTAGCTGCCATGTGGGTGCTGGGATTCAAAGCTGGGTCCTCTGAAGAGCAGCCAGTGCTGTTAACCACTGAGTCATTTCTCCAGCTCCATATATGGAGTAAATTTTAATAACCATATATACTCATGTAACAAAATTTTAAAAAGTGGATCTATATTCAATGCAATCTGTCAGATCCTATCCAGTTTCTTTATAGAAAATAATCAACTGATTCTCAAGTTTCCATGCAACTGCAGGGCCCAGAGTGGCCAGAACAACTTTTGAGGGATGAATGAATTAGGACTCATATTTCCATTTTAAACTTAGTATAAAAACATAGTTATCAAGAGAGTGGTACTGACACAAAAACAGACATATTAAAGGCATAGAATTGAGAGTCTACAAATATACTATATGTCTGGGGTTAACTAATTTCTAATAAGGATGCTAAGACATTCAATAGGGAAAGAGAAGTCTTTTCAACAAATGGTCTAGGACCATTGGATGAAAAGTTACTTGAAAAAGAATGAAGCTGGACCCTTACCTCCTATCATCTACATAATTAATTAGGCTGGGAGTAGCAGCACAGGACTGCTAACGGCCAGCTTGAGCTTCACAGCAAGACCTTGTCTCAAAAAAACAAGGGCTGGGGGTTTACCTCCAAGACAGAGAATATGCCTAGAATGTTCGAGGACCTGCAGTCAATCCCCAGTAATATATAATTAAAAAGAAAAAAATAAAGGTTTAAATGGATTGAAGACCAAAACAGAAGAGTTAAAACTGTAAAACTCTCAGAAGAAAACACAAGAGTCAATCTCACATCCTTGTATCAGGTAATTGTTAGACATGACAAAAGTACAGACAGTAAAAGAAATAAAATGATGGATTTCAAAATTCAAAACTTTCATGCTTTAAAACTCCAGGGAAGTCCTGGAAATAAATAGGGAAAAAGATAGGGGAAAAAAATATCCTGAATTCTACCTATGGGATTTATACACAGAATATACAAAAAATTCTTTTAACTCTAAATAAGAGAAGCACAGATAGTTGAATTAAAAAGGGCAAAGGATATGAACAAACATTTCTCCAAGGAAGGCAAAGTTCACAAAAAGGTGCTTAAAATTTTTAATCATCAAGAAAACGTAAATCCAGGGGCTGGGATGTAACTCAGGTGGCAGAGTACTGGCCCAGGATTCATGAAACCCTAGGTTTGATCCCTAACACTGCATAAAACAGGACATGGTGATACATGCCTGTAATTCCAGCACTCAGGAGGTGGAAGCAAGAGAATCAGAAGTTCAAGGTTGTCCTTGGCTACATAGCAAGTTCAAGGCCAGCACAGACCATTTGAAACTCTCTCAAAAACAAAACAAAACAAAACAGAAAATGCTGCTCAATGCCACCAACACGTGTTTCTGGATAAATCTGTTCAAGGTTCCTTCTCAGCATTGGTGCTACCATGTGAAAAAGCTCTGTAACTTAGATCTGTGGTGGGTCAGTTTGCAGACTGAAGTCCAAGTGCTGGCTGTCACTATCCAGCTTCCCATGGAGCAAGGGCAACCTGTTTACCCCCCACGAGTGACTCACTCTTTTTCCCAGGCCTCGGCCCTCTGGAGCTTCTCTGTGTCGTTATAGTAATTATTGACAGGGAAGGTAATCACAAGGGCAGTGGCATTATTGTAGTTTTGATCTAGAAAGCAAAAATGTGACATCAAACAGCTGAGTACAAACATGCAGACAGTTCCATAAGCACGAGGAGTCACAGCACATTGCTGACTCTGGTTTTGCACTAGAGCACAGACTGTGCTCTGGGACTGAACAGCAGTCACAGAACTGGTCTGTGTATGGTTTAGTTAAAGAATACTGAGGATTCTCAGACAGCTTTCATTAGGAAGAGGAGGGACCATTTTCTTTTTTTTTTTTTAATTAAGCATCTCTATTTTTCTTTATTTCTCCCTTTATTATTTTTGTCTTTTATACATATTTTACTATGACATTTTCACACGTATACGTTTTTTAGAAAAATGACACAATGAATTTCTTTTCTTTTTTTTTTTTGAGACAGTCTCCCTGCAGCCCCTGCTGTCCAGAAACTCAACTATGTAGATCAGGCTAGCCTTGAATTCACAGAGATCCGCCTGCCTCTGCTTCCCTAGTGCTGGGACTAAAGCGCAAGACATATGCTAGTATATGCCTGGCTTCAATTAATTTCACGAGAGCGGCTTACAGGACTAAAGGAGCACGGGCATCTCACCAGTGGCTATACCACTGAAGACAGCATCTTTTTCTCCCCCAGCACCCATTAACAGTGTATAAATCCTCAGGGAGGAACCGGGCCTGTTGGACTCCTCCCCACTCCCTGTGGGATGTTTTGTGCAGAAGAAGGTTCTTAATGACACAATATGTGCACAGTAAAAACTTCAAATAAGGCAGAAAGGTGGTCAGTGAAAATTCTCCCAGTTTCCAAATCTGCACTGTATTATTACTTCTCCCCATACTGGGACCCGCCAGCTGTGAATGGTTTCAGAAATACATCAGGAACACACGTGTGTGTTCTTCCCCTTCCCTTTTTACACAAATAGTAGCATACTGTTCTACATCTTACAGTTTAAAATGTTTTATCTTGGAGCCTAGTGTGGCATCACATGTCTGTAATCTCAACACTGGGGCATCTGGGGAAGGAGGATGGCAAGTGGCAGGTGGCGAGGGCTAACTGGCCAAGTTCTAGCCCAGCCTGAGCTACAAAGCAAGATCCTGTCTCCAAACACCAAATAAAACCCCAATCAAACAAAAACCTATCCTAGAAACTGCTCCATCTTAGTATTTAAAGATTGAAGGGTTTTCTTTTCTTTTTCTGCAGTGTAATGATTTCTCTAATTCAACTAGGTCCCAATTGATAGGTATCTTTACAATTTTTGATATTACAAAGGATCTACAAATCTTTCAGTATATGAAGTATACATTTGTAGAATCAAGTCCATCTGTCAAGCTCTGTGTCAAAACTATGTGCATTTCTAATCTTTGACAAATTCTCCCAAACTTCCTTCCCAGGTTTTGATTCTTTATTCAACAAAATATTACTGAGACCTATTTGGGTCAGGTTTTATTTTATGTACTGTGGGCACATCAGGGAGAAAAATTTTTTCTTCCCTGGAGCATGTATTATAGTAACCAGTTGAATTTCCCATGTTTTCACCAACACAGGGTTTTCATAGTCTGGCAATATTTAAGACTGAAGTGAGATGAACCTCACAAACAGGAGTGAACACAAACATTTCCTCCATATACTTAAAAGTCATTTATGGGGCTGGAGAGGTGGCTTAGTGGGAAAAAGCATTTGCTGTACAAGCATGAGGACCTGAGTTTGGATCCCAGCACCCACATAAGATGGGAAGGCCCCACACCCATTACTCCAGCACCGTGTGGGCAGAGACAGGAGGATCAACTGGGTCTCGCTGGCCACCAGCCTAGCTCCAGGCTCACTGAGAGACTATGAAAAAGAATAAGGCAGAGAGTGATAGAGGAGGTGACCTGGCATCTGTGCTCACACAGAGGCCCATACTCTGCCCCTTCCAACATGTGCATATATCTCGCATGCATGTGCGTGTGTGTGCGCGCACACATGTATACTCCACAAATACAAGCAAAAACAAGGAAGCTCCTCCCCCCACAAAAGGGAAAAATCACCTGCACTGCTTCTTTACCTGCTTTCTGTTGACCCCTCACCCCCAGATTCAGGTAACAAGGGAATTCTGTCTGTTATGGATAATAATGTTTTTTCTAGTTTTTAAAATTTTTTTGAAGACCAAGCAAACACATTTTAATAAGGATCAGCTGGGGCTAGAGAGGTGGCCCAACAGTTAAGAGCACTCCTGCTCTTGCAGAGGACCCGGATCAGATCCTAGTACCCACGTGTTGGCAAACAACTATCCATAACTCCAGTTCTGGTGGGTCTGAGGCCCTCTTCTAGCCTCCTTGGGCATCGTATGGACATGACACACTTACATACATGCCGGCAAAACAATGCTACACATAAAATAAAAATAAACCAAAAAAAATTTAAAAAGCAAAGCTCCCTGTGGCCAAGAGGGGACTTGGCAATGAGCTTCCTGCTTGCTTTGAAAAAACAACAAACCAACTATGTGTCCTCTTCAACACTTCTGAGTTTTCTGTGTTGCTCAGAAATGTTTTTTCCATTTAAAAATATTTTTAAAAATTCCTCCCATATTTTCTTCCAGTTCCTTAACAGTTTCACTTCTTACACATCTGTCTTTGATCCACCTGGAGTTTATTTTGATAGAAGAAATAAGGAAGAGGTCAAACCTAACCTTTTCCCATGGCTAGGCCAGTCACCGACAATCGCCCTTTCCCCACCATTAGAGATGGCATTTTTGTTACAAGAGGCAGAGTAAATCTCAAACACAGATCACAACTTCTCTCCTGTCTCAGACGGAGGGAAGGGTTCTCTTCTGGTGTCTTTACTAGCTAGGGAAAAACCTGCTGGGCCAGTATCAGACTTCAGTTGCCAAGGTATTGTGAATCATCACCTCATTTTATCCAACAATCTGTCCAGAAGTGCTGTCTGAACCAGCCAATAGCAGATGGCTGTTCTTCCTGATGTGGCTGTCAACACTGATGTCAAAGGAAACAATCCATCAACTTTGGATTTTTCCTTGCATCTCACATTATCTGTGCCCTAATACAGGTCTGCACCTGAATCCACGGTCTCCCTGGGAGGGTTCTGCAGATGAGCTTCAATAATCTCTGACCTCACTGTCACTCAACAATATGCATGGATGTGCATAACTATACTATTCTAAAGAACTGCCCTAAGCCTGTGACAGCTTCCCAAAGGCATGCGTGACTTACAAGTTCAATACAATGTACTACTTTCTGTTTGCTTGTTGTTTTATGAGACAAGATCATACAATGCAGTCAAAGCTAGTGCCAAACTCTCATGATCCTCCTGCCTTTACCTCCCAAATGTGATTTTAGGTGTGTACCATCAAACCTGGTTCACTTCTTTTAAATCCAGAGTAAAAGTGAAATCCAACGCTAAGGAAGATATTTTAGTGATCCAAGGGAGAGAATTATGAAGACTGCCCAATTTATGAACTCTGTGTACAATCACCCTCAGTCCCTAATGACAGTGCCAGGACAGCCTTAAACACCGGAGATGCCGCAGGTTCTTACTTACCATCATAGCCGCCCAGCACAAGCCATGGGAACAAAGGTCCTCCAAACGTACCCAGGCAAGAATCGTGGAGCATGCTTGTATCATTCAGAGAGGCAGGAGCTCTGCCAAAAGTTCAGAAAGCACCTCACAATTAGAACAGGCTTCAAGATGACAGCACGTTTGCATTCTAAGCACATGTGGGTTCTGCAGTACCTTAGTTAATAATACACTTGTATTTACCGCTAGGAAACTGGAACCACTGGCACAAGGCAGCAGCTCCAGCCCCGCGAGATCAGTGACACACAACGGTCCACGGGGATGAAGAGTGCAGGGGCAAACTGCCACCAGGCGAAGGGAGATCTATACAGAACCAGGTCTCCAAGGGTGGAGGGGTCACCATGGAGACAGAAAGGAGGTTATACACAACCACATCTTAAACTATGCATGGGTCGCAACCCCATATACGGTCAGGTAACTGAATGTGGACACTGATTAAAAACAAATAGAACAAAACAAAACAAAAACCTGTTACCAGTGAAAAGGGTTCCGAATGAGCAAAACCCAACATTTATTAGAAACCAAACAATGAAAGTGTTTCTGGCAGTCTTCTCCCGTGTTACACTCAAGTCTTCACTGCAGCCTTGGTTCTAAATACATGTGCACTTTACACTATACATGCTGTCACACCACACACCATTAACAAGCACTACCTGAAACATCTCAGCTCAGGTTCGAGACTACTATATGTTACAGACTGTAGTGTTTTACTGCAACCATACACTTTTCTGCTCTTCTACACACATAATGATTTCCCTCTGGAAAACAAAACCTTTTAATATCTTCCTACCATCATTCTATGTTTCCTGTCATCGTCAGTATGTATGTAAATTTGCTCTGATTGTTAATGATAAAATTGTATGTATACCAAAGAATTATTTCAAAGCAAATCTCATTATGATTTATCACCAGTAAACGTTTGGTTTGTAGCTATATAACTGAGATTATGTAAAAATTTCTTGGGCAAAAAGGGATCATGAGTGGAAAAAGTTATGCTCATGGGGGAGAGAAGAGACACATGATGAGGAAAGAGCAGAGGACGGGCACTCAGGAGTGACAGGCTCGGTCTTGGAGCACGGGGTTCCCACAAATGGGGGGTGTTCCCAGGCTGGTGAGAAATGGGTAACGACACACATGCGAAGTGGCTGAGATTTTTATCCTGGAGGTTCTGGGGGCAGTCAGCGTTCTAGGAAGTGGACGGCATGAGCGGCATGCAAAGCAGAAGGTCTGGAAGTAGGCCAGGAACAGGAAGCATGAAGAGCAGTCAGGAGGTCTGTGCAATGACCAGGCAAGGAGGACAGGCAGAGACCCCCTGGGGAGGGAACCAGCATTTCAGGCCCCTCACCAGCCAGGACTCAGCTGGGCACTTAATTCTGGAATAGTACTGTCCTTCAGAGCCGCCAGGGTGAGCTGGGCCCTGGAGGCAGGGTACATATATGGAGCAGTCCTTTAACTCCGGCCTGTGTTAAAGTGGCAAATAACCCAAGAAAATGGACTGAACTAGACTAAACTATCTCCAGTGCATCTGTGAGGAAACCCACCTCTCCAGCTTCACTGGTCAAGCATTTGCTGCTAGGACCACCCCTAGAGAGGCACATTTACCTTAAGTTAAACTAAATAGATGGGTGGAATACTTATTATGTTAATGAGGGAGTGAGCCCGCCCTCCCCCCATCTCATCTTCCAGGGTTATACTCTCTAATTTTAGGCCCAGAGAGTACAGTCACTGGCCCAGTTAAATAAATTTGGCTCATTCGGAACATCTGGAGTCCGAGTGGTCTTTCCCAGAAGCCTGACGTCACAACACCTGACTGCCAGGGAATAGGAGGAAGACATACAGAGGTGAAGATTCACAAGCATCATTTGAGGAAGGCAAGGATGAGGATTTCAGGAATAGAGCCTCATGTCTGAGTAAGTGCTAGATATCAGCACCATTGAAGGGCATGGGAAAGCAGCAAGCCTGTGCTCAGTTGTGAGAAGGTCAAGTGCAACACTCCTGTGGGACCTGGGGAGTGTAAAACCCCAGGAAAAGCTGCAGCTGGAGGAGGGGTAAAGCTGTGGGCCAGCCTGAGGTTACTCTGTGACTACAAACCCAGCGGAGGCCCGCAGGGGCAGTCACAGCAAGGCTCCTGTGCCTCATTCTGGTCTTCTGACAAAACACAAGAATATGCACCCCTCTCCCAAATTCTTGATTTTAATTTGCAAAACAGAAAAATAGCTTTTCCTCCAAGTATAGAAATTACATAATAGTAAATGTTTTTTAAGTCACCCACAGCTCCCTCATACCATCTGTGCTGTGAGAGCACTGAATGGCAAGAGGAGTGTGTGCGCACATATGTTCATGCGTGTTTCCCTCACACAGACTGCTTTAGTTGCAATCACTGAAAAGGAGTGGACACAGGCCATCAGCCTGAACAGTCACACCAGTCAGACACACAGCAGGCTGAACAGTCACACCAATCACAGACACACCAGCAGCCTCAACAGTCACATTAATCACAGACACATCAGCAGCCTCAACAATCATACCAATCAGACACACAGCAGCCTGAACAGTCACACCAATCACAGACACAGCAGCCTGAACAGTCACACCAGTTACAGACAAAATTCAAGGGTACCAGAGTTCTCAAAAGCCAGAAGTCAGAGGGCTCTGCTCTGGAGATGTGCTTAGCTGAGCAGTGGACTTAGTAGAGACTGAGTCATTTCTGTTTCCATGGTGAAAGGAGTCACTGCAACTGTTTACAGATGAGCACGTGTCCCCAGACCAGTTCAAGAGCATTCAGGAATGGCAGGCCCACCTGGAGCTAGGCCATTCTTTCTGACAAGTCAGAGGTTCCCCTCACATGTCACTCAAGCTGGGCGACTGAGCTGAGTTATAAAAGAGCCCTCACCTGCCAATGAATAACCTCAAAAACGGAAGCAGCTTCGGAGGCCTCCAATCCAAACTGCAACCTTCAACACCAAGCCTCCTTCACCCCTTGAAGGGAGGCTGCACGCATTAAAAAGAATTAAGTACAATGACAGAAGGTTTTATCTGAGAGAAAGCACAACAATATTGAGAGAAGCACAACAGGGTCCTAACTCTCCATCTTTGGAGGAAGTGCACATAAAACTGTATTATACTGATGCAGACGTATGTTAAAGGTTGAGAGGTACCTGCTACCTCCAGATTACATACCAAGAAACTCCTATCCCAGGGCCTTTGTATTTGGAACTTTCCCCTGCGGTGTCCACCTCCTTTCCTTTCCCTTTGCACAGGTCTCTGCTCTAAACCAACACATCCAACCCGTTCTGCTCAGCCTTAGTTCCCTCCTCAAAGCTCTTGTCTTTACCTGACACAACACACATTCAGTCATGTGGCACACAGCAGTTTCTGTCAATGTCAGACCACAACACGATGACGGTCCCATGATATAACACTGCTTAGTGACATCATAGTGGTCTCCGCTTGTGTAAACACACAGTATGATGTTTGTACTAAACTAATAATGAATTTCTCAGAATGTCCTCCTTGTAAAGCAACATACAACTATTTATGAGCGTCATAGGGGACATAGTGCTCCATCGGCTTGGTCTCTATTACAGTGAATGGAGTAAGCAACTGCAAGTTTTCAAACACTGACACGATGCACAAATGACAGCTGCCGCTTACCGTACGCAGTACAGGAAGTGCGTGTGGTAGTCGGCATACACATAGAAGTCATCGCCTACTTTGTGGTCCAGCACGGAATGGCTGTTCTGGAAGTAATTTAACACACTCAAAATGGTGCAGTTCTTGTTGTATGGTGAGAGAGGGGCCACACAGATGTCTTGAAGGGTCACGGTCTCATTGTTATAAGATGCAGTAATGCCTTCAATGGCTGTTTGTAAGTCAAGAACCTGAAAGAAGATTTTGAAAGTAAGCAAACCCAGAAAGAGGTCAGGTGTCTTCAGGTTTTCATTAACCAGTACTGTTCCAAGAAGTCAGAAGATAAAGAGAATGTGAGGAAATACTTCCTTGGAGAGGCTTGGGTTATAGCACAGTATGGCAGGGTACCTGTTAGGGCCAAAGGTCCCTCTTAACAACAAACCAGGAAGAGAAACTGTAGTCAGCAGTGTCTAGGAAGGGGACATGATGACCAGAACTGACACCACCCCACTTCTCCAACAGCCATCAACGAAGCTCCAGCCTAGGAGCAAGATTCCTGGTCTTCCTGACATTGCCCCTTGCCAAGAATATACCACCTACTGACTTGCTCTGCCCTGTGACCATCTATGTACATGTGCATAGTTCCTAACTGAGATGAGCTCTCGGAGGTAAATGACTATGCTCTTCATCTGTCAAAAACTGGGAAAAAGCAGCAGAAAGTTATTGGGTAAAGGAAGAAATCATTAAAATTTTAGGATCATTTTCACCCTTGTTGTATATGAAGAGCAGTGTTTAAAAGGAAACCAAGGGGTTGCTCCATCATCAAACTGATGGCGTTTATTCACAGGTACAGTTCGTGGCAAGTGTGACTAGACAGTGGGAAGCTCTAAACGCCTTCATCAGAGGACTGGATGGGTCTCATCCTGTGATGGTTAATACTGTTAATCTGACAGGATCTGAATCACCTAGGAGACAAGCTACTAGGCACACCAGTGAGGGATTATTTAGATTAGGTTAGTCTCTGTGCATGTAGTGAGGGATTATCTTGATTATATAGTGAAGGTGGGAAGAACCCACTCTTTCGAGCGTGAACACGCCTCCTTCTCCTCCTCCTGACTGGACAAACTCCCGATGCCTGGATTTCAGTATGTTATACCCTTGAAATGTGAGACAAAATAATCCCTTCCTTCCTTAAATTGTTTTTGTCAGAGTATTTTTTCACTACAGGAAAAGTAACTAAGACTCATCCCAAAGGCTTCTCCCACCAACTGCAGGTTGGGCGCTGACTCAGGTCAGAGCCCTTAAATCCTGGAAGAGGCAACAGATACCCAAGCACATGCTAAAAGCTTTCATTTGCCAAAGGAAATAATCCACAGATTCCTTACAGATAATCCTGATTCAACAGAGAAGTGTTGCTTCAGTCCCCTCTGGGCATATCTCTCTCTCTCTCTTTGTTTTTTTTTAACGGCAAGACCAAAAGTCAAACTAAAAGTGAGCAACAGTAAATTTTCATTAAGCTCAATGAAAAGTCAGTTAAAAACACTTTTGTTTTTATGCTTAAATATTTTCAACAAACAACAGTATGCTGATTAACTGGTCATCACAGAAACACTTGTAGTGTTGTCTTGGTTAGCTTTAACTGTCAATTAACACAACCTAAAAATATATGGGAAGAAAATCTCCACTGAGGACGTGTCTAGATCAGACTGGCCTGTGGGTGTCTGTGGGGGACTGTCTTGATTGTTAACTGATGTAGGAGGGCTCAGCCCACAGTGGGTGGCACCATTCCCAAGGCAGGTGGTCCTGAACTATGTAAGAAATCTAGCCCAGCATAATAAGCCTGCCTGCTAGGCAGCACCCTCCATGGCTCCTTGCACTTCTCTGGCTGTGCAGTGAGTTCCTTGGTTGGAGGTAACGCATGGAATGGCAAGCAGACCTGCCTTAAGATCTCCTGCCTTGACGTCCCTCAGTGATGGATGGTGACTTGGAATGATAAGTCAAATAAACTGTTTCTTACTAGATACTGCTTTTGGTTGGGTGTTTTATCACAGCAACAAAATGAAACAGGACAGGAGTAGTACAGGGTCCCCTGGTTGACGGACATCTACAAACAGCAGGTTACCTGGTGCAAAATCTCTTTGTTAAGTGGAGGTCCGAAGGGCACGCTGGCTCCCGCAGGGTATGGGTCGTAGATATGGACACTGGTGTTAGGGGCCTGGATGATGAGCTGCTCCATGCGAAAGAAAGGCCCGAAGCGGGTGTCAAAATATTCCTTCTCCAGGCGGGCTTGGCTGTCGGGGGCTGACCAGAGTTCCACAGGATCGGTGGTAACGTGGACAAACACCAGGCCAGAAGAACACACAGCGATGAAGACCAGTGAGAAGAAAATGACGCAGACTGGGTTCCGGACACAGAAAGCTCCCCACTTTGTGAACACGCGCCTCAAGCAGTTGTCGAATGCCGCACCAAGTGGGTCACAGCACGAGGCCTCCCCTGGAAGTGCAGAGAGGAAAGCAGAGTGGCGGCTGAGTCCAGACATTCTTCAGAGTGGGACTGACTGGCGCTGTGGGCACCAGAAGTCAAGTCCCGCCCCAACCCAGGCTTGGCTGACCCCCTTGGCTGCCTGGGGTGGGAACTCTGGTGGCAGTTCTCACCTCAGGGCCTTTGTGGCTCTTCCCTCAGCCCACTTCCCCCCAGCCATTGTTTAATGGCTCCTATTAAGTACTTGGTTTTGACATGCTACACTGATATCTGGTCAGTGCCAAAAGGCAAAGGCTATGGCTGCCTTGACCATGGCTGTCCCCAGAGCTAGTTCATTGCCTCATACAGAAGGAGAGTAAGGCTCTCCAGCCAACATAATCTGAAGACTGACCTTCTGCTCGAAGGTGCCTACCTTTGTTGCTGGCATTCACAGAAAAGGCTATATTGCTGTCAATAGGCGTGTACTCCGACACAAAATACCGCTTTCTGAAAAACAGAAGCACAGAATGTTAATGAACTTTATCACAATGATGCTCTTATTTTGACATTCAAAACCCACTGAGCTTATCCTGTTCTTGCTCCCCAGTGGTCAGCCTTTCCCCCTGTGCTCACCTGTCTCAGAAGAAAATTTAAGAGGGTCTTAAAAAGACAGATTATTTGGCACTGTAACCCTCATTTGTAATTTTTATGTTCTTTAAAAACACACTATCCTTCCCAGTAGCCAATGAGCCTACCTGGTACCCAGACAGTTTTCTAACTAAAAGAACCTGGACTCCTTAAGGAGGATGACTCCAGGCCCAGGACAGGAAAATACCACCTGACCCTAAAGGTGGGACATGTCAAAAGAACACTAGAGCCTGTGAGAAGATCTGAACAAAAAATATACATTGGCCACTCCACAGAATGAATAAACTTCTAATGTAAACAGCTGAGTGAATAAATAGGTGAAATCAACGAAAGACCTTGTCTCCAAAAACAGGAACCCAAGGCTGACCTCTGTCCACACATGGACATGTATACATACACACACACACACACACACACACACACACACACACACACACACACACACAATGTACTGTCTTAAATCAAGTGGCAAATATGGAGTAGGTTCATTTCCAATAAACCAATAAAACTAACCTCAAATGTTTAAATATCTAAACAAAACCTGACTGTTTTCTAGATGTAGGACATAAGTCATCCAGGGACTGGCATCCAATCAGGTATTTACTTCCTGAAGTCTGCGAAGGCTGAGCTAAAAGTGTCATGTGGGTAATTTTCCTTATTGCCTTGTATGAAGAAACGAACAAATCTGCTTACCTATAGCACCACACTGCAAAAAGTGCTCCAAAAAACACAACTAAGAAACACAGGTAGGTGATCCACATGATGACATACATGGCGTCCAAGCCCAAGATCTTCCAGGGGACTGGTGGAGGTGGAGGCTGGGGCTTGGGGCCACAGACAATGGAGCAGTCCTGGCAGCTGCAGGGCCCAGTGACCTCATCTACAGATTCGTTGCAGCCTTTGGTGGCGTTTTCCATGGGTTCCATCCCAAGGATCGGAAGATCTACATGAAGAAGTCGTGCTGGGTGAAGACTTCAGTGAGAACACATTACAGTTTTGTATTACATTCTATTTAAGCCCTATGAGAAGCACACGGCAACACAGGGTGATATAACGGGAGGGTTAAGAATGGAAGGTTTTCGTGTAATCACTAGTTATGTTAGTTATGTTTTACTGTTTATTTCTTTGGTTTTTCTGGGGGGTTTAGCAACAAGGCTGCCTGTAGCCCAGGCTGGCCTCTAATTCACTATGTAGTTGAATATAACTCTGAACTTCTGATTCTTTTGCCTCCACCTACTGAGTGCAGGTGAGCGTTGCCATACCTGGTTTTATGCAGTTCTGGGATGGAAAGTCCCCAGGCAAGCACTCTACCTACTGAACTATATCACCCCACCCTTTAAATTTTTATGTGATCTCAACAAGTCTGTTGAGCCTACCACTGTATTTCTACAGTAGCACAGGTGAACTCTTGATCTGGCCTCCATCCTGAGCAACTGGGTTAGTACCATAGCAGAGTTCTGGGAAAGGCCTTTGCATACTTTTTAGCCTTTATAACACACAAACAACCACGACCACCAAAACAAGACCAGTTCACTTTTTTCAATTACATTACTGAATTCTCTTTTCTTCCCCCAGTCCCTTGCCTATCCCTCTTGAATTAATCAGGCGGGATAAATGTCCTACTAACATCTCTGAATTTGTTTGTCTTGCTAATGCAGATCAGTTCCTTTCCCTGGCTTTAAAACAACACTGTAACTATTCCAAACTTAGGAGCTGTTATTCCTACCTGAAAAAATGGGTGTGATGGTAAATGGCGCCTGTCCATTGTCCTTGTTGAACATGTACTCAATCCAGTTGGTGGCATTACAGGCGTCAGCATCCTTCCCACACAAGATTCCTAGGGCCTTGTCGTTACTTGAGGGGGCCTCCACATCACGGCAGGCATTGTACATTGCTAGAAGAGGAGTCCCAAGAGAAAAACATAGAGACAGGGTGCTTGCAGTAATTTATCAGTAAAGATCTTACCAAAGATCTCTGGAATGGGAGCACAGGGCCTGTGATGCCTGTGATTACAACACAGCAGCCAGCAGGTCAGAACATGAGACAGTAGAAGATGGAAAGGAAAGGAGACCCTACTACACACACACACACACACATACACCAAGCTGTTGAACCACAAATAACATGCCAGGCTTGATTCCAAGTATATTAAATATAAAAATATCAACAGGAAACTGCACTGGCTAGTTTTTGTCAGTTTGATACAAACTAGAGTCACTTGAGAAGCAGGAACCTCAGTTAAGGAATTTCTTCCATCAGGCTGAACTGTGGGCAGTCTGTGAGGCATTTTCCTAACAGACCTAGGAGGGCCCAGTCCACTGTGGGCAGTGCCATCCCTAGGCAGGTGGTCCTGGGTTACATAAGAGAAGTAGTTGAGCAAGCCAGGGGGAGCAAGCCAGGAAGAAGCATTCCTCCTTGGAAGGATGTTCTGCTTCAGTTCCTGACTCGATTCCTGTCCTGCACTCCTGCTCCAGCTTCCCTTCATGATGGACTATAAGTTATAAACTCCTCCCCAACTTGGTTTTGGTTAGTGTTTTATCACAGTAATAGAAAGTGAACTACAACAGAAATACTTAACAGCATTCCATACTGTTCTCACAACAACTTTGAGAAATCCCAGCCCCACTATAAACAGGAGCGTACTAAGACTCAGGAAAGAGGCTCTTAGTACCTCTCCAGTCAATGATGCTCATTCTAGAAAACCTGTACATTAGGAGACTAGCAGCTGAGGGATTTCAGAACCTACAGGTAAAACACTTTTGAGTAGAGATCCCATATGAATGAACTTAATGTTCATCTACCCATCTGTACTTGGTACAAACTTCTGAGACTGTCTTTCCCTAATCTCCACCGAGCGCATTACTCTAGAAAGTCAAGTGAGCTACCAGAACAGGTGTCCGTAGAAACTGGGTATCTTACTCCATTCTGGCCTCTAGCCTCGAAAGAAAACTCCCTATTGTCATCCTTTTATATTTGCTTTGTGCACATGGATGTGTGTTTTGGGACGGATCTTGCTATGTAGCCCAGGGTGGGTTGGAACTCTAATTCTGTGTCAGGCTCTAGAATGCTGGGATTAACAGGTGAGCTCGCCACTTACCTGTGTTGTAAGATACTTGTCTTTGGAGCTTAATAGTTTTTTTGAAGCTATGTAGGGTGAGAGTAGTGGGCAAGCAAATAGAGGGATATATATATATATATATATATATATATATATATATATATATGTACATATGTGTGTGTGTATATATATATACATATATATATTAAAATGGCAATATTACCCATTATTCCATTTTCTATTTTTTTTTACACTAAAAAAAACACAACACACAAACAAAACTTTGAGCAGGGAACGGGGGCTGACATGCCAATGATTCTAGTACTTGGAGGGTGGAGGGAGGAGAATAGAGTTCAAGGTTAGCATTCATGACATATTGAGTCCAAGCCAGGCTGCGCTGCATGAGACCCCATTTTAAAAACAAAAGCCGCCCCCATATCTGCTCCCAAACCCCAAATCAAGAGCTTTACTGAAATGCAATTCATGTATCATGTAATATACTCACTTAAAGTATACAATTAAATTGATTTTAGCATATTTTTAGCCATGTGGAACCAATTACCACACTCAATCTGAGAATACTGTCATCTTCTCAAAAAGAAACCTCAACCACTTAACTAGCTCCCTGCTTCCAAAGCCTCAAGCCACCACAGCCTTCTGTCACTACAGACATGTTCAGTTTGAATTTTTCATGTAAACAGAGTTGTGTAATGCTGGATTTTTTCTTTTACTTAGGTTTTCAGCGTGACTGACATACGCTGTGGCAAGGGTACACGATTCCTTTTCATAGACAAATAAGATGTCATCATATAGCAGCACCACATTCTTTAATCTAAATAGTAGTTGGTGGACACCCTTTACACCTTTTGACTGCCACGATCAATGGTGCTACAAACACGAGTAAACTCTTGTGTGGACATACACTGCTGCTGCTCTTGGGAGTAGAACTGCTGGGTCATATGGTCAGGGGCAGGGAACAACAAGGTTCTTTTCAAAGTGGCTATGCTGTCTTACGCTGGCCAGCAGACAATAATGGTTTCAGTTCCTCTATATCCAAGTCAACATTTGTGACTTTCTGATTTTAGCCATCAAGAGAGGGGGCTGTCACCTCCTTGCAGTTCCTGTCTGGAGGTCCCTGACGGACAGTGATGCTGAGCATATGTTCCTGTGCTCATCAGCCACTTGTTGCCTTCCTTGAGTTATCTGTTATTAAGATATAGGAGCTTTTCATATTTTCTAAACACAAGTCCCAACAAATACACATTAGGCAAATAGTTCTTACTTTTTCTTTGTGATATCCTTTAAAAAAGATTTGTTTCCATTTTAATAAAATCCAATCAATCTATTCTTTTGCACGTGGGTGTCCAGTTAACGCAGCACCAGTGTTGAAACCGGAACAATCTTGGTGCTCTTGTCAAATGTCAGCTGACCACAGATCAATTGTGTTTCACTGACCTACATGTCTACTTGTATCACCCTGATGTGCACGGCCATCAGGAAAGCAAGCTTTCCTATTCTGTTCTTTTTCAGGATTGTTTTTATTATTCTTGGTCCCTGGAATTTCAAGTCAGTTTTAGAACCGTCTTGTCACTTCCTGAAGTCAGAGGGGATTCTGACAGGAATTGGGTAGAATCTGTAGATCAATTTGGAAAGTACTGTCATCTCAACAACACTGTATCTCTAAGCCAAGAACATAAGATATCTCTCTATTTGCTAAGATCCTCTTTAATTTCTTTGCATAAAATTTTATAGTAAAACTTTTACTTTTTAATATTCATTATTTACTTTCTTATGCTACTATAAATGGAAATGTTTCTAAATTTTATTTTCAGATGGTATAGTTAGGGTTCTTTTTAACTTATTCTTCTAAAAGATACTCTTTTTCTCAAGTTCCAGGAGTCACCCTCTCATCTATTCTTGCCATACCTCAGCCACTCGCCCTCCGCCCAGCACTCTCTCCTTTGTTCGAACTTTTAACCTTGTCCTACAAGGTACTTCTTTAGTGATGTCCAGATGATTATATTTCTATGCTGTTCTCTCATATTTTCCAGCTATTTAGCTTTTAGGGCTTTATTATTTAGAGAATACAGAAAATATGGAGAATATTATAATTTTCATTCATTTACCAACCAGCTAAATCCATCTCACTATTTAGCTTTTAGGGCTTTATTATTTAGAGAATACAGAAAATATGGAGAATATTATAATTTTCATTCATTTACCAACCAGCTAAATCCATCTCACTATCTTTATATTTGCATCAACACTGCAAAAGCAATGCACTTGGTTGGGAGTGTAACTAGTGATATAGCACTTGCTAGAATGCATGAGGTCCTGAGTTCAATCCCTAGGACAACAACAATAATTATGGGAAATAAACAAATAAAAATCAACCTCCTGTAGATTCAGCTGAAGCCACCTGATTACTGAGTAGTCCCATTTCTCTAAGGTAATCATAGTCCTAAATTTGATATTCATTATTCCTACATGGGTATGTACTCGTAGATGCTTATAAATTTATAGTACTTTTGCTTTAAAACTTCATATAAGCAACATACTACATATATCCTTTAACTTTCAACCAACATTTTAAAGTTACTTTTTGTGTGTATGTGTGTGCACACAGGTGACAGTGCATATAAGACAACTTGTGGGAGTTGGTTCTTCTTCTCCCATGTGGATCTGAACTTAGTTAGGTCCTCAGGCTTGGTGGCAAGCATCTCACCTACTGAGCTATCTTGCTGGCCCTCATCCAGCATTTTGAAGTCATCTATGTGACACACATAAACTAATTTGTATGTTCACAGTTTTAGATACTCTAGGAAAAGACTGTACTCAGTTTTTAATGAGAAGTTAGTGTCTCCAAGTTTGTTTGTACTTTCTAATAGGTTTTATATTTTAGGGTAGCTTTAGGTTCAAACAAACAAAAAAAACTAAGTAGAAATTTGGAGTTCCTAGCCATTCCTTGTTCCCTCCATGCATGACCTCCCCTATTACCAACCTCCTGGACCAGAGAGGCATATATGTCACAAACACAACCCATACTGCTTCGGCACCCTAGTCCACAGTTTACATGCGGGTTCACTGTTGGGATACATTCTATTAGTGTCACGAACATGTTATAAAAACACGTCCCCAGCATCACTTGGCATAGTGATCGTAGTACTTGAAGGTCTGTGTTCTACTTGTCCCTTCCTTCCCACTAGCAACTGCTGACTTACCCCCATCTCCCCAGTTTCACCTTTTCCAGAATAGCGAGGTTGGAGTCATGCTTTGCAGACTTTTCAGACAGGACTTTTTGATTGTTGTTGTTTGTTTTTAAAAGACAGGGTCTCCTTGTAGTCTTAGCTGGCCTGAAACACACTATGCAGACTGACCAAGCAGGCCTCAATCTCAGACAGCCCTCTACCTCTGCCTCATGAGTGCTGGGGTTAAAGGCCTGATCCACCACACACAGCCTGACAGGACTCTTTTTGTTGTTGCTTTGTTTCTTTGAGACAAGACTTCTTTATGTAGACCAGGCTGGTCTGGAACTCGTTATGTATACTAGGTTGGCCTTGAACTTGTGGCAATCTTATCTCTGTCTCCCAAGGCTTGAGATTACCAATGTGTGGCACTATACTCAACTAGGATTCCATTTAGTAACATGACTCAAAGTTCCTCTCTATTTCTTCATGACTTGACACCTGTTTCCTTTTAGTGCTAAATAGTATCCAATCTCTGGGTACAACACAGTTTATTCACACATTTATTCTGTGTCTTGGTACACCACAGTTTATCATTCACCTACTGAAGAACATCTTGATTCCAAGTGTTGGCAATTCTGAGTGAAGTTGCTATAAACACCTGTGTACAGGGTTTTGTGTGGACACGTTTTCAGTTCATCTGGGTCCATACCACGGAACACGACTGTTGGATCACACAGCCAGCATACGCTTAGTTTTACAAGATACCTTGCGAGTGGCTGCTGTCATTTTATGTTCCTACCAGCAGGGGAGGAGCTCCTGCTGCCCACAGCCTCACCGCATGTCTGAGGGCATCAGCGTTCCAGACTGGGGCTACTCCAACAAGCACACAGCAGCACCCCACGGTTACAATAATTTGAATGTCCCTGATAACAAACACCATTCCATACCTTTTCACAAACTCTTCCTAGAGATATCTGCTGAGGTTTTTTGGTTATTTTTTCATCCAAGCTGTTCACTTCCTTACTAAGTTTTAACAATCCTCCGTATACTCTGGATAACAGTCCAAGCAAATATGTCCTTTGCAAATCTTTTCTCCCAGTCTGTGACTTGTCTTTTCATTCTCCAGATGTTTTCAATTTTTCACATCCATGAAAATGTTACAACAGATGTTCTTATCTGGATCTCCCTGTTTACATGCATCAACAGATCCGGTAGGGAGGGCCTCTGATGTGGAATTTCTGAGGTAAAGGTATGTGTCTTCAGCAGTGATGAAGGGTAGTTTACTAGCATTCCCATGCATCATACCCTCAGGAACAGGTGGAGCTGACTGACCACAGCAGGGTTGTGCACTGCTTCAAGTTTGACTGAACTGCATGGACTGCTCTGAATACTAAGTGCTTCTGGTTTCTGCTTTTTCTCTCTTGTCCAGAAATCTTTTCTTATGTTAAAGTCATTTAAAAAAATTCTACATTTATTTGTAAAAATTCCCAAGATTAGATTTTTAATCTCTCTATATAACTTTTTTCATATATACTAAAAATATAGATGACTATATCAGGTTTCTTACCCCATTTATTAGACTCCTCCCTGGCCCCCCTCACCCCCATAATACGAAGTTGTTATATATCAACTCCACATCTGGCTCTGCTTCTGGCCAGAACATTCTCTCTCAGATCACATCTTTTGGTGGATTATCATCCTTTTTGTTACTTTTGTGAATGAATCTTTTTTTCTGATTAAGCATATTTTAGTTTGGTTTCAATTTTGTTTTTTGGTGTTTTGAGACACAGTGTCATTGTACAGCTCAGGGTGGCCTCAAACTCAGGATCCTCCGGCCTCAGCCTCCCAAGTACTCAGAATAAAGGTGTTTGTGACCATGTCTGGCTGTTATATTTTTATTGGGTCATCGCAACTAAATGTTGTACAACTCTAAGAGCAACAAATTTGCTGATCTTATTGATCCTAGTGCTTAAAAAATTTAATCTATTTATTACATTAGCATCCAGGGCATTAGATATCACTGTGGCATTTTCAAATACAGTGTGTTTTAGCATTCTCTCCCCACATCACAGCCGCCGACCGCCCCTTGTAACCTCCGTCCTCATCCTTCTGTCTTCCCCTGTAACCTCCGTCCTCATCCTTCTGTCTTCCCCATCTCCCCGGCACCTTTTACCCTTCCCTGGTCTCTATTTAGCTTGAGACTTTACTTGTATCTGTACTCATTGTACACAGGCACGTATGTTACACGCTAGGATCACACAGGAAACAGAACATGCTGTCTTTATTTTGGCCACTTTGCTTAATACTATATCTTCCAAATTCATCTATTTTCCTGCAAATTTGGTTTTTCATTATAACTGAATACAGTTCCATTGGGCACATGAACCACATTTTCTTTATCCATTCACCTGTTGATGGGCATTCAGACTAACTCCAATCCCTTGCTATTGTGAACAGGGCAGAAATAAACATGGATCTCCCTCTATGGTAGGACAGGGAGTCCTCTGAGTACTTGTATAGTAGAGCACCAGTATAGCTCGAGCCTATTACTTTTTAGACTGTTCTTAGATACTTTCTGTTTAACTGGGTCTACATTGCTACTTTGTAGTTCATTTCAATGACTACTCTGTCTTATGATCCAGTTGCTTTAATTTCTAATTTGTTTGTTGCTTTTCTGTAGTATTTATTCTTTTGAGAATTCTTTCATTTCAGTAAATTTCTACAAGTAGATGGTCTCTTCCACGCTGCTCTATGATTTCCAGCTGTTGGGCAGCGGGAAGGGACATTCCTCAAACCTACTGACTTTCTGTTTGGTGATCCATTTTCTCAGAGTCAAAAACCACTTCTCCTCCCTCAACTATATTTATCTTTCTACCCTGTCTCCTGAGTTGAAAACAATTCATGTCACTTTGAATCAATATTCTGATGTTAACTAAAGTGTACACAAAAGAAGCTTTCACATACTGAAAGTTTCTGTAATGAGAACTGAAAGTCTGAGAGATTTGAAAGTTGTGATTTTTTTTTTCACAAAGAACAAAAACAAAGAGCTAACCTACAAGCAGCTTTTTAAAAAGAGGCATAATTATGTTTACTCACCATTGGCAAAGCTCTGTCCAATATAGTACTCTAATTCTTTCACATTTGTTTTTGTCTGCTTTGTCTCGGGATCAACATAATCTTCAGTTGCTGTCACATTCAGAAACTGACTCTGGTGAGGGCTACATGTCAGCTCACAAAACAGGTTCATTAGGTTATAAAAGCAGGATGGACATCTAGAGAAAAAGTAAATATTTTGTATGACATCAGGGCCATCAAAACTTACACATTTCACTGAAAAGGGACAAAGAAATTACCATGAGATCAGAGCAGACTTCAAAATTGTCCTGACCCTAAAACACACTTTATTTCCTGTGTCTTGTTCTCTGGATTACAGTCTTAAAATCTCATATCAACATAAAGAAACAGCTTTTTCAATTGCCCTAATTTTATTACACTTATTTTGTTCAGATGTAATTCCAAAAAGAGAAAAATGGGGCTGGATAAAGGGCTAAATGGTAAAGAACAATTGTTGCTCTTGCAGAGGACCTCGGTTTAGTTTGCAGCAGCCACATGGTGGCTCACGACAGCCTATAATTCCAGTTCCAGGGGATCTAACACCCTCTTTTGGCCTCCATGGGCATTGCACACATGTATACTCAACATACATGTCAGCAAAACATACACATAAAATAAAATTTAAATTAAAAAATGAGAAAAATGGCTTTTCTAAATTTTGTGCTTTGTAATTTAGAGATTTTTGTGTGTGTGTTGTAATTGTCACGATTCTGATTAAGGGAAAAAAGTGGTGGAGAATTACATGAGAATTACATTAGAATTTTTAAAAATTTATTTATTATTTTTATTTTGGTGTATGAGTGTATTGCCTGCATGTGTGTGGGCGTACCCGTGCTGCACAACGCCTACAGAGGTCAGAAAGAGGCACTGAATTCCACTGGAAGTAGAGTGACTGACTGTTGTTAGCTGCCATGTAGGTGCTGGGAATGGAACATGTGTCCTCTGCAAGAGCAGCCAGTGCCCTTAACCTCTGTTCCATCTCTCCAGGAACCACAGTTGAATTTTTATCTTAAGCCTGCTGTCTTCCTCTTAAGCTCCAGGTAACCCTAGCTTCTCCTAAACAACAGAAGGATTTCCTCATGAGTTCTGACAATAACAGGAACAATCACCTTGTCAGACTTTGGGTCAGAGCCCCGGCACAAAAAAAACCCAAACTTTTAACAAACAGAAAACCCGTCGCAGTGGTGTGTGTTGTATGTACTCAGCAGCACACAGGTTTGCATGAGGATCACAAGCTGACTGTTATTCTTCAGGTTCGAAGGTTAAACTCCTGATGTTGGCTTGTTACGTGGCAAAAGGCCTCTCTCCCAACTTTGGTCCACAGTTATCTCACTGCTCCCTTATATTCTCCAACACAGCAACTGAGATTACCTTCTAGTCTGATCCAGCCCCAGTGGTCAGGCAGGACAACGAATGAGGAAGAATGTGTGCCCAGCCTTTAAAAGCCTCTACTCCACAGACAGATAGGGACACTGGCTCTTTTGAGTGACAAAACCAGAAACAACAACCACATCATTCTGATAAGAATCATTCCTGGGACCCACTGTTTTGACAGTTTTCCATGAATTACACATCCCTTTCCATGGTGCTTCATTTTACCTCTACCACCATCAATTTCAACAGCTACATAAACTTTCATGTTAGATTGTTTGTCTTATTACAAAATATGGGGAAAGCTTGACTATTTGTTGATGTTGATACCCATAATCCCTCATTTAGAGTAGATGCTAATAAACGTGTTTTACTGAGTAGCACAGACTCTGATCTGACTCCATCCAAGTCTAGCAGCCTATAATGGCCTGATGGGAGTCTCAGCTTTTCGTCTGTGATTACATTGTGTGATGTCCTGAAAGAACAGTTTAGCAACAGTTTTCCACTTGTCCACTTTGCCTAAGCAGCAGGGTGTGTGTTGCCAGGAGAAGCAGGCTTGGGTCCTGCCACCTGTAGGGGAATCTACAGAGCACACTTCCCCTCTTTATGCCCACCCATCTCTATGAGGGTCCTAAGGCTTGGAAAATTTACCAAGATATGTTGGGCATAATGTAAGGTGAGCCTAGCCAGGCCACCTGCTAGGAGGAATAGAGGAATGGATCCTGTGGGTGGGACATTCTGCTCTGGCTAGCTGTGAGACCAGAACCTGGAAAGAACCTGCCTACCTGGGGACAAACTTACTATTGGCTGTATTTGGGACCTCACCCCATAAGGTCATTGGCTATCCAGGCCTATAAGAGCTTGTGCACCTATTCAATAAATGAGTTTGCAGTGCGATGTGCTGGCCTGCTTCCCATCCAACTCCTAGAGTCTGCGGCTTGACTCTGCGTCTACTCGCCCCAAACCCCTTGGGATGGCCCCCCAAAGTCCACTTGGGCTGGCCACGAGTGGTGAGACATGACAGTATCTGACACGACAATAACTGGTACCTGAACAGGGACCATGATCCTCACGGTGAGTAGACCCCCAGTTCAGTTTTGTGTGTGATTCAGTCCTTGTGGATGGGCAAGGATCCTCTCCTTTTTGTTCCCCTTCCTGTGTTTGTCTCCCTACCCCTAAGGAAGCACATACCACCTCATGGCCCCTGAGATCGTGTTGGCCACTCCCTTTCTTGGTTCATCCTGGCGAAATTATGGGGACTTAAACCTCCTGATTTAGGAACCCAGGCAAAGCTATCCAGCTAAGCCTTTCCGGAAGAGACACGGTGTACGCTGTGTCTTAACTCTCCTGACTCTGATTTAAAACTGCCCCAGCTTGCTCCTGCGCAATGCAAGCGGCAGCAGAGCTGAGATCGCCCTCTAGGCTCAGTTGGTTTAAAACCGGCTCAGGGAACTCCAGACGCTGGAGTGGAAATCCACGGAATGTCTCTGTGTTTTCTAATGGCGGCCATTTTGGCCTGTATGGTAATAAAGGATCTCCCCTCCCATCAGACAGCTCCACAGCTGCAAGCACATCGGGCGGATTCCCTGCAGCTTGTCTTTAAGGATAGAAGGACACCGGCCCCTCCCCCAATGTGCACTGAGAAACCAGCACAGACTTTGCATGCTCGGGCTTCTCTTAGCCCTTGGGCAGAGCTTCATCCAACCCACCCTCCCTAGATGCTCCGGCAACAGTTTCCTCCCTTTGCTTAAGATTTGACTTTATTTCAGACTTTTGACTTTTGAATTCTAGGACCTTCAGTATTTCCCCTTTTGTCTGATCCCCTCTAAAGTAAAGCTCTAAAGTAAAGTTTGATCATGCTACTCCTGACTGGGCCCCTGAGCTTCCTCCATCAGCTGGTCATGGTCACTTGGGCCTCACCCTGCAGGCTAGAGGCTCCAACATCAAAGGCCTTAGTCACAGGCTTTTGTTACCTGCCTTTCCCTGGGGCAAAAGCACAACAGCTACTTACCTTTTTTGCTTTCAGTTTGCTGGGTTGAGGAAATAGCTCATTGGTAGGATGCTTGCTTACCATACCTAAGGCTGTGAGTTTGATTCCCATTTACATCTCCCATGCATAGCATTTAAACAATACAGATAGCTGTGTACTGTTAAGAATGACTAAGGGGTAAACTAATTTCAACAAAGGTTATTATACATCTTATGGTATAAAATGTCTATAACAAAAGTAGCTCATGGAATTCTCTATTTTCTCACACCAATAAACTTGGAGAAAATAAATAGCAATCTATGCCTAAAATTCCTCAGTTAGTAATATGCTAAAGATTGTAAACTTCAATTTGATAATGTGTTACCTAAACCAAGGTTTATGGTTTTTGTGTTTTCCACAAGGTTTAAAAACTTATAAAGTATAATATATACAGGGGTAATATTAATCCATTACTTTATCTTATGTTTGTAATTTGCATTCCATGTTCTTTTAGTACTTGTCTGAGCCATAAATAACTGCCATCTTCATGTCTTCAACAGTGCCTACTTAAACAAGATCATCATATTTAAATTTGCTGACTACTGTATTCTTTCACTGAAGGAAGGTAAGCAGAGTCATGGGACCTTCACCTGAGTATCCAGCCAATCCTTCCACTCAGCTGTATGTAATTTTTCCAAAATTAATTTTTTAATGTTATTACATCTCATGGTACTAAGAAAAATAAATAAAAAGATGAAAAAATAATGTTCAAGAGATATGGGAGTGGAGATAATTTAAAAATGAGAAAGTCTGTAAGGTCCAAGTATATATGTCTAGTCAAGGTTTCTTCAAGAATGTTTGTTTTTGCCCAAGCTTTAACTACATAGCATACAGTAATTAAAAATGCCAGACTGGTGGAACTAACCTTCTTGGGTGTTCAACAATCATATTTAGAGGCCTAAGCTAACCTGGTCAGAAGGACTTAAAGGGACAATTTTTTGTCTCTTGCCCTCCAAGGTTAACTAAGTTCCAGGGGACTATGGGAAACCTCTCAAAATGTTCTGTAACTGTGATGCGTCACCTGTCTTCCTGTTCAGGGAGGTCGTGGAGACCCCACTAGAAAGACTTGAACCAGTGTCCAGTCTGCAAAGAGAAAAGTCAGCATAGGAAAACGTTTCCTTGATGCTTCTGAGTGAAGCTATGGTCTAGCAAGACCTTCTGACTTATCTTCACATAGATGGAACTGGTAAAACAAAGGCCTAGGGAGCCAAGGGGCTCCTTCAAAGACCATGTGACACCCCAGAGGAACAGATGCACAACTGACCTTAAAAATAAAAATAAGTTGGTTTATTTGGGCCAAGTGTATGACCTTAAACACCCAACAGGAAAGTATAACCAAGGATTCCTCCTTGAACTCTGCAGTGCATACCTACAGTCAAGAAAGTCAAGCCCACCACTGTTCTAACCTAACCATTAAATGTTGGCTAATTTCTTTTCTTTCCCTGTCTAGAAACCATTTAGTCAAGTCTGCGGCTTGACTCTGCATTTACTTGCCCCCAACCCCTCGGGATGGCCCCAAGTGATGAGACACAATGGTAACTGACACAACGATAAAGATACCATAATCTGCTGTTCTGAAGACCACCACCAGCTTGTTCTTTTGCACACTTGAAAACTGCTAGGTAGGCCTAAAGAACTTTGATTATATAATCATTTTGCATTGCTAACTGCACTAGAACAAGCTCAGTAGCTATGTAAGCCCAGACCTATCCAAGACTCGAGGCTGGCACAGCATTCAGCACAGGAAGAGGCAAGAATGACAGGCAAGGGCTGGTGGGAAGAGTCTGTGGGTGAAGGTGTTTGCCACTAGGCCTGATGACCTGAGTTTGGTCCTTGGGATCCACATGGTAGGAGAGAACCAATTCCTGCAAGTTGTGCTCTGGCCTCCACATGTATGCCCTGGTGCATACGAGTGGATACACTAAGTAAATAAATGTAATAAAAATTTGTAAAGGAAAGAACGACAAAGCAGAGGCAGCAAGGAGTGAGACAGAACCCCAGGAACTACATTGATGAGACCAGGGTCCTGAGCAGGATCACCAGGGACCATTCCTCCTTGCCACACACAGAAGCTCCAGCCAGAAAGGCACTAGGCCCTTGTGCAGTGCCCCTTTGGGGCCAGGACACCTCAGAGGAAACCCAGTCTTAACTCTGAATGCAACAAGGTAGAGAACAGAGCAGATCACATCACTTCCTCTTTGCGGCTAACAAGGCCTGAATACCTTCTTAAAGTATAGTAGGGCAAAGTGCTGATGTGTAAAAGGAAACCAGGACATTCCTGCTTGAGGGGCATCTAAAATCCACCTGCTCTGATTCCCGGAGGGCTACCTACCTGGACAGGAACTGCAAGGGTAGCTGTAGGTTGTTTTTCAGCGTCTGAAGCTGCTGCACATCACAGCAGAGGCTGACGTTGCCAAAGAAGAGTCCCGGACAGAGTTCCTTCGAGGAGAGAAAGAGAGAGCTCAGTGGTGAGCATCACAGTTAAGGGTGAGGACCAGGCACCTTCACTCAGGTGCAAGAGGCTGACAGCTAGCACAAGGCTCTGGCAGAGCTCTCTTTAAAGGCTGTCAAGCTCACTATTCAGAAGCAGGGATTCACAAGAAGTCGTGGTGACATTTCTCATTTCCCCTTCATTTTATCACTTTCCTTTACATGTTCTTTTGTGTATTCAAGTCCAGAGTGCCATTTCCATCAGTCACTCTGGGAAAGCCAAAACCGTTACTAATCCTGACGAAAGGAACAAAGGCGTCCAAAAGGTCTATGACTGTGGTGGACTACTTAAACCTTGAAAACCGTGCTTTTTAGTTTGATTTTTCCAGTAATTTTTTTCTAACAACCCTTTCAGTCAAGGACAGTAAAAACACTAACAAAAAGCAGAGACTTGGGCAGGAGCCCAAATTCACAGGTTCAAAGAGGAACAGAGAAATCACTAAAATGAACAGGGGAGGAGGAAGTCCTACCTTCTTAGTAACTCAGTCTAAGCAAGCCTTGAAATCTAGGAACCCAAAAAAGCTAAATCCAAAGACATTTTGAAGAAGTTCCAAAGAATAACATCTGAGGTTCAAAGTCATCTCTAAATAGTAACCTACTACTGGGAAACTTCACTAGAAGTACAAAGTCAGCATCTACAAGACTGAGCCTGGAGTCCTGAACCTTGAATGGCACAGGTTAGGGTCTGGGGTAAGATTTAAGCCTTTTAGTCTCACCTCCAGCTCCACTCTACCATAGCACAATACAGAACCGCAGAGATCCCATGATCAGTTGCCCAATGCCCAAGACAACAAACAGGCTTACCTGCACCAAGTCATACCCATCCTTCGGCAGGGGTTTTGGTGGCCCGGAATATTTACAGTTGTACCTCTTGTCTTCGGCTGCAATTCCACACTCTCCATACCAAATACAGGACTGTGAGAATACCTACAGAAGGTCAACACAAGAACGATTTCAGCAAAACAAAAGTGCTTACTCAAGCATCATCTATGAACCTTTCAATGCTATCTGCAAAATGAAGTAACAGTAAAGGTTCTTGTTAAACACTTAAGAAATATTAACAAAAACCGATGAAGCTAGGCATGGTGTCTCACACCTGTGATACTGGAGCTTGGGAGGCTGAGGAAGATGGATAATGAGTTTAAAGCCAGCCTGGGTTACAAAACGAACTTGAGACCAACCTGGACTTTGTAGCAATACCCTGTTTTAAAAATGAAAAAAAAAAAAAAAAAAAAAAAAAAAAAAAGCCAACAAACAAAAAACCCAGGTTAAATGCCCCAAAAGGGTTTGTTAAGTCAGTGAAGTAGGTGATAGAAATTATTACATTTTTATTTCCTGTTTATTTAACAGAGGGCTGTAGTTCCCCAGAAGAATGGTATAGAAGAAAACAAGACAGAATGTAAGTTAGTGATTACCAAGGCACTGTTTTCACTCATCTGCCCAAGGAACTACATACATAATGACAGGTTAGTTCTATATGTATTTAGATTAACTAATATTGGTACTTTGAAAAGTAACCAAAAGAACCAAACTATAAATATCACTAACCTTTCCTAATAAGGAGCATCAAGAACGGACAGTTTGTCCTTGAGGTTTAAGAAGAAAGCAAAGAATTTATGTAACAACTTTAAGGAACATCACCTGAGCTCTATTAACTTTCTAAAAACCTCTTATGAAAAGATATCTCAAGAGACACTCAGATCCCACACGTGAGAGTCACAAGGCTGCCTGGAACTTAAGAAGAGGAAAGTGCTCCTGGTGAATCACCACCCTGTCCAAGGGTGCTGCCCAAAGTAATCCCATACTTTGGCTCACAACTGACTCAGCACTAAGGGCCCAGCAAGTCAGTGACACTGGCTAGTGACTGTCTGTTCCACAGGGAACATCTAGAAGCAGCTATGGCTCCCAAGATACCTGGTGGAAAGTCATAAAGAACCTCAATAGAAGCAACAATACAACTTGTCTCCAGTGACAATGACACGTGGCCCACATACAGACAAGTCCAGTCAGTCTGAGTTGGTTCCTAGCCAGTATAGAACAAATCCATTAATAGTGTGAAGCTGTAAAACCTGGGTGGGTCGGTGGGGGAGGCAAACACCTCACAAATAAAAAAACAAGAACCAGGCCGGGGTATGCAAGCATTGAGAAATCCAGAGTCAATGTAACTTGATTCCAAAGGTGTCCTTTAGATACTCTAAAATAAAACCCAGAATTTTCGGAGTAGTGCTGAGTGCCTGGGACCTCACCTATTCCAGAGGGCAAATGAAACAAAACAGGAGGCCTGTGTCATTCTGGGCAACACAGGGAGACCCTGCCCAGGGGGAGAGGGGCAGGAGATGTAGCTTAGGGGTA
Source organism: Eospalax fontanierii (assembly GCA_035773235.1). Taxonomy (NCBI): domain Eukaryota; kingdom Metazoa; phylum Chordata; class Mammalia; order Rodentia; family Spalacidae; genus Eospalax; species Eospalax fontanierii. The sequence continues at coordinate 62,733,242 of CM069538.1, forward strand.
GAATGTTTGCTTGACATGTAGAGACCCTTAATTTATTCTCAAGTACAGCAAAAACAACAAAAAACATGGGCCCCCCTCTGTTTTTATTTTTTCCTTTTTTTTTTTTTGGTTACACAGGGTCTAACTCTGCAAGCCCAGGCTGACCTGGAGCTCACAATCCTCTTCACTCGACCACTTGAGTGCTGGGACTACAGGTCTATGGCACCATGCCCAGTTACTCACTCGTCTTTAGACTCATTCAAAGTCACATGTTTAAGCCACAAGGGAGGGAAATTATCCAAATGAGGAAGTGTCAACTTTTCAACTAAACCTAGGCTAAGGAAAGGCCTGCAGCCCTAGCTTTCCAACCCAAAGGTGATTATCCATGTGACTGAAGTTTTAACAGGTTAATGCTGTTACAGAGGTGGGCTGAACTGCTGCTCTTAAATGCAATTGAAACACAGGAGACTCTTCCATCAGACCGCATAATTCTCCACTCGCTTCAGATCTCACAACAGATTTAAAAGGAAACTTCCACAGGCCTGTTAGACTTTCTCTGAGCAAGACAAGACAAACACTGATTCTGGAATTCAGCAGGTCCCCAAGTCAGAGCAGGTGCTGAGCATGCCAACAATGTCACTGGAGGGCGTTTACCAAAGCAATGATGTGAGGCACAGAAACAACAACCCAGTGTATCAGCCAAGGGGTAACAGTTAACTAACCACAGGTCAGTTAAAGTTCCACGACTGTGATTAAAATCTACATGGCCCAGTGCAGGCGTCCACTCCAACCACAGCATTTCACAAATCTTAATGGAAACCCAGTCAACAAACTAGCAAACAGGAACGGTGCCTACACACCCTTCCCAGCACTGGTGTTACAAAAGCAAATCAAAGTGGCCCAATGCAGCTTCACAAAGAACACCCTTTATTTTAAGCAAAGTGCTGTATCTGCCCCTTTCGTGAAAGGGGCAGGGAAGACATGAGGTCAGGAGCTCTCGACTGATCCCAAGAAGTCGGACGTCAACCGGCTTGTTGAGCCCAGCACACCTGAGGAAGCTACTTCACCATCTCAAGAGGGAGAACACAGAACACCTCAGGTTTCCTGGCTCAGAAGAGTCAGGCTAGAGCCTGCTCGACCTAGCTTCTTACAGGTCATCTTGCCCAGAGCAGCAGGCCTTAGCCATGGGGCCCAAGGGTACCTAAGAGACTCCTGATTTGAAAGTGCCTCCTCGGCCAGCTCAATTAATCCTAGCAACATTGTGGTGGAGTGATACTAGTGCAGGAATTATTTTATGTCTTTCACAAACGCACAGACTGAGGCACTAAGAGATTATCTGTCCAAGGCCATACAGAGTGGCTAAGCCAGGATCACACTAGAGAATTTTGGGTCCAGGCACAGACTCCCCCCAAAAGATAATTAACTCCATAATTAAGGCTCTACTCTAAGGTTACACTTGTCCACTCCCACCTCTCAGGGGCAGAGCCAGAGGCACTAAAAGGTGAGGCCTCTTTTCCTCCTCAAATACCTACATCGCTCTTTGCACCTAAGTAAGGGGACAGGGCCTGTGGTCCTCACTTACACCAGAAGGTCCTGGTTTCTGGTTAGCACACTATCCTCCTTCTTGGTACCTGCTGCTGAACACTGCTCTGCTTTCATTCATGGACCTCTCCAGTTTCAGATGGTTCCAGCCTGTCCATTTCGACCTAGCTGCCAGGCCCACTGTGACAGTTTAACCCTCAGCATCTTTGAAATGCATCTCCATTGCTAAATGTCACCCACCTTGGGAAGGTTTCCTTGTAGAGCCGCCACATCCCCACTGTCCCTAGTTTTCAGGTGCTCAGAACCCCATCTTCCCCGGCTAGGCAGCTCTAGACATCTTGCCCTGGCTTTATTCTTCCCTTTCTTTTGTCCCATTCTGAGGGGACCTGGCTGCCTCCACATGGGTCCCTGTACACCTTACTACTTGCTAAGGTCATTCTCCAATTTCCATTTCTCCTGTGGAACCAGACGACGCACCTAAGCCATGTCCTCCTGAGCCCTCGTCATCTGTTCTGGTCCTGTGAGGATATAGCATGTCCCCAACCCTTAGCATTCAGGTACTGACTAAATGTGTTCCTCTTGCCACAATCCCCACCCAGAACAGATCTATGAGGCAGGTGCTGAAAATACAGATAGGAAAACTGAGGACTACCCAGGGAAAGTGATTCATTTGAGGTCAGGTTCAAGACATGGCAGAGCCAGACCCTAACTACCGTGGCCTGGGTGCTTCGGATGCTGGGCCCTTCTGCTGCACCAACAGACTGCAGATCCAGACAGGCGAAACTGGGCCACACTCAACTCTGCAGCCCAGGAAGAACCTAAATGATGTCCCAGAGATTGGATCTGAAGTCTCAGAATCACCACAGTCAGTCACTATATGACTGAAGTTGGATGGGCCTGAAAATCCCTGGGACTGTCACAGCAGCATGCGCTGACACCAAGGCCAAAGTGCTCTGGGCAAACAGAGCTCCTGCAGGCCACAAGTGTCCTTTCTAGACAAAGAATCAGAATTCCACACTTAAAGCTGCCTTCGTTGATAAACAAATCCTGATCGGAAGACGTGTGCTGGCGCAGGCCTGTGAACCTGGAACTTGGAAAGCTGAGGCAGTAGGGATTGCTGCAATCAGAGGCCGATCTGAGTGAGCTGCAGGACAAGACTTTGTCTCAAAACAAAACACACCCTAGTTTTAAATTCAGTAACATTCTCTTAGAGTAGGGAGCATGCAAATGTTAAGATGAAACCTACCGATGTCTGAGGTCTACCATCACCAAAAAGTGCAGTTAATTAAAACCAAGTTGTTTTAGAGTTGGATGGTAGTAAAGGTGTGATGACTCAAGGTCACTGAACAAGGCTAAAAATGCAAAATCTTACGTGAACGTTACCACAAGGCAAACAAGACTACCCTTCACCAAGTAAAACGAACTGACGAGGAGTGCAGAACGCATGTTCTCTATTACCATTCTGAGGTTGAACAGCATCCTGCACTCGAACAAATCAAACAGGATCAAGGATTAGGTGTCTGAGTGACACCACGCACCCCAGTTTCTAATAAAGTCTTGTTCATTTAAGCACTAGGGATCTTCTATAGCCTGCATTTCGCTGCTCTATCAGAACACCTGAGACTAGGTGATTTATAATGAACAGAAACTTATTTGATTCCTACATCTGGAGGTCGTAGGGCCAAGGTGGAAAGAGTGCCGCATCTGCTGATAGTGCTCCTGCTGCCTGATCCCAAGATGAAAGACTGATGGCGAAAGGGAAAGGAGTCAAACTCATGCTTTTATGGAATCTGCTCTCATGACAACTAACTCACGTCTGCACCAGTGGCACGATCTATCACGAAGCAGGATGCTCACAATCCATCTCCTAAAGGCCCCATGTCAACACTGCTGCACTGGGGTTTGTTCTCAGCACAGGAACTTAGGGAAACAAATTCAAACCATAGCCAGATTCGGTATCTTTTCACATGACCCATCTTACAGTGATATTCATAACTACAAGAACTGTGTTATGGGCTAGAGAGATGGCTCAGTGGTTAAGAACACTAGCTGTTCTTGCACAAGACCCAGTTTCGAATCCCAGCACTCACATGGCAGCTAACAACTGTCTGTAGCTGTAACCCCAGTTCCAGGGGCTCTGACACCCTCTTCTGTCCTCTTGCAGGCACTGTATGACACAGGTGCACGTACACGCATACAGATATAACTCTCATACACATAAAATAAAAATAAATATAAATAAAAAAATAACTTATTTAAGCATTATGTTTTGTTGATTCCTAACACATTAAAAAGGCCCCTCGTGTCTCTCTTCCTGTCTGTTTCTCACACTGAATTACTGCTAATTTATTAGGTCTAAGTCTTCCTATCTTTCTCTCCACAGGTAAATGTAAAATTGTTACATGCATGTAACCACACACAAACCTGGCAAATCAGCTGCCTTTCAAGGATGACTTTTTGGCTCTTCTTGAACTACCCTCAACTGTACTTATCAAGATCCTTGAGGCTGAACTCAGACCTGGCCTCCAGTACCAGGACAAACCTACCTTTGTTGCTTCAACAGGTTTCGGTTTTACCCATCCTGGCTGCCAGCTCTCCTTATCTCTCTTACGTGTCTCTCCCAAGACTCCTTTCCTCATTAAGCTGAACTCTGACTCCTTTCACCCTGGCCTAGTGCCCATGTTCCCAAAGTAGGGGGGCTGTCCTTACCAGATCAGAGGCAACAATGGGTTGAGCTGGGGAGCAGAGCCAGCGCTCAGGAGCATCGGCCCTTTCTCTGAGGCAGTGGGACAGCATATGCCTCGTGCCACAGTGACATGTTTGGTCACATCCCACAAACTCCCTTGTGGTTCCACCAGGGGCAGGCATCGTTAAATTTTGCCTCAGAGGGCCTAACACCAGACTTTTGAGTTTTTAAGTCTTTGTGACAGATACTCAGCTCTGCCTATACTCAAATTCAACCAGACAAGAGGTAAATGAGTGGGTGTGTCCCAATAAAATTTCATTAAAAAATTCAGACTATGACCAGGCCATAGTTTGCTAGTTGCTATCCTACGATCAAGCAAAATTTATGAGAACTGCAAGAGCATTTTCTTGCTTTTGGCTTGACTCTCTTGTAAGATCATCAAATCCTAAATAGCTGCACCTAGGTATAAGACTTGCTTTGAAATTCCCTGTACACTTCATCCAATGATCAGATTCCAGAAACCATTAAGACTCACAGTGAGTTGAGGGAGTCTGACTGGATTTTCCAAGTTCAACAACAAGAACATATGATCATTTTGGATTCGGCCCAGATGCAGTAGTTACAAGGCTGGAGAGTCTCTACTTTTGAAGGTTAGGTCAGATGGGTGTTTCACAATACACTTTAATAAGGTTTAATTACTGGGATTATTACTGAGTAAGAAAGCTGTTTTCAACACTAATAGGGACAGGGCAGGAAGATTAAGGAAAATAATAAAAAAAAAAACCAAACCAATAGAGACAGGACAAGAAGATTAAGGGGAAAAAAAAATAAAAAAAAACAACCCCACAACCTTCTATCATACATCAGCAACTACAAGTGCTAACTCCACTCTAATAGAGAAAACCATGAGCACATGCTCATGACTGTCACTATCCACACCGCCACAGAGCAGATACGAACCGCAGCACAGGGACCTTGTCCTCAGACTGCCTGACTAGTAAATCCTGCTGAACACCCAGCATGCCAGGCACTAAGTTAGCTTGTTTCTCATTCCTTAACGTCATTTATTTCTCTGATACTCCAGCACACAGCATTTGAGTATTTTACAGGTAAGGAAACAGGCTCAGAAATGGCAGTCTTTAGTCACATCCCTCATGAGTCACATGATTTAAAAACAAAACAAAACAAAAAAAACAGGACAAATATTCTCCACCCCATCCTCCATGTCTTGCCACCTTCCCAAACCCCTAGTAACTGCACTGTTCAAATTTCAACCCAGTTTGGGCACTGATCCATCCTCAGGAGAATGTATCCGACAGGCTGTTCCAACCACTACGATCCTCCATGAGTATTCTTTCCTCATAAATGTGGTCATCTGCAGAAACAATAACTGCCATTCATGTCTCTAGGTGGCTGTCAAAGGATGACTCACTTTTTCAGTATGACTGGCATCCTCAACTCTAGGCCAGTGCCCAGCCACGCCACAGCTGTGAGCACCACTGTGGAACTGTGGCTAGGTGAAGTGAATGATGGGACCTGGAAACACAGCCAGCTGGAGCTCTAGGGCGTGAAAGAAGGGAGCTGCTTGTTAACTGCCCACTGCTCCTTTGGGGAGCGGGGACACAAGCCTGGCCAGTAACTCCAGTGCTAACTACCTCTCTGGGGAGCAGGGACAGGCCTAGTTAGTGAAGGACAAGGCAGGATGGGGTGGAGGTGGTGGCACAAACAATCCAGTCCAGTGATTATACTGCCGTCTGCTTCCTCTGGAATTAGACAGATAAGAGATAAGACTAAACAAATATGGTCGTACCTTCGAGGTGGAGGCTGGTCTAGTCTGACATTCATGGGTGGAAATCTCTAGTTACTTCACAGTCAGCCTAGAATGCACACATCCATACAGTGAAGGATAACTAATTTGTGTGTACACCAGACTTGCCTGTGCATGGGTGTTTAACTCATATTCTAGAGTTAGATGGGCTACTCCAACTCTTCATTTTATAGATAACCCCTCTGTTTACAGTTTAAGTGACTCACCCAAGTCTACCTACTACTTACTACTAGGCATTTATGAGCTCAAGTCCGGATAGGACTGAAAAAAAAAAAAAAAGCCCCAAGCATAGCTCAGAAACAAAACCATGAAAGTGGATACGTCAGAACAAACTGGGCATTGGGCCATGGGCTGGGTGAGCAGACTAATCACTCCCCTGAATATTACCAACCATTGTGAGAAGCCACACTACAGACAGGACCCTGCCTTGAATGAGGAGCCTTACTGGCCACATGGAACATCTGCTAAACACCAGTTCAATTTAGTTCACTAACTGTGCCTTATCAGAACGCAGTATTTTGAATTTCAATACACTAAAGCACAGGAGACAGAAGACAGCTGTTCAAGCTGTTATTGACTAGCTATGTGACCTTATGCAAATTTGAACTTTAATGTTTTCAACTACCATACAGTATCATTCCTATATTGAAGGAGTTCTGTGAGGGCAAAATACAATTACCAGTGTGATAATATGTGAAGTACTATGCAAAAAATTAGGTAGCTACTTTTTTGTCTTTAATTTTCTGCAATCTAGAACAGGCTCCACTGTCCGCTGGGCATATCTGCACAACACCTGAAATCTCAGCACTCAAGAGGCGGAGGCAAGAGGATTTCCAGTTGGTACTGGTCTTGGTTACATAGCAAGTCTGTCTAAAAATAGTAACAAAAATAAAAAGATTCCTTGCATTTTAATAATTTTATGAAGATAGTTTACATACCATAAAAATCACCTTTTCAAGGCATAAAATGCAATAGTTTTTATTAGCAACTAGGTTACTTTCCACAATTAAAATGTTGATTATTATTGTGTGTACGCCTGCAACAGTGTGAGGATGAAGGTCAGGGGACATGTGGGAGTCAGTTCTCTCCTTCCACCATGGATTCCAGGGACTGAACTCAGGTCATCAGACTTGTACTGGAAACACTTTTAGTCACTGAGCCATTTTCCTGCCCTGCCATCAGTTTTTAAAATGTTAGTTTTGTTTATATTTATATGTATTTATAGAATATAGTATAATTCAATACAAGTCCATAACATGTAATGAACAAATTAAAGCGACCAATCAGTATTTCCATCTAGAACCTGAATCTTTTCTATGGTTGTCCCCCACTTTCCCAGCTTCCTCCTCTTTACTCTGCACACAGCTCACTCTGCAGAGCTCCTTGTTAACAATCTGTTCTTACCCTTAATTGAGTACTTCTCCCCAGGTTGTCGCTGTTCATCCAGTCTTCTACCCATCAACTATGGACAATTAGGGCCAGTAACTAACGTTTACATAGCCCCTTGTAGTGTACAGACTACTTTCCCAATGGGTTGGTTCTTTTGATCTTTGCATCCTAAATTGGATCCCCAGCAGCCATGTAAAGACCCAGGCACAATGGTGCCTGGCTGCACTCCTAGAGCTGGGGAAGCCGAGACAGGAGGGATCCCTGGGGCTCGTTGGCCAGCTAGTCTGGCCCGATTGCTGAATTTCAGTTTTGATCACCACTGTGTTGGATAGCTTTAGTTGTCAACTTGACACACCTGAGTCGAGGAAGCCTCATTTGGGGAATTGCTTCCATTGGACAGGCCTTTAGCCACGTCGATGGGGTATTTTCTTGATTGTTGAGTGATGTAAGAGGGCCCAGACCACTGTGGGTGGTGCTACCCCAGGGCAGGCCTAACACAGGCCAGAGGAGCAAGCCAGTAAGCAGAGTTCCTCCAGGGCCTGTGCTCCAGCTCCTGCCTCCATGTTCCTGGCCTGAGTTCCTACTTTGGGCTCCCTGATGATCTGTGACCCGGGAGATGCAAGATAAAATAAACCTTTTCCTTCCCAAGTTGGTATTGGTCCGAATGTTTTGTCACAGCAATCGAAGGCAAACTAGGACAACCAATAACTTTGAAGTCCTTCTTTAGGACCCATTTTGAGGCCAGAAGATTTAGTGATTAAAAAGAGCCATACATCTGAAGATGATAAAATATAGTTTCTGACCTCAAGGAACCTGCAATCTGGTATTTCAGTAAAACAACTGAACAGTTTAGGCATAATATAGTTGATTTTACAGAGGTAGAAACTGAGGTTCCAGAAGATAACCAGTGTGCCTAAGATTACTCTTTGGAAGGGGACAGAGTTAAGACCCCTATTCAGGTCTTTGAATTCAAAGACTTTCAACCAAACAGAAAACGCTGTTGCAGCAGTATAATCAAAAATCCAGGACAGCAGTACGAAGATATTCTAGCCTGGCAATAAGACAGCAAGGTTATAGGTAATGTTCCAGTCAACTGGGGCTTTGGAAGCCTGGCAGGGGCTTTTCGTGGTTTTGATAGGTATAGCCTGACATGAACAGACAAGCGTCGGGCCCTAGCTAGAAAGGAGCACCTGAGATCAGACAAGAGATGGCCTGGTCCAGACCTCCCAATAGGTGATGAGCAATGCTTGAAACACTATATCCCTTCAACAGCAGAGTGAGGGTTACCAGGAGAGGGTGCGCTGTCTTCCTCAACAGAGGGATTCTTTGTTTGGGGTGATATAATAAATTCAGAGAAATACAAAGACCTATTCAGCAAGTCCTTTATGCTTTGCCCACTTGCAAAAAAGAAAACAAAACCAAATAATCCCCTTCCTTTTCCGTTTGATAACTTTTGTTAAGATATCAAATCTTCCCCCATCAGTCTAACTGATGGACTGAGACTGGTAAAGATAACCATATCTACTCCAGTTTCACAAGGTTATTCCTTTTTCTTTCAGGCTAAAAGATCAACCCATTCCAGATCTCTTCTGAAAACAAACAAACAAACAACAAAACCACTCCAATGCTTAATTACTGCCCAGATCTCAACAAATTTCAAGTTCCTCAAAGGGGGAGGGTAAAAGTTCAGCAGGGAGAGAAAAAGAGACACACTGTTTCCACAACTGCATACCTTATTTGATGATTGCAGGTTTTAAAAGCACGCAGCCTAAGCCAGGTGTGGTGGCTTACCCCTGAAACCCCAGCACTTGGGAGGCTGAGGCAGGAGGATCATGGTGAATTCAAGATCCATGTGCGTAACACAGTAGGTTCTAGAACCTGGGCTACAGAGATGAGACAGACTCAAAAGGACAAAACCCAAAGCTCACAGAACAAAAAGGCTAGTGATGTTACTTCATCTGAAAACAGTAAAATTTAAAAAAAGCAAAAATCTCCCCAAATATATTTCAGACCTTACAAAAGACAGTTACTCTGTAATCCCCCAACACCATGATTAGTGTTAGGAGTGAATTCTGATGAACTGCAGTCTTGGGTATGAATTCTAAAAGCAGAAAGCAGATACCCTATCTCTATCTGCCTAGCTACTAGGCTTCACACTATCAGTTCAGTGCAGCATAAGCCTCTAGACATGAGGGAGTTAATTTTTAAAACAACAGGAACATTTCTAGTTGAGACAGACTTTGGAAAGACATCCAGATATGTTGCAAGAGAATCAACTTCTGGTCTACTTCAAATGCCCCAGAAGAGGCACTCTTTGATCACCAACCTTGAATGCTACCTTGAGGTAAAAAGGATGCACAGATAAGCTGAAGCCACTTTATAATTCGAAGCTTGCTGATTAATCCTGATCTAAAACTCCAGGGGAAAGAAACAGCTGACTTTCTTAAAGGCACTACATTAGGCCAGGAAATGGCCTCTCCATATATTAAGTAAGTTTATTCCAGTAACACTGAAATATTTATTCTCCCAAGAAACAGAACCCGAGTAAAATACCTAAAACCTCAGCGATGTCAAGTGCTGTAACAGCTGATCTTATCACCCCACCCAGAAGAGCCTCCCTTCAATGTTTTCTTCTGTTTTCCCTCTCTTTTGGTTCGTCCTGGGACCAGATGTGCACTCTTCCCTGACTCCCGAGGCCCTCACTGGTCAGCATCATCCATGCCCGGTTAAGCAATGCAAAGGTTTAAGGTTTAAAGGCTACGTTTTCAAGACCAGGCAACTCTTTTAGTATGCTCTCACCTCTGATTCACGACCTTGTCATAGCCCATAGGTCCATTTGAAGGGAGTTAGTGGCAACAAGGGCACAGAATTCCCATTGCCTTACTCATTCTGATTTAACTCGCACCCCTTGCTTGGGCACCCTTCACGCACTCAGTTTTGAATCAGGAAACTGTAGACACACAAACAGTAGTGAGTAGTCCATGTCCAGGGTTACCACAGCAAGGAAAAGCCGGACAAGGTAAGTCAGGACGTAGTTCCAGTCCGTCTTTCTCTCCCTAGCTAACTGTGCCCACGGGAAGTTCAACTACCCCGTTTGTGGGCCTCAGTTTCCCGAAACATTAAAAAGAACGCGTTAAGCGGCAGCCTGCACTGTTTAGACTAAGCTGACTTATGTAAAGTACTCAGGACCTGTCGAATTTGGTGTCTGAATTTTGTTTTCCTTCTTTACCTCTCATCTGGATAGATGATAGAAGGAGCAGCAACGAGATCGGATCTTCTAAACAAATTCCGAGTTCGTGTGCATGTAGAATTTGTGTTTTAAAAGTGGTCAAGAACACACAAGGTTCCTCTCCCTTCTGCATCCATTGTCTCCGATCCCACATCCTAAATCAGGTGACCACAGCCAAAATGAGCTCAAAGCTGACTAAACAGCAGCCCCAGCTGTCAACCCTCTTCCAGACCACAGGACAGCGCGCGTGTCTGGTCACGCACACAGGAGGGGGCAACCTCGGGGGCTGCACCCGCAGACCAGCTTCCCCACTCCGCCGCCCGCGCCCCTCGGCTCCCGCGCCCGGGGTCTTCCCACCCAGCCCGCCAGGGTCTCCCTGCGCTCACCCGCGCGGGACAGAGCAGCAGCAGGAGGAGCCCGAGGGCCGCGCGGCGCGCGCTCATGTTGCGGCTGGCTGGGCTGCAGACGTCTGCGGGGTTCGGCTCGCTCCGCACCGCGCTCCACTCTCGGGGCGGTTTCTGGCTGGACAGGCGCTGGACCAGGGAGAGAGCAGGCGGCGGCGGCAGGCTGCGCGCGCAGGCCAGGAAGGGCGGAGGCAGAGGCGGCTCCACCCCTTTTGGGCGGGCTCCACGGGGCGGGGCTTGGCGTGCAGTGGGCGGGGTCTATTCCGGGCACGGCTTTGAGGGCGGGCGCCCTCTGGTTGGTGGGGTGCTTTGGAGTCCTGCTGTTCTTGCGCGCGCGCAGGAGCCGGGATCGCCCACATCTGGGAAGCTGCACTTTGGGAATCCAGACTTATGGTACAACCAGACTTATTCCAACAATCTTTGATCCTGATGCTTTAACTTACTGCTTCCCGCCTTATAATTCTTCTGGGTTAGAGAAGTTGGACGAGGTTTCGGCCTATAGGAGTACTTCAAGACAATTTCCCAATGAAGAGCCCTTTCCTCTATCTTCTAGCCAAGCTTGGGACGGTGACCAGCAGTAATCTGACCTAGTTTGGACCTGACAGCACAGGCGATGCAGCGTGGCTGTGGGTGGTGCCCTTTTAGCCAGGCAATCAGATCTGTTTATCGCCAGTCCCCACAAGGTTTGGGAAAGAGCTAAACCGCACCACCTGCCGGCGGAGCCCCACCTAGCAGTGACTCTTGGGAGCGAAAACTCCCCATTTGTCCAGGACGCATTTGAAGTTCAAGAGAGACAAAAGTAAGACAAGAATGTAGAATATAGGAAGAAATTACGCTGGCTTAAGAAAGTGACAGGAGGGTCTTGAATGAAATTCTCAAAGTTAAAAAGAGAAACATTTTCGTTTTTGTACTACGGACTTAGGCATTTTTATCGTAAACTATTTTTATTACATGCATTTCTGGTAGCACTTTCCCTCAAATTCCTGTTATTCAGACTAAAAAATACTTTTGGAATCCAGTCTGAGCAGATATTTCTGGCGTTATTCCAGCGGAATCTGACCTTGATGCTTTAACCTTTGCCTCCCTTTCCCCACTCTTTTTCTCTTGGGTTGGAGAGGTGGGGCACGACTTTAACAAGCAGGAGTATTTCAAGGCAACTTTCTCAATTAAAACTCCAGTCCTTGATCCCATTCATTACCGTTTTGTAGTTAGGAAAATAGGGGGTAAGGTTCATTTTCTCCACAGTGGAAGCCCATTGACACGAGAGGTCTAAATGTCCATGTGGCAACAACCCTCGGCTCTCTGCAATATGGAAGTGAGCTTCGCACCCCCACCCTGCCACGGTACTGTTTCAATTACTGTCTTACCTTTCTTGACATGTCCACCTAGCTGGTCCGGCAGTGGATCCACAGGGATTTCTTTTGAACTTCAGCCCTAAAGCTTCCATCATGATCTCTTGGTTCTCAACATATTGTGCTCTCCTGGACCCAGTTCCTGGTGGTCCCCTGATAATGCAGTATGTTTTACTGCAAGGAGTCTAAAAGTGTGGCTTTGGTACTTTAAAAGCTGGGGCATTTGCTAAGAATCTGCTAGAAATGCACATTTTCAGCCTACAAAATAGACCCCCTGAGTCGAGAAGCTGTGGGGGTGGTCCCTACAAATTGTTTACATGTATCCTTTATACACTCAACTTCAAAATCCCCTGGATCCTAGGTGAGTTAGTACCTTCCAATTTTAACCAAGTTATCATGGGGATAAAACCACTTTTACTCAATAACTGACTTGAGTAAAATCAATTTCAAGCATTATAAGACACCTATGTGGAACAGGCAGAAAATTTAATGCCACAAGAAGTATGTTTACCATTTACCAAAATAGTAACAAAAATGAGACACTTTTTCTAGCGCTAAGTGGTTTTTGTTGTCCTTTGCTTTTGAGACAGGATCTAACTGTATAACCCTTGCTACCCTGGAACTTGCTATATAGGCCAGGCCACCTTCCCTAGTACTGGAATTAAAGGCAAGTGCTATCAGACCCAGCCTGAATGCTAAGTGTTTTTATGACCCTTCAACAAGTCCCCAAAGCCTAGAAATATTTTTTTAAACTATCTTATTTCTAAGACAAACCTGTTTTGCTGAGAAGTAACCCATATTTATGGTAGAAACTAGAAATACACAAAAGTTTAGAGACATGAATTTTAAAAATCACTTGTAATACCACGTTACACTATGCTGTATTTTCACATTTTGTGAATTTTCCCCTTTTTTAGGCAACCATGATTTTAATATGGCTGAGACCCAAAGAGAGGCTTTTTGTTGTTTGCTTGCTTGCTGGCTGGCTTAATACCTTTTCCATATGCTTCCTTACATTCCTGAACTTGTCTGGATCCTACAAAGTCTTGACTCTTTTTCTGTGCCCTCTGCTTTCCTCTTGGGACTGTATTACAAAAATCTAAAAGCTTTTGACCACTTCCCTTATAAAGAAAGCTAGAGGTGTGAACTGAAGTTCCTAGAAAAAAGCTGCACCCCTTTTAAATATTCCAGAGGGCTGATGAACTGATTAAAACCTACAGTGATTGTGGAGAGCTGGAATGTTGCAAGTCCAGAGTCAAATTATCTAGATCTAGCTACTTACTGTCCACCTCTGTGTTTGAACTAATAGCTTTGTGACTATGAGGTAATCCTTTTGGAAGGTACAAAGAAATCCCTAGCTTCTACCAACCCAAAGTCTAAACACAGACGGCATCCGAGGCCTATAGCTGAGATTTTCCTGCTTTGTTGTGACCTGTCAACCTGATGTTTCCATGAGGTCCACCAGGTATTTCCACTAATGGATTTGAAAAGTACCTTGATTTACGTACTTTCTTTTTTCTGTGACTATACAAACTTTATGAAACTGTGACCACATTGGTGCTTGGTATTTGAGGTGACCTAAATCTGTGCTCCTGGGCCATAGTCACTCGTATGTGGTTCCAGAATACACTATCTCTTACTCCCTTTGAGGTGAGAGCTATGATTTTGGCATCTACAGGTGCAAGATAACCCAAGACAAAATTCTGTTTAGCTGGCAGATAGAAAAGGACGGCCAGAAACAGTGTTATCAGTTTTTGAATCATTATATAATTTATTTAATCAATCTTTTAGACGATTAGTTTGACATTTGCTATAGGAAACAATGATGTAGTAACAAAATTTTTGTAATCATCTACAAAAGAAATGGGGGAATTTTTTTCCAGGACTGTGGATTGAACCCAGAGCCTTGCACATGCTAAAAATTCTATTACTGAGGGATGCTCCAGCCCTTTTTGAGACTGAGTCTCAGTATATTGTCCAGGTTGCCCACAAAACTTAGAATCTGCTTCAACCAGCCTCAACTTCCAAGTAGATGGGATTACAGGCATGTGACATCATGTCCTGTAGATAAAATTTTATATTGTTGGATCAAAAAAGTTCATTTTAATTGTTAAATTGCCTTCCAAGGAGGTTTTAATTTATACCTTAAATTTATCATTTTAATTTATACCAACAACATGGAAATGCTTGTACTCTTTGTCAAGACTTTGCCATTCAAATAGGTGAAAACAGAATCTGTAATAGTTTAAAATAGTTCTAAAATAACAAGATGCTTTCATTTGTATTCTCTTAATTATAGATAAAAATAAATCTCAGGGCTGGGGAGATGGCACAGTGGTTGAGAGGACTGGCTGCCCTTGCAGAGAGCCCAAGTTCCATTCCAGGTACCCACAGGATAACTAACAGTCATCTGAAACTCCAGTTGCAGGGGATCAGATGTCTTCTTCTGGCCTCCACAAGCATTGCATATACATGGTGCATTTACATACAAGTAAGCAAAACACTCAGACACATAAAATTAAAATGAACAAATTTTAGGAGGAATAAATCACTTCATATATTTAGATATGGTTTCTTTTTCAGTATTGTACTAGAGGATCTGCTTCTAAGAATCTGCTGACAGAACTTCTCAGTTCTCCATAGGGTGAAGACTGCTGAGTGTCACCAGGTATCACAGCTGGATTCCTCTAGAGGAAGGGATCCAAGACAGTCCATGGCAGAACCCCAAATTCTCCCACATTGTGTTGGTTATACAGAGCAGCCCTGATACTATACAGGGGGAGACCATACAGAGACACAAATGCCAGAGGAGTCACACCATCCCTACCAGTTACTTTCCTCATTGTTTTGGCAAAACACCCAACAGAAAGCAACTTAAAGGAGGAAGGGTTTATTTAGGTTTACGGTTTGGGGTGCAGTTCATCATGCAGAGAAAGGCACAGCAGTGGACGCCTGCTTGCTCACAACTGAGTGGATCAGGTAGCAGAGAGAGACGAATGCTGGTGGCTCGTCAGGCCTTTTCCCTTTTCTTCTTTCACTCAGTATGGGTGTCCTCAATCCATGGGGTGGTTTTCCAACATTCAGGGTGGGTCTTCCCACCTCAGTTAAGTGTCTCTGGAAACACTCTTGCTCTAGGTATGTCTCCTAGATGATTCTAAATCCAGTCAAGCTGACCATGAGGATTAACCATCACATTATCCTTATAGCCAGCTCTCAGCAGAAGGGCACAGAGCATTTCAGTAACCCAGATGTTTCATTCAAACCTTTCCCAGCACTATCATGCGTCCTTGCCAATGAAGAAGTTACCACTGTTCTGATTTCTATCACTATACATTGATTTTTGCCTGTTCCTGAACTTCATGTAAATGGAATTATATTTCTTTGTATATGTGCTTTCACTCAACATTATGTGTAAGACTAAGTAGTAAGGGAATATTATTGAAAGTGAAACAGTAGTACAGATCCTAGAGGGAGACACTACCGAGACTGACAGCTGGCCACATGAGTGAGCGTATCCAAGGGCCCCAGGATACAGGGGTCTTTTCATGGGGTCTAAAGGAAAGAGGGCCTGGTTACTAAGGGGTGTAGTTTGGGGTTCTCTATTTTGACTAATAGATTAGGTCATTTATTCATTTTCCTAGTGTGCTTCTATCCCTTCCCATAATACATCTGGCTTTAATCATATGTATGCCCAATTATGCATAGGCATAAGATGGTAAGTAGGGGATTCTCTCCAAAAGTTTATCTGAAGGACACACTTTGGACCACTGTACATATACTTCAGACTAGTTGAGGCCAGATCAGCCCTTCTATGCCCAGTTATATTGGCCATACATTTGAATAGAAATGGTGTAAATTTGATTGCTATTAGAGATGGAAAAACTTACACTCATTGTTCAGAAAGGGATGTACATGTGTATGTGGGTGTTGAAGTGGGTTAGAGGTTGCTAGGTTTGCTTTTTAGAGAGGGGTGTGTGCATGGTACAGGCAGGTAAATGAGGTACGCTGCCAAGTGCATTATTAGAAGAGGAGGGTGCAGAGCAAAAACCAAGTACAGCCCTAGGTTATTAAACTTCCCCCATGCTTGTCTGCCTCAACCAAAGGAAAATGTGTTGTGTGAATGGTGGGCTTCTCCAGAGAAAGCAGTGTCAATTTGAAACTCTTATCTACTACAGCACAAGCTTCCCCCACACTGGGAGTGTCCTATTTGAGGGGAAGTTAGACCACAACCCATGACTGGATTAACCACCAACTTCAGCTTCTTATTAGGGTAACATTTACTTTGTCTGACCAGCAGTGGTCCATTTCTGAATCACTTATAAATACTGACACTAAAGTCATATAATGTAGCCGAAGATGTCTGTAAAATTCAGCTTGCTTAATTAAGGAGTTTTCGAAGCCTTACTGCACAACCCCAAAGAACTGAAAGTGTATGTTGACCATAAGGTATGTTCAGAATGCTCATAGTACATGGATATGGTAGTTCATCCTGTATTTCTAGCACTCAGGAGGTAGAGGCAGGAAGATCAGGAATTCAAAGTCCTCCTTGGCTACCTAGCAAGTTTAAGACCAGCCTGTGCTGGACTTTCCAAAGAAAAGTCTATTTAGTTCACAGTTTGAAGGCTGCAAGTCCAAGATGGGGCTGTCTCATGTGTCTGGCTTATAACTAGGGCCACTAATTAAATCAAAATATGGCGGGAGGCGTCACACAATGGGAACCCGTGCAAAAGCCCAGAAACACCTGTGGAAGAGCTCACATGATGTGAGAAGAAGAAAGGGACTGGGGAGGGGCCAGCTTCGCTGTAACAACTTCTCTTGAAGACTAATCCACTCCTTAGAGAGTCAACTCACTTAACAGACCAGCACTAAATCTTCTTGATGATGGTCATGATCCAGCCACTTTAACTAGGTTTCATCTCCTTAAGGTCCTACTAAGTAAATCAACACTATTATGCTGAATTAAGCCTCAATATGAGTTTTGACAGCGGCAGCACACATTCAAAACATAGCACTGTATATCTTGTTTCCTGTTTGTTGATTTTTCCTAGACTTTGAAATAGAAGTAGATACAGGGCATGAGCTGATGTGCCACAATGAAAAAGCTTATAGTATGATAATGTTCTCACACAGCCAGGTTTCCCAACTGTAAGGCAGTGACAATGTGACCCTCCTGGAAGGAGGGGAAGGTGTTCTAAAGAGAAGACACTTGTGTCCCTCCCTTTGGCTTTCAAGACTATTAAAATAATGGTCCCCAAAGAATTGGACTTTCCCGAGGAATCTCATGTTGGAGGATGGGAAAGGATACAGTTCTGATGAAAGGAATGTCTCCCATGAAGAGATTTCTCACATCTCTGACACACTGTACACCATCTTGCAGGACAGACTGGAGTCTAACCAATGATGGGTCAGTAATGGGCAGGACCAGACTTTTGCCAGCTGTACCTCTTGGGCCTCTATTTAACCCTAAACCTCATGTCAGTACCCCCAACACGGAGTTGCGGGGGAGGGAGGTCACAGTTTCTCTTTATTTATTCTTTTTCCCAGTGTGGCCACACTGAATAAAACTCCTTTCTTTGTTTTTCACTATTACTTGTCTCTTTAACTGGCTTACTGAGGACATGTGCCTGGGCCAACCTAGTTCGGGCTTTGGGAGCCCAGGCTCGCATTCTTGAAATGCCAGTGTCAATTTCAGCTGCTCGTTTCCTAGGGTTGCTATCATGGGAAAATGAGATTGTCTGTGTCAAGTACTGAGCACATAACGACTCCTTAACAAACAGTTTCTTGTCATAGCTATTTGTGTGTGATATCCCCAACCCCTGGCCACCAGTTGTGGCACTCAGCTAGTTCTTGCACAACCATCTTGTTACAATACCAGGAGCTCATCTTCTTACCCCTATAATGTGCAGGTCCATCTCCAATGGTAGCTATCTCTGTCTGCTTCCAAGCAGCCTTGTATTTTGAGTTGCTTTCTTCATCTTCCATGCTGGGTTAATCATGACATGTAGCTTCTTGTGGGTGCAGAAGGTGCATAGAACAGAGGGAATACAGAACCGTCATGAAAGTCTTCCCTAAGTTTGATGTTTTTCCTATACTGCAAGTTCTGTAGACATGTCACCTATTGCACAAAAGCTTGCAAAGGACTGATAGGCCAGGAGCATCATCAACAATAAACACAGAAACTAGGAACTTTCTATTTTCAGTAAGTATCACAGAAAGTTTTGCTTGAATGGAAATCATTACAAATGTTCTCCACAATAGAAATCAACAGAAATAATAAAATCATAAGTCCTTAGTGAAATAAAGTTTAAAAATATATTTGAGATTCAATTACTCACCCTGAAAATCTATCCTATTAAAATCAATACAGGGACCAGCAACATGGCTCAGTAGGTATAGCATAATGACCATGAGTTCAATCTTTGGGACCTCCAGGGTAGAAGGAGAAAATTGACTTATGAAAGTTGTCTCCTAATTTCCATGAGTGGCCCCCACCCACAAAATAAATAAAGATAAAAAAATACAAAAATAGCTTCTGGCTAAAAAAACACAAGGATAAAAGCAACAAAGGCAAATGGGGAAGTATATTAACTTTATTTTTGAATTATGACAAAGAGATGTGATGACAAACTTTCATAGTTCATTTAAACAGGTAATTTGCATAGGAACTATCAGTGTTCGGTAACAACTGAAATGCTAATTAGATTAATACAAAATAAGAGCCATTTACATGAGTGCAAACTGAAATACAATTTCTGAAGTAACAGATCTCTGTTCAATCTTTGGTAGGTGATTAATCAATTTCCCGGCCATGGACAATACAGCCTCATCTGATGAAACGCTCTTCCTGACCCTACTCTCTATATCTATAAAAAGGTCTTTATTAAGTATTGCTAGAGCTACTGAATTCATTCCCAGTACCATAATATAGTTCAGAAAAGGGATCAGCCAAAGACACCATGTTCTAGTGAGAAACATTAGGTTCATGATATGGTCTCTTGGTACTTTGTTGTCAGTACCCATGACACTGTTTTGTTTTGGATCAGCGATAAGCAACGATTTTTGACATTAGGCTAAATGAAAGGACACATATACAGCATTGAGGTCATGTAGTTTTCTTCTTCAAGATGAATATAGCTTTTCAAAATTCCCATGTAGGAAAATATGTATTTGTATAAGTGTACTGAATAAAAGATTGCAAGTGAGGAAACTGGCACCACTTTGTAGCTACCAAAATATGTATGTCTGGTTTTTGGCAGCATAGAGCTTTCTAATCTTTTACCTTGAAATTAGATGGAATTTTGCAGAGACTGCAGACTGCAGGTTGTTCATTTTTGGCTTTGTTAGTGACATTGATCAAAATAAAAAAATGAACTTTTATTGTATTTATCATAAACAATTTTAAGAGAATAGCTACTAATTTCAAAACTTATAGTCTGCCATTCACTGACTTAAAGATAATGTTTCTGGCACCATTGCATGTTAGTTAAGCAAAACTTATTTTAGGATTACATATCTTTCCATCTTAACACGACTTCATATATACACCA
Source organism: Eospalax fontanierii (assembly GCA_035773235.1). Lineage (NCBI taxonomy): Eukaryota > Metazoa > Chordata > Mammalia > Rodentia > Spalacidae > Eospalax > Eospalax fontanierii. The sequence goes on from CM069538.1 coordinate 62,753,198, forward strand.
TTGATTAGGAACAGATTGAAACACTAGCAAGAACACTGAATATGCATTTAAATAACAGAAGTACTATTAGTGTTTCAGATGGCAGATTATAAAAAGAATGCTTGATTTCTGTGTGTGCAGTTAGGCACTGACAAAGGCAGTTAGACACCATTAATCATAACATGCATTCAATATAAATTTTAGATCCCCTTAAAGAAACAGTTCAGTGAATTCAGCTTTCTTCCTTGAAATCAGTCAACTTATGAACATGCACGGAAAAGCACTTATCAAATATTATTTATATGCCTTCACTAGTAATAGCAACACACTGTATGGGGCTGGAGAGATGGCTCAGTGGTTAAGAACACTTTCTGTTCTCCCAGAGGATCTGGGTTCAATTCCTAGTACCATATGGCGACTAACAACCATCCTTAACTCTAGTTCCAGGGGATCCAACATACACTTTTCTGGCCTCCGTAGGCAATGCACACACATGGTGAACTTACATACATGCAATCAGAGTCATACACATAAAATAAAAATAATAAGTAAACTGGTAGATTACATTCTAACCAATGAGCTCAAAGTTCCTATATCTAGAGATATGGTTCTGGAAGTGCAAAATTCCACAGCATATTAAACCCACCCACTTGTAGCATGGGGAATAGATTCTTGACAATGTAACCAAGATAAAAGCTCAAAGAGACTTATGGTTTGTAGTGTTCAGGGTTTCTAAATTTATCACTGGTTTCTTCACATACAGTGTAGACTAAGAGAAAATGGTATTACACATCAGGAATAAGATGAGGCTTAGCTAACAAAGGAACAGTTTATCTTCTCTATACTTCAAGGGTCTGTCTTTGAGTAGCACACAGTGGAATGTCAGAAGCGGTTCTTAGATAATGTATGCTTATGTATCATTGATTCATAATAACCATGGCTGTGGCCTTTGGGTGGAAGAAAACATTTTACACTAAAAGGACATACATATATTTATAGATGTCACATATTTTAGCATAGTCCATTTAATGCCAAAGCAAAAATGCATTGATTCACTGAGCTCAACCTTTCACTCTAAAAGAACAAAGCTTTGTGTCTTTCTGCTTAGCGCTGAAAACTGTGCCTAACTTTCAGTTTAACCGAGGGACCCAACTTAGCACACTTAAAAATGAATTTCTATGGAATCTGAATATGCCTGGTCCCTGAAGGCTGAGTTACAGGGCAGTGTGAGAAGCCCTCTGTGAGAGGAAGGGGACCTAAGTCCTTCCTTGCTTTCGTGCATGATACACAGGTCTACATCAAGGATCTACAGGGCACACATTCTGGGTATATTCTTCCTTAAAAGAATTCCCAAAACTGTTAAAAACAATTTCTTTTTGAACAATATAGTTTCAAATTTTAATCTAAGACTGGACTAAGTTAGCTCTTCCTGTGTCCTTCTTTACTTCGGAGAAGGTGCAATATACGTTCATTTTTGGTTAGATCTGCTGGAAGTTCATTCGCCTGAAAGAAGATGAGATGGGCATTAGTGAATGCCCTGGTGTGGTTCCAAGGACTCAAAGGGGCTTTTGTGTGACCATACGCTTTCCTTTCACTAACAGAAAGTGTACACTGGATTCACCCTTTTGTATCAGGCAACCCCGGTCTCCTTTAAATGTACAAATGTCACCTGCTGTTTGCTCACCTCAGTGTTCATTTCTGTTGCCAGATCTTTGCCAGACTGGAATCTCCTGTAGGCCTGTGTTTTATAAATCATTAGCTACTCCTTTTCAGCACACTGTCTACTAGATCTAATACCTGCTCAATAAATGCAGGTATCTGCTCTTACATTTACTTATTATATAAGGGACTAAGGACAGGAATATTTTCCTTCCACATTCTAATTTATTATTATTATTTTATATGATTCTTCATAATTAAAAGAATTACCTTTTCCCTTCCTTCCTTCCTTCCTTCCTTCCTTCCTTCCTTCCTTCCTTCCTTCCTTCCTTCCTTCCTTCCTTCCTTCCTTCCTCTCTCTGTCTTTCTCTCTGTCTCTGTCTCTCAGTTCCTTCCACATTCTAATTTATTATTATTATTTTATATGATTCTTCATAATTAAAAGAATTACCTTTTCCCTTCCTTCCTCCCTCCCTCCCTCCCTCCCTCCCTCCCTCCCTCCCTCCCTCCCTCCCTCCCTTCCTTCCTTCCTCTCTCTGTCTTTCTCTCTGTCTCTGTCTCTCAGTACGTGTTTGTACATATACAAGCATTCCATATGTGCATGTGGAAGAGCTGCTTTTCTCTTTCCACCAATGGTCCTAGGGATTGAACTCTGATCATCAGCTTTGGTGGCAGAACCTTTACCCAGTGAGCCATCTCGCTAGCCCCTTAGTTTTACTTGTACATATTTATGGGCTAATAGTTTATACAGAGGTAAGGAATGTGATGATCAAATTGATCAAATCAGAGTGGCTAGGATTTAACATTAACCTTAAACATTTATCATCAGTTAGTAAAGGAAGCTTCAAATGCCTCCCTTTGAGTTCTTTATAAAATACGCAATAAATTGGTGTAAATCACACACCTGCTGTGTGCTGTAGAACACTAGAATTTACTCCTTCTCTCTAACTGTATTTTGGTACCTGTTACCTGACCTGCTTGGAGTGTCATTTCCCTTCCCACCCTCACTCTCACTAGACCACATTCTTTACTCTTTATGTCTATGAAATCAATCTTTTAGCTTTCATATATAGGTGAGAACTTGCAAGTAGTGTTAAGACAGGTATCTGTTGATGAGAAGCAGGGCTAGGAGCACAGACAGCGTAGATCTCCAGGAAGGAGCAGCTTCGGGGGCTACAGCTATCCACCTGACCCTGTATGTCATCACTGTGTCACCTGTTGAGATGCATTCTTTAAGCCTTTAGGGAGCCAGCGCCTCCCACAGCACCATGTGGTATAGGGAAATAGTTCCAGACCTTCCACGGTCTCAGAACCTTACCCACTCTTAAATATCATGAAGCATTTGAATGAGTTTTTATTTTGAACTTACTTAGAAATGAAAACAAAAAAATCTGAAAATCTATTTCCTAGCTTACTAAAAAGAATAAATTCACGGCAGGTTAGTTTACATGACATATTTCTGACAAAACACCCACATTTTTAAAAACAAAAACATCAGGAATGTAGTTTGCTTGAAAGTCTTTCCTGTTTCTTTATTATGGGGTTTCACAGGACAGCGGTCACTTTTATCGACTTCTGCTTCAGCCTATGGTGATGTCTTGGCTGAAGCGCATAATGGGAATTCAGCCTCACAAAGACATGTTGCTGCCAAAGGGGAGAGGCATTTTAACATCTGTACAGATCACTGTGGACAGTCTTCTTTGGCAACTACCACTACTTGACAAGAGGTAGTTCCTTTTCTCCTCTTCCTCCTCTCCTTCCTTGCTCACCTCTCTCTTTCTCCTGTTCTCCTCTTTCCTGTCCCCTCTTTCTTCCTGCTGTTTAGCAACTTCCTGCTGGAAGGACATTCATGAAGACTCAGAAAGTTCTAAAGGAATATTTCTTAAGACTCAGAAAGCAAATAACTCAAAAGTCTCAGGAATCCCTAAAATTTAGCAGAGGCACAAGGCCCCTCTCTCCCCAAGCTTATGTAAACACGAAGGACTACTGAAGAGAAGACCTCTCCGATCTGCTGAGATGCCTACCAGGAGAGCAGCTCCAGGTTTCTGGCTTTCATGAGCTGTCACCCACACTAGGGTTAGGGTGGGCTTTCAGTGATGCAGCTGCCTTTGAGTTGTTCATGTTCCAACAAGTGACCCCTCACCCACGCTTCTGCAAGTAGCTTCAATAAACTCATTGGTTCATGGAGTTTGAACTTTAGGAGTATGATCACTTCAGTCTGTCATGTGTTCTGGGGTCAACAGACATTTTTATAGGTCTCTCCAGGAACGGGGGTCACACAACACCTGCCCTTCCCTTCTCTCTCTTCTACTCCTTCTTATTTCTTCTCCTTTCCTCTCTCTGTGTTATTTATTTTGCTATGTGTACAATTATCTGGCCTGCATGTATCTAAGTGTACCTGTGTGTGCGGAGGCCAGAGGAGGGTGTTGGGTCCCCTGGAACTGGAATTAATGGTGGTTGTTAGACGCCATGTGGATGCTGGGAACAGAACCTGGGTCCTTTCTCTACAAGAGCAGCCAGTGCTCTTAACTGCTCAGTCATCTCTCCAGCCCCCTCTCTCTGTGTTTTTGTGAGAAGCTATGTAGGTCAGGCATGGAATTTACAATCCTCCTGTCTCAGTCTGCTGAGTACTGAGATTACAGGCTTGTGCCAGCAGGTCAGTTTCTAATGAATTGCAAGCTGGGTTCCAAAAGCATATCATGAAGTTTTTGTGCTCTGCTACATGATAAGCACTGAGCTATGTAAGCCATGCAAATATTGACACATTTCATTGTGCTATCATAAGGTCACATTCATGAACATAACTACCAATTCAGCAGCAGAAGTCTTCTGGACTGGTAACTTATTAAGCTCCAAGTGGTGAATATGAGTTGTTCTTTAAAATAAAAATGGGGCCAGTGAGATGGAGCTTGTGTGCAGGCCTGATAACCTGAGTTCAATACGAGGATCCTGCAAAGTAACAGAGGAGAAGGATTCTAGATAATTGTCCTCACACACACACATACACACGCACACACATACTCACACACGCGCGCACACACATGCACACTGTGGACATGATTGCCTGCCTTCACACATGTATACCCATGCACCAAATAAGTAAATTCAACAAACAAAAATTCTAATTAAAATGGTGACTTATGAAAAAGAAGATTTTTTTCTCCTACAATTTTAACAACTGCACAGTTTCTCTGGAGACAGTCACTTCATTCTGTATATAGCACCTGCCTTCCTTCTTACTGTTTCACAGAAAATACTAAAAAGACATGTAGCAAGTGTCAAGGTTTAATAAATGTACTATTTCACTGCTCCATTGAAGGCTTTAAGCAAAATAATTGACAGAATTTATCTACAAAGGAGTATAAAATGCTTTGCTAGGCCACCCTTTGGCTCTGCTTTAGTGTGTGCCAAGAACCCAACCATTCTGCACACTATTGGTATTACACCAGTTAATGCTAATGTCAAAACAACAAAAGGGTAGATGATATTTTTGCATTATTGAGAATACTATTTTGCTCTCTTAGTGCCCCTCCCCCACATCTCCAACAAGTCTTGAAGACCCTCAGGGATCCATGGGTCACGTTTTCGGAAGTCTAATGTTATTCCAGGGCCAGGCCATTAAAGAGTAAAAAGGCACATGGAAATGGCTTGGATGAAGATGTTACCTGCCTCACATATTTCTTCTCTTGCAGCCAATCCTGGCACCCACTGTTTTGTCTGGACCTTGATCGTAGGTGAAGCTCCTGCAGTCACAACCTTCTAGGCTGGGTCCTAGTCTTTGACCCCCACCTGCTGGCTCGGATCTCATTTCCTGAGAAGGATGAGTTTGCCACAGAGGTTGCTATATATCATGTTTGGTAGCCGCGCTCCTTCCTACCACATAGGACCCTTGGCTATGGAACAAATCAGAAAGGAAAGCACTATTGTGTCCCCTCTACGGCAACAACATCTGCTATTAGCTTAGTCCCACAGGAGCAGGCTTTGCACAGACCAACATCTGGGTCTGCAGAGAAATGTTATTGGTAAACAAACCCAGGCTTCATCCAGACTCAAAGTAAACACTCAGGGGCATCTCAGTTGTTTACATCTGTCATTGGTCCATGGTGAGCAAGCTGGAAGGAGCCAGAGAAGCTATTACAGTCAGGAAAGGGAACTCAGGAATTATCTCCCTGTCGGCCAGCTTCCTAACTAGCATGCACGTGTGACTGCCTACATATCCTTATCCTCTGTAGGAGCTGTAGAGAGAGCTCAGTCAGTAAAGTGCTTGTCACTCAGCATGAGGACCTGTTTTTAATCCTCAGGACCTACATTTAAAAAGCTGGGTGTGGTGGCACATGCTTGTAATCTCAGCACTGGGGACGTGAAATCACCTGGGGGTGTGAAATCACCTGGGGGTTTGCTGGTCTAATGGTTATTCCCGGGCCAGGCCATTATAGAGTAAAAAGGTACATGGAAATGGCTTAGATGAAGATGTTTCCAGCCAACCTAGCCTAACGTGATTTTCAGACAAAATGGGAGACCAGGTCTCAAAAAACAAGGTAGAGGTCCCTGAAGTTGACATCCAGCCTTAATGTATCCACACAGAAGGGCACGTGTGCGTGTACACGCATACACACAGACGCATACACAAACACATACAAACCCTAATAAAACAAATGTTATATCCTCACATCTCACTGTTAAATTTTGTTTGCATCATTGTTCTATGTATCATCTATGTAGTTCTAAAACCCTGATTATCGATCCTCTCCTGGTTGGTCTTGAGTGCATTCTAAGATTCTGGGGGGAGGTTACGAGGAGGGTTATGACATTAGAGCCCCAGGGTAGCCCCTAATAGCTATCGTATGATTACAGAGTAGGACAGCGGTCTGTAATTCAGATCTCACACCATCAAACTGCTCTACTTTTTCATTGTTCCTGACATAAAAATGAGTTTCAGTGCTCGGTTAGGAATGTTGGCATCAGAAGACCCTGCATCCATAGAATGGCTGTGATGGGAGCAGTAGCTCTTAGGGCCATCAATTAGTCCTCTCCTCAGATCTCTGCTTTGACATCCCAGAGAACAAGTCCTTGGATTTATGGAACAGAAGTGTGCTTCCATATTAGCTCAGAAATCACTCTGCAAAAGCTCCAATAATATTCTCTATGTCCCTGCGCACAGCTCATGCCATTCTGTATTGTAAATGTTTGTTTAATGACCCTTATTCCTGCTCCAAACTCTCAGCTCCACGAGAGCAGACACCATGTGAATCTCATTCACCATCATATTCCCATCATAGAGCACAGTGCATGGTGTCTAGTAGGTGTTCAATAGAGCATTGTTAAATGAATGAAGGCCAAAAATCTCTTTCCAAAGCTGGGCATGGTGATGCATACCTGTAATCCTAGCACTTAGGAGACAGAGGGAAGAGGATCAGGAATTCAAGGCCAACAACAGGGAGAGCAACAACAAAACCCCTTTCGGGAGTTGTGGGTTGCTGCTAGAATCTCAAAACTCCTGCTTCTGGAGCTGCCATGCAAATGCTGGCTTTTCTGTAGTGTTTGGCAGGCAGACGAGGGTTTCCATCGCAGTAATTCCCAGGACTGCAGGGCTTTCTGCAGTATGACCCTCTAAACACATTCAAGTCCTCTTAGGGAGGGTCAAAGCCCAGCATTTTGCTTACTGGAAATTACCCATGACTACTGTCACTGATGATAGTCCATCAAAAAGACACACAAGGAGCTGCATGCCTCAACACCTGTTTCAAGGTATCAATGGTGTCCCTTGCCTTAACCAGTCCTGGATAACTCACCACCAAAGCCTGAGCTCTGTGTGAGTCTGTGTATAAAGTCTAGAGATAAGACAAAAAGAAAGGCAACTGTGTCTCCAACTGGCTTATCAATCACTCAGCCTGGCTAACTCATGCAGAATAAATCTAGGTATCTCAGGACAGGATAAGCAGAGATGTTATCTGCAAGCAGTTCAATGCCAGATATGGGGAAACAGTATGTCAGAATACTAGGTAACATGAAAAAGTGAGTCTTGGCTTGGCATATTGTTCCTACTACACTTCTTAATGAGTTGTATGTGCACATGCATGTGCCTGTATGCACATGGGAGATCAGAAGAGGGCATTGGGTTCCTTCTTTATCTCTTTCTGCCTTATTCTTCTGAGGTAAGTTCTCTCCCTGAATATGGAGTTTGTGGATTTGGCTAAGCTGGCAGCCAGCAGGCCCAAGCAATTCTGTCTCTACCTCCCATAGTGCTGGGGTTACAGACACATCAAGGCCACATTTGGCACCATGTAATAACATGGGTGTTAGGATCTGAACTCAGGTTCTCATGGCTGTGCAGCAGGTGATCTTGACCACTGAGCTACCTTCCAGCCCTGACAGCTGGTTTTAATTGTCATGTTGACATAACATAGAATCACCTTTGAAGAGTGTCAATGACGGATTGCCTAGATTGGGCTGGTTGATAGGCATGCCTGTGAGGGATTCTTTTCTTAATTAGGTTACAGGACATGGGAAGACTCACCTCACTATGTGTGCAAGAGTAAATAAAAGGATCTGTGTACTAAGAACACATGCATTCGTTTCTTGCTCCTCTGCTCTTGACTATGGATGTGAGGTAACCGGTTCTTTTAAGTTCCTGCTGTCTTGACTTCCGTGTTATGATGGACTGCAGCTGGAATCGTGAACTCAAATAAACCCTTGTCCCTTAAGTTGCCTTAAACAATGTTATTGTTCAATTGGGGTATGTCTGTGCTCACATTTAGTGGAATAGTCTATTTCAAGGGAATTTGGTGAGGGTGACAGAGGCAGACACCTGATGTTCTCCTCTGGTCTGCACGAGTGTGAACAGGTGAGTGCACCTGCATACACAGTATGCATACACTGCATGCATCAACCACTTTCTCACACACATTTCAAAAGTTGGCAGTTTAGTTGTTCTGCCATTCCCCAATCTTTACATGATCACTTAAGCAGACACTAAGTAAGGGGAGTACACTGACAATCAGTGTTTCTATTGTTATTGAAAATTCTCTGACTTCCAAGTTTGGCATAACCATAAAGTAAGGGGTTACGATAATAAAAATATGGGTTGGTTTTGTAACAGTGACAAGATAAAGCACATTTTCTGCATGGAGTCACAAACATACATAAGTAATCCTCAAGATTGAAACATCTAATTCATGGGGACAATGATACACTATCAGGACAATGGAATTTTTAGGGTGCATCACTAATGACTGAACAGTACTTACTCTCCAAAATGACTGTCTTCTTCCCCCTACCAGGAAGCCACAATATCGGTGGCAGAAATCATTGATGATACAGGGTTTTTAGTCCAGTTCCCTGAGTGCAAATGCATTGCCCAGGAATGATTCTTAACAGCAGCTCTGCATAACCTTACTGTATATATCTATAAAGATGGCAATTAGAACCTGAGAGATGCTTGGTCTGCCTTAGAAGATGTGGTCTCTATGCAGTGTGGTCCAGTGTAGTTAAGAGATGGGTTATGTGAATACCTTGTTTCTCAAGGCTGGATCTGCTCCTGCTTCTAAGAGCAGTGCAACTGTTTTGATATTCCCACTGAGAACTGCTGCATGGAGAGCTGAAGTCCCATTCTAAAAGAAAATGAGAGTGTGTCAGGAGTTGAACTCACAGCCCTTAGCACTTAGCTTGGCTTTCATCATAAACCATCTGCATGATGAGATGGGCGCATCACAGTCTTACTCTTTCTTATCTTGCTTTGTACTTTTCAAAGTTACATCAATATCTACTAAGTGTCTTCAGAAACACAGACCGAGGCCAATACAGACACTGATAACTCTCTTTTGCAAGTGAAACAAGAAACCAAGGAACTTGGCAATTGACACTCCCGTGTCAATCTTGGCTCTTCAAGGGCCACAAATACAGTCTCTGTACTTTTGCTAAGCCACTTCCAACAGGGTCTGACAAACAGCTCACTGGCCAATTGACCCATCTACAGACATTCCACCCATATGGTCAGACTGGGTCACAGGGCTTAAGAGGAAGTCTGTGGGCTGAGGTGATTTCCCAGAGTCCTGAGCTAGAACATTTCTGAGTCTAGAAAGACCTAGATGAGAAGTTACTAACATACAAAATAGAGTATAAATATTTACTGAAATCAAGAAGCAGCTAAGGGAGCATGTGGCTGCAACTGGAAGGGCAAGGAGAAGCGATTATCCCCAAACTCACACAAGCCTGAGGCTCGGTCTTGGGACTTGGCTACAGTGGGCACAAATATCTATATTTGGTTTTCAAACTGATGACTCCTAACAAAAATCACCACAATTTTACAAAAGTAAAGTATCATACCTAGAGAAAATTTCAGCAAAGTAGCATTTTTCTCCGGATGTTTTCATACTTTGCATGCTAATTCACTAATCTGGGTACTATTTCAAATGTTAATGTTTAAATCTTAACCAACACACATGAAATAGCTAATAAAAAGATTTAAAAAAGAACTTTGTGAAACAAGACTAGATATTGAAAATTTCAATTCTAAAGCTCCTTTTTCTGCTTTATTTTCATTGATATAGTTTGTTTACAAATAATTTTAAGAAGTGCAACTTTCTGACTTCCAAGTTCATGGAAAATTAAAGGCTCACTGGGAGAGCAAACAGGGACTAATATGCTGACTTCAGCAGTTCTGTATCAGCTAACAGCAAGAATAGAGTCTAAAAATGTGAAGGGCAGACACAATGTTTCCAGTGTGGACACATAATACACATAATACACATAATACACATAATACAGTTCAATGTGGGGTGAGTCCAGGGCAAGTGTCCTGAGGGCACGGACATCAAATTGCCAAATCATAGTGCCAACGCAAAAGAAACTTGGTGTCCTCTACTTAGCAAAACAGAAGAGTACATACTTCAGGTCTAGCCCACTGCCTCTTTTTTGTATGTCTTGCAAGCTAAGAATATTTTGTGACATGTAAAAATGTGAAATTTCATAAATATACACTGATAAATAAGATAAAACTCCCAGATGGCAGCCACATTGATTAGTTGCAACTTTCTCTGGATATCTTCTTACCAAGAAGGCAGAACTGAGAAACTGCAATGGAAATTGTAGGCCCACAAAGCCCAAATGCATCTGCTCCCTTAAAAGGGCAGTTTACTGACTCTATACCAAATATACGATAGCACAGCAATACTTCCACCCAAACCAAGGAAAATTTACCAAAGCGTCTTTAGTCTTTAGAAAGCCCATGTTCTGAGGCTTGCAGATGTTGAAACTAATTTTATTCAGTTATGATAACCAAGCATCGTGGATCTTTACTTGGGAGCCTGAAGGGTAGGGCACACATATCTGTTCTCCTTTGATTTTACAAACCCTCCAAATGATATCAAGTAAGTTTATTTTCCTAATTTTTGTTTCAGTTCTATTTTCCCCCTGGAAAACTAGGTTTGGGGAGACTGCTCTTGCTAAATTCCCATTTTCACCAGTGCCTACAGATCTCCAGCAACAAGAAGTTAGAGGTAGAACTCTTCTAGAACACTAGCCAGGCTGGCTACACATCAATTACCACAACCTCCAGTCCTTCCTAACCCACCTCCTCTGCAGACTGGTATAATTTCTTTTTAGGCCTTACCTTCAAAATACCAAGAGTAGGTGAGAATTTGAGCAGCTCCTCAATGACATCATTATACCCTTTGTTGGCTGCCTTCAACAATGCTGTCGTACCATCCTGAAGAGACAGGGAAAGAAGAGTTGATTATTAGCATGTATTTGTGTTGGCTGAGAACTAATTGTCAGTTGGGAACTTGGAGTTCTGCTTGTCAGAGACAGGCAGAAGGTGTCAATGAGGTACAAATCAGGACCCTCTCAATGTGAGGCAGGTGAGAGTTCATGAAGGACTTCATTTATACTATCTGACTGTATTACCTTAGAAACCTGCCATTTGAGAAGTCACACAGTCTTCCAATGCCTCAGAACACCGGGTCTGGGACACGGGGGAATTTTCAGAGCCTATTTTCAGGGGACTAATGGACCCAAGAGGCATCCTCTACTGTTCATGACACAGCAGAAATGGCTTAACTGTCTTCAATGATTTATATTATTACTGAACTGTATTTACTGCTTAAAAATGTATACAGTCTTGCTTCATCTGCCTGGATACACTGTATACATTTATTTGCCCACCTGTGCTGATGAGGAGGAGGAGGATTAGATGGAAATTTGTTTTTTTTTTAAATCAAGGACAAACTGAAAATATAATATTCATTTTCTGTGATCATTTTTGGCTCAAGAAGAGATTTTTCCAAACTTTTGGAGCTTACTGCTTTAAGTTATCAATGGTTGTGTCTGGGGGGTGGCTCCTGAGCTCCCCCATGGTCAGTCTGCCTATTAAGGCTCATCTGGAGTGGGAAGGAGAAGAGTAGCATTAGGGGATTTTCATTTCTGGTTTCAGAGATGGCCAGAAGAGGACAGAAGAGAAGGGGGAGGGAGAAGGACCATACTCAGATTTCTCTCTTCTCGGTTTAGACTTGGCAGGCAAAGGTGGGTTACCTAAAGCAGAGATGCCAGGCACAGCCAGTGTGGGCACAATCCCTCCAAGCAGCCTTTCCTTCCTAAGGGCCTGTAGCCTGGCAGGCAAAGCAGAGTCCAGCTACACCTGCAGAGGCTGAGTGTGGACAGCAGGTGCTTGTGGCATGTGGTGCATAAGTCTTCAGCTGCAGGCAGAGGGGTGTGGGGCAACACCCAGCAGTGGGCACTACCTGAACCCACAGTACAGACCCTGCATGACTCCCTCAGGCCTGGCATCAAGCAAACCTCAGCTCTCCCCAGTTCCTCCAGAAATCATCTCGGTGGAGCAGGGAGAGGCCAGCAAGACCTGCGAAACTTCCACAGAATTGAACTTTGATTCTGTTTGCCTACTAAAGTTTAGATAGAGGTTTGGAGGAAGCCCAGGTGAGCAGTAGATTAAATAAACAACGCTCTTAGTGCACACAGGAGCAGTCGGTCTGGTGGCTCCACATGGTGGCTGCAGTGACTCACATTTCGGGCGGCATCGCGATCAGCTCCACGGAGCAGCATCACTCGTACCACCTCACTGTGGCCCATCTGGGATGCAATCCACAGGGGCGCAGTTCCATCCTGTGGGAACAGGAGGCGGGCAGTGTGACTGGGGGCTCTACCCCCCTGGTCCCTGAGCTTTAGGAACACCAGGTCTCTAAAAGCACTCTCCAGCTGTTCTAGACACCTAAGAGGGATCTGGAGATGGGGAGGCAAGCTGAACCAGGAACACAGAAACAGACTGGGGTGAGGCAGTGCCCGGGCTGCCTCAGAAACTATTTGTGTACAAGTTTTTGTCTTATGAAAACAGCCCCTTTCTTCTGAGAGAGGATCACATGTATTCCAGGCTGGCCTTTAACTATAGATCTGAGTATGACCAGGATTTTTCTCATCTTCTGCCTCCCCTGTCAAGGGCTGGGATTGTGTGTGTGGGCCACTGCACTCCACTCCTTATTTTACAGTTTTTTATCACACCCAAGGCTTCATGCACGAGAGATAAGCACTCTGCCAACTGAGCTACTGTGGGGCCAGTGTTCGTTGCAATAAGGTATTGAGCAAAGCCCAGCAACCCCGGAGACCCTGAAGGGACGGCAGGTGTCTGGCCTGCTCTGCCTGATGTGTGATAACCTGGCCCCAGGAATTCACTATAGATATGAATCTTCCTTTCCCCCATCCCAGACCAGGTTTTGGGGTTTCGTTTCCCCATTCCTAAAGTTCCACAAGCTTCCCACCTTTAATCCCTTAACCCCACCTTTAATCCCTTAACCCCACCTCTAACCTTCCCAATGCCAAAATGCCTTCTTATAAAAACTCCTGTCTTGGTCCTAATAAACGATCTGCCCACCGACGCAGTTTCCCGGGTGTCATTTCCCGTCGCACTCTGAGCCATTCTGAGGACCTGTTTTACTCTCCGTTCTCTGGGACCGCCGGTGCGCAACGGCTGTCTCTGGAGAAGGAGCCCCACAGCTGGCGCCCGAACAGGGACCCTCCAAAAACGCGCTAAAGAAGGTGAGTGCTCCCCACGAGGGACATCGGCTACTGCCCCGCCATCCCATTCTGAGGACTGGCAAAGGTTTCTTTCTTTTTCTTCGGTCTGAGCCTTCGCGAGGGACTGGTTACGGCGAAGGGCAATTGAAGCTTTCTGACCAGGGCCACTCTCTGGTGTTAGCTGAAGGCCCAACGTCCTCTGATCAGACCCCGACTGCCTGACTGGGTGGTGGCAACGACCACCTGTCTAACTCTCTCCGATTAAAACCTGGTAACGCAACAGCCAGTTAAAAACTCTTAGAGTGGCTGCCAGTCTCTTAAATTTGCGGCAAGGCCTGCGTGTGTATACTGGACTGAATCCCCCAGGCCCCTTCCACGGACCTGGGAACGTTCTTCCTGTATTGCACGCTTCTCTTCTTTTCTGTCATGGGAAATTCACCCTCCCACCAAAAGGATTCCCAAATTCGTGGACTTCGGGCTCTGCTCCGGTCCCGGGGTGTTAGACTATCACATAAAGATGCCCTGATCTTTTGGGAGGAAGCCTTACAAGTAGCTCCCTGGCTCAAGTCTGCAGACCCCTATGACCCGGAGGTCTGGACTCGCGTGGCTTATCTTGCCCGCCAGAGGGAAGCCCAAGAGGGATCCCCTCCCTCCCTTTCCTTCCTGCCTGTTATTGCTGCTGTTAGACAGTGCGTCAGGCCTTCTGTGCAGCCCGCAGAAGCTCCTAACCAAAAAGACAGCTCTGACGAGGAAGACCCAGCCGACTGTCCGGTAGCAGATCTGGCTGCTCTGGAGCGTGCCATAGAACTTGTCAGGCAAAACATATCCCCTAAAAACCCCCATCCTATGTCCCTTTACCCTTCCCTTCCCTCGTATGAACCCATGGCCCTCAGCCATGAGCCATCGGCTCCTGTTAGCTCATCGAAATGTCACAAACCTGAACCACCCCCAACTCCTCCTCCTCCTCCTCCCCTTTCCCATTCCTCTACACCTACAGGCCTGCTTTGTGCAGCTAGGGACTCCCCTATTTCTGCCTTCCCAGTCAACCTTCAGGTGACTCGTAATCGTCCCCTGGGCTGGTATCCCTTTCCGGCCAGTGACCTCAAAGAACTACGACAGGCTGTTCGTGAGGATGGCATTCATGCCCCCTGGACAAAATCCATCCTCCAATCCTTAAATCATACTCTGATAACCCCTCAAGATTGGCGGGACATCTGCCGATCCTCTCTCCCTAGTTCTCTCTTTTTACAATGGGAGGCTCTCTACAGAGATGAATGCCTCCAACAGGCAAGGAGAAATAATTCCCAAAACCAGGGTCAAAATACTCCCCCCATTACCTGGACCTATGATGCCCTTTTCGGGCAAGGTGATTTTGCCACAGGAGTCCAACAGGCACCCCTGCCAGCAGGATATTTTGACCAAGTACGTCTCTGTGCTCTTCAAGCCTGGGACCGTATGACATCCCCCTCTACATCAGAGGAAGGAGGCCTCTCTTTATTACATTTAAGGCAAGGACCTGAAGAGGCACTGACTGACTTCATTCTCAGAACTCGTGCTAGTTTAAAAAGAAAAATTTCTGACCCAGCAGCCAGGGGCCTCCTACTTAATACTATTATTTGGGAAGGGATGACCCCTGAACACCGTCAAGCTTGCCAAGGTCTTAAAAATAAACACTTTAACAAATGAATTGTGGCCACGCAGGACATTGGTACACACTCCCATAAAGCTGCTACAATAGCCCAGGCTTTTGTAACCACTACACTAAACAAAGGAAAATGTTTCAAATGCGGTAAAACAGGTCACTGAAAAAATAAATACTCTAAAAACTCCTCTAAAAAAAAGAGTACACTGCCCCAGACTGTTTGCCCCAGATGCAGGAAGGACTACCATTGGAAAAAGGATTGCCGTTCCAAATATGACAAGGACGGCTGCCCAGTAGAGCCTTTAAACTCCCCTCGGGGCACCCCTCAGCCCCGCCAATAAGAGGGGACACCCATCAAGCTCTTTGGGTCACTAGCATCGTGGAAAATTCCCACCCTAAACTCCTTATAAAAATTGATAATAAGCCCTTTAAATGTTTAATTGACACCGGAGCTAACAAAACTATACTAAAACAATCAGAAATTCCCCTCCATTGGAAACTACTCCCTGGGCCACAACTAATGGGAGTAGGGGGGTCTTCCCCAGCTTTTATCACCAAAGAACCCTATAGATGGGAGGACCCCGATGACACCTTTGGCACTATTAGGCCTTTAGTCGCTGATGTGACCACTAACCTTTTGGGCAGAAATATCTTAGAGGACCTTAATGTGGTCCTGGCCACCAGCCCAGAAGCAGGCCACCTTCAGGCTAATAAAATTACAAAAAGACTAACTAAACAAAACCCCCAATTCTAATGGCCACTGTTGATTACTGTACTCCTCCCCTGGACTGGACCTCTTTAGAACCAGTCTGGGTTGAACAGTGGCCTCTTAATGAGAAAAAACTACAAATCCTTAATCAACTTATCCAAGAACAACTTAACCTACAACACATCCGGCCATCCAGAAGCCCCTGGAATACTCCAATTTTTGTTATATGAAAAAAGTCAGGGGGATGGCGTTTACTACATGACCTGAGGGCTATAAACAAAACCCTGCAGGTGTGGGGATCCCCACAGAGAGGACTCCCTCTTGCTTCTGCCATCCCCTCTAATACCCCACTCCTAGCTTTAGATATAAAAGATTGTTTTTTCTCCATTCCCCTCCATCCCAATGATTGTCAACGCTTTGCCTTCTCTATCCCAAATCTCAATAATTCTGGCCCTGCCAGTAGATACGAATGGTGTGTCCTCCCCCAAGGCATGGCCAACAGCCCGACCATATGTCAGGAAGCAGTTTCAGCAGCTCTGGCCCCTTTTTTAGAAAAAGGACTCCATATCTACCATTATATGGATGACCTCCTTGTTTGGAAAAGCCAAAACACCTCGCTGCCTATTTTGCGAGATCAAATTGTATCTACTCTCAAAGCTAAAGGTTTCAAAATTGCCCCTGATAAGATACAGGCCATTCCTCCCATTACTTTTTTAGGCACGGACATTTCTCTGACCACTGTCCGACCCCATAAGCCTACTCTAACCCTCCCTCAACCCCTTACTCTAAACTCCTTACAAAGTTTTTTAGGAAATCTCAACTGGCTAAGACCCTGGCTCCCTATATCTACCAGTCAACTACAACCCCTGTTTAAACTCCTTAAGGGCAGCAAAGACCCCTCCTCCCGAAGAAAATTGACCACTACAGCCAAAGAAACTTTAAAAATAATTAACGCCCACCTACAATCAGTTTCACTGGCTAGATATGATCCCCAGTCACCAGTCCAATTTCTTCTCTTTAATTCCTCCCCCACTGTAGTCGGTGCTATTTTTCAGCCCCAGGGAGTCATTGAATGGCTGCACCCCCCTGTCGGAGGAGCACCACGAGTCCTTACAGAAATTGATGCAGTAGCTTCCATGATCAGGCAAGGCAGGGACCGCACCCTACAAATCTTAGGGAAAGAGCCCGATATTCTGGTCACGCCATTCTCCCTTACGGACATACAATGGCTCATGAGGAATCATTCCTCATTCGCCTTTAGCCTCCTTAATTTTTCTGGCCAAATTGACAATCACTATCCAAAGGACAAATGAATCTCTGCCATACCTCTTCTCCCCTGGCTACCCCCCCGACTCTTCTACCGTGCTCCCATCCCTGGAGCCCCCACAGCCTTCACCAATGGAGGCAGTAAGGGGGCGACTGCAATTATTGTTCAGCCTGGAGATAAACTCCCCATTACCTATTTTCAAGCCCTTCCAGACCGTTCGCCACAGTTCAAAAAATTATTTGCTGTCTACCTAATACTCAAAAATGAAGATGGCCCCCTTAATCTCTACTCTGACAGTGTTTACACTGTCAATCTCCTACCCTGGCTTAGTCGCTCTCTGATTAAATTGAATGGCAACCCCCTATCCCCACTCTTCATCAAAATTTCTAACCTCCTCCAAGCCAGGAAGGCCCCCCTATTTGTGCAACATATCCGCTCTCATACTGATCTCCCAGGCCCTTTAACTCAAGGCAATGCCCTGGCCGATCACCTTGCCTCTACCGGAGCCCTCCCTGTTGAGGTCTCCCCAGCCATTCTGTCTGATGCCCAACTCTTACATCAAAACATCCATGTCAACCTCAAAGGGTTACATGCAAAATTTCCTAACGTCCCCTTGGCACACCTCCGTCGCATCATTAGAACATGCTCATCGTGTGCCTCTCTTATTACCACCCCTGCCATTCAGCACATGGGGACCAACCCTAGAGGACTTAAAGCCAATGCACTCTGGCAGATTGATGTCACCCATATTCCTCAATTTGGGCGACAAAAATATGTCTTTGTTACTATTGATACCTTTTCCCATTTTATATGGGCTTCTGCTCAGACACATGAGAACTCAAAAAAACTCATTAACCATATGCTATCTTCCTTTGCCATCATGGGTATACCCCAACAACTTAAAACTGATAATGGTCCTGCCTTCACCAACTCAGCCTTTAAAAACTTTTGCAATACTTGGAAAATTAAACACCATACTGGCATCCCCTACAACCCCCATGGGCAAGGAATAATTAAAAGGGCACATCAGACCTTAAAAAATCAATTACAAAAACAAAGTCAACCCAATTACCCCCCATCAATACAGCTCGTCTTGGCCCTAACTACCCTTAATGTCTTTAATATCTATAAATCCTCTCAAGCTCCACCTATAGTCCTACACTGGTCTAGACCCCCAGCCATACCCCCTATCCTAGTAAAATGGAAGGACCCATTAGATGAGATCTGGAAGGGGCCAGACCCCCTCCTCACAACAGGGAGGGGCTTTGCTTGTGTTTTTCCCCAGGACCAACCTCGGCCTATCTGGATTCCAGCCAAAAATGTCCGACACCTCCCCGCCGATCAAAAAGATGGCCCGCATGTCCCTGGAGGAAACAACACGTCGAAGACGGAGGAGACGACACCGTCGTAACCACAATATCACCTGGCAGGATCTACACTGCCTGGTGACCCAAGCACAGGCAACTTGCCCACCTAATGCCTCCCTCTCTGCCATCCTCCTGGCTGCCATGGTTATTTTACATGCTAACTCTGCTTCTGCCCAACAGGCGTTTCTCTGGAGATTCTCTGTCAGAGAAACTTTTGAGAGAACCAACACAGTTATTGGAACAGGTGACTGTTCCCCACGAGGATGCCAAACAGCCTTGGAAATTCCCATTAAGCCCCAATCTGTCTCTGTGACCCCTGCCTCATTTGCCTGCTTCCCTTATAGGAACCGTGGGGACTGTCTGACTGACACACCCACCTATGGGGGATGCCGAAGGTGGTCATGTGTGATCGAATTTTCTACCTCTAAAGGGAGCATATACCAAAACGTAGGGGGTGAACTGCAAATTAAAATAAAAGACCCCTGGGATGAGAGATGGAGGGTGGGAGTACATGGCAAACTTTACCATAACGGGTATTCTTCCTGCCCTACAGCTGACATCTCCATTTCCCGGTCTCTGGTTCCTGCACCCTCTTCTGAACAAGTTAAATCACGCATTCTTTCGCAGGAGAACAACCTTCGCAATTCTACCCGCACCCCCTTTACTTGGATACAGTATATTCAATATGCAACTAACCTCCTCCGGCTCTCCTCTCACCCCAACATATCCCAGTGCTTCCTATGTGCCTCCCTGTCTAGGCCCCTACTCGCTGCTGTCCCTGTTAACGTCTCTGTCTTCACTACAGATACCACTCTGGAATCTTCATCCCCGCCACTGCGAAACATTCCCCTTTATTCCCCCTTAAATCCCCCGGTATGCCTGGCCCCCAGCTCTGCTACCCCTTCCTCGCGTTGCCTCCTCAACATCACCGTCTCCACCAGTCTTTGTGCCTCCCCTCCTGTGCTCTTCTGGTGTGGGGGGACCATCCTCCCCTGCATCAATACCACCCTTTCCTCTTATTGCATTCCCGTTGCAGTCACACCTCAGCTGCTGCTGTTCGAAAAGGAGAAAGCAATGTCAAAAATGACAACTCGCAGGCCCAAACGAGAAATCCTTATCCCCCTTTTAATCGGACTTGGCCTCACCATCTCAACAGGTTCAGCAGGATTAGCCGGTGGTGCCCTTTACCAAGCCCACCTCATGGAAGCGGACTTTCAAGGTCGCCTAGAACAGGCCATCAGCAGCACCACTGACAGTCTAGAGGCCCTACAAAGACAGATCACGTCGCTGGCAGAGGTGGTTCTCCAAAACCGCAGAGCACTGGACCTCATTACAACTGAACATGGGGGGACCTGCATGTTGCTGAAAGAGGAATGTTGTTTCTATGTCAATGACTCAGGAGTAGTGAAAACAAATGTAAAAAACCTACTAAAGTTAAAAAAGGAACTCTCCCTTCTATCCCCAAACCCCACAGAAACCCCCTGGTACAGTAGTCCTGTCATAACCTGGCTACTCCCTCTCCTCGGCCCCTTGCTAGCTATTTGTGCCCTCCTTCTCCTTGCCCCTTGCCTTATCCAGTTTCTTCAAGGACGCCTAAAAGCATTAGTCAATGTAACTACCCAAAGAGTCATGATAAAATATCAAACTATTCCTAAATCTCACGACTATGATGATACCTCCCCCCTATAAAGAAAAACAAAGGGGGAGATGTGGGGCCAGTGTTCATTGCAATAAGGTATTGAGCAAAGCCCAGCAACCCCGGAGACCCTGAAGGGACGGCAGGTGTCTGGCCTGCTCTGCCTGATGTGTGATAACCTGGCCCCAGGAATTCACTATAGATATGAATCTTCCTTTCCCCCATCCCAGACCAGGTTTTTGGGTTTCGTTTCCCCATTCCTAAAGTTCCACAAGCTTCCCACCTTTAATCCCTTAACCCCACCTTTAATCCCTTAACCCCACCTCTAACCTTCCCAATGCCAAAATGCCTTCTTATAAAAACTCCTGTCTTGGTCCTAATAAACGATCTGCCCACCGACGCAGTTTCCCGGGTGTCATTTCCCGTCGCACTCTGAGCCATTCCGAGGACCTGTTTTACTCTCCGTTCTCTGGGACCGCCGGTGCGCAACGGCTGTCTCTGGAGAAGGAGCCCCACAAGCTACATCCCCAGAGGTCTAGGTCTTTAACCCCTGAGTGTGGAACTGCAGGAAAGGCTCTGCACGGCCTTTACTAGGGGGGCAGCTGAGTCACCCAGGGCAGAGCACACCCAACAACAGCTGGGAGACCACTGTTTCCATTCCCTGCACCCCTGTCCCCAGATGATCAATCTCTCTGCCTTCCTTGTGGGCCACATTAGGATGATCCAGCACACTCTGGCAGCATAGCTCCTTCAAGAACGGGGCCTGAGGGCTACAGAACTCAAGACACGTCTCTTCATTTTCTAGTTGGTGTTCTGAACTGCCCATGTCCACATCATGCTTTTGAGGGAGTGGAGGTGTATTTCATGTGGAAGGCAATGTTGCTTCTCTTAGGAAGGGACACTCCCTAACTAGCTAAAGCAGGGCATTTCTGGTAACACTTCCTGTACATTCTTTACTGATACCCCTTTTCCTATGAGACTGACATATACAATGAGGAGAAGAATTTGACAGTAGGGTGGTTCCTGCCAGGGAGAACGGAACATAGGAAGCCCCTGTAGTGCACGGAGGACAGGCAACAGAGGGGCAGACTCATGTTTTCTACCTGTTTCAGTTGAGTCTGTGCATTTGGGGGAACCAGGGTGGGTAAGCTACAGGTGGTAGAAATCTCTAGATAAAATATTGGGAGGCTCTGATGGACAGTGAGTTTCTTTTTCTTGGAATGGTGCACAAGGAAACTGCAAGTGCCTTAAAGAAGCTGTGCTCTTAGCTAGAGCCTGGGGGGTGGGGAGACACAGACACAGAGAGAAAGGAGGAAGTGAAAGAGGAGGAGGAGGGAGGAAGAGGAGGAGGAAGAGAAGGAGGGAGTAATGGTGGGAAGTGATGGGCCAGGGGACCTAGGAGAGTTCCCAAGCGGTAAGACACACATCCACCTAGTATGTGAGTATCCAGGAGTTCTCTCGACTTGTGGGAAATCCTAAGTTCTGGGGGAAAGAGTGGCTTGGAGTAAGCCTGGGGCTGGAAAGACAAGGCTGCAGAGAGAAACGACGTCATTAAGCAGTCAACGGCAGAGGCAGCACGTACGGAAGACTATAGTGAGTCTCCGAGTACCAACACAAGTCATTTGAGGACCACAGAGGCAGCATAAAGCTCAGGAGGGTGTCTCCTCTAACTCTTTCCCCAATAGCAGAGTGGCAATCTAACTTCTGAGAGCTAGTTCACTTTGGAAAGAAGGACAGGAGAAGGGGAAAGATCCAGAATTGGATAAACTTAACTGAGGTCATCATAGCAATGTATCCCTGTGTCTGGCCTGCCTATGCATGGGAATGAGGACTTAAGAGCAAGATAATACTATGATAGAATATCAAGTTACATTTTTTTTTTTGCTGTAGTGTGTAATTTCAACCTAAGATACGAGCTAATGTAGGCACAGAATTTCTGTCTATTTCCATCCTGGCAAAGGGACAGAGGAAGAAGACTTTTGAGTGGAGAGGTTGAAGATGGCAACTGAAGCCTAGGAGGATCTGTAGGTGCTTAGAGGCAGAGATTCTTGGTGCCTCTGTCTTGAGAGGGGTGAAGAACGAGTAAAACAAAGGCTAGAGAAGGTCTAGGACACTTGTACCTTCTTCACACTTCCTTCATGAGTTTCTCAGAGCTTCTTGAATGTGAATCTTATTTCTAATTAGCAATTTATAATTTGTACTAAAAGTACAAATTAAAAGTACAAACTGGGGCTGGAGAGATAGCTCAGGGGTTAGGAGCATTGGCTACTCTTACAGAAGACCTGAGTTCAGTTCCCAGAACCCTAAAATCATGGGAAACTCTAGTTACAGGAGATCTGATGCCCTCTTCTGACCTCTGCAGGCATTGTACAATATGATGTACTTACATGCAGGCAAAACACTCATACACTTAAAATAAAATTAAAAGTGAAAATCAAGGTATTACTTATTATTTATAATATAAGCATATCCACATTTTTTCATTTGGATCTACCAACTGAGGATTTAATCAAGTATTCACCCATTAAAATAGCAATTAATTATAAGCACCTTTTTTGTCTCAAGCAAAATACTAAACTAAGTAATGGCCTCTGTTCTCAAAGGAACTTGATCTACAAGGGGGGATAATGTTGACATTTCTGTATGATTGCAATGCTAAAGTATGGGAAGAAGATACACAATGAACAAAGAGAGGGATCTTCCTACTGTTTGAAGGCTTGAGGTCAACCTCAAGGACGGGGTCATAGCTGGGTTGGGTCTTGAAGGAGGACCAGTGTTCTGTCAGGGAGCAGAAAGGGCACAGATCATTGGAGATATCAGGATGAGCATTTCCAGTCACAGTGACTTGGACAAGCCTGGTTTGGCAGCCAGAATGAACAATTCCATTGTTGTCCCTCACAGTATGTATAGGGGGACCCTGAGAGACAGCAGAGGGCCTCTGAGCTCCAGAGACCTCGAATATTGAAGGTGATCTGGTATTCAACTCAGGGACAAATATGTTTCTTCCTTGCCTGCTGAGTCTATTTGGTCCTTTGTGGATGTCTCCACCAGGGGGCAGGCAAGGAAGGGAACTGGACTGTCTTCTGGACCCTTCTCAAGGGCTTGGTTGTTTTAGTAAAAAACTGTGGAAACATGCTGAGATGCCATGGGGAAAGTATCACTATTTCAGTTTATCAGTCACGGAAACACTCCGATCTATTATTTTAATTGGAGTAGTCATGTCGGGGGGAAAAGCAGTCAGTACTTCCTTCCTGTGAGATCTTGGATAAATGTCTTTCAGCCTCAGCATCTTCTACAAAAGCATTATCCTTGCAAAGCTACTGAGGTGAATGAAAGCTACGCATAGGTGAATGCAGTGAGCATGAGACTGGATAATATACTTGGAAAACGCTTACTGGATTTTAGTGCTATTTACCATGAACAACAATAAGCCCCTTGATTTGTATTTTTGAAGCATTTGTATCCATGAAGCATTTCCAACTGCTTTCTTTAGCTGATCTTCCTGGTGACTCTGTAAGATAATTGTGTAGGGTACAGCTGGGATCTACTGACTAGAGAAGGAGATGGAGGAGTCATCTCTATATGTCATTACTGATTATTACTTTTCCAGATCTGCTTTTGGAACCCAGTGAGTTGCACATGAATTAAAGCACACAGTCAAGTCAAATTATTATCACAGGCTTATCTGGCAGAACAGGAGAGTCCTCTCTTTCCATCATAATTTCTGTTTCTTGTAACTTTTTTCCTTCTGTGTAATGGTCTCTCTATTCCTTTTTGTAATAAAAATGATGGGAATCACATCAATTTGTCTCTCTTTTGTGAAGTTTTGGAGACAATCAGAATGGACTAAGAGATACTTTGAAGCCTTTTTTGGTTTATTTATTTTATGCCTGCATGTATGTAAGTTATATAAGTACACCTAAGTGTCATGAAATGCCTGTAGAGGTCAGAAGAAGGAGTAGGATCACCTGGAACTGGAATTACAGTTGTTAGCCACCAGGTTGGTGCTGGGAACTGAACTGGGGACTTCTGCAAGAGTAGTCTTAACCACTGAGCCATTTTCTCCAGTCCCTAAAACTTTCAAACATGTTTTTTGACACTTTGGGACAAAATAGTTTCAAAATATATTAAATATATATAGTCTTCAGGGATGAGGCTTCCAGGTGGGTAGCAAACTGTGGCTACTGGTGCAGCAGTGGCACTTTTATTTGGGGGTAATCAACAGCTGTCTAATTGGAATTAAGGGCTGCTCAGTGGAAGAGAAGTGTGGTACTGTAAACATAGCCAAATATACGTGGCTGGATTACGGTCACAGAAACTAGAGGAAGACCTACTTTTGCCACATCCCTAAATCAGGGCAATTTCTTCTTTATTCTAAATATGCATCCTCATATTTACAGACAAGTGTATCTTTCACCCCTCATCAAAGCAGCTTCTTTTTGCAACATATGGAGACTATTACAGTACCGATTCCAGAACTGTTCAAACGCAGAGAATAAAGTATTAGTGAGACTCTTAATCCTAAGTAACACATCCTTAATTCAACCTCTATACACAAGATGAATGCATCTCAACTCTCATCAGAGAAGTTTCCTTATGCAGGAGATGGCGATTAACACAGAAACCCACAAATGGCCAATGTATAGACAACAAGAGGCTGCAGTGTGCTTATCCCTGAATAGGACACCTATTTCAAACCTCTGCCTCCCAAGGCTCAGGGATCATTGAGGAAGAGGAGGCAGAAAGGCTTCAGGAGCCAGAGGTGGTGGATGACCACAAGGAAACAGATGTTTCCAGACAGCTGGTGAGGGTCAGTTACTCATATGATTTCACAGCAATGGTATGACAGCATGCACAGTTCAAACCAGACAAAATACCAGCATAGACATGGTAAGAAACCCCAACCTAGCCTAAGGCAATTGATGGCTGCTGGGAGGAGGAGAGTCAGTTCTTACAGAATGGGACTCTGGGGAGGCCCAGTGGATGGACCCATATTGAAGGTCATTTAGGAGCACAAATCAGACTCTATAGACTGTACTATATATATGAGAGTACATTAAATTGGGTGAGGGACCAGAGGGGGAAGTGCCGATAGTGGAGAGAATCTAAGTACCATCAAACTATATTGTATGAAAATTGCAAAAATTTAATTAAAATAACAAAAAATATATTAAAGTGGGGTGAACATAATAAAAATATATTGTATGTGTATGAAATTTTCAATGATATATAATATTTTGGAATATATTACATTGAACAAAGCACTGTGAAGTGGAAGCTATAATCTCCACAGCACTTTGTGAGTGTGCGATATGTACATGTCTATGTAGGTATGTGTTCATGTGTATGAAGGTGCCTGTGCATGTGGAGGCCAGAGGTTAATATCAGGTGTCTTCCTCATTCATTCTCCACCTTCATTTTTCAGACAGGGTGTCTCCCTGAACCTGAAGCTCATCAATTAAGCTACGCTGGCTGGCCCCTGAGTTCCAGGAACCTGCTCACCCCCACGTTCTCAGCACTGGGAGTGCCCTCACACCTAGCTTTTTATACAGGTGCTGGGGGTTCAAACTCAGGTCCTCATGCTGAGCCATCCCCACCATACCTCCAGCACTTTTTTAAAAAAGGAAATCAATCCACAGGTTATAGTACCTGACTTCTAGAATGTGTGTTCACACTGTGTGGATTTAGACTTCCTTTGTAGACCAGGTGATAAAAGAGAACTGATAGCTGAAGGATACGTAGAGACCTGGGTTCGAGGCAAGAAGAGAAATACAGTGAAGGCTGGAAGGACTAACAAAGCTCAACAGGTGGCAGTGAGCTGCCTATGCCTGGACTGTGTTCAGCATGGCCAGTTATTAGAGAAAAGACCCAAACCCAGGTAGATGATCAAACAGGGCGGCTTTTGCAGACCCTACCTACTGTGTTGTTACACTCAAGTTACACCATGAGACAGAGTATGAAACATTACCTGTGCTAGAAAGTAATCTATGGTGTTATTCAAGCTCCTAACAACCGCTTTTAAAAAAGAAACCAACCCATTTTCTTCCATAGGAATGAATATATATATGTGTATATAAAATGCTATGAGCACTTTCCTTCTACTGTCTCCAGACCTCATGCATAGTCTACTTCCACCCATAGGATCAGGCCTCAAGAGCCTCAGGGACCAATTCTATTCTTAGTTGGGGGTCCTTGAGATGCAAAGAACTTTACCAGCAGCAAATGAGGTTCAATAATAAGACAACTTTGCTGCCAGTCCTACCCCAACCCAGAGGCACCACAATAAGAGTCTCAAATGGAATATTTTATATCTTTTTTGTAACAATCCCATGGAAGATACCGTTACCATCTTGGTTTAGCAGATGAAGAATAACTGAGTTTCAGGGATACTAAACAAACTGTGCAAGGGCATGCAGTTAGTAAGTACAGCTGGACTGTGCTTCATTTCCTCGATACAGCCAGACCCCTCCACCTACCAGCTTCTCCTACCCAGAGACCTAGGCTGTTCCCCTCATTCTACTGTCTTCCTGGGGCTGTTGTGTTGCCAATGAGCCTGGGTCCTACATCTGGAGTCCTCATCTAGTTCCCATTATAGTTCACTCTGTGCCTCAGGCTTCCAGACCTCCCTGGTGATCTGCCCAATCTAGAGGGTACCTTCTGGCAGGCAACAGGTCTCTTCCAAATGCCTACCATGTGCAGAGGGTCTAAGACAGTCACTGTCCTCCACAAATATTTCTATGGAGGTCTGCCTCAGTTTCCACATGTTCAGAATCCTATGCTAATCTGGAGGCATAGGATTTCTACCATTTCCCACAGTTTGCCAAGCTTGTGACCTGGTAGAGCATTTACTTTCTGGGTCCTAGCAACTCTGTGTGCAAGTCCAATCTAAGACTTCTGTTAGAGAAGGTGCTCATTAGATGGTCCTTCTGTCAGACTCCAAGGAAATACTGATCGGCACATGAAGAGGGCTAGGTAGGAGTGTGTGAACACAGGACAACCCAGGGTCAGGCCTGGCCACTCTAGAAAATACTCTTTTAGTAATGTGGGTGAGTTGAGTTGGGAGAAAGCATATGTCATGACATTTGTTTGATAGAAAAATTGACTAAGTAGAAATCTTTGCTCGTGATTACAAGGGGTCAGCTCCTATCAGTGCTGCTTGGCGAGGACACATGAGAAAAAATAAAATTGAGATTGCAGAGTGACTATGGAGTTCAATGATATGTGTGATGCTAGAGCTGTTTACATAGGACAACATGGAAGGAAAATCTTCTCGAGTTTCTAATCATTCCAGTGTGTGTCTGCAGCTTGCTTTGTGATTACGTACAAAGTATTGAAATGGTCTTCGCTGAGTTCTCAGTGACACAGCTACAAAAAAAGTCACTCCTACTGGAGTCCAGAATCCCTGAAACTCATATGTCAGTTGAGTAATTTCAATGCAATTTTATTAGCATCCTGTAGCAGTGTACCAGAAGATGACAGGACTTCATAAAAGGCAACAAAAACCCCTTTAAATCAGGGAGCTAAGCTGTCTCAGTTGGTGTGGTGCTTGCTGGGCAAGCATGACAACCCGAGTTTAGGCTACAGCACCCACATAAAAAGCCAGCTGTGGTGCCACATGTTTGTAAGCCCAACACCTGGAGGCAGAGATAGGAGGATCTCTGGGACTTGCTCACCAGCAAGCCTAATTGACAAGTCCCAAGTCCCAGTGAGAGACTCAGTCTAAAGAGGGCAGATGTCTCCAATAGAACAACACCTGAGGGTGATGTCTGGTCTCCATATGTATATGCACACATGTACACATATACATGAATGCAAATGAATATATACACATACAGACCCCTGAACACACACAAAAATTACAAATCCAGTTTATCTATAAACATTAAGAACTGCAATCAGGGACAGATCATTGTCCTAGTTTTATAAATTCATGAATTTTTCTGATATGACTAAATGAACCAGCTGAGATTTCAGAACAAACCCTGGTTTCTAGAAGCCCTTCCCATCACATTCTACTATGTGCAAGCCATCTTAACAGGGACTTTTAATTGTGCTTTTCTTTTAAAAAATATTTGACTTATTATTTTTATTTTATGTGTATGAGTGTATTGTAAGTGTGCCTGTGTCATGCAGTGTCCGAGGAAGTCAGAAGAGGGCATTGGACCCTCTGGAACTGGAGTTACGGATGATTGTTAACTGCCACGTGGGTGCTGGGAATCAAACCTCTGCAAGAACAGCCAGTGCTTTTAACCCCTGAACCATCTCTCCAGCTCCAATTGTGACTTTGTTAAAGTTCTATATAACTTATAACCAAGTCAGCCCCACTGGCATGACTTTTATCATGTTTATGGTATTTGTTTTCATAAAACAGAATGAAGTCAGCAGAGGTTCTACTTCAGAGAAGGGAGAACATGGAATAATCTGACCTAGATAGATAACAGCCTCTAATTATAGAATTATAGGCTCCTGGCAGGTAGTAAAGCCGATTACAATTTGAGAGCACACAAGGTGAATGTACACAATAAAAACTAAAAGTTTCATGGCCTGCCCAGAGTAATTCTTCTTTTATAAAACACCCCTTTCCTGCATAACAATCTCTGCAGAGCCAGGCTCTCAGAGTTCCAAACAACTTGGTTAGAGGGAGTCTTTGGAAGGGCGTGCCACTTGCTCCTTAACCAGAGGGTGGGTCGTTGCCCTGGAAGGCCAGGCCATCTCCTCTGAGCAGGTGAGCCTCATTCTTGAGGAATGCAAACACCTGCACTGTGTTGTGGTTACTGCTGCCATACTGGTTTACTTTTTAACTTTTGGCTTCAGTGTCAACAGGTGATTCAGTTCAGATTCAAGTGCATACGCATCCATGCAATCTTTGAAATATCAACTCTCACATCAACTTGTGTATTTTTTTTTTAATGAACAGGACTGTAGGCATAAGGATAACAAAATCTATTTTACTTTACTTGGTAAAAGTTCCAGAAAAGATATATTGATAGAGACTTGACACTTTTGATTGTCTCTGGTGTCCAAATTCACAGGGGTACCTGCAATAAGGACTTCCAAATCAAATTCATGCTATCTAAAGCCTATTAATTCATCTCATTAACAGAACTAGAATGAAGCCTCTAATTCAAAATAAGAAGATTAATAAGAGAATATTAAACTCCAATCCATAAATGACTTCTTTGGCAGGTCGGATGTAAAACTTTATTCTTGTGTATATGTTTGTATGGATAGATGTACATATGTATATGGGTGCATTTACATGTTTATACATGTTTATGTGGAGGCCATAGGGCAACCTCATGTGTCATTATCTTTTTAAATTTATTATTTTTGTTTTATATATAGTGTCGTGCAATGCCCGAGGATTCAGAAGAGGGTACTGGATTTCCCTGGAACTGGAGTTACAGATAGTTGTTAGCTGCCATGTGGGTGCTCTGGGTCCTCTGCAAAAGCAGCTGGTGCTCTTAATCACTGAATCATCTCTCCAGCCCCTCAGTGTCATTTTTTAGGTGCTGTCCACCTTGATCCTGTGTATAAGGGTATTGTCTGCATGTATGTAAGTGCACCCATGCTGGGCAATGCCTGTGGAGGTCAGAAGAGGGTATCAGATCCCCTGAAACTAGAGTTATGGACAGTTGTTAGCAGACATGTAGGTGCTGGGATTCGAACCTGGGTCCTCTGTAAGAGCAGTCAGTGCTCTTAACTGTTGAGCCATCTCTCCAGCCCCCATCTTAATTTTTAAGACAGGGTCTCTAACTGGCCTGAGGCTCAGTGATCAGGTTAGGCTGGCTGGCCAATGAGCTCCTGGGATCTGCCTATCTTGGCTTTTCTGGTATCAGGATTACAAATGTGTGCCACTATTTTGGCTTTTTTACATGGATTCTGGGGACTGAACAAAGCTCCTCATGGTTGCTTTATTCACTAAGCTATTTCTCCAGCCATGATGTGCAACTTTTTCTAAACTACTTCCTTTCCCCAGAGTATTTATAGGGCCATCTAAAGCTAAGAACATCTTTAAAAGCTTAAAAATGCAACTTTACATTCACTGCAGTACTTGGTGCACAGTAACTACTCAGGAAATACTGACTGAATGCAGAATAAAATATTTATCAAAACTTTAGGAACTTAAAGAGATTGTCGGGCCTGTCCTGTCAAGTCTCCTTATCTTTAGGGGAAGGTCCAGAGAGGCTGATTTGCTTGTCAAAACCACACAGTGGGCTGGCAAGGAGGCTTAATGAGTAAAGTACTTGCCCCACAAGCCTGTTGATCTGAGTTCAATGTTTGCAGCCCACGGACAAAGGAGAGAACCAATTTCTGAAAGTTTTTCTGGCCTTCATACTCATGCGACAGCACACACTAGCTTGCACGCACACACACACACACACGTGCACACAATTAAAATATAAGAACCCACACAGCTAAGCAGGCATGAGAATATACACCTGCAATTCCAGCACTTAAAAGACTGTGGCAGGAAGATCATGCAATTGACGCCAGCCTGGGCAACACAGTGAGACCCTGTCTCAAAACAAATTAAAACAAACAACAAAACTCTAGCAGTGAAACCCCAACTATTGGCAGATCTGGTCTAGATTTCTAGACTCCTGACCTCAAACCTACTGTGCCCAAATGCCCTTTCTTTCCTTGCTCCTTATGAAATTAGGCTACTAAAGACACAAGAAGCCTGTGGCCCAAAACACAGACCAGCCCGAAGGTCCCCATAATCACGTAACCCAGGCATTCTCAGGCCAGATCAACTATAGCAGAAACCTCCCTGGGGGTTATTACTGCTCAGAAGTCAGCTTGACATTTCTCAAAAAACTTAACATTACTGCACTGCTTGCTTAATCTCAGATGTAGTGAGTCAATCAGAGCACAAATGGTTCCTATAGAACAGCTAAGCTGCCTTACAGTGGGAGGGTTCTTTAGCATGTATAAATGCCTCCAGTGCCATCTCCTGCATTTCTGTGCTGTAAGTATCAGCTGATTGATTTTCCAGTTGTTAGCAGATGCCAAATGTTAGACGTTGGTAAATGAAATCCCAACAGCAAAATGACTGAGAGACGAAGGCACAGAACCAACTCATGATTTCATAGTTTTCTGAAAGAATTGGTGGTGCAGGAGACAGGGCAGTGTCTCAGCAGAGATCCGGGAGGGACTTGCCTCTATTTACCTAAGTCCCAGGGCAGCCAACACTCATTACTTCAGTACAGTCGGTCATAATTTATTTGAACAGGAGGTGGCAGAGTGTGTACTTGACCTCAGACACTAAACACTTAAGTTTTAAAAATACTGAATTGTGATGTCAGCCTGATTTTAGAGGCAATCAGGTGATCTCAAAGAATAGAAAAGGAGAAATCTTAATCAAAGATTAACTTTTCATCACAGAAGCAAAAGGATTTAAAGAATGCCTATGGCCCACTGGCTATGCCAGGCACGCACCGCTCGCAGACACCTGGCCACTCCCTGCCTCATGCTCCACAGACTCCATCAATAGACATTACCTGCCTTGGCTGGTTGACTTTCGCTCCTGAAGACAACAGTAATCGGATAACATCCAAATAACCACCTTGGGCAGCGAGGAAGAGGGCAGTGGCTCCATCCTAAGAGATAACAAGAGTGTTGAGAAGAAGTCATGTTCCATGTTGACCTTAAAAACTTAAAGGTTCATATATTTAATAAAGTTTCCCATTTGCATCCCTTTTTATGCTTTGTGTGCATGTGTGTGCGTGTGTGTGTGTGTGTGTGTGTGTGTGTGTGTGTGTGTTTAGGCCAGAGGATGCCCTCAGGTGTCATTCCTCAGGAAGGCATTGCCCACTTTGTTGAGACACAGTCTCTCATTAGCTTAGAGCTCACCGAGTAGGCTAGGCTGCCTGGCCAGTGAGCTCCTGTCTCATTTCCTAAGCACAAAATTACATGCATAGGCTACCACACCCAGCTCAAGTCCCAAGGCTTTCATGCTTACAAGGCAAGAATTTTACCAGCTAAGCCATTTCTCTACGCCCCACTTTGTGTCTTTATGAATCAGGAGTAAGCCTCCTTTCCTACCTGTTTCTCTTTCTTGCTCCTTTATCCATGTCCTTTTAACATGCAGTTCCCCCAAATATTAAAAAGCACGATGGCTCGGTGGCCGAGTGCATGGCTAGCATACGCAAAACCCCGGGCTTGACAGATCCCCAGCACTGACAAGAAATGTTGATTTTAGAGAAGATGACTTAGAACGATTCTCCACCGAGTTGCTCCTGCTAGTCCAGTGGACACAACATCGATAAACACAAAAGGCAATCTTGCATAAAGCCCAGCAGAAGAGTTCCAATTTCCTGGAGGGGTGTGTGTGTGTGTGTGTCTGTGTTGAGTATGTATGTTTTCTGAGCATTTCTTTCTTTCCTGTGAATCATGTTCTGTAATTTCAGCAGATGTCTAAGGTGCATTTGCCCACATGCTCAGTTGGCACAGCTGGCCACACTTCACTCTTTCTACACTACACTGGAAAACCTACACACACCCTTGTGGAACTAATGCCCAGTGAGCCCAGCTAATTACTACACCTTGCTAAGGGAGCACTAACCACAAGCTGAAACCCAAAATACCTTTCCCCACAAGCCCAACCAGGCGTGTCACCTGGAGGGCGCTGGATTTCCAGTGGGTGTTGACTGAGTTGCCAGACTGCCGTCAAAGAAATCATACATAATGAATCAGCCAGGACAGGTTTTTAAGCAATGTTTGATCATGGGGGTAAAAATGGTAGCTGCTTCTTAATGTGATCCCACCGTCTCCATGCCCTCAGCAGCCGCTAATTTGGGGGAATTTTCTGGAACAGATTGTCAATGCACTTGTATTTTGTTTTAGTTCCCAGATGTTTTCAGGGGTCCTTAACCCCTGCCCCACCCCATATTTCAATCGTTTTTTAATAGAAATACTTGGGCTGAGGGTTGCTACTCTCATCTACACATGCACATGCTGGGTGGGTCTTCCTTCTGGTTCAACTCTGCCAACATGGTGCTGAGGTGCTTAGTGGAGGTCGGCCTGGTGACTTATGTCTCCTTTTGGTCTCATGCTGGAAAGCTGGTCCTGGGTGAAGATACGATTGATCAGAACAGGAGTGATGGACCTTGCCTTTGGGTGAAGAGACAGGCTAGGCCTTTCAAATGCATGTACTCACTGACCTCATGTTTTCAAACAGTGCCTGCCAGCAGTATGTAGGAAAAGCCTGGGAGAAGGCAGGTAGCAATATAAGATGGGCAACAACAAGATGGGCCCAGAAGATTGATACCATAAAAGGAAAGTCAAGGTTTTGATAGTTTCAAAGTCATGTAGGCAAAGAAAATGAGGAATGAAATAATCAGGAGTGAAGTTAAGAAATGTCAAAGAGCACCTCTCGTGAATGCTCCCCCAATCACACATTGCTAACACTGCTATTTTGGCTGAAGCAGCAGCTGCTAAAGCCAAAATTTCAGCCAAAAAGGCAACAAAGGCCCCTGGCCAGAAGGTCACAGGCCTGAATTTCTGTAGGTCCTAATGCACCTACTCCAAAGGCAGTTCACAGTAAAGCATGAGAGGCTTGAAGGAGAAATAAAGATTATTTTTGACATGTTTAAAAAGAGAGAAACACTTGGACCATTTTACTTGATGTAAAATGGAAGTTGTATGCATGGAATTTCTTGAGTCACCTTATAACAGAAGAATTTAGTATAACCCCCACCCAACTGTACAGCCCTAAGAGGAAGGATATTACTTAAGAAGTACAAATTCTGTATCCACAGTCAATGTGGATTAACTATTAATGGTTATGCTGTGAAAACACAATTAACATTCTACGTCCAGTCTTTGGCTTTTGCTATTGGACTTACAAATACCAATAGTAATGTACATGCTCAGTATTTACTTACAAATATTGCTAAAGAGCTATCTAATGTCTTATATTTATGCTTCTTATTTTTCTTTTTTCTGTGTGGTACATGTGTCAGTGTATCCATGTGCATTGAAGTGTGGTTTTTATTTTGAGATAGGGTCTCACTATCACAGCTGTGGCTGGCCTGGAACTCACCAGGCTGGCCTCAAACTCATAAAGATCAGCCTGCCTCTGCTTCCTGAGAGCTGGGATTAAAGGCATGCACTCCCACACCTGCTCACTGAGAGCTGGGATTAAAGGCATGCACTCCCACACCTGCTCACTGAGAGCTGGGATTAAAGTCATGCACTCCCACACCTGCTCACTTTGCTTTTTGAGATGGGATCTCATACTGAACCAAGAGCTTACCAGTTTGACTAGATGAAATGGTCATCCTCCTGTCTCTGCCTCCATAGTGCTGGGTTACAGGTACATAGCATAAAGCCCAGCTTTGTAGGCACATATTGTGGATCAACTGCAGGCCCTTATGCTTGCACATCAAATACTTTGCCAACTGAGCCATGTCCCTGTCCACACTTATGCTTCTTAGACTTGAATACATATTAGACTCCCTCATGTTGTGACCTTAGGGACTCTGGTTTGGTTGGCCTGGGAGGGATGGTGGCCTGGCATCTGGTGTTTTGAAAGCTCTGAAGTATGTCTAATAGGCAACCAAAGTCGAGAAGCACTTCTCTGGATCATTATCAAGTAATCAGTCAATCTTTTGGTAGTGCTGCAGGTTCAACAAATGGTACAGATCTTGAAGTACCAGTAGGTAAGGCTAGTTGCTATGAACTTCAAAGAGGCTTATGACTTGTCAGAGCAAACTAGGTCAGCTCTGGAAAGGATATTCAAATGGAAACATGCACACCTACCCAGCCCATTACCTGGCTATCAAAGTACGGTGAGTGCCCTTGGTGTGAGGCCTACCCATCCACTTGAAGGTTAGCCTAAGACAAAGTTCCTGGACAATTGATAGTAGGATTCTCCTGCCTTCAGTGAGACTCTTTTAAGTTACTTCATCTCCCCTATTTTATTTTTCCAACAAAACATGACTAAATTTGCCATAAATCCTGCGGAGTCACAGTGACAAAACAGCCCTTGGAGGATGTGCCAACTGACAATTAGCTGAGAACAGACCTGCACTAGCAGATACTTTTCAAAGTCCTACCTTGTGCAAACTTCCCCTAGGTTTTCACCCAACCAACCCCACATCGCTTTTGAATACCCTGAGTTCTCCTCTTTGAGCCTTTCTTCACAAAAACTCCACAGCAGGAGAGCACATTTAGGTTTTCACCAGGTCCATACACTGGACTGTATGGTTTGTCAGGTTATACATAAATATGTATTGCATGATTTTTGGAGAGCTTGACTGCATGGATATCTGAAATGTCTTAAATCTACAGCAGATTTAAAAGGGAAAACAAAGGTGGGTCAACATATGGTTTCTAGTGCAGAGAGTCCATCTTGTCAGCTCGATCTTTTCCTCTTCAAGTCTCAGACGAAAGTCTCACTGGTCATTAAAAATATTTGAGGTTGGCCTTTTGACCTTGGAATTTAGATTACAAAGTTAGATGGGATAACAGAGTGGGCAAGTGTCACTGGCTGTCTCTTGAAACTCACATAAAGTTGGTCATGGATGTTGGCTCCATGTTTCAGTAGGGTCTCCACCACCTGCATGTGCCCATATTGACTGGCAGCCAACAAGGCAGTGCCCCCATCCTACAGAATGAAAGGATAAATGCATTAGAGGTGGTCCAACTTATATTACCAAGCCTATATGCTCCACACATAGAATTCGGGAAGAGAATCTTCCCATGGATAAACTCACTTTTCTCTGCCATCTCTTTTACCTTTTAAAAAAAGATTTATTTTGCTTTTTTATTGGCATGTATGTGTACATGTCTGTGTGAATACACACATTGTATGGGTACACTCAAAGGCCAGAAGAGTGCATCTGACCCCATGGAGCAGGTGCTATGGGTCCTCTGGAAGAGCAGCAAGCTAGTGCTCCAGTCCCTTATTATTTCTTCATAATTATGTCATTTTAAGGACATGAGCAGTACACTTGGATGACTTGCTAGAGACATACTCATCTCACTAAGTTCTTACGGTTAACTTAAAAGTTTCCTGTACCGAAGGAAGAATCACTCATTTGCCTTACAATACAGGACACACAGTGCAGAAAGTCTGTACAAGTTCCATCCTGGAATCACCAGCAAAGCTTTCCATGGCTTCTGGGCAGAGGTCCTTTTGATAGTCACTGGCTTTTCACTGTGGTGCTACCAGTTATAAAGCACCGAATTTAAGCTTAACTCACTCGGGCCATTGCTTTCATGGAGCAAGAACAGTAAAGGAGCAGATGACAAGAGCTTGTTCTACACACTTCTTGTTGCCCTCCTTAATATTCTACTAACATGTGCCAATTTGTCTGTGTGTCTTTAAAAGAATGAAACGAAGCAGGACACTGCAGAGTAATTGTGCTCTAATGTGGAATGGGGCATTCCTTTGTTCCATCAACTCTACTTTTATCTTTGCAGCTGAAATTAGAAAGAGCTCTTATGCTAACCACATCACACTACTGACTCACTGAGTCTGTGGTCAATGAAAACCATTAATAGTTTTTCTTGGGTGCTACTGGTAGGACATTATCTTTTCCCATCTAGGATTGTTGCTTGGCTCTGTGAATTGCTACGTGGATATTTAAGCAAATTATGAATAATTCAAGAACATGTAATCCAACTCCAAAGAAGGGATTATAAACACGATAGTATAGTTCTAAGTATGGGCATGGAGTTTTTATTCAAAGTAAATTCCACTTTCAGAAGGTCTGATTCAGAAGGTCTTGGGTGAGGCCTGGAAAACAGGCTTTTTGACTAGTCATGTGGAGTGGCTGTAATAGGCAAGTGACCTCACCTGTCAAACCCTG
Organism: Eospalax fontanierii; assembly: GCA_035773235.1. Taxonomy (NCBI): domain Eukaryota; kingdom Metazoa; phylum Chordata; class Mammalia; order Rodentia; family Spalacidae; genus Eospalax; species Eospalax fontanierii. Next base: position 62,790,298 of record CM069538.1, read on the forward strand.
CTCTATGAGCTATTATGTTTACTGTCAAAGTGACATCCTGCTGTATGAGACTAGCCAGAGAAGGCTCTACTGAGGGAGGGACTGTCTGATGAGGAAGGGTGCTGGTCTGGGCCTTGAAGGGCGAGGAACAGAGAGGGGCAGAGGGCTGAGTCTGGTGGTAGTACGGGGAAGGTCAAGATTTTGCTTAATAACATTAATGAGCATTTCTTTTTCCAAGCTCTGTTCTGCCAATTTTCTTCTCTCTCTGTCTAACTAGGTAAGACAACAGCAAAATACAATAATTATAACAGAAGAATTAATCACATTAAGGAAAAAACATTTTAGATAAATTTTATAGAGTTAGTAACAAAGAGGTGATTGTTGAAGCAGTTTTGGTGACAGGTTCATATTAAACACAGCTTCTTGACATTGGCTGCTTCTCATGGAAAGCTCTTACAACACCTGCAGTTGGGCTCATGGAATCATGAAATTGCTCATCCTGGGCCTAGTGTTCTAGGGATTTCTGAGACAGCACAAGTTGGCTTCTGCATAAAGGCTTAAAGCCAGTATTAGCTTGTTGATGAAGATGGAGCAGCCATACGGCCACACACGATCATTCTGACTTAGTTCTAAGGCTTGAGATTTAGGTTTGGTGAGTTTCCTGCTTTTAGTTGTAACACTTGGTGTGTATGTGTGGTGTATATGTATATGCAGCTGTGTGTTGAGGATACACTCACCTATGTGGATGTGTGTGGAGGTCAGAGGTTGACATCAGAATATCTTTCTCAATTGTTGTTCCACCTTATTTTATCAGGGTCTCTCACTGAATCTGGAGCTCACCATTTTGTCTATACTGGCTAGCCAGCCAGCTCCCAGGATCCACCTGTCTCCACCCCTGACATTAAGGATGCATGCTATGGTACCTGGTTTTTACATGGGTGCTGAGGATATGAACTACGTTTTCATGCTTACACAGCAGGCATTATACCCACTGAGCTGTCTCCCTATTCACAACTATATCAGTTTTAAAATGAAAAAAAAAAGAAGCAATAATTTGCATAAATATGTATGTATATTTTATATTATGGTATATTATACTCAAGATGTTTCAGTGTGTGCACACAATCCAGTAAACAGGATTTAGAAAAGGAAAATCCTAGATGTCATTCAGACCTACTTGATAGCATTACATCAGGGAAAAGTCCAATGGAAACCCCCTTAGTATCTAAATATCATAAAAGACAGACCAAGAAAATCCAAATTTTCCAACTTGGGCAAATTTTCAGGAAGTTTTATCATTATGAGTAGACCAGAAACAAGCTGACAATTACAAGAATCTTACAGCAGCTCAAATTTTCCTATTATAAAACCTTCTGAAAAATCACTATGTGCACAAAATTCATCTTTTTCACAGTGTTTTGTATCTATATGTAAAAATGAAAATCAAAACCTTCTTTAGGGCTCAGTGGCTGTTTTTGCAGAGGACCCCAGTTCGATTCGCATCACCCATATGGTGTCAACAACTATCTGCACTTCGGCTCCAGGGGATCTGACACCCTCTTGTGGCCTCCGCAAGTATTATACACACAGTGCACTTGCATGCAGGCAAAACACCCATACACATAAGTTTAAAAAAGATTAATAAAAATCTTAAGGAAGGACCACAACTCCTTGCCCAACTACGTGAACTGTAGTTCTATATTATATATTTTTGCAATATATAAATTATATATTATACATAACATATAATGAAAGTTCATGGAGGCAAGTTGCCTGTCTAATACTTGTCTTCAGAACCCTCCAGAGTCACCAAGTTAATACTTACATTAATTCCTATTATAGTATTGGGATTAATCTTGAAGTAGAATAAAACACAAAGAGACAGGAAATGCTAATAAAGTTTAGTGTCCCCAAGGAGAACACAAACAGTGCAAGGAAGAGTTTAAGTAATTCCCCAGGAAAGTCTCCAGTTTTCATCTAGAGCAAAAACGAAACGTTTATAATGGAATCCCAAGAACTGCCCTGGAACCTCCACAAGTCACCACATGAAATCTACTCCCTCGGCTTCAGAAGCTTCTAAAAGGGAAGCATAAATCTGTGGAGTAGATAAGGAGAAAATGAAAGGCCAAGTATGTTCAAATTCCTCAGCGGGGTGTGAACTCAAGAATTCAGTTCTCTTACTTTGGTCCTACATTCAGTGGATGCTCCGAATCCAAAGAGAAATCTCACCACGTCATTATGGCCTTGCTGGGCAGCAAAGAACAGGGCAGTTGTACCTGACTGTTGGGAGGCGGGGGAGAGGGGGAGAGAGGATGAGAGAGAATATATGAATGAATATGAATGGTGTGGAGAGACATTTAGTGAAATTACATTTGCAAATAACACAGAACAATATTCTTGCATATGCATTTGCTAGCCTGGAAGGGGCTACTTTTGATCTGTTGTGATTTCTTGGTGAGAGATTGTAATTTCTTGCTGTACTGGGATGCTGGCAGCTCCCTAAAGGATCAGATCTCATTCTAATTCTGGAATGTGTGACTATCATTCTGTATAGCAAAAGAGGAGCTCAAGGATTTTGAGAGGGGGAGCATCCTGGGTGTTCTGGCCCTCGATCTGGTAAGTGTCCTTCTAAGTGTGAGAAAGAAAGCTGGCTGTGGTGGCACAGGTCTGTAATTCCAGCAATCAGAAGGTTGTGGCAGGAGGACTGAAAGGTTGAGGCCAGCTTAGGCTACACAGTGAAGACATTGTCTAAAAATCCAAATCAAGGGCTGGAGAGATGGCTCAGGGGTTAAGAGCACTGGCTGCTCTTGCAGGGGACCTGGGTTTGATTTCCAGCACCCACATGGTTGCTAACAGTCATCTAGAACTCCAATTCCAGGGGATCTGATGCCATCTTCTGACCTCCCTAGGCATTACATGACACACATACATGCAGGCAATACACCCATACACATAAAATAAAATAATAAAATCTTTAAAATGTACACCAGGACAAAACAAAGAAAATTTAAAATAAAATGAACAGAAAATGAGAAAGAAATATTATAACTGAACATGGAAGCAATGAAGATGTCCATCTGTGAATGAATGGCTGGGCAAAATAGACTACTACCTTACAGTGGGAGTTTATTATTCACCTTAAAAAAGGAAGGAAATTATGCCATCTTCTGGGACACAAACAAATCCTGAACATTTGTTACAGGAAACAAACCTGTCCCAAAGGGCCAAATACTGTTTGATTCTATTGAGGTATCTGAAGACTTCAAATTCATAGACCAGAAAGTAAGTTAGTAGTGGCCTGAGGAAGGAGGAATGGGGACTTACAGTTTTACAAATCAGAAAGAGTTCAGAGACAGACTGTGACAGGTGGGTGCACAGCACTAGAAATGTGTTCATGTCACTGTAACCATGCATTAAAACATGGCTAAGATGGTAAATTTTCCATGTATTTATCACAGCAAAAATAATAATTAAAAGAGTGATGCAGAAAGATATTTGGCAGAAAAGAGGTAATGAGAACAGACCCAGTAACTGGAAAGCTGTGGCCACAAGCCACAGAATGCTGTAGTGCCCGGTGCTGGGGGCAGCAGAATGGAAACCACCCTGTAGCCTAGAAAAGGAATGTCCAAGCTCTTGACATTGTCAGACAGCACTGTCATCGCCAAAACTCATGCTCAAGAACTGTCCAAATGCACTACCAACAAAAATCATACTATGTTAAGTAAGTTTATGGTTTTGTCTTGGGCCACACTCATTGAATACAGAGCTCACTGACTGGCTAGGCTAACTGGCTGATTAGCACTGGCAAGTTATCCAGGAATGCAAATGACCTCAGAGCCATGGGATGGACTTGCTTGCAGGGGGATGAGGCCTTGCCTACACTTTGATTTTGGACTTCAGGCCTCCAGATCTTGAAGATAATTAATTCCAGTTGTTTTAAGCCACCTACTTTATGGTATGGAGCAGTCAATGGAAACACATATATTTGATACACTGTTAGAGAAAACTATCATCAATCAATACATGGAGGGAGGGGTTCTGGTGGCAAAATTCCAGTTACAGAACTCTGCTCTCTAGAGTAGAAAACAATGAAAAAAAAGAAAAAAATCAGGGCTGGAGAGATGGTTCAGCAGCTCTTGCAAAGGACCTGGGTTCAGTTCTCAGGATGCACAATCGTCTGTAACTCCAACTCTAGGGGATTCAATGCCCTCTCTGGCCTTCATGGGGATTGCATGACACACATGCACTTACATACATGCAGGCAGTACACTCATATATATAAAAATAAAATTAATAAATAATATTAAAAAATCAAAAGAATCCACAAAATAATTATTCAAATAGTTTACCCACAAAATTTCCAACTAGAACTCTGAGAAGATATGGGCTCAAAATATTTCTCAAAACTGAATGTATTATTAACAAATAACAGTCTGAACTTATATTTTTTGAAAAAATTAATGTTTTCTTTATTTTTATGTATATGAGTGTTTTGTCTGCATGTACGTAAATGCACCCATGCATGCAGTGCCTGCAGAAGCCAGAAAAGGGTATCGGATCCCCTGGAACTAGAGTTATGGATGGTTCTTAGTTGCCACGTGGCTACTGGGAACCAAACTCAGGTCCTCTGCAAGAGCAGCCAGTGCTCTTAACCACAGAGCCCTTGAATTCACATTTTCAATAATCTAGTCATGATTTTTTTTGCCTTCTTTATAAGCCTGCTCAAAGACTGGCACACAAGTCATCGTGTCATATGAACAAAACCACCGCACCACTCTAGGGGGTACTATATACATTTTTCCTGTGAAGACACTCATCATGGGGGCTATTCGGGAAGAAGAAGGGGGTCAAGAGTAGGAGGGGGATAAAAGAGTGAATATGATCAGGATACATGACATACTTGCATGAAATTGTCAAATAAAGATGCTCATCACGCCTATAGTCAGAGCTTTAGATGAAACCAATATAATACTTCCCCAGAGGGGTGAAAAGAATCCTCTCTTTCCACAGCTCAACTGGAAGCACGCAGGTAACAGAGTTTTCACGCAGGTAACAGAGTTTTGACTCAGGCATGAGAGGCCAAGGAGGGCAAATCCTGTGCTATGGACTATAGTGATCACTCTGAGACTTGTTCTTAAGGGGACAGGAGCATGTGGCATGGGAAAGCAATGAGGTTCACCACATCTCACACCTTCCCAGACAGAACCATCTACATCCAACTGTGTCTGACCATTCCCAACTGTTTGCCATGGGTGGCTTTCCCCATGTTTCCCAGAGACTGGAGCATGAAGCACACTCCTACTGTTTTATGACAGTGAAGGGTGACAGACTCCAGAGGATTTGTCTTGATGAAGAAACCTGGGCAGAGTCAGAAAACTTGCACTTTCTCAATAACTCTTAGAAGGCACAGAGTATTCTTTATGAGAGTTGTTTCTTTATTAAGAGAAAGGATTTGTTTTCCATTAAAGTTCTTGATACATTAACTAAAAATTATGATTGCATCAGTTTCAGCCAATTTTGGAACATATAAACTATCAGTATGCACATGGGTACAGCAATTCCTAGCCAACGGGACTTAGAATTTAGTCTGGAAGGTGAATGAAGTATTAAATATATATGTTCTTTGTATGGCCTGAGGCCCAGGGCTTCAGCCAAACTCCCCGTGTGTAGCATCTATGCCTGACAATTTTAGTCAGCAACTCTTGTTGGATCTCTAAGGTGTCTTTCACGAACACTGGCCTTTCTAGCTAGCTCTGCGTATTTAAGCTAAGAAAAAAAGGACAAGTATGTTTTCAGGAAACATTCTCATGCCGAAAATGGACGAACAGTAGAACAAGGTGTCAGTCTGCTGTAAAAGTGCTGCAAGGCCCTCTGGTGTGTTTCCAGAACTAGTCAGTAAGCGGGGCCTTCCTTTGGGTTGGCATTCTTATTGCCCCAGGCTGCCCTGGGCTCAGGAAATTTGAGGGGCTTCTGGAAACTTTAATAGCATCATCATGTGAGGCACACAGTTCACCTCTAAACAGAGTGTACTCAAGGGTTATTGTTTTCAGGGCACATCTCCCTGAGTAGTTGAGACACTGGTACCAAATGAACGGATAAATATACCCACAAGACCATACCCTGACTAGAAGGCAGACATTTCTCCTCGATGCTCAGCCTCTCTTCTCTTCCCTGTCTGTTCTCAGAGGTTTTTGTACATGATAGACCTGTCCTTTGGGATACAAGTTTTGAGTATGCAGATCTGGACTGCATTGTTTTTATTAGAGAAAATCTGGTTTTTGTTTTAAAACTATAATAAATAAGGACTATAAAGCAGAGAAGGAGAGAGAGAGAGAGAGAGAAAAGATGGGGGCAATTTTAAACTATATTTCTAAATGGGTTCAAACATTTTTATCCCAGAGGAAAATTTCATTTCAGCTGCATATGTGAAAAATTGCCTAAAACGGTCTACTGTTACGGAAAGCAGTTGTGTGTGAGAAGATGGACTGAATTTGCTACAGTCTCTTCATACTGCTTCTCACTAGACTAGCCTTGCTGAACCAAGGCTGTGGGCCAATGGTTGTTCTTTTATGGTCCAAAGCCAAGGCCTCTGACATGCAAAGGGAGACAAAAGGGACTATTGCATGTATCCTGGAACTTGTGTGTGTGTGTAGTACGTGCATGCATGTATACCTGGGGGTGTATATGGAGGCCAGAGGTTAGTGTTGGATGTTTTCTGCTATTGCTCTTCATTTTCTTTTGAAATGTGTTCTCCCACTGAACACAGAGCTCACTGACTGGCTGATTAGCACTGAGGATCAACCCGATTTCATTCCCTATGCTTTCCAGTGCTGGGGATCTGAACTCTGGTCCTCATGCTTCTTGCACAATAGGTACTCTACCAACTGAGTCATGCCCCAGTCTCATATATTGGAACTCTTGATATAACCCTTAGACCTGGTGTATCTTAACAGGGATGGCGGTCCATCCTAGAAGGATGGAGTATACTAGCTTTGTGAAAATTTGGCTGATGAATCATCCTTCTAAAATGTATGGAAGACAGATTTGGGGATCATGCTAGATCAAACAAAGTCAGGAGTCCAGTCTAGTTTGGAACTGACCCAGGATGCCCATCTCATGCCTGAGTCTGTGTGAAGCGAAAGGCTTAAATTCACTCTCAGAATTACCAGGACATGTCTCCATAAAGCCTGGTTTAACCAGGTCCTACATCAGCTAGGAAATAAATGGAGCCTCCTGACTCCTGACCTCTGAAGTGTGTTAAAGTGTTCTAGCCTCCTTGCTGCTACTCTAGATTGGACCAAGAATGGGTCCTCTGGTGAGACCAAGCTCCTGAAGTTGCCCTTGAATAGCATGTGAGCACGTGGTACATTTCGCTCTCATGTTCGATTTGCCCCCTAGCTCTTATGGGAGAGCTTACTTAATACATGGCCAGGCAGAAAAGTTCTTTGTAAACATGGTTTGGTGAGGACTGAGATGTCCTAGCAACTTAGCTTCATTATGAACAGGCTGGTGAATAAAAATACAATGATAAGTGGGAAATTCCTATAAATTCCATGACATCTCACCCCAAAGGAAGAGGAAAGTATTTATGCATGAAACAAAACTGCATAAGGGTTTTATGGGGCTTGGTTACTGCTATGGACCAGAAATGGCTTGAATATGTCCTCCAAAGGTTCACATGATAGACTCTGGGTGCAGTGTGACGATTCTGAAGTGCTGGAACCTTCCAGAGGTGGGGCCTAGAAGGAAAGAACTAGGCCATTGGTTGGTACAGCTTTAGAAAGGGTTATTCTGGTCTCATGGATTCATTAGTGCATTAGAGGCTTGTGAGAAAGCGAGGGTGCCTGGTGTGCTTGCTCTCTTCTGCATGTGGCCATTTATCTCTCCTTTTCCGTATTTCCATCATTTAGTAAGACAGCCAAGGAAGCCTGTATTAGAGGCCAAACAGACGGAGCTCCCTAATCTTGGACTTACAGTCCCCAAACTGTGATAAAATGCCTAGCATCAGTTATTCTGTTATAGTAGCACAAATGGACAGCTACATAGCTGATCCATATGTCTGGTGATGGTTCCTTCCTAGACCTTAATCTAGGCATAGTAAACTCAGCAACAGGATTTACTGTAGAAGCAAAGCCACTACAACTTTTTCCTCTTTATCAATTCATTATCATGAAGACTTCAAATCTCTTAACTCGGTAATTTTTATTTACATGCACAATGTGACTTACCTCTCTCTGAAGGTTGATGTCTGCGCCTTGCAGAACCAGTTCCCTCACACAATCTATGTGACCGGCATAGGAGGCAACCATGAGGAGTGTGGTACCATGCTGGATGGAGAGGCAAGAGATGAACAGTTATGGCCTCATTAGAGTAGGGAGGAAGTTCTGGGAGGACAGACTGTAGACGTTACGTCAGTGTCACCCAGAAGATGTCTGGAGTGCAAGATCTCCTGCGATGGCAGGAATGGCTCATGAATAGCCCTATAATGCTGACTAGATGGGAAAAAGGAACTGAAAAACTGCAGATGCTGGAGTTTTGCAAAGGAGAAATTCATTTCCTTCCATTACCTCCAGAAACACAGTGTGATCGTCCAAGTGACTATTACAACTGCACTGTAAGCCAGCAGTGATGCAGTACTCTCATTTTATGATTCATACTAAATAATTCTGAGTCAAGATACTGTTATTAATGCAAGAGCTGAAGGGTACTAGCTGGATTCCTGAATGTACATGTATTTTAAAAAAAAATAATTGACAATTTGATATATGCATTCATTTTTATCTGGACCATGTCGCACCTCTCCTTCCCCTCCCCCTTTCCCAAGACACCCCCTAACACATCTCCTTCACACCTGTTCTCTCCTTTTGCTTTGTAGACCACTGAGTCTAATTAGTGAGTCTACCTATAGTGCTGCTTCCGACATACTGACTGGTCTTGTTGCTGTTTGTGTGCAGGTAACTGCAGATGCAAAGTTCATAATACAATAGCCCTGTCATGTCCAGGAGACAACGTCTGAATTTAGAAGTTGTTTAAATTTTTGTGTTTTAGACATGGTCTCACTATGGAGCCCTGGTTGGTCTGGAATTTGCTATGTGGACCAGGGTGGCCTTGAACTCAGAGATTCACTTACCTCTGCCTTTTTGAGTATTGGGATTAAAGGCATGTGCAACCAGAGCTGACTCTATTTTTTTTTAAAGGCCATAATCCTAGAAATTTGGGAGGCTGAGGCAGGAGGACCATGAGTTCAAGGCCAGCATGGGCTACAGGAAATAGGAGACTCCTTGGTGCTATGGTCAGAATGTGTCCCTCCAGAATTGCTATGTTGTAGGACCTGATTAAGTCATTCAGGATTTGCCTTCATGAATGGGATTAGCACTCAAGAAATAACTTGAATGGAGCTCCTGTCCAGTTCCACAGAGGGATTTTCATCAGGCACCCAAATCTTAATTTCCCAGCCTCAGGATGGTGCTGCCCACAGTGGGACTGGCCCTCCTACATCAATCATCAATCAAGACAATGCCCCACAGACTTGCTGCGGGACAATCTGATGGGGACAATTTTCTTTTTAAAGTCAGTTTTCTTTTTAAAATGTATATTTTTATTGAATTTTTTGTGCATTTCACACACTATGTCTTAATCATATTTAGACCTCCTTCCCTCTCTGCACACCACCCACAGGACTTCATGCATTCTTGTCATATATGTTAAGGCCTAGTGAGTCAAATTCATCTACCAAGATGTCCCTCAGTGTGAGTTCAGAGAGCTGGGGAAATGGGCAAGCAGCCTCAACCTTCACTGAGGAACTATTGTCAACTGCTCACTACTGGGTGAAGGAGAGTTGATCTTTAAGAGAATGACCCTAGATAGACCGACCAGACTGTAGTGACTGATGGGGGAAATTCTTATATTGAGGTTCTCTCTTTGATGTTGATTATAGGTTATGTCAATTTGACAATAAAAACCAACCATCACAGGAATCATCCCTTCTGAAATCTCCCAGTTCAAAGACCTTTAACTTCTGCTTTATTATTATTATGTGTATATGACATGTGTTCTGGCATGTGGAGGTTAAAAGACAACTTTGTGGAGTCAGTTCTTTTTTACTTTTACATGGAACATGGTTCCAAGGGTTGAACTCAGGTCATCAAGCTTGTGTGGCAAGTACTTCTACCTACTGAGCCATCTCACCATCTCTGAAATGACTTTTTAAATTTTAAACTAAGAGGAGTAACCTACAAACATTTTAATTCATTAGCCAAATATATTTGTCTATTCATGGAAGCATAACTTTTGTCCCACGTAGCTGCTGGCCAGATGAGGCATGGTGTGAGCTCTGTGGGAAGAAGGTGACCACACAGATGACAGGACACAGAGGTGAGCCTTGAGGTTCCTCAGAGTGACCTTGAGGAACCAGAAGTCAGGAGAATGTCACAGGAATGTTGAACAGGGATGACTCCAAGGAAAATTAGTCACCAAAGTGGTCAGAGGTAAGGGTCATAGGTGATAACAGCCCCTACCCCACAGTGTTGTCCAGTGTGGGATAGGAACTGTTCCACTGAGACCCAAGTCAGACCAGGATGGCAGTTCACTGATTCCCAGAGCCCCTGTTAAGTCTGGGTTCTGACAAAGAACAGATGGTATGTCCAAACTGGGATAATTACAAGAAAATTCAATAAAGAGACTATTAAAAAAGTGGTCTGGGTGCTGAAACTAAAGTTAATCATGGCGTTCAGGGAATTAATGACCGTGGGGTTCTGTGACTGGCCAAGCTTGGCAAAGGGAATGTCATGGCTCCCAGGACAATGTGAATGTCACAGCCAGACTGAACAGGGACACTGGCCACTCCGACACTCTCTCCTTCATCCTCTGACTCCTGCTGATGCTCCCATGGGCCAAACTCAACTGGAGACCAGAGGGAGGGAGAGCTCTGGGGTACTTTTTACGACTCAGACTCTGGGACACAGAGCCAGCCAGAGAAAGGTGCAAGATAGATTTGAGGGTTCATGGGGTCGGGGAGCAAGCTCTGCCATGCCCCTCCTGGGCTGCTGGTGGGTTTCACTTAGCAATGTCATGCATCAAACTGAAGATGGCACACCCTAACTCTCTTCTGAAAACATTTTGATTCAAATCACAAAATCATTTCCTCATCCAGGGTCCTTCTTGTCCTTGGGGGATCTGGAGAAGTCTTGCTTCTAGCTGCGGGGAACAAGGGCTCTCCTGGTGGGAGGGCCTGTCAGGCAGTGCATCGATTTTAATTTCTCCTTCCAACTTGCCACTTAGTGTCTTTTTTGTTTGCACAAATAAAAAGACAAGTGGAGGCTCTAGTTTCTCAGCTTCCACAATTCTTGTATGAAAACAAAACTCCTACAACCCCTGCAGCCCATGTGTGCTCTAAAGTACTGCCGTCTTTCGTTTTCAGGGCTGTTTACTAAACAGCCCCTTTTTTTCTAGAACTTGCCAATTTTGCTTCCCAATCAAAGTTCTTCATTCCCTACGATGGCTGCCTCTTGGTGCACGTTAACTTTTCCCTTTCTGACTTCTCTAGTAGGTTTTTAAGTTTACCACTACACTGTGGGACTCTGACAGGATAAAGCAAGCAAACTCATGAACAAGTAAATAAGCACCGTGAGATGCATTCAGCAGGTGCTCTCATGCCTGTGGGTGCAAAGGCATGCTCTGGGCATGCAGATACCGTGTCCCTCCATACACTGTCTCTGCAGTCCACATCCACACGACCGCTGTTCAACAGCAGCTTCAGCAGGGCCAGGTTCCCCCTCCTCGCTGCCCAGAACGCAGCATTAGCAAGTGGAGTTTCTTTCTGCAAGAGTGAAACCAAACAGTCTTACAACAGAAATCAGTGACCACGGCTGCTTCTATGCACACAGATAATACCATATAAAAGATAGGATACCATGTACAACGTTGCTCCCTCTCCCCATCAATGACTGCAAAATACCAGGCTGTGGGAAGTGTTTATACTGGACCACCAGGCCCACAGTAGCCTGCAGAGCAATGCTTTGATAATACAGCACTATGAACACCTCATTTCTCATGAATGGCCTCACTTTCCTGCTGCTGTTGGGTCTTTGTTCACAGTTTCCTTTGCTTGAAATGAACTTTCCCCCATCCTACAAGGACAAAGCTCTGCCCAAATGCTATTTCCTTCCTGAAACATTCCAAATCAGTTTTTTCTTGTAAGTGGACAGAAACTTCTCCCATTCTGACCTTCTAAAGGAGGTCACCAGCACTTTCTCTGTGTCTTCGTTTGCTAGCTGATCCCAGCTATTGGGGTAAACAGTCTTCCTTCCACCTAGTTTTCCCCTTCAGCTGGAACTTGCATTCATACACCTGTCAGTAACACTTCACTCATCTGTATGAGTAAAGTCATTCATTCCCCAGGGTGAACTTTAATGTGATCAAACTTTGGTTTGACTCCAGAACCTTAGAAAGGGGATAAACATTGCTAAGCACCCCTAGGAAGAAATTTCTCACAACAAAAAACAGCCACCCATTACGCCTATGGCACTAAAGGCTAGAATGTAAGATGTCACTGAAGAGAAAGCTCCCAGAAGTTCCAGGACTCTGCCATCTGCAGAAAGGACTGATAGACACCCTGACGACTCCATCCAAACTTCCAGAATTCACAAGCATCTGTGAAGAGGGGCTGACTGATAAGATAAGCTTCCCAATACCAATCACAGGCCGGATTTTGTTAATTACCTTCCCCTCTTTCAAAAACCCCACAAAGCAGCAAGCAGCTGCTAGTCTCTCCACTCCTGAGTTTGGAGGCTAGCCCCTTGCCCCTAAATAAACTGGTCCCCACCACCATGCCAGAGTCTCTCGTTTGTTCCAGCCAGACCCGAACCCAAAACTTACAGTATGAAAATATATAATGGAAAGTTACAGAGAATGAACAATTAACAAGTGTTAAACTGCATGCTGTTCTGAGTAACATGATCAGATCTTGGACTGTCTCTTCCTCCTGCCTGGGATGTGACTCCTTTTGTACAGCATATTCACACTGTGTATGCTATCCCCTCCTAGTCACTTAGCCTCTTCAGTGATCACACAAATTGTGTGTATGTCCAACCAGCCCTTACTTAATTAGCCTGGAAGAGCAAAACTGAGGCAATGATGAGGGCGTGTATGTGTGTGTGTGTGTGTGTGTGTGTGTGTGTATATATATATATATATTTTTTTTTTTTTTTTTTTTTTTTTTTTTTGGCTAGCCTGAAATTTGCTATGTAGACCAGGCTGGAGTTGAACTCACAGAGATTTGCCTGCCTCTGCCTCCTAAGTGCTGGGACTAAAGGCATGCACCACCATACCTGGCTGATGCTGGCAATCTTATGTCAGTATGTTGTAACTGTTCTACCAAATTAGTTTTTATCATTAATCTTCTATTGTGCCTAATTTAGAAACTATGACATGTATAGGAAAACATAACATGTGGGATTTCTGGAGTCTACTTGGTAAGTAGGGGCTTGGGTAAAGTCAAGACTTCCAAATTGTACTAAATAAGTGCTTCCCTAAGCAAAAAGAAAATGCCATTAATCTCAGCTACTCAAGAGAGCCATGTAAAATGAAAGCACTGTGCTGGTGGAGTGCCGACAGAATTTGCTGGTACAAGGATTTTATTTCAGAAGTCCTTCAGGGAACATACACACACACACACACACACACACACACACACACACACACACACACACATACACACAGAGCTAGTGCTGATGTGCATACCTGGGTAAGAAACCGGCAAGGTGGGGAGTGATAAGCAGATCACAAACATGCTTTGAATAGTTTCCTACCTCACTTAGGAGAGGAAAAAAAACACTTCAAATTCCAGGTTAACCATTTGCCTTCCCTGAAGGTATAAATTTACCATCTGAGTTTTTGAGTCAAATTATGCTACTGTGTTCACACCCAGGACTCCCTGCACTTGTACCAGGCTGAGTCAAACTCGACAGTTTCTAATCACTAGGTGAAGCCACAGCAAGGCAGGTTTGACTGAAGTAACAGATCATGAAACAATGCCCTTTTAATGGAGATTGCACAAGGACAAAATGACGTCTCGGAGGGTGAATTAAGGAGATATTTTAATATGTACCATGCAACAGCTCTGCTGGATGTTTTGAAATGAGAACACTGGAGAGAGGTAGATTACAATTCATTCAGAGACTTTGTTGTTTCAGTTTAACCTTGAACACTTTTGCAAAACCACCCCCAAACGGCAAATGTCTATTGTCATAACAACCTCTCTGAGCCAGGGCCTCTCTTTCCAGTAGTAGGATGTAGGATGGTTTGGGAAGTTCTCTGGTTGGACTGGACATACCAGTTTCTAAGATGCTAGACAATGATCTCTGTGAAAAGCTATAAACATTTCATTCTCCCTCCAGGGCTTGATTTTCTGAGAGGTGGAGGTTATGATAGCACAGTTGATTTGGGGTAAGAAAGATCTGGGTTCAAGTCTCAACTACATTCTAGCTCTGTAATCTTAAGCAATTTATTAACTTCTGTTGACACCAGTAAAACTGGGGAAAATACACACGTGTGTATCTTACACAGTACATACTCAGGAAAAGCTATCTATAAATGTGTAGCCAGAACTCTTTATAGTTATCCAGGCAATATATATACTTGATCCCCATGTACTAGGGACAGGAGGACAGAGGAGTGGTTAGGGGCTAGGATTTGAGATACGGGGTAACTTTTACCTCTGCCTATAAAGACTTTACAGGAAAACAAATCAGGTCAACTGGCATCATAAGTTTTTAGGTGCCAAGGGGAAAGGCAGCTGCTTATGGTTAGAGTACAAACCAGAGAATGGTCATTGCTACCTGAGGCTTGGCCAGGAATGATTTCAGACAGAAGAAAATCTCACAAATGAGGAGTTTTGAAAGTTCAGGAGGGGCCTGGCTGAACAGGATCTCAGGCATGGAGGGTGAGGAAACACAAACATGGAGGCTTGCCCCAGCATCCTAGGAACCATCACATGTTCTCTAGGGTGTGGAAGGAAGGTATATACTTGTGGGGATCAGGGGGTCAGAGAACCCAGGAAGATCCATGAATTTGGACTTTATCCTGAGGGAGCATTTGCACATAAAAGATACCATCAGTCTTGCATTTCAGAAGGCTCCCTATGATAGCCTTAGAGGGGAGTGACTGAGATGCAGAGCTAGAGAGACACTGCTGTCTGGTGTGACTAAACTACCTCACAGAAGGTGAGAGATGTCAGTACCCAAGCCATAAACCACTGTGGGAACGAGAGCAGGGGAAACTGGAGACATCCTAAGGAGCTTAGGGGAACAGTCTTGGTTTGTAATGTTATGTGCGGGAAAGGAGCAATATGGAGAGCGGATTGACTCTCAGGTCTCTGCTTCCAGACTGGTGGACTATGTTCTCATTTATGAAAGTCAAAAACACCAGAGAAGAGACAGGCTTTAGGAACAAGTATTGAGCTCAGCTTTGAGGATGCTGATTCCCAAGTGCCTGTGGGGCATCTCAGTAGAAAATGTCTAGCAAAGAAATGGGTCTGCACTTGCGCAGCACTGTGGCCGTGGGTCAGGTATCTTAGGCTAACGCTTATGAAATGTTTACTCTGTGCCACATGGCGTGCCATCCATACAGGCTTGATTTAATCCTTATTGCAGCTCAGGGAGGTGGGTATTTTTTTCATCCCATTTGTACAAATGAGGTAAGTGAGAAATGGCAAATCAAGGATCAGAGCCAGGCAGTCTGTTGCTCGAGGCTGCGTTAACCATCACACTGTTCTGCCTCCCACAAATTCTTCAGTAGATAGCAAGAAATAAGGCGACAGTGACCTCCAATGACCTTCTTCCCACCTCCCTTCCAAGCTCCTCTCTTGCCAAGATGGAAAGTTCCCCCAACTTTCCTACTGCTGGGGAGTCTATAGAAATCATGACCCCTTGATAACTTTCAAATCTCCTCTGGGTACAATATGTACAGAATCACAGATGGAATGGAGAGGGGCAGGCAAGTCCCTTAGCCTTTAAAGGAGGCACTGCTTCTTTTTCTACCCTTTTCTCTCTCAGTCTCCCTTCCTCCCAGTCACAACGATACACTATAAATCTCTGTTGAAAAATAAATGAAATCAGTTGCCAGTAGATCATCAGGCTGGGACTTCTTGCCTCCTTCCATCACCTATGATGGGTTTTTGACTAGTTTGGGCTTTCACAGGTCTTATACATACTGTCATAAGTGCTGTGATAAGTGTTGCATAAGTGTTGCATATGTGCAACTACTGTGTCCAGAAAAGATGATTTCCTTGTATTCATCCATCCTCTTTGGCTCTGACAATCTTTCTGCCCCATCTTCTGCAATGATCCCTGAGATGCTATTTCGAATGATTAAATTATATGATACCTTAAGGTGCATGCAATTTTGTTGATTTTCTGTGGCTTATCCAGATAATTTAAGCTGAGTAGCGAACTGGAGTTCATTATGAAATAATTTTTGTTTTGGGGAGAGGGACAAAGTACATAGGTTCCTATACTTCTGGATCAGGTGTGACTGGCTTCAGTTATGATTAAACAGAAAACACTGAGATACTTTACCTTCTTGGCTAAGACTTGCTCAAGAAAGATCCAGATATTTCTGTTAAGTGATCAGTGATACTTTCTCTGGTTGTAAACTTCCTCTGTCCCCAGCTATGTAATGCTTTTGGCAACTTTAGTCCTGAAGAACAAGACCTAAGTTCCAAGTGCCTATGGAGCATCCCAGTCAGAAAGTGATCTTTTTACATAAAAAGATCAGTCTAGACTATGTTTACTTTTCCTTAAACAATAATTCTAATACATGCCTATGCCCTAGCCAGAACAAATTTGTAATTGCCAGTTTGGAAAGCAGATTCCAGGAGACAAACTGATACCAGAGGAAGGGATTGCTAACAGGGCTGGGATGGAGTTCAGAGGTAGAGAGCCTGCTTATTCTGTGTAAGGTCTGGGTTTGAAATGAAGTGACTGCTGGTGGCAGGATGAAGCCATGGAAAGCAGCTGCAAAGGGATCCACATGCTTCAGATGCACACCACCCACACACAGTGATCCTGAATCATCATGAGCATAAAATGATGTATAATACCCTGCTTAGTCCCTCACGGACACATCCTATAACACTGAATCTTTTTATACATGGGCTTTGGAGACCCAAAGCCCAGGCTTAGAAATGTTGGGTGTGGGGGCGGGTATGAAAATAAAAAGGTTAATCCACAACTCCCAAGTTAAAGTCAAGAAACATTCAATAAAACAGTTATAAAACATAATAAAACATTTAAAAAACATAACACTTTGTCAACATCATTAATTACTAAATTTGACATTCATAAAATATGGCACCATGTGAAAATAATGTGTGGACCTCACTTTTTCACTATACACTGAGCTTCTGAGTATAGATGAAAATTAAAGGAAAAAAAATCACAGTCTAATAGTAAATCATTCAAGTTAAATAGGTTCAAACACCATAAAAATCTCTCCCCCAAATTTCCAGTAAAGTCTCTCCTATTACTGTGGGCTGCTGGGTGCACTTTAATGTCAGATGTGGTGGGAGGTAGATGGGAGTATTGCTAATACAAGTCTTGATCGGCCTGAACCTCTGGTCCCTTCCCTTCAACCTTCCTTCAGTGCCTTCTAGAACTCCATTCTATCCCACTCCAGGTCAAATCTGTTTCTCTTCTTACCTAACACAGAGCTTTCCTCTCTTCCTGCTCCAGTGGCTCCTGTTCCCCTTCCCAGTGACAGCAAATTGCACCCACGTAGCTTCCAGACCACTGTCCCCCTCCCAATCAGATGCAATCTCTGTTCCTTTAAGACTCAGGCAAGCCCACCAGCTAATCCTCTCTCTCACCTTACCTAATAGCTGCCACACAGTCTTTTTTTTCTCATTCACTGAGAAACTTAGCATGTAGCCAATCAGTTTTCTTGTGTGAGAGAGTTCACATGTGTGCAGGTGCATCTGTGTGCACATGTGTAGAGAGACCAGAAGACAACCTTGGCTGTCATTGCTCGGGTGTCTTCCACCTTGTTCTCTGAGACAGGATATTTCATTGGTTTAGAGTTTCTCAAGTAGGCCAGGATGGCTGGACAGGAAGCCTCAGGGATCTGTCTGTCTCTGCCTGCCTGGTGCTGGGATTACAAGCATGTGCCACTATGCCTGACCAGGGGATCAAACTCAGGTCCTCATCCTTGCAAAGCAGGCATTTTCTCTACTGAGCAATCATCCCAACCCAAGAGCTTCTTTATCCCAAATCCTGAACTCATCCTGATCTTCATTTTATAGAACACCAAATGAGGCCCAGCCTCCCCTCTCTTTTTATCTTCATGGGAGAGATTGCTCCCAGTTTTCTAGCTAATCCCTCCAGCTAATAGAGAATTCTGTCACTCAGTTGCAATTGTCCCTTCTACGCACACCCATTGTACACAACCCTCACTGCCATTTTAAAATATATTTTAATTGCCACATAATTCATATGCTATATAACTAATCCTTTCAAAAGATACAATTTGGTGGTTTCGGTATATTCTTAAGGTTGTATAATCATCACTACTACACATTTTTGGAACATTTCATCACCCTCCAAAGAACTTGATACCCATTTACACTTACTGTAACTTTATACTCATTATCTATCACTTCCCTTCCCCAGGCCCTTACCATCACAAACCGACTTTCTGTCTCTGTGGATTTGTCATTTTAGACACTTCATATAAACATAATCATATATATGGTCCTTTGTGCCTGCTTTCTTTCATTTACCATGTGCCCAAGTTTCACATGCTGCAGCACGTATTCACGATTTATTCCTTTTATGCTATTATAATTGTATTATAGTTACTTTTTGTGTCACTTCCACAAAACACCTGACAGAAACAACTAAAGGGAGGACATATGTAGGCCATTTTAAGAAGAGACACCAGAGCTTTCTTTCAGCATGGAGGAATCAAGCTTCAAGTCAGGAAAAACCACCTTGGACAGCAAGTCTGCCGGCACCTTGATCTTGGACTTCCTGGCCTCTAGAACTTGAGAAAAAGTGTCTGTTGTTTCAGTTCTCGGATCTGTTATTTACAATGCAAACTGTATCATCAGCTGATAGAAGCTGGGATCAGTTCCATTTTTTGGCCATTATAAATATTATTGCGATGAATGGGTACACATGTTTCTGTGTGAACATATTGTCATTCTTTCAGGCATATATACACCTGTGGAATCGCTGGATGAGGTGGAAATCCTATGTTTTAAACTTATTTTATTTTTTAAAAATTTATTTATTTATTTATTTATTTTTGCTTTATGTGTACGAGTCTATTCCCTGAATGTATGTAAGTGTAGCCATGTTGTACAATGCCCAGGGCAGAAGAGGGGGTCAGATCCCCTTGAACTGGAGTTACAGACAGTTGTTAGTGGCCATGTAGGTGCTGAGATTCAAGCTAGGGTCATTTGAAAGAATAGCCAGTGCTCTTAACCACTGAGCCATGTTTCTAGCCCTTGTTTTAAAGTTTTTGAAGACAGACCAGACTTTTTAAGAACCATAGCAGGGTAGAGGAGATGGCTCAGAGGTTAAATCACTTGCTGTAAAAGTTTAAGGACCAGAGTTTGAATCTCCAGAAACATAATGTAAATGCCATGTAGGCATGGCAGCCAGCCTATAATACCAGCCTTGGAAGGTAGAGACAAGGGATCCCCAAAACAGCTGACTTGTTGCAAGACTAGCCATCTCAGACAGCTCTGGGTTTGACTGAGGCACTCTGCCTCATTGAATATGGTGGAAGATTGATGAAGGATGATTTCTGACATCAACTTAAGGTCTCCAAATACGTAAGCACATAGGTACACACCCACACATAGAAAAACATGTATACATACATATACACACCAGACACAAGAAAAATGGAAAAATAAAATAAAAATGGCCACATCATGTTACATTCCTCCCAGCAATGTAAGAGGGTTCTGATTTTTCCACATCTTTGCCAACAACACGTGTCATTTTCTTGCTAATTAGTCATCCCTGTGAGGGTAAAGGAGCATCTCAATATGGTTTTGATTTGCATGTCCCTGAGTGCAAATGATGCTGAGTACCTTCTAATATGCTTATTAATCATCTGTGCATCTTAGTGAGTTGCCTACTACCATTTAAAAGTTGCTCAAGTATCTACCATCACAAAGTAAATAAACCCTTGTCAACTCTGGATCCCAGATGCAGTTATTGTTAAAACAAAACAAAACAACAGTTCCTTTCTTGCAGAATTTCTTGAAAGAGTTCCCTATACTTGTGGGTTCCACGCAGTCTCTTGCAGTTTGGCTCCTGAACCTAGCACTTCACTAAAAGTCACCAGTAGATGTTTTGTTCTTGAATCCAATGGACTTTTCCATTCTTAGCTCAGTGCCCCAGTGGCATCTGACATTAAGGTCCTCTTCATTTTTCCTGAATGACTATAGATCATGGCTTGAGTCACAGCACATGCTTCTGCTTTTCATCATCCGTCCCTAGTTCTTTCTCAGTTTTCTCACTGGGATTCTCTTAGTCTAGGCATTCTTAAACCTTTTCTTTCCTTTGTGTGTATGTGTGCATATAGGTGTGCTCCCTGTGCAGAAGTTGATGTCAGTACCTTCCTCTATGGCTCTCCACTTAGTTATTTGAGACAGGGTCTCTCACTGAATCTAGAGATCATTGTTTTAGCTGGGCCAGTTGGCCAGGAAGCTCCTGGGATCGGCATATCTTCCCCCACCCCCATTGGGGTTACGTGGAGCAGGTGCAGCTTTCGCAAGGGTACCTGGGAATCTGGACTCAGGCCCTTATGCTTGCATTGCAAGCACTTACCCACTGAACCATCGCCCTAGTTCTTCATTTTTAAAAAATTTTATTTATTATTCTTTATTTTATGTATGAGTATATTGCTTGCATGCATATAAGTGCATCCATGTCATGCAATGCTCACAGAGGTCAGAACAGAGCATCTGGAAACCCATCTGGAGTTAAGGATAGTTGTTAGCTGTCATGTGGGTGCTGGGAATCGAACCCAGGTCATCTACAACAGCAGCCAGTGCTCTTAACCTCTGAGTCATCTCTCCAGCTCCCCAGTCCTTCATTCTTAAATCTTGATCATCTTTGCTGAGCAGTTCCTATGGGTTCAATTAGCACATAATTCTGCCTACTCCACAATCATATCTCCATCTGCTAAGTTTCCACACTGGCTATGTGTCTCGTCAACATCTGTGGATTCCCACCCAACCTCAAACATTTTTCCAAACAAAACATTTTACCTTAATCTCTGTTACCTTCCTTACTCAGTTACTAAATTACATCAGTTACTAAATTCTGCCAGTTTAAACCAACCTTAAGTCCTTCCCATCTGTCTATTTCCTTTCATCCTCCCCACCCACACCCTGGTCCAACCCCAATCACAACATCTTCCTGATTGGTCTCCCTACCCTGCGTCTTCTGCTGTAGCCAGTATCTTTCTAACATGCAAACCTCGCCCTGTCATTTCTCTAGGCTCACATGAGTTACTGTAAGACTTGGGATGATGTGAGCTGCGCAGACAGATGCACTCGGATTTCCGCCGTTAACACCATTAACTTTACAGTTGCAAACTGTGGGAGGGATATTTAACTCCTCTATACTTTTATTGCCTCATCTTAAAAAAAAAAAAAAAAAGTAGAGCCACTTAAGAGCATCACCCTAAAGGCCGTCCTGAAGACTCCCTCAGACTGGCACATTTAAAATGCTCAATTCATTTAACAGTTCTTTTTATTAAAACCTGCCAGCCGAGGCCAATCAATGAATCCCACTTTCATCCTCAAATGTAGGGATTAAATGGAATGACTTTAATGAACTCTTCTCCTTCTGACGGAGTAGCCTGGGATTAAATGCACTTCCGTTGTGCGGATAAAGTGCTCCGATGTGGATGCAGAGGGCCAGGCTGGTGATGCCCTGGCTGTGGGAAAGCACTGACCGCCACCCACTTCCTCCGGTTCGCGACCTGTTACCATGGCGACTGTCCCCGCCGCCCCGTGGGGCTCACCTGACCCCCGGCTGAAAGTAGAAAGCTGGAGTGAAGCCGGCGCCCCAGCAGCCCGCAGAGGGCCGGGCCCCTCTTCCCGCCCGCCCGGGGACCGGCGGCGTCCTCCCGCTCACCTTGAAGGACATCCTGCACATGTCCGCGGCCGCCCCGCCGCGCCCGGCCTCTCCCCGCGCGGCCTTCCGCAGAGGGCCGGCGCGCTCCCGCCGGGCCGCGGAGGATGATTGACAGCGCCGCGGGCCCGGGGCGGGCGGGGCGGGAGGGCGGTGCAGGGCTGAGCGCAGGGGCCGCCACGCTCGCGCGCGCGCACTACGCCGGCTCCCAGGTCCGCGGACACGCTTCACCGCGCGCGGGCACACAGGCACGGGAGCTCCGCTTCCCCTGTGCGCTGTCCCACGTCTCCCGCAGGACGTCCTCCACACTGCGTCACGCTCCACACACAAAGTTCTCCACACTCATGTCACCAACACACAGATCTTACACTACATATGCAGTGCCAAACCACATACCACACACAGGTTCCACACACAAAGCTCTCTACCCCCATGCTCTTTACACATCACCACACTCCACACAGGGCCACACCCTGCGCCACACATGGCTTCCACATTCACAGTTCCCCACTCTGAGATCATACACCCACCTCCACGTACATCCACACTTAGTTACACTCCCACCTGACACTTTCCAGTCTCTGCATGCACTTGACATCCTACCCAGGTTCACACACATAACATTCTCCACACTCACATTCACACATATACAGTCCTCATGCACACACACTCGTGCATGCACACTCTGGGGGAGGCTGGTCTATACTGGCTGTGCTCAGCCTTCATCACAGCCCAAATATAATGATGAAAATGAAGTATGAGAAAGAATTGGGCCACCATCCCACCCCTCTTTCAAATAGCTATTTTCATTTTTAGTTTTTTTCCCTCAAGTATCTTTTCCTTTCCTAATAATCTGTGGGTGTCTCTTCTTTTTTGGAGAAAGATTTGGAAAATAATCCTTTTGATTGCATGAGTAAAAAGTGAATTTCCTTTTTGGAGGGGAAAGGTAAAACTGAATTACAGGCCTTGTTCTTTTTTGATGACATCTGTTTCTCTTTTTTTAAGTTTATTTTTTATTTTATGTGTATGAGTGTTACGCTTGCATATATATTATATTAGTGCACCTGTGTCGTGCAGTGCTCGAGGAGGTCAGAAGAGGGCATCAGATTCCCTGAACTGGAGTTACAGACGGTTGTTAGCTGCTATGTGGGTGCTGGGTTACAAATCCGGGTCTTCTGCAAGAGCAGTCAGTGCTGAGCCAACTCCAGCCCAACAACTCTTTCTGGTCCACCGGCACACCTGCCCACTCCTTCACAGACTGCTGCCTTTGAGAGTTGACTAGGGGTAATTAGCAGTGGGAGAGCCTTTATCATCATCATCATTATTAATAAAAGTGTATTCTTTTTAAAGTATAAAAAAATCAATATTAGTCATTTTAGAAGACCGAAATGTAAATGATACTTTAAGGGTGGATGTCTTACCTCCCCAGACACATTGTAGGAGCCCATTCATTCATTCTCTCATTCACTTATTTGTGTCTCCCTTCCCCTTTTCAAGTGCATTTGTAATGAATTTAACAGTTGTTAACAATACAAGTAAAAGTTTATCTGGAAACAAAGGTGTTTATTTCCTTGTGAAATCCTTTTTTGTAAATTCTTGCTATTAGTTCCTGGACTGTTAGAGCCCTTTTCAGAAAGTCATGCTTATTTCTTAAATATTTTGTCTTAGCAGATTCAAAGCTATAGGTCTTTCATTAAAGTCTTTGACCCATTTTGAATCTAGAAAAGTCTATTTTTTACATCAAGAAAGACCCAAACCTTGTTTCCCTTGTCAACACAAGACAAACTTCAGGTTACCATGGTACACTGTGTTCTGTAAGATCAAGCACAGAGATTTTTCTTCCATAGTCATGAGGAACACAACGGAGAAAGGAAAGAGTAGATATTCTGTGTACTTCTTCAGGTTGTGTCCTTGTTCAAATCTTGTGAGGTGGAGCCTAAGCTATTCCATAGAAAAGACCAAGGTTCTGAGAGATGAAGTAATTTACTAATGACTGGTAGGACTAGACCTTAATTAATTCTAGTTGACTCTAAAGATCCTTTCCTTTCTTCCACAGTTGCATTTTAAGCATTGTTTCCGGCAGTCTCCGGCCAAGGTGCTGATGGGATCCTTATCAGTCTCTGGAAAGAATGTCCCTAATATAGAGACTCACACACCTGGCTGATGGGATGCCTGTTGGTCTCTGTAGCTACTTAATATACTGTCCCACACTCCTGGCAGAGTTCATCTTTATAAAACAGTCCCCAGAAAGAACAAAACTGTCAGAGTCACAGCCAGGGAAATCTTTCTAAGATAGCCCACTCCAAAATTTAGCAGTGACCCAGTCTGGGCCTGATGTGAAAGGAATTCCATACAGCCAACTTCCTTATTCAAAGAATTTGTCACTATCTCAACAGCCTCTTTCTTGTCCCTATGGCAGTCTCCTCTCTTCTGCCTGCCTAAGGGAATTCCTGCTACCCAGGATCTTACTGGAGGCTCCACCGACTTCTGCCTTCCTCTATGAGCTTCCAGTTGTGCTGAGCTCCAGGCCCACACCCACAGTCCCCCTCTTTCTGTTCTCTGAGAACACAGCAGCAAGGTTTCACATGTGAATTAGTGGGTAAGTCTTCCCTCCAGAGCATCAAATCGCTGAGTTTGAGGTTTCTTCCCCAGCTGGTGCCCCAAGTACAGTGGGCTGTTGTGTGGTTAAGGTGTGTGCTTCATGGCAACTAGAAGTAAAACTGGAAATGGGCTTGACATTTGTGTTTTATAGAAGTTAAGAAGTCTTAGCTTAATTGGGAGATCAGCCTCCTTGCCAAGGAGCAGCCCAGGAAACCGAAGGCAGAATCCAATGCCTGATTATAGGTTATCAAGTGATCCTATAGTCAGAAGGTTTCCTTGTGAACAGGTTTGTCATGGTTATGTGACCCAGCAGCAAGCCATCATAAGATGGAAGGATTCATCTGGGATCAAGCTGGAGCAGCATCATAGGCAAGCCTATGCAAGCATTTTGCTCCCTACTCTTCTGCCCTCAGTTTGCTCTCAGCTTATACCTGCCTCATGGGGCCTTCATTAGGACATGATGAAGAATGAAATCATTTGGGGTTGGCTCATGGACCACCTATTAGAGTAGAGGTAGACATGTGGATGTAAGCTGAGAATGGATGTGGCTCTCTACTTTGTATGGAGAGAGAAATGGCCAGGTGATCTATGACTAGTGGGCAGAGTAGAATGGCTTCAGTGGTGTTCATATCCCAAGAAAGAGAGAAAGTGGAGACTAAGAAGAACTCCGGTAGGGTGCTGTTGGTGAACTTATGGGAGTGGGCGTACCGTGTGGAGATCTTGGTGTTGCATTTTAATGCTCAGTGAAGACCACCTGCCATGAGATGCACCAAATCATCAACAGAAAAAAATGATTTAGCCATTTAAAAATATTTTTATTTATTATTTTATTTTATGTGTATGAGTGTATTGCCTGCATGTGTGTAGGTGTACCTGTATCCTGCAATGCCTGAGGAGGCCAGAAGAAGGTATTGGATTCCCCTGGAAATGGAGTTATGGATGGTGGTTAGCAACCACATGGGTGCTAGCAATCAAACCCAGGACCCCTGCAAGAACATCCAGTGCTTTTAACCACTGAGCCATCTCTCCAGCCATGATTTGGCCATTTGACATTACCCAGCCTCCATCCTTGACCTCCTCGGTTCTGAGATGATAGAGTGATGTAGCCACAGCAGCAAGGGTGAAGGTCAGGAGTTGGTCTAGTAACACGGTCCTACTAACCAAATTGGCTCTCGCCACTCTGGAAACTAAACGTTGAACGTGCGCTGCAGGTTCCAGGACCGAGTCTCTGCTGTGCCTTCTACTCAAGGGCATCATAACCTTTTCACTTGGTGCTAGTACTAGACTGTACTAGATAGTTTCCTGGAAAGAAAAGACAAGCAATTAGTTTTGACAGGACTAGACACACTCCCATGCAGTCTTGCCATTGCTTTCAGTGGGGCCTTAGACGGTATTGTTATCCAGAGGTCAATGGAGAGTTTGCTCCAGTAGCATGGAAACCAGAGATATGTCATACCAACAAGCCTTCTTTAGGGATGGAGAGATGGTTCGGTTTGTTAAGCGCTCACTGTACAAGCATGAGGACCTGAGTTCAATCCCCAGAACTCAAGTCGTAAAGCCGGGAGTGGTGCACAGACTTGTAATCCCAGTGTTGGGGGTGCAGAGACAGGAGGCTCTCTGTGGCTCACTTGCAGGTCATCCCAGCTCAATCAGTGAGCTCTAGGCCAAGGAGAGACCTTGCCTCAAACAAAGCAAACAACATCCACAAAACCAAGATCAATGGTACTGAGGAATGACACCTGAGGCTGACTGCTGGAATCCACACTTGCACACACATATGCACATACAAAACATACATGTGCCCCCCCCCAAAAGAGATACAGTTTTCAGTAGAGGAAATTCAGTTTGTTCATGACTGTCGCATCCATTGATCATATGTCATATCATATCACCCAAAGCTGACAATCCCTTAAGTGTTGGAGCAGCCTGCTAAAGTCGTTGCTAAAAACATCACTTTGTAGATGATGTGTTACAAATGTGGGATACCATCTTCCAGGGCCCAATACATACTTTACATGAGAGAAAGCTCTAGGGTCCTATGCCAACAGAAGGATATATTGGTCTGAAGCCCAAAGACAGGAAGGAAGAATGCTGCAACTTGCCATTGCTTTCAATGACCCACTTGTGTTCTCTGTCTTTGCCACTGTACACTGTGCAAATTTAGAAGTCCCAGGTCCCAAAGGAGGAACACGTCCACCTATTGCTATAAAAAACTACTGGGATATGTTACTGCTGTTACATGGTTACTCTGGGTCTCTTTGTGATCAG
The DNA here is from genome assembly GCA_035773235.1 of Eospalax fontanierii. NCBI lineage: Eukaryota > Metazoa > Chordata > Mammalia > Rodentia > Spalacidae > Eospalax > Eospalax fontanierii. The sequence continues at coordinate 62,817,297 of CM069538.1, forward strand.
GTGTAGCAGGTAGAAAGATGCTGTAGTTTTAATGTGATTCAATATGAATCCCTCCCACCTCCCAGACTATCTTTTTTGAGAGGCATTAAAAGAGTGGAATCATCAGACTACAGTGCTTAGACATGAGGCCTTGGGGATATGATGAAGTCTGTATAAAGTTGTGATGGTAAAGCCTCTGTGACTGAATCTTGGTGGCTTTAGAAGAAGAGGAAGAGAGACAAGAAGAGCGATATGAACAGACATTCTTGTGCCGTTGATCCACTATGAGGCCATACAGCTAAGAGGAGCCCTACAGCTTTCCTCTTCTTAGTTCATCACAGAAGAGGGGCTTGTGAGAGTGCTGGTGGAATTACTCCTGGCTCTTGTATAAAGTGGTTCTGAATGTGCAGAGAGCATGCCACGGAGGCACTGTGTGTGTGAATCAATGGTTTTGTTATTGTGACAAATACTTAAACAATTTAAAAGGTGGAAAGATTTGTTTTGGCTCATAGTTTCCTAAGTCCATGGTTGGCTGACTCCATTGTTCCTGGACCATAGTAAAGAAGGAAATTACGTCAGAAGGGCAAGGGTGAGCAAAGTTGCTCAACTCCTGGTCACCAGGAAGCAGAAAAAGTTAATAGGTAAGGGTCGGGGCCCAAATATATCCTTTAAAAATATGCCCCAGTTATACATTTCTTTCAACTCGGTCCCGCTTGCCATAGTTTCACCACCTCCTGATACTCTGTTCAAACTTTGATCTTGTTACTGGATAAAACTGTTGATTAGGCCAGAGAGAGCCCTTGTCTAGTTGTCTCTGGAAACACTTTCAGAGACACACCCAGATATCTGCTTTACTCACCCTTTAGGCATCTGTCAACCCAGACAACCCAGACAAGCTGAGAATGAAGATCAACCATCATACTGCATGCCTTGACCACATTTCCTTCAGGACTTGCCACTTAGCCACATGAGTGCTGTAGGCACTGTCAGCTATCAGCCCCTTCTGGGATTTTCTGAGCTGCAAAGAATCATCTTTCCCCAGGCCATGCTGCCTTCCCAGGGCCTACATCTGATGACTGACTGAAACAGGAGGATAAGGGTCCAGTCTTTGTGTCCTTATTCAATCTACTTTGAAGGGCTATTCAGCTCCAAATATCCCTCTGAGGGATATCTGAGGCTGTCGTTGGGCTTTTGTTGCTTTTCAACTTCTCCTTGTGTCCAATCCTACCTTCAAATCTGTTCTTCAGCATGAAGTTCAAAAGCAAGCCTTCAGAAATGACTTGCATGCTAAACTATGCATCAGAGTCTGCTTGCCAGGGAGGCTGACCTAAGTAACTTCTTTCCAGAAACTTGACACGTATCTCAAGTATAGGCCTGTGTACTAGACCCACATGCTTTAATTTTTCTTTCAAATAGAAATGACAGTTAGATTTTGGATGTTCAAATATAATAGCTTTTATATTCCAGAGCATAACTTGGGTCTCAGTGAGACACTTTAAAACTATTTAGACATTTTAACTTCTTTTAATAACAGAAATATATGACCTTTGAAAGGTGTCACAATAAGCAAGCTCACAGTTTTGTACCTTGTACCTCAAAGACTTTGGTTCAATGCATCATTGGCCTTTGAACTTCCTTTGCTCTAAATGCAAAGTATGACTTGGCAGCTATAGAAAACGCCAAATCTGAATCCATTGCCTGTGGTGGTTAATTTTATGCGTCAGCTTGGTTTTCAGTGATAACCAGCTATTTGATCAGACACCATTCTAGGTGTTTCTGTGACAGTCTATCTTAGAATCAATTAACATTGAAATCAGTGGACTTTGAGTAATACTGATTACTCTCCTTAATGGGGGAGGCTTCATCTAATCAACAAACAGTTAAATAGAAAGAAGTTTGGCCTCCTCAGCAGAGCAGTTTCTTCCAGTAGAAAATTTTGGACTTGAGCTGCAATATTGACCCTTTCTACTTGTTGTCCGATTCAAAACCAAAAACACACCTCCTTGTATGGGAGCCGGTTCCTAAAGCAAATCTTTTCAAACATTTTTGTATTTATTGTTTTTGTTTTATGTGTACTGGTGTATTGCCTGCATGTATGTAAATGCACTGTTGTCACGCAATGGCTGCTGAGGTCAGAAGAGGAAGTCAGATCCCTGAAAGTGCAGTTACTGACACTGCTGAGTCATCTCTCCAGCCCTACAAATCTCCTTATATACTGTGTATTGTTTGTTTCTTCGTAGGAAGAAATGGGCCCACATCACAAAACTTCAGCAATTTGTGTTTAACCTAACTCTCTTTGAATTTTGGTTTCCTTCTGTGTAAAATGGAGATAATGATGTTCCACATTGGATTATTATGGTTAATATAATGCACAGGATGCCTGACATGCGATGCCAACAATGTCAATTAAATAAATAAACATATTCATTAATGGACAATGATTTAATATTAGTGCTATTCTTACTCTGATGAAAATAATTATGAAAATTTGGAGTTTGATATTAAAGGATGACATGGAGACTATTGATATCCTATATCTACTTTGTAGGGTCTTTTATATTTTAATATTTTAAAAATTTTATGTGTATGAATGCATCGCTTGTGTATGTTTTAAGGGCACCCGTGTTGTGCAATGCTCATGGAGGTCAGAAGAGGGCATCGAATTCCTTGGAACTAGAGTTACAGATGGTTTTTAGCTGCCACGTGGGTTCTGGGAACTGAACCCAGGTCCTCTGCAAGAGCAGCCAGTGCTCTCAACTGCTGAGCCAACTCTCCAGCATTATAGGGTTCTTAATTATAATTTTTGTACATTGTAATTACTGCTACTGACTCATCTATTTTGCCTTTGATATCTAAATACCTCTCTTGATAGATTTTTTTTCCTTTGTCAGCTTTTTCTTCTCTATCATATCATTGATGTATATGTCTGTGTGCATGTATGTATGCGTGTGGATGTGCATGCATATGTGTGGAGGCTGAGGTTGACATGATACTGGGTGACTTCCTCAATCACTCTTCACCTTTCTTCCTTCTTCCTTCCTTCCTTCCTTCCTTCCTTCCTTCCTTCCTTCCTTCTTCCTTCCTTCCTTTCTTTCTTTCATTTATTTTATGTGTACTTGTGTTTTGCCTGCATGTATGTAAGTACACACATGTTGAACAGTGCTCACAGAGGCCAGAAGAAGGCATCAGATTCCTTGGAACTTGGGTTATAGATGGTTGTTAGCTGCATATGAGTGCTGGGAACTGAACTTGGATCCTCTGCAAGAGCATCCAGTGCTCTCAATCACTGAGTCATCTCTCTGGCCCCTCCACCTTATTCTTAAGACAGGGTTTCCTCACTGAACTTGACTCTCATTGATTCATCTTGGTTGGCTAGTCACCGAATTCTAGAAATCCAGCCAATTCCACACCCTCTCTCTTGTCCCTGTTGTTGGGATTACAGATTCACGATGCCACACTGAGCTCTTATGTGGGTGCCTGGAATCCAAACTTAGGTTTTCATACTTGTGTGACTGTCACTTTGCTAACTGAGCCATATTACCAGTCTTTTAATCCTATCATTGGAAAATAATATGTCTTTGTTAAAATTTTCCTATTTGCTTAGATTAATTGATAACAGTCATATAAACTATCTGCTTGCTTGTTGAAGCAGTCTCTCTTTTGAGTGGGACATCAGAATGTCACCACCAGGACACGGTTCTCAGGATCACGAAGCTTTGGTTCTGGCTTGACTTTGTAAGAATATTTCACTAGACTTTCTCCTTTTCCCCAGGAAGGAAGGAAACCACACTGACATAGAAGGGCTTCACAAATGGCTCAGCAACACCCCCAACCACCAGTAGCCATTTTGGTATATGTAGTGATTTTGCTTTTATTGTTTTTACAATGTTGATTTAGCACAATATTGGACTCCTTCACTTTAGTGATGAGATAGATGATGTTCTCTACAGGACTCATTACATTTTGTCACACTCTGTCAAATCCCTTGCAGTTTAAAATAGGTGGTGATGAGCAATGGACTACATACAGTAGGATTTCTGGGATCACCAACTGTGACCAAAGGGACTCCACAGCTGCGGAGAGATGCCAGCCTGAGAAACTTTGGGTCTCTTTCAGATATCTAGATTTTGCCTGCAGTACTTGACTTTTGGTCATTAAGCATTGTCGTATCACTCTTAGCTCACTTGGCTTCCAACCACTGTTTAATCAGAGTCTGGGGTAAGAGCTGGAAAGCACCCTGTCACTAATCTGGCCCTTGGGAATGAAAGAATCCATTATGAATGGGCCCGAGGTGCCTCCTAAGTGAAGTTGCTTTTAGCATTCTGCCGAGGCCTCAAAGTATTTGCAGAGCACCAGTATCCTTTCATGTGCTGAAAACACTGAATGCTCTGCAGTCGAATGCTCAGTCCCTCGACTGTCAAACCCATAAAGGGACAACTTTAGCAGACACATGACTTAGACATATAGACTCAGTTTTAAGCTGTGACGCTGGAACTTGTATTTAACCTTGAGTTGAACAAAAACTATTTAAGAGAAACTAAAAAAGCTGAAGTCCATCCTTAGGGAGAAGGGACTAGAAGACTCCCATGCTATGGGAATTCTCTTATGGGAGCAAGAGTGGAATTTAAATTTGTGTGTGTGTGTATGTGTTTAAAAACAACCAAACAGATCCCCTCCTCTGGTAGAAATGCAGAGTGTGGTATTCTTATTTATATCTGACTTTGGGGGCCCTTGTTTGTTAACTATACATCAGTATGCTGAACTGTGTCTTAAAGACACAATGTGAATTCCAAGTATGGAGAAGCTTTATTCTGCTAGCAAGTGTTCCTCCATGGGCTTTCTACAGCCAGACACATCCAACCTATGGCTTGTGGGCTGTGTGCAGTTGCATGTAGCTGAGGATCACTATGAATGGGGTCCAACACAAACTGTAAACTTACTTAAAACATGTTTTTTTTCTCAGTTCTGAAGCATGAGTTTTACACAAAATGATTACATTTTATTTATTATTTATTCTCTCTCTCTCTGTCTCTCTCTCTCTCTCTCTCTCTCTATATATATATATATATATATATGCACTTCTGTGCTATGGCAGGCATGTACGTAGAGGTCAGAGGACAACTTACAGGAGTCAGTTCTCTCCTTCCATCATGTAGGTCCCAGGGATCAAACTCAGGTAGTCAGGCTTGGCCGCAAGTGTCTTAGCCCACTGAGACATCTCACTGACCCTCAGGTAAGAATTTTATAGATGGCAACACTGTGTTGCATTGTCAAAAGGTTATATATACCTGGCAGAGGCAAGGTGGCATCTCAGGGCTCTAGGCACCTCAGTAATTCTGAGTACCAGATCTGGACTCAGTGATTCTGAACACCAGATCTGGACTCGGTGATTCTGAACACCAGATCTGGACTCGGTGATTCTGAACACCAGATCTGGACTCGGTGATTCTGAACACCAGATCTGGACTCGGTGATTCTGAACACCAGATCTGGACTCGGTGATTCTGAACACCAGATCTGGACCACATGGAGTCTGAAGCTGTGTTTGCCTCATTTTCTTTGCAGCACCAATGCCAAGTCCAGCACCTAGTACACAGCAGATGCTTGCTCACTGAGTACTTTTTAAAATTGTATTTTATGTGTATGAGTATTTTGCCTACATGTGTATAAGTGCACCATGTGTGTGCAGTGCCCAAAGAGATCAGAAGAGGGCATTGGATCCCCTGGAACTAGAATTACAGACCTTTGTTAGCTACTATGTGGGTGCTGGGAACCGAACCTGAGTCCTCTTGCAAAAGCGGCCAGTGCTCTTAACTGCTGAGCCATTTCTCTAGCTCCCACTGAGTATTTTTGCACAAATATGTAAACGCAGATTATCTGAGAATCCATGAGCTCTTTGGAACCAAAGCTCTTGATGTTCTTTTCTTTATTAAGATTTATAGTCTCGATTTTCCAGGTTCTTTCCTTCAGGAATCTAAGTTTTGTGACTACTAGCTTGTGAGGTCACTGAGTGGATGACATTGAAGAATATCGTTCCATTTCCATGTGACAGCTACTGCCTGGGAGCAACTATGCTGGGTTTGCAGGAGCTAGACCCTTTTCCCCTCCCCTCTCTCCAACAGTCCCCATTATGGAACTAGAAGTTACTGCTAAGGGCCCAGGACACTCACTCTCTCTCTCTCTCTCTCTCTCTCTCTCTCTCTCTCTCTCTCTCTCCCTCTCTCTGTGTTAGTGCTGGGTTCTAGAATTCTGAGGTTGAACAACAGAACTTATCCCCATGTAAATGTCCCCTTCTTACTCTTCCTTATCTCAGAAGTGCAGGTTAACCTGAGCCTAAGCACAGCCCTTCATGGTGCAAAACTAATTTTAATGCTTTTGGTGTGAGTGTGGAATTCTCTCGTTGAGGAAGCAACCATGAATAAATAGTGATGGGTGAAGGGGAGAAATCGAGTGATGTCAGTGGGAGAAGCCACGTCATCAGACACTCACAGAAGAGCCGCTATGGAACTCAGATCCTGACAAAACAGTCTGCATCACATCTGCCATCAGTCTGGTGCCAGTATTATGACATGACTGTGGTGTCATGTCCATGACATGACCAACATGACATGACCAATCCTAGGGTGGGACTAATGTTGTGAGTGTTCCACAGGCAAGACCTGTCAGTGCCGGGGCTCAGGTGACCCAGGAGCCAGATCTATCACTCAGGCAGACCTGGGACTAGTTGAGATCCCTGAGGTAACAAAGATTCTGGGAGCTCTGGGTGGAAAGCAAAAAAGCCTATCACTGTGTACCGTGAGGGCCTGGAGCCAACAGAAGGGAGTGGTCATAGCAGACCAGCTGACCACAGGAGCTTAGGTCAATGAGATTCCAATGAATTAAGGAATTCCACAGGATTCCTTAAATGCCCTCTAATACTGAGACAAGGTAAAAGCAAGGGCAGCAAGGAGCGTTACCTGCCAAAGGAGACCAGCAGGCGGGGGCAGAAATGCTACCACTAAGCTTTGATGAGCAAGGAAAGCTTCTGGGTTCATCAGGATCCTGGACAGGCTTCTTAGAGGAAATTCAGACACAAGGGTTCAGATCTGCATCTAGAGTTGCACATAGTAGGCCAGCTTTAATTGCAGGAATATGGGGTGCTGACATTGCTTTAGGTACTTTAAGTTTTCTTTATTTGTTTTTAGCCATGGCTGGGCTAGAACTCACTGTATAAACCAGGCTGGCCTTCTTGCAGCAGCCCTAATGCCTCTGTCCAAGTGCTGGGATTACAGGCATAAATCACTATGCCCGGATAGGCTCTGTGCGTATGTGTGTGTGTGTGTCTGTGTGTATGTGTCTGTGTCATGTGTCTCTATATGTATGTCTCTGTATATGTTTGTGTATATGTGTGTATACATTCCTTCACATAAAGGAAGCCATCTCAGAGTCCCTCCCCTTAAGACAGGATCTTGCTGTACAGCTCAGGCTCAGGCTGACTTTAAACTCATGATCTTCCTAGCCCAGCCTCCCATGTGCTAGGATTAGACATGTGGCATGGTATCTTTCCTCAGGTGTATGACATGCTCAGAACAGTGAAATTAACACACCCATTACCACCCATTCTGTACATTGGAACCCTAGACCTTGAACTATTTAATATGCCCCCTCTCCCAGCCCCTGACAACTACCACGCTCTTCTGCTTCCATGGATTTGACACTGTAAAAATTCCATGTATGAAAGAGAAGACCATGCAGCATTTGCCTTTCTCTGTCTGATTTATTTCACTTAGCACGCTGTTTTCTAGGTTCATGCATGTTGTTACAATTCTTTTTTAATTATCAAATAATATTCCATCGTGTGCATATACACATATACATTTATCGCCTTCTATTTACTCATTCATCTATCAACAGGTGCTTAGATTGAAACTGAGACTTAAAGAGGTTGCCTAATTTTCCTAAGCCAGAAGGTAACGATGTTAGTAGACGGGGAAGCTAGGACTATAATTCACACTTGTAACTCTTCAGCCTTTGGGCTTAATTATTATACTTCATGGTCGAAACTTGGTTAAGGGAGCCACAGCAAGGTGAAGGGAAAATAGTAGTGACCACCAGCCGGAGGTAGGTCCAGTCCTGCAGCAGACCTTTCCCACACACTCGCTTGGTTATTGAGCCTGCGCAGCGCCCTTGTCCCCATTTTTTATTACAGATGAGACATCTGAAGCATACAAGGTCTCAGTGGCTACCTGAAAGCACACAGGAATGAGTCAGGGCTGGAGAGATGGCTCAATGGTTAAGAACACTTGCTGTTCTTTAAGAGGATCTGGGTTTGATTCCCAGGACCCACATGGAAGCTAACAACCATTTATAACTTCAGTTCCAGGGGATCCAACACCTTCTTTCGGCCTTTGTGGGCACTGCATGACGCATGGTGCACTTATATAAATGCAAGCAAAAAACTCATATACATAAAATAAAAATAATAAATAAATTTTTTTTAAAAGAATGAGGCAGTAAGGCGACTTATGGACTAGAGTGCAGGACAGAACAATCAAGACAAGCAGCAAGACTGTCCTGAGGCTGATGTCCAAAGGGGGCGAAAGACACCTCAGAATTAAAGCTATGATACTTGCTATATGCAGTGAGGCCTCCTCAGTGAAAATGGACTTGCAAACATTTTCTAGGCTGAAGGGCATTCTTTTCAGTACTGGGGACTGAACCCAGTGCCTTCCTCCTGCCAGGCAGGGGTTCTTCCACTGAGATACATCTCCAGCCTTATAGAAGGTAACTTGGCACACAAGCAGCTTCAAGGAGTGTGGTTTACTGTACTGTGTGGGGTGTGGATGTCACCTGAGACAACCTGACAATGCATTTGTTCTTCATACTGAGTGAGTCATGGCTTTAGTTGAGGCAAATTCATGTAATTAGAACAACCTCCTCATATCATGCCTCTGCACAGAGACAGCCAAATTGATAGGCACCGTGATGGAGTAGGTGAAGCAAAGTTTAACCTTGGCAAATGTGTTATTTCTTCTTAAACTTGGGTATAATGACTCATCACCAGCCAAGAGAATTAGACAGGTTGTTTCATGCCCTTTTAAAAAGAGTTACAAAACTCCAGTGTTAAAGTATTGTTGTATCTACAGTTGACTGAACGGGAAAGATTTAAATTAGATGCTATTTACCAAGAAATATCTAATCATTGACAAATGGATTTTTGAGTGCTGGCAGTAGTCCACACTGCCTTTGTCCTATGCTAGAAGGTCATTTAGTAAGGTCATTTTGACTAGTGTATCTTTAACTATCCAAGAAGAAAGACCAATAAAATAAGTTTTAACACATTGTTGGCTAATGTTTTGTAACATAGGATATATAATTGGTTTTTGAGAAAAGTGCCCACATAGTTGGATATCATAGCAATATCAAACTGCTAAAAATGGTTATAAGTAAGAACTCAATTTTTGTACTGTTCTCATTGCAGATATCTCTTATAGACTGGTGCAGCTGGACAGGCCACAGTTCCCTTAGCATTTATTCAAATAAGGTAGGACTACTCTGGGTCTATCACAATAACCGAAAGGCTAGCTCTTCTGCTAATTTGCTGCCTTTTCTCTGAATTTATAATTTTTTGCAAATTGCCTTAGCAGACTTTCCCATACCTAATAAAGAAACTGTCTGATTCAAGGAAGACCACCCTCTTTTCCAATTTAGATGTAATGGGGAAATATTTCCTTCACAGATCAACAGAGAAATAAAAGAGAAGATATAAAATATAATTCACAGATAGCAGGAGGTGGGAGAATGATACTCCCAAGGCTAAGCTGGAAAGGAAGAGTGGAAAATTGTCAAAACTTACTTTTAGAGATAAACTGTGACTCTTAAAGTCTGCTATGAATGTCAGATGACTTGTACAAATTGCACATACGCAGACATTTATTTTTGAAGAACTGTCCTTATTGGCATCGTTCTTGATGGCTTGGCAGAAAGCACTGTCCCAAGAACAGATTTTTAAAACTTGGACTGAAATTAATGGAACATTTTGACAAGAGCAAAACACAGAGCATGAGATGCAAGAGATCAGATTTAACTTTTCCCCAGACACTTACCCAGGAGCAAACACAAGAAAAGGAAAACAAATAGATAAGCATTTTTTATTTAAAATTTTTTATTGAACTTTTGATAATCTGATAGAATGCATTTTGATCATGCTCAGCCTGCCTTAGTTCCCCTTCCTAATTTAGTGTCCCCAAATGCTCTTCATGGTGGGTCCATTCCCTGAAGCCTGATCAGCCTACCCAGAACTATACTCTTAAAGAAAACTGACTCTTCTTCTCCCAGAAACTATCAGTTGTTAATAGTTTCTCAGCTATGGTTAGGGCTCGTTCCCCATCTCCTGCCTCCTATGCTGGGAATTTTTCTGGCTTGAGCTTTTGTAGGTCTTGTGCATGACAGATATACTTAATTTTATCTTCTTACATGCACCAGAACAAAGAAGTTTTAAATGCAAAAATCAAATTCTGAAAATTTCAACTTCCTTGAAGTGTCTAGAAGTAAAATATTCTGGAAAAAGTATTCTTTGTGTCACATCTGACACCTAATTTTTATTTTATTTTTATTTGAGTATATTGCCTGCATGTATGTAAGTATACCTGTGTTGTGTAATGGGCGTGGTGGTTAGAAGTGGGTGTTGGATCCCCTGGAACTGGAGTTATGGGCAGTTGTTAGCCGCCACATGGGTGCTGGGAACAGAACCCATGTCCTCTGCAAGGGCAGTCAGTAAACTTAACTATTGATCCATCTCTCCAGCCCACATCTGCTACTTTATAACTGAAAGCATTTAAGAACTTGCAACAGTAGATGACATTTATCAAAGAATATTATTGTTTAGAAGAACAAGGTAGGAGTCCAAGTGTTTTGGCTATCTGTGGCTACGTGTAGGTGGCCAATAAAACAACTGGTTCAGGAGACATGGCTCATTGTTTAAAATGTTGCAAATGTGACAACCAGAGTTTGAATCAAAGCCCACATAAATGCCAGAAGAGCAAAAAGTGCATATATACATGCACGCCACAAACACACATACACACACACACACACACGAAAAATGGACACAAAGCAAAACTAGGGGACTTGCAAAATAACTCTTAATCTCACAATTCTGTCATCTGTGCTGAAATGAGCTGGGAAATTCTGCTGCCTCCTTCAAGTTCTCATGCAGGTACCTCTAAAAGCTCGAATGGAAATGTGATCTCATATACTCCAGGACATCTTTTTGCCTACCCTCTTTCTCTGGACTTATAGCTTGGAATCTGAGTAGAGTTCCTAAAATTGTCGACAAGACTTAGACCTCCGCTGGCATCATGCTTGCTAATGTCTTGTTGGCTGAAGTAAGTCCCATGATCCAGCCTAGACTTAGTGTAAGAAGAAACACAAGGATATGGATCCTGAGAGGCACTGTTCACTGGGGGCCAACAATGCAACCCTTTGTCTTATGGATAGAAAGAAAAATTTAACTACAAATTCAGTTACCTGGAAAACCAGCTTATGTTCTAGGAGTTTGACAGAATAGTACCAGTATCTGGTAGTTCTCAGTGGGTTGGAGGGCATATAAACTCACCAGATTAGATCAGACAAGCCAGGTCACAACCCACAAGTATTTACTGAGGCCCTAGTAAATTGTCATATGGAAGACAGGTGTTACTTGCATTCAGTGCATTTGCAATGGAGTTGGTGTTTATAAGTAGTAACAATGATTCCTTTGGAAATAGGTAAGATAGCACATAACTAAGTTCTAAATTATACCACACAGAATGCAAAATAGGAAAGGATGTCATAGGAGATATTGTACATTAGCTAATTTAACAGGACAGTGGTTTAATTTGTGTAAGCAAGCATACTTCTTAATTGCATAACAGGTGCATGAGACAACTTCCACCGGGTGATTCAGGGACCCAGGGTTTCATCTCAGCATCTGCTATCTCCTAGAGCCTTGGAATCCTTTTTATGTAGACATTAAAGAAATAAAACATGGGAGGGGGACTGGAAAGATGGCTCATCAGTGAAGAGCACTGACTGCTCTTGCAGAGGACCTGGGTTTGATTCCCAGCACCCACATGGTGGCTAACAACCATCCTAACTCCAGTTTCAGGGAATCCAATGCCCTCTTCTGACCTCTACAGGCATTGCACAACATGGGTGCACTTACATACATACAATGCACTCATACATACTGAATAAAAATAATAATAAACAAAATATTAAAAAATAAATAAAATATGAGGGCTTACTCAAGAGGACCTACTTCTGATTACTTCTCACTGGCTCAAAAATCAGCTATGTGACTCACTTCAATGCAAATAGAGCTGGGAAATGTAGTCTTAGGGCTGGTGGAATAACTCCTCTCTGTGAAGTTCTACACACCACCAACCTATTGACTCTGCCCTTCTCCCATCTTTCCTCATCTCTTTAGGGCCTCATATATAGTGTACACATTTTTTTTCTAGTTGCTTTACATGCCTGGAGTAACCATGCATTGGTTGTCTAATCACGCACTCCTTAAATCCTCTTTGGAATTGACTTCTAGGATAAAAACATACTGGGTAAGATAAATAAATAAATACATACATAAATAAATAAACAAATAAGTAAATATTGAGTCCCACAAGCATATGAACTCAGTAGTATAGAGTAAAAACTATAGAAACGAGCAAGTTTGATCCACACTGCCTTCTTAGAAAGTGTTAAAATGAGAAACCCCATTTGTTTCGTGTGTTGCTCAGCATTTAAGTGACAAAAGACTTCAATGATTGATTAGACAGTCTACAAAGTTGCCTCAGCCCAAGTGAAATGAATTCAACTTGAATTTTGACAGGTATCTCTACCAACTTACCATTTTGTGTAAGATATTTCTATGATGATTTTTTTTAAGAGCACAAAGGGCTTATTTCAGCTTATAATTCTAGGTTACAATGCATCGTTGTGGAAAAGTCAAAGCAAGAACTTCAAACAGCCAGTCACATCTCATCCACAGTCAAGTGCTGAGAGGAATGAATGCATGCAGGCCCACCTGCTTGTTTGCCTCTTCTCAGCTCCTGTACACTATTCAGAAACCGCTGCCTAGTGAGTGGCACTGCCCACAGTGGGCTTTGTCTTCTCATACCAATTATCTTGATTAAGACAAGCCCACAATACCCTCAGGACAACTCAATATACACCTCATTGAATGGTGGTCTTAAAGAATACAAGGTGAAAACTCTTGGACCATGCCCCATCCTCAAAGAGTTTATGGCATTTATTTGTTGTTAAATAGTTTGTTAACTTTATGTTGCTTTGTTAAAATATCTCAGATAATTTACTTAAACTTGTCTTGAAGTTTTAGAGGTTTCTGCCAATAGTTGCTAGGCCCTGTAGCTTTGAGCTGTGGTGGTACAGTACATCATGGTGGCAACACGTGGCAGGAAGAAGGCTGTCCATTCACCTCGTGGTGGTTTGGAAGCAGACAGAAAGAGAGGCAGGGGAGAGCTGGGATCCCAAGAGCCCTTTCAAGGGCTCACCCTCAAACTCCTGACTTTTTTCCACAGACCCTAGCTTTTAAAGGTTCTAGCATTTATCTAGTTAAATACTAGACTGGAGGTCAAACTTTGAACACAGGGGGTTCTGGAGGGACTTCAGATCCAAACTATAGCATGATCCCTTGGTATGGGCCTGCTTGAAAGACTCTCACCAAAATTTATACCCCTGAAATAATATATTTTAGACCCAGAAACAAAGTGCAGTGTGGGCTGGGCACAAGATAGTGCATATTTTTATCCTGCTGGTTATAGAAACTGTTCAGGAGAAACCAAGTCCTTAAACCTACGGTGCACAAACAGGGAAAAAGTGAAAACAATGTGACAAGATTATTTTAGAAACTATTTTCTAATTGTCATTTAAAACCCCTGCCAGATTAATTACTAGCTTTGGGTTGAGAGAAGGCAGGCTCCATTTTCCAAATCCCCAGGAAGCCTGGGCAAGATGGGTTTATTATTCATCACCTTATTTTTACTCATCTACCACAAAAGAATAATGCCTTCCACCCACTTGCCTCACAGGGTAGCTCTAGGCTGCTAGGGAAAAATGTCATTGTAAAGAAAAGGTGCTATTACATAGGTGTAGGCTTTCTTTTATGCTAAAACTACTGCCTGTAGTAACACACACAAAGGATGGGAAAAAAGGGCTCCTTCTTAATAACAAATGGATAAAATTACCTGTTCTGTCCAAGTGCATATTTCACATCAAGGCCAAACTAGAGTGCATGAAGCAAAGGCTGGAAGGAAGCTCATGTGATTGGAATGTGAACTCTTCACAGGGTTTTTGGCAGAACTAACTACCAGGGAGTGCCCTAACGGGAGGCACCATTGTCAAGGTTCCAACCAAGGCTGGAATCTGCCTGCAGGAGTAAAAGCACAGTCCAGCTGGCCAAGACTTCCAGTCTGCCATGCTTAGCACTGAGGATTCTGAGCTGAGAAGACAAGCCAGTCACAGGTCACAAACCAAGTGAGCATCCTCCTTTTATAAGGAGGTTTTAGGAGATCTGGAGCAACAAGGCTCACACTTGACATGGAGTGCAGGGAGGCAGCCCATGGCTGAGTTCTGGGTACTATTTTATGGCAATGAGGATGTGGGTAAGTCACTTGACTTTGACTTCCTTTTCTATAAACAAAAGTGAGTAATGTTAGATCTGTGTTTCCCGATGCCCAGGACCTAAGGGAATTCTTCAGTTGTCAAAATGACCAATAGCAACACTGTTTGAACTTAGAGTTTGACTACACAGGCTAATGGAAGTTCACTTTCTTCACCTTCATTTTGAGCAGGAATGATTCCGACTCAGCCTGGTCATGCCAATCACTTCATGCTCATCAAAGAGCCTACACTTGCAGCTATGTAGATCTGCAATAACTTGAAAAGATATTTGCTAAGAAATTCACGCGGTGAAATTCTTTCAACACAGGAGGCCATAGGAGAGGAGTAACACTTTTTACTTTTCTCTTTTCCAATCACAAATTGTTTGGTTAGCATACAGAGAAATAGACGTCACTGTGACATTTCACATATATATATATATATATATACACACACACACACACACACACACACACACAATTATGATTAGCTCTTATTTGCCTCCCGCATCGCTCCCTGCAGACTCTGCCTTACCTCCTTGCTGGTCTCCTTCTTCCATACAGAGTCTCATTTCCATTAACCCTCTCTTGTTCCCTCCTCTATCCTCCCTGGAAGCCTCTTCTGCTCCTTTTATAGTCTCCTTTTTACTTTCATGTCCTACATATATATTAATATTTAGAAACTGAAATATAGATTCTGCGCATGAGAGAAAATGTGATACTTTGAGTACCAGTTATTTTGCTTAACATTATATCTAATTCCATCCAATTTCCTGATAATATTATAATTTCATTTGTTTCCACTGCTGAATAAAATTCCACTGTGTAGGGGCTGGAGAGATGGCTCAATGGTTAACAGCATTGGCTGTTCTTGCAGAGGACCCAGGTTTGGTTCCCAGCACCCACATGGCAGGTAAAAACCATCTGTAATTCCAGTTCCGGGGATCTGATACCCTCTTCTGATCTCTGTAGGTACTGCATGACATGGTTGCACTTACATACATGTAGGCAATACATTCATACACATAACATAAAAATACTAAAAAAATGTTTTAAAAATTCTGCTGTGTACACGTACCATAGTTTTTTTTATATATATGTCTGTTGATGGGCACTTGGTCTGCCAGTGAGCACCAAGCACAGCTTGTCTCTGCCTCCTCAGTGCTAGGATTACAAATACATGCCACCATGCCTGGCTTTTCTTCTCATGGGCTCTGAGGATTGAACTCATGCCCTCATGCTTGCAAGACAAGCACTTTACCTACTGATTAAGCCATTCCCTCAGCTCTGTTTCCTTGATTATAGCCATTCTGGCTGGGGTGAGATAGAATTTCAAAGATAGATAAGGATGTTGAATACTTTTTCAACTATTTATTGGTCATTTGTGTTTTTTTTTCTGAGAAGTATTTATTCATGAGTTCATTTATTATTAGATGGCTTGCTTCATGGTATTTAGTTCTTTAGAGATTTTAGATATTGTTCTCCTGTTGAATACATAGTTGGCATAAATTTTCTCCTATTCTGAACCTTTGCTGATGGTTTCATATGCTGTGTAGCTTTTAAAAACTATTTTATTTATTTGTTTTTATTTTATGTGTATGAGTATCTTGCCTGAATGTATGTAAATGCGCCATGTCATGCAATGTCCATGGAGGCCAGAAGAGGACGCTAAATTCCCTTGGAACTGGAGTTACAGATGGTTGTTAGCCACCATGTGAGTGCTGCGAATTGAACCCTGTTCCTTTGCAAGAGCAGCTGGTACTCTTACCTGCTGGGCCATCTCTCCAGCCCCAAGTGCAGAAGCTTTTTATTGCTCTTGAAGTATTTTTTCCTTTCTGGAAATCTAGCACAGTGCTAGAGATTGCGGTCACAGCCTTGTGCATTCAAAGCAGACACTGCCACTGAGCTGTATCTCTAGTCCCGGGAGCTTTTTTATTTGATGCCCTGGCATTTGTCAGTTCTTTGGATTATTTCCTGTGCTACTGGAGTCCTCTTTAGAGAGTTCTTGTCTCAGCCTATATCTTGAAGTACTTTGCCTTGCTTTAGCAGTCCAAAGTTTCATGTTTTTCATTAAAGTCTTTGATCCATTTTGAGCTGAATTTTGGGCGAGGCGATAGGGAACTAGTTTCATTATTTTACATGTAGATATTGTATTTTCTGTTCACTGTTTGTTGAAGAGACTACGACTATCTTTTGCCCAATGTGTGTTTTTGACACTGCAGTGGTGTGAAGCCACATTACAGTGATGCCTGGACCAAAATAGCCTGCTCTTTAGCATACATTTTAACCAGGAATGGGTCTCAAATTGCTCTGAGAACTAATTTAGGCCTTGTTTACCCTTTATTGGAATGGTATATCCAGCAGGAAAAGGGGAAGGAAAGAGAGGAAGAATTTGTCTTATTGGGAAATTTTCCCTTTCTGACCCCCTAACTGACGTGGAACAGCACACACAACCACAACAGATGTTATCAAAATGATTCCATCTGTTGTTTCCAACACAACAAGTGGGATAATCTGTTGCTTTTAGTGACTATTTTCTCCTTTCAGCATCTGATATGCACAACACACACACACACACACACACACACACACACACACATATTGTTTTGGGTCAAGGGAAAGGAAGGGTCAGGAGGGATTGAAGCTGCATGTTTAGATTACAAGAGGAACCCAAGGCCTGGCAAGTTTGTTTCCATTATAAACAAACTTAGATAGTATTAAATAATCTCAAAACACAAGATTAAACAAAACAACAATAAAAAACAAAATTGGGGCTAGAGAGATGGCTCAGCAATTAAGAGCACAGGCTGCTCTTATAGAATACTGGGGTTCAGTTTTCAGCACCCACATGGTGGCTAACAACGTTCGGTAACTCCAGCTCCAGGGTATGGAAGCTTTCTTCTGCCCTCCATGAGCATTGCACTCATGTGATACACTTTCATACATGTAGGCAAAACACTCATATACACAATTTTTAAAATAAAAAAACAACCAAAACCAAACCATAAGACTGACTCGGTTTAAAGGGCAGGTAAGTCATTTGTGCAGAAGCCATGCATTCTCACATGACACTATTGTCAAAGAGTAGGTGGATATAGCTGTGTGGGTCTATTTCTGGGTCCATTCCCTCTTCTATTTCATTGGTCTATATGCCAGCATATAATACTATGTTTTATATGCTAACCTCTAACTCAGGGAGCCTCTGGCCTCAACCTCCCAAGTGCTGAAATTGCAGACATGACCATCATGTTCAGCTGTAATGATAAAAAGAGGTCTTGAAGGACGCCTTCTGTCTTTGAGTTCCGATGCAGCTAACCATTTGGATGGCAGCATTTGTTCAGTGTCTAGTCCTCCGTGGCTTCCACTGTGTACATTTCCTCTGGAGGCCACAGGTGTGTGGGATCAGCAAGTGGACATGTCTTCAGTTTTCCTGTTGGGTTTGTATTCTTTTCACTGCTGTTTGTGGTCCATACACTGTGATCGGCTTGCTGTGAGGCCATTGAGTTTTTGTGTGTGTGACACAAGAGACGGGGAACTGTTTACAACCTACTCATTAAGTGAAACCAAACCAATCTTGAGTTTGTGTAGTTTTTCAGTACAATTCAAAGAAGACTAGTAATAATCAACAGGATTCAGGAGTTCTGTTCCCAGTTTATAGTTCTAGGAGGATGTGGGAAAGTGGTGGGGGCGGCGGCGGGGTGGGGGGAGGTGTAGAGAAAGGAGGAGGAGAAAACCTGTCCTTTGATGTACAGCAGCTCCCGCTGTGAGTGCAGTTACCCATACACTATCAAAGGGACATCACCAAGTTTGAGTTCACTCTTGCAAAGGTACAGGGGGTCATCACCTTTGCACGGCTAATTTCCTGACTCCCGGAAAAGTCTTTAAAACAAGGCACGCAAGTTGCATTTTCATCTTGAGTTCTGAAGGCCACAGAACTGCCTGAGTCACTTCTGAAGCACCAGGCTGCCAGCTGAGCCCCAAGTGCACTTGTGTTGCCTACACTCAGCTGTGTAGGTTTCTCCTTCCCCACCACGGCTAGGGCAGTAGCTCCCCTTGTCCTCTGGACACATCTGTAGTCTCTGCCCCTCAGACGGCCCTCATTCAGACATCTTTTCCTTCTAGCCTTTCAGAATCCTCCTAGGAACTTCCTGGGAATCAAAAGTCCCAAGTCCAGCTGGTGTTGTGGCATGCACCTGCGTATGTACTAGGTAGGCTGAGGCAGAGGATCACCTGAATTCAGGAGTTCAAAGTCAGTCTGACCAATAGAGAGAGATACTATCACAAGAAAAAGAGAGAAAGAAAAAAAGGGAAAGAAATCCTGGGTACACCTTATTGTTTACATTTCAAAAACTGGGCAAAAAGCACAACAAAACACTCAAACAAGCTCATAGGCAAATTACTCAATTCCCTGAAGCACCATCTATTATTATATTAAGACAGCACAGCTCCATGTTGCCTTTAAAACCAGAGTGTGCTTGTGCTGGCTTCTTTTGTCTGTAAAGGCACCTGTCAGGCTGAATTTAAACTTCAAAACCGGTTTTCTCTTCCCACTAAAGTCTCCTTCTAATTATTCCTATTTCTGTCTCCTGGGTCCAGACCTATAGAAGGCATAGCTCCCTGGTTATTTGTTTTGAATACATCATCCTTAGAGAGATAACTTTACTAGCAAATATTAACTTGGGATATGTAACCTTTATCTGGGCAAACATACTTGCTGTACTTTGACATTACAAGGCATTCTTTTTCTTGAGACCAGGTCTCATGTATCTCAGGCTGATCTTCAGATGAAAGTGACCATGAACCTCTGACCCTCTTGCCTCCACCCTCTGAGTGTTAGTTAGTATTGCAGGCATGTGTCACCATGTCCAATTTGACACAGTACTGAAGACCAAACCCAGGCAAGCACTCTACTAGCTGAGCTACATCCCTAGCCTGACAAGGCATATTTTATTTCTGTGTGGGTGTTTGTGTGGTGTATCCGTGTGTATACATGGTGTGCCAGTGTGTTCTTTTATGCATACCATATGGAAGCCACAGGTTGACTTGGGGGAATCTTCCAATCACCCTTCACTTTATTTTTTGAGGCAGGGTCTCTCTCTGAACCTGGGGTTCAATATTTGGGCTAGATTGGCTGGCCAGTGAGCCCTGGATATGCCATCTCTGCCTCTCCCAGTGCTAGGGTTACAGGTCTTAGGTTTCTGTGTGGGTGCTAGGGATCTGAACTCAGGATCAGTAAGCACTTCACTCACTGAGCCAACTCTCCAGTGCCCCAACAAGGCTTTGAAAATGGCAATGGCAGTGTGAATTTAATGATAATACATACCCTCTAACTAGAAAATGTTGTGATTCTAAGGAGAAATAGTGCAATACAATCAGTGTGTATGTTAGGTTGTTAAATGTTGCCCTGTGTGGTAAAATACTAAGCGCTATGAGGATAAAAGGCTTGAACCTGCAGTCAGCTCTGCTGCTGAGGTTTCTGATGTCATCAGAGCATCTCAGCAAAGTCACCCTTAGTAGGGAAGAATCCTGGCCTAGAAAGGGAAAGGCTTCTTTGCTTTAGGCAATGTTTACCTTTCTACAGATTAATAAATAATTTTGGAATTCTAGTCATTAATTGAATGTCTTCCTTCAAATCTTCTCTTGTCTGGAAGGACTTTAAAGGTATGTAATATCTTTCTTACCTTTTTGTAATCTTCTTTCATCAACGTAGGTAGGATTGCTACAGGCAACACTGGGCTGTCATTCAGTCCGTTTACTAGAATACCTTAAAAATGATTGGTAGGATAAAAGGCAATATAGATTCAGTATTGG
Source organism: Eospalax fontanierii (assembly GCA_035773235.1). Taxonomy (NCBI): domain Eukaryota; kingdom Metazoa; phylum Chordata; class Mammalia; order Rodentia; family Spalacidae; genus Eospalax; species Eospalax fontanierii. Next base: position 62,837,726 of record CM069538.1, read on the forward strand.
ATAAAAATTAAAAATATAGATAAGGAACTGGAGAGGTGGCTCAGTGGGTCAAGTGCTTGCTGTGCAGCCTAAGGACCTGACTTCAGATCCCAGTACCCACATCAAAAAGCCAGGCATGACTGTGTATACCAATAATTACAGTGCTGTGTGGGGTAGAGGGGGAAAATTATTAGAAAATTGTTTGTGGGCCAGTATCCTTTAGAGACTCTTCTAAAAGGAATAGGTTGGAAAGTGATAGATCAGGATAGCAAATATTCTCCTCTGGCCTCCATGAGCACATGGTGCATATACATACATGTGCATATACCATACACACACACACGCAAATTTAGGTAAGCAAAAAGGTAAAAGTGAATAAGAACTTCTGCTTTTCCCATCGTATCTATCCAGTTTTGTCATTGTAGTGGTTGTTTTTGAGACAGTAGCTAGCCTTGAACTCTGTGTAGCTGAGGATGGCCTTGAACTCCTGGGTCTCTGGTCTCTTCCTCCTATGAGCAGAGATTGCAGGTCTGTACCATCAGTGCCAGCCATTCTTGAGCATTCTTTTGAACAGCTTTCAGAACTGTGCTTTCAGATACTAACACATGTTCAGGCATGCCTTTGTATTTATTATTTCAGTTCTTCAAGCATTTTAAATAACAGCATGATAAGACATACTTCATGCATCATAAGTTCATAAAGAGAATGATTTTGTGAAATTTTTAGCATATTCTCATAGTTGCATAACCATGACCATTATCTAACTCCAAAACATTTTCATCATTTAAAAAAGGAACACATACCCACTAGCACCTACCGGTGTGCACTCTATGACTTTATGTGCCTGGCTTGTTCTCTGCCTTGCATAATGTATTCAAAGCTTATCTCATGTATCAGATCTTTAGTCCTTTTATGGGTGACTATTATTGAAGGGTTTAGATCCCACAGTATGCTTATTCATCAGTTGGTGAACATTGAGTAACTTTCACTTTTCTGGATTCACTTTTATGAATCATGATGCTATGAACATTATGCTCAAAATTTTATATACATATTTGTTTTTAATTCTCCAGGGTGTATACTTAGGGTTGGAATTGCTGGATCCCATGGTACTGTTATAGTTAACCTTTTGAGGATCTGCAAAAGCATCAGCACCATTTTATATTACCACCCAAATTCCGAGTTTCCAACATTCCAACCAATATTTGTTATTATCTCTCTCTTTAAAGATATCTGTCCAGGGGCCAGTGAGGCAGCCCAGAGGGTAAAGGTGTTTGCTACCAATCCTGACAACCTGGGTTCCATTCCCAGGACGCACAAGGTAGAAGAAGAGAACTCTCAAAAGTTGTCGTCTGATTTCTGTATGTGAACTATGACATTCATGAGCCTCCCCATCAAATAAAAATAATTCAATAAAAATTTAAAAGGAAGAAAAATGAAAGTCACCTCACTGGGCGGAAGTGGTATTTTCTTGTGGGTTTTATGTGCATCTTTCTGGTGACAATACTTCATGAGTAGTTTACAAATAGAAGCTTGCTTCTCACATTTAAGAACAAGGTGTTGGTAGATTTGTGTGACAGGGTTTATTATGGAACCAAAGCTGGCCTTGAATTTCTGATGCTTCTGCTTTAGCCTCCCAGAGTGCTGGACTACAGGTGTGCACCACCATGCCCAGCTGGGTTATCTTTTATGAATTCACTAATGCCATTCACCAGCACCGATGACCAAATCACCAAATTATTCCCCTGGATATTTATCCAGACAAGTAGAATCATTAATGTATGCATACTGGAGTCACTTACTAGGTACAATTGCAAAAATTCCCTCCCTTTACAAAACCATCACGGTTGGGGTCAGAATTCCAGCACACGAATTTGGGGGATAGGGGCATTCCTAGGACAGTGCCTCTCAAGCCAGGCAGAACGGTGCGGTCTCACAATTTACTTTTTTCCTTCTCTAGCCTTTCCAGCTCCCGTAGTACTTCCTTGGGGACACTTCAAACCCTTGAGCGTCCTGCCCCTCCCCCACCCCCCAGCAATGGCATCTCCTAGAACTGCTTAGAGGGCCTATGTGGACTCGGTGTTGGAGGATGAGCTCTACACGGGACCAAACCTCAGTCTCAAGGGAAGACTCGGTCCCCAGGCCAGGGTAACAGCTTCAGGAACTCAACATCTCAAAAAAGGTAGCGGACTGCGCATCTACAGGAAATTCCCCGAGGTGCCTTTCCAGCTTGGCTCACCATAACATGCACTCCTGGCTTGTGGTTGGAAAGTACACTTTCCAGCACTCCTAATTCGGCCTGCTCCTCAGTTCCCCCCTCGGCACGGAGCTGTGCTGCACGAGGTTGAAAAACCGACAGATCAATACTCGCCCGGCAACCTCGTCTTTGATGAAAGTTCTCCAAGCAGCTGCAGTTTCCTGCAAGCCTCTTAAAGCTGCCTTTTCGGGCTTTGATGTGAGACCTTGAGTGTTTGGAGAGGAGATCGGTCTGATTTCTGACCGCCTTGCTGAAAGTCGAGGCAATCCGGGGACCCTCGCCGGAGAGCCCGGCTTAGGGGCGCCAGGGAAAAGTTTGCAGCGCGCCAACCGCCCGCAGAGCCCACTGCAGATTCTCAAGCCCGGGGCCGCGCCCACGCGGCGGGCTCAGCGCGTGGAACCCGGGCGCGGCCGGGCGCCGCCCACACCCGGGCTGCTCCGGCGCGCGGAGAGGGGCAGCGCTCTGCTCCGCGGTGCCACGCAGCCGCGCGGGCGGGAGGACCCGGCGCGCGGGATGGCGCGGGCCTGGCGGGCTCCGGGCTGGGCACCGCGGCCGCTGCTCGCTCTGCTGCTGCTGCTGGGGCGGCTGTCGCCCTGCTGGAGCGCGGGGGCCCCGGACCCGCCGGCGGCGAGGGCGCGGCTCAGCCTGCAGCCGCCCTACTTCAACCTGGCCCAGGCGGCTCGGATCTGGGCCACCGCCACCTGCGGGGAGCGGGGCCCCGGGATCGCGAGGCCCCGGCCGGAGCTCTACTGCAAGTTGGTGGGCGGCCCCACGGCGCAGGGCAGCGGCCACACCATCAAGGTACGGTCCCCACGGGGAGCGGGATGGGTCCGGGGCGGTGACTCCCTCCGCACGTCGGACGGCCACTGGGGGTCAAAGGATGGAGCCTTTCTCCACGTGCGCTAGTGACACCAAAATGACGAGATGGGGTTGCTCCAAGCCCGGGACCCCTGGGATGTGGGTGTAGTGCTCCAGGAGCGAGCCTGGGAGCTCTTCTAGCCGCACGCGGTGCAAGGCGGGGATGGGCGAAGCGCCTGTGGTTAGGTTCTAGCACTAGAGGAGGAAGTCCAAGCTGAGCCTGAGGCAGGCAGGTACTGTCCGTCACCCAGGCGGCGCCCAGCGGGCCCAGGATTGACCTCTTCGCTAAGACCTTAGGCGGAGGAGACTTTGGGTTCAAGGTTCAAGGTTATGTCCGCAGTACTACTTTATTGGCACCAAAAGATTCATTTCACTTGGTGTGCCAACTTGCAGTCTTTGGGGCCAGGTGACGTTCAGTGGGCAGAAACATTTGTGGAGCTCAGAGAATCGGATCCCAGGCCGGCCACACCTGGTGGAGATGATCGTGCCTGTGGCTTGTGCTTAATCAGCATCTGGTGGTGTGCCAGGTCCTCACTCCAGAACCTCACCGCCAGCTGGAAGGTGCTCAGCCCAGGAGGCTAAGAAATGTTTTTGCGTCCTAAGGCGAGTATTGGATCCAGTCCTAAGTCCAAATCCTGCACTCTGAGCCATCCTCGCCTCTTTTCCTGAAGAGCTGAGGAATAGAAGAGTTCCCAGAAGAGGGAGCAATTGTGGAGTCTGCTCCCAAGGCAGGAGTTTAGCTCTGGGTGTCTAGGTGAGTGTGTTAGAGACTCTTTTGACTGGCACCTTCACAAATAGCAAGCAAGCCTGGCATAGTGGCGGTAGACCTACTAATCTCAGCACTCGGGAGGCAGAGGCAGGTGGATCTCTGTGAGTCTGAGGCCAGCCTGGTCTACATAGTGAGTTCCAGGCCAGCTAGGGCTACATAGTGAGACTATGTCTCAAAACAAGTTGTGGACATGGTGGGCCATAGATGATAATTTATTTATAAATTATATACATGTATGAGCTTACTAGCATACTGTGCACATTGTGAAACATAAAAAATTTAAAAACGATGAAAACATTTTATTATATATTTTATATATTGTATATATGCAAAAGAGGAAATTAAGAAGGTAATGAAATTACCTTAAAATTACTTAAAATTTTCTCCAACAGGTGCCAAATATTTTTGCTTTAATTATTTTGTTATTGTGGCTAAACACACATACAAATGTAATTATGGAATTAGTTCTGACATATTTAGTTTGACATTTGTGATTCAACAATTCCAAGTTGATTTTACAGTAATATTTGATTTTAGTGGTTGCACACCTGAAAACACCCTAAAATACACAGGCTCAGGCTGAGGATATAGCTCAGTGGTAGAGTGCCTAGCATGCCAGAGGCCTTAGGTTCAATTCTTAGTACCACAAACAGACAGAAAACCAAAAACATCACCCTTGGCTGTAGGATGTAGCAGCGTATCTCTGTGATCTTAGTGCTGGGGAGCTGGTAGCAGGAAGACTGAGAATTTGAGGCAAGCCTGGGCTGCACAGCAAGTTCAAGGTCAGCCTGGGCTGTGTAGTAGAGACTTGTGTGGAAAACAATGAAAAATTCTAGCTATTATAAGGATGCATGATTAGCCAATTAGAGACCTCAAATGTGTCTCCCGACGTTCTCCTTTCTAGTCTTCCTAGAGGATAAACTAAAAAGTCAGAGTGGTAGAGTGATGCACAGACACGTACTTGTTGAAGAATACCCAGCAGTATGGAGGACTGGGTTAAGGTCCGAGCCGCGTCCTTTGGTCTTTCACCCTCTGTCTTTCTGTCCACTTTTGTTTGCATTTTCAATAGTTTTCTTTCTCTTTTCTTTCTAGTTTAGGCTATGTGGGTACTGTGCAGAAACAATTATGATTGTGTTTCAAAGTACTGAATTGTTAGGCTGTATTACAGGTTAAATGAGCATGCTTTCCAGTTTAAAAACATTTAGGATGGTAATGGGAGAGGAGCCCCACCAAGTGCGAGTTGTGCGAGCACAGGTTTCTTGTTCTTGTCTCTTCTGTGCTCACTTAGTCATGGTGCTCAGAGTTCTGCCCCATCTTTCAGGTGCCAGAACGTTATTCTGAAACTTGGTTAGTGATTGTTCCATTTTCACGTGGTAGTCAGCATTTCATGCCAGGGAAGTTGGGTTTTAATGTTTCAAACAATCAATTCAAAACTCACTACAAGTTCTATATTTGAAAAATTAAAAAATGTGAGAACATTTTGTCTCCACACCATTGCAGTTCACTTTCTATTGTTGTGATTAAACAGTCTGACTAGCCTATCCCCTGCCAGTCTTAGACCCAGGCAGGCTCCAGTTCCTTTGCCTCAGATCTCTGGAGTAGCTTCCTAACCCAGACTAGCTAAACACTAGCATAGATTTCTAAGTGCCCCCATCTCCCCTGGCTCCTGACCTGCCCAGCCAGGCCTCTGGTAAGTCAGATCCAGCCCATTGTGTCTCTGTTCCATTCCTCTTGCCCACCCTTGAGCTCCACCACACTCAGCAGGTCCCATCCCGGTTAAGTGCCTGCACCCAGACATCCCTCAGTGCAGATTCATCCACTGGAGTTGAGTCAACCCATCCAGAGATCCCAAGCAAGGCAGACTCTCCCCAACCCAGTAGCAGCCAGTCTCCAATATTTCTCAGTCTAGGGCTGGCCCACCACCCATTTCTCTCCTCCCGTCTGGGCCCTTGTCTAATTGAGTTGATGTGGGTCCTGTGCCACCAACCACTGAAAGGGAGACCTCCTCTGCTTGGCACTGTGTTCCTCGCCAAACAGCCCCCAGGAATATATACATACCGGGGTTTAGGCACTGTATGTGAATTTCTCATGGGGTTACTGGGGTATCACATTTCCCTCTGGATTCTGTAGCCCCTCAAGATTCATTCATCTCCACTGTTTTTTCTTCTATCTGGCCTCCCCCGCCTCCCCGGTCCCAGCTCCCCCATTATCCTCATCTTCCCCTAATAAGTCCAATGACTCCCATCTCCTACAGTCTCCCCTCTCCTGACTTCCCTCCCCCGCCCACCTTGGCTCCTTGCATGCCCCTCCCTCTCCTCCCAGCCAAATACTCCCAGCCTCCCCACCTGTCCCCTGGTAACATCTGCTCCCTAGTACCCCCTCTGTTGGGTTAGGTTTTCTTTACCTCCATGTAGCCTTTCCATCTTCCTGGCTCCTGGTGTTACATCAGTTATAGACTCACAGACAAGGGATTGGTACTACAGATATCTCCAAATATCTGCTTTTCACAAGGCATGTATTTCCTAGAACAGTGGTTACTGTTCTACATACTGTTGGAACAAGACCTCTACTTGATGAAAGGATGCCTCCTTTCCTTATTCTGTTAATATCTGTCAGGTTACTATCCAATAGACACTGGTTGGCAGTCATTTGTTATCCTGTCAAGAGTCACCAAATTTGGAGTATTTGAGAAAAAAAAAATTCATGTCATTCTTCTCTTTAAGAAGGCACTTTATTGGGGGCTGGAGAGATGGTTCAGTGGTTAAGAGCAATAGTTGCTTTTACAGAGGACCTCTGGTTCGGTTTCCAGCACCCATATGGTAGTTAACACCCATCTACTACTCCAGTTCCAGAGGATCCAATGCCCTCTTCTGGCCTCTGCAGGCATTGCCTGACACGGGTGCACTTACATTCCTGCAGGCTAAACATTCATACACATTAAAAAAAAACATTTAAAAAGTACTTTATTAGCATATATATTAATTACACAAAATAATGGGGTTCATTTTGACATTTTCACATGTGCAAATAATATGTTCATCACCTTCCCTTCTCTCCCCTTCCCCTGGTTCTCTTCCTCCTACCTAATAGTTCCCTTTCTGCTTTTCTGTCTTTTCTTAAAATCTAGCTTTTGCATATGAGGGAGAACACGGGAGTTTTGTCTTGGTGAGACTGGCTTATTTTGTTTATCATGCTCTCTAGTTCCAGCTTCCTTTATATGATATGACTTTGTTCCTTTTTAATGGTTGAATAATACTCTACAGTGTGTGTGTGTGTGTGTGTGTGTGTGTGTGTGTGTATCGCATTTATTTATCCATTCATCTGGATAGGTTAAGTCCATATCTTAGATATTGGGAATAATTTGGCAACTAACATGGATATGCAGGTATCTCTGTGATATGCTACTTTGATCTTTGGGGTATACACCCAGGACTTAGGTCTAGTTGGATTGAATGGCAGTTTTGCTTTTTCATTTTCTGTAGGAAGGTCCATACTCATTCCTTAGTGGCTGCACTAATCTACATTCTCCCTAGCAGCGTGTCAAGGCTTCTTGCGTCCTCACCAACTCTTGTTATTTTCTTCACATCATTCATCCTGACTGTAGTAAGACAGAATCTCAGTGTAGTTTTGATTTGCATTTCCCTGTTGGCTTAAGGATGTTGAATATTTTTCAGGTGTGATTACAACTTCTTCTTTTGAAAGGTATCTGATCATGTCATTTGTCTATTGATTAGATTGTTTGCTCTTCGGGTGTTTAGTGTTTTGAATTCTTTATCCTGGGTATTCATTCCCTACGGGATGGATAGGTGGCAGAGATTTTCTCTCACTCCACAGAATGCCCCTTCATTCTGTTAACTATGCAGTATGATACTGGCTACAGATTAACTGTGTATAGGCTTCGTTTTGCTGAAGCATGATCCTTCTATGCAGTTTCTTTATACCTTTCATCATGAAGAAATATCAAGTTTTGCCAACTGATTTTTATGCACCTGTTGAGATCATGTGATTTTTGCTATTGAATCTATTTTGTGCTTTATTTTATTGGCTGATTCCCATTTGTTGAACCATCCTTGCATTCCTAGAATGAAACCAACTTTAGCATGATACATCATCTTTTTAGTGTGTTGTTGAATTTAGTTTGCAAATGATTGGTTGAAAGTTTTTCACGAAGGATATCACTTTGTGGTTTTCTTTTGGCAGTTGTGTCCTGTTTGATTTAGATTTCAGGATGATAATGTCTTTATATGATAACATTAGACAAGCCCCTTCCCTTTCTCTCTTATGGAACAATGTGAGAAACACTGACATTAGTCCTTTTTAGAGCTAAGGTAGAATTCAGCAGTAGGTATTCCTGACCCTGAGCCTTTCTTTGCTGGGAGACTTTAAAAAATATCATATTTACTATTTTTATTTTAGTGTATGAGCATGTGTATATGTATGTGCGCCTGTGTCATGTAATGTCTGCAGAGGACAGGAGAGGGTTTCAGATCCCCTGGAACTGGAGTTAGGGACAGTTGTTAGCCTCCATGTGGGTGCTGGGAATCAAACCTGGCTCCTCTGTAAGAGTAGCCAGTGCTCTTAACCACTGAGCCATCTCTCCAGCCCCATTGTTGGGAGACTTCTTAATGAATCAGTCTCATTACTGTCTTTGTCCTGTTTAGGGTAAAAGGGTTATACTGAATTCCCCTTGCTTCTATTTCAGTAGGTCCTATGCATGTAGAAATGTATGTTTCTTCTAGATTTTCCAGTTTACTGGTATGTAACTTTAAACTACTCTAATGTTCTCTGTATTTTAGTGGTGTCTGTTGTAACATCCCCCTTTCATTTGTAATTCTGTTAACTGTGGTCTCTCTCATTCTTTGCTTGATTTGGCTAATGATTCGTCAGTCTTGTCAATGTTTTCAAAGAACCAGCTATTTGTTTTTCTTATTCCTTGAGTTTGTTCTTGCAGAAAGGAAAAGACAGAGACAGAGACACAAAGAGTGAGATAAGAGACAGAGAGTGAATTTTACTATTAAAAGAAGAGAAAGAGCAAGGACAAAACCAAAAAGAGAATAATAAAAAAGAAAAGTATAAATGAACTAACCAACAAGCTGTGAAAAACATCATAAAAACAACAGAAGTGTTACCTGTGCTGGGGCGGCTGTTTAGGGTTTCTGGGTCTTCTTGGACCACGAACCCTGGAGAGAGCGAAGACCTGGGGGTAGTTCACAGGCTCAGTTTTTGTGTGTGGCTCACCAGTCACTCAGTGGGAATGGTTTGGGACTGGAGTTGGTTGGAAGAGATTTGTTCCCTGCTTGTGAGTACAGTGTAGCATGGAACCTACGTTCTCCGGCTTTACTCTAGACAGCTTTGCTCCACATTCCCATGGACCAGGCTGACACGAGGCTCCACTGCTCTGCTGGATCTCCTGGGGCCTCTGTGAAGCCTCCATGGAGGACATGGTGATAAACTGTACTGTTCAGGAGGCACCGCAGGCCTTATTCTTTCCCAGGCGGCTGACTGTGGTTTTCTGAAGCCCCGCCCCAGTCTTCATACCTTCTTTATGCCACTGTTAGCGCCCCAGTGGGAAAGAGATTCCCATCCCAGGCCGGGCTTCTGACCCAAATCCCATGGAATGTATAGTTTTTCAACAGACTTGCACCAGTTACGTTCTCTGCTTGGGGCCACACTGGGCTACTAAATAGATGCTGACCAGGAACACATGGCGATATTTGCTGAGAGTTCCCAGGAAAAGGAAAATGTGGGGCCTGTCTTAGTTTCATTCCTGCTGCTGTGATAAAATATGCTGACGAAAGGCCACTTAGGGGAGAAAGGGTTTATTTTAGCTCACAGTTCCAGGTTAAGTCCATCACGCGGGGAAGACAAGGCTGCTGGTCACATCCACAGTAGAGAGCTCTCTGTGCTCAGCTCACCTTCTCACAGGCCAACTTGACCTAGACAGTTCCTCATTAAGACTACCTTCCAGCTTATTCTGGATTGTGTCGAGATGACAATTAAAGATAACCATCACAGGGGCTTAACATTTCCAAACCAGCAGCCTCAAGATGGCTCTCAGTCATGGCTCCCTGCGTTCACATGGAGAACCTCAAGAGCTGGCACTATGCATTTTCTAAATCAGCAACTGTCAGACTTGCTTTTCTGCGTGTGTTTCTGAGCCAGCTTTTCCAGACTGCCTTTTCTTTGTTCCATTCTCTACCCCTTCCCTCTGCCACGCAGTCAGGCTACTTGGTGTCTGTGCTTAATCACTCTTTCTCACCCTCTGTTAAAATAACTAGTCTCTGAGTTTCCCTAAGTCTCTGTCCAATATTAACTTCAGTTTGTTCCCTTAGTCACAAGCCTTCCTGAGAAGCTGTTTTCTGCCTGTTTTGATTCAGAGCTGTTGAGGACATTGGAAGGTGCTCTTCTGCTCTGCTGTCTTGCCTCCTCTTTGAAAGTCCCTCTAAGTGCTTTACCATGAGATAACTAGCAAGCTTTGCTACTCAGAATTTCACAGTCACTTCTCCTTTCAACTCAGGGTTGTGTCTCTTCTGTTACTTAAGGGAAGAGGATCCATATGTCATTTAGCTATGTGTGTGTCATGGTCACATGATAGCTTGGTGGCCTGCCTTCTTTCTTAGATACTCAGGATTATTAATAAAAGTGATCATCAGACTTGGGACTAGGCGAAGACCTCTGCATCAATATGTATATTAGATACTACTGAAACTGAGCACTTTTTTTCATTTTAATAACCATCAATAGCAGCTTGAATATTTCCTTCTTGTGCTGTACTTGCTTGCCTGGCTTACCCACTGTTGGAGAGAACTGTCCTAGTTATGGGTAGAGCAGACTGACGAGAAGTGAGGCATCATAGAGATCCTCATTGGTCCCCAGGTTTCCTGGGAAGGGCCACCAATATTCTCCCCTGTTGGCATTTTTAGTGATTGCCCGTATGTTAGACGTATTGTGGTGGAGGCCCAGAAAAAAAAAATCACCTTTTCTGATGTCATTCTGGGACAGGTCACTGCCTACAGGCTCTCACTCCTAGATAGAGGAGGAAGTGGCTTTTCAAGTTCACCCTAGAATGTGTGTGTGTCTAGTCAGGGTGTACTGCAGAAAGACTATTCTGTTTGGTGTAATGCCAGGTTTGATATTCTCTTCTACAAAGGAGTGAACCAAAGGTACTTTCCACTCTTAACATTGAGGGCATGGGAAGGTAGACTCATCTCTGTTATGAATGGAGCATGTTTGGGCAAGACAAAGCTGAGCTCCAGAGGTTGGGCACTTAAACTCAGTGCTGACAGTGGTCCATGCAGATTTGTCTTTCAGAGAAGTGAGAGGCGATGGAAAGAGGTGGGGAAGAGCTGAAAGATTATGATGAATTTGTTGGTTCTGAGTTCTGAGTGCTTCTAGACTGGAATCTGCTCAAGATGGGAAATACAGTCATTAAGTAAAATAGTTCTTTCCTTTGAACTTTCTAAAAATAAATATTTGAGACCAGCCAGCATTTAGAAATTCATGCCAAAAGGATTTTGCAAAAAATAGTTACAAAAATGAGTGAAGGTCATTTCTTAAAATAAAAATCTGGTTATGTGGTAGTGGTTTATTTTGGTAGTCCCTGTATGATAACAATGCTGATATTTTAATGGTGGCTTGTATTGACAGGCAGGGTATTTTATAAGTTTTGTTTGTTGTGTGAAAATTATTTATTATAGTTTCTCTGGACTCCAGATTCCTTTGATAAGGTCTCATATTCTCCTTATGGCTCAGATTTTCAGTTTTTGCTGTCAGAGTTCTGTGATTCAGAGATCCCTTCTCTGTTCCCAGCTTCAGTGAAAAGCCTGTGGTAGTACTCCTGCTGAGAAAGTGGTGAGTGGAGGGAGGGAAGAATGAAGACGAACTAGAGGAATTAGAGGCTTTGTAATGTCCAGTCTTGGTTGTCAGCTTTGTACACTTGGGAAGAGGGAACCTTATTTGAGGAATTTCCTCCATCAGATTGGCCTGTGGATGTGTTTGTGGAGCAATTTCTTGATTGCTGATTGATGTGGGAGGGCCAGCTCACTATGGGTGGTGCCAACCCTGGGCAGGTGGGCCTGGGCTGTATCAGAAAGATAGCTGAATGTGAGCCTGGGAGCAAGCTAATAAGCAGTGTTCCTCCATGGTTTCTACTCCAGGTTCCTGCTTGACTTCCCTTGATGATGGACCGTAACCTGTAAGCTGAGATGAACCCCTCTTCCACAAGTTGCTTTTGGTCTTGGTGTTATCACTGCAATGGAAATCAAGCTAGACTAGGCTGTAAAGAAGTTAAGCTAATAGTTAATGGCGAAGAATGAGGAAATAGATTGTGTTTTGCTGTAAAGCAGATGCAAACAGAGTATGTCAGACCCTGTGCTTTGGTTTTGAATCGTTTGGATTTCCCTTACCTATAGAATCTGGGGATGTTACTATTAAGATATCTGTCAAAAGCAATAATAAAATGAAAGACTGTTGAAAATGTAATATAGATTTTGGGTTCGCTTGGCATAAACATTACAATTATTAGGGACAAAATGCATGTGTTTATCAAATGTGATCTTGAATTTGTACCTGGACAGCTTAGCACATCTTTTATCAATTCATGCCTCATATTGTTATTTATATAAAGGGCTTGTGTTTGACTGGATGACATTGATAGAGAAATGTTCACACATAACTGTGGTCAAATGTGAGAGTACTTGCTATTTGCTATAAATCACAATAGAGTTTCAGTTGCGTTTGTGTGACTCAGACTAATAGCCATAAACAGGAAACTCAGCCACACTGAGGCTCTGTTTATAGTACCATTGTGAAAGAGAATCATTTGTTAACTTCAGTGGGTCTTTCCTTTCATTGATATAAAAACTTTGAGTGAGGGCTGGGAAATCTAAGACATTTACTGTGTCCATTGATATATTTGTAACAATTATTAATGATAAACAGTTATTTTGAGAATTCAGACAAATAACTACAGTTATAAATTGAAGGATGACTAATATCTTTCTTGTTTTTTCTATTTTTTGAACAAAATGGTCCTAATATTTGTTCTATGTTTGTGAACATTAGCCAAGTTTCAGAAGTACAATGAAAGCTTATATATAAACCTACATAGGGAGGAGACATTAGGTGTTTTTTGTTGGCGAACCAACTTTACTTACTGGTGAAGAAACAATTCCACATTCCAAACCAATAGCCATTTTCAACTCGTTGCTGTGCAAATCAGGTTCCCAGAGCTCATGCACCTTTTGGGTTGCTGGAGAGCAGCTGGAAATACAATTGTCCAATCCTTGAATGAATGGAGTTTTATTCTTTGAATTACTGTTGTCACTGAGAGTCTGGATCAGCTAATGTGAGAGAAATAAACCATCACAGGAAAAGGAGAGGCCAAGGATGTCATTCTCGCCTGATGCTTGTATGATGGTGGTACTTAAACCTTTTCAGAGGACACCTCAGTGTGCTATGTGTATTTAGTGAACATAGGAAAACTAGATGATTTCTTTGAATCTTTTTCCAGATTTTGAAGCATGAGTCTTTTCTTATTGAAACATAATTCAAATTCCACAAAATACATCTATTGCAAGTATAAGCTCAGTGTTATTTTTTAATAAATGTATAGATTGAGGGGCAGCTGTCATTTGGCTCTAGTTTAGGAACATGTTCTGCAGCCCTCAGGGTTGGCCTGTGTTTGTCGCCCTCCCTCACCACAGCACAGCTCTTACTGCCTTGAGGCAGTCATTGGTCTATTCTTGCCTGTATAGATTTGCCTTCTTTAGATATTTCATGTAAGTGGAGTCATGTGTTATTTAACTTTTTTTTTTTTTTTTTTTTTTTTTCAGAGACAGAGTCTCACTATGTAGACTTGCCTAGCCTGGTACTCACTCTGTAGCCATGGTTGGCCCTGAATAACCAGAGATCTGCCTGCCTGTCTCCAGGGTGCTGAGATTAAAGGTGTGTGCCACCACGCTTGGCTAGTGTATAGTATTTTATGTCTGGATTCTTTTACCTGCATAGTTTTTCAGGTAATTCATGTTGTTACATGGTTAGTAGTTAGTTTCACCTTATTACTGAGTAGTAGTCTGTTGCCAAGATAGTATTATTTTTCTTTACCCATTTACCAATTAAAGGAGGTTTGCATTGCTTCTAGTTTGGGCTGTTATGAATAATGCTGCCTTGAACATTCGTAAGTCTTAGTGTGGACAGACGTATGCTTTTGTTTTCTTTGGAAGATCTGTGGAATAGAATTTCTAGGCCATGTAGTAAGTTTAAGTTTCAAAGAAACTATCCAGGGGCTGGAGAGATGTCCCAGTGGTTAAGAGTACACACTGTTCTTGTGGAGTTCAATTCCTCTGTTGCATGGCTCACAATTACCCATAACTCCTGCTCTAGAGGAAGCTGATAGTCTCTACTCACCCCGACTTACACACACACACACACACACACACACAACTATCAGAAAAGGAACTTTCCATTATTAAAAAGGGATATTGAAATCATGTATGTCTCTACCTTTAGTTATTTGACACAGATATGTTTATATCTTCTTGACAGGTTGACCCTATTATCAAGGTATTAATGCTCGTCTGTCTCTCTGTAACAGTTGGGGTTGAAGTCTGCTTTTTGTATCAGTGGAGTCACCCTAGCTCTCTTGTTACCATGTGAATAGAATATAATTTTCCGTTCTTTCATTTTCAGCCTAAAAACAATCTCACACAAATATTTGAATGTTTTCTTTTTAAATCTATTTATTTGGCCAATCTCTGCCTTTGATCTGCTGATTTTAAGTGTGTGTGTGTGTGTGTGTGTGTGTGCACGTGCACATCTTGTGGAAGTCAGAGAACAACTTGTAGGAGTTTGTTCTCTCCTACCATGGGTGTTCTGTGGATTGAACTCAGATCATCAGGCTTGGTGGCAAGTGCCTTTTCCTCTGAGCCATCTCTTCAGCACCTATTATTGGTGATTAAAAATTGATTACTAGTAAAGAAGGATTTCTACCATTTTGGTGTTTGTTTTTATATTTTTGACTCTTGTGTTATCACCCAAGTTTGTCTCTGTTGACCTTTGTGGCATACCATCTGATTCTCTGCTCACGTCTTTTTTGACATAATGCTAGCTGTATTCTTAATGATCATTCTGATAATTAAAATTGTCATTATAAATTTGTAATAATTCAGTTCATATTGATACCAACTTATTCTCAATAGCATCAAAATTCTGCTCCTACACAGTTCTTTGGCCCAGGTTGACCTTGATCTAGAAGTTCTTCTGATGCTGGGGTTGTGGGAGTATGTCAGCATACCTGAATGTTCTTGCTGTTTATGTTCATTATTTTGAATTTATAATCATCTTTTGCATTTGTATTTTAAGTCATATACGAAGGAAATGGGATTTACAACCCCCAAATATGATAATACTGTTTTTCTTTTACTTTTTCAGTGGTAGGGATCAAATTTAGGGCATTGTGTGGCCTGAGCCTGTCCCCCTTCCTAATTAATTAAGTAATTAATTTTTTAACCCTCTGAGTCTTAGTGCCATCCCTATGTCCATGGCTCTGGAGTCATCTACTGTGATGTTGACAACCTACGCATGGCCGTCCCTCCAAGAAAGAAAAAAAATTTCCTTTCCTTTTAAAAAATTTCCCTTGTGTGTGTGCCGAGTGCATGTGTGGATGACAGAGGACAGCCTGGTGCTGCTCCTCACTGTTAGAGCCACGAGCACCAAGCTAGCTACCCTGAAAGCTTCTGGTGATTGTCCTGTTTCTTCCTCCTCTCTCCAGGTAGGGTGCACTGGAATTACAGACACTTGAGGTACTGTCTGTCTTTTATGTGGCTTCTGGGAACCCAGACTCAGGTCGTCAGGCTTGCTTAGCACATGCTTTTACCCACTGAATCATCTCCCCGGCCCCACACTCCTCCCTTTTCATTTTAAATTTTGAAACAGGGATCTCACTAAGTTGTCCAGGCTGGCTTTGAGTCTGTGACCCTCCTGCCTTAGTCTCACGAGTAGCTCACAGGCCTGCACCAAGAGGTCCAACTTTGGCTTTTTCTATTCACTTCCTTCCTCAGCTGTCCGTGCTTTGGCTTTGAGTTGCAGTCTGGTGTCCCTTTGCTTCAGCTGGAAGGACGCTTTTTAGCATGTCTTGCACTAGTGATGGGTTCCTTCAGCTTTTGTTTACTTGAGAATATCTCAGTTTCTCCTTTGGTTTTGCTTATTGGGCATAGAATTCTTGATTGACAGATTTTTTTCCCCTTGACACAAGTATATCATCTTCCTTCTTTCCCCGTGGCTTCTGATTAGATAAAGGCTTTCAGTCAAATTGAGGATCCCCCGTCTGTGGTGAAGCCTCTCTCTCTTGCTGTTTTCAGTATCTGTCTTTCGACATTTTGGTAAAGGTGTGTTGGAGGGTATCTCTTTGGATTTATCTCATTTTAACTTTATGGAGTTTCTCACATAGATTTATGCCTTTTTATCTCTTTGGGAATAGTCTTTCTGCCCTTCCTCTCCATCTTTTCCTTCAGAGACTTCTGTAATATGTTGTTGAGCTGGAGAGATGGCTCAGTGGTTAAAAGCACTGACTGCTCTTGCAAAAGATCTGGGTTCAATTCCCAGCACGACATGGCAGCTTAACAACCATACCTAACTGCAGTTTTAGGGGATCTGATGCCCTCCCCAGGCGTTGCATGACCTGGGTGCACCTACCCACATGCTAGCAATACACTCATACACATAAAATAAAAAGAACAAAAATTTATATATATGCTGGTAATAGCCCTCTGGTTTTTGTAGGCTTTTTCTTTTTATTTTTTCATTATTTTTTCTTTCTGTTCTTTAGGATGGATCATTTCAATTGGTGTATGGCGATTCCAAATTTGCATGTGGTGTCTGTGCGTGTGTGTGTGTGTGTGTGTGTGTGTACACGCATGTGTTTCTGTAGGTTTATGAGCAGATATGAGAGTTCTGAAATGGCTGGCTTTGCTGGTTTTGTCAGCTTGCTAGTTCAGTGAAGGGACAAACCCTGGGAGCCCCTACCTCATCACTTTTGGTGATGTCCCATGTTTTTGAACACTTTATTACTTTCTGGTATCACAAGATGCTTCAGGGTAATTTTTATTTTTCTCTGCCTAGTCCTGTAGTTACTGAATTCTTTAGGGAGTTCTGGTTTTATTGAGTCTGGTACTTGGAAACCAGGATCTGGTGCTTGGTGTGCTTATTGTTACTGGTATGGCCTGGTGTGGCCTTGCTCCCAGGCCCTTACAGTGGACAGAGCTGGAAGCACACACATATACATATACACACACACGCACACACACACGTACACACACGTACATGCATGCATGTACTAGCTCCTCTCTGTGCATACACAGCTGCATTAGAAATGCTGTTGATTTTTCCTGTGACCTTGGTATAGTTTTTTTGTAGACTCCGGTATTTCCCACACATGATTAAATATACTTTGCTTCTTTCCAGTCTTCATGCTTCTAACTCATTCATTCATTCATTCAAACACTTACTAAATGCTATTCTACATGCTAAAGATGCAAAGAGGATTCACATAGACTCCTGTTTGTAGATGGTTAGCACTTTAAAACTTAGTGTTCTTAAAAGAACAGGATATCTCCTTTGATAGAAAATAGTATTATCTTCTAATACTAATAACACTATACTTAGGAGTGAAGAACTCTGATTGCAATAATTGAGACCCGAAATATATTCTTACTTTACCAGCTCTCTGACTTTGGAAAAATATGTACTCTCATTTTCTCCACATGTAAAACAGTATTAACAAAAGATGTCAGGTTTAGTGTGTGCATATGTATGTGTCTGTGAGAGAGAAAGAATCAGAGACAGAGAGATCAGAGGAGATGTCTATCATTCTACCTTACTCTAGAGATAGGCTCTATCACTGAATCTGAAGCTCAGCTGACAACCAGTAAGTCCCGGAAATCCACCTGTCTCTACTTCTGTCAGTGCTGGGGTTTCAGGCATAATAATCATGCCTGACTTTGTACATGGGTTCTGGGAATTTGAACTCGAGTCCTCATGATTGAGTTGCAAGTACTCTTACCTGCTGAACCATTGCCCCAGTCCTAAGTTTATTTTTTATAATATAGATGATACTCATAAATGTTGAGGTTTTTCATAAAGTGAAGTTGATTTTTAAATATGACTTTGGAATCAGTAAGCTACTAAAATTATTAAAAAATTTTAGGTGAAAATCTTGGAATGATGAAATACACTATATTATGTACTGGATATATTTGGCCTGCTAAATCATTCACAGCAATAAACACTTCCATAGCCTCCTATAATGGAACAATGTAAAATTGCTTTGGAACATGTTAATGGCTAGTTTAGATATTATTTGTTTATGTATGAATATATCTTGCATAAGCTAAAGTAACACTTTCGAAGTGGTAGGTTAAAGTTTTAAGGCCAGTTTAGGTGGCAATAATATATTCTCCCAGATCATAAATTTGTTTCTATCTGTCATTTAGGTGTCTCTGGGTCCACTGGCCTGGTGAGGGGATGATTTATTAAATGGTACCTTAGTGTTCTAAACCAGGATTTGTTTAGTGTTGGGACCTCCCTGAGGTTGTGCTATGGCTCATGTAGAACTCCTGACCTGGGGGGTTCAAATCCACTTGGGCTCTGCTATAACTGCTCAGAGACAGGGAGCCTTTTCCTGCTTTGCAAGAAAGAGCTTCCAGGCTACTGAGTAGATTCCTCTTGCCAACAGGGTGGAAACTGCCCCAGGAAGAGCTAGTTCCTTGAGTCCCATGTGTCTATCAAGTTTTTCAGTGTTACAAACACTGCATTCCCTCAGTGGTTTCCACATGGTCAGAAACGACATGTGGAATCAATAAATGAGTATTTGCTGGGGAGAAATATGGGTTTGAAGTGATGATGCCTGTCTTAACTGTGAGAAGTTAACAAGGAGTTTCTCCATCACATTGATGCTGTGGCCTATTCTGCACATACTGCACAGGAAGGGTGACAAATAAGGGGCAGAATGGAAAAAGAGGAAGACGCCTGATAATCCTCGAGGGCCCTGCTCCCCGGCTTATGGCAAGATAGTAATTTAACATGCACTTATGTAGCACTAACTGAGGCTAGGCACAGTCCAAAGTACCTTATATACGTTGGCTTTTAATTTTTTAACTTTATTATTTGTGTGTGTGTGTGTGCGCACACACATACACATGCACTTCTGTATGCCACATGCACCTGTGGAAGCTAGAGGACAACTTTGTGGAATCAATTCTCTCCCACTTTTATGTGGGTTCCAGATATCAAAGTCAGGCTGCCCATGTGTTGGCTTCTTGATCGTCACAGCAGCTTATGAGTTTATGAAGGGTTGCTTTGAGCAAGCTCATTTTACAGAGGATTCTGAAGCACAGAGAAGTTAAGTGGTGTGTCTGGAACCACACAACTAGTGTGTGGAAAAACAGGATTCAATCCCAGGTACCAAGGGTGAAGTGCTTGTGCTTCCCCGCCGTGCTTGGCTTCTGTGTGACCACCGCACAGCTGACTCCTCCGTCCTCAGAGTTCCAGCTGAGCTTTGCACCGCTCTTGGATTCTTGGATCTGCTCATCACCTTGGAGCCTTTTATTTTCAAATCTTCTTCCTTATTAGCTCATGAGCTCCCTGAGGGTGGAGCCGCCTCTTCCTGCTCCTGACCTCCTCTCTTGCGGCAGCTTGTTTTAGATGAAGTGTTCAAAGGGCAATGCCAGCATAGTTTTCCTGCCAGAGCAACACCCTGATGGAAGTGTTGGACAGGAAAATACCTGAATTCCAGCAAGTTGTGTTTTGGTAGACAGGTGTTTTGTGAATGTTTCCCTGGGGAATCGAGAACAAATGTCAACTCACCCCAGAGAGGGCACCAGTAAGAGACCAAAGTAAAATTTCCACCCAAGTTTGGCTTGCTGGACCAACGAGTTTATTGGGTTTACTTACAGAGTATGAGTAACCCCCAAAGCAGACACACCACTTGCAAGTCTCACCCTGGCGTGACTGATCCCTTCTCCGTAGCTGCACAGAGGGACTCGTCTCTTCAGTAACCTTCCTACCTGTATATACCTTATTCTGCTTCAAGTGTAGCTTGGTCAGAATTGCATGTGGCTGAGAGAGGTAGAAAACCGAGTGGCTGGGATCTCACAACCTTCTATGAGGGAACGCCGATAGGCCTGGTACTAGTCACAGCTGCTCTGATGAAGATGGCAATAGCTGTTATGCCCAGAGGACAGCAGTCTCTAGCAGGGGTGGCCCTGATATGTAGAATTTCAAAGGAGAGGTGCCTGATAGCTGCGGGTAAGACTGTGTTTCAGGAAGCTGGTGAAGATGAGGCAGATTTCCCTGACATGTCTTAGAGGGTGACAGCCCCGTGGGTACTTGATTTGGGCTTCCAGCCTCCAGAACTGTGAGAAAACTCATAGCTACTGTTCTAAACCACCCAATGTGGGCTTTCTGTGGCTGTCATCCGAATACAGTAAAATGAATACAGTAACTTTAACTTCAAATCAGTTGCCCATGGTGTTGATTGGCCAGGGTCTGAGTGTTCTGCATTTATGGGAGAGCAGAAGATGAGGATCCCGGCATGAGGCCCTAGGAGTAGAACAAAAGATGTTATTATTTTTTGAGATTTTTACAATTTGATTACCTAAGATGAAACTCAGAATAGGAGAAGCTCTTGGCTGAACAAGTCCTGAAGGACCACTCAGTTTAGGAGTCATCCTCACATAAGGAATACATCAGGCTGGCCTAAAGTGAGGGTTCTGTTTGCACATGTTCCCTGGAGTGTGGTCTGAAAACTTCTGGTCCCACGGGTGTGTGGTGCTATAACAGTGTTGATCCATGGGATGTCTGGCCCATGTGACTGATCTTTTGATGGTGTCTGGAAGCCCACAGCCCTGGACTTTGTGTGTTCCCTTGCTCTACAAAATCAGGAGAATCACCACAGTTGCCTGTAATATTCACTGCTGCTCTATTCACACTAGCCAAATATGGAACTAAACTAAGGTTCTGTTGATACACGAGTGGTGAGGAAGTTGTGATATGTGCACACCTGCATGCATGTATGTACACACGCAGACACATACTGCAGTGCTGTTCAGTCTTAACAAGGAAGAAACTCCTACCATATGTCCTGACATGAATGAACGAGGATGGCATCATGATAAATAAAGGAAGCTAGGCTCAGAAGGCCAGCCCTGCATCATCTTTACAGTAAAATCTGAAAAATCAACCATAGAAACAGAAAGCAGTGCGTGGTTTTTAGGGATGAGGAAGTGAGGAAGTGGGGAGACGGTGGTCAGAGGACACAAGGTGGCAGTTAACGCTGGATAAACGTTTAGAGACCACCGGAGTACTGTGGGACTGTAGTTAGTCTTACTGCATTGTACGCTGGGAATTTGTAAAGAGGGATCTCAGGTGCTTTTGCCCCCCCGTCTGTCAGCCACACAGAGACAGCTGTGTGAGGAGATGGATTTGTTAATTTGCTTGACTCTGTTTACCATGTGTATCAATTATATAGGTATATATGTGTTTATCAATATAACATGTTATATTCCTGAAATATATATAATAAAATAGAAAAAGGCTGGGCGTCCCAAGATCAAGGTTCTGGCAGCTGAGTTCCTCTCAGGCCTCTTTCCTTGGCAGCAGGTGGCTGTCTTCTTCCTGGGCTTTCACATACCCCTCCAGATGAGTCTCAATCCTAATCTTCTCTGGTCGTGTTGGATTTGGGCATATCCATATAGACTCATTTGACCTTAATTATCTCTTTAAAGTCTCTCCCTCCAAATACAGTCACATTCCAAGCTACTGGAGATTAGGTCTTCAGCAGGTGGAGTTTTGGAGACACAATTTAGCTTGTAAGTGTCTTGGGTGAGGTTACCCCTGCCTCCTTTTTTCCCCAGATTGACTCCTTAGCTTTCTCTCCTCCTCTCTTCTTCCATTTTAGTTCATATGAAGGCCCATAAAACCCTTTTGGGGGGCATCTTTGCCTGTGAGGTAATCCCCCTGCCAGCTGACCTTTGCATGGTGATCCTCTATGGGTGAGGGGAATGGAACCCCAGGAAGCCAGCATCTCCCTTTCTCTTTTGCCCCTTGCCCAGATGGTCAAAGGAAGTGAATGGTCTTGATGGTTGCTTTCCTTGCCCTAGGAGACCACTTAATACATGAAGGACAGACTGTGGTGAAATGTCTTTTGAACTGTGCTATTTGGAGACATACATGTATATACACTTGTGTGTACTATTCTCTTACTTCTGTATGTAAAATGTTTATTGTCATCTGCTGTATGCCAGTCATAGGGGAGATATATACACATACATATCAGGCAAGACACCAGAACAAGGCAGAAAATTCCCTGAACTAACATTCTATGGGAAGACAGTAACCAGTGAGTAAATGGAATCATCAAAGATCAGCACTGTACCCTGGGAGATTAAATAGGAGTCCATTATAAATATTCATGGAAGAAACCTGAGGCGTGAGGAAGCCAGCCCCATGCGGTTAGGAAAGTGGGGTATGAATATTATGTATGAATATATCTTGCATAAGCTAAAGTAACACTTTCGAAGTGGTAGGTTAAAGTTTTAAGGCCAGTTTAGGTGGCAATAATATATTCTCCCAGATCATAAATTTGTTTCTATCTGTCTCTGGGTCCACTGCTGGTGAGGGGATGATTTATTAAATGGTACCTTAGTGTTCTAAACCAGGGAGATTAAATAGGAGTCCATTATAAATATTCATGGAAGAAACCTGAGGCATGAGGAAGCCAGCCCCATGCGGTTAGGAAATTGGGTTCTGAGAAGAGGCACAACTGAGGCCCTTGAGGTAGGAACATGTTCAGTGTGTTCTAGCAACTCAGGAAGCCTCATAGCCCCTAGATACTAAGAATTTTGAACATTTTCCTCAAGTGAGACTTGTGTGACCTTTCCAGGATTTCCTAACATTTCTTCTTGGTTTTGTGTGGATTTATAGCCTTTCTTGTCCTTGAAAGAATTGAGATGCTTGATAAAACTAAAGCTGGTTGAACGGAAGACTAGAGGGATTTAGGACAGTGGGATCATAAATCAGAAAAGAGTTTAATTATAAGACTAAAATAATAATGGGACTGAGGGGAAGAACCTGGTGTGAGGAAATGAGTCAGGGCAGGGTCTGTCTCTGGCCTTGAGGACAGTGTCTGGCTCTTAGGCCAGAGATGTTTGAATGAACAGAATAGCTACCAGGCCTCATCCATTTTCAGTTTTCATCAGTCCAGGCTTTGGAATCAGGCTGTAATGAGGAAGGCCCGGGGACATTGAGTAGGAAGGCCTAGAAACCTCTCTCTTTTTTGAGATACAGGGTCTCCTTGTAGCTTCAGCTGACCTGAAGCTCACTTTGTAGACCAGGTTGGCCTCAATCTCAGAGACATTCGTGCCTCTGCCTCCTGAACACTGGGATTACAGACCTGTGCCATCATACCTGGCCCAGAAACCTCTTTTTAAATGGAAGGAAGTTGTACTGTAGAAGCATGTTGTGGCCAATACTACAGTGTTTTTCTTTTCTTTCTGATTTGGCTTTAGTAAGCAAGGAAAGTCAATGTCTGAGAAGTCTTGGGAGCTGAGAAGAGCTGGATTGAATGTGAGAGGCACTTCCTGACCAGAGCAGGCCAGTGGAGAAGTGAGGCATGGAGGGTGAGCTCTAGGAAGGCCCAAGATGTGGAACAGGCAGGTCTCCATCACAGCAGAGAAAGAGAGTCCAGAGCAGTTAGACTATGTGTTCTAATAGATGACCAGAGTGATATAGGAATCAATCTGTAATGTGCTGTCTGTATCAAGGTTCAAAACCACCACTAAACCACCAAGTGACTTATAACTAAATAGTGTATATCACTTTTGCTTATTAACTAGAGTGATAAATATTAATGTGTGCCTTGTGCCAGATCCACAATTCTAGGTTAATGGTAGTGAGCCATGCCTCTGAATTCCCTAACTTTGGACAGTTACAGTCCAGTCACGACCATCACGGGTAAGAAATCCCAACCCAACCTAAGGAACTTTTCACTGCTAGAAGAATCTGATCTTACAGGGATGATACTCTTGGTGGGCCCAGTGGATGAACCCATGCTGAAGGGCATTTCAGATACAAATCAGACTCTATAGACACATATATATAAAATTAGTATAGGAGCAGTAGAGGGAAATGCAGATAGGGAAGGGATCTAAATAACCATCAAACTATATTGTATGAAAATTGCAAAAACTTAATAAAAAATAATAAAATTTTTTCTAGAAATCCAAATAGCAAGACCTGCTGAGAAGGAAGAGTAGTTGAATAGAGGGGTAGACACAGGTAACTGGGGGCAGCAGGCCTACTTCTGTAGATGGAGTTGTTAAGGAAGATCTTAATAAAAAGAGACTAGTTTGGGCTCATGAGTTCCTGGGAGAAAGAATAGAAGTACAAAGGCCCTGAGTCAGCAGTGGCTTCTGAGCAATTGAAGGAACAGCAAATGAGTCAGTATTGGAGGAAGGAGGTAGAGGAGGTACAATTGCTCATGTAAAGTTTTTGAGCAGGTCACAGAGATGGGATTCAGGTGCATGGCAGATCCCCCATTTGGAGCAAGGATGGTTTCTTCATAGCTACAGAAGGCAGGTGTCATGGCTCAGTATAGACACAAGGAAATTGTGGATTAGGAGACTATGAACAAGGTAAGCAAATCCATAAAGTGAGAAGGAAGGAAGGCACAGAAGAGCCAGGCGAAGCCCAGCCTGGGAGCCAGGCCTGGGCAGGTGTTCCATCATCCTGTCCTCCAGTGCCCATCTTGACTCATCCCTCACTCAGTTCCTCTCTTGCCTCTGCCACTTGGACAGACAGATGGCTCCATCTCGTGGTACCTCTGACTCCCTCATGATTGTCTCAACCTCCTGGATTTACCATCGGGGTGAAGAATCCACACATGCCAAGTCAAGGTGTCAGAGCCAGGAAGGTAGATGTCCCCCTTCAGCTCCACTCAGCTCTGTGACCACTGATTTCACTACCATGCACCTGTGTGTGTCAGTCACTTCTGCTACAGTTCCAAGAAAAATCATTGTGTGCCCTTAAAGAATTCTGACCCTCGCTCCTACCAGAGATGTGGATTCTGCAAGGCCAGGGCAAGGCCTATCACTCTGTGTTTATTAAATTGAATTTTTGTGATTTTCATACAATATAATTTGATGGTGTTTAGATCTCCTCCCCTACCTCTCGTTATTGGCCTCACTCAATTTAATGTCCACCACCCTCCTCCATTCTCTGTAGGGCACAGGGAAAGTACATGGAGGCTGTAGGAGAGTAAAGAAAACCTCCCAGTGCCTGGGAGTGGGGACGCTCAGAGGTCAGGGCCTGGGGGTCCAGGACTACACGTGGGCTCAAAACCTTATATGGCCATCAAAGGAGGCGGGAAACCCATTCTTGAAAGTCAGCCCTTCCAAGACTAGAAACTGCAAATCACAGAAACCTCCCTGTCTCCATCACTAAGTCCAAAACAGAGGCAAAGCCACTGCCCTGCACAACTTAGAACCTTGGGGGAGAGGATTGTGGGAGATGCAGCCATTCAGAGAAGGCTGAAACTGTGGCCTCCATCCTCCAGTCTGCTTTCCCATTAGTCCACCATCAAAGGAATGTGGAACCGTGGCTCAGGGTTAGGGACACAGCTCCATCTCACAGGAGGCGGCCACAACGCTGACTCATGGAAGGAGATGTCATTTCTAGCTCACAGGAGGGGACCACAGCTCTAAATTCATAAGAAAGAAACACAACTCCAGCTTATAGGAAGGGACCAAAATTTTGGCTTGTGGGAGGAGACCACAGGTCCAACTCACAGGTGGGGACCACAACTCTCGCTCACAGGAGAGGAATCATTTATCTTTCTTAAAAATGTTTTGAACATTTCGGATGAACTTTGAGTCCCTTGTTTTCTCTCTTACTCAAATCTCTATACCCAGGAGTCTGGCAGGGTAGGGATGTGAAGTCCCAGCCTCTGGTGCTGTGAAACGTATGAGAGCCACAGTGTGGGGTACTCTGTGTGCTGTGTAATCACCATTCACCCCACTATGCAAGCATTCAGGAAGTGTACAAAGTGCTTGTCCTGATCACTGTAACCACACCTGCATGCTTAGGTGCCTCTCAAAGGGAACAGGATCTTTGAGGAGGGGCAGCCTCGGGTTGGGATTGGCACATTGCAGAACATTCTCCACTTTGCGGCCTCCACTTGCTTAGGTTTGAGCATTGGAGATGCTGCCACCTCCTGACTCTTAGAGAGTGACGGCTGGGCGTGAATTTCTTGGCAGCTCAGATGCATGCGTGGTACGTGATGGGGCTGTTGATGGATGGCTGTCGTTGGATGTTCCTCTTGCCAGGATTTCTGTGCCTAATAAGAAGGCAAACATATAAACCGCTGCCAATCAGGGCTACTTCCTGAACTGGGCCTCTGCACACATCTGTCTGTAGCAGGTACTTGGAAAATCACGTAATCATGAATCTACTCGTCCTCCACTCAAATCCAAGGCAGGGCTCTTTGATGTAGTTGGCAGGGCAGATTAGCCAGGGCAGGAAGCATCTTGGTCTACCAGAGCATCTCTAGCATCTATTTAGCTCCTGATCCCAGCTGTGTGGCTTGAGGCAAATCAGTTCATTGCTTTTCAACTTTGTTTTCTTCACCTTCAAGTTTCACACTCATAAAACCTCAGAGTGTTGTAGATGTGGCACTCCTGGCCTCCCACATGCCTATGTCATCTGTGTTCTAGAACTTTACAGGAATATGTGATGGTCAAATGACCTCTCTAGTCTCTTAGTAACTTTCTTTAAGGGAAAAAAAAATCCAGTATTGGTTTGTCTTCTTTCACCCCAGGTTTTGGGTCATTTGGATAAATTCAGCAGAGGGATTTAGTACTCAGACAATAGAACTAAAGTCAGAGGGGTACTTCTGCATGAAGAGGCTCTACTTACACCAGGCACTGTGTGTCCAGCTCACACTGCCTCAGTACCAGGTTAGAGACCCAGCTTCTATCCTTACATTAAGGTCCTGGGAACCTCCCTCCAGGCACCTGGCCCTGTGGCCCTAGGCATCAGACAATTAACACTCTCAGCTATAATCACAGAAACCTCCTTTCCAGTGAACTGCAACGAAGGTAGAGATGTGTGGATGTGTGGATACTGGGAATAGAGTTAGTGGAATGTCAGCCCTAAGCCAGGCATTTCTACCATCCCTCCCAAGGCTCAGGGGACAGTGTGGAAGTGAGGGCAGAAAGACTGTAAGAGCATGACAGTAAGATTAAGGGCTGAAAAATGTCATCTGCTGGCAACACACATCCATTGCAATCACAAGTCTCAATAACTATGGATGATTCCTCTGGGTATGATGGGCTCCTCAATAGCCAGGCAAGGGCATATGAGAGGGGCTAGGGGCCCTGCTCCTGAGTGCTGAACTATGGATAGATTCCTATGGGTAGATTCAGGGAAAGAGGGGAGGGTTGTGCCTTTCGTTGTGTACCCACTGTGACCCCACCATGCTCCAGTGGATAGCCCGCATCTAGTGGTCAAACATTTGACCCTGATTAAACTCAATGGGTTATCCAACAAAACTGAAAGTCATGAATCTGGGAAAGGGACAGACAGGGAGGTGGGGGTGGTTGATAGGGGAGGAAGGGAGATAAGAGAGGGTAGAAGAAAAGAGCAGTCAGAATGCATTCTATGCAGGAAGTAAATTATCAAAGAACTACTTAAAATGTAAATGAATGTTAAGAATGAGCAGAGACTAATTTCCATCCTTCTGAAGAGGTGGAGGTCATACCTGAGCCCTTGGTGAACGTTGGCTTATCCCCTGTGCACTGCCGACGTTGGAATGTGACGCTGCTTAGTTATTTATTGTACACTCCCCTCCATTACACTTTCTACTTCCCACATTGCTGACAACAGCCTCCACACAATCAGAGTGAGTCCTTTGTCCTGTCGATCTTGTTGGTTTTGAATAGTTCCTGGTACAGAGGACATAGTCAGTATAGGTTTGCTGCATGCATTGGTAAGTGAACATTCTCTGTCTCCTTTATCTGACTTCTGATATTTTCATTTATGTTTATTTAAAAGTATTGGAGTTGAGATACAGAGATGGATGATGGATTATCATAATCTCTAGCTTATGACATGCTCATACGGTCCTCGTATGGCCTGTGGTGTGTATTCTGTAGTGTAATGAGTATTCATGCACTTGCTACCAAAACTGAAGTAGAGACTCAGTGTTAACCTGAGGACAAACACTTGGCCCTTGTTCCCTGTCTCCCATAATCTGATGGAACCATCATCCTGAATCCTTTATTAATTATTCCTTTGGTTTATTTATTTCACTCTTCTTCTTGTTTTATGTTTTTGAGACAGGGTCTCACTGTACAGCCCTCAGTGGCCTCAAACTCAGGATGCTTGAGCCACAGCCTGCCAAGCGCTGAGCCACAGCCTGCCAAGCGCTGAGCCACAGCCTCCCAAGCACTGAGGCTACAGGCATGCTCAGCTGCTTCCTTGAAATAGTATTCTTACTACCTGTCTCTATATATTTCTAAAAAGTAAATGTTTCCCATTTTGATGGCTTCTAATTTTACAAAATGTATATTTTGCTGATTTTTACTTAATATATGGCTAAGATTCATCCATCTTGTTGTTCATCTTCATTTATTCATTATTGTTCATATATTAACTCATAATGTGAATTTTTAATCACTGACTTTCCTATGACCGGGCAGTTAAGTGAGTCTCAGGGTTTTGCTCTTCTGAACAGGCTGCAATAAATATTCTTGAGATGATGCCATCAAATGTGTACAAGCCTTTCTTTTTGGATGATGAGCTTATGAGCTTTGTACAGCTTTGTTTTAAGAAATATGAATTTACTTTAGGAGCAATGCTAAGATGGCTTCCAAGTTCTGACACTAATTCACGCTCCTGTCATGGCCTTTGCAATTCTTATTGTCACCAGACAATAAGAACTCAAATTTGGGTCTACTGAATGGGTATAGAATAGTATTGCTTGTGGTCTGCTTGGAGCACTAGTGGTGATGGTGGTAGCTAGATCCTCAAATGTTCATTGCCTCCTCTCTGAAATTCCTGTTTACTAGAAAGTTAACTGTTTGTATTTCTTTTGTTTCTGTGAAAGGGTTTTGTATATGTTTCTGATTAGAATTTTTGGAGGTAGTATGTTCTTTGGTTTAGTTATTGATTCTTTAGAGGCTTAACACAACAAAATTTTTTCCCTTGGAAAAGATGTTTACAGCTCAAGCTTGGCAGCCTGAGTTTGATCCCTGAAACCCACGTAAGGGTAGAAGGAGAGAACTGACTCCTGAGGGTTGTCCTGCCTCCACACTCACACATATTACACATAAAAGTAATAATAATAACAATAATAAATAATTAAAACTAAAATCTTTAAAAACTTGCTGATGGAATGAATCACAGTTCTTTGACCTTCTGCAATGTGTCAGAGTTCAGAGCAAGCCATGAACAGTCTCTTCATCATGAAATGATGGGCTATGTCCCTCCAAGGTGCTGCTTCTGAGTCCTACACATGTCCTTATTCAATATCAAAACATAAAGATCTACACAAATTCCTACTCACATAAGAAAGAGAAGTTATCTACTACATGAAAACATTTTGTTCATGAACATATTTGGTTCCCTGCCAGAATCAAACTTATCTTTGAACATTTAAGAATTATCATCTATGTGGCTGGAGAGATGGCTCAGTGGTTAAGAGCATTGGCTGCTCCTGCAGAGGATCCAGGTTTGGTTCCCAGCACCCACAGAGTAGCTAACAACCATCTGTAACTCTATTTCAAAGGAATATGATGCCCTGCCCTCTTCTGGCCTCTCTGGGTATTGCTTGTACATGGTGCATTTACCTACATGCAGGCAAAACACCCATACACATGAAATAAAAATTATAAATTAAGAAAATCTAAAGCACCTTCTGTGTGTGTTTATTCAACTGGTGAACAAAGGCATGGAAGACAGGTGAAAAAATAAAGTCTCTTTTGCAACCCAGGACGCATTGTTCAGTAAGCATTTTGATACACACAAGAAGGAATATCACACTGAGGGCAGAGCCAGGCTGGCCTCCCACACACAGCAGTGGAGCCATGACAGGCCTGGCTGCTCATGTGCACCAGTGGGGCAGAGCCAACTTGACCTGCCCACCCACACACCCTGGTGGTACTCATGATCAGCTGACCATCATTATCACCCAGTGACTGTCAAGACCTGGCTGCAGCCCTAACAACATTAGGAATCTGAGAAGCATACAGATTTCAGAAAGTAAACTAGAGAACACTGGTATAAAACTGTCCTGTGAAGCTGTGAAACCTTCTAACTGCCACTCAGTAAATCTTGGATTGGAGGCCTGTGAGCTAATTGCTGCCTGCTGTGTGGACCTTGTTTCTGCCTTTATCTACAGTAAAACCCTGTGGGACATCAGCATGTTGGGGAATGCCTTGGTCCATAGTGGGATCATTGTGCTCAGTGAGGCCTGGGAACAGGCAAGGTGTAACCTCTGTGTAAAGGCTGCGAACAAGTAACTTTGATAAAGAAAACCCAGTTTTCTGACCACTGAGAAAAGAGAAATCCCTATTTGACATTCTAAGCAGTGTGTAAAAGAAATAGAAATTAAGAATGAAAATCCCATTCCAAGGAACCTGGGTGTATTCTGACCCCAAACCACACACAAATGAAAGGGAGTGGGTCTTCACAGCAGAATTATAGATCACTGACACTCTGATGAGATATTATTTCTGAGGAACCTAGCTCAGATGAGTCTGGCTTTTCATTTTCTAAGGAAGGCGTGAAGCTGGGGACTGGGTGGGGGAGGGGGATGGACAGGGTGGAGATGGGGAAGGTCTGACTATGATGAAGATTCATTGTAGAAAACTCTCGAATCAATAAAATTTCTCTTAAACTTAAAAAGGTTTAAAAAAAATTTTAAATGTCATCTAGAATGCTGTCAGGAGCAGAGCTCTTCCTTTGCACAGCTCACTTCCCAGGGGGCTGTGGGTGTAAGTTTGCTTCTTTGTCCCTCTCCTACCTGGTAATTATGCTCCAGGACACCTAGATTGGAACCGGAGTAGTTCAGCTTGTGAGGTGCATGATCCTTTGATCCAGTTAAATTATATCCAAACACAGAAGAGAGATGGAGGCTCAGCTTTTGGGGTGGTAAATAGCTGTGAAATTCTGCCCTGCAAAGAACAAAGCAAAACAAAAACCAGAATCAAAACAATCTGCCTGCCAAAAGATTGTTAGGGATCAGAGATAGTGATACCAGACATCACCTGGTTAAAAACAGAATTAAAAATAGAATTAATTACTTCTCCTCACTCTGGCATTCAAAGCCAGCCTCATCTCCCCCTTGATCTATGCGGTCTTATCTTTCAATACTGGATTCAGACTGGGCCAGCTGCCCTGTCTTTGTTCACGGTGCCCCTTCTCCTTTGCATGCATTTCTGTTTGTGGTTAAAGGTCGTTTGCCAAAGTCCTCTCCACCCTCACAGGGAGCCCAGGCGCTTTCTCTTCCACTGTGCATTGCCCTCTGCCTTTGACCTCAGTGCTCTGTGCTCTTGCTCTGTCTGTCTCTTCCAATGATTTGTATCTTTGGTGCCTCCATGAGGATTGTGGCTGGGATTCTCCTTGCACCTCAGGGTCTCACGTAGAATTGCAAACACAAGGACTTAAAGAATCAAATGGATTTATTGAAGAGAAAATAGCTTTACATATCCCATATAACAGGCTCTTTCCAAAGTGTTGCGTGGGACAAGAAAAGCAGAATCATAAAAGATGGGAGAAGCATAATAATTAGAGCTATGGACAGGGAACATGGTCTCAGACTAAGCGAAGATGAGGAAATGGACTACTTTCTTCCGATACAGTTCTGAATAGATCATGGTGCAGTTCAATAGTTGACCTCTCTAAGCTGATAACGAGTAGTATCTGCTTGGCCACCTCTTCTGCTAAACTGATAAGACAAAATTAATTGAAAAATTTAAAGACTTTTTTTTCTCCCTAGGGCCAGTTCTGTGACTATTGTAATTCTGAGGACCCCAGGAAAGCACACCCAGCCACCCATGCGATCGATGGATCTGAACGTTGGTGGCAAAGCCCTCCTCTCTCCTCAGGCACACAGTACAACCAAGTCAACCTCACTTTGGATCTGGGTCAGGTGAGTTTTGCTTTCTTTTGGAATGGGAACATTGGCTTGGATCACTCTTTCTGTGGTGATTTCTGACATAACAGAGTTGTTAAAAATAAACTTCAATGACTTTACATTTGCTTCTTTTAAAACCAGAATAGTGCCAGTCATAGAACAGATCCCCATCTGTGTCTGTTAAATGGGTTTAAAATCCAGGTATGGTGGCATACTTTGATCTCAATGCTAGGGAGGCAGAGACAGGAGGATTCCCAGGCTTTGTTGGTCAGCCAGTCTAGTTGAATTAGTGAGCCCTAGGTTCACTGAGAGACTGTGACTAACAACTGTCTGTAACTCCAGTTTCCACCATTTTAAGTGTAGTATTCAGTGGCATCAAATTCATTGATGTTTTAGAACTACATTTACCTTGAAAACTTTCTTTTTATTTTGTAAAGCAGAAACTCTGAATCTGCTCACCTCCGTTCCCATCCACCCTTCACTCCCCGCAATCACCGTGGTATTTTCTGTGACCCGACGTCTTTAGGAATATATTTGCCTTTTCGTGGCTGGCTTTTTTTGTTTAAGCTAAGATTTCCAGGTTCGTAACTCTGTGGAGTATTTCCCTCCTTTTGAAGGCTGACTAACATTGCACTGTATGTATACCTCGCACGTATCCATTCATCCTCTGGTGGACGCTGGGGCTGCTTCCAGCTTTGGGCTCTTGGGACTGATGCCGCCAAACACATGCGTGTGGGAAAGATATTTTTATAGCATGCTTTTTCTTGGAAATCCTGATTCACTGGACACTGACTACCGTATTCTGGGTCTTATTTGGCCGACTTCTCCACAGGGAGCCAGGCTTGAGGTCTGTCCTGTGTGGGTTGTAAAGGCACCAGGATGGCTGTGGTAACATGATTGGTCCCCTTGCCCTTGAGACCATGCATCACTGTGAATACAGTAGAGGCTACTCCCTTAAATAGGTGTCTTTAATGAAGGGATTCTGTGAATGCATTTACCATCCCAAGTCAGTTTATCCAAAGGGAGATGAATAACCTGAACATATCCATTCTGATTTGAACTCTTTAAAGGGGCTGGGCCTTCCAACCCCTGGAATAAAAGATTTGACCCACGAGAGACTCTCCTGCTGGGCTTAAAGGGGAAAAAATGTCTCCTTGTGAACTTCCCCCAGAGAAAGCCATGAAGGGGATAACTTGGAGGCAGGTGTTGTAGGCACCTAAATGACGCTTTCATTGCAGCTTTCATCTTGAGTTATGAACTTGGTTGCAATGTGCCTGATTCTTGACCTGCCGAACTTTGAGATAATAAATGTGTGTTTTTTTAAGCCATTAAGTTTGTAGTACTTTGTTATGCATGAATGAAAATGAAAACAGCTTCTTCTCCCTTTCAGTGGAGGGAGTACCTCCCACTTATTTTATCCAGTTCCTTCCACACAGATTTGTTAAGTTTCTTCCATGTCCCAGGCACTGCAAGAGGCATTTGAGATATAGCACAACAAATAGAAATATGAATGAAACCCACATAGTATGCTTGAGGCTGGAAAGATCCTTTATTTTGTGGAGCAACAAAAAGGTGGCGGTGATTATGGGCATCCTGAGTATCAGGGGATAATGGTAGTTGACTTCTTTGGATGTTCTGAACAGGCTTATTGAGGATGTAAGTTGATGAAGAGACTTGAAGTGTAGGAAGGACGTTGTCGTGTAGATAGATATCTATCACCCAAACAGAAGGAACAGCCCTATCAAATCCCCTAAGATAGAGTTTGTATGGAAACTCTGAGGAGCAACACGGAGGCCAGAGTGGCTGGGGCCAGAGAAGGGAAGGAGCTGGAGAGGAAGAAGTCAGAGAGCACAATCCCAGCCCACAGACCATTGGGAGGACTTTGGCTCCAAAGTGAAAAGAGAACCATTCTAGGGTTTGAAACCCAGGACTAACACAACCTGATTTGTACTTTAAAATGGTTTCTCCATGTTCACTGAGGCGTATAGGGAACCAGATGCTGCCAGTATGAGAGATGCTGGGAGTGAGTGACTGGGTCTCAGATATGCTTAGAAGCCGAAGCTGCTGTGATTTCATAATGGATGGCAGTGGAGTAGGAGGAAGAGAGGATTTAGGGGTGGTTCCCAGGGCTTCCCAGCATTACTGTTCACAGAGATGGTGCAGACTGTGGGAAGACAGTCTCTGGGGAGATAGCAGTAGAACTTAGCCTGGATGTGGCAGACAGCAATACCACAGAGATACCCATGTGAAGACCAGGCATTTGGAGCCAGGAGTCTGGATTGCGGTCTGGGCCAATGTAGAAGTTGAATATGGATTCGTGTAGGTTTTTCCCATTTGGAGTCCCTCTTGAAGCTGTATATGTGTGGTTTTTGTCAACTGTGGAAATTTCAAGCCATTATTTGAATGCTTTCTACCACTTCTTCTGAGATTCTGGTAACACAAATGTTAGTTTTATTCAGATTAAAAAGTTTGTGTGTGTGTGTGTGTGTGTGTGTATGTATGTGCCACATGTGTTCAGGTGCCTGCAGAGGCCAGAAAAAGGTGTCAGATCCCCCTGGAGCTGGAGTTCCCGGTAGTTTTGAGCCTCCCAGTGTGGGTGCTGGGAACCAAACTCCGGTCTGATGGAAGAACAGTAAATTTCTTGACTGCTGAGCCATCTCTCTAGTCCTTTGTTTATGGTTTAAGATTAAGAAATGTATTATGTGTATGCATGTGTGTCTGTGTATAGGTATGCTCGCTTGTGTGCAGTTCCCTCTGGAGACAAAAGAGGGCACTGGATCACCTGCAGCTAGAGTTACAGGTGGTTGTGAGCTGCCTCACATGGGTGCCCAGACTTGGTCCTCTACAAGAGCAGAAAGCACTCTTTAATTGCTGAGCCAACCCTGCATCCCCCAAATGTGAGATCTTTTGTTACTGTCTCATAGTTCCCTGAGGCTCTGCTCATTTTTATTTTTTAGTTGATTTTTTTTCTGTACTTTTCAGATTGGGCAGTTTGTTTTTGTTTTTTTTTTTTTTAATCTTCAAGCTCACTGATTATTTTGTAGTTCACATCTGTTCTGCTCTCATACCTATCCAAAAAGTTTTACATGTTTCTTACTGTATTTTTCAGTGCTAATCTCCATGTTTTCTGTATCATACTTTTTAATTATTCACTGAGATTTTATATTTGTTTTTATTCGCTTCAAGGGTATTTGTAATTATTCACCAAAGCAGATTATGACTATTGCCCTAAAGACTTTGCCAGGTAATTCTACAGTGTGATTTATCACCTCATTTTAAAATCTGTTGTCTTTTCTCCTTCAACTTCTGGTTATTTTTCCTGCTTCTTAGTGTGATGAGTGACTTTCTGTTATATTCCTTATCTTTTGGAAGCTATATTAGAAGACTATTTTATACCCCATTTAAATCTTCTATCTTAGCAGACCTGGTATGCTTGTGTGAATTGTGGCTCAAGCATAATCAGTCTTCAGAGCTTTTGATTTTTTTTTTTTTTTTGGTCTGCTTTGTTCACCTTGTTACCGAGTCTCCTACTTGTTACCTAGCATTGTTTGTAGGAACAGAATGAATTTCTCCTCATCCATTTGCTAGGGAGACACTGGTTATTTGGGGGCAGAGAGTGCTTCTCCCAACGCACTACCTGAGACTGCTGGCCAGGTGAGGAATTGAGAGCATATAGCTGGTATTAAAATATGAGCTTGAATGGGGGTCAGAAGAGGAGAGGACGAAGGGGACTCTCCAACTTTAAGAAGTCAGAGAGAAAGGAAGGAATCAGTCAAGAATGTCAGCTTGAGCCAACAAACAAGCCAAAGAACATGGTGCCCTGAAAGAGTAGAGAAGGAGTAAGTCCTAGGCAAGGGGCTGGAGGGATGGCTCAGTGGTTAAGGTCCTTGTTGGTCTTCTAGAAGACTCAAGTTCAGATCTCAGCACACATAGAGTACAGTTCATAACTACCTATAACTCCAACTCCAGGGGATCTGACACCCTCTTCTGGTCTCTGTGGGCACCTGTCTACACATTTGCATGTATAGATATGTATAGCTATACACACATACACATCAATAAAATTTTTAAAAAATTTCAACCCTCCCAATCTTAAAAACAAACAACAGCAACAAACACACAGGTAAAAGATCTGAAAATAATATTCCAAAGAAGATATGCACATGGCCCGTAAGGCCATGGAAATAGGCTCAGGGAAATGCAGATCAAACCCGTAGTAAGTTGCCACCTTATACCCACTTGGGTGGTTATAATAAAATACCAGTAAGGAGTACTGACGAGGCTCTGAAGAAACTAGACCCTCGGACATTGTTGGTAGAAGTACAGAATGGTGCAGCCGCTTCAGACACGGCTGGAGAATTCCTCACCAAGTTAAAGCACTTGATCCAGCAGTCCAACTTCTAGTCATGTACCTGACAGAAGTGAACGCATACGCCACGGAAACCTTGTTGGTCATTGTAGCATGATTCATGATAAGTGAAACGTGGAAGCAACTCGAAGATAGGTCAGCTGATGAATGGATAAACCAAACATATCATATCTGTATGATGAATATTATCCAGCAATAACAATATATGACATTCTGATGAAGGCTGCAACAGGAGGAAATCTTGGAAGCATTGTGCTATGTGAAAGAAATTAGTCATAGAGGCCATGTGTTGTATGATTTCATTTATGTGACATGTCCAGACAGGCAGACCTAGAGAGAGAAAGAAAAGTAGCTTAGCCTAGAGCTAGGGCTTTTGGAGGCCATGGGGGTGTGACTACTAATAAGTATATTTTTTATGGGGAGGGGTATTGAAATGCTCTAAAACTGATTGTGATCAGGGATGGACAACTTTGTGACTAAAGCCAAAACCATTGCCTTATACACTTCAAATAGGTAAATTCTATGTGGATTATATGTCACTAGAGCTACTAAGAAAAAGATTTCATGGGACAGCAGAGATGCCTCCGTGGTTAAAAGCACTGGCTGCTTTTACAGAGGACTCAGATTCAGTTCCCAGCACTCACATGGTGACTAACATCCATCTGCAACTCCAGTTACAGGAACTGGGAACCAGTGAATTCTTATGGCCTCCACAGACTTTGTACGACATGGATACACTTACATACATGCTGCTAAACACTCACACACATACAATAAAAATAAATAAATAAATGTAAAAAATTCACTAAAAGTATTTCAAGGGAATAAAGTGAGAAATGACAACTATTATCAAATACAGTTGATAAGTCAAATCACATGGGACTAATAGCTGACCAATAATTGATTACTTATTGGTGACTTTGATAAGACAGGGCTGGAGATTAAGAGAACGCAAGAAGACCTGAGATGTTTAATACAGAAATCTGTTTTTGAAGAGTTGTGCTACAATGAGGAGCAAAGAAATGGGGAAAGGGTCACTGAAAGCCTGGTCAAGAAAAGATTTATTTAGAGCCTGGTTTGTGTGCAGAGGGAGGAAGACGGCTGCTGTTGTGCCAGTGTGTCAGGTGTCAGAGCTCCGGTTACAAGTGGCCCCAGTGCTGTGCTATTGATTACGCTGTTGTTGCTCGCCGCTAGTGGGCACAGGGTCCAGCTTGTCTAAGAAATACTGCTTGAAAGCAAAAAATAATAAAAAAGAAATCAGATGATACTGAGATTTCTTATAATTCTGTTTTTAGTCATGTTGAACCTAGTTCTGAGGTAGAAGGATTCTCAACATCCTTAGCCCATATATTGTGCTAAGCGAGGCCTCTCCTGAGGATCTTTTCACCATCAGTTTACATGTGATACAGTTCACAGAGCTCCTTAAGGGGTCAAAAGACTGTAACTCTGATTTTAGTTCTGAATTTCTCTTCTTTCTAAAAGCCAATCTGCACTTAATTCAGGTTTTGCCTGTAATGACCAGGATTTATCCATTATGTCAGTAAATTTTTTGATTTATTCATTTTTATTTTATGTGTATGAGTGTTCTGCCTGCATGTATGAAAGTGTACCTGTGTCACCAAGTGCCCTCAGAGGACAGAAGAGGGTGTT
The DNA here is from genome assembly GCA_035773235.1 of Eospalax fontanierii. NCBI lineage: Eukaryota > Metazoa > Chordata > Mammalia > Rodentia > Spalacidae > Eospalax > Eospalax fontanierii. Next base: position 62,875,794 of record CM069538.1, read on the forward strand.
GGAGCCCCTGAACTGGAGTTAAGGGTGTTGTTAGCCACCATGTTTGCTGGGATTCAAACCCAGGTCCTCTACAAGAAAAGCCAGTGTCTTATCCATTGAGTCATCTCTCCAACCTCTTTTGTCAGCAATTTTTGAGAAAGGGTCTGGCTAATTTAGTCCAGGCTAGCCCCAAGCTCACCATCTTCTTGCTTCAGCTTCCTAAGTGCTGGGATTATATGCCTGGTTGTGATGTCACCTCTTTGTGGCACCAGGAGTGATAGGCAAGTGCTCTACCCTGAACATCTCCCCACCCTCTATTATGTCACTTTTAACTAAGGATTTCTGTAGTTAACAGGGAATTTTAACCCATCAGAATGATCCACACAATATACCCAAGCCTGTTGTACTTGGTTTTTTCTTAATGCTATTTTTAAAAGACAAGCTTTTCAAAATGCCCCTTTGATGTACTGAAGAACCCATAATTAAGACACTTAAAGTAAGAAAACACCAACATGTTAGTAATTTGCTGCATTCTGGCAGACAGCAGTCATAACATGCATATTCGTGAAGGCTATGTCTACCCACCTCCTCCCTCCCAGGAGCAGCTCTGTGCACTGGGTGGCAGCAGGACCTGTGATCAGCATGGCCTGCCTCAGCTTGTGCCTGATGCCCTGCTTACTTGCTGTGTTGCCATTCAAAACACACTTAGCTGCTCTGTGCCCATTTCCTCATGAAATGAGGTAACTGCACATAGCTCCCAGGAGTTGTTGAGAGAGTTAAATGAAATAACTGCCACATTTTCAAAGCTCTTTAGGGCCATAGTAGTCATTTTGTACTTAACAAACTTTAAAGTGAACTTTAATTAACACTCATTATCAAAAAGAACAGACTCAAATTTTTGTGCTTCTAGAAAACACTACATATAGTACTATAGAAAAATACCCTTAAAAAAGTTTAAGATCAGGAAAAGTAATATAAGTTATATCAGGCTAAACACATTTCCTTTCTCTTCTATGTTGGAGCAGTATGGTGTGTCAGGAAACGTGTTCTGTCATGTAACATCAGATTTTATGCCTCATTGGGAAGACCTGTTTCCTTAACTATGAAAATGCTATAAAAGGCTGGATTTCATAATAGAAGAGTCATATTAATACCTTAGAGTTAGGGAAATGTGAATTTTGATGCATGATTGAGAAATAAAATGGCTCACTAATTTCTTGTGACAGAATCACTTTTTCTTTTTTAACCTACTGAGAAGCAGAGTTCAGCTTTGATGAACTGTAGTAAGTTTGACAACTTCAGTTTTCAGGAGGGGGCTGTTTTCTTTGCTTCCTTCTGAATTAGCCGGGGATTTTATCCACCCTTGAGTTTATTTTTACACAATTTTTAATTTATTCTTTGACCATTTCATACATGTACAGGATGTACCTTGATTATTCCCAGCTCAAATCTCCCCTCTCCCGCCAGCTAGGATTTTCCCTGTGGTTTCTCTAAGTCAGTACCCCTAGCTCTTAGAAGCTGGCTCTTTATAGGCAGTTCTGTGATCTGCTAGAGCTGTGGCATTCCTAGGGTTTTTCAAGTTTATCATTATACATCATTCATCAATCTGAGACTGGAGATGAGAACATGGTATCGAACAGGAAGCTTTTATGACATTAGAAGTGAAAAGTAGTGTCTAGATGTAAAAACTTAGCGACTTAGGGATGATTGTTTCTTCCTGGTGGGCTGTGTGTGTGAGATAGGATGGATGTATTCAAAATGTTGTCACCTTTGTTGGTCCAGAGTTGGTCTTGGGAAGCAGAAGCCTGAGCTAATTTCTGATCCTCTCTTGGGCTTGAAGACTTGAGAAATTAAATTGGTTCTAGAAATGTTTAGCAAATAAACTCAATCAGAAGCCTGCTTCAGCCAGGTCCTTGGGTACATGTGATCCCATACTGAGGATGGATAGCTCCTTCCTTTGACCTTAAATTTCTGGGTTCTTCAGAAACCGTCTAGACTATGAATCCAGGGGCTGTGTCTTTTTTTATTACCACTCCTTGATGTTCTGGTCCCAATATTTTGCACAGTGTTTTGCCTACAGTAGGTAGTTTGCTGAGTTATATAGAGCGAACCAATGGTGGCTCAGGATCAGTTGCAGTTTTCCCAGGGTTCTGTAACAATAGAAGGAAGCATACTGCAGTGAGACCAAATCCCTGGTGGGAGCAGACTAGTTTTAGCTCTGCAATTGGAGGGTTGATTCCATTTATGACACTGGGTCTTTTTGCAACATCTTTTAACTATTTTGTAGCTGGAACAAACTTAGAAAATAAAGATTATATTTGGGACAGTTTACTATGAATAAATATGCTATTAAATTGGGCCACAGTGAAGGACATCAGCAAATGCCACCAATTATGGCTTCTTCCTGAGGACAGGTTACTAGCATACATGCTAAGTGTCTTCTCTTCCTCTGTGTCCTTCTCCCTCCCCTCACTTGTTAATATTGTTATCTTTGTGGTGCTGGGGAGAAATGCAGGGCCTCACACACACTAGAGCACTGCCCCACCAGTGAGTGTCACCATTCCCTATTTACTATTTAGTAAATTATTTACCATTTAGTAAATGGTGGCATCTGTCTTTCTTTTCCTTCCTTCCCTCCCTCCTTCCCCTTCACCTTCCTTCTCTTTCTCCTTCCTTCCTCCCCCCCCTCCTTTCTTTTTTGAGACAGAATCTGTCTTTGTTTCACAGGTTGATCTCAAACTTGTTATGTAGCTGAAGATGACTTTGAGCTTCTCAGATCCTCTGACTCTACCTTCTGAGTGCTAGCAGGCATGGAATGGGAGTCCAGCCCAGGGCTTTGTGCATGTGAGGCAGGTGCTTTACCAGCTGAGCGGTGCTTCTTCAGATCTGTGCTTCTTGCTTCTGAAGATCTTTGGAATTTGGCTTCTCTTTACCAATGCTATGCTGTCTTAATTTGGTCCTTGAAAGCTCTTTCAACGATGAACTCACCAGTCTCCAAACTGCTTTTTGGTTGGTCCTGTCCTCCTCTCAGCTCACCTTGTTTTGCCGTCTGAGAGGGACAGAATCCCTAATGATGTTGATGAGGAGCTGGCTATCTTCCAAGGGTACACCTGCCATCTTCTTGTGGCTTCTGGAGGAAAAAAGATGTGAGAGCGTTATTCTCCTCAACGAGCACCGTCTAGTGACTTTCCTTTGCATTCAGCATAAAGGCCAACTTCCTGGCATGGCATAAGAGCCCTTCAGAGTCTTTCCCAACCTCCTCCTTCTCCTCCTCCTCTTCCTTCTCTTCCTTCTCTTCCCTCCCCCTCTTCTTCTCCCTGCTTCCTCCTCCACCTCGTTCTTTAGAGACAGTATTTAGTCCAGGTGGATCTCAAACTTGCAGTCCTCCTGCCTCAACCTCTGGAGTGCTGGGATCATAAGTGTAAGCTACCATGCCTGGCCCTCAGTCCCTTCTTTGGGTGCCATTTTTACCTGCAAACTTAGTATCACACCAGTAGAGACCTAATTATGGTTCTTTAAATCATCCATGCCATTTCCTGCCTCTGAGCCTTTTTCTGGTGCTTCTCACAGTCTTAGGAATACCTTTCCATTTGGCCTGGTCTGGCCGCCTTATTCCCAAGATAGTCAAGACGTCACAGTTGGACAGCCCCCATCCCTGGCTGCTGCCTGCCCTCGGCATTCTGTTTCCTCAGAGAGGTCCACTATGTTATACTGTACAAGCTGTATGCGCTGTGAGAGCAAGGCTCTGCGAACGTTCCTTTTAAATCCATAGGGCTAAAAGATCTGGGTTGTGCTATTTCCTCAACAAATGCCGAAGTATGAGCAAATATAAATGTCAATAGGGTTTTTTTCTTATTTTCCATGTGATGGCATGGTTTGCTACAGTTTCAGATAACCCTGCTTTATTGTAAAGGTCACTAACATTTACATTTTACTTTTCAAGTAACTAGAACCATAAATGTCACAGACATAACAGAAAATAAACTGAGTATGTTTCCTCTTAAAACACGTAGTAGGCGGTAAGCAGACAGCATATGCCTAAGAAGCGTGAGCAGGGGTGAAACTGGACGAGTAACAACACTAGGAAACAAAACTCTCTTCTGGAATTTTCTACCAGTTTCTACAGATAGATGTGAATATGATAAAGAGATCGGTGGAGGCTACTGTGACCCACTTGGTGACTTACCAGGAAGTCCTGGTTCACCCCAATTAGGACTGTGGCACTTGGTCACCTCTCAGGACAGGGTCATTGTAAAGTCGCCAGAGGGATTTTTCTGGTCATGAAGGGTGACAGCCAGGGTGTGGCAGCACAGGAGAGGGAACCAGCAGTCTGGGCGCGGCACCAGGAAGTGCCGCTGGCTGCTGAGTCACAGCACCGTGGCTCAGGCTCTCATCTGGCCAGGCAGTAGACTGCGAGTATCTATTTTCTTGAACTCATGGTTCATGACAAGGAAAGAAAGCTCAACAGAGACAGAGTTCTTGGTGCTGCTCCTGAAAAATAGTAATCCTATTTCTACACACCTGAGAAGACTCACCCAGGAAACTGGGTAATGGGCCAGAAAGGAAAGATGTTTTTTTTTTAATTTAAAATTTTTTATGTGTATGAGTGTAATGCCTGCATGTAGGTAGGTGCACCCATGTTGTGATGTGCCTGAGTGTCAGAAGAGGGTGTCAGATCCCCTGGGACTGGAGTTACAGACAGTTGTTAGCCGCCATGTGGGTGCTGGGAATCGAACCTTGGTCCTCTGTAAGAGTGGTCAGTGCTCTTAACTGCTGAGCCACCTCTCCAGCTCCTGAAGGATTGCGTTTTAAATTTTGCAAGTAAAATCACTTTCCTCCAATGAACTCACAAATGAAAACATCACACAGCTGGTTTAAGGAAGCCACTCAGACACTTGCCCAGTCCAAACACTATGCCTTCTGTGACCTTCTGTACAGTTAGATGGCCGTGCTGAAGCCATGGAGCTTTGCTTAGAGTTTTACACTTTCACTGTCGATTATATTTTTACTTAGTTATCCACCATGAAAATAGAAAAACACTATGATTAGTTGAAACTAGGAAAAAAATTAGCTTTATATGCTCTTTCATGACTCACATGACCTTTTGCCTACATTCTGTCCTATTCTACAGGATGGATTCTCCCCTCTCCTGAAGAGGCCACTACTGCCCCTCCCTTTCATCCTCCCCCCGACTCTCCTCTTTTTTAAGATTTATTCATTTTTATTCTATGTGTATGAGTGCTTATGTGCATGTAAGTGTGCCATGTGCATGCAGTGCCAGGGGAGGCCATAAGAAGGCATTGGTTCTCCTGGAACTAGAGTTCCAGCCGGTTGTGAACCACCGTTGTGGGTGCTAGGAAGTGAACCTGGGTCTGAAACAAGTGCTCTGAACTGCGGAGCCATTTCTCCCATTCCCTCTCTCCTCTTTTTTAAACATTTTTTTATTAAACTTTAATTCATTAACTAATTTGTGTGTGTGTGTGTGTGTGTGTGTGTATGTGGAGATGCAGGTGGAAGTCAGAAAACAACTTGTGAGGCGTCAGCTCTCTTCCTCCAACATGTGGTCCTGGTTATCAAATTCAGGTTCTTAAGACTTGGCACCAAGCACTTTTACCTACTGTGCTGGTTAGACATTACCAACTTGACAAACTAGACTCACCTGAAAAGAGAGAATATCAATTGAGGAATGTCCTCCATCAGATTAGCTGTGAGCATGTCTAGAGGGGGCATTTTCTTGATTGTTCTTTGATCTAGGAGGACCCAGCACAGCACACTATGGGCAGTGCCATACTTAGGCAGATGAGCCTGGCCTACATATACACACATACATACACACACACACACACACACACACACACACACACACAAAATGTAGCTGAGCAAGCCAGGGAAAGCAGCCAGTACACAGCATTCCTCTCTGGTCTTGGCTTTGGTTCCTGCCTCCAGTTCCTGCTCCAAGTTCCCTCAAGATTATGAGCTGGGAGTTTTAAGTCAAAATAAACCCGTTCTTCTCTAAGTATCTTTTAGTTGTGGTGTTAACCACAGCAGTGGAAACCAAAGTAGGACACCCACTGAGCCGCTTCACTGGCCTGCCTCTCTTCTTTTTGAGATAGAGTCTCACTTAGGGTGACCTGGAGCTTACTGTGTAGCCCAGGCTGGCCTTGAACTCTCAGTCCTTCCTGTCTCAGCTGTCTCAGTTCTAGGATCAAAGAGGGAAAGTTGCCATGTTCTTAAGAAGAGTCCAGGCTACTGCACTAACCTTTGAGTATATGGGGGTGGTCAGGGCCAGAAAGAGAGGGAGGTCTAGTCCTGGGGCAGGCTAAGGTCAGGTGGGAGGGTGGGTCAGTCATGCTCGCAGTCAGTGGGGAGGGCTCACTGCTGTGGTTAGACTTCTGTAGCTGAATGCAGATGTCCTTTGAACACTGTAAAGCAGTAGGAAACATGGCTGCTATTGTATTTCCCCAAGGGAACAGCCACGGGGTCTTCCCCTCCTGTCCTGGTCTTCCACTATGTTCACACTGCTATGTCTTCTGAATGTACAAAGTGTCTCTAGACGCATTCACCCTACAGTTCTTGGAACATCTTCCTGAATATTTGCACTTTCAAAGATTTTCTATTGTTGGCACAGAATAACTACGTCTGGAAATTTCAGCTGTGGAAATACTGATACAAATGGTCAGGTGTTTGATATAGGATATTCATTCAAGCACTATTCGTGGTAGTATAAAATGGAAAACAGCCTCATGTCCAGTAAAAAACCTTTACACACAGCCACACAAATGATGACACAGGATGATCTTACTGACAAAAGTTATCCATGCCATATTGTGAAGAAAAATAAAAACTATGACTTGATATGCATATATATGTGTGTAATATGCATAAAACTGTGGGTACATATATATATATATATACACACATCACACATATACATAATATATGTATATTATGGTAAGATATCATATTGTATTGAAAATTAATGTGTATATAAACCTAGAATAAAGTTAGGAAAGAAAGCCCTTGAAATGCTAAGGGTGTGTCTCTATGGATGGTGGAATTATCATTTATTTTTATATTTCTTCTGTGTCACTGAGATCATGCCCGTGGATTATGACCTAGACACATATCTGGTCCCAGAGCTTTCTAGTTGGATCCACTGGCCAACGTCTTGAGGTCACTGTCTTTGTCTGAAATCTAGAGATGATTCTAGTACCAATATCATGGGGTTGAAGTGATTAATGAGCTAACACCACAAAAATCCAATCTTCAATCCACATGGATCGTGTTTAGAGTCAGGTAAACAATAAACTTCGTTTCCTTTTGGGAAAAAAGAGAAGCCTAGGGACTGGGGAGATGGCTGAGTTGGTGAAGTGCTTGCCTCACATGTGTGAGTGCCTGAATTCAGATCCCTAGAACCCACATAAAGAGCCAGGCATGGTGGCCCTAAGTACCCATAATGTCAGTGCTGCGGGGTGGGAGGTGGAGACATAAGGGTCCCTGGAAGCCACAGGCCAGGTAGCTTGGCCTATGGAGTGAAGTTCTAGGCCAGTGAGAGATTCTGTCTTAAATAGAAGGTAGATGGTGTGTGAAGAATGACACCCGAGATTGTCCTTTGACCATCACCTCCATAGGTGCACCCTTACACACACACACACTCGCACTCATGTACACACACCGATACACGCTACAGACACACACATTCGCACACTGAAAGATGACCTAGGAACCATGATTCCTGGTGGGATCTGAGGGATGATGTAAAGGCACTGCTCCTTGCTCCCCTCCATCCTCTAGCATGAGCTTCCGCCTCTTCCGTCTCAGAGTGAGCTTGGCCTGCCTGAAATGTTAAATGCCAGTGGAGTCAGAAAATGCCCCATAAATGGAAATTGAGTATTTTTTTGAAAAGAGCATATTTTATTCCTTAGCAAATCTTGAAAACTAGTTTATATCTTTTCCCCTGTGAAACTTGCAAGATTTCAAGCATATTTTGGCTTTAAATCATGGCCGTTTCTCTGTTGCTATTCGTGGCGAGCGTATATAAGGAAAAACTGAACCTCAGGAATTCTTCACGATCGTTCTGATGAAGACCTGGGTTAAATCTGGTGTCTCGGGGGAGTGGCTGCACCCTGGCATCCCTGGTGCCAGCTGTCTTCTTTGGTATGTGTGTCCTCTCATCCCCACAGAGCCCTTGCTTGTGTTTCTGCCTCCCTGTTATCCTGGGGCGCCCTCTGCCCCAGCTATCTCCCTGATGTGTTTTCTTCCCCTTTCTCCCTCCATCATTCTCTTCCTTGTGGATTCTCACGTCTCATTCTCCCACTGCATTTTCCTTTAGAAAAAAAAAAAAAACATAAACAAAAGCAAAACCCCACTGTTTCCCTCTCATTATAACTCACCATTCATTTCCTGTGCTCACGGACTGCTGGGGTGTTTTCTGCTCTCCCACTTCTTTCTGTAACTGAAGGGAACGTACCTGAGCCTTTTGAACTCTTCTCTACCACACTTTAGGAATTCCAGATTGAGTATGGTGGGTGTGACAGTGTGCTCGGTGCGTTAAGCACTCTGAGCGATGAGAGGGCGCTTACCTTACTGTTCTGCACTGTCACGGGACAGCTGGATGGAACATTGCGTTCTCTCGCCTGTTTTTAGAATTCTCATTCAGCAGGTTCTCATTGTCCCTCTTACCACCTGCTACAACCACGTGTGTCCCAGAAACTCCCAGAGAGACCCATAGAGAAGGCAAGTGGGGTAAGATGCTCGGAGCTGGGCCATGTCCTACTTGTTCCCTTTTAGGATCCATCTAAATGATCAGGCATGAGCTGGGACTCTAGCAAAGGATCACAGATAGGCAGAGCTGCTGAGTTACACAGAGCAGGAAGGCTATGGCTGAGGTGAGGCAAGGCACAGCTAGAGCAGAGTCCAGCTCCCTTGCAGTGGAGGGAGGTGTGGGCAGGGAGATGTAGAAGGCGGCTGTTTTGTGAATACCTGTGTTTTAGAGGAAGACATCAGCCAAACACAATATAAATGCTATAGAAATAGTTACTATACTGTATTATTTGGACAATGATGACAGGAAACGATTGTATATGTTCAGTATAGACAGAATATTTTTCTAAAAATTGTGATAAATTTGATGCATGGCTGATTGAATCTGCACATGTGGAATTGTGGACAGAGAGCCAAAACCATATTTGGAATAGATGGGTCTGGTATCTTGCTTGGGTTACGTGGCTTACTTCTATTAGTTGGTTACTATGACAACCACATAAGACCCTGCTTAAACTCATTTTATTACTCTTCAAGTTAGCCATCCATTTAGTTCTGGATATGGTCTTTCTTCTTTACAGCATCAACAGGCTCTGGAAGGATTTGCCCCCTGGCTGGTCCACACAAGGTAATGAGGCCAAAGATCAAATTGGGGCCTCTGTTCCACTAGCTCCCTCTGCTGGGAGTAGGCGGCAGCATCTCAGTGCTTCAATGAAAGGTTCTCACTCCTGTTCTGTCCTGGCTCCAGCATCAGTGCCTTCTGGTCCAGTGTGGGAAATGGACTTGGGCCTTCAGGTCCAGTGTGGGAAATGGACTTGGGCCTTCAGGTCCAGTGTGGGAAATGGACTCGGGCCTTCTAGGTTCTGAGGTGCTTCTTCATCATGAGCAGGCTTCCCAAGTTTGGCCCACTGCTGCATCAACAGTTACTTTATTAAACATGCTTATCTCGGTTACTCCTATTAGGTTTCCTGTCTCTTCTGAAGTATGTGACAGCCATCATCCTATATTACATAGGATGCTTTTTCTACTGTATGAAAATTACTGAAATCCCCAGGGGTCATTTCTGGAAGAATGAAAGGAAATTATTATTGGAGAGATGACTAAATAGGAGTTTCTGAGAAGTCCACTTACATGTGAATGAGAGAGAGAGAGCGCTTCATTCTACTTACAATTTTCCTCTCAGCAATTTCACATTTTTTTACATCTTTATATATTGCCTTAACCCCTTCCCCACTTTGTGGCTTCCTTTCAACAAAATATATTATTGATAAACACCTGGTATATGATGAAATTATAAAATATGACTATTTTCTCACTTATGTATTTGCTTTTAGATTGAGACTGAATGGTCAAGATATACTATACTTTATCTTCCTTTCTGATTCTCCAAGTCTCAAAAATACATGTCTTCATCTATAAATCCTTCTTGTGCAGTCTTAAGGATTTCTGAGTCAGTCTATGGCAAATACTCAAGCTCTGTCTTGGCTAGGGCTTGGTTTTCAGCTTGCCTCTGTCTAAATGGATTGTCACCAAGAAGCCAACAGCAAGTGGAATGACCAAGCATCAAAAGTCTCTTTGAAGAGTGTGCCAGGTTATAGTTTTCCTTTTATAATCTGTAAGGGACAAAGAACCTACTCTTACTCAGAGCTCTTTTTTCTTCTTAAGAATCAGTCTTTTCATTACATTTATCTGGTGTGTGTGTGTGTGTGTGTGTGTGTGTGTGTGTGTGTGCTTATATGTATAGGTGAGAGGACAACTTGTGGAAATCAATTCTCTTCTACCATGTGGGCACCAGGGATCGAACTTAATCATTAGGCTTCGTGGCAAGATCCTTTATCCACTGACTCGCCTCACTGGCCAGCTCTCTCTTTTCTAAGCAGATTTGATTTTTTATTACTAGAGCAAAAATACTTTTTAATTATAAAACCTCATTACCTTTTATATTATTGCATTCCTAGGTATTTTCTTTCACTCCTGTTTCCAGGGGCAGGAGGATAATTATGTGTGTTGATAATCAAGAGGCTGTGTCTAAACATCCAGGGCCTCATCCTAGCATTTGTACCTGTCCCTGGCGAGCAGACCTTGTCAGAGGCAGGCGCTCTTCCCTGTTTCACCCTGTCACAGCCACACTGGGCTCCAGTCACAGGATATCTGAGGGCTGTCCACCAGCAGCAGTTGCAACTTGCACCCTCTCACTTTAGCTTCCTCAGAAATGAAGGAGACACTTCACCCTCTGTCCCTGATCCTTTGTGAATCTATGTGTACCCAAGTAGGGAATAGGGCTGCATTCCTCAGTGGGTCCTTTCAGAAGTGCCAACATCAGCTACTGCCATTATTCTCATACACAGTCGAGGGTACTTGCCGGAGCACCCGAAGCAGGGAGTGAGGATGAGAAAATGTAGAGACAGAGAGAGAGAAAAAAATAGGACAGAGTCGGGAGGGCTGTCAGTCATACTGAAGCAGCTTGGCTTTATTAAGTCCCCCCTATTTATACTATGAAATGAGCTAAACAAAACAATGGGTGAAAAGTTCAACACAAAAACAATACTAACACAGGCAAAATAACTTAAGATGTGATTGGCTTCCTTCAAAGATCTTCAGGTGACCTCAGTCTTGGGTGTAGAATAAACTTCTCCTTAGGTGTAAATCATTTGCATAACGAAAACTACTGCTTCCAACAGCAGTCTGTGCATGAGATTGATTTCTGCCTAACCCAAAACTAGGGCATAGTTCAAGGCAGGCAAATGGCTCCCGACAGGTACTGAAGTACAAAGAGATAAAGTGGAACTCCCAGCTTAGTTTCTTCAGGTAGCACAGAGTCTGCCTCCTGACTCTACACTCTGAGCCATTATGAAACATGCGGTGCTAGGCTGGGCATGGTGGTGAATACTTTTAAGTCCCAGCACTTGGGAGGTAGGAGCAGGTGGATCTTTGTGAGTTCAAGTCCAGCCTGTTCTTCCTGGTGAGTTCCAGACAAGCCAACACAACAGAGTCAGAGCCTGTTGTCTGAAACAAACAAACAAACACTCCCTGAGCCCAAGTCCATGGAGTGCAGAATGCTCTGGGCATTTGCCCTCATTGACATGTGTTATCACATCTAGTTTGATATGTTGTGTGTCCATGCTCTTTATATGACAGAAACTCCATCCATGTTGATAGATATGAATCTACTCCCTTGTTTTTGATGCTTCTAGGATTAGTATCTATGGGCTCAGTGATGAGATCGCATTTTTTCATTCTTATATTCTACAATCAAATATGGCAGGAATTATATCCAGGTATAAATAGATAAATATATGCTAAAAGTTATTTATTTAGAAATCATATTGCATTTTTCTGAGAAAATAGTTATCAACTAAGAATTACCTAACCCTGACCCGGTTACAAAATATGTTATCCCACATTTGTAGGATGGAATGACATAAGCCAACATTGAGTGCTAGGAGATCTTTTTTTTTGCCTGTATTGTATTCAGGGTGCAGGGAGCAAAGAGGACTCTCAGAATTGAGAAAAAGCTTTGGGTAGGAAGACAAAGGTATGAAGGGCTAGGCAGGGGGCTGGACCCAAGAAAAGTGAGTGGGGCGGGCCGTCGTGTGGAGGCTGAGGGCTGCGGACTTTGGGGCTCTACCTACAATAGCCCTTTGTAGAACCCTTAGCTCACTAACACCTCAGAATGCAGACCTCCTTCAGGGGCTGGATTCCTTGTAGTTCCGTGCTTCTTGCTGGCATGGATGATGTTTCCTCTCCATTAGTCCCTTTCTCCGTCAGTGGGCTGGAGGGAAGAAGCTGGTCCCACTCCCTCCGGTATGCCTGGAGCTCATTAGGCTTGGGCTGCTGGCTTCGGTTTCCTATTTATTGCACACCTTCTGCGGTGGGGCTGTCTGGCCTCCCACTTCCCTGGCTCCTGCTCTTCTCCTTCTCCATGGCAGACCTCATTCCTGGCTCTCATGCCTAACAGTAGATTCTTGGAGCTGGTTTTGGCCAGCTGAGGATGGGGAAACTCAGCTCAATTCCTGACCAAAGGCTGAGCTGGGCATAGACCCAGTTCTTTTGATTCCCATCAGGTGTGGGGTCCATGCCAAACCAACTTCCTGCCCCCATTCTGCTGTGACCCTTCTTACCCTGGGGCTCCACACAGCCTTTCCACACATTGTCCTGTCATGAAGGATATCTGCTGGGGGTCTTCGCGGGGTCCAGTACTGCCAGGTGGGAGCACTTGGCACACAGGTGAGTTGTATTGTCCAGTGTTCACCTGGGGTGCCCTTCTCATCACAGTGGAAGTGACTTTGAGCTGGCTTGTTTTATGCCAAATGAGCACAATCCTTAGGTTCTGGCCGCCTACCAGCATTGCCCTCATCTAAGTAAAACGTGGGCAGTCCTGGCCTTCAGCTTCAGGCAGCCAAAGAGTTCCTGTTGCTGCAGCTGGTGAGGCAGAGTAACCCAGTGCATACCCTGCATCCTCGAGGCCATTGTGCGCTTCAGATGTGAATAGTTTTAATCACTTTGTGAAGAGTGTTTTAAAAGAACATCACTGTACTCTTTCAAGTGTGAAATGCAGACCACTAACGAAGGAGCCAAGGGCCAAGGTGAGACCCGTAGGTTGAATAGACAGGCTTCTAGGGACTGGGGCTAGGCTTCAGTGTGAGTCACTTTGAGTGGAGAGGAGGTAAGGTTCCTCCAAATAAGCTATTGAGTAGACACCTGGGCACATGGCTCTGAAGTTTATGTGAGAAATCAGCTGGAGAGAGAAATTCTAGTCATTCCCCTTCCCTACCCCAACCCTCACCAAGGTACCCTATTTTACTAGCCCACCCCGCTCCCTTAAGCTCCAACAGAAGGCAGGGGAGTGGAATTCAGAGCTCAGAGGGATGAATGACAGGGAGCTTCTCCCTCCCCTGGTCCAGAGGGAAGGAGGGCAGGGTGTGCAGATGCCATTATAGTAGGATTTGTATAGGTAAGGCATTTGTGTATGTATGTCTCTCTCTCTCTCTCTCTCTCTCTCTCTCTCTCTCTCTCTCTCTCTCTCTCTCTCTCGTGTGTGTGTGTGTGTGTGTGTAGTTTTGATGTTACCAGTAGAAGAGAAAAAGCAGCCTTCAAGAGTGGAAGGAGCAGAGGACAGATGGGATGCTGGATTGGAAAGCCCCAAGAATCAGGGTTAGGAACCGGCAGAAGGGGAAACTGCCTAGTCAGAGCGTGGCAGCAGAAAGACCCGAGTCCCTCAAGTCATTGCCAGGCTGAATGCTGCTTTCTGTAGTCAGCAATGGGCATTGGGCTCAGCAGGACACTGTCCCCAGAAGTCCCCTTCCAAGTCCAAACTTGGAAGATGATGCTGAGAGCAAAGTAGACAATGGAGGCCTGGCTTGTAAAGCTTCAGAGGGAAGACACTACTGGGGACATTTATATAATATTACATAATTTTTGAATTAGGAACCCGTGGAAGTGAAACCTTCTTCGTATAATTGGGACAATGAATACTAGTCATCTGGGACTGAAAAAAAAAATTAGCCGTGATTAATGAGACCAGAATCATTGTGATGAAATCTTCTGGGGAGTGGTTCCTCAGGGTCAGCACACAGTTATGGCCAAGTTGTGGGGGCGTAGCAATACCATATCAAGCTGGCAGCAGAACTTAGCAAATAATGTGTAAGAGATTTCTGTGTGCTACTGATTTTGATGGCATAAAGGGCTTGACACTGTTAGAGGCCAGGAGAGTTCACTAGTGAAGGTATAGCTTCAGTTGGAGTGGAAACCCCAGGATTGAAGGGGTCATGGAGAGAGCTTGAGGCTTGACTGCATGTGGCAGGGTTAGAGTCCCTGAAGAGGCTCAGAGAGGCCACTGGGGAAGGTGTAGCCTCAGTTAAATGGAGATCCCAGCATACTGGAGATGCTAAGACCACGGGATGACTATCAAGGACAGTGGTGGTGGAGGTGGCCTAGCCTGTGAGACATGCTGTGTGTGTTATAGATGGCAGAGCTGGAGAAGTAGAGCAGCTCTAACCTTTTGGAGCCAGAAGATCCTGAATCCCAGATGCGAAACATTGAGTTACATGACATGATTTACACTACTGGACATTGGATCTTGTTTTGATCTGGTTGTAACTGGGCTCTGGTTCTTCCCTTTTGAAATAGGAAAGTATGTAATTTACTTCAGATTTTAAGGAGCTCACAGTTAAGGGACTTTGAATTTTTAAGCAGACCTTGGACTTCTAAAGTGTTGAACTTTTTAAAAACTGTGGGACTCTTAAGGCTGGCCTGTGATTTGTACTGTGATACTAGCATGAGGTCTTTCCTGGGGACAAGAAATGAAAAGGTTTGGTTGATAGTGATGTGTTTGTGTGTCAGGTTGATGAGGGTTCAGCTGTGTTGATTAGTTGTTGTCAACCTGACATGAACAGAGTCACCTGGGAAGAGAGAACCTCAAATGAAGAATTTCTGAGGCCAGACTGGCCTGTGATCATGTCTATGAGGCATTTGCTTAGTTGTTGATTGATGTAAAAGGGCCCAGCCCACTGTGGTGAGTGTCTTCTCAAGGGCAGAAGGCCTGATCTGTATAAGAAAGGTACCTGAGGGCCTGGAGAGATGGTTCAGTGGTTAAGAGCACTGGATGCTCTTGCAGAGGACTGGAGTTTGGTTCTAAGCACCTACATGGTGCTAACAACTGTCTGTAACTCCAGTTCCAGGGGATTTGACAACCTCTTCTGGCCTCAGCAGGCATTGCACACATGAGTGCACTTGCATATGTGGAAGCAAAACACTCATAAATATAAAAATAAAAATAAAGAAATTTAAAAACAAACAAGAACAGTAGCTGAGAAACCCAGGGGAGTAAACTAATCAGCAGTGTTCCTCTGTGGTCTCTGCTTCAAGTTCCTGCCTTGAGTTCCTGCATGGCTTACCTCCGTGATGGACTGTAACCTGTAAGCTGAAATAAGCCCTTTCCTCCCCATGTTGGTTTTGGTCATTGTTTTATCACAACAATAGAGAAGCAAAGTAGGACAGCTACTTGGGTCAGCGAGCGAGTCAAATGTTGTATTGATTTTCTTGCAAATTATCAAAATATAAAAATAACAACAAAAAGCATGAATAAAAAAATCGAGTTTCCTAAAAAGAACTAGGCCTCAGGCACAAACTTTCTCTAACAGTTCAGAGTATCTAGAGGACAGAATAAAACACCAGACAATATGGGATGGAGCTCAGAGTTCCTCAGGTTTAGGAGGCTTCAGCCAGTCCATAATTACTACCAAGACTATTGCAAATACTGGTTGGGGCTAACATGTTCTCCAGTGGCTCTTAAGATCTGCACTTTAAGACAATTAAATCAGCCACCCCTCATGGTGTTTAAATTTTATAGTGTAAAATAGTTTTTCTTCTGGTATGAGTGTGCGTGCATTATCTGTATGTGTGGAGTTCAGAGGTCAGTGTTGAGCCTCTTCCATTAGTGCTTGCTCTCTGTCTTTTGAGACAGAGTCTCTTATTGAACCCTGAGCTGACTGACTGGTCAGACTGGCTGACCAAACAACTCCAGATATTCTTCTTTCTCTGCCGCCCCTTCTTCCCTTCAAGTCTAGGGTTAGTGATGTGTATGACTATGCCTGGTTCTTATATGGGTACTGGAGACTGGAACTTAGGTCTTACTGCTGTGTGGCAGTCATTTTACTGATTGAGCCATCTTCTCAACCCCTCGGTATAAAATCTAGAAGTAGAGGTTCCATCTTTACATTGATTATTTTTTTCCAAGTTAATTGATGGCCCAAATCTTTTTAGTTGTTTTTATTTTTTTTTGAGATAGGGGCTTGCTAGCTAGCTGATTTGTTTACTCACCATAAAGACCAGGCTGGCCTCAAACTTCGGGTGATCCTCCTGTCTTTGCTTCTAGAGCTCTAGGTTTATGGGGGTGTGCCATATGCTCAGTGACTCAAATCTTTTAACTTTATTTTGTATGTAAGGCGGTAGTGGGGTTGAACTCAGAGTCTCATCAGGCAAGCACTATACCACATTAAGCTACATCCCCAGCCTAAACCCAAATTTCTAGAATAAGTTTTGACTTAGGAATTTTATTTCTTAGGCTTCTTGCTTTTTTTTTTTTCAAAATTTAAAATGGACACATAAAATATACATATATACATTGTGTCTTGTTCAAATCAGGGTGTGTGTGTGTGTGTATATATATATATATATATATATATATATAATCTCCTTAAATATTTGTTATTTCTTTATGGTGAAAGCATTCAGACTCCTTTCTTCTAGGTATTTTTAAATGCACAGCACACTTCTCTTTACCTATCATCTCCCTACTATATAATTATTAGCACACCAGGTATTTTCCTTCTTTCTAATTATAAGTTAGCTTCCATTGAATCTTTTTTGACAGGGTCTCCCTAGCCCCATCCGACTTGGAAGTCACTATGTAGATCAGGCTGGCCTTGATCTCACAGAGATCCACTTACCTCTGACTGCCTCCTGAGTATTAGAATTTTTTAAATCAAGAAATGACAGAATCTCAACTTTTTCTCATTTTCAGTTCCTACCCTAGTCTTTTCCTCCCATTGACTTGACTCTTCATTGTTTACAAAGAGAGCAGGGAGCTCTGGTGTGGGTGTTTCCATTCTGGGTGGGCTGGCATGTGCGGTGATGTACCCCTGCAGGAGGAGGAGGGCTCCAAAGGAGTTTGGACAAAACACCCAGAAATTCTATGATGGCCTGGATTTGTCAGCAGTGGAGTGGATTTCTCTCATAAAGAGATGCTAGGGTCAGAGGTGACCTTGGGACCTCTTGACTCTCTTCTTGACAGGTTCTGGAGTGGTTTGCCTTTCCGCCTCTAGGTGAGCAGATTCTTCTGGAAGAAGCTGAGGTTGCTGGATAGGCTTAGACCAAACACATCTTTCGGATTGGCCAGGGACTATCTCTGGATAATGCAAATGCAAAGAAAGATATGCTTCTGCAGAGATGCCAGCAGGTGCATTCTCTGGACCAGGATTAAAGGATTCAGCTCAGGCCAGCGAGTTATATTTCCATCAGTGGCTTTGATTATATTTTGATGATTGTTCCTCTCTTTAAAAGACATGGAGTTTAGTTTCACTCCACCTGCATCTTCCCTCCTCAGTGGATACCAGTCACAAAGTCTTAGTTGTTTGGCCCTGTATTTTGTGGTTTGTTTTAATGGTTTGTTATTTTTATCATGTACATGAGCAGTGAGAATGCTTGTAGATTCGTCAGTAAAAGCCGGTGTTTCAAGTCTCCGTATTTATTCATTACAGAAGTAAGATGATCATATATGATGGGGAAATTTCCCAGACATTTCTGAAAATTAGCAGCATCTGTAAAAGGACAACCACACAGGGTGGCACAGTGAGGTGGAGGCAT
The DNA here is from genome assembly GCA_035773235.1 of Eospalax fontanierii. Classification (NCBI taxonomy): domain Eukaryota; kingdom Metazoa; phylum Chordata; class Mammalia; order Rodentia; family Spalacidae; genus Eospalax; species Eospalax fontanierii. The sequence continues at coordinate 62,893,902 of CM069538.1, forward strand.
TTGTCTGGGTAGTGATCTGGCTAAGAGTGTTTCACATGTGCCAAATCACAAGAAAATAATCAAATTCAGATTGTAGAACATTCTGTGATTCTGTGATAGAATAGCCAAACAGTAGAATGGATTGTGGAACATTCTGGCATATTCAAAATGCCGTTGTTGAGAAACACAAAACCCAAACCAGGAGGGAACTTGAGTCATTTTAGATCAAAGGAGACAACAGAAACCTGATATCTAGGTGATATATGCAATCCCTGATTGGATCATAGGATGGGAAAAGAATGCTGTAGGTATTAGATAGGAACAGCATATTAAATAGATATTTGAATACACATTTCTTTGTCTGGTTCTAGTTACCTGGCAGCTTGATCCAATCTAGTCATCTGAGAAGAGAATCTTAGTTGAGAAATTGCTAGGTCAGAGTGGCCTATGCTCATGTCTGTTTTGATTGTTAATTGATGTCAGAGAGCCCAGCCCACAGTGGGTGGCACCATTCCCTAGCAGGTGATCCTTGGTCGTTTTAGAAAGCTAGCATGGAATGAACTTGGGAGAGAGCCAGCAAGCAGAGTTCCTCCCTGGTTTCTGCATCAAGCTCCTGCCTGATGTGCTGCCCCAACCTCCTCAATAATGGGCTGTGACCTAAAAGTGTCAGCCAAATATGTCCTTCCCAAGTTGCTTTTGGTCAGAGTGTTTTATCACAGCAACAGAAGAGAAACCAGAACAGCCATAGAAGTGTTGACTTCATAGAAATACCCACACTTTGGGGAGATACAGGCTGAAATATTTGGCAGCACAGATAGTGATTCTCAAAGAATCAAAAATAAGTGTCTATGTGAACGAACAGATGTAGCAGAACATGAAGAGTTGGTGAGCCTAGGTGAAAGATGGATGGATAGTCATTGTGCTGTTCTTTGAGGCTTGTTATAGGTTTGTGAACAATTCAAAGTAAAGTATTAGGAAAAATAGCTACCAAAAGGCTTCTTTATGGACCGATTTTCTCATTGAATGAGAAAGCTACCAGCAAAACTTTAGACTCTGAAGGAAATATTTTTTCTGACCAGTGTTGTTATACAGAATGAAGGGTGTTGACCTTTCCGTATATGCGAACACTGTGTCCTTTGTGTTGCCCCCATTGCTCTCTCTGTGTCTCATTGTTACCCCTCCTTGTAGCTCCTTCCTCTTCCCAAATGGTCTCCCTTCTACTTCCGTGTCATATGAAACCAAGGTTCCACATATGGGAGAAAGCATGCAGTATTTGTCCTGAGTCTGGCTTGTGTCGCTTAATATGATGTCCCCAGTTCCCCCCGCTTTCCTGGAAAATGACATCCGTTCCCTCTTCTTCATGACTGGGCAGTAAACTTCGGTTTTAGGGGGCAATATGCACTATGCAGTTTTGTGAGGAGTTTATGGAAGTGAGTTTAGATACATTTGCATGTTATTTTATTATATGTTAATTTCATTTCAATTAACAATGTGTATTAAGCACCTAAGAATACAGAAATGTCACAGATTGGGACTGACAGATGCATGATGTGTCGTCTTTTAAGAGAAGAATGTAAAATTTGCATAAAGTAGTTATTGTTCCTTATTTACCTAACAGATGTCTTTTGTGGTCATTGTATTTTATGGGCCAGTAATAAAATCTTAGAGTGGTTCAGTGATGACTCGGCACAATGGTGACTGGCAGAGCAGAAGTTCCCTCCATGGGGAGCTGATTCTACTGCTGATTCTACAGGTACCAAGGCATGATGTCATCATTTTGGAGTTTGCCTCTGTATCTGTTTACCGACCGGTATCTGCCTCTTGAACCCAAGAGCAGCTACGTGGCTTTCACCTTAATTTACCGATGCCTGCATTCAGTTATTAAGTGAGTCGTCATTCACAGTACTTGTTGAACACCTATTACATGCAATCCAGGAAGATCGTGAATACATGATGAGTTGTAACAAGCTGTAATTTTTGTGACTTCAGAGATTATTGCCTTATCTTTCCTACTCACTTTGAAATCTTTGAGGTCAAAGTGCCTGCAGGTATGTCATCTATTGTATTAGAACATTATTTGAAAGATTGCTTTGTATCTCTACCAATATCACCCGATTCAAGTCAACGCTAGCTTGTTACAAAAGCATTCAGAGGGATTCCATTCTGCATTCTCTGAAATTCTCCTCCCACCCCTTATCTTTGCCTCCTATACATTTGCTTGAAAGTACACTTTGCTTTTGCTTTTTGGTTCTGGTGAGTCCACAGCTTGCTGCTTTCTAGTTTCACAAAGAGCTCTCATTTACATCAGTGAATCTCAAGCTTCACTCATGTATGCTTTGATGTGTATCAGCGGTGGAGGACTAAATGTAAGTACTGGGTAGTAAGAAAGAGTATAACAGAAGCGGCCAGTTAGAAGCATGTGCTTTTCATTGATTGAGCAGGAGAGCAGAGACCTGTGTCTGCTGGTTTGATGTTCCCAAGCCAGACTGCGAGTCCTAAGAGACCACTCACTTCTGCTCATTGACATTTTGAAAGTGTGTGTCTCAGAGGGGATTTGCTGTCAAACTGGAGCATGGGGCAAGCAATTCACACAGTGGAGCCCACCCATCATCAGACCACACATATACCGAGAAACCTCAGAAACAGGTCCCAAGACAAGCAAGGGAGGGGTAAATTTTGAAGTGGGATGTCCTGTCTGCTTGGGGCTAGATGATGATGGATAGATTCCTAGTGTTCATTAAGTTAGGTCAGGTGGTAGATTCACATGAGAAGCCAAGGGACCCCTTACGTGCTGCTTGACCAGAGCCCCCCCACCCCTTCTCTCTTCCCTTTCCAATCTCCCTCCCAGCCGAGCAATGCCCACAGCCCTGGACTGGAGATTTTCAATAACTGCAGTGTGTCACAAGGACGGTGCATCTCCTGGGAACAAGATGAAACTAAGCAGAGGCTCCCTTAACCGTGGAGGCTACTTTCAGTAGCAGAAAGTGCAACTGGAAAATCAATGTACTTTTGACCCTCCAAATGTACTCTGGCACAGTTTCCCACACCAGGATCTCTGCAATGGAATTTTAGCATGTTTGGAAACAGGTCCAATAGTAAGTGCCCATCAGGTCCTGTGGCATAGTACTGTTTAGTGAGTAGAATCCAGATAGACTCAGGATTTTTGTTGTTGTTGCTTTGTTATATATTTATTCATTTATTTACTGTACATGTGTGTGAGCGCAGGTCAATGTGAATCACAGTGCACGCGTGCCGGTCAGAGGACAACCCTCTGGATTTGGTTTTTCCTTTGCCACCTTGTGGGATCTAGGCATTGAACTCAGGTCTCTGCCCACTGGGTGTCCTGCCAGTCCTAATTTTTTGTTGTTTTGAGACTGGGTTTTACAGGCAGCCCACGGTTGTCTGGAGCTCATTATGTAGGTTAGGCTGTGCTGCAACTCTTTCTGCTTTCGTTTCATGGGTGCCAGGATTACAAGGCCTGCACCACCAGCCACGCTCCCTGTGGGCCCAGGCTCTCCCTGTTGCTCCAGCTGGCCTATAGCTTTCTACATAGACCAGGCTGGCCTCAATCTCAGAGATTCTCCTACTCCTGCCCTAGAGTGCTGAGTGCTTAGATTAAAGGCATGTGCCACCATACCCAGCTCAGAATATTTTTTAAATGTTTTGTTATTTTTATTTTCTGTGTATGAGTGTATTGCCTGCATATGTATAAGTGCATCCGTGTTGTGCGATGGCTGCAGAAGTCAGAAGAGGACCTCGGATCTCCTGAAACTGGAGTTACAGACCATTGTTAGCCTCCATGTGGGTGCCGAGAACCACACCTGGGTCCTCTGCCAGAGCACCCAGAGCTCTTAACTGCGGAGTCGTCTCTTCAGCCCTGCTTTGTAATTCTTAATTTATCTACATCGAGATAGTTTTTTTCTAGGTGTTCCGTAGACAGTTGGGGTATGTTAATCTCAACTCAGGTAGGTTTTCTTTTTTTTTCTAAGATTGAAAAACACAGGCTTGGAGGGGACAGAGATGGCAGGACTTGGGGCTTTCAGTGATCAGCATGACAGTTTTTCTTTCCTCGGAGGAATCAACAAAGAGGCTTCTAAACAGAAGGAAGATCCCTGTGATGAAGTGGTGGTCCTTAGAATTGGGCGGAAGTCTGTGGGGATCCCCAAGGCCTTTTAGGAGGTCCACAAGCCCTGAGGTCTTCCTTTTATTCATCAAAGATCTGACTAGGCAAGATCTTTTCCAAATATGTCAACCATATGCCACAACAGACTGAATGTAGAAGCAGCTAAAAGATCCATTTTCTATGCAGTCTAACAATTAGAGGGATTTGAAAAACAACACAACACCAATATTCTTACATGATAACATTTCATAGTTTTCCATGACTATATAGCATTTACATTAAAATATATTGGGATTCTTAGTTTTAATGAATAATAGTATATATTTTTTAGTTTCTCAACTTTAATTTTTTGGCATTTATTTATGTTTTTATATAACATTTATGCCATCATGTGGACATATGCTTCTCTAATGTATATTTTTATTGAATGTTTGTGAATTTCATACAATACATCTTGATTATATTTAGACTCCCTTATCTTCTGTTCTTTCCCATAGCCTGGCACAGGAGTTCATGCATTCTGTCATATATGTTAAGGCCTATCTGGTTAAGCTTTTGTACCTAGATGTCCCTTGTTGTGAGTTCATCCGCTGGAGTCTGGTCAACCTATCTAGCATCACTCCCTTAAACAAGACCAACTCTTCCACACTCAGCAGTGATCAGCTGCCAATAGTTCTTCAACTACAATTGGGGCTTCCTGCCCAATTCCTCAGTTCTATGCTGGGTTTTTGTCTGCTTGAGTTTGTACGGGTCTTGTGTACACTGTCACCACTGCTGTAAGTTCATGTGAGCAAGTTCCCAGAAGTCTAGAAGACTCTGTTTCCTTATGATAATGCACCATCCCTGACTCTTGGAATCTTTCTGTCCCCTCTTTTGTAATGGTTCCTGAGCCCTGAGTGGGTGAGGTTTAACATGAGTTTTATCCAAGGCCACGCACTCTGCAGTCTCTAATTCTCTACACTTGGGCCAGCTCTGGCCTTCTGTGTTCATCGCCCTCTGTTGTACTAGGAAGTTCTGTTGGTGAGAGTTGAGAGATGCACTAATATTTTCTCTACCCCCTGTTCCACTACATTCTGTGAGTCTTTGGGGTAGAGGCTCCATTGTAGATGTGTCATTTAGAGCTTGGCATCTCACAGACACTTATTTTCTGTGTGTGACCAGTTGTAGAATTCTGTAATAGTCTCCATCTATTGCAAAAAGAAGCTTTGTTGATGATGAGTGGTGACTGGTACACTTATCTTTAAATGAAAAGGCCCATATTTAGCATACAGTAAGAAATTATGTTTGTCTATTGGTGTGACAGACCAGGGTTTTCTCTAGGCTTTATCGCCTCTCAAGCCATGTGTCTTTGACTGTTTATAGTACCACACATGAGTTCTCTTCCACTGAGCAGGCTTTAATTCCAATTAGATAGCTGTTGGGGTTAGACCACTGAATGATTTTATTTTTTTATAGGAAGGAAGAGAAGACCCTCACAGTGTTTCAGCGTCTGAGTCCTTTCCTCCCTGGCTAGCTCAGCTTACTGTTCACAAGGCTCTAGTAGGCTAGCTCATAGAGATGGTGCATCCTTCTCAGAAAGCCACTGTAGAGTCTGTTCTAGATGGTAGGGGTTGTAGAGTCAGGGGATGGGAATAAGGAAAAGACATGCTCATGTAGACCGCTTTAAACCTGTCTTTAGGTATTTACCAGCCCTTTAGGAAATGTTTGCAGTCGCCCGTCAGTATCCATGGAACTGGTTCTGTGATCCCTCTATCCCTCACGGATGCTCAAGGCCGTATATAATGGTATACTCGACTATAATCTATGCACATCCTCCTACAATGTAAAGCATCTCTAGATGACTTAGAATACCTAATACGACATGAGTAGTTGTTATATACTATATTACTTAGGGACCATGGACATACATGTTCAGTAGAGAGTTCATGTCCCCCTTCTCCCCATTTTTTGGATCCTTGGTTGTCTGAATTTTTGGATACAGGATCATAGACTTGACTGACTGTATAATTGCAGAGCTCACATTTCATACCAGATAATTTTTGAGGAAAGTGGGGCAGAATAAACTGCAAGAATCCTTGGAGTCCTCTGGTGAGGCACCTTGGAGTTTACGACTTGGAGGTGAAGGAAGCAGGGCCAGAGCCCCACTTTGTTTCTTTCATGGTGGCAGTGGGCAAAAGAATGATGGGAATAAATAAGAACATTAGTAAGAGAGAGAATAGCTAGAAAAGAGGAGACCAATGTAGATGGAACAGGGAAGGAAGGGCTCCCACCCCACTCAGCAGCTGCTTAGGTCTCAGGCTTCAGCTGCGCTCACTCCAACATCTAGAACCATGGGCTCTGACACTCCAGGGGGAGTCTCTGAGCTGTATTATTAGCTCTTGGCCATGGAAGGGCTTCTTAGCACATGATTATTTTAACTTACTATTAGGTTGCTCTCGTATATAGACTTGATGTACAGACTTGAAGATACTGTGTAGACTGCTTGAAATTCAAGGACACATTGGTTAAGGTATGACAAAGAGGAGATCAGTGTGTTCATTTAGAGAACAAAAGATGATTTTAATTTTGAGCATGATAAGCTTGAGAGGCTGCACCTAGGTAGAGATTTCCAATAGGCAAACAGTAATAGAATCTGGATCTTGGGATGGGTGGGATGGACATTTGACTAGATGCATTTGACTAGGATATTGGACTCAATAGCCTATAGAAATGATCAAAGCTGTAGACAAAGTGACTTTAACATTTGATTTTTCTTTTTGGTGGTGCTGGGGATTGAACCCCTTGTATGTGCTAGGCAAGTGCTCTACCCCTGAGCTATGCTCCCAGTCCAGACAAACTGACTTTATTAACCATATCTCCTTTACTTTTTCAGCTCTTCCATGTGGCTTATGTTTTAATCAAATTTGCAAATTCTCCCCGTCCTGATCTCTGGGTCTTGGAAAGATCTGTAGACTTTGGAAGCACCTACTCACCATGGCAGTATTTTGCTCGTAAGTAATCTTGCCTGCTGTGTAATGAGGATCTTTAGTTATTTATATAAGTTTAAGACTATGGATTTAGTTAGAAAATTAGTTTCTCTGTGTGACTAGGTAGAGACTGATCGATTTGCCCTCTTAAGTTGTCCGCAGTCTTGTGTGCACTGATTCTAATGATACCACTTGCAGAAACAGAGGTTATAATTCCTTTTTTTATCTTATTTTATTTTTATTTATTATAGTTGTTTGTTATTTATTCTTGCTATGTGGGGGCACCTGTAAGCAGGCCACAACTCATCTGCCTTTTATGAAGAATTAGGAAGTGAGTCCAGTCTGTGCAGATTCTGTGCTGCATGTTTTAAATGTGCTGCATTATTTTAAACCTGTCATCCTCACTAATGAAGACTATAAGTTGTCTCTGGACCCCAGGAAGATTCGAGATAGGCAGGAATTTTGCTTACAAGAAAACAGCTTCCCATAAGGCTCACAGGGTGACCTTACCTACTGAGGCATGAAAAGTTAACACCCCATCACTGAACAATGCTTCTGAAAGGCATGTGGACTGAAATGGCTTGGTATTTGTTTATCATGAATTAAAAACTTCTTTCTAAGCGTTCATCTGGAAGTCCAACAGACTTCTTGGTTCTCTCTTAAGAGAGGTATAAAAAATTATACTTAATGCCATTGAAATAATTTCTTCCTAGATTCTAGAAAAGACTGTTTAGAACAATTTGGGCAAGAAGCAAACATGGCCATCACCCGGGATGATGAGGTGCTCTGTATTACTGAATACTCTCGTATTGTGCCTCTGGAAAACGGCGAGGTAAGTATTTTGGGGAGGCTGTCAGAGGTAAGACTAAGAAGTGAACATGAAGTTATAAAACTGTTTATAACTGTGAATATCACACTTTCAAAGAGAGTCAATGTATTTCAAGATGGGAACAAGTGCTTTGGAGTAAATGATAAATGATTCACAAAGAAGATTTCAGAATGAGTTGAGTTTGAAATTCTGTTTGGGACCTTGAATCCTCCCCAGGAAGCCAGGATTTGTCACCCAAGCCCCACCTGTCTTGAACCCTCCTTTCTAAAGTGATGGCCCCACCGCCTCTTTGTTATTATCATGTCAGAGTGAGTAGATAGGGACAGGTGGCAATACTAAGCCTTGAGTCCATTTGATTGGGTGAGTGACAGCTGTTAGAGAGAAAAAATTGTTATGCCCTTGGAGCTACAACTGGCACTGTTTGGAAGTCAGCCTGGCACCTGCTAGAGAGGTAGACAGAGGTGGGAAAATCAGTGAATTCCATGGAAAGGGTGAGGCCACAAGGAATGGGAATGGAGTTTCAAATCAACTCTCATTAAAAGTGTGAATCTTGGGGATGGAGAGACGGCTCAGCGGTTAAGAGCACTGCCTGCTCTTGCAGAGGACCCAGGCTCAATTTCCAGTACCCACATGGCAGCTAACTCCAGCTCCAGGGGATCTTATGCCCTCTTCTGATCTCCTCAGGCAATGCATGACACAGGTGCACTTACACACATGCAGGCAATACACTCATACACATAAAGTAAAAATAATAAATAACTATATATATTTAGAGGTCTGAGTCTTTGCTCTTTGAGTAACGAGATCTTTCTTGAGCATCCAGTACCTTCATGTTTCAAATGCTTGAGACTTGGCCTTAATCAGCCCAGGCAAGAAAACAAAACCTACCTTTTGTGATGATGATTTTTTTTTTATCCACTTTTCAATGTCATTTAGATTTTTGGATTACTTCAGCTTGGTTTCCTGGCTGTAGCTTGAGAAATTTACTTCTTTGTATTTGTAGGACTGACAATATCTCTTCAATTTCCATAGTGTTACAGTGCTATATCTACACTACAGGACAAAGAGAGTGGACCATCTCTCAGGGGCCCAGTTTTGAAGGACTATTACCAGACCTTGGAAGTGGGATGGGGATGCAAGTAGCAGTGATATTCTTAGACATAAACCAATTCCAGGGCTGGGGAGTAGCCCAGTCGGTAAAGTGCCTGCTGTACAAGCATGAGGGCCTGGGTTAGGATTCCCTGGGTCCCATGTAAAAAGCCACGCACCACAGTACACGCCTGCAACCCCAGTGCTGGGGGGAACAGAGACAAGCAGATCCCGTGGTGCTTGCTGACCAGCCAGGCTGCCTAGCTGAAATGGTGAGCTCCAGGTTCAGCAAGAGACCCTGTCTCAAAGAATAAACTGGTGTGTGACTGAGGAAAATACCTAATATCTGCCTCTGGCCTCCACCTTTGCACACATGGGCAAGTGCACTCATGAATACAGCACACACAGACACACAGACACACACACACACACAGACGTCATGCATGCATGACAGAAACAAGATCCAAGACATATATATGTGTATAAATATATATACATATATATAAATATATATACATATATAAAAATATATGTATATATATTTATGTATGTATAATGGTTCTTGTGAAAACCAAATGTTTTGTTTAGGGACATCTACTGTTTTAGTCACTTGCTGTTAAATTTTGAGGAAAGGCTTTTCCTTCACTTTCATGTGTGTGATTATTTTAGGTTGTGGTGTCCTTGGTAAATGGTCGTCCAGGTGCAAAAAATTTTACTTTCTCTGACACCCTGAGGGAGTTTACCAAGGCAACAAACATCCGCTTGCGCTTTCTCCGCACCAATACCCTCCTTGGGCATCTCATCTCCAAAGCACAGAGAGACCCTACCGTTACTCGGCGGGTGAGTTTATTTTGTAGGTGCCTAGTCATGTGCATTAGCTTTGTCCTTTGTTTTGCTTATTAAATGCTTTATATTGAACTCTTCTAAGTAACTTTTATAGCCAGGGATGGTACAGGCATGGAGGTTATTCTTGTCTGAAATAGTGAATGTTTAAGATTTAGGTTATTTGAAAAAAAAATGGCTGGACTTAGTGGTTCAGGCCTGTAATCTCATCTACTAAGGATGCTGATGCAGGAGAATCACAAGCTCAAGGCTCCCTTGGAATACAGACTGAGCCTAAAGCCAACCTGGGTAACTTACTGTGACAGTGTCTCAAAAAAATGTTGGAAAAAATGTTGGGGTTCAAACTCAGTGGGAGAATGCTTGCATAGCATGCATATGGCCCAGGGTTCAGTCCCAAATAAAAGAACAGTAGTTACATTCAAAGATGGAAAATAAAGGATTATAGCCCACCTGGTATTGGAGTAGATAACTGTTGTTAGAGTCAACAGTCAGTCCCCAGATTTCAGAGGTTTAGCAAAATAAAGGTGTGTTTCTTACTCATGTCACAGTCCAATGTGAGTCAACAAATGAGATGAGCTCCATGCACTCACTCAGGGCACCAGGCTTTATTTCCTGCAGTATTTTAGAGTCCTCCCTTGACCCACAGCATCAGTTTACCAGATGAAGAGAGTGAAGAGTAAACCCACCTGCTTCTAGCTACAGAGGACAGTTCCAGAGAGATCTTGTTCTCACATATCCCCATCTAAGGATAAGGAGATCGAGCAACGTGATCTAGTAAGGAGAACATAGTCATGAGTATTGTACTCTCCACTGTGCTGGAGATCCATGCAAATAGCTCTCACACTCAGATGTCAGGTTGGTGCCCCCATCTAGGCACTCGGGAGCCAGCACTTCTAGGCGCAAAGCCCCTGAGCTTGCTCTTTTCCTGCAAGTGTGTCCGAATGGTCAAACCCACTAGGAAGCCAGAGAACAAGAAAGCTCATAGCTTCAGTTGATAGGGGTCAGCCAAGGGCAAGAGGCAGATTCACCTGGAAGAATGACTGGAAGATTCCACTGTGCCTTCTAGAGTTTGCTTTTTAATGTGGGCAATAGCAGAGAGCTACGGGGTGAGAGGGAGAAGGATCTCCTCCGATGCTGAGCGTTTTCCAGAATGGTCAGACACTGGTCTATCGATGTTCACCTCTTGTGTCTCCTGCATTCTTGGCTCTTTCTGGATCCCTGTGTAGATAGGAGCTATATTAGATCCAAAGTTGAGTATTGACGAGGAAGAGCTGGGGATGCTGATGAACTCATCAGTTCCCCGCCCTTCCAAATCATCCTTCTGAGTCTTGTAAGACTTGCATTTTTTAAATGGTGTTGGGGAATGAACCAGTGGCCTCATTCGTGCAAGGCGAGCTATACCTGCAGCCCACGATTTGCATTTTTGTCTATACACTGCTTTTTTCTTAGATAAGTGTTGCCTTTTCCATTAACTCTTTTTTTCTTTGTCTTTTTGCGACAGAGTCTCTCTGTAACCTCAGTTGACCTAGAACTCACTGTGTAGACCAGGCTGGCCTGGAACTCACAGAGATCCACCTGCCTCTCCCTCCTTGGTGCTGGGACTAAAGGTGTGCACCACCATGCCCGGCTCTATTAAGTAGCTTTTTATGGAGTATACCACAGATACCATTTCATGACCACATCCCCAGCTTAAATCGCTTCTTTAATGGAGGAATGTAGTACCAGCTGGTCTAGCATATGAGTCCTGTGTACTGCTGGTTGAATACATCTCTCTCTCTTGCTGTTGGCCTCCCTTAACACACATAAAAAGAAACTTCTGTGGTTGTCAGAATATCCTCATGGTGATAACTTCACAAAAAACGTTGATTTTTACCAGTATTAACTAGAACATGTATTAATGCCGTTTGACTGCAGGAAATATTGCCAGATAGCTTTGACATTAGAACAGTATTTAATTAGGAACATGAACTGAACCCTGACATTGAATGGATAGGTGTCTGAAGAGGGCGACACTCAACAACAAAAGAAATATAGAGGCTGCTTTGTCCCTGTGAGTTCAAAGGCTATCTTGTTGTCTTATTGACAAGTGGTCGGACCGGCAGCATGGCCCAATGAGAAAGATTGCTTCACAATCTCACATTCCTTCAGCATCCTGTGGAGCCTCCTGCCAATTGTGAGGAGAAATGAAGCTAGCAACAGGGCCAGCCATTGTCACTGGTAGAGAGGCCTCCAGTGTACCAGAGAAGGCTGAGCCAGGAGGTGGCCCATGTGCCGACCCCCACCCCTGAGTGTGTCTGTGTGTGTGTGGCAGGATAGGGGTAGGAGATGGTTGGTTTAGGGTTCTATCCTTTCCTGGGTGTGCAGCCAGCCTATCTGGTCTTTTGGAGCTTGAACTTCTAACTTTGCCTTTCTGGCCCTGAACAAGGAAGGAAGATATGAGCGGGAGATTCATCTTATCCATCTTTGTAATTGTTTTCTCCCTCTATAGTGCACAGGGCAGTTTGCATGTAGTGAGTGCAAAATTCATATTTGCAAAATAAATATGTTCAGTATATTAACAAACAACCAAAAAACCTTGTTACACTTAAATAATCTCATTCCAGTAGGCTATATGTGTGATTTTTTTTTCCAAAGATGATTTCTTCCATACTAAAGCATTTGATTTTTTTTAAAAAATGGACAAATAAACATACAGTTGAACTTGAGAGGGCTGGCAAGATGGCTCAGTGGTTAAGAGTGCATACTGCTCTTGCAGGGGACCTGAATTTGTTTTTCATCATTCACATTGAACTGCTTACAATTGCCTTGACTTCTGAGTTCACCTGTACCCATGTACGCACACACACACACACACACACACACACACACACGTGCATTTTAAAATATAATCTCAAACTTGATTGTGCAGTGCATTTATTTTGTAAGAGACATTATAGGCAAACAGGCAAACATGGCTCCCATTTGTGTTAAGGTCAGGAAGGAGTATAGAATAAAAGAAAAGTCAAGTCAACACTTACGTGGGTGAAAGATTAGTAAGAGTGTGTGCTGCGGTGCACTCAAGTGGGCACGTTCTGTTTTCTGTCATGCAGTATTATTACAGCATAAAGGACATCAGCATTGGTGGACGGTGTGTTTGTAATGGCCACGCTGACATGTGCAACGCTGACAATCCTGAAAAACTGTAAGTGCACTCTGCTTCCTTTCACAGACCCTCCCACCAAAGTGGGCCCATGGCAGACATGACTCATCAATCACAGTGCTGTGTGGATAGTATGTAATGGAGCTACTAAATCCCCCAACCTAACACCGTGCCCTGGGCAGCCACTAATAATTTTTCCTTTTAACTTGATTTTAGCTTTAATTAGTTTGTTGTCTCTGCCATGTCTGAAAGTTTCTCGCCTCAAGGTAAAAGGGAAGGTGGGAGCATAGATGGGGCCTGGCTGACCGTGAGCACGCCCTACAGAAAGCCATTAAAAAGAGAGACTCAAGGGAGGAGGTCGGTATTGGACAACTAGTAAAGTTAGTTGCTAGGCAGAATCCAGTTTTAACCAGTGGGGTTCACATTGTGACTTTGATGGGTAGATAGGGGGATCGCAATTTAATTCTGGACTTCCTAGCAGGCAGAAAACACGAGAAACCTTCTCAGTTTCTTATTTAATTAACTATGTCATAACCTAAGAAGGTCAGTTGTTTAGGAGAAACATGTTTGTAGATACTAGATAAGATTTTTTTTCTGTGAGGGTTGTGTGGGGAGTTGTCAGGAGAAGTATCTCTCATCAATGACGTCTAAGAAGACATAGGCCTCAGGGGGTTCTACCTCATGGGCTAATGGAGTTAAATTTCTTTCTTTTCTTTTCCTAGTTTTATTTGGTTTTTGGTCTTGTAATATTTTAAATTTTTTGCCAGGATCCAAAAAGGGGCTGTGGCTCATCCATAGGGAACATAGAGCCACGTACCTCTGGTCTCTGTTCTTGTTTACTCCAATGTCTGGCAAATTTAGATTCCATTTTGGATTTTTGAAAATTTTAAACAATGCTAGTTGGAGCTGAACGTGGGGTCACAGGCTCTCTAGTCCCCAAATTGTTTTTGTAATTTTGCAATGGAAGCTAGGTTAGCCCAGGCTGAGGATCGGGAGAGGTGGTGACTTGGGGGTGTCGGCATGATTCAGGCAAATCCTCAGCTCCTTTCTTTGCTGTGCCCGATTTTAATTTGCCCATGAATGTAGATGGATCACATGTTCTTCAAGCAGTCTCCCCTAAATATCCAGTGGCCATGAGCTGAGACTGCCTTTCTGACAGGAGCCCGTTTGGCCTCCAGCTGTCACATGATGCCAGTTAAATCTTTATCTCTGTGCCTCCACGGGCTGTAGAGCAGGACTTCCTGAGAGTGTGACTGGAGGCATGCCACCCCACCCACCCCCTCTCAGAGAAGGGCAGAGGAAGGGCCCACAGGCCAGGAGCCTTCTGGACACAGCTTTGAGTCTTCTGTCAAACACAGTAAATGGCAACTCAAGCTTGGGGTTTACTCCAGCGCCAAAGCTCCAGGCATGTCACTTTTACTTAGAAACATTTGAAGACAGACATTTGAGACTTTCGTTATTACCACCTTTGCTTTACCCAGTGATCTTAGCACTCGGCCCTGTGATGGAGCTGGGGCAGCCTGTGGGAACCGAGCTCTCAGAGAACTTTCCGGGAGCCACCTCCTGATCAGCAAATCTCTGAGCCTGAGCACAGGTTGAAAGCACGAAACTTGAACAGCCCTTTTTCCCAGGACTACTCCAGAGTTTGGTAAGGATGTGATACTTAACACATCCGAGGAACCTCAGCACCTTATTGCTCAGGCTAGCTTGAGACTTCCTGTGTCATGGAGACTGGCCTTGAACTTCCTGCAGTCCTCCAGTCTCTGTGCTGCTCTGATTACGGGTGTGAGGTGTGGTACCCAGTGTTGTTCAGTTCTTACAGCGTGATGTGGTAGAGGAGAAAGAACTGGGGATTCGGGGTCAAATTCAGGCTTAAAATTCGGTTCTCTGTCATTACCACTTGACCCGTAGCACGTGCCTTAATATCTGTGCATCTTAGTTTTAGCATCTGTACAATGGAGATGGTGAGCAGGATAGGGGTGGGGCTTGACTTAATATATGCAAAGTGCTTTGTTCTCATTCTCAATGAACACTCCATGGATGACCCCACAGCTGCACATGTACAGTTATTTTGTGCACAGGAAGGTGCTGGCGATTGAACTCAGGGCCTTGTACAAACTAGACAAGCAAGAAAAACTGATAGGAGTTAAAACTTTTCCCTGGGGGTTGAGGATGTAGCTCAATTGGTAAAGTGATTGCCTAGCAAGCATGAATCTCTGGATTTGATCTCTAGCACCTCATAAACTCAAAGCCACTTAACTTAGCACTACATAAACCTAGCACTTCATAACACACCTCCCATCATCTCTAAAACCCAGGGCCTCCTAAACCCAGCATGCATTAACCCAGAACAACGTAAACCCAGAACTTCCTAAACCTAGCACAGTATAAACCTAGCACCCCCAAAACCCAGCAGCACATAAACCCAGCACTTTATAAGCCTATCATCTAGTACCCAAACCTAGTACCCTAAAAGTCCAGCACCACATAAACCCACAGCACTGCCTAAGCTCAGCTCCAGATGAACCAGGAATGGTGGCACACACCTGTAATACTGGTACTTGGGAGGTAGAGACAGGAGGGTCATAAGTTCAAAGTCTTCCTCAGCTACATAGTGAGTTCAAGGTCAGTCTGGAATAAATGAGACCCTGTCTCCAAAGCAAAACAAAACAGAACCCAAAAAACCCAAACCTCGAAACCCCAAACTCAAACCAAATAGACCGAAGGAAAGCACTGCTTCAAATAACAAAACAAAAACCTTTTCAGTTACCAAGGTTGCTTTGCTCACATGTGCAGGTTCCGATGTGAATGTCAACACCATACCTGCGGGGCAACATGCAGCCGCTGCTGTGCAGGCTACCATCAGAAGCGCTGGCGACCGGCAGAGTGGGAACGGCACAATGAGTGTGAAGGTGGGTCCTGGGCTGAAGTGAGGCTTTGTGCATGAGCCTCTCCCTCTCCGCGTGAGGACTGATCCCAAGTCTGTCCTGAGCTCACGAAGAGGCTGGCATGATGCTAGGCTTAGAGACTGGGGTCTGTCTATTTTCAGGTAGTCCCCGTCACTCTATGTTTCAGGATCTCCCAGTGGATGGCTGCAACTGAGGATGTGTATGGAACCCTGCGTGTTCTATATTTTCTGTACATACATACTATGATGAAGTTTAACTAGATTGGGCACAGTAGGAGATGAGCGACAACTAATGATAAGATAGTATTGATATGACACAGTCTTGTAACAGCATTGCCAGCATCACCATTTTTGGACTAGAGAGCCTTTATTAAGTAAAATGAAGACTACACGAACCTTATAAACACGCATATCAACCTAGCAAGTTGATCTTAAAATAAATACAATTACTGGGTAACAGTTGGGCTGGTGGCAAATAAAGCTGTAAAAAGACAGTGTCAGGGGCTGGAGAGATGGCTCAGCAGTTAAGAGCATGACTACTTGTACAGGACCCAAGTTCAGTTCCCAGCACCTGTGTCCTGTGGCTTTCAACCATCTGTAACTCCTGCCCTACAATATCCAGTGCCCTCTTCTGGCCTCTGCAGGCACATATACATAGCATACCTGCACACACACACACACACACACACACACACATACACACACGCACATACAAATAATGAAACAAATCTTTAAGGAAATTATTTTTATTTTTATTGATTCTAGAATTTCATACAGTGTATTTTGATCATATTCATACCCTCCCCCCGTCCCGTCCCACTATCCCACACTTCATGTGCTCCATTTTGTCTATCTTTTTCCTTTCTGCTTATTTATTTATTTATTTATTTATTGCTTTTAAAAGACATCAATTCCAGTCTCTGCCTCCCAAGTGCTCCTGAGTGTGGGTCCATGCTCTGGAGTCTAGTCAACTTACCAGGCATCACAGCAGTGAGAAAAACTGACCCTCACTCTCCCAGAATCTATCAGTTGCCAATAGATCCTCAGCAAGGCTGGAGCTTCTTGCCCACCTCCCAAACCTTGTCTGGCATGGCTTTGCACAGGTCTTGTGCTGCTGTCGTAGTGCTATTAGTTCACAAGTGCAGCTGCTCTGTGGTGTCTGGACGACATGGTTTCCTTGTATTCATCCGCCACTTCTGGCTCTCACAACCTTTCTGCCCCCTCTTCTGCAGTGATCTCAAACCTTCAGAGAGGTGTGGTGTCGGTGTCCCATTTAGAGCTAAGCACTCTGCAGTCTCTTATTTTCTGCACATTGACTATTTGAGGGTCTCTGTGTTAATCATCAGCTGCTGCAAGAAGCTTCTCTGGAGAGAGCTGAGGGATGCACTAGCCTATGGAATAAGAATAAGTGATTGTGAGTCAGTTTAATACTATGTCTGTTTAGCAGAATGATAGTAGTAGATTCTCGTATGGCCTATGATTTGTCTAGACACAGGTTCTTTCTCCGATAACAATGTCAGTTATGGATTCCTTGTGAAGCAGGCCTTACATCTGCTTAGGTGATTAATTAGTCCCATATTTGTACCCCTATAAAAATAAAACCAGAATAACACAAGATTCACTACACTACCCAGAATGGCATATATTTTGAAACTTGTGAATTATTTAGATCTAGAACTCGCTATTTATTAGTAGTGGACCCAGTAGTAGGGTTGATTGCAGGTAACTAGGAATGTGTAAAATGCAATAGATAAGAGGGAACTGGTGCAATGAAAAGCTCAGATTTAAAGGGAAAGTATGTATTATTTAGGTAAAGACTATGTATTATTTAATATGCTTTGTGCTTTCATGGTCAAATGTAGATCTGAGTGTTTTGACATGGTTTGCCTCTTTTTAGCCTTTCTTTTGCAGTGCTGGTTATTAAACCCGGGGCCTCCTGCATCCTAAGCAGGTGCCCTACCATTGAGTTGTATACCCAGAAATCTTAGGGTGCAGCTATGCGCATCTTTTACTGTTTCTTAGGATGTGAGCTCTGATAGGAACCATAGCTCTTTTGAGAGCCAAGTCCTAGAGAGAGCGATGAGAGGGATGTTTGATCAGTGGGTCAATAACAGGATATGGTTGCAGTGCTGAAGCATGTGCGAAGGGGAGAAGACCAGGGAAAGAAGGGAATAACGAGGCTGCTTTTAACTTACATGTGTCCTAGAAAGTTAAGGGAGTGGTTGCCTTTTGCATATAAGCCCCATGGTATTTCTATTCATTTTTTTGTTGTTGTTGCTGTGACAACAAAAAACTCCTGACAGATGCAACTTAAAAAGGAAGGGTACATTTTGGCTCCTGGTTTTAGTGTGTGGTATAGTACGGTGTGGAAGTCTTAGCTGCAGGTACACGAAGCAGCTGGTCACGTTGCATCCACAGTCAGGAAGCAGAGAGAGATGAATGTTCTCCATCCCAAGAACCCAGCCCATAGGAGAGTGTCACTCATATTTAGAATGGGTCATTCCAACTTAATCCAGTCTAGAAACACGCTCACAGATATGCTCAAGGGCTTATCTGCTGGGTGATTCCAGCTCCTGTCAAGTTGAAATTGGCACAATGTCCAACTGTAAATTTTCTTTTTAACCAGTCTTCTTGGAGAACCACATACTTATTCCCAGCAAAGAAAACATTCTTGTGACCTTTAGTTGCTGGCTTTAGAGGCTGTGACCCATTTTTCTGAACAGTTATATTATTTAAAGATTAATTTGTTTGTGAAATTGACCCAAAGGCATTTGGACCTAGGTTTGGTAAGCCTGTATATGGTGTATGTGACTCTTAATTGGCATTTTCGTTCACATTTGTTGTAATTATAATATTACCTTTTTTTAAAAAAAGGAGGGACTTACCATTTAATATCAAATGGGAGGAATGATAAAATACGTAATATTATATAATGGTCTTTGTGTAAACATCCCTGAAATTCTTCACAATGTCCCTAGTGTTCCAGAAGAGACTTTATTACAGGCCCTTGAGAGTGGTCCTGTCTGGGGAGGCTGCTAAATGCCTCATGGTAATAATGGAGTATTGACCTAGAGTGCTTTTCTGTTTCAGCCTGCAACTGCCATGGGCACACCACTGACTGTTACTATGACCCAAATGTTGAGCAGCAACAGGCAAGCTTGAACGTCAAAGGCATCTATGCTGGTGGCGGGGTCTGCATCAATTGCCAGGTGAGACACTGCTTACATCAGAGTGAATGTGTCATCGCAGAGAATGGGCATTCAGTAAGTCTTCCTCCAAAATGCCGTAGAGACAGTGATGTGGAATTGGAAGTATTTTCTAGGACCAGTTCTCCAAAAGCCTTTTTAGCTGGATGCATTTTAGGGGTTGTGGGGAAAGGACTGAGGTGTGTTTGCTCAGACTCCTTTGATTAGGTCCTTTGTTTTGGACTTTGCCTAAATAGAATTCCTGGATGTCATCCTTGGTGGTTATCCACATCGTGTGCTAGAAAGACTGTATGTAGGAGGGTAAATAGGAATGAACCTTGATGTTGATCTGAAATCCCATTTTCAGACTTACTCTGAATCTAGAAACAATAAGGAAACATGTATGGCACACACATGGGATATGAAGCCCTGTTGTACCTCTTCTGTATCATTCCTGGGCTAACAGACTAGAAGTGGATTTCTACAACTAACCTTATGTCAGTGGTGAATTAGTAAACTGGGTTGGGAACAAGGTCAGAATGGTATTAGTTCTGTTCAGCAGAGACTTAGAATTTTTTTTGAGACAGGGTCTTCCTGTAACCCCAGCTGACCTGGAACTCACATTGTAAATCAGGCTGGCCTCAATCTCAAAGAGATCCACCTGCCTCTGCCTCCTGAGTGCTGGAAATTAAAGGTGTGCACCACCATGTCCAGCCTGACTTAGAATTCTTGACCATGTGATAAGGCAAGAAAAAGAAATAAAAAAAGTAAGACAATCTCTTTTCAGATGGTGTGATTATTTCTGTAAAAAGTTCTAAAGCATATACACAACAAATACTGAACTAATGAGTAGACTTAGCAAGACTGTGAGACATAGGATAAAATTAAAGTATATTGTGTTTTGATCTATTAATAGCAAACAGTAAAAAATGAAATAATATTTAATATAAATTTCTCAAAAGCAACTCTGATAAGATGCTGTTGGTAAAGTGCTTTCACAAGGACCTGAACTCAATCCCCAGGACCCATGTGAAGATGCTGGGCATGGCGTGACACACCTATGACCTCAGCACTGGGATGGCACAAGAAGATCCCTGGGACTTGTTGCCAACTAGTTTAGCCTAATGACAGAACCTATCCCAAAGGAAGTGAAAGTTCATTTTGAGAATGACATCGGAGGTTGTTAGCTTTGGTCTCTGTGTAAACATACCTGCACCTGCACATGTATCCCCCATCAACATACACAAACACATATACAAACATGCACACACATGCACAAAACACCGAAATATAAAATAATTAGAATAAATGTAGCAAAAAGCATGTGAGACCTCTAGAATAAAGCTATAAAAGTTTGCTGAGAGAAATTTAGAAAGGGCTACATAAGTAGAAAGTTATAATATACTTAAGGGTTGAGAGACTCAATATTGTTCATGATCCTAAGTGACACATCTACAATGGAACTTCTACACTTAAGACTCATGGAACTTAGTGGAACAAGGAGAGAATGCTAGTGCATCCCCCAAGTGTCATCAATGAAACTTCCTCATGCAACAGAGGGCAGTAAGCCCAGGACTCAAGGACCAGTGTGGAAGACGGGGTGGAAAAATATGGTGCATGACCATATGGAAACAGAGTCTTACAGGCTCCTGGGACCTTGCTCACTTCAGTAATGACGTCAGCATGCACAGACCCATGCAAACTCAAGCAGACAGAACCTCGCATGTAGAGCTGTGGAAATGGACAACAGGCCCAAATCTTAGCTGAAGTATTGGACAGCTGATTACTACTGGGTGAGAAAGAGCTAATCTTCTTTAAGGAGAGACTCAGGATAGGCTGACTAGACCCCAATGGATGAACTTGCACTGTGGAATATCAGGGGGCACCAACTTGATTTAGTGGGCCTTAGCATCAATGACAGAATGCATGAAGTACAGAGGCAGGGCTATAGAGGGTGCCTATGGGGAAGGGGATGTAAACAAGATTAAGATGTTGTGTATGAAATACACAAAAATCCAATAAAGATATAGTTTGAAAAGACTCAATATTGTTAAGGTTTCTACTCTCCTCAAACGGTTCCAAAGATTTAAAGTAGGATTTGAAACAGAAATTGGCAAGCAGATTCTAAAGTTTCTATGGATATATAGCCAGAAATGTCCAAAATCATCTTCATAAAGCTATCACTTGATAGTGATAAAAAGAAGAGATAGACATGACTCTCATGATTAAACATCACAGTGTGTCCATGTATCAGAACTTTGAATGGTGCTACATAAATGCATAGAATTAAAAAAATAATTAAAAAAATTATTTTTATTTTATGTGTATGAGTGTATTGCCTGCATGTATGTAAAGGTACCTGTGTCATGCAATGCATGAGGAGGTCAGAAGAAGGCATTGAATACCCTGGAACTGGAGTTACGGATGGTTGTTAGCCACCATATGGGTTCTGGGAATGGCACCCAAGTCCTCTGCAAGAACAGCCAGTGCTCTTAAGCTCTGAGCCAGCTCTCCTATCGCAATGCATGTAGTTTTTATGGGATTTTTGGTATCAGTTAAAAAGAAATGCAGGGGCTGGAGAGCTGGCTCAGTGGTTAATAGCACTTGCTGCTCTTGCAGAGGACCCCAGTTCATTTCCTCACACCCACATTGAGCAGCTCACAACCTCACGTAACTCAAACTCCAGAGGATTTAACACCTTCTTCTGACTTCTTCAGTCATCCACATGTACACACACATAAATAAAAATAAAATCTTTAAAAATATTTTAGTTATTATTTTTATTTTATGTGTATGAGTGTAATGCCTGCATGTACACAAGTGCACTCATGTTGTGCAGTGACCACAGAGGTCAGAAGAGGGCTTTGGATCCCCTGAAACTGGAGTTGCAGGTGGTTGTTAGCCACTATGTGGGTGCTGAGAATCAAACCCTGGTCCTCTGCAAGAGTACCCAGTGCTCTTAACCACTGAGCCATCTCTCCAGGCCCTAAAATAAAATCTTCAAAAATGAACAAATGTACATAAAACAAGAGAACAAAATATTGGGGAATTTATATTATTTTGTTTCAAAGCCATAGATCTATGTTAATAAAAGCCCAAGTAATACTGCCATAAAACTGTGCTAATTGTTCAGAGTAGCAGACAAGGGGGCGTAAAGACAGACCCCTACTTGTGAATAGCTGAGCCTACTGGAAGTACAAAAGCAATCCAATGGGGAGAAAATGAAAGCTCTCAACAAATGGTTCTGGAATAACTAGATTTTAGATGGAAACAAGTCTGGATACCTCTTCAAATCATATAAATCAACCTGGTTTGAAATAGGATTGTGAAGTTAAACTAAAACTGTTGCATTTGGGAGAAAAATATAGACAGATACCTTTGTGTTTCAGAGGATGAACACATTTTCCTTAGTCACAGAAAGCAGTAAACATGAAAGATGAACAACTTAGATTTCTTGAAAATTTAAAACTTCCGCTCAACCAAAAACACTTAGGAAAATAAATAAACAAGCTGCAGTCAGAGAGAAAATATTCAGAAAACCTAAGTCTGTCCAGTGATGAGTAACAATGACTTATAAAGAGCTTCTAAACTTTGGTTATATGATAACCCTCAAAATATACAAAATATTTAAGCAACCTCTTACAAAGGTAGGTATGCAAATGGTCAATAAACTAACAGTAAAAGACTGGACATCTTTAGTTATGAGGGAAATGCAAGTCAAAATAACAGTAGTCTTCTCCCACATGCTCACCCCAATGGCAGTTATTAAAAGGTTAGCTGGGGATGGAGAGAAGGCTCAGCTGTTCAGAGCATTTGCTGCTCTTGCAGAGGACCTAGGTTTGGTTCCCAGTACCCACACTGTCTCTCACAACCATCTATAACTACAGTTCTGGGGGATTTGATGCCCTCTTCTGACCTCCATGGGTACCAGGCATGCACATGTGGTATGCATAGATACATGCAGGCAAGACATTCATACATATAAAAATAAATACATCAAAAGTACATTTATCAAAAAAGGCTAGCAACACTAATTTTTGGTGAGCATGTGTATAGCAACTGTGCCAGTCATGCATTGTTGATGTCAATGCAAATGGTATTCCACTGCTTCAGGAAAAGGTCTAACAATTTATAAAACAAAATGAAATACACACCAACATACCTTAAGACAAATCCTACTTTTTGAATTTATCTACAAGAAACAGAGGTGTTTGTTTACCAGTAATTGAGAACAAATGTAGGCAAATAGACTCAAAATGGAAGCATACTAGGTTGTCATCAGCTGTAGAACAGACGAGAGATTCCAGCATGTTTGTGCTTAGACTATGAAAGAACAGTAGAGAGATCAAACTGCTGAAGTATGCAGCAGCATATAAGAACCTCAAAAGTGCTATGGCAAGTGGAAATGAACCAACACAGAAGACTTCGTATTGTGGGTCAGCCATTGAAATGAAATTCCGACACACAAGAGGAATCAATAGAGGAAAAAAACCAGAACAGCACTTGGCTCAAAGGAGGAGTGGTTGTGTTGAATGTGAAGGAGCTTGGGAACTCTATGTGTTGCTCTGTTCCTAGATAAGAAACTGAGTTTCTTTTCTATGTGTGTATCTGTCTTGGCGAACACATGATTAAGAGTCTTGTATGTGTTGTAGTGTTATATATTTTATGCCAAAAGAACAAAAATCATAAGTGAATCTTGAATTTCAGTTAATTAAAACCATGCTTAAGTATTTGGCAGAAAGCAGTTGGCATCCATACATTATTCTGAAATGCACACACACACACATACACACATGCACACACACACATGCATCAGATGATTAGCAGATGGTTAATGAAGAAGTAGGTGAATGATTATGTGGTCAAGCAAGTAGAGAAGATTGTTCTTCATAGTCTGTAGGTGGGACTTGTATAACTGCTGGGAAATTGGAAAACTGCCATTGCAAAATGTCCAGGGGAAGGAGCCATGAAAGAAGGCTTAGGTATAATTTTTTGCCATCAGTTCTTGGTCTTATATTACCTTTGCTGTACAAACCAAGATCGAAGATTACCCAGGTTGTTTGGGAAGGTGCTTGAAGCTATTCTGTTAGCCACAATGAAGTTCAGCCTCTCCTAAAAGACATGGGCTTTCTAAGTCTTAAGCTTGCTTCTTAATTGGTTGTGTGCTTGGTGTATTGGTCTCCTTGCTCCCAGACGGTCTCTATTTCACATGTACACCTCATAAAACTAAGAGATGGGACCCAGGAGTGGATGGAGTACTCATGATTCTGCTCTGCTCTGCTGCAAATCTGACAACACAACAGAAAAGATACTGAAAAAGCAAAATATGCCCCTCTTTCCAGAATCCATTTCAAAATGAAAATTAGAAAAGTATGTCATCTGAACAGACCAAGAATTTTAAAAGACCCAAGAAAGTTAGGAAGCAAACACAAACACACATGCTTGACAGAGCACACAGCTATGGATGCCAGAATGATTTAAACATGCTCCAGAAGGCCAGAAAAGATAAATTCAAAGGAGTAGGATTTGTCTTAAAGTATGTTGGTGTGTATTTCATTTTGTTTTATAAATTGTTAGACCTTTTCCTGAAGCAGTGGAATACCATTTGCATTGACATCAACAATGCATGACTGGCACAGTTGCTTCACATACTCACCAGAAATTAGTGTAGCTAGCCTTTTTTGATAAATGTACTTTTATGTATTTATTTTTTATATGTATGAATGTCTTGCCTGTATGCATGTATGTGCACCACGTGTGTATGCCTGCTTCCCATGGAGGTCAGACTTCTAAAATAATATTGAAATTTATAAAAGAAAGCCCACGTGGAGCCTTCAGGCTTAATATTAGAAATGTGTTATTTCTCCAAAGCTGATTTATAAATTGGGGTAACAATCAGACTCTCAATAGGACTTGTAGGATGACAAGCTGATTCCAGACCTCTTAACAGTAGAAAAGCCCACAAGACTAGAAAATTAGAAGTGAACAAACATGGTGAATCTGGTCTTCTGAGATATCAAAACTATTGTGGATCTGTAATTATTATGGATTCAATGCAAGGATTATAGTCCACCAGAAACTACCAGCCTAAGCCAACTCATGAACATTTGACTTAAGACATCTTGTCTTCCATAGTGGAAGAGACGAACATTTTCTTCTTCATTTGGAGAAAAAGTAAGTGTGTATTTTATGCCATGTATTAAAGGACATAGGAATCTTGACAGAAAAAGGAGGAGGCTAGGTGCTGCAGGGCCATTCAGCTTGGTGATGGTTCAAGATCAAGTTTAAGTAAGAACACATATGCTAGAGCAAATTCTGCCTCCCAGAAGTGCAGTATAACTGAGTGGTTTCCTACACTTTCTGTGCAGTACCTATAAGGTAGAAATGATGAATTACCTGCCATCATCTCAGAACACACCGGCCATGCTGACCTTGGAGACCTTCACATAGTGTCTTAGTCTGGTTTTGCTCCTATAGCCAAATGCCTGAGACTGAATATCTCATGAAGAAGAAACTTTTATTTTCTCAAGGTTCTTGAGGTTGTGAAGGATGAGATCAAGATGCCAGATGATTCATTTGTCTCCTGAGGGTTGCTACACCCTTTGGGAGAAAGGAAGGCTGCATCTTATGTGGTGGGGTGCAGAGCAGTTAAAGAGCAATGTTGCATGAAATCTTCTTTACAAGGGCCGTAATCTCACTCACAAAGGAAAAGTCACCTTGGTCTAATAACCTGTCAAAGCCCCTGCCACCTGACATTATCACACTGACCATTAAGTTTCAACACTTGGATTTGGAGGGGGGTCAGTCCAAACTGTAGAAGGTAGTCAAGTTCCAACATATGGGGAGCCAGATTATTATTGTCCTGTGGAGCAAGTAGTTATCAGAGACGAACATATTCTCCAATGGTATTGATTTATTTCTTGAGTCTCCCATTTTAACTGTCGGGTTACAGTGTGAAATGTCTTACAAGTATGGTGACCAGTTTCCTAAGATGCAGCATTTGAGTAGAGAACTCAAAGGAGTGAAGGATGGGCCAGGGGGCCACTGTGGGTAGATACAGTCCAACTTTCCAGTTACCAGATGGGCACAGGGCCTGAGGTGGGAACAAGGAGCCCAGTGTGGCTGGAGGGGAGTGAGTCAGGGGTAGATAATTCCGGAAAGGCATCAAAATCTAGATCATGAGGGGCCTTTGGGCCTTAGTAAGGAGAACCATCTCCTTAGTGTTTGCCTAAAGACTGAAGCACCTTGGAGAAGCTGTTTGAAGGAATTTATACCTAAGATCAATCATAGCAGGCCTTGGCTTCTAGGTGGTCACTCCATAGAAAGCTTTTCTGGGGCCTGGGGAGTGGGCTTAGTAAACTGCAAGGACCTGGATTCAATTCACTGAACCTACATAGAAAAACCAGGTGCTGCCAGTGAGGTGGCTCAGTGGGTAAAGGTACTTTGCATCACATGCTTGACAGCCTGTCTTCAGTCCCTGGAGCCCACGGTGGAAGGGGAGAGCCAACGCTTGTAAGTTGTCCTATGACCTGCATACACATGCCATGCCGTGCCATGCACATGTCTGCATACACACACACAATTAAATTTAAAATTTAAAAAGCCAGACATGGTGGAATGTGCTTATAATCCATTGGGGAGGACTGGGGAGGTGGGAGGTGTATCCACGGGGCTTGCTGGCCTTGCAGCCTAGCCTATCTGGTGTCAAAATGACAGCCCACCTGAGGAACAACACTCCAGGTTGCCTTCTGTCTTGTATGTACATACATGTGCACCTGCATACACACCTGAACACACACACACAGCCTCTCTAGGTGCAGCAATGCAGCAGATGGGTGGGAGACAAGCTTTTGGTCTTCAGAGACACCATCCGTACCCATGTCAGTCTTCAGCTTGGATCTCTGGGGCTCTCATGTGACGTTCAGCCTGGTGCAAACACCATTTCAAACACCTGCTTCTCCCAGCAGGCCTGCTTCCTCCAGTCTTCCACTGACAAAATGATGACACCAATGCATCCTTGGGTCTTGACTCTCCTTGGTCCAGCCAGGACCCTGGTGTTACAGGTCCCAGTTGTATGACTTGCCCTCAGACTGTGCAGTTCCTAAAAACCACCCCAGATTTCAAGCAAGCTAAGGCATCATTCCATCTGTAATGTGTTGCCCTCTCCCTTGGCCTTTCCTTGCTATTTAAGCATGAGCTATGGTAGCAGGCAAAGGCTGCCCACCTCAGAGAACATTTCCCATTTTATACTCTAATTGGATTGTCTGCCAAGCTAGCCTGGGTTCTTCTTTCAGAAGTCACAGTGGCAAGCAAGAGAGTGGAGGGTCAGTCAGGTTTGTTGGATGGAACAGTGAGCCACAGCTGTTTCTTATTGTCTACAATGTTCACGATGCAAACAGTAAGCCAGAGAGGTGGTCAGCATGGTTTTTAACCTCAGTGCTAAAGTGGATGCAGATTTTACCCCACAGGACAAGGAGTAAGTAATCATTACTAAGGATCTGTGTTTAATATAACCCTCTAATCCAGGGGAGAGGACACAGACTGGGCCTTTTGTTCTCGCCTGTGTTTCTATGCAGACTTTGTGTGGGTCACAGGGTATTCTTGTTGATTCCCTTCTCTTTTCCATTCATTAATGAAAGAACACTGTCCTCCTAATCCTTCCTAAGTCAGAAACAGACAGAATTGAGCTAAACCCCTGGTGTGTATTTCTTGGAAACCAATGATGCATGCTGGGTAATTTGATTTTGTGGCAATTGTAAGGATTAATCATGAACTAGAAAAAGCCACCGTATATTGAACTTTGAAATAAGCGTTGTGCATTAGCCTCATGCCAACATTTCCCATTCACAGAATGAAAGTGTCTAGAGAATGGCTTCATGATTAAAATACAGATAAAATTAGCATGACCGGAGACAGAGGTCTGTATATGCTGTTCCTTCCCAAACGGAACTTTAATTCCTTGAGCTAAACCAAAGATGGTAATTATCTGTTCTTCAGTTCTTCTGAATGAAGCTATTGGGGTTGTTTTACTTTCCTGACTCAAATGTCAAGTGCTTCATTAAAAGGAATTTTTTGTTAGAGGAGAAAGCCCGACTACCAGTTTGTTAAACTTTTCCTCACTTCCTCTTCTAGTGGGCATGGGGAGTGCATTTCAGAGCCAAGATTAAGTCAGTGTCGTGTGGCACATCTTAGAAACCCTAGGTCAAGATCAATGACTATGTTTTTAGGGACTTTTGAATTCCAATGGTATATGACAGAATGATTCCCATGACAGAATAGTACAAAATACAGAGCCCTGGGCCTCTCCAGGATCTGCCCTGCTAAGCTTCTTTTGTTTCCTCCTAGCACAACACAGCAGGTGTGAACTGTGAAAAGTGTGGTAAGGGTTATTACCGCCCCTATGGAGTACCAGTCGATGCCCCGCACGGCTGCATCCGTAAGTCTCATGTCAAATTCATGCATCTTGTTTAAACTGCGGACTGCTCTGAGAATGCCACCAGTCTTGGGGTTGAAGATCTTTATTCCCCTCCATATTACCGATTCTCACTAACTGTGTTACCTCAGGGGGTTACATGATCTCTCTGCGCCCCAGATTTCTTATATGTAAATGATAATATATGTTATAATATATAATGAAATGCTGGGGCTAGAGAGATGGCTCAGTGATTAAGAGCACACTGGCTGTTCTTGCAGAAGATGTAGGTTCAAATCCCAGCACCCACATGGCAGCTAACAACCCTCTATAACTCCAGTTCCAGAGGATCTGATGCCCTCTTCTGTCCTCCATGGTCTGTGCATGACATCGGCACACTTACACACATGCAGGTAATACACACATAAAATAAATATATATATTAAAAATGTAATGAAATGCCATAAAAATCTCAGAATTCATTGGCCCTGTCACATACTAACCTGCAATAAATATTCCTCCTTCCATTTTCTATTGGTTTGACACATGTCTGTGATCTCCAGTAGTCCCTGACAGAAATAGCACTAAATATTAGCACAGTAGCAAGTACAGGAGGATTTAACATGAGTCACAGTGTTTATTTGCTTTAACTGACTACTTATTCTTTGTACAGGGATTTAGTACTTCCATGAACATTTTATTTGTCATAACAAACTTGGGACATTGTAATATTTTTCTCATTCCTAGATATGAGGAAACCAAAGGGTCTGGGTAAATATTTTGATTTGAATGACAGAACTTCCAGCTGCAAGATTCAGGGTGTAGTTTGTTTCTGCCTGGAACAGTTGTACATTTGCAGACTGAGTATTCAGAATGATTTTATGACTGGTAAAAACAGCTGGCTTTCCCCTGTGGATTATGGACCATATACCATGGTCTTTTTATGTTTTCTGGTTGTCACAGTTGGAAAACAATTTCAGTCCTGGAGTTGGTTTTGTGCCCTAATGAATTCACACCATGAACATTTGAGGATATTAATTCCAGAGAATATGCGAAGTGATTTGCTTCTCTCCAAGAGTATTCTTAATTGTTAAAAAAATTTCACCTTCCTTCCTGCTGTCTCATCATCTTGCAAAGCCTGTCTGTGTTGTGTCTTGTGCCCACAAAGAGTAGGCATCAGTAAAGGAAAACAGAACATTATGAGTTCTCCCAGGGGCCTTACTTTTTAAATACCACTTTCCTAGAATTTTTTTCTTCATCAGTGACGTGATCCATAGAGGAATTAGAGGATTAGCATAAGGATCTTAGCATAGGACACAAGAATTTTAAACAAATCATGCAAATGATATTGGGAGATATCAGTTCTCCTAGTTTCCCAAAGAGATGTACTTGAAGAACAATGACAGAATTTCTCTATCCAGGGTCAAATCCTGCCAGATCTAGGGAAGCCCCAGAGCTCCACGCATTTTGAAGGGTTGAAATGAGAGCTAAACTCAGGCTGCAAATGCTGCCATCAGCGAGCTGTACCACTGGAGTCTGTTAGGTGACCACGTGATCCTTCCGTGGACAGACTGTATGTCTGTGTTTCCTACACTTGTGTGAACATCAATGTATAATGATGGCCATGTGTCATATGTGAACATTCACAGGTGGGTTTAAGGCTGGGAAAGGCTGTTCTCAATAGACCTGCTGGGACGTACAGCACAGCCACCTCCTCTGTGCAGGCTTTGCGTCTTGCTCAGTGACCCAGGCAAGTCTCAATTACCATAAGTGACATCCTTGAGACCTCCTTGCTGGTCCAGGAGAGCCATGTAGCAAGAGCCACTAGTCAGGTGTGGAGTGGGAAGACCGTGCCCTTTCAGGGCTAATTGTGAAACAGATCTAGCATGAACTCTTGCTGAGAAGTAGGGGACATGTCTGCTTTATGAAGCACGGAGAAGGATCGATCGCTTGACACTGTTATTTCTCCTAGCTTGCAGCTGTGACCCTGAACGTGCAGAAGATTGTGAACAGGGCTCGGGCCGATGTCACTGTAAGCCAAATTTCCAAGGAGACAACTGTGCAGAGTGTGCAGATGGATACTATAATTTCCCATTTTGTTTGAGTGAGTATCCATTGCAGAACGAGAGGCCACCCTTTCTAGCCCATATTGGGCCTTTATGCATTAGCAATGAAGGATATGTTGAGGAGAGGTGGGAGGGGTTAGAAACAGAGCCGAGTAGGTCGAATTTACATAACAGCATTTCTCCAAGTTCTCAATACAAAATTTAGAAATGTATTTAGACATTGCCAGTTTAGTAGGTCAAAGAGTTTGAATATTAGCAATTTAAACATGATCACAATCCATGAGTGAGACTTAATAGATCTAGGGGAAATGTCATGAGCTTCCAGATGCTTCTTTGTATACCTGTAGTGTGTGTCATATTTTGGGGGCCAAGAGGATGTACGTTCTCTTTCCTCATGTACAGGAATATAGATGATGAAGGCCTTCACTGCCTCTCCCTACTGCACTGCAATGATCTGAGTGAACATTCAGCATCTTCATGAGAAAAGACACACACACACACACACAACACACACACATGTACATCATATACATATGTGACCACACCATTGGTCACCCATCCTATCTTCGTAACTCCTGCCACTCTCCCTCAGAAGTATATCAAGTTGGGGGACTGGTGCAGGACTTATGCGGATGAGTCAGTGTATATATCTGCTGTCTCAGAGTAAGGGTTAAAAGCAGTACTTCACTCTGGAGATTTTTCTACTTTAGATAATAACATATTTACAGGAAACGGTATCTTAAGCCAATAACAGCTTTTTAGAACTTTATCAGTTTAGAATCTATGACTATTGGCTGAGAGCTGGGCAGAAATTTTCCTTGCCTTTTTGGTGGGAAAAAAAGAGGAAGAAACTTGAATCATTGTTAAAAGGAATAATTGAAAATTCATGGGGGAAAACTTGAAAGAAAACCGATTTAAAAATCTAGTCTTAGGCCCAGCGTGGTGGCCCACGCCTATAATCCTAGCACCAGGGAGGCAGAGGCAGGGGGAATCTCTTTGAAATCAAGGCCAGCCTGGTCTACATAGTAAATTCCAGGCCAGCTGGGGCTACAGGGAGACCCTATCTCAAAAAGATTTTTTTTAAAAAGCTAGTCTTAACTTTACCTCAAAAGAAAAGAAAAAAAAGGTCGCCAAACAAAATAAAACTAGCTCCTCCCTATGTAGGTCTAGCTCCTGTGAGTGAGTTAACTGCTGTGAGCATAACACTTGCTTTCTTTTTACTAATCGGACTTCAGTTACGAGGCAGGTTTGGTACAGAGACTGCAAGGCCTTTCCCTAGACTAGTCTCTCCATGTTCCTCTGGGGGGGGCCTTCTTTCTATTCAGTGCGTCCCAGTGGTTTATGTTTCCATCTCCTTAAATGTCTTCTCTGTGTTAATTATTTTATAGGAATTCCTGTCTCTCCTGTTTATACTCCAAGTCCAGAAGACCCAATAGCTGGCGATATAAAAGGCGAGTCACTTCCCTTTTGGTTTAACGTCAGTGAAAATATTATGCTCCCTTTACTTCTTACTTCCTGAACACTGCCAATCCCAAACAAGTTCCAACAATGGCACACTAAACCAACAATGGCACACAGAGGGACCCACAAGCTCAGGAGATCGCGCCTGTGCCAAGATACAAGTACTGTGTGCACACAGCCCACGGCTGCTCTGTTTCCTTTATACTGTCATTTTCTGAGCTGAGAAGACTCACAAGCCATAGACTTTATGTAGTGGTTGGAGGACCTCTCTGAGTCTCTTGTCCTTTGCAGGGTGTGACTGTGACTTGGAAGGTGTTCTCCCTGAAATATGTGATCACCTCGGACGGTGTCTGTGCCGCCCTGGAGTTGAGGGTCCCCGCTGTGACTCCTGCCGCTCAAACTCCTATTCATTCCCTATATGCCAAGGTGAGTGAGCCAGGCACAGTGGTGCCCACCATCAGTCTCCCAGGATGAGCTTCCTCCTGAGAAAATGCAGGGGATCTTTCTGACAGAGCGGCACGGCCTCAAGTTTAAAAACCTAACCTCTGGCTCATGTATGAGTGCTACATGCCACCACCCTCCAGGATCCTGTCATCTCCTTTCTCTCTGGTGTTCTAGTTCTTGGCCTATAAAGTCAGCTCTAGAGGGAGAAGAGGTGGCGTCTGGATAGTTTAGGAACCTGCCAGGTGGACGAGAGGAGGAGGCAGGTGCTACAGGGTGAGGGACCAGAATACACAGAGCAGCAGACACCACAGTCCTCTTGTTTCTAGCCTACTGTCCTAGTGAGAGTCACTGAGGAGGTGGATGAGGAGCTGGAGAAGCATCAGCCTGGTTCCTAGAGGGGGCCACTGCGTGGACAAATAAAGGATGGATGTATGTAGCCTGGTTCTTGCTCATCTCCCCTCTGTCTCCCATCATTCTTCCCCCTTCTGGCCAGTGTCGTAGGGGAAGGGAAGAGAAAAAAGATGAGAAGACTTTCAGTCTGCGCGCCAGGCAGGAAAGAAGGATGACTCCAGGAACAGAATGAGACTTACCTTAGGCAGCAAGATTGGATTAGTTAATTTTCTTGTCACTGTGATAAAATACTTGTAAAAGAATGTGGAGGAGGAAGGATTTGTTTTGGCTCACTGTGGTGGGCAAGACAGCTTGTCTGTCAGCAGGACCAAAGAGCAGAGATGAGACAGGAAGCAGGGTGGGCTATAAACCTCAAGGCTTGCTACCCACTTCCTCCAGTCAGGCCCCACCCCCCAAGGTTCTTCAACCTCCCAAATCAGTGCTCCCAGTTAGAGACTGTGTTAGGGTTCTCTGGAGGAATAGAGCTGAAAGAATGAGTTGTGTTAAAAGAAGATTTATTGAATTGGCTAACACGGTATGGTTTGGGTAATCCAGCAATGGCTGCCTCGCACCAGAAAGACTGAAAACTCAGTAGTTCCTCAGTGAGGCAGGATGTCTCAGCAGTCCCAGACTGGAACACAAGGCCTGGAGGATTCCTGGAGAGTTGATAGTTTTAAGTCACGTTGGGAGCCCAAAGAAGTTGGTCCTAACATCAGTGAGGGAACATAGCATCAGCAACAACAAGGCAGATGAAGTTGCCAGGGAGAGCGAAGGCCAAGCGAGCACAAGAGCAGAGCCTTCCTCCTCCCGCGCTTCTTTATCTGGGCCACTACCAGAAGGTACAGCCCCCATTTCTAGTGAATCTTCCCACATCAGTTAAGGCAATCAAGGTAATCCCTCACAGACATGAACAGGTCCTGTACTCAGCCTTCGATGTGACATTCTTGTGAGGGTCACATATATGCTGACTTGCAAAGCATCTGGAGCCTAGGAGGCACTCGTTCACATGCCAGCTGCTATTCTACCATCTTCTGTTCCGTCTTCGCTCTGTACCTCTTAAAGAGCCTGTTCCTGGTTCCACGTTATCTTGTTTGCTTATATATCTAAAGGTCGTCCCTTCAGGCCCCTGCTTTTCTTCTTGGCCCCCAGAGTCTTCTGTTTATGGACCTTCACTTCCTGCTATCATTTCTCAGCCTTCAGCCCTCCAGAGCCACAGGTTCAGCAGTCCCTTCCCAGGTGATGGGTCTCCTGGCAGGGAGGAGGATTTGGACATAGAGAAGGGATTTTTCTACCTCTGCCTTGACATCAAGTAGAGACATGCACTATCAGAGTCGGAGTTTCTTATGCATTTCCTGTGGGACATCAACACTGGTGGATTTCTGTGTGAATCATGCTATAGGTAGATTTGGTACCAAACTACTGTGTTTTGTTTTGGTAACTCTGTCCTTGTACATGATATATTTCCGAGGGAAGAGATCTCTAATAATAAAGTTTTAGAGCTCAAGTTGCGGGCTCTTTACATTGTTGTTTTAAGCTAGAAACAGTGAGTCTTGATAAATGAAGATCTAGCAAGAAGGATGCGCTTCCATTTCAGATATCCATCAGGGCTCCAACCTAGAGGAGCTTATGTATGGAACAGGTCAGAGTGGGAGTGGTCAAGACCAGCCTTGTCTGGTGAAAAGAGGGAGATGGGGTGGGAGCAGTTGAGTCCTTCCTCTCACTGTCTTCTACCAAATATTTTAAATGGGTCTATGATGGGTCAGCATCTCTAGACATCTTTGTTTCCTTTCCTCTAATCATAACGTAGTTGGGAGCTCTGGCAGCCATGGGTGGACAAGAGTTTCTCACGCTGATTTCCTATGTAATCTGCTGACATCTTGTTACTCCCATTTAGCTTCCATCCTTTCAGCAAAAGCAACATATTCTGTAACTGAAAATATCTCAGAAGTTTCCTTTGCCCCCTCTATAAGAGTCACAACTCCAGATGCATTCTGGCAGCATGAACTACAAAAATAATCCAAGTTATTCTCATGGGCAAGCTGACAAAGTTGTCTTTCCATGTGTGGATACAAAGGGAATAATACAAGGTCCCAGGGATGCTTGTTCCCACATTTCCTCATTGCTAGAATGAATTCATTATAAGACAAGTACAAAATATAAGGTGTTTTCAAGATAAGGCAGAAGGGAGGTGTGTCTTCCAGAATAGCAAGTAAAGAGCTCAATACACACTTTTACCAGCAAGACAAAAAGTTAGCTGGTGAAATGTTTTTTACAAACCACTGGAAGTGGGGCTGGCGAGATGGTGTGAGAGCACCTGCTGCACAAGCAGGGTGTGCGTAGCAGTTTATATGACCAACACCCACGTAAAAGGCTGGGCATGGCTCCTCACGCCTGTTAACTCAGCATTGAGGGCTGGGGGTCGAGGGGGTGAGAGAGATCAGAAGACAGATTCTGAGAGCTTGCTTGCCAGCCAGCCTAGCTGAATCGCTGAGCTGCTGATTCAGTGAGAGACCCTGTGTCAAAGTGAAAAGGGGAGAACTAGGGGAAGACAGCTGGAAGTCTGGTCTGCCCTTCATGCGCGCACAGGCATGCACACGCCCACACGCTCCTATACATGGACCACGCACACATACACTACACATTCCATACACCAGATCACTAAAAGTCTCCGTAAATTGTCCTCAGAGCACACAACAAATGACATCTGGGTTGGAGAGGCGGCCCAGTGATGCAAGTTCTTGCAGAGATCCAGGTTTCATAGTTCCATTTCCAGGGGGTGTGACATCCTTTTCTGGTCTCCCCATGTACCAGGCACACACATGGTGTACATTCTTATAGGTAAGCACTGATATACATAAAAATAAAGTAAATATTTTTAAAAAGAAGCTGAAACCTGACTGACAAGCTCTTCACTCAGTAACAGAGCATGAAGGTAATGCCCATCAGCCCCTGTTTTAAATGATTAGAGTCAGAGGTTTCTTTTTTTCTTGATTTAAACAGTAAGAATTTATCTTCTTGTGCATGTTTTTGGTAGAGTAGGTTTGATCTTGCTTCTAAATTTTCCCAGAGCTTTGGATCTCCCTGGGCGCATGAATATTGTAAGGATTCACAGCCTTGAGTGACAGGGCTACAGGAGCAGCAGCAGGCACTGTCTGGTCCCTGTGGTAAATGTTTCCCATCAGGCTCTGTTGGTTCCTGTTTGTGTTCA
This sequence comes from Eospalax fontanierii, assembly GCA_035773235.1. NCBI lineage: Eukaryota > Metazoa > Chordata > Mammalia > Rodentia > Spalacidae > Eospalax > Eospalax fontanierii. Next base: position 62,929,944 of record CM069538.1, read on the forward strand.
AAGTGGAGAGAGAGGGGCTCACCCTGCGAGGCAGCGAGGGGCGGGTGTATCATGTGCTCCGGTCCTCTGCTGGGTCCTCGTTCTCCCTTGTTCTCTGCACGTTCCTCATTCCACTTAGGAGCGAAGGGGAGAGTGTGGCATAGGCTTTGACATTCAAGCTGGAGCAGCTGCTGTCCTGTCTCCGCTCAGTGGACCAGTGATGGATACTCTGCGTATCCACTTTCCCTGAAGCCCGTGATACCCACAAACTGTTGTCTGGGTCGTACAGGAAATGCACCCCTTACCTGTAGGGTATTATTTCAGGTTTGAAACATTCTGGTAAAAGTTGGGATGGAAAATCTATCTCTGATGGTCTCTCTTCTCCTGTGCTTTCCTTCCTTTAAAAAAAAATTAAGGTTGCTTTTGTGATTTTTAAGGTTTATTTCGTTAGTGGTGTGTGTGTGTGATGGAACGCATGTAGGGTCAGAAGACAGCTTTCAAAGACTGGTTCTCTCCTCCCACCTCCCTTTTGAGAGAGACTCTCTCTTGTTTCTGTTGGGCTGTGTACTCAAGGCTAGCCGACCAACAAGCTTCCGGGAGCTCATTTTGGCCTAGCAGTGCTGGGATTGCAGGTGTACTCCACTGCACTCTGCCTTTTCGCATGGCTTCCAGGGATCACACTCAGTGATCAGGCTTTCGAGGCAAGTGCTTTTACGCATTGAACCATCTGGCCAGTCTCTTGTGATCTATTTTTAGAGAAAGTTGATGATTTAGTCTATTATATTTCAAAATCAAATCAACATGACCCTGATTGCTACATCAGATGGCCCATTCTATCATAGCTAAAAACCTTCCTTATGGCTTTGTTCCTTATTACCTTAAAGATTTTCAAAACCTTCTTTAATGGTTATTTTAAAACACAACTAATCTATTTTGGAACCTGGGGACTTAAATTTATGTTTTGCATTAAGTTAATTGACTCCAGACTTTAAGAACAAGGCCATGTACTTCTTACTTGTCTTTGATTTTCTCAACAACCCTATAATTTCTTATATAGAATCAAATCACCAAAAAAGAGAGCATATTGCAAAGGTGTCTATGCATACAAAAGCTTACATTTGTGTTTGGTTCGACACTTCATCTTCAACCACAGAATACAACTGTGACTTTTCTTGGTTAGCTTGTTTAGAGAGAAGGGGATTACTCTTCACTTTTTCTCTCTCCTCATTCTTGCCTTCTTTTCTTTCCTCCTCTTCTTCTCCTCTTCGTATTCCTCTTTTCTTCCTCTCCTCTGTTCCCTCCAATGCAGTTTGCTAGCGCTTAGAACCGAGGATGGAGTGAGGCTGTGGAAACCAGTGTCCTTCCATGCCTATGAGCTGAAGGTACATGGAGGGGCAGGCGCCCTTAAGCCGCAACCACCTACCTGACCAGCACCCAGAACTAGCCTCATTAGAGTCTTATGTAGTCTCTGGGTTACATAAAAAAGTTTTCCGTTTAAAACCCTAGAAATATGTCACTAGTGAAATGTCAGTCTCTTTCTTGCTTGGCCCATTTTCACGTCAGAAAACTAGCTGAAGGCTGAGAACAAAGGCCCCCAGCTATGGGTGAATGGTACTGGGGAGGACTTCTGTCTCAGATGCTTCTTGGAATCTCCTGGGATGCCCTTGGGAGAGCCTCCAGCCAGCCCAGGGGCAAAAGAAAGAGAATGTGGCTGAAGGCTACTCGAGCCAGGTTTAATGCAATTTTGCTCTACACTGGCCCTTCATTTATAATTCAGTTTTTACGTAATAAACGGTGGTTTGTTGGAAACTCTTAGACTTTTCTACAGATTTAACTTATCCAATGCCCAATTTCAGAGGAATGAATTGTATTACCTACTTTTATAGATTATTGGCATTGAGGCCTTGACTAATAAGGTAGCAGCCTGTTTTCCTACCAGAAGGAAAAACTCCAAAATCATGGACAATGAAAGTGTCATTATACAATAAGAAACTCCATGAAATTCCAAGTTTACTTGTTGTCCATGTGCTGTGGGCAAAGGTGAGGAGGAGGACATGATCCATAGCAGAATCTACCTGGTGTCACGTTGTGAGATTCAGCAAGATAACCCCTATCAGAAACATGTTCAGAGAAAGGACTTAGAGAAAGATGTCTAGGGCTTGCTTTCATGCTCCTTGAACAACCCTCTATTTGGCATGCGTTGTGGGTCAGGGCTGTGGTTGGTCCTGTAAGACAGTGGAGAACATGTCAGGCAAGCTTTCTGACCTCTTAAGCCTTTGTTAGTACAGGTTGGGCAACCCTAGCCTGAAAATGAAACATCTAAGATCCTCCAAAACCAGAAATTTGAAAAAAACATATAATTATTGAGTGTATGCATGATTAATGGGGTTGGATGTGTGACATGGTGTGCATGTGGAGACGAGAGGAACTTTGCAGAGTCAGTTCTGTCCTTCCACCTTTATGTAGGTTCTGAGAATTGAACTCTGATCATCAGGCTTGCTTGGCAAGCACTTTTACCACTGAGCCATATCACCATCCCTAAATCTGAAACTTTTGGGGCAGAAGAGTAAAAAATTCTACATATAACCTCACATGACAGGTCACAGCTAAAAAACATGTGCACAGAGGCTGGAGAGATGGCTGAGCGGTTAAGAGCATTGACTGTTCTTGCAGAGAACCAGCTTACCAGTATCCACATGGTGGCTAACAACCATCTGTAACTCTAGTTCCAGGGAATCCAATATCTTCCTTTGGCCTCTGAGGGCACTGTACACACATGGTGTACTTACATACATGCAGGCAAAACACTCATGCACGTAAATAAAATAATTTAAGTTAAAAAACCAAAATGTGTGTACACTAAAACTATCATATAAAGTTATCTTCAGGCCATATGAATAAGATATATATGAAACAAATAAAATTTATGTTTAGACTTGAGTCCCCATCCTTATGATGTCTCATAATGTATATGCAAACATCTGATCGCGCGTGGTCCAAAGTGTCACAGATAAGAGACACTTAACCTGTAGTATTTTTATACTCCTCAGGAATTAAAGTGTCTTAGCACCTACATGCAGAGTAGATTCAAAGAGGTAAATGCTTCAGAAACTCAAAGGAGCCAACCAAAACAAAAGAGGGAACTGAGTTATTTTGAAAGCCTTGGAGTATTTCCAGAAGTGTGAAAAGAGCCGCCAGTATTGAGGTTTGAGCTTGGAACTTGGCAGCTTTGAGGGTACTTGGAGAAAAAAGAAAAGCTCAATGCTAGATGAAGTAACTCACCACTTTTAAACGATGTGTGTTTCTAAGGTCAAGTCTTTGTTTTCGCCTCCAGAGTGTGAGTGTGTCTCCTGGGGCTCCCAGGCAGTCCCTGGGGCCCTGGGGCCAGCATCTGTGCCATCCACATTATGCTGCAGCCACTGTGTACCAGGAGGCTCTCCCAGTACCTTCACAAATGCTTTTCTATCTGTATTCACTTCTCTGTAGGGCAGAAATAGCAGAAACGGCCTGCATTAGCTGAGCATCTCTACCCTACATGGACCTGTGTAGAGGGCTTTATTGTTAGGAATTGGCTCAGGCCACTGCAGGAGCTGGAAGGTTTGGAACCCACAGGGTAGACTGGCAAGCTAGAAAAGAGCTGATTCCAAGATCCTAACTGGAGTGGAAATTTGAGACCTTGCAACACTTTGCATGTGCACGCACACACGAATATAATGAATTTTTAAAACTTAAGTCCACCGAATATAAATTTAGAAGCCAGAAATACAAATTTATTGATTCTCATTAATTCAGTATGGAATAGTAAAAGAAATCTCCCTAAGCTTTGGGGAAGATGGAAATTAGAATCATAATGTTATTAAAGAATTAGCACAGTGATTCCTCCATGCCGGGCGCCATGGTCACTGCTCTCCATGCTCAATGGCTAGTAATGCCCTAATGATTTAAGAGGTAGATAGCTTATCAGCTCCACTTTGCAGAAGAGGGAACTGAGGCTTGAGGCCAAGTCACCCACCTGTGACTGTGGGAATGTTGAGCGGCACAGCCGGTGTTTGGATCCAAATGTGTCTGACTCCAGAGTGGGAAGCCCTTTGTTTCACAGGCAACTTAGTCACTTCAAGAATTCCTTTTTAAGTTCTGAACTTTATGTTATAAAGTAGGATTTATAAAGGAGAGTCTCTCCTCCTTCCAGATCTTATGAAGATGGAAAGAAGATCTTTCTTTGGCTGTAAGAAATCAGCCAGAACCATGTCCCCCTTCACTACTCAAATAGGAGACACTGAGCAACTGCTGGGAGCTCATCCACACAGAAACAGAGCCTGACTCAGTGGGAAGAGAGCTAGTAGAGGACTGGCCCGAATCCTTCCCTCGTGTTATGCGTGTGTGTTCCCTCAGAGATGATGGCATGGACTAGATGATTCTGGGAAAGCACTTCCCATCCATTCCCAACCCTGCATAACTTTTTCCATGACTATTTGGCCACACTAGACCTTGAGAAAATAAATATAAAGAGAAGAGGACAGAGAAAAACTGGATGGCTCTGATAGGCTGACTGGACTGGAATAGTTTGAGTTTGAGCCCAATGGGATGTGAAGTTGGAGCTCACCATCCAGACACTCGAATGTCCCGTCAGTTGTTCCTTCCTTCCTCCCTAGGAGCACTGTTAACACAAGTGACAAGCACTCCTGAGCCTTCATCCACCACCAGCCAGTCATTCTGAGCACAGAATTAACCATAGCAATAAAACTAGCATTCACTAAATCCTCTCTATGATGAGCCTTGGCCAAGCTCTTTAAGTGTTATGTGTTCATTACAATGGTCTTATACAGTAGATTCTAATATGAGTCCCATCTAAGGGAGGGGAAACTGAGGCTTAGATTGGTCAAGCAATGCCTTTTTAAGTTCCAGCTCTCATAAGAGGTAAGGGCTTGCATTTTGGACCCACTTCTGGGGTCCAATCCATGGCTGTGCTGTACATTCCTATTCCTCATGACTTGAATTTGATCAAGTTCTTTCTACCCAGCCTGCCAGTGTTCAGCTGTTGGATCCTACCCGACACCCTGCGACCCAGTGACAGGCCAGTGTGACTGCCTGCCGGGGATAACAGGAAAGCAGTGTGACAGGTGTCTCTTAGGAGCCTATGACTTTCCCCACTGTCAAGGTAAGGTTGCCAGCAGCATGCTGGACAGCCGGTTTGTGTCTGAGTCCGTGCAGCCAGTCTCTCAGAGAAGCCTGCCCATCCCTCCAAAATCACCCTGGCCACCCCTACGTGTTCGGCCCAATCTTCCCTAGCATAATTCCGCTAAACACACATATATCACATATACAGTCTCAAACAAATTCAGAGATAATTTGTAAATCCCCATGCCTGATAAAGCTGGGTGTCTCTGTTTACATGTCACTTTTCTGTGTGCAGCAGTGAGCTGAAAGGGACTCCTATATTTATATTTTTGCTCTTATATTTATTTGCCCCAGCTCAAGGCATCAATGTCTTCTCTCTTTAGTGGCTTTCAGTGCTCAGAGGCTGCTGACTGGGAATTGTGCTATGTTCCCACCCCTCTTTCTAGAAACAGAAACAAGTTGTCTGCCATTCTGCCCCAACCCCTGAGTGTGGGCGGCTCCAGGTGGGATGGTAGCTCCTGCCTGGTGACTCCAGAGGTCTCGTGCTGTAGAAAAGGGCTATTTGTGGAAGACTGACCCAGACTTCCCACCAGAAGAATGTGGCTTCTGCCAAATCCTCCCTGCTCCTGGTAGCACTGGTGATATAGCATTCAAAGCCCACTGAGACGGGGCAGAAGAGCAGACTGCACTTTTCCAGAACCTTCCAGACCAGATTTCCCTAAGGGAAAGCGCAGGTCGCAGTTACAGGGACTTGCCCCCGAGAAGGCGAGCATCTCTGCAAGGCCCCGGGGATCCCAGGGTGGGTCTGCGCCTGTGTGGGCATCAGGCACGGAAGTGCCCCAGCAGACACCAAGCAACCGTGATCGTGTGAAAAGGTGATATGGACCCCGGGGGGACAAACAGAACTGAGAGTGAACAGGGAGGTCGGGGAGGAGAGACCGCACGAAAGCTGAGGCCGAGAGGAGAAACAAAGGCAAATGCTAAGGGGCAGTTTGTGCCATAGGTAACCCCGCCAGGGGCGGTGGCGCATGCCTTCAACTCCAGCACTCACGAAGCAGGGACGGCAGACCTCTGTGAGCGTGAAGGCAGCCTGGGCTACAGAGTGAGACCCGGGCTCAGATAGATAGATGATAGATAGATAGATAGATAGATAGATAGATAGATAGATAGATACATGATCAATAGATCGATCGATCGATATCCTATTACGGATATGTTTTTCATATCCACTGAAAACTAGGTTCAGTATAGGCTTGTCCAACTTGTTTTCAGCATAATAGTACAGAGACTTCGCGTGGTCTCAGTGAGACTGTGTAATTGCGTAAGGCTGTAGGCTCTGAAGATGAAGGCGGGAATGCATATGAATTAACTTCATGAAATACTTTGGCACAGGTGGGGAGCAGGGACTTGTGAAAACTATCTCCCATGCTTCACAAGGAAGTTAGAAAGCTGAATGAACAAATTTAATGATCCCTTGGTGCAATATTGCCCTCTTCTGGACAATTCTAATGGCGCCCAGAATTCCACCTTTAGGAAAAGTGACGTTTTATTCCTAGGCAGAGTGAAGAGTTGTTTAGTGACAAAAGAGGTAATTTGAAGATCAAGTATAAACTACGAATTGCACATAAAGTCTCTGTCACTCATCTATATAAATGTAAATACAGATGCACTATTATTTTTAAGTGAAAATTTAAAAACTTGAAACACTGAACCAAACAGCCAGACCTCTGTAACATTTCTAAATCCTAAACAGGTTCCAGCAATGTTTGTGACCCGGCTGGGACCATTGACTCCAGCTTGGTAAGTAAAGGATTTATGTAAAAGAGTCAAAACTAACCATGTGGGAACTTCTGGTACTTAAAATGAGACCCAGGGCCACATTGCTTAAAGAGACCAAGGTTCTTTTTCAAAGTGTGTATGTGATTTTTGAGGGGTTTTCCTTCTCTTTTCAATAAGGTTTATTTGACTTTGTATTGTGGAGTCCTAGTTTGAACTCCTCTTGTGGGTAAACTCTCACTGGGAGGCTTTGCCATCATGGAGAGCCATCAAGCTTCCATCCATGGCCAGGAATACATTAAATAAAACTGGCTTTGCACAGAATCCTTACATATTCTTTATATTATTCCAAGCAAATGGTCTTGTGCTTTGACCTAAGTCCTTTAGGAATTGTCTCTCTTCTTGGCCTCAGAGCCTAGGGAGACAATTCAGTGGGAGGGTAGCTCTGTCCCTCGACAGATACGACTTGATGGTGCTGAAGCTAGGTAGTGAGTCTTGCATCTCACAAAGCACTTGCAGATAATCGTTATTCTTCCTCATGAAATATTCAGAATAATTTTCATTGACATTTACAGTCTGTACTGTAACAGTGTCAACAGATACTGACAACATTTGTGTGTGGTGCATGTGTGTATTGGTTTGGAGGCCAGAGAACACCTTCATGTGCATTCCTCAGGTGCCATTCACTGTCTTCTTTGAAACAGGTCTCTCACTGGCCTGAAGTTCACTACATAGGATAGGCTGGTTGGCTAGTGAGCCCCAGAGATTAACCTGATCTCACCTCCCTAGCATTGGGATTATAAGGGCACACCATCATTCCTGACTTAAAAAAATTATTTATTATTTTTGTTTTATTTGCATTGCCTGCGTGTGTGTAAGTGTGCCTGTGTCGTGCAGTGCCCACAGAGGTCAGAAGAGGGTGTTGGATTCCCCAGTACTGGAGTTATGAATGGTTATTAGCCATCATGTGGGTGCTGGGAATAGAACCTGGGTCCTCTGTCAGAACAGCCAGTGGTCTTTACTGCTGAGCCATCTCTCCAGCTCCCCATACCTGGCTTTTTTACATGGGTTCTGGAGATGGAACTCAGACTCTTAGGCTTACAAGACAAGCACTTTACTGACTGAGCCATCTCCTCATCCATGACAGTGTTTTAAATAAGAGAGGTCTTTAGATTTTTCTTTCTCTGCGTTTCTCAATTGCTTTTTCAACCATATGTATATTATGTGTGTAAAAAGTAATGAATTCTTTAAAAGTTCAGAAAACCCTTAAAAGCAACCTAGCACTTTAGAAAATCCTTTAATTTACTACTCATGACCAAAATTAATTTTGATGACACAGCTTTGCTTAAAACATGTCTTTGAGAACAAATCTTAATTTCAAGATGTGAAATGATGGTTTGATTTTCCGTTAAAGGGCTATTGCCAATGCAAGCTTCACGTTGAAGGTCCTACTTGCAGCATCTGCAAACCATTGTATTGGAATCTGGCCCCAGGGAACCCCAGTGGCTGCTCAGGTAAGCTGTCTTGTCCGGATCCCTTCCTTGCATGCCCTTTCATTTGTCCCTTTTCTGTGCCTACCCCCACAAAAGAACTCTTTGCCAGAGCAACCTGATTTCTTCAATGTTCTGAGTAGCGTTTAGGTGCTCCCAGCTCCATTTTGAGCACAACTTCTGTTGTTTTCCAAATTTTAGCCAGGGATTTATTTATATTTTGTTTCCATATGCAATTTGTTATTTGCAAAGGCAGCCACTTGATAAATGCTTTTGACCTCTTTGTTTTTATAAGTCACTGTTTCTGGCTTCATTTTGTCTAAATTTTATGCATGTATTATGAAATTGACATGTTGCCTACGGCACTTTAATTTTATACATGTAATAAAGCCAAAATATCAAGTTTGAAACACGGAATTAAAGATGCTAAGTGAAATGACTATCTTTAGGGTACAGTATTTTGTATATAGGCACATCAATAATAACCTTGACATTAGACTCCTTCATAAACCCTGGGATGCTGCAGCTTCTGTGTTAGAGTAGCTGTAAGCTAACCATGACTATAAATGGATTGTATTCATCAGTCTGTTCTGCTAACCCAGTTTTAGGCCCCAGCTGCACAAGCTGTAATATTACTGAAGTCTAAGGGGTAGTTCAACCACACATTGCAGGCATGTAATGTCCCCAGAGCAGGAAGCTGTCCTCTGTGTACCTCCTGGCTCAAGAACACTCTCTTATCTCCACAGAATGCCAGTGCCATGAGGCAGGAACAGTGAGTGGGATTGGAGAATGCGGGCAGGTAACACAGACCAGTTTTTCATGTGATCACAGTTAGATGCTGTAGCTGTTGATTGTGGGATTTCTGGAGGAGCGTATTGGTACCCATCCAGTCATCCAGTGCGCGGTCCTCCCTTTTCCGATCCTGGCTACACTGCTTTCTATTGTATGGCGAGCCTGATTTTACTCTTGAAGTTTAGCCAATTCTGTGTATGAAACGCTGTCATCTGGCTTATTGTGCTCCAGGAAGATGGCGACTGCATTTGCAAAGCTCATGTGACTGGTGACGCCTGTGATACCTGTGAAGATGGATATTTTGCTTTGGAGAAGAGCAATTACTTTGGCTGCCAAGGTAAATACATTTGGTGGGGCCTGAATGATGTGAAGTGCTGAAGGACGTAGACTGCAGAACCCCTGCCTTCTCTGTCCTCTGTCACCTGTCAGGTTGGTGCTCGGTCGTTCTGTCTTGAGAAGTTGGTCAGATATTCAGTTAACATTCACTGCCACTGTTGGTTCAGTTGTAAAATGCGTGACTGGGATGGGAGAGCACATGTCATGTTAGAAATAAGATCAAGAGTTAATCTTTTTAGGGGGTGGGATTGGTCTCGAATGCCTTTAATCCCAGTACTTGGAAAGCAGAGGAAGGTGGATCTCTATAAGTTCAAGGCAATCTTGGTCTACATAGTGAGTTCCAGGTCATTGAGGGCTGCATAGTGAGACCCTTTCTAAAAAAATTTAAAACGCTGGACATGGTAGCATTAATCCCATGGGTACCTGTAATCCGTCACTCAGGAGACAGAGACAGGCAGATTTCCGTGAGATCCAGGCCAGCCGAGTGTATATAATGAGTTCTAGATCAGCTGTGGCTACAGCGAGACCCTGTTTTCAAAAAAACCAAAAGGAAAAAAAAGTCACCTTAAACCTATATTTCACAGTATTTAAAAACCTAAATACTTAGAGATAGGGCTGTATTAAATAGTGAAATTTACAGAAGTGGTTGGTCCACAAGGTACTCACTCTTGAATCTCTCACATGGACCTCCTAGTGTAATTATTTACAGTAGTGCTATTTCTTTTGTGTGTGTGTGTGTGTGTGTGTGTTTATGTTCATGTATGCATGGGGAGGCCAGAAGTTGATGTTGGGTTTCCTTAATTTTTCTCTATCTTGGTTTTTGAGATGGAGTCTCTCACCGAAACCCGGTCTGCAAGCCTCAGGGATCCTCCTGTCTCTGCCTCCCCAGAGCTGAGACTACAGGCATTTGCTGCTCTGCTCCTCATGCTTGTGTGGGAAGCATTTTACCTACTTTACCATCTCCCCAGATCCCCAGTGCTGCTCTTAACTGTAGTCATCTCTCAGGCTACTGTCCTCTTCCATTGGACAACAGTTCGTCCTGACCTGTAGGTGCACATGTCTAGATTAGAGGTGTACATTTCAAGGGATGGGCCATTTTTGTTTGGGAAGTCCCTTCCAAATAGAAGATGTGATGGAGGAAATAAAGCAGCCACCACACCCAGAGATTATTGGTGCTCACTTCTCATACAAAGAGGAAACCTCTGGCAAGTTTCTGGAGGTGGTTTGTCAGTAATCTCAGATCTGTGTTGATTTTCAGGGTGTCAGTGTGACATTGGTGGGGCAGTCACCTCTATGTGCAGTGGGCCCTCAGGAGTATGCCAGTGCCGAGATCACGTTGTGGGGATGGGGTGCCAGAGGTAAGTCTTTGAAGCTTTCTGATGTGTTTATGTTGTGTAAAGCCATCTTGCACTTTCCTGTCTGTGCTGTGATTCCTGGGAAGAGGGATGAAAACAAGAGGGATGAGGAGGCAGACAAAGCTGTGGGATCGAATTTGGAACCTGTGCATCTGTCCATGAGTTGGGTGCCCGTAGAACCTATTCTGTTGCATAAGGTATGAAGCACCTGTACCCCCAAATTCCCAAGTTTGAAGTAGACAGGCACAAAAAGCTGGTGTGTGCATCATGAGAGTAGAAAGCTAAAGGCCTTCCACAAGTCACAGCTTAGATGGGCTGACCAGCGAGGCCAGCTCCGTCGAGAGGGAACATGGAGAGCCAATGAGATTCAGCTCTTGCGTCTCCCTCTTGGACCCATGAGTGAGGGAGGGGAGAAGTCAGGTGAATTAGAAGGGATGGGTAAGAAAACTCCAGAAGTGCAGGAGAAGGGCCTGCCTCTCTCACAGAAGGAAATGGGAATGAATGCTAAGAACCAGGAAGTGTAGACTGAGAGCCAGGAGGGGAGAGGGAGTATCAGCACTCCATCCCTTCATCTGTTGTGGTTCCCTGTGTGTGTGTGTGTGTGTGTGCACGCACGTGTGTGGAGAGACAGAGAGAATGAGAATCTACATGAAATTGTGTATGTGTGAGAGAGGGAGAGAGAATCCACCTGAAATTGGGGAGAGAGAGAAAGAGAAACAGAGAGATAGAGAGATAGATAGAGAGAGAGAACCCCATCAGAACTTGTTCCTCATTGTAAGGCAGAACGAATTTAAATTTCTGATTTTCAGTCATGTACTGTGAACTCTGAGAAATGCAAAATTTTCATCCCCTTAACCACCGACTTCACTTGCTTCACTATCAGATTAATAAAACCACCTTTCATGTGGTTCTGTCGGCTGTGTTCACTGTGGTCCTCCCGTCCCTCCATATTTTCAGCATTTGGATTCTAAAAGTCAGGGCCACTGAGCCGTGCACGTCCTCGGTTTTTCTGATTGGCCCTTGTGACTGGGCATTTCAGTAGTAGGCCCATTCAGAGAGATATACCTGTGAGTTTGTCTTCTACTGATTAGTGAGCCTCAGGATGGAGCCTCAGGAACTTTGTGCAGTTCTATTCTATTATTATTAAATGTATTATATGTATTAAATATATATATTGTGTGTGTGTATGTATTAGTTATTGCCTGTTTGCATGCATGTAAGTGTACCTCTGTCATGCAATGCTCTTGGAAGGGGTCGGGATCCCTGGAACTGGAGTTATGGACAGTTGTTAGCTGCCGTGTGGGTGCTGGGAATCGGACTCAGCTCCTCTACAAGAGCAGCCGGTGCTCTTAACTATTGAGCCATCTCTTCAGCCCCAAATTAGTCCTAATCTTAAGTAAGCGTATCCTCCTCCCCAGTGATACAAGTAATTGACTTAATTGTAGGAGAAAACACAACCAAATAGAATGAAATTAATTACCTAAAGACAAAATATTGACTTTTTATATTTTAGCATATATGGATATCCCTTGAGATTTAGAATACATCTTTTTATATAATATTAAATGATAACTGAAGTGAAGTATAGAGAACAACCTTACTGGGTGGCAAGGTGGCTTTTCTCTGCCTGGGCAAACGTTGTGTCCTTTGGTAGTAAATCTTCCCAAATGTTAGCTTATTATTTTATCTGATTTCTTTATAAGTTTGAAGGCATTCACATTCACTTTTTCTAACTATATCCATTGTAGAAATTTCAGTAAGCTCATAAAAATAAAAAGGCAAAGAAAAACTTCACCGCACCACCCTGAGATAATGTCTTTTAATAGTTTTAGTGTATTTTTGCTTATGAGTAAAATTTAGGATTTTTCACTTTTTAATTTCTTCATTGCGTATACTATCATAAACATTTCTCATGCCATATAAAATTGCCCTTTAGAAAATATGCCCGGGTATAGGATTACTACATCAGTGAGATGATCACACCTAGGGATCTTTGTAAATTCCCTCCGGAAATCCAAGCTTTCCTGATTGTGGTCCTAGATACTGGCATGGCCTCCTGTTCGTTTTGCCTGGTCTTTCTGGCTTTAAATCCATTAACTGCTGCCTGCTTGCTACTGGACTGATGAGTATACCCTGGAAGAACCTCAGACACTATCACTGTGAAGGCCCCATGGCTTGGAGTACTGCTGATCTTTCTTCGTGACTCACTCACAGTTGGAATTGTCAGAAGAAAAATATGTAGAGATGACTCAGCCAGTAAAGGCATCTGCTGCTAAGCCTGACGACCCGAGTATGATCCCAGGACCCACAGGGTGAAAACAGAGAATTGATTCCTGAAAGTTGTCCTCTGACCACCACATGAGCTCTGTGGCACGTGCTTACAGATCTATACACACATGTACACACAAATAAACACATAGAAATATAATGAATTGGAGGTGGAGAGAAGGCTCAGCAGTTAAGAACACTGGTCACTCTCTCAAAGGACCTGGGTTTAGTTCCCAACACCTACCTGACTGGCAGCTAATAACTTTAACTTTGGTCCCAGGGGATCTGATGACCACCGCTGACTTCTGTAAGGAATAGAAAGGAAGAAGGAGATAAAGGGAAGATGACCTTCTACAGAGCAAGCATTTTGCAAATGTTTCTGTGAATAAAAGCGATCATTTAGAGAACGAGTGTGTCCTACCTTCCTCTGTCTTTATTTACTGGGCTTTGTCAATTGCTGGAGTTCTTTTAGAGCACCTGTTAGGATCAAAGGATCTTCAGATACTAATGAAACTAACTTCTTCTGCCCACATTTGCTTGTTATTTATAAAGGCCTGAAAATAATTACTACTTCCCGGATTTGCATCACATGAAGTACGAGGTTGAGGATGGTGCTGCACCGGATGGAAGAGACCTTCGCTTTGAATTTGATCCCCTGATATTTCCTGAGTTTAGCTGGAGAGGGTACACCCCGATGACCTCAGTACAGGTACAGAGCCAGAGGGTCGCAGCTCGTTGGAGGGGACCCCGTATCTGCACGCGCAGAACCTCTGGGGCCCTCAGAGTTGCACTGTCCCCCTCCCCCCATTTCCAGGATTCTTTTTCACCAGAGTACTGTTCAGGGTTGGAGGTGACACTGGGTTTTGGGACAGGGCTGGATTTTCAACTGATAAGCATACGTATGCATTTCACAATCCATTGCTATGTTTAATTTGGCACTAAATCAGAAAGTGAAGAAATTAAAGAAAGGTAGCCTTTGTTTCTGGGCACACTTTATAGAAAGAAGGAACTTGCTCAGATGGCATTAGGCTATGTTATGACAGAATGGACATTTTCTTTTCTGCTGTTTTGGAAAATGAAGATGAGTTGACTTGAGAAATTTTAGTAAAGTTAGTGTTTTTCTTTTCTTTTTTCTTTTGTTATTTGTTTTGTTTTGAGACAGGGTCTTTCTTCGTAGCCTGGGCTGGCCTCAAATACTCAGTCCTCCTTCCTCAGCTGTGATACCACTTGTGTGCCATATCCTGCTTAGTGTTGCGAATTTTTACTATGTGAATGGGGAATAACTAGGATAAATGATGAGTTTCAAGCTTCTCTTCCTCACGACTGTTTTGCTTCCTTCTTCTCAGTCCTGTTCATCTACCTTGGCTTCACATTACAGTCAGGAATTTATGCATTAGGAGTTTACCTTTAGGACTTATGCAGTATTTATAACCCAAACCGTGTACAGTCACAAAGTAACTTTTTACTTCAGAATTTCTCTTTGAGGTTGGTCTCGTTGGTGAGCTTGGTAGAGAAATTCGGAGTAAGAGAGTAAACCGAGTAAACCGGCAGCCAAGGTAACCCAGTACTGAGCAGATCCAGGACTAGGAGAGAAACTGGGCCAGTTCACAGTTCTTCTGGAGCCCACATTGACCTCAGTGGTGCTTTGACTGGTCATCTCAGCTGGCTTTACCAAAGAGGATCATAAGATACCTTACCTTTCCCCTTTCTTCCCAAACACACCAATGCAGTTTCTTTACTGCCCTGACTTTCATTATTCAGGAAATTATGGTAGATTCTGTGGAGTCCTAGGAAGAGGTGGGTGACTCGGACAAGGAAGGGCGGGCCTGCCGAGAGGCAGTTGCAGTTTGAAAGAATAACTGACCGACCCAAAAGAATTTCTAATGATGCACTTCTGATGCCTTTGGGTCAGGAGACCTGGGGTGCTCCTTTGATGAACACTTACTTTACTCTGCTTTCAACACCGCCTTCCATATTTATTTCTTAACTTAGGATCAAAGCTGAAAAGTTAAGTTCTGGCAGGTGTGAATTCTTGAGTAGGGATCATTCACAGCTTTTGGTCTAGACCAAGTGATCCTCCCAAAGTCAGCCTTTTCTAACACCTGTGTTTCACTCAACAGAAACCCTGGTCATTGAAACCAGAAGAGCTGAGAGATCCTAAGAACCTCAGATGTGGGAATTCCCACAGCTGGATGTGGACATGTAGCCTGTGGTTCTGAATGAAAACAATCCACTCGTGTGATCAGTGCTTACAGAGCATTGTGTGACACCAGGCCTTGGGGGTCCAAAAGACCTCTCCTCTGGGTCAAAAATTAACACTATCTTTGGATAAGTGCTTGGGATCAAACTTCCTAAGGCATAATAGGCATATTTAGTTGCATGCAGGTTTATCACTAATGTGTTTGGGGTCTTTAACTGTCACTCCCCCACCAACACTGTCTGCAACCACTTGGATGTTATACGTGTGTAGTGGGGCCCCGAGGGGCCTCATTATTGTCCCTTTCCTTCTGTCTCTTCTGCCTTTTTGTTTTTCTCAGTGAGTGGTGGTGGTTCCGGTCACCGTGGCTCTCTAATGCATCTGTTACTCTGTTCTGTCTGCCTGATTAAAAAACATTGCTGAGGAAGAACATTTTAACTGTAACTGGAATTATAAGTGACTTTGGTTCCTTGTTAGGCCTGCCTTTTCTCACCTAGGTCCTTGGTACATGGTGAGTGGGCGTGTGTGTGTGTGTGTGTGTGTGTGTGTGTGTGTGTATACACTATAAATCTAATAAGGACATTTGAATAAAGTGACTGGTTTGCTGGCCTTTCTTTGTAATGTTTTCCCAATTCTATTTCATGGATTTTTTCTTTTCTTTTTTTGATACTTTTCAGAATGAAGTAAGGATAATGTTGTCTGTGGGGAAGGCTAACCTTTCCTTGTTCCGCATTATTCTGAGATACATTAACCCTGGAATTGAAGCGGTATCTGGCCGTGTAACTGTTTATCCATCTTGGGCAAAGTCAGGTTTGTAAAACTTCAAGTCTCTTTTCCGTACACTTTCTTTCTGTATTTTTGTTGCTGCTGAGCTTCTGAAACAGGGTCTCACTCTATAGCCTAGGCTAGCCTCAAACTCATAGCCATTCTCCTTTATCTTCCTGCTGCTAGGTTATAGGCAGGAGCTTCTACACTTACCTGGTCAACCTCTTCTCAACTGAGAAATGATCAAGAAACATTTTGTCTGGTTTACAGAAAGATGTTCATCCTTAGAAAACATTAAGCCTGGAGCATGATCTGACTTCAGCCTGCTCTCTGAGAACCAGTTGTTAACCTTTGCTTCACTACACTTTCTGCTTATTTAACTTTCACTCTTAAATTATCATTAGCTATCATTTTTAAAATGGGCATAGCAAAGCAATGTTTGTTTTCTACATCCCAGCAGTTGTGATATCTTCTTTAAACAAAACAGATTTATATGACTCATTTATGGAGCACTAGGTGCCATTTTGGGTGGTATTTGGGAGATCTTGGCCCACTGCCCTTAATTCTTCCATGATTTGAAGCAAGAAGAATGGGGAAGGATTGGAATTTTTAAATGAAGGAAGTCCAAGAGTGTTCCCAGGACCTGTAAACCCCCTTCTGGGGTGAGGATTTTCTGTGCTCAGTAGAAGAGAATGCAGCTTGCTATAATCAGGCAAGGCCAGGAAACCTATCCTACCAGGAATTCCAACTTCTACCAGTCCTAGAAAGAGACTCCAGGAAGCATTTGGAGCCCGATACAGACACAAAATGGTATTAATGGAGATCTAGCTCAAAATCAGGATGTAAGCATTTTTGTTTAACACCCAAGGCAGACTATGAAGTGAGAGAAGTATTATTCCCAGGTCAGGCCAGCCAAGCTTGTGTGGGTGCAGGCTGAGTACCTAACAGCCAGCAGGAAGTTCTGGCAGGCTCCCTTTAACAGAAACTACGAAGTAGTACGGCACCATTGGCCTCCTGTGATAAGAACCTGATGGACTGAAGAAGCTGTGGTGTCCAAGTGCACAGCTGATCTTTGTCGAGTCTTTAGACTTCTCTGCCTCCTTGGTGCAAAGCCAGGAACAGTCTGCCCTCTGTCCATTCACACATTTGGAATAAGTTTTGGTTTGTTTTCCCATCCTCTGAGATAGTTTTCTCTAAGTTGGAATCAGGAGCTCAGCCACATAGTCCTAAGATAATGTATACCTCCTCCCAAGAACCCCTGTATCTCATCATGCTTTCTAACCTATGTCCCTCACGTCTCTGTCCCGCCATCAGGGAGCAAGCGCCATGTCTGCTGTGTTCTCTGCATTGTTCCCCAAACCATTCTGGGCCTGGCACGGAGTGGGCCTTTGGAAATGTCTACAGAATGCAAGTGAAAGAGAAGATGTAGTAAACATGTCCTCTTTAGAAAACTCAGACCCAGGCACAAGACATTTGTTTGTCTACAGAAGGTCTTTTATTTATTTAATGCAGAAAGAGACATATTACATCATGGGAATGAACAGGAAGCCAGAATTTCTTCTAATTGCAAAATGAATGCATGCTCATTAATAACAGAAAAACTTTTAGAGGCCAGAGTGATGGCTCAATGGTTAAGAATACTGGCTGTTCTTGCAGACGACCTGGATTCAATTCCCAGGACCCACATGGTGGCTAACACCTGTCCTAACTCCAGTTCCGTGAGAATCCAGTGCCTTCTTCTGACTTCCATGGGCACTGCAGGACATGGGTACACTTATGCACACACAGGCAATACATTCATACACATAAATAAAAATAAATCAATTGAAAAAGAATAAAAAATTTAAATCTCATATAAACAATAAAGAAAAAAATAATTGATCCCTGGAGGTTGCAGACTGCTGTGAACTGCTGTATGGATGCTAAGAGCAGAATCCAGGTCCTCTGTAGGAACAGCAAGTGCTCTTAACTGCTGAGCCTCCTCTTCAGCCTAAAAATCATTTTCTAACAATTTTTTTAAGGTTAGTCTATTTTTTATGTGTATAGGTGTTTATTTGCATGCATGTATGTATACTACATGTATGCCTTTTGCCTATGTTGACCATAACATGGAGGTAGTCCCTGGATCTGTAGTTACTGATGGACACAGGTTGCCATGTGGGTGCTGGAAACTCAGTCTGGGTCCTCTGTAAGAGCAGCATGTGCTTCTAACTGCTGAGTTCTCTCCAGCCCCAAAATCTTTCTAAGAAAAGACTTTTTAAAGAATATGTGTGTATGTGTGTGTGTGTGTGTGTGTATGTGTGTATGTGTGTGTGTATGTGTGTATGTGTGTGTGTGTGTGTCAGTATGCACACATGTATGCAGTTGTCCATGGAGGCCAGAAGAGGGCGTGAGATACTCCGGACCCAGACCTAGAGGCAGTTGTGAGCCATATAACATGGGTGCTGGGAATCAAACTCAGATCCTCTGGAAAAGTAGGGAATGTGCCCTAATTGCTGAGCCGTTTTTCCAGCCCCTTAGCCAAAATCTTAATATTGGCTTCTAGAAAGCTGTCTTAAACTGTCCTTTGTATGTCTGATAGGTGTCGCTCAAAGCAAAGAGATCACCTTTCTGCCCAGTAAGGAGCCAGCATTTGTCACTGTCCCTGGAAATGGCCTTGCAGATCCATTCTCAATGACACCAGGAACATGGATCGCTTGCATCCAGGCAGAAGGAGTCCTCCTGGTAAGACAAAGTTTGTAATGGCCTGCTCTGTGGAATGTTCTCTTGAGATGGTCCGTTCCAACACAGTGACCCACAAGATGTAAAAATCACACATAGTTCCCTTTCACTGCAAGGAAACTAAAGTGACTTTTGCCCTCATGACACTTAATGACAGAGGAATTTGCCAAAATTATATCTTTCTATTCAGCTTCTTTTGGACACAAATGATCTACATATCCATCTATATGTAATCAAACTATACCTCAAAGTTATCAGAAAAAAGCAAAGCTTTTATAAACGTGTACTTTCACCTTGAAGAATCTGTTTAATACTTCCCTTTATGACACAAAAGGCCACCTAAAAAGTATGTCCCCTTAGGGACCATGAGAATGAAGCCCAAAGAACCTAGAAGATGAGAAGACCCCAGTACCAGTGAGATCTGAGAGTGTGCAAAAGGAAGGAAGAGGCTTTAGAAGCCAGGGCTTTCCCAGAACCTTCCCTGTTCCTACCTCACACTTAGCCAAGGGTCTGAACAACGGATTTGACAAATAGCTCCTCATTCAAGGAAAGCCAGAGAAGTCAAATCGGGTTGCGGGGGGGAGGACTTCTCTGAGACACCCCTCTTTGATATATGCCTCAGGCCTATTGTAGTTCATAGCAAGGCTATTGAGAAAGTCTTTGGAAAAAGTTTGATGTCATGTGCTTAAAGCAAAAACCATAAAGCTTTTCTTTCAGTCATAGCCCCGTGGATTGATCACATTAAGGAATCATAGGCAGGTCCCTTAACTCAGAGCCTGCCTCTCTGGCTTCTCCTAAACAATGGAGACATTGGTTATCCTTGTGTGTCTTCCAAATATGAATTTTATGAAAATAATGTGAGATCTGTGTTGTTCTTTTGGTTCTTGGTTTTCTTGCACCTTCTCAGCAAAAAACTTTACTGCTTAATAAATAAGTGAAAAATGCTTCACAGATGTTAGAAAGGAGGAAGAGGAAAATTCCATTGATGTCAATAATGGGAATAAAGTTGGAGTAAAAGAAAGAAGATTATTATAAGCTATTACCTAGGCATGAAAGATGCTTAATGACATATTTAACTGTGTAGCAGTACATTTGCATGTGCCCCTTATAATTCCATTTTCACTAAATGTATTTCATTGAGCACCTGATATCCATCATTACTGGTCTTTAGAGTCCTGTAAGAACAGATATAGACCCAGCCTCAGAAAAATGGGTAACAGAGCAATAGCCATTTAAAATTAAAACCCACCCAGCTAGTCAGACCACCGAGCCCCCTAAGTCACAATTTCTTTCTTTCACCTCCCAGACATTTCTTCCTGAGGAGATAAGATGCATTATGGGCTACGTATGAGTCTCTTGCTCTTGAGCCAAACATCCTACCCCCGCTTCCCTCTGAAATACGGTGGTGGAGCCATAGATCTCGATCTCTGGACATCTGTCAAGCCATCCATGTCTTAAAATCCGAAGCTTTGCTCTTTCCTGAAGGGCTGAATTTATGTTGTGGGCTTGTTTGGCATGGTCAATGGAACACGTTCTTCCTTTCCTTTGGTAGGACAGGCAGTGAGCCAGTTCCAGTCTGTGAGTCACCAACATCTCAAAACCTCACTTTTTAAACCATGCCCTGTGAACATTACTCCAGGCTGGGGGCCGCCGGGCACAATCCATGATCTGTGATCCCCGGTTCTGTTCTGTAGTGACAAGGCCAACCCATATTTCAGAGGAGCGTCTTATCGATGAGCTGTTCATTATCTTTGATCTGTTTTGATTTATAAACAATCGAGAAGAGATAGGAACATTTCCTGTGAGATTGGAAAGATACAAACACCCAGTGGGGCAGATGCCCAGCGGGCGAAGCACCCGTGGGGGAGTGGCTTTGTGGGTTCCGATGGGTCAGGGTGAAGAACAAAAAGCCGATTTGAGATTGAAACTCCCCAGTGACTTCCCTTCATTGTAGGGGTGCTAGAGAATGAGTCACGGTCTCTTTGGTCTTCATTTGCTAGGATTACTTGGTGCTGCTACCCAGAGACTACTACGAGGCCCTGGTGCTACAGCTGCCAGTCACAGAGCCATGTGCCCGCACAGGATCTCCCCAAGACAAGTTAGTATGGGGCAGTGGGTACAGCAACAATGCCATCAGACTCCTGAATGAAGAATCTTCAGTACAAGGACTGATAACAGGCCCTAAGGTCCCAACTGCCACCGGAAACCCTGAATGTTATTCCATTATAATTTTTTTCTCTTCTGAGCCTTACTTGTCTTTCAAGTTAGAATCTCAAAGCACCTTGCACACCACAGCTGGATTATGAGTGGCTAGCCCCCTGTGCATGTGGAAATGTTGCTGCATGCCTAGGAAAAAAAGATCTCAAGGTCATGCGTCTGGTGAGGGGAAGAGCTTAAAATGGCATCCAGATTCCTGGACCTTGGGTTCTCCCCTTCCTGGTGTGGATGGGATGCACTGCACATTACCTGTAGCCTCTATATTTTCTTACTGAGTAGGGAATGATGCACGGATGGCTCAGTGAATTGAGAGTCTTTGCGGTGTAACATAGTACTCTGATTCATGTTCTCAGTTGTGACAATTGTATTTTGTTGTTGAAGTTGCTTGCTTTACCAGCATTTGCCAGTGACCAGATTCTCCTGCACCCTGGCTTGTGAAGCCAGACACTTCCTGCTCGATGGGGAGCTGAGACCCTTGGCAGTGAGGCAGCCCACCCCTGTATACCCAGCCATGGTGGACCTCAGTGGGAGAGAGGTGAGGTCACCTTTTATTCCCTGCCAAAGCTAATGCCACCTCTCCATCTCTTTCTGCTGAATGCTTGGCTACAGTTGCTTCTCAAATATAGAGGGTTTCTAAGAGGTATTGAGCAATGGGTGCTGAGTTCCCTGATTTGATCTGGGCCTGAATGGTACCCACACTTAGCTATGCTAAGGTTTTCTTTAAGAACTTTCTAGATGTGGCAAGAGCCATAGACAATCAAAGAATCCTTTTCTTTTGTTTACCTGTTCTGTCTGACTCAGAGCATGATGTCTCTTAAATGACCAATGAGATTCAGTTTTAAAGAGCTCCAGAAACAGCACGATTTACCTAAAAAGGACATATTAGTTTCTCACTGCCCTACTCTGTAGGCTAAGCAGTTTGTAACTTGGAGTTACAGTTGAATTCTTGGAGCTCACAGCCTGGAAATGCTCCATCCAAGGCAGCCGCCTCATGGCTGGGAGGACGCGTTAGTACAAGTTGGGGCATTACATCTCTTCCCAGACACATGAGCCAATGTAAGAATGTGCTGATAGCAGGTATGCGCTAAAAGCATAGTATATCAACAATTAAAAACACACATTACAACTCAAAGTCAGGTGCTGTAAAACAGCTCCCTCCTCTTGATTTTCATTCTTTGCTTTAAGATTTTTTGCTTTTTTTTATTCTTTTATGTGCGTAAATATTTTGTGTACATGTTTGTAAATGTACAATATGCATGCAATGCCCTCAAGTGTCAGAGAGAGTGTTGGATCCCCTGGAACTAGAGTTATGGATGGTTGAGAGCTGCCATGTGTAAGTATTGGGAACCAAACCTGGTCCTCTGCAAGAGAAGCCATTGCTCTTAACCACTGAGCCAGCTCTCCACTGCCTCACTTTTCACTTTTGATATTATTGTCTGCTCTGAACTTTTGAAGAAAATAGTTCATTTATGGATTAGCTATGTGAAATCAAATATCTATGACCTTAATTCTTCCTGGATATTTAGATGTGTATATTTTCTAGACTACATCCTAACATTTTTAAGGAAGCAGTTAAGGGGTTGAAGTATATTTCTTAAATATAATCTTCCTTTTGGGACTAGAGAAATGACTCAGTGGTTAAGAGCACTGGCTGCTCTTGTCGAGGACCCAGGTTCAGATCCCAGCACCCACATGGTAGCTAGCAACCATCCATAATGCCAGTTCCAGGGGATCTGATGCCCTCTTCTGGCCTCTGTGCCCACAACATGGGTGCACTTACGAGCATACAGGCAAAACACTCGAATACCTAAAATAAAAATAAAATATAATTTAAAATATATAATCTTCATTTCATTTTGCTAGAATTTTATTTATAAAATATGCTTATTGTACTAAGTAAAACAATGTAAGTATGTATAATTAAATAAAAATGA
Source organism: Eospalax fontanierii (assembly GCA_035773235.1). Classification (NCBI taxonomy): domain Eukaryota; kingdom Metazoa; phylum Chordata; class Mammalia; order Rodentia; family Spalacidae; genus Eospalax; species Eospalax fontanierii. The sequence goes on from CM069538.1 coordinate 62,952,892, forward strand.
AATGGTCTCTCTATTCCCTTCTAAAATTAAATTTGCTGAATCCCTTTCTATCCATACTGTATACACACACCTATGAGGGTGTGCATTTACACATACAGATACGTAATACATGGATATGTACATATGTATATTTGTGTGTGTTGTGTGTGTGCTTTAACTAGACAACAGAGTTATAGCTGAGTTGGAACAGCCCCCAGGAATATATAAACATTAATTAAACAAGTATAACTGAAATGGTTCTCAGTTGCACCAACCACATGTCAAGGTGTCAATAATCACACGTCTAGTGGGCAGTCCAATCATAGAATATCTTTGTCACTGCACAAACATTGTGGTGTTGCAATTCAGTTACAGAGTTAGAAGAAGTCTTGAAGACATTTTGTTTCCCATCCCTGTGCAATTATATATTACTGCTACTGTAGTCAATATCCTTGTGTATGGAGCAAAGAATTTTATATTTAGATTTTAGTATCATTCCCAAGATATCTGTATTAGGTACCTGTCTTTTATAGGGTCCAAATACCTCACAATAAAAGGATTTATAAACCTAAGGGAAAAGAATTTATGAACCGTGGTTTGAGGATGCAGTCTGTAATGGCAGGGATATTCGTCGGCATTGGAGTAGCTGGTAGCCATGGCTACAGGAAGGTGAGGCTGTTGCTCATATTTGGGTGGATTTAGAAAGCAGGGTGGGGACAGGAAGTAAGACTGTAAACCTCAAGACCTGCCCTCCAAAGACACATTTGTTTCCTCCAGCTAGGCTACACTCCCAAAGGCTCCACAACTTACCAAAATGGTGTCACCGACTGGGGGCCAAATGACTCATGGAAGGACATTCTACATCCAAATCATAACACTGTCTCAAACCCCAAATCTGACCTCTATGGTCTCAAGACTCATAAGAAGTTCTCATCCAGTACCCTCATCTTTCATGAGGATCTCTGTAGTAGTCTCCTCACTATAGCAGGGTGCTAATTCTGATAAAAATGTCTGATCATCAGGCTGGGGAGATGGCTCAGTGGACAAAGTGCTTGCTGCTTAACCATGAGGACCTGAATTTAGATCACCAGAACCCACATAAAGTCAGATGTGGTCCACACATCTGTAACCCCAGTGTCCCTACAGTGAGGTGGGAGTTGGAGACAAGACAGGAGAGAATGCCCAGAAGCTTCTAGCCTGGTGTACACAGTGAGCAAGAGACCCTGTCCCGAACAAAGTAGAAGGCAGGAACTGGCACCTTACGTTGTCCTTTGCCCTCCACACATGTGCTACTCCCTTACAACCGAATGTACACACAAATACATGCACACAAGATGAAAATATATATAATCATATTTTTTCCACTCTGACACACACACACACACACACACACACACACACACGCACGCACGCACGCACCACCACCACCACACCAGTGACATCTCATCTGTCTTAGGATAGAGACAGAAATCCTAACATATATTGCACAGCTGCCCTTCTCCCTCCCAGTTGTATTATCCCACCTCCCACTCTCTGTTCCTTGGTCACCGGGGTCTGCCTTCTGCCTCCTGGACCTGCAGTGCATGCGGCCTGAATGCACTCGAAATTGTAGTAGGGTCTCCTACCCGCAGGCTGCTCCCTCTGCCTGAAGAGTCTTCCCTTCCCCCTGCATCTGTAATCTGTTCCTTGTCATCCACGCTCAGCTAAGTCATTACTTCTTCAGGGAAGTCTTCTCCCCCTCTACATCTCCCTGACTAGCTCAGTCCTGCGTTTTATAGGAAATCGTACCTCTTCAGAGAAGTTACCACACAGTAGCTTACACTGTAACTGTCTCATTAGCTAAGTATTTGATTAAAGTCTGTCTGAGAGCAGAGCTCGAGCCTGTCTTCTTCCCATCTGGCTGGTGGACTGGCCACAGCAGATACCATCTCCAGTAACTCTTGCTGGTCAAATCATTTGAATTTCCATTTGATATTAGAGATGATAGTTTATCCTTCTTGGCTTTGCATAAGCATCAAATTTGATAAACCTGCCTTCTATGCCTTTACACTAGTAACTAGGAGAGAAAAGTCCTATGCTTTTTGACACTGGTTCCCTTTTTAAAAGATAAATAACGGATAGCAACAACAAATATAAAGTTTCTGTTTTGTCCTAGCTCCTCAAAACCTGCTTTTACCATGAAATGTGTTTTAAATTCTTCTATAAGTCACTCGATAGGACTCACGCTAGGATGATAGGAGAACTTTACAAATGTGCTTGTAGCCAGTGCTGACCTCTGGAAGTGTTCCTGATAAGTCACTACCCAGAGTTTACTGTGTGGTTGGGTGAAATGCACAAGCTTTTCTCTGGAGAGGTCTGGGGAAAGGAAGCTGGTGATGACCTCTCCACATGAGCCAGAGGTGGGCCTGCATCTCCCACTATAATGGGGTCAAAAGTAGATCTATATGATCCATATCTCCCCCAGAGGGAAGTCTTTCTACTGTTGAAGGGGTTGAAAAATCACCATGGAAAATAGTAGTTGTATGGCTCAGAGCTATTTGGAAGTAATAGTACATGTGAATTTCCCAAAGGCTAGGAGAAGAGCTGTTTTAATTAAGTGTGGTAAAGCTTGAGTGGGCTTGAGCTTATGGGCTGAGGTGAGATGTACAGCTGAGGAACAGAGTTCTAATGATGGATCAGGCATCAAATGTGCATGGATACTTTAATCCGGTGGTTGTGGAATATCCTAGGGTCTTACAGAAATACTAGCATAGGGGTATGTATGTATGTATGTATGTGTATATATATATATATATGTTGGCATGTATTGTGCACATGTGTATTTTATGGAGAAGGAGATAGACTAAACATCCATCAAATGAAGAATAGTAAAATAATTTTACATTTATGTTATAGAATGCTAGATAGCCATTAGGAAGATGAACTGTGTATGTATGCACTGATAAAGACCTGTGAAATACTGAAGCTGGAATGATAACTCAGTTGGTAAAGTGCTTGCCTTAAAAGCATGAAGACCTGAGTTTAATTCCCCAGAACCCTTGTAGAGAAGTTGGGTGTGGTGGGGAGGTGGAGATAGGCAGATTCCCGGGCCTTGCTGGTCAGGAAACCTAGCATAGTTAGTGAGCTCCAGGGCAATGAGACCCTCTCTCAAAAAAGATGGTGGGAAAGTACTTGAGAATGACACCTAAAGTTGACCTGTAACCTCTGCATGCCTGTGCACACATGTATCCACACGTGCATCTGTGCACACCCCCTGCATACACAAAGTGTAAAATAAATGAAAGGTTGAGTAAAAAAGAGTCATAAAATAGAATCACAGTTCTAGCCACTAGTGTTTATATAGTACTCATAACGTGTTACATAGAGCTGTAAGAACTCTCCGTGTTATTTAATCCTCATGACTGTGTTCTCCTACTTTTGTGCAGGGGCATATTGACACAAACATTAAGTCAGAAGCCCTAGATCACACAGCTGGAAGCCGCCTGATTCTGGACCACAAACTCCTAATTCATGCTTGATGGGAGAGGTCACATTTTTCTGGGAGAGGACCGTATAGTAAATATTTCCAGCTTGGCAGGTCGTAAAATCTCTATCATTCTGGTCTCAGAGCATTCCTGACTGCCAACTATGATAAAAGAAGAGGGAGGGTGTCTGAATACGATCAAGATACATTGTATGAAGTTCCTTAAAAATCAGCAATTTAAAAAAAATAAATAAAAGTAATGGAGGACACATGTCAGGCATAGACGATGATTTGAAAGTATAGAAACCAACGTAGCAGCTTTTCTCCAGGAAACAACTCCAGGAGTTGTTCATGGATTGTTTTTACTTTATTTTCATTCAGATAATTTGAAGTTTCTTTTTTAAAATAACAGTTAAGGAACCTCCAGGGATGTTTCCACTCCTCTTAGTTTCTATTGGTGATTCTTTTTTACTTAAGTTCAGGGTGATTTTATCCTGAGGAACAGGCAGCTCAGGCGTCCCCTAAGTAGGAGTAGAAGCCCTCATACGCAAAACTGATAAACTTAGAAAATAAAATACCAAATGCCCTTCCGGGTTTCAGATAAACAAATAACTTCACAGTGTTAATCTGGACTTGGAATTTTAACAGGAAATCTGTATTTTGTCCCACATCCATCCCTGGAGGACATTTCTTCCTATGCTGCATATGACTGTATTTTGGGGTGTCATCTTCACCTTTGTGTACGTAAACCTATACAATATCTCACATCTGGATGATGGTGTCTGCTTGGCAGGTGGAACTGCATCTGCAGCTGCGTGTCCCCCAGATCGGCCATTATGTGGTCATGCTGGAGTATGCCACAGAAGCAGACCAGCTGTTTGTGGTGGACGTGAACATAAAGAGCCCTGGGTCTGTCCTGGCAGGCCAGGTGAATGCATATAGCTGCAAGTACAGGTAACCATCCTTCCCCCAGAATTCCTCTGCCAGGGAGCAGGTGAGGAAACCTGCCTGGGGAACCTTTGGTTATTAGTTACTTTGGACTCACTTCCTTTTGAGGCAGATCTGGAAGACAGCGGGTGATTAGTTAAAGGGTACAACCATCCTCAGCATGGGTATCGGGAGCCTCTCTGTGGGCAGTGACTCAAAAATACTGTGTTTTCTTAGAAATGGTAGGCTCTGCCTAGCAGTTTCGCTCAGATTCCCACAATGCTGCCCAACCTCTTGACATAATTCTGTTGTTCCATCATAGTGCACTGAACTCAGGGTTCTTACCTCACAGGCTCCGTCAAGTGCACAAATGTGTGGCAGAAGGAAGGAAGGAAACTCATCCCTAATCTTGCTAGCCGCTGCGCATTTCCCTTCACAGCTTACCTGCCAATTGGGCATAATTAATGCTCGATGATTACTAGGTGGGAAAAAAAATGACAGAGGGCTCTAAAATTGCCCTAATGAAGTTCTTGTCCAAGAGTGCTAACTGACAAGGGCTTACTAAAAATGGGTTTCTTTGTACAATATTTTGAGAACATTCTTTAATCAAACATCAGCACAAAGGATGTTTGCACATGAGATTAAATGTCTAATTAACAGCACTGGAAGTTGGAATCCCTTGATACAGCAGGTGGAGAACTATAGCAAACTCATGTAGTTCTTGCCCAAGACCTTGAATATTTTCCTATCCCAATTTTTGTGTTGCTTTGTGGGAAACTCAAGATGACCTACAGTAGTTGAACATCTTCCTGGATATGAAGATGTAAGAATCTATATGAAGAGTAGCTTTTCGTGGTTTAGCATGGATGTTTTTATGAAATCTAATAAAATGTCTGTTGAATTAATGTTATGCCCCCAGTGAGCCTAAAAATATAGCTCTGAGGACTTTGTATATGGAATGAAGAAAACACCCCAAAGAACCATATTTGGATGTGCTGTGTGTGTGTGTGTGTGTGTGTGTGTGTGTGTGTGTGTGGTGCTGAGGGTCAAATCCAAATCCATAACCATATGCATGTTAGACAACTGCTCTACTACTGAGCCTACATCCCCAACTCTGCATATGGATTTTTAGCAAGTTAATGAGATGAGCCTTGAATAGTTCCTCAGAACTATCTAAATATATGAGTTGCATGTACCTCGGACATCAGTATCACTCTGTGTACTCTCAAATGGGTAGGGCATCATGTCCCCTGAGTCCTAAGAGTACTGAACAGAACCTGAAGCAGAGTTTCTTCATCACCCCCACATTCATCTGAGCCCACTCTGCTGTTCAGCTCTCAGATTCCTCCCATCCTTCAGATCAAAGGCTTGATTTCTGTTTCACAAAATCTGAGTGGAGGTAGATAAGGGCCAGAGGAAATAAATAGTTATAGTGACTCTGGTGACTCTGGATTATCTCAGAAGAGGTATAGGGACATCTGTTCCAAAGAGAGAGGGAATTTCTTTTTTGTCTTCGAAGACAGGGTCTTGCTATGCAACCTACGCTGGCCTTGAATTTGTGATCCTTCTGCCTCATTCTCCCAGGTGCCAGGATGACGGCATGTGCCATCATGACACCTCCATGAGGTGCACAGCCAGAGGAAGAAAGGACACATTTGTAGGATTCCATGAATGTTGTCTAACTAGAGCTATAGAGGGAGTGTTGTGTGACATTCTGTAGATCATTTTGCACATGATGACAGTAAAGTTGGTTTTACAAGTCTCTATCAGTAGAATTCTAGGGCAGTATCATATTACACTAGTGTTCTAGCTTGCTTTCTGTTTTATGATAACACCACGACCAGGAGCAGCTTGGGGGAGGAAAGGTTTATTTGACTTACACTTCCATGGCACAGTCCATTGTTGAGAGAAGTCCTGGAAAGAACTAAGCAGAAACCATGGAGGACCCATGTTTACTGGCTTCCATCTGGCTTTCCTACCTAGCTTTCTTAGACAATCTAGGCCTACCTGCCTAGGGATGGTGCTACCCACAGTGAACTGGGCCCTCCCACATTATTCATCAATCAAGGTACTCTCCTACAGACGTGGACACAGGCCAGTCTGATCCCTGAAATTGCTTAGTTGAGGTTCCTTCTTCCCAGATGACCCTAGGTTGTGTCAAGGTGGCAATAAAAACTAACCAATACAACCAGTCATCACTTGCTTCGTACTCAACTACTCCCATGGAAGTCCCCCTGTGTTTTAATGTTTTCAATGTGTAAGCCATCTAATTATATAGTCCATAACCCTAGAAAAATGGCAATTGCATGCAAGAAATGATTTGATGATCTGTGAGCAAAAGACAAGAGAACAATATTAAAATAAAAAATATATGATAGTTGGGAAAGGAAGGAAGCACATCTCAACAGAAGAACCTGCCCACTGTGGTTTTTCACCTGGTGATGTATTTCCGTTTTCTCTACTTTGCCAATCATAGGACACAAATGAAAACACTCAGGCTGCAAGGATGGGAGTCCGAACATAAGGGGATTATTTGACCTATAAAAGTCTATTTTAAACGCCAGGCGTGCTCAGCATTGCACCCTCTCCTGCTGAGGTTTGAGCTTTTCGTGCTCAAATGAGTTCTAACTAATTTGTTAGAAAAACAGCGTGCCAGCAAAATGGTTATGGAACACCCTTTTCAGAATAGCTGTGTGGTACATCAAGTCTGTCCTCCATAGTGAAGTGATCAGTAATGAATAAATCAATGCTGCTATCATTGATGGCCTATTGCTTAGTAAGAATTTAATAAAGGCTAAGGATAAAACTAACTTTAAGTAAACCAATGTATTATTTCCCAGATTACACTTTACTCTAAAAGGTATGTACTTTAATGCACTCAGATTATTATTTCTAATATTTGCCCAAATTTTGCCTGGCTCTTTGTGTGCTTTTATTTTCTTTTAATCATCACCAAATTGCCAGAATTAAAAAAAAAAAATTTGTATTCAGGGCCTCCCTCTGGCCCCAGCTGGCCTAGAACCACTGTGTAGACAAGTCTGGCCTCTGCCTCACAGAGATCCTCCTGTTTCTGCCTCCTGAGTACTGGGATTAAAGGCATGCATCCCCATGCCCAGCTTTTTATATTTTTGTTTTGTTTGGTCTTTTTTGAGACAAGGTCTCCCTGTAGCCCCAGCTTGCCTGGAACTTGCTATGTAGACCAAGCTGGCCTCTATCTCAGAGATCTGCCTGCTTCTGCCTTCCAGGTACTGGGATTAAAGGTGTGCGCCACCACGCCCACCTCATTACTTAAGTTATTTTAGATGTTTATTGGGAATGGTTGTTTTTTCTAACATACACAAGCTCGGTCTTATGGAAAGTTGCCAGAGAGTATGAATCCAGAAGTGCCATTCTGAATTGCTCGCTGTATGAATTTTAATGTTAGCATTGTGTTCCTTGTTGGCAAAATGATGATTGTTTTAAATGTCCTCAAACTTGTCACTCACCTGATAGGATAGAGAAGTGGGACACTAGAAGTAGAACTGAAGAAGGAAGAAAGCAGACTAGGCTTTTTAAGGCCACATCTGGGTTATCCCCCTCCCCCCACGCATTTCATAAAGCTAGCCATGCTTACTGACTGGGTGTGGGAAAGTCACTGGTGGGTGACTTGAATTATGCCTGGTCCAAAGAACATTGGTAAATTTCCAGATCAGCCATCACCAATCCTGGGGTACTGTCTGTTGATGACTAGTCCACATAGTCCATCAGCCCAGGTGGAAAAGGTGAGCAGGAGCTTCTTCCCTGAGAAATACAGCAGAGGCCAGAACAGGAAGGTTCTTTTTCCCACAGAGATTGTGACTGGTGTCTTAGTCCCTCTGTGCTGCTGTAGCATAATATCACAGACTGTGCACTTTATAAAGAAGAGAAGTTTATTTCTCAGAGTTTGGAAGCTGAGATGTTCTAGAGCATGAGCTAGCATCTGTTGGGAGGCCTTTGTGCTGAGTCATTCCATGCTGGAAACGGAAAGACAAGTGTGAAAATGAAAGTCTGCTTTCATAACAAAACCACTTCCATGACAACTCACCCACTCCCATGGTAACGGCATCAATCCACTCAAGTGAGCAGAGCGCCCACCTCTCAACCACCTTTTAAAGATTACAAAATGATTTTTAGAGGGGGACATTGGAAACACATAGTAGCCTGTATGCCTTTTCAGCTTGTCACACAGGAAAACGCACCACTGTTCCCTCAGTTATAGAGAGGAGAAACTGAAGAGCCATCAGATGTACAGCCGGAGAGATGTCGGGTGTGAGGCTAAAAAAGCTCTGTTCCCTCTTTCAGCATTCTGTGCAGGAGCATTGTGATCAATGGCGTGGGTCGCATGGCTGTGTATGAGCTATCAGCAGATGCAGACATAGAACTCAAGGTCCACACGGCCCAGTTTCTTCTGGTACGCCTCTGTCTTGTTCGTGGAACTTTAGAAGCTCTCTGTTGCCATCTCTATTTCTTAAAAGCTTACTAAAATTTGGACTGGGATTCCTCCTATAAAATTTACCTTCGCCAATTTAAAGTTTATTCTTTATCTAGAGTCTGACCGGGTTTCTTCATTTATTTAAGTTGTCTTCATATCAGCATCTCATAAAGTTTAGTCATCAAATTTGAATATACCTCACAAAATCCCATTTCATTAATTTTTATACATCATTACAAATGAAATATCTTTTCTTCTTATATTTTCCATTTGTTATTGCTGCCAGAGTACAGAAATGACCTTGGTTACCAATTAATGTCTTTCCCATTTTGCTGCCTTAGTTTTCTGGCAAGTTCCATCAAATTTTTCAGTTAAAAAATTTTTTTTATTTATTATTTTTATTTTGTGTGTATGAGTGTATTGCCTGCATGTAAGTTCATCTGTGTCATGCAGTGCCTGTGGAGGCCAGAAGAGAGCATCAAGTCACTAGGAACTGGAGTTTTGAACAGTTGTTAGCGACCATGTGGGTGCTGGGAATCGAACCTGGGTTCTCTGGAAGAGCAAGCAGCCAGTGATCTTAACCACAGAGCAATCTCCCCAGTTTTTACAAACTGTATTCCAAAAAAGAAATTATTTGACTAATTGGATATATAGTCTTAAGACTTAAAATGCCAGGACTGGAGAGATGGCTCAGCAGTTAAAAGCAGTTTCCTCTTTCAGAGGATAGGGTTCAATTCCTAGCACCACATGGTGGCTAACAGCCATCCCTAACTCCACTTCCAGGGGATCTGACAACCTCTTCTGACTTCCATAGGCATTACACAGCATAGATATACTTACTACATACATACAGCTAATACACTCCTACATAAAACAAAATATAAATAAAAGTATTTAAAATGCCACTGGGGCAGATGAAATGGCATTTGTACCCTCTTTTGATTGTGGAACTTGATCACAAAGAGTCATGACAAACAGTGGGATCTGTCTAGGAAGGGATTTATAAGATTTATAAGAACCATTTCAGAGAATTTTAAATTGTCTAAGTATGAAACAATTTCCTGTTACTGTAAATAGTAAGTATGTCTCACACCCTGGAAAGGCCTGGGTGAAGGTATTTTAAATATTTATGCCTGGCAGAAGTGAAAAATTTAAATGTAAGAAATAGCTGAAATTCAGATTTTTAAAAAAGTACTATAAAACCACAGCTTTTTTCTAAACAAAATAATCCAAATGAATCTAACCCTTTCATCCCTGGACATTATGCTGACTTATGCCTTTTTTCTCTTGTTTTTACGAATTTATTTATTTTATACAGAACATCTTAATCTATCTTTACACCCCCTTCCCTCTGGTACCCCACTCCACTGGATTTTATGCATTCTGTCATTGATGTTAAGGCCTATCGAGTCAAGTTAGTGTTCCCCAAACATCCCTCAGTGCAAGTTCATCCTCAGTATATGAAGTTTGCCATTTAGAAAAAAGCCCAGTGTCACTGAATATCAAAACTGACCAGAACAGATGCTTCATGGGGACAGGGGCATTGTCCATCTCTATCTTGAAGGACCCCACCTCCAACCTCGTCTCAGTGGTGTTCCACTATGTTTTGTTGTTATTACTGAATGACTTTGCCATCAAGTTGGCAAAACAGTTTTGATTTCAAATGCAATATTCTGACGTCTTAATGGCTAAATTTCTTGAGCAATTCAAAAACTATGTCTGGAGACAAATTCTTCAGCAGAGTCCCCGTGTCCTGGGATCCGATCCGCCCTTTGTGAAGAAGGCTGCTTCTCCCACATGCAGCCCTGTCTTTGAATAGCAGACTCTCTGTCCACCCCCATTACCTTTTCTCCCTCTCTCCAAAGTGTTTCAAAAGTCAGCACTGGCCTCAAGAAGAAAGGAAAAAACAGGCCCCAAAACTCATGGAAAAGAGCTGTTTTTGAACTTTCACATAATTTTTGTTCTTCAATTTATTTCTGAAATTATTCCAACAATTTAGTCACTGATCCTGCATAACAGTAGAAAGGATTTGTTGCCCATGATGGTTTTATACAGCTTGGATTCCTGCAATTTTGCTAGTTTAAAATAATAATTATAATTTTCTGGATGACTTCTTTATTTAATAGCTATTTTCAAAGAATGTGGCTGTACTGTTGGTCTTGTTGACTGTTGTGTGCTTTTATGTATTTCTTCCCTAGCATCAGATTTGTATCATACCCATTGAAGAATTCTCAGCTGAGTACGTGAGACCTCAAGTGCACTGCATTGCCAGCTATAGACCACTTGTCAGTCCAAGGTAATGTGTTTCTTTCTTTCTTCCTTTTTGATACTCTGAATGACATTGCTATGTATATAAGGCTGAAAGTTTGTACAGTTTAATGACTCCCTTATCTGAAAAGCTTGGAACCCAAAGTGTTTTGAATTTCAGAGGGTTGGGGATTTAGAAACATGTGCATATACATGAGGTGTGTTGGGGATGGACCCAAGTCTTGACATAAAATTCATCTTTTTGCATCACCTGTGGGTAAATTTATGCAGTATGTCGGTATTCCTGTGGTTTGATTATGACCTGTCACATGAAGTCAGGAGTAGAATTTTCATGTTGGTGCTCTAAGTTTCAGACTTGGGGGCATTCTGGGTTTTGCATCAGGAATGCTTAACATCTGCTTAATTGTAGAAATGTATCAGCTAAAATGCTGCTATCTAGCAATGGATTTTAGAGAGATGAGCCAAGGGACTAGAGAGAAGGCTTAGCCATTAAGATAGCTTGCTGCACAATTATGAGGACTGGAGCTTTGATCCCAGCAACCAACGACAAGTTAGGCACCTCCTCTGGTCCTGTAACCCCGGTTCCAAGGGGGTCATAGACAGGAGAATCACTGGGGCTTGCTGCCTTCCAGCCTAGCCGGGAAAATGCAAACACTGGGTTCAAGGAAATACCCTGCCTCAAAAGCAATAGAGAGTTAGAGAAGAGAAATCTTCATGTCCTCTTCTTGCCTCCATCATGTACACAAACAGCAGCGCACACAGGCACATAGACACATAATTTTTTAATTCATAAAGAGGCAAGAGTCAGCTAATTGATTCTTCCCAGTTGTCAGTTTTTCCGGAATTCCAACGAATCATGGCACAGACATTGTGGCAGTGGTGAAGGCCAGGCCTTGAGGGCAGGTCTGCCACGTTCTATTCTGAGTCCTCACTTTGTTCCAATCCTTTAATCCCTATGTCTAGGCTCTCCTTTTGAAGAACCACAAAAATAATGATCTGTTTCATAACTATGTTATTATTACCAGCTAATTAGAGCTCATTGGGTTTTTAGGAATGTTTTACTGTAAATCCAAAAATAATTAAAAAGCCTAGTCATGAAACCTTGTGTGCATGGTTAGGACTGTAGAAACCACCCAAATCATGCCATTTTGTCTGTGCCAAAAGAAGCGATGTGAGTTTGTCTCTCCTCTCCTGTGTCAGTATTTCTATGGAGAGATGGATACTTATTATACTGATTTCATTTTATTAATTAATTCTTGTTCAGGACAAGGGAGTCTCAATAAATGTCTGTTCTGCATGTTGTACTTGAATTAAACAGATGCCCAGAATACACTTGAACAGACTGCTCTAATGCCATTTTATGAAAGTCTCTAGAATTCTGTGGTTTCCCTACTAGGAGCCCTTTGATGTGGCCTGGGACCTGTATTTGACATCTGCCTCTTTGTTGATGGGTAATTCCGCAGGGTTTGTTGTTGTTGTAGTACTATAATTAGTTTTTAAATATTCTATTTTTAGTGCCACCTGTGTCTCCCTGGCCCATGAAACTCCTCCAACAGCCTTAATTTTAGATGCCCCAAGTGAGGGGTCTTTTTCTCTCCTGCCCCAGGAGCCTTCCTCTCCGGTAGATGTGGTGAATGGAGTTACTCTGAAGACACCACAGGTATGATTCCCCTCCTGTGGTCCTCTGACTCTGTGCTCCCCTCCCAGGCTGTACCCACATTACCCGGGAGCTTTCTTGGGATGCCCATTTGCAAGCCTCGTCCCAAACCTCCTCAGACATAAGCTCTGGGGTGGGACCAGTCTTGTGTGTTTTTACATACTTTCTAGGTACCTTGGAGTAGGAGAACTTTCACTCTCTGACGTGGACCACTGAGTGATGCAGAAGTCTGTTTAGTCCTGTCTGTGGCCAGGCACCTTTTCTCCCCCATCTCTGTCCACATGGTCACTCAAGAATTTTTCACAGGCCAGGTTGTGGTAGCTCATATCTTTACCTACTGCTACTGTGTGGTATTGTGGAGTATGAATTCTCCTCCAAGTTGGATTGTAAGAGTTTGAGAATAGCTGTTCTGGTTACAGTTAACTCTTAGTTGTCTCCAACTACACCATCACACCCCTGTGCAGGCAGGGAATTCTCAAGCATCTACCACTAAACATCTAGAGCAAGGAGGTGAAATATAAGGCCATGATTTTTTTTTTTTTTACCATAAACCATGAAATCACAGGACTTTTAGCATTCTGAGTTATGGATGCCTCCTGTCGGTTTACAGGAAGCAGGCTTGGAAACTGATAATATTCGAGAAATAAAATGAATGAGATCTCACATGGGATCTTGTAGTGGAGGGAGAAGAGTTGAAAGGAAATCCTGGTTTTGTCATCACACAAGTATATCAGCTTCAGCAAGCTGGTTACCCAACCTGAGAAGCAGCTCCTGTGAAAGATGAGGACAGAAGCTGGCAAGGTGGCTCAGTGATAAAGGCACTTGCCGCCAAGCCTGATGACCTGAGTTTGATCTCCAGGACCCACATGGTGGAAGGAAAGAACTGACTCTCCAAAGTCAGACTCCACACACAGGCCATGGTGTGTGTGCCGCACCTTAATGCTTCAATAAATATAATTGTTTTGGAAGATGAGGATAGCCCCTCATAGTTGTCATGTGCTATTGTTGTTAAAGTTTTCTTTGTGACTTAAAGGAGCAAGTGTGGGCTGGAGAGACGGCTCAGCTGTTAGGGGTACTTGATGCTCTTGCAGAGACCCAGGTTCAGTTCCCAGGACCCACATGATCTCTTCCACATGATACTTACCTGTATCCCTAGTATCATGGAATTTAATGTCCTCCTCTGGCCTCCACAAGCACCAGGCATGCATGTAGTACACATGCATACATTCAGGGAAAAATATTCATAAACATAAAACAATAAATAAATACATCTTTTTTGAGAGAGAGGGAGAGAGAGAGAGAGAAACATGGTATAGCCACTTAAACAAAAGAAGGAATATAGCTCTGGATTTTATTGTGGTTCGTGGGAGGGTGGGGTGGACAGAGTGCAGGGTGAGTCTCTCTCCTGTAGGCTGGAGTTTGTGTGGTTTGAACTCTTCTACCCACACCGACACCCCCTGGGCTTCCTTATGAACTTGTTGGGGTCTGAGGTGGACACATAAAGCAGCAACTGCTATAAGTAATAAAAGATGCTGCAGGTTCATAGAAAGGGAGTTGAGGGACATGACCTTCAGAGGAGTTTGTTAGGAGGGTCACAGCATCCCTGCCTAAAGTGGGAGAGTGAGGCTTCAGGTGGAGGAGAAGCTTCATTGGGAGAAACAGCCATCAAGGGTGGCATGACGGGGTCCTGATAGGAAAGGGACAGACCCTTCCATTCCCTCAGTCTCCAGAGTGTTAGAAGATTACACCATGATAGGTCTTGAGGTCAGAGAGAGAGGGCCTTCAGTTCCAGAGAATAAAGGGGGTGTCTTGCTCTTAGCAGTTTTGGTGGACAGGGTTGAGACCTAGTCTATCTGTATGCCAGCAGTGAGTGAGGGAGCGAGACCAACTCTAGTTATATATAGTGCAAGGCCTCTTGGGTCTGGGCATCACAGGCCTTGCTCACAGCTGCCAAGGGGAGGGTGAGAACTCGGCTCTTTGTAAGATCTGTCAGGTCTGAGTTGCCTATCAACTTTCTCTAAAAAGGCAGAGACTTTTCTGGGGGGACAGGGCCTGATCTGGGGGAGAGAGAGCAGCTAGAGGGTCTGTCACCTAACAGTCCTGGGGTTTGAAAGCTCCATCACAAATGGAGGCTGACTCCTTATGTGGGTGCTCCGAGAAGTACTGATGGGAGCATGCTCGTACAGCCCTTTGGCAAGCACTCTATGCGTTTCTGTTGGGCGTGTACTTGGGCATGCAACTGCTGGGTCATATGCTTGGCTTTGATTAAAAACATCAGTTTCCAACATGGCTAATCCAGAAAACCCCTCATGCCTACCCTATGAACAGTTTCTCCATTCTTCAGATGAGACATTGGGTTTCCTTCAATTTTTAATTTTTAATTGTAATTGAAAGTTAAAGTTGCTAAAAACACTCATGTGAAGGATTTTAGGAATATATAGGTTGCCATTTCATCTGAGTAAATACCTAGTTTGTTTTAGATTTTTTTAGCCTGTTTGAATAGTTATTGTAATACAATACCTGGGTCTGGGTAATTTATATGGAGAAGAGGTTTTCTTAGTTCATGGTTCTGGAGCCTGGGATGTTCAAGAGCAGCTGGCCATATCATGCTGTATCCTAACACGGCAGAAGGCTCTGCATGGTGGGAACTTGTATTTCTGTAGCATTTGAGCATCGTGAGAGAGAAGGGAGGACACAGGCAGATGCTGCTTTCTAACAACCCATTCTCATGGTGACTAGCCCCACCCTGTGAGAGCAGAACCCACTTCTGCAAGATGGTTTCATTCTACCCATGAGGGCTCTGGCCACATAATCTAAATACTTCCTGTCAACATTGCACTCAGGAATTCTCATCACAGGTTTCGGTGGGAACAAACCGTAGTAGCCTCTCATGTCCTAATTATTCAGAGCTCTTCGATTTAGGGTCCCTTCTCCACCTTTCCTCGTTTTCTTTCTTAGAGTCAGGTGACCCTACAAGGATTCGTACCACACGTGGGCCGTTATGTCTTGGTCATCCATTTTTATCAAGCAGAGCATCCAACTTTCCCAGCGCAGGTGTTTGTGGCTGGAGGAAGACCATGGTCAGGTGAGCACCATAGTCAGGTCTCGGGACGTGTGCTGGTGTCGCCCTCCCAGTCGAGTCACAGAGTTCTTCTCTTTCTTCCCAGGTTCCTTCCGAGCCTCCTTTTGCCCCCATGTTCTTGGTTGCCAAGACCAGGTGATCTCTGAAGGCCAGGTTGAATTTGACTTCTCAGAAGCAGAAGTGGCAGTGACTGTGAAGGTTCCAGAAGGAAAATCTTTACTGTTGGTGCGTTCTGCTTCTTCTTCAGTTTGCTCCTTGGGCAGCCATAACCGGTATCTGTTGGCCTCATGGTGATAAATTCTCCAAAGAATTAAAGTCCTTGTTACAGAGAAGTTGACTTATACAAAGGTGTTTGTATTTTACAGCTGTCGTTTACACATAAAAAACAAACCATGTGACAAAGTCAAGGAAACGGGAAAGAAAATAAATAGGACATAGTTCCTTGTCTGTCCCCAAGCCTCTGCTGACTCCTCATCCCTGCTGCGCTCTCTCTCTCTGTCTCTCTCTCTCTCTGAAGCTTTACACTCCTTTCTACTTTTGGTTTCTAGAGCTGCTTCTTCTCAGCCTTCTGTTGCCTTCCCTTGAACCTAACCCTAACCCTGTGGTATTAATTATAATTATTATATATAATAATATTCTTTTATATATATTATAAAATATAAAATATATATTATAAATATATATTATATATTATATAAGTATATAAATATATGATATATAATATATAATATAAAATATATTCTATTATATATATAATAATATTCTTATATAATGATATTCTTTACCCCGTCTGCATATGTTCCGGTGCCCCCAGGTTCCACACTGAGCCCCTTCACTGTGTCCTTTCTCCTTAGACAAGATCATGCATGCCCACTGAGTCTGTTCTCTGCCTTGAGGGAACAGCACCTGTGTATCTAAATTTACCCTTTCTCTTCCCTGAACTCCAGACTCAGTGTCTGGTCACCCACCGCATGTCTGCATAGCCAGAGTTTCCTCTGACTAGGTGGGACCTGTATAATCCCCTGGCCTCCCTCGCTGTTCACTGTATTGAATAAATGAGCCAAAGCCTCTCCAGTGCCTAGAGTTATGACGACCCTTCCTTCTCCACTTGCTCTGAACGCTACAGCCTGTCAAATTGCCATGTCTCTGAGTCATGTCCAGTCTGCTCTGTACCCATTGTTCTGCTTGACCATCAAGTCAATTACTCAGACTGAGCCAGAACCTCCTTCCTGTCTCCTTGCTCTCCTGCCTCTGGCCAACCGTCTTCCCTTTCTCTAGCAGATACTTGCCTGGCAAAGCAAACCTGGTTATGTTATGAGATTCTACTACCTTTTTGAGACTCCCCACTATTGTTGGGGTACAGTTCACCTTCTGTACTCTATTCTGTGAGATCCACTCTTGTCCTGTGCTTTGCCCTGGTCCTCCCTCCTCACTCTGGTCCATCCTCCTCACTCTGGTCCATCCTCCTCACTCTGGTCCTCCTGTCTCACTCTGGTCAACCTGCTTCCCTCTGATCCATGTGCATGACTCTGGCATTCAAGCCCCTCCTACCTGATTCTAATTTGCTTTTCACCCATGTCTCCTGCAGTCCCACACTTTCCCTCCTTTTCCATTCTCTGGCTGTACTCATCATTCAAAAGCTCCCAGATATGCCATTTTCTCTCATGACAGCAGCCTCTCTTATCCAGTCCTCTTTTCTAGAATTGTCTACCCACTTCTATGCCTAGCTAAATCCTGTTAACTGGCTCAGAGTTAATTCACCTTCTCTGTAAAGACTTCTAGGGAGCCAGGACAATTTTTCTGGGGTCTGCTCTGTGGCCCCCCAGTGCTGTGCTCATGCCTCCCCCTCCCTGTGATGATGTAATCATCCCAGAGCCAAGGGCGTTCATTTTTATGTCATCTGTGCTCAGCAGATGTTTGTTGAACACAGTAGAATGGCATAAGCTGGTAAGTGTTTGACAAAGCCATTTGCATCTTGTGCTGTCATTAGTATGGCTTGATACGTACAGGTGTAAGAGAATGCTTTTAAAGGCCTGATTTTAGACTGGGGCAACAATTTTTCACTATGAAGTACTAACTAAACTTCAGAGGCAAGTCATGCAATTTCAGTGATCCCCAGAGATCCAGGGAATCCCCAGCATGGGTCAGATGGGGCCAAAGCCGTTACCAACACACCCTACTCGCCTCCAAGGCACCATAACCCGACCAAGGGTGCTTCTCTTTGGAGCAGGTGCTTTAAGGAGTCTGCCCGGCAGTCACTGTTTCCTAGCAACATGCATTGAGCCCTCAACCCCACCATGGGTTTTCTGTTGTGATTCCTGTTTCATACATCCCATCCCATTTTGTCTTCAACTAAACACTGAAGGACGTGGGGACAGTTTTCTTCCTCCTCCTTCACTGATCTAGATGAAGAGGTAGGATGCACTCGTGCCAATGATTTTCTTTTAGGTCCGCATTCTCATGGTGCCTGCGGAGAATTATGACTACCAAATACTTCACAAGAAATCAGTGGACAAGTCCTTTGAGTTTATCACCAATTGTGGAGGAAGCAGTTTTCATATTGAGTAAGTGTCACTCTGTGGCCTGACTCTGGCATGCGTGGGGCATGCTCACATTCCCAGCCAGAGTGAGGTCAGGCCCAGGATCTACCTTCTTCTGCTCACCACCCAGAAGGCTGGCAATGAATCTGGGGTCCATTCTCCCTCTGTGCCCACAATATACCTCATCATTCACCATCTGGGTAAGGTGATCACTCTCAACCTTGAACTCAGCCAAGACCAACCCTCAATCTGAGGTCGGGAGCTTAGGAAGGCCCCTTGCTCCTTGCTGCTTCCTGTTCGATTCTGCGCATCCCTAAACGATGCTGCGCAGATGTCTTTCACTAAGAATCCCACTCACCTCTGTGATGGGGAGTGTCCAGAAATGGGCCTTCCCGGCTCAGTCTTCCTGCACCCTTGACTGCTAAGAGCATGCTGGCCCAATTATGAGCTCTGCTGTGGCTACTTCAAGGCTCCTGGAAGGACTCAGGAGCTCCAAAGGCCCTGGAGACAGACCTTTCCTGTCCAGGAATATTGAACACAAAGGCTCTAGACCCAAACCACTGTGGATTTGAGTGACCACTTGACTATACCACAACTCCCAGTCTCAGGACTGTCACCTGGCTTCTGGGGGTCTCAGTTGTCTTATCTGTGAAATGGGCTACTGCCTAATTGATTCTGTGGTTGTGACGCTGAGGTGCAGCTAAAGCTTCCCATTTAGGTCATTCATTCACCACCTGCTCAGAGTCTTTCGACCAATTTATCATGACACATGTAGATGTACTTTTCAATTAACTGCTTTACCGAACTACAACTCACATCATAGATCATCCTGCAGAGAGTTCTCTCCCAGAGTTTCCATGAACATTCCTGTGTTAACCTGTCCTGGAGCAGATGATGGGAGAAAGGGTGCCTGTGTGTAGCTGAATCCACAGTGGGGTCTCTTCCTGCTACTTCCCAGACTCCAGAGCCCAGAATCCCTTCCAAAGACACTGCCTGGTAGAGTCGGTGGGAGAAGAAAGTTGGGAATGCTTCCACACATACTATCACCATGAATTATTTTGTTTCTATAGTCCCCAGGCAGCCTCTGGATTTTGTAAGAATTCTGCAAGGTCCCTGGTGGCTTTTTATCATAACGGTGCCCTGCCATGTGAATGCCACCCTGCTGGGGCCACCAGCCAACACTGCAGCCCTGAGGGAGGGCAGTGCCCTTGCCAGCCCAATGTTATTGGGAGGCAGTGCACACGCTGTGCAACAGGCCACTACGGATTCCCACACTGCAAACGTAAGTGAGCATTGCCAGACCTCCAAGGCCTTCCATAGTCCCCTGGGGAAGATGCTCACCGTGACAAGACATCTCAGATTCCCCCGTGTTGGGCACGCACCTGGGGCTGATGAGGACGTCCTGACTCAAGAGACCAGGCCGGGCCCGACACTCTGCATTTCTAATAAGTGTCCAGATGATCGCATGCCACAAGTCCATAGACCACATTCTGAGTAGCAAGGTTCTAGACTATAAATACAAATATGAGTATAGTCATTAATGTCAGAATTACCTGCTGCTCAGCCCCTTCCTAGCAGAAATCCCTTCAGATTTTATGGCCCAATGAAAACTCAGTTAGATAGGAAATTCAAGATCATATGAATAAATTACTGACTGAATGAGAAACCCTTGGAGTTTTTTCAAAGAACCATCGTATGTCCTGGGGTCTAGGGTCAGGCAGTGAAGAATGCAGGTCTTCTGCTGACAGCACTAACAGGGACAAGCCTTTGTCTGAATGAACAAGAATAATGTCACTGCTGCCTCAGGCCCTGCCCCTGGGCCTGGACTTGTGCTCTGGGAAGCTAGGGAGCCACTTCTGAGAGTCCTGAGCAGCCCCTACCTGCTTCCTTCCAGAACCTTTCGATAGACAAGAGGCTCCACAGTAGAGTGGGATGACGGCAGCATGGTGATTTCCTTGGAGAACTAACCTGGAGCCCATTAGTGGTCTCTTATTTGGGGGCCACACACCTTATCTTCCAGGAGCATTTGTTATTGTGGGTCTCGGCCTCAAAAAACCAGGTCAGATCACCATGGTCAATAATGTCTACACTGAGGGAAAACAAAACATCTCACCCCTTGTGAGCTTCTGGAAATTTAAGTGGTTGGTATAGTCCAACATGGTGTCTCTTTGTCCCCTGACAGCATGCGACTGTGGTGGGCGCCTTTGTGAAGAGATGACGGGGCGGTGTCTCTGCCCTCCCCGTACTGTCAGGCCCCAGTGTGACGTCTGTGAGAAGAGCTCCTTCAGCTTCCACCCCCTGACTGGCTGTGAAGACTGCAACTGTTCCAGAAAGGGTTCCATCGAGGCAGCCATCCCCGATTGTGACAGGGACAGTGGGCAGTGCAGGTGAGCTGAGGCGCACTAGTATGCCAGATCCTGTCATGCAAAGGTCAGATGCCGTCTGTACACATGCTGGCCATTGTTCTCTGCCTCCATCAGAACACTGTGTTTGCCTTGGAGCAGAGCTTCCCAGTAAGAATGGATTTCGTTGTGCAGATTGATTGCACCTCCAGGTTCAGAGTAGCCAGTCAGAGCCTTTGGGTGGCTGGGCACCCAGTTGCCTCAGACCAGAACCAGCCCTGCCCACTTACTCCACGTGCTGTAATAGAAGGCTTGTGCTTTGTGGGTGCCATGATCTAGAAGGTAGAGAAGCACTGTCCTGATGGTTAGTTAGTTTTGATTGTTGACAGGACAATATAGACTTTCCTAGGAAGGGAGACTCAACATAGTCTGGTCCAGTCTCTTCTAGATTATGTCAAGTTGACAAAACCGAGCATCACAGGCCTCCACAGCAAGGTTTTGTTGGGAGTGGGGAGGCAGATGGGGTTGACCACCCTCAAGGACTACCCACTGAGTAAGCAGTCCAGTGTGCCAGAGCTGAGAGATGATGGCGTTATTAGTTACTTTTCCTGTAACTGTGATAAGTGTCAGCAGCAACTTAAAGGAGACAGCGTTTATTTTGACTCACATGTTGAGGATACAGTTCATCATGGCAGGGAAGACATGGTAGCAGGCCAATCACATTGCATCAGTAGCCTGGAAACAGAGTGGTGAATGTTAGCACTTAGCTTGCCTTTTTACTCAGTCTAGGACCCCAGCCCATGGAATGGTGCCATCCACAGTTGACGTGCGTTTTCCCAGCTTGTTCAGCTGAATCTAGATGATCTTTCACAGGCATGCCAGAGGCTTGTCTCCTAGGTGATTCTAGATCCTGTCAATTTGACAGTTAACTACCACAGGGTCAAACTTCTGAGATTGCTAACAGATTTGCATCAATGGGCCAGGCTCTATTTTAGGTAGAAAGGTAAAAACGTGTCACCAGATCCCAGGTGACAAGCCTGATCTCAGCAGGGCTGGGCAATGGCCGTAGGGGAAAAGAACGGGAGTCGGACCCTTGGAAGAAGCTAGTAATAATTTGGGTTTTATGGCAGGGAAATTGAGGCAGAGGATCCTGTGTCTAGGCCAGCCTAGCTTGTACCAAAGGCACAAGGAAATGGCATCAACCTAGATATCTGTCAACAGATCAATGAATAGTGAAAATGTGCTAATATATACAGTGGAATTTTCTTCCTCTAGAAGAAAAACGAAATTATGACATCTGCAGGTAAAAGAGTGGGACTGGAGAATATCTTATGTGAGGCAACCCAGGCTCAGAAAGACAAATACTACATGTCCCTCGCATAGGTGAATGCTAGCGTATAGTTTTGGATATGTGTGTTTATGTGAGAGTAGGAAGTGTGGGTAAAGTGTGGGTATAGGTCTTGAAACCGGACAGGGAGCCATGGAAGGCAAGAACGAGGCTTTGAGGGAATGGAGTGGGGAGGGTAACAGACATGTGGTATGAAAGTGAAGAGGACACGGGGCGGAGGGGCCCAGAGGACGGGCGTAAAGGTGATGACTGCGGTGTGTGCGGGATAATCAGCCAAAACTGTGTATGCATAGAGCTGCCATAGAGAAAGCTGTTGGTCTATATACGGACTAAAAATCCAAACAGAACCTCGCCATCCATGTCTCCCACCCTCACACAGACCCCAGGTGTATGTTGGGGTGTGGGAGCCAGGAGGGGCCTCAGGAACTCTAGCTCGAGGACAGCTGTGCCAGCTTCCTGTGACCGCGTAGTAAAGGAAACTGGATCACGCAAAGCAAGAGCAACTTGCTCTCCCACAATTCTACAGGCCAGAAAGCTGAAATGAAGGTGACCTCCAGCAGGGCTTCTTCTAGCTCTGAGGGAAAAGCTGCTCCAGGCGTTCCCCAGAGCTCCTTCACTTGTGGCTGCATCCATCTAATCACTGCCACGTCACTACATGCTGCTTTCCCTGCATGGCTGTCTTCACCTGGTGCGCTCCTCTCTCTGTCTCTTTTTGTTTGTTACAAGGACAGAAGTCAGGCTGGCTTAGGATCCACCAGACTCCAGAATAGCTCCATCTTGATTACATCTGCAGAGATTTATTCCCAAGTAGCAGCCCATTGTTGAATACTGGGTGTTAGAACCAGGATGCACGAACCTTCGGTGGACACAGTTCAGCTCTCCACTGCAGTGATGGCTCACTTTTCTAAGGAAGGTCCCTTTGCTATGGTGCCTGCCAGCTCCTTTAGGCAGCGGAGACATTGTAAGAGAGCCGAGAGACTACAAGTCATGGAACATTCTGTTTTTGAAATCACAGCTGTGAGTCCTGCCTGAGTCAACTAGTCAGTCAATAATCAGGGACAGGCACCGGGAGATGCCCAGGCTTAATCACAGGAAGGAAAGGAACTGAGAAGTGACTGGAGAATCTGTGTTCAGGCAGGAAGAGAAGCCAGCGATACTAATTTCTGGCAAGGAGCAGATTATCTCCCTTCCTGTCTGTCTCTGCTGCTGGCCTGTCCTGTCTTCATACCACATACCACTCCATGTTGGAACAATACTGATGCTCTCCTGATTGGCTCTTCTCCTGGCTTATTAATTCCACTTATTAATAACCACTCCATGTTGGAACAATACTGATGCTCTCCTGATTGGCTCTTCTCCTGGCTTATTAATTCACTCATTCAAACAAGTAAACAAATAAGTAACCAAAGGAGTTTTGGTTGGTGCCATGACAACAGGAAAAAAAGAGGGAGCTTCCTCTCTGAAGTCTGGCTGAATATCTTTTAAAATGACCTAGAGTCAATCTGACCTCACACATTTCTCCTTGGCTCCTTAAGAGGAATATGTTAATTTTCTTAAATAGGAATATGCTAATAATTCAAAATTATGCCAGGATTTAAAAAATCTGTTTCCTCCTGAATTTTGTCACTGGCACATAATACTGTTAGTCTCTAAAGCTTGAGCCAGCATTGATAAATTATATATGTTTATGATTCTTTTGCCTTTCAGTATCTTTATTATTGATAACTACCTATTTATGGGCACAATGTGATATTTCAGTTCACATCGACATTATATTTGGCATAGACATCATCTTAAGCATGGGAAGCATATTCAAGATTTCCTCTTTAGCTGTTCAGAGTCATACATCAGAAGTTATTCTTCCTAACTCTCACACTGTCTCTGTTGACCACCTTTTCCTCAGCCCCTCCTTCCCTCCACCCTCCCAAGCCTCTAGTCATCACTCTTCTACTCTCAACTTCTATGAGATCAAGTTTTTCAGATTCCACATAGGAGATCATGCCATATTTGAGGTCTACGCAGGGCTTAATCCACACAACACAATGGCCCCCGTCTCTCCATGTTGCACAAATGACAGGATTTCAGCCATTTGATAGCTGCGTAGTGTTCCATCGCGTATGTGCCACATTTCTCTCTCCATTCATCCACCGATGCACACAAAGCTTGATCTTTTTCTGGCGATTGTCAGCAGTGTCCCTGGGAGTGCAGCAGTCTCTTTGGACATACCAGGTTCATTTCCTTTGGACACGAACCTAGCCGTAAGGTTTCTTGATCAACATGAGAGTTCTGTTTTCTGGTTTAAATGAACCTTCACAGTGGTTTTCATACTGGCTGTACTAATCATTCTCTGTATGTACATGTATTCTTATTTCATTGCTTAAACTTGAATGCTCCAGTTTGGATACTGTGTTTCATGCAGCTTTATGTGCTAATGGGAAAACCTATATTAATTAACAATGACAGCCCAGCATGGGGAGTGCTGTGCTGTGTGGGGGATGCTTTGGTGACATGGGGCCTCCATATAACATCACTTCTGCCACAGCAGAACCTTCCTCAGGTTCCCATTGTCTCAAAGCATGAGGACCAACCTTCCACAGCAGTCTGACCCACACCTACTCTACCGTCAACCCCCCACAACTGCCTTTCCATTTTCTCTAAACAGTTTTTGCCTAAATTCAGTTCTCTCTTCCTCTTCTGATACCATCAAATTATACCTGTCAGTCAAAAATTTTGTACTAAAACTATAAATTCAAAGAAAGAATGAAACTTTGTACAGGTAACCAAGATAGTCCCATCATTTTTTTAATAAAAAATATGCTTCCTTCTTAGTCATCCCGTTACTCACACGATCGCTTGACTTTCTACATCTCTAAATCTCCAGTGAAACTGTGCCGAGCTCAAGACTGACGTATTCAGCCCCGTCCCTTTCTCTCATGTCTCTTGATACAAGGATGTGTATGTAGAAGCCATACGTCATTCTCGAGTGAATAAATGAACTGTAAAGCAGACTTTGGGCTCTAGATTAAAACTGGAGTTTGGTGTGAGTGTAATATAAAGGGAACCAACAGTATTTAATAGCAAAAAGATGGAGTTCTCCCTAACACATCTGAACTGAGTTTCCTAGGTGCTGCTGCAAGCGCCCACACGTGCGCGCTCACAGATGCTATTACATAACGTTTGGCTTCAAGCTGACTCCCAGGAGATGAGTTCATGGCCCTGGATCCCCAGATGCCCCTCTGCATCTCCAGGTGGCAGCAGGCAGCAGCCAGGGTAGCAGAAAGTCTCCTTGGAGAAATGTGCACGGTCAGGCTGACTCTAAGTCAGTTTAAAAGATGCTCAGCCAGACTTCAGAGAGGACGTTTCTTTTTCCTTCCCCTGTTGTCACGGCACCACGGCCAAACTCCTTTGGTTTTGCATGGGACTCAAAGTCGCAGTAATATAAACATGGTATTACTCTGCAGTGTAGCTATTATGTTCTTCAGGTTCTGGTTAACCTCAGCGGGGCTGAGCAGTGACCAGTTCCAAGGCCTTTGCTCGTTATTTTGTGCTTTCTTCTCCATTTTGTGTCCTGGCTGCCTCGTGCATGCCAAGTGAGGCTCAGAGCTGGGTCCAGTGTGGCCGACACGGTCATGCCTTCTCAGCCCGATCTGCTTTCCATGACATCAGCTCCCCAGGCTTCTGAACTCAACAGGCAGAGAAGTAATGTTTCCCTTTGTCTCCCTTCCACCTTGCCCACGCAAGCTTCTCTCACAGCTGTGCTTGCAATGGCATGCTCCTGTGCCGTTCTTTTCCGGTAAAATGAGGCTGTAACAACTGGGCCCCCAGCAGCATGTCCTCACTTTCTAAGTCCTGACAGAGGACCTCGATGTGACTGTAACATAAATGGATTCCACGGTATCTAATTATTGTAGTTTGAATGTGCAGTGTCCCTTGTAGGCTCATGTGTTTGAACTCTTGGTCCCTAGCTGTTTGGGAAAGTTGTGGAATCTTTAGGAGACCAAGCCTCACTGGAAGAAGCGGGTCATTTGGAAGTAGGTGTTGAGGCTGTGTAACCCAACTCCACTTCCTCTCAACTCTCTGTTTCCTGAGTACGGGAGCAGTGTGACCAGCAGATCTGTTCTTGCTGTTATGACTTCTTTGGCTGCAGCTGGGCCTTCCCCACCGTGATGGAATGATCCCCTCAAACCATAAGGCAGGATCAACCCTTGTTTTTTCATGTTGCTTTTGTTGAAGTATTTTACCATAGCTACATGGAAAACAACCAAGACAAATATCAAAAGGATTGAGTTCAACCGGACACATCTGGGTCTGGGGTTTCTTTAGATGCTGTTAGCATCCACCCAGGGGCAGATTCTGTTGTCTAATGGTTGCCCATACACTCCTTGCTCTCTTGTTCAGCAGTGCCCAGTGGTGTGGCATATGAGACTGAAGGCTCTCACTGTGTAAGTTGTTTGGCACCAGCCTTCAGTTAATGCACCCTTGGGCCAGAAACCCTGCATGTTTGCTAAGAGAAACATCCTGGGGCTTAGCACCTGCCCAACGGTTACTTCATGACAACTCTGTCACCTCAGTAGTGACTATCTCTATTTTTACAGACGAGGAAAACCTGGTTGTAAAAAGATTATGAATCTTAGGGCTGGAGGGATGACTCAGCAAAGAACACTTCCTGCTCTTGCAGAGGACCCAAGTTCAGTTCCCAGCATCTGGGTCAGATGGCTCAGAACTGCCTGCAACTCCAGCTGCAGAGGATCCAGTGCCCTCTTTTGGCTCCGCCGGCACCTGCACTTAAATTAGCACATCTACACACTCATAATTAAAAATAATAAAAATGCTTGAAATATGAGATTAATGTGCTCAAAGACCCAAATTCAATAAGCCGTAGAATGGGATTCAAACTTAGGCTGCTTGGTTCCAAGTTTTATTACTTAATAACAGAAACCCTCTATGTGGATTTACAACCCAGTGTTTGATAAAGGCAGGTGGCCTTACTGAGGTCTGAAGCACAGGGACTGAGATTCTGCAGGCTAGCACACAATTCTGCATCCTTTCCCTGTGATGGCCCCAAGCGATGGTCCCCTCAGGGATCTTGTCCCTCCGATCCACCATTTCTTGTCCACTCAGTGCTTCTATTGCAGGTGCTGCTGCTAGACAAACCAGAGCTGTCCATGAGCCTACATGGGGCTCTGACACCTGCAGGTCCATTGTCCCTGGACTTGGCGCTAAGCCATTTCTACCCCATGATACTCATTACCTCCTTTATTCTTGACCTCCATGGGGCTCTGGGATCCACTCTATCACCTGGTTTCCAGCCCAGTAGAATCTTCCCCATCTTCTTCTCTTCCTACTCCCTATCTCCATCGAGGACACTCGAAGTCCCAGCAAATTCACCTCAAAATACCTTCGGAGACATCACTCTTCTCCACACCAAATCTTTCTGCCTTGATCTGGGTTCTTCTCTAGCTCCTGAACTGAGAGCATCCTACTGGGACCCCTTTCCTCGACTCCACCCTTCACACAATCTAGATGCACCTTCTTCTTCTCCGTAGCTTCTCCTGCTAATGTGATACCTGGTTAGAGCTGGCCGTGCACCAGATGTGGGGCTAGAATTTGCCCGTACTGCCTTGTCATAGCAATTGCTCATCAGCTTGCAAGGACAATATAATTCATGTGTGAGAGCTGGATGAGAAGCCAAGCCACTTTGCCTTTGGTATACAGTTCTCAACGTCTGTGCTATGATGTGTGGACAGGGGCCAGGCCCTCCTTAGTACAATCAAGCACCGGCCTCCTTTGGCAGACCTAAGGTTCAGCATCCCCTGCTCAGGCTCACACTGATGTATTCCTTTTGCCTGAAACACCAGCCCTGCGACATTTCCCTTTAAGGCTCAGCCCAGGCGTCTCCTACCCCAAGGAAAATGGTGATGGATGGGCTGGACGGCTGCTGCTCCTCTGAACCCTCGTTAGGCCTGTGTGTACGGTTCTCATTTCCACCCATGTGCTTTCTGAGGTGGAAGAATTGTCCCGCATTGTACTTCTAGCCCCGAGCGGAGATCCTGATGTAAGGGTCATATGCCATCGAGGGTGGCCATCTTTAACTGCCCTGTCTAGGTGCTTTTATCTGCATCTCTCCTTCAGTCTAGGATGGAAGTGACCCATGGGCAGCCATTGGGCCTGTGTAATTGGCTTCATGCAGCAACTGCTCTGTTACAATGCAGGAGATCCTTTAGAATTGTGCATGGAGAAATACAGAGAAATAACAGAGACTGGTTTTCTTGATTTTGGGTACAGATGCAAGCCCCGACTCACAGGGCGGCAGTGTGACAAGTGTGCTCCTGGCTTCTACCTGTTCCCTGAGTGTGTCCCCTGCAGTTGTAGCACAGATGGTACTCAGCCTGAAGTGTGTGACCCAAGGACGGGGACTTGCCTGTGCAAGGTAAGACAGGTCATGTGGTGCCTGGGTTGCTGCTGCCTGCAGAGAGCTCTTCAAGGGGACTGACCTGTAGTAGTATAGTGGCATTTTGTAGCCATGATCTCGCCTCACAGAAATAACTGAAAGTAAGGCTTCTCTCATCCTTTGGAAAGGCCACAGGTGCTGTTAGAATCTGTTGACAAAGAGAGATCCTTTTCAGAGAAATCAACATGAGCTTTTATCTACAATGTCAAGAAATCAATAGCTTTCTTAAACTTGTTCTTGGATCACAGATCCATCCTGCTCTGACAGGTATTGCTAGGCTATATATGGACTCCCAGTCCTAGTGGGTGTTTCCAGATGGTTAGAGAGTTGGGCAAATCAGTTTCCTCATGCAGTGAATCCTTGGAGGTCTGTCTTTCTGCCGTCAGAACACCCGGTAGTGTCTTACAGAACTCAAGAAAACACCTCCTCCATTTGTGTGGATATCACAGTGTCTAGATGAAGTGATGCAGAGCCTGACCGCTTTGCTTGTTCTATTGTTTTGTGAATATTGGACTTCTGCAAAGGGTGAATTGCAATCAGGGAATCGTTTGAAGAAACGAGGTCTTGTTCCTCATGTGTCATTTCAACAGGAAAATGTGAAAGGCCCGGAGTGTGACATGTGTCAAGAAGGATCATTCTACTTGGACTCTGCCAATCCGAAAGGTTGTACCAGATGCTTCTGTTTTGGAGTGGATACACATTGTCACAGCACACATAAGCGAAGGGCTAAGGTGTGTAAAAATTAGTCTTTGAGTTCTTGGTCAGCATTTTTAACTGAGGAAAAAAGGGGATTGGCATGAAGTGTGAAATGTTTTGAACATTAATGGTTGAAATAGCCCCTGTGGGCCTCACTGCTTCTTGGACTGCAGAATTCTCTCCATAGAGTTCCTCATGATTGTTTCCCAAGCCATTCAGATCTCTGATCAGATGTCACATGCTCAGACTCACCACTCCCTGTAAAATAGCTCGTCCTGGTCACTCTGTACTCTGGCCTTTGTTTTCTCCATAGCATTTACCACTTTCTGATATATTCTGCCGTCAACTTTCTTCCTCTGACAATAGAATGCGAACTCTGTGATATATCCCAGGATCTAGGACACAGTAGATGTCTAGCAAATATCATTAAAGGGGTGGAATTTGTTGTTTGTTCATTAGCTTTCCATTACTGTAACAAAATACCTGAGACAACCGAGTGCAAGAAGAAAGTTTCTTTGGCTCATAGTTTTAAAGGTTTCAGCCCATAATTGGTTTGGCTACATTGCTTTAGGGCCTGTAGCAGGGCAGTTCATCATGGTAGGAATGCATGGTAAGCAAAACTGCTACCTCATGGTACCTAAAACCCAAAAGCGAGGAAGAGGAAGAAGCCCATATACCCTTCAAGGGCATGTCTCCAGTGATGTAACTAGACCTTCCTCTTACAGGATTGGTTGTCTCCCGTTAGCACCAAGCTGGAGACCAAGACTTTAACATGTAGAATTTGGGAGGGTTTGTAAGATCCAAAGTATTGTGGGTATTTTCCACCTCAAAAGAAAACTCTTGTTTTCTACACTCACAGTGCTTCTGACACCACAGGTATAGGGTTTCCTGCACCGAGCACTTCTCTAGTTCCCTCTCCAGATAAGCAATTAGCAAACTTACAGTTTCATTGAATTCTTACACTATCTGCCTGGAGGTAGCATTGGACCGCACAAGTTAGGGTCCCAGTCCCACAAGATCTGCATTTCAAATGATAATTGTAAAAGCACCTCTCCAGTTAAATAATTAGGAAATTTACAAACTCATTCAACTCTTATGTTGTCTGCCTGGAGGTAGCATCAGACCCCACAGGTTAGGGTCCCAGCCCCACAAGACAGCCTGCATTTCACATGCTAATTGTACAGTCCTAGTCCTCTGGTGTTTCTGAGCAATGTGGCTATAAATGGGACTTCCCACAATGCATTCTTCAGGTTTGGGTATATTCTATAATGGCTGACGGAGCTCAGGGAAGCACTTTCTTTATCATAACTAGTTTATTATAAAGGATATGATATGTACACAGAAAAACATCCAGATGAACAGATTGACAGGATGAGGGCCACAGTCTGCAAGCACAGAAACTTCTGTCCCATAAAGTTATGACCCTCTAATCCTGCTCATCATGAAGGGGTTCCCCCAAATCATCACTTAGGGTTTTAATCAAAGTCCTACTATATATACATGATTGATTAAATCATTAACTGGGAAGGTTAAGGATCTGGCTGAAATTCTAATCATCTAAACATGTCTTTCTGAGGCTGGAGAGATGGCTCAGCAGTTAAGAGCACTGGCTCTTCTTCCAGAGGACCCTGGTTTGATTCCCAGTACCATATGGTGATTAACAACCACCTGTAACTCCAGTTCCAACACCCTCTTCTGGCCTTTGGGGGCTTTGCATAACACAGGTGCACTTATATACATTCAGGCAAAACACTCATACAGATACAATAAAAATAAATAAATAAAAATAAGCATGTCTTTCTGGCCACCGACTCCTATCCTGAGGCTATCCAGCACATGGATAACCAGCACTTCATTAGCATGCAAAGGGACACTTGGGTTTCTCTGGAGATTCCCCAGCCTTAGAACTAAGCTCTAGTGTTAGGAATTGGAAATTAAGACCAAATATTAGGACAAAAGATGTTCCTGTCTTCCATGTCATTTGGGAAAATTACAAGCATTGAAGGCTCTATTTCAGGAATGAGGAACAAAGATCTTACATATAAGCATGTGTGTATAATATGTACATCCATTTGTATATATTTATGCACATGTGCATATAGCATGCAATCATGTGTACATGTATTTGCTCGTATGTGGGAGCATATGTGTGCATGTGCATGTGGAGGCTAGACATTGATGTTGGATGTCTTCCTTGATCTTGCTCCTCCTTAGATACTGAGGCAAGGTCTCTCCCTGAACCCGGAGTTTGCCAATCCAGCTAATCTAGCTGCTTTCTCTGGGGAATCTCCTGTCTCTGCTTCCCAAGGGCTGAGATTGCACGCAGACTGCCATGCCCACCCAGTGTTTACGTGGGTACATCTGGTCCTCATGCTTGTGTGGCAACAACTTTAATCTCTGAGCCATCTCTCCAACCACATGAAAAAAACTTATGATAGCAACAGTGCATTCTTCCCTCTTTATTCTTCCATTCTTCCTGTTCTAATTTCCTTCTCAAATGTTGTACCACATCTTTTCTTTGGCTACTCGATGCTAGGTGAGGGCTCTGTCATGGGGATCCCATGGAGGGCAGGCTGTAGGCAAGATAAATGGGGCTGGGAGTATGGCTCAGTGGTGGATTCTGCACTTTGCATGAGTGTTTCAGTTTGCTTTCCACAGCTGGGATAAACACCATGACCAAAAGCAACACAGGGAGAAAAGGGGTTATTTTAGCTTCTAAGTTACATTCCATTATCAAGGGAAGCCAAGGCAAGAGCTCGAGACAGGAGCTTGAAGCATAAACCAATGGAGACGTGCTGCTTATTGGCTTGCTCTCAGGCTCTCAATCAGCTACCTTCATTATATAGTCCTGACTCACCTGTTTAGGGATGCTCCATTGCGAGTGGGCTGGGCCCTCCCACATTAATTAATAACCAAGAAAATGTCCCCACAGACCTGCCCACAAGCCAATCTGATAAAGGCAATTAAAACTCTCTTCCAAGGTGACTCTTGATTGTGTCATGTTGACCATGAAAATTAACCAGTACAACGAGTTTAATGTACAGCCTTAAAAAGACACATAAAAGAAGCCTTTGATGCCAGGAGGTCCCTGCCTGGGTCTTTCAATGATATACAACACAAACCATCACCCAGAAGGCCACAAACCTATGCCAAAAGGTATTACTCTAATTTGCGTCTATGCTGCAGTTTGTAGATATGATGGGCTGGCGTCTGGAGACAGCAGGTGGCGTTGCTGTCCTTGTGTCCTTCAACCCAGGCAGCAACAGCATGGTCGCAGATCTCCAGGAGCTGCCGTCATCAGTCCACAGTGCATCCTGGGTGGCACCTCCGTCCTACCTGGGGGACAAGGTAATGATGGTCTGTTGTCCTTCTGAACCCTTTGTGGGCCTCGGCTGTCACGGCATGAGCATCACTTACTGGGGGCCTGCAAAGAAGCATCTGGAATTTCAGGTTATTAATCTTCAGAAGTGAAGCTGAATAATAAGGAAGAAGATGTACATACTTCATGTACCTGCACGTCCCACGTGTGTGAGCTCCCAGCAGAGAACATCTTGTGCATTGTTTTCCTCGATTTGTACTTCCTGCCAAAGAATTTTCCTCTGGGAAAATGTATAATTCTTTAAATAATACCTGTTTCAAAAGGGACAGGTGCTTTCAAATGCCGATGTTAAGAATTCTTTGTTTTAAAGCAGAAAGGCTCCTTGTCAGCAAAACAAAAACAGATAGGTGACTCGTAATCATTTATAACTCTACTTTAGAAATGATACAGTCTCCCTTCTGCTTTACTTTGCCCGTGAACTTACTGGAAATGTCACCAAATCCAGCCCACACACAAGGGGAGGGCAATGAAGCTTCACTTTTAGAAAGAAGCTGATCAGAATCTGTGGCTCTGTTTTTGGAACCACCTTAGCCCATCAAAAAGACAACTCTAAGTCAATAAGACGATTCTAGGCATTCCCTGGAAATACTTCGACTCTGAGAACACAGCTCTGGGAGACTCCAACAGGTTGCAGGTTCTCGAAGCTTCTGTGGATCAGAATCAGGCCTGTTCCTCCCGTTTCCGGTTGGTGTTTCCCCGGAACCGCGTTTTGTTCTTAGCTGAGGTGATATTGCCTCTGACTGATGCTCCCATCTTTCCTTTGTAGCTGATTTTCAGGGTGAAAGAGACCGGAAGCAGAGATAAAGTAGTTGACAGAAAACTGACCATTCATCACCACAGGGCCGCCATGGTCATGCTTGCCCAGTCTGTGTCTCTGAGCGAGCAGTTGATCACGGCTTCTCTCCCCAGCAAAATTCACAATAACATAGGAAATAGTCACCATCTGCTTTCAAGGGAATTTTATTTTGGAAAATTCATTTTAAGCAACTTCATATTACCCAAGTCTCCCAGTCCGGTCAGAAACCTAGTGGTCTAGATTTCTTAGAATTTCTGTGGATTAAGCAAATATTTTGATTAAGTAGTCATTGAGGGGAAGATCTTATCTGTACCAGTATGGTTTTTTTTTTTTTTCCTTCTTTTAAATAAAAGCACATTCTGGCTGATCAAAAGTATCTCTGTTGCTAAACATTTTCAAAAATGTAAAACAAAAATGATGAAAGCCCCTCGTCCTATCCTAGAAAGGTCACCTTTGCCTACAAGTCTGTGGTATGTCTTTCCAGGCGTCTGTGTAATGTCAGCCTAACTTTTTCACTGCTTGTGCTGCTGACGTTGTCCATTCAATTTTAGGTTTCCTCATATGGTGGTTACCTCACCTACCAAGTCAAGTCCTTTGGCTTACCTGGCGATATGGTTCTTCTGGAAGAGCAACCAGATGTGCAGCTCACTGTAGGTATTTGGTCAGGACCCAAGCAGCAGGAAACAGTGGTTTCAACTGGGACTAAGCATAGTGTTGGATTAAGTTGTGTGTGCTATTTTGCAGACACTGATACAGACATTTAAAGCACATACACCTCCTCAGCATCCTGCGTCTCCAATCAAAGGGTTTCTCTCTCTTCCTCTCCCGATGTGCTTAGCTGCCCCCTGCCCCCTTGCTTATCTCGAGAAACTGCCTCTATACCTCTGTCTTCAATTTAATCTCAAAAAATGATATTGGGGCCATTCCTCATGCGAGGCCACTTTACCAGGCTCTGCAGAGGACACATGACTCCTGCTCTCCAAAAAGAAGAGATTGAAGAAATTCACATTTGGCTTAAGTCCACTGAGCAAGAAGTGCTTAAGAGAAGAAAGAAGCCTGTGTCAGAGATGGAGCTGAGAAGGCTTCGTGGAGTGGAGAGTGCTTTACTTAAGTCCCTAAGAATGAGCACAAGAGACAGGGTGGTCCTCCGGAGACCTGAACTAAGGGAGACCCAGGCCAGGGGAGTGCAGGACTGTGATCAGGAGCTGGCAAGTCCAACCTAGCTGTATTGTCAGTGCTGACGTGGAGGACAAGGCTGAGCGTGGTGAGGGAGGATGGTGTTTCACGCTGTGCGAGGAATTTAACTTGATACAGACACTGGCAAGAGGCCGCTTTGCTTTATGTGTGTGCATGGTGGAGGCCTACCAACTGAGCTGTCTCCCAGGCCCCTGTTTTAGGTTTTTGAGAAGTAACACAAGCTATATGCCAATCCAAAGCTGCAGGTCATGAAAATTCCTGGAGGCGGGGTGGTGCTGCATCCTGCTTTGATAATCCTGTGATACAGGATAAACCCCTAGAATGCAGATTAGGGTGGCCTCACTGGAAGCTGACTCTATTTCTGCTTTATTTGGGATGCGGGGGATCTACTGTGGTTGGAACCCTGGACCTCATACATATTGCACTCTTCCTCTGAGCTCCATCCCTACCCGGATTTCTGTCTTTTGAGCTATGATGTCTGCTTACAACTCCAGCTTCGTGGAAGGGTTTTCTGGACCATTCACAATAAACAAGGACCCGTAAGTCTCGTCCTTCTTCATGGCAGAGGGCCCGATATGCTTGGTAACTCTTTCTGTTCAATCATTGCTATGCTGGGTTTCGCTTTTATTGGCATATATATGTATTGAACTCTTATTTTAACTGAAAGGAAGGGCTTGAGATATGGCTTAAGTGAATAAGTACACAGATTGCTCCTGCAAAGGACTTGGGTTCAATTCCTAGCACCCACATGGCAGCTAACAATCATCCTAAACCCAGTTCCAGGGGATCTGGCACCCTTTTCTGACTTCCTTGGGCATTACATGACACATGTGCACTTACACACACGCAGGCAATATACTCATACACATTAAAAATAATAAAATGTTTTTTAACTGAAAGGAATCTTGGCAGAAGATAACGAAAATTAAGTCACAAAGATTTTTGAGTTATGTAGTCTTAAGGAAAAGTAACCCTGCAGTATAGTCACTGCCTCAGCAGGGCTGAAATCTAGCTTTATATGCTGCAGTGTCTCTTGCAGCTGCAGCTGTTCCTGCAGTTACTTTTGACTGCAGAATTTATTATGCGTACTTTGGAATGTGCTGGAGGTAATGACCAAATCTACCCTTAATTTTACCTTCAGACATGGAAAATAATTTAGGCTCATGGAACATTTTCTTTGCTGTTTGCTCTAAGCTGCTGTAATTAAGAGCCTTCAGGGGTATGTTGCTTAGATTAAGGTTTCAAGTGATTTGTGATCCTAGATAATGCTCTGCCTTCTGAAACCCCAGCCTTCTGGTTTGGAACCACCACAGAAAATCTGGGCTGGGACGTGTGTGACTTGGGATGCAGTTGCTCATGGATGTGGACTAGCCCGTTCCGCTGTGCATAAAGCTCCCCAAGAACCACTGAATGGGCTAGGGGCAGAGGCTGAGAGTGAGCAGAACAGATCCCCTGGGGCAGGGGCAGAGTCTCAAGCTCATTTCTCCATCCACACACTCTTCCTTTGTTTTAGTGCACAGACCGTACAAGCTGCAGAACCAGGCTGTGCTAACCTTTCCTCCACACTCCCCATCCTCAGCGGTCCACCCCTGCCCTCCCCAGCGGTCCACCCCTGCCCTCCCCAGCGCTCCACCCCTGCCCTCCCCAGCGGTCCACCCCTCCCCTCCCCAGCACTCCACCCCTGCCCTCCCCAGCGCTCCACCCCTGCCCTCCCCAGCGCTCCACCCCTGCCCTCCCCAGCGCTCCACCCCTGCCCTCCCCAGCGCTCCACCCCTGCCCTCCCCAGCGCTCCACCCCTGCCCTCCCCAGCGGTCCACCCCTGCCCTCCCCAGCACTCCACCCCTGCCCTCCCCAGCGATCCACCCCTGCCCTCCCCAGCGCTCCACCCCTGCCCTCCCCAGCGCTCCACCCCTGCCCTCCCCAGCGCTCCACCCCTGCCCTCCCCAGCAGTCCACCCCTGCCCTCCCCAGCGCTCCACCCCTGCCCTCCCCAGCACTCCACCCCTGCCCTCCCCAGCGCTCCACCCCTGCCCTCCCCAGCAGTCCACTACCGAAGCACCTTCATCTTCCCACAGTCTGGTCCCATTGTCAATCATGAAAACAGTTCTTCCCACATTAACTACAATGCATGACTTCAAAATTGTTTTTCTCCATCTTTTTAAACCACTTTCAGTCAAGGAAATTGCCTTGATTTTCCATTTGTGAAAATGTGTCATGTTCACTATTGTTCCAGGTCACCGGTCAGTTCCATGCTGTTTGGCGCCTGTTCTCATATGGAGATAGATCTCAAAGCATGGCAACCAAGGCGCTAGTGCATTCATGTTTTTCTTTATACAGGGTCAGCGCATGTCCATCATCCATAAGGAGCCCGGTGACCCACGGCCAGATCGGCTGCATCATGGGAGGGTGCAAGTGGTTGAGGTAAAAGATCCCTTAGAGGGTTCTTAATTATCCTTTTCTGTGTTTTAGTTCTTCCAGCAGAATTTTTACTTATTTAAGAATATTTTTTAAATGTACATTACATTTACACAGAAACAAGTGTATGTATCAAATAGGGGATGATAAAATAGCTCAGTAAGTAAAGACATTTGACACCAAACCTGACAATCTGAGTTTGATCCCTGGGACATGACAGAAAGAACTGACTCTGACTCCAGAAAGTTTCTCTCTCTCTCTCTCTCTCTCTCTCTCTCTCTCTCTCTCTCTCTCTCTCTCTCTCTGTCTCTCTCTCTCTCTCTGGTTTAATCTCTCTCTCTCTGTCTCTTTCTCTGTCTCACACATACACACACACAAATATAATAGAATATAATTATTAGTGTTGGACATGCAGTGGCTTTGTTTGTATCATATTTATGGTACTTTATTGGTACCTTTCTAATTTCATAAATAACTACCCTTGTATGTTTGTGTGTGTGTATGTGTGTGTGTGTGCGAGAGAGAGAGAGAGAGAGAGAGAGAGAAGGTACACATGCATGTGTGTGGGGGGGTGCACATACATGACAGAGAGATGGTGCACATGATGAACCTGGGTGTCATTTCCCAGCTGCTGTCCAGTCCACTCTTGTTTTTAAGACAGGCTTTCTCAGTGGCCTGGAGCTTCCTAAGTAGGCTGGTCAGAGAGCTCCAGGAGTCTCCTCTTCCCCAGCACTGGGATTATAAGCCTGCACCAGCGTGCCCAGCTTTTATTATGAGGACTCTGGGAACTGAACTCAAGTCCTTGTGCTTGTAAGGCAAGCACTATATGAACTGAACCATCTCCCCAGCCCCGACCCCTATCTTATGACCTCCATGAGCTTATAAATGCTATGATGTCACCTCCTCTCATCCTTAAGTCTCCCTTTATTATTATTTTTCTTTTATGTGTATGTGTGTATTGCATGCAGGTATGTAAGTGCACCTGTGTAGCAGAATGTCCAAAGAGGTCAGAAGGGGGCATCAGATTCCCTGGAACTGGAGTTATGAATGGTTATTAGTTGCCGTGTGGGTGCTGGGAATCGAACTCAGGTCTTCCGCAAGAGCAGCCAGTGCTCTTAACCACTGAACCATCTCTCCAGCCCCCAGCATCTCCCTTAATGCATAGGACTTGGGCAGTGTCCAAGAAGTGGCCAACATAGATGGAGAGAAATATCTTATACCAAAAATGTTCTGTAGCTAAAGAAAGAAATCCTCATCGGCTCATAAAGTATTGCATTACATCTATTTGATTGCAAATGTTCCTCTAAATTGCCGTTCTACTTATATAATTAAGTATAAGCAATACTTCATGATAAAAATGTTTTAGTTTATTGAACTCACAGAAATATTTCTGAACAGGTACATCTGTTCAATAGAACATTATTTGCCATAAAAATGTAATACAACAAAAATGGTGGAAAAAGGATCTCTAAAAGTTCTATAAAAGCAGAATGACCATGGTTAACTTTATCAGGACTCAAACTTAGTCAAAGGCTTGGAATTATATAGAAAGCGTTGTGTCAAGAAAAAAAAGAAGCACTGTCATAAAACCAGTGAGCACTGCAGTGTTGAATTTGTCCTATTCCGTCCTCCCCTCCAGTTCATAGGAGCCTTGTAGAGGAGTGGAGTGGGACTCCTTGAAAATCTCCTTGTAAGAGAATGGTCACGATGTGTTGGGAGGTTTTTTTGGAAGATCCCACTTGCAGAGTTGTCTTTAGTTAACCTGATTGAGACTTTCCTCCTGGAAATGTTCTTGAAACTATTTCAGAGTCATTGCTTAACTTTGGGACTGCCTGGGGTAGAGACTAATCATGTAGCTCAGAATACAAAAGCTAGAGAATGAGATGTCAACAGGCTGTGAAGATTTATTTTATTTTATTTTTAGTTGTGTGTGTGTGTGTGTGTGTGTGTGTGTGTGTGTGCATGAGAGAGACAGAAAGACAGAGAGACAGAGAGAGAATAGGTACCCATGAAGGCCAAAAGAGGGTATTGAATTCCCTGGGCTGGAGGTACAGGTTGGTGTGAGCTGCCTAACGTGGGTTATTGGGACTGAACTTGGATCCTCTGAAAGAGCAGCAAGCACTCTTAACCACTGAGCAATCTCTCCAGCCTTCCATATGGGTTTTGAAAAGCTCCATCATAATCCTGGGGATATAGAAGGCTACATTTAGGGCTGTGCATACATTCAGTCACAGCTGAGGAATGACCTGAGAAGGCCCTAAGCCCTGACCTCTAGCTCACCCGAGGCTATGTACAGTCAGAAAGTGGAGGCTGGGGCAGAGCTGCCTACTGCCTGGCTAAGAGTTGAACAGGTCCTGCAACATACACACAGAGCCATTTTGTAAAGATTAGGTGAGTTGTTGACTCTGAGCACTTGAGAAAACATCTACGCAGTCATCACTAGGCTAATAAAGCAGAGACTGTAGTGGCCACATGTGACAAAGAATGCAGACTTCATGGAATTCATTCAGAAAGGCCATTAAACAAATGAAAATAAATCCTTGGCAGCGGGGCAAGTAGGATAGGTCACCAAATTATATTATTTTAAATGTCCAGCTTCCAAAAAATTAATGATAGTTGAAGAAAAAAAAAAAGTCTGATCCATACAAAGCGGAAGTGGGCAAGTAATGCTCTGTCATGGGGTGGGGCTGGATAGTACATTTACTGGAAAAGACTGAAATCTGCACTTTACATGTGCTCAAAGAACTAAAGGACCCCATGTCTAAATAGCAAATGGAGCAGACGAGAACAGTGTCTCATCACACAGCGAATCCCAATAAGCAAAAAAAAATTATATTAAAAAATAGAAATTCTGGGGTTGAGGGGCTGGAGATGGCCCAGCAGTTAAGAGAGTTTGCTGTTCTTGCAGAAGAGAAGAGTTCAGTTCCCAGCACCCAGGTCAGACAGCTCTGGGAGATCCAATGCCCTCTGCTCTTCTCCACGTGCACGCGCATGCGTGCACACACACACACACACACACACACGCACGCACAAATAAATAATAAAGAAGTACTTACAACAGATATTAAAAAGAGATGCCAGAGAGCTCCCTTCCTCTCCAGCACATGAAGATATGATGATAAGTTTCACGTACAAACCAGAAAGACAGTCTCACCAGGGGCTGAAGCTTCCAGAACTGAGAGAAACTATATTTCTCATTTAAGCTACCTAGTACATGGCATTTGTTGTGAGAGCCCCAACTGACTAACACAAAGGCTCAGAAGCAGAATGAACAGGCCAAATTTGAAGGAGCTCACATGTAGGAGATACTAGAAAGAGAAAAACATTTGCAGAGGTAATTGCTTCCCAAACTTGATGAAAGTCATTAATGTACATACACCAAAACCTCAGTAAGCTGTACATTGAATAAATGGAACAGAACCACACAGACATAGCAAGGAGGCAGAAGGATGAAGGAAGGGAATCCCAAAAGCACTGGTCTGTCACACACATAAGTTCAGTAAGACCACAGCTGATTGTCAGAAGGTAGTGGGTGTGATATTCAAGCTGCTGAAAGAGGGTGGACAAGAGGGCTCAGTGGGTAAAGCTGCTCACCACCAGGGAAGATGACCTGAGTTCAACCCCTAGAATCCACATGGTAGGGGGAAAGAACAACCCTTGCAAATCATCCTCGGACCTCCACCATGGCCTATGTATACACATACACATACACCAAATAAATAAGTGTAAAAAAATTACAAAGTACTGAAAGGAACACACTGTCAACAAAAAAAATTGTATGTCCAGTGAAACATCCTGCAGAAATGAAGATATTTTATTATATATGTGTGTGTGTATACACATATGTACACACTTACACATAAATACGTAGAAAACCCAGGTAATTCATTACTAGCCAACTTCCTGACAAGAACTACCCAAGCAGCCTGGGCTCTATGAAACTTTGTCTCCAGAAAACATAGTAATATACCATCTCACACCATTAGGATGGTGTGCTGGACAGCTTCAGTTGTCAACTTGGCACAGCTGGGTAGAGAGTGCCTCAATTGAGGAATCTCCTTCATTGGATCGATCTGTGGCCATGTCTGTGGGGCATTTTCTTGATTGTTGAGTGATGTGGGAGGGCTTAGTCCAAGGTGAGCAGAGCCACCCCAGGCAGGGCCCAGAGTTGTATAAAAACAACAGAATGGCCACAGGCTAGAGAAGCCAGTAAAAAG
This sequence comes from Eospalax fontanierii, assembly GCA_035773235.1. Classification (NCBI taxonomy): domain Eukaryota; kingdom Metazoa; phylum Chordata; class Mammalia; order Rodentia; family Spalacidae; genus Eospalax; species Eospalax fontanierii. Next base: position 62,994,098 of record CM069538.1, read on the forward strand.
CATCCTCCGTGGTCTGCTTCGGCTCCTGCGTCCAGGTTCCTGGCCTGTCTTGAGTTTCTGCCCTGCTTCCCTTGGTGATGGATTATGATCTGGAAGTTGTAAGAGGAAATAAACTCTTTCCTCCCCAACTTGCTTTTGGTCAGTGATGAATCATAGCAATAGAAAGTATCTAGGACAGATGGTTCCTATTAAAAAATGGAAAATAATAAGTGTTGACAAGAAGGTTGAGAAATCAGGACCCTTATGCACTGTAGGTGGGGAATGAAAAATGGCCTGGCTGCTGTGGGAAACAGTGTGAAGCTTCCTAACTGTTTAAGAAAGAAACGATCACAGTCCTGAGTCTATATCTACAAAACTGAAACAGGATCTTGAAGAGGTATTTGGACAGCCATGGTCTTTGAGGTAGTGTTCACTCACAGGAGCCAAGAGGTGGAAGCAGCCTAGATTTTGGTGGTGAAAAGATAAAGGAAAATGCTATTTACTTCTACCGGAACATTATTCAACCATTAAAAAGAAAGCAATTCTTAGATGAACACACAGGTGAACCTTGAAGACAGTGTGCTAACTGAAGTACCCCAGTCACTAAAAGATAAATGTTACGTGAGTCTGCTGAAATGAGGACCCTAATAAACTAGACCAACTCTTATAGAATAGGATGGTCATTGCTAGGGGTTGAATAGAGAGGAGAAAAAGAGTTATTGTTTAATAGGTATGCCTAGAGTTTCTGTTTTGCACCATTTGCAAGTTCTAGAGAGCCTGTCACACAACTAATGTTACAACTCAGATGACTGTACTACAGCAATCTAACTAAAAACACACATGATGATAAGCTTCATGTTATGTGCTTTTATTAGAATAAAAATTACAAATATTTAACACAAGTTTAAAAACTAAATAGTATGAAAAGCCAGGAATAGTGTCTCATACCTGCAATCCCTTGGAAGGCTAAGGCAGAAGGGTCATGAACTTAGGCCTGCCTGGACTACATACGGAGTTCCAGGCCAACCTTGGCTACACCGGGAGACACAACTAAAAGAAGCCTATAAATAAAACAAGGATGTGTACACAGAAAGATTACTTTTGGTGAAACACTTATGAACATTTAATTAATGCTGCTTAACTTCCTTTCCTTAGATATCTCTCTCTCTCTCTCTCTCTCTCGCTTTTCCTATACCTTTATCATTGACTTTATATTTGCCCAGATAAAAGCACATTTTTAAACAGTGTAACAGTGGACATGGAAACCCCCTTCCTGAGAGCCTGGTCTGACCGTAGCTGTCAGTGTTTCAGGAGGGATACCTCCATCTTTCTTTGACTTCTTCTGAACGTCTTCTCTTTGGTCTGTTCTGGGCCCTGCCTCTCTGAGCACGTTGAAAGTGTGCCGGCCTCAGAGAACCTCTCCATTTGCCCGGGCAGGGAAACTTCAGGCATGCGGACAGCAATGCCCCAGTGTCCCGGGAAGAGCTGATGACCGTGCTGTCCAACCTGGAGGGGCTGCACATCCGGGGCCTCCACTTCACTGAAACACAGAGGCTGACCCTGGGCGAGGTGGGGCTGGAGGAGGCCTCCGACACCGGAAGTGGACGCAGAGCACATGACGTGGAGATGTGTGCCTGTCCCCCTGACTACAGGGGTGACTCATGTCAGGTAGGAAATCTTCCCAGCCACAGTGTTCCCTATTCCCCTCAGCTGTGTCTGGCTTTTTCTGGCTGCTTCCCAGCATGACTGGGGCCCTCTACCCATCATCCAAGAGTATGCCGGGCCAGATCTGATACCTAGACGACCTTCGGGGATCACATGTGTTGAGGACATCTGTGTCTGAACATTAATAGATGACCACAGGGGCTCAATGAATGGAGAAACCGGAAGCCCGGAGGAATCCAGCGCATGCTCTTTGCTTTCCTACGTGCTGATCCAGATCCTCTCCCCACCCTGCTGCCCCAGTGCAGATGGATTCCAGAAAATTCTCTGGGTTCCAAGAGGCAGACTCATGTTCCAGTTTTCTGCCTCTTAGCACGTCCCGTTGTTTAAGGTTGTCCTCGAGTGATTGAAATGGGCCATAAAAATGAAACTATTTTCTATATCAAGCTCTAAATAAAAATGCTGTTTTCTTAAAGAGAGGGGAGAGACAACACTAGTTAAATTACAGGAAAACTTGTGAAATTACTAGGAAATAGCAACTGTGTCTTGCTGTGTGTCCCCTAGATTTGGCATAACTCTTCACCTTCTTTCAGGCTCCTTCATAGCAGAACCCCAAAGGTGATTTCTAATCTTTTAAACCCATAAATATTCTCCTTGCTCTGACATCCTTTACTTGTGACTATTAGCCCATAGTTTGCCTATATCCAGCTCCTGCCCGCTCCAGCTCCTTTCTAGCCTGATTAAAATAGATAGCCCAGGGAAAAGAGGAGAAGGTGGATTACCACCCTCATGCCCAGGGTGTGGACTCTGTGGTGACTCAGCCTGTGATTAACAGTTACTTTAATCGCATAGTGCTGTCTGTCTGTGGGGCCAGGTGGGTAGAAGGTGATGTCTGCCCCACCTCACAGGAATTACAGAGCGGGGCGCTCACCTGTGGGACTGTTATGTGCTCTCTCTCCTGGCGCAGGCTGACTCATGTATGAAGTTTAAAGGTGGGGCCCCCTGCCGCAGACAGCCTTCCTTCCCTGAGTCAGGCAGGCCTGGGCACTGCGCAGGAAGGGCAGGTATAAGAGGAAGAGGCAGAGGTTTGCACGTAGCCGGCGGGAGCTCAGGGACCAGGATGTTCCCTGAAGTGAGGTGGTCAGCCAAGAGCCCAGTGTGGCTGTGGATCTTTGTGGCAGCGCTGGGCCAGTGTCTGGGGTATGGTTCAGAGCAGCAAAGAGTAGCATTTCTCCAGCCTCCAGGTCAGAGTCATCTGCAAGCAAGTTTTGTGGAACTTAGACCCAGCCAGGTAATGCCCCCTTTTTAAAATTTTGCTTTGTGACATTTTGAGTTGGGGTGATTAAGGAGAAGATGGGTGGTCTGGGGGAGGGGCAAGTGGCCTCCTGGTTGCAAGGAGTGACAGCGTTTATTACAGTACCTGACAGATTGCTCTCCTGAGCTATTAACCACAAGCCTCGTAAACATCAGCCCACCTGGGAATTCACAGACAGTGAAGAGCTGGAATGCTTGTGGGCTGTTACTGTACCATGAAACTCTGTGCCCTGTAGGGAGCAGCTAAAGCCTTGGGCAGAAGAACCACTGCCTGGAGCTTTGCAAATTTTGCTTGGAAGAAAATTCACCCACAAAGTAAAACAGGAAACAATGAGATTCATTAGTAAGAAAAGTCATCAGAGTTTGTACAGCGCCTCACAGACATGCTGAGATTCGCCGGGCATAAAGAATTTATGAATTCTGCTCTGTCTTTAAATTTCCTGTCTGCTACATGCATGCTTATGGAGAAATAAGCCCAGGGCTCCTGAAATAGCCCTGGTTACTGATTAGGGGCATACTTTTATCATTTATAGAATCACTTATAGTGTAGTATACTGGTGAATTTATCCTAAAAAGTTATCACTTTACCGAACTTAACTGCTTATACAATGTCTTTATTAAAGTAAGGTACTAGAACACATTTGTTTTCATTTAGAGTTACTCTTCAATAGAATCTGAATATTTGAATGGAATTTTATGTAAAATGTGTTTGTTTGCTTGTACAGGCAAGAAAATGATTATATTGCAGTCAGTGACAAGTACTCCCAGAATCACATGACCTAGAACTTGTGCAGAGTATTTTTCTTGCTTGTAATTAAAAGCACATTAAGGCAGGTAATTTTGTTTTGTTCAGTTTAGACTGTACTTCTTGAAAGAAGGTTTAATTAAGGCTTTTACTCAAAAGTGGTGTCCTAAACTCACCAGATCTATTTGTTTATTTTAATAATTTTTCCTTTACCAAATATAATTATTTCAAAGCAGGTAAATGATGTTAACTGTAAGATGCTCTCCATTTAATGCTCAAGCTTGCTTGTTGTAGATACACTATCACTGACTGGATTTCTTTTAAATGTGTCTACAGTTACGCTATTAGCAAAAGAACATTTCTTTCATTCTATTTCTCCTTTAGACAAGCCTACTCATATAGAGCCCAAAAGGTAGTTTCTTGCCATGTATTCTTTTGTCTAAACATGGTCCCTAATCATTTAAAGGAACATCATTTTGGAAATTCGGGTCTATCATTTTATATGTTCTATAGTCATTGGTCTTTCTGGAAGGAGTTCTGGTTAGGACTGAGAGATTTCCCTTGGGATGCACATGACCTTCCTCCATTGAGTGAGTTCTTCCACTTGACCAGGTACAGACCTTTACAGCCATAGATGATGAATACAACTGGCCTGCTTGAAGTTAAATATTAAAGAAATATGAAACATGGTTTTCTTGGGCTTAAGGAAATTAGACAATCCTCCTTAATATCCAGAATATGGTATTTCTAAAACAAAAATATTTGTAATTATGTCTCTCTTCAAAAAACACTACTATTAGGGGGTATAGTTCATAGCAGAACATCTGCCAGTGGGTTCTACAGAGCTGTAGATTTAGAACAGAATTCCTCAGTCTAACCGAGCCCTGGGTTCAGGACAGGTTGGCTCTCATGCAGCTCCTCAGCCTTCTTTGGCTTCCTGTCCCCAGCTGCACACCCTCAACTATAGCCACACCAACCTCAACATGCAATACATCTCCTTGCTTCCTATTTCAAGATATCCCTTGACTGTAGTTTCAGAGTCTTAGAGACATAATGCTGTTTAAAAATAATTCGATAGAAGACTATCACTTCTCTTGAAATACAAACTTTTCCTGATGCTTTAAAGATAGGAGATATGGGAGAGCAACTAGAGGGCAATGCCTGACTTTAATCAGTGTATTGATTAATTCTGCCAAAAGAAAGAGCTCGTCTATGATCCTCTGTAAAGGCAGAAATATAAATAATTTTTAATGAGTGCTATAAGAATCAATGCTCTTTATTTATCTGTTGGAGCATTTTGAACTGAGTCCTTTAGACAGGGTGTCAGTGCGTGAAAAGAAAACAGTATTTCTTCTAATTCAAATAAAAATAAATAACCCTTATAATTACACTGGAAGCAGACAGTATCCTAGAGCTAGAAATGATCAGTGCAATGTTTAATAAGAAAGACCAAATCCTAAGAGACTCCTCTGTCAGGCCGAGTCTCTGCGTTTACCACCGACCACTGATTGGTGAGCGGCACTGAGATGACTCCAGTAATGGAACTGTTATTGATCATGTAGACTCCAGTGGAGACTTCATGCCCACTCTATCCTCCTCCTCCTCTACAAGTCCTCTCACCAGCCCAAACCCACGTTTGGGGAGGGGTTAGCTATCAGGAGAACTTGAGCTTGAGGTGGTTTTCTTAGCTGTCAACCCCACTGAGGACAGAGTCCTACTCCTCCTTCCTCCATTTTTCTGCTCCCTCAACCCCTTCAGAACAACTGGTATGTGGAGAGGTGCCCCAGCCCACCACTGCTGGGAAACAGTACAGCCCGACCAGAAAGGAAGTGGTGCGGGCTGGTGCTTGAAGTCAGAATTCACACAGCACCTGAAGAAAGATTACAAACCTGACTTCTTCACAGTCAGAATTGTGACACACTTGGAGAGTAAGTCTTCCCTTTCTTTGTATTAATTTAGCATTTTGTTTGAAAAATAGGGTTGTAGCCCTGGATACTATCGAGTTAACAAAGGCTTGCCTACCGGAAGATGTGTTCCCTGTGATTGCAACGGACATTCAAACCGATGCCAGGATGGCTCAGGGATATGTATTGTGAGTAAATTGATAGTCTGATGCTATGGACAGACAATTTGTTTCTCTTCTTTCTCTGTACTGTGCCCTGAGATATCAATTTCTCATTTCCTACCAAACCCTGGACAAAAGGTTACAGTGGTGATGGAGGAGGCTCCTGCATCATCAGGATGAATTACAAATTTTACCTTTCTCTTTTTCCTCCATCTTAATATGTACCATCAGAAAATAACACCTGTCTAAAAGTTACATGACACCTTAGCTTCTGTTATCTCAGCCTCTCTAAATGATATTAATAGGTGGATCATGGGGCTTAATTCTTGCCTGGGTGTAATAAGTCAGAGCTTTCACTTAGATCTCAATTTTGTTGGGGTGTCATGGGTTTGAGAGGGACTCTTGTGACTTATCAGATGAGCAGTAACCCAAGAAATTGGTTGCTGAGGATGGTAATCAGTTGGTAAAGTATTTGCATAGAACACATGAAACCCTGGATTTGGTCCCTAGTACCCATTAACCTAACCTAGTGTGTTGGTGCATACCTGTAATCTCAGTACTCAGAAGATGAAAGCAGGAAGATCTGACGTTCAAGGTCATCCTTGGCTCTACAGCAAGCTTGAGTTCACCCTGTGACACATGACACCTTGCTTCAAAAATAGAAATATATATATATGTATTATATGTATGTATATATGTGTGTATATATGTGTGTATATATGTATATGTATGTGTGTATATATGTATATATATGTATGTATATATGTGTGTATATGTATATATGTATGTATATATGTGTGTATATATGTATATATATGTATGTGTGTATATATGTATCTATGTATATATATGTATATATATTTAATGAAGGGAGGCACTGGCAAAAGGAAAAAAGGAAGAAAGCAATTCAGAGAGAAGGAGACACTGAGTGACTTCTGGCTGCTGCTCAGTCAATCAAACACAAACAGCCCACCATTGTCAAGATAAAGTGAGATGGGAAAGGCAGACGATGAACCATGACACAGAAGGAAAAGCTCGGTCTCCCCTCTCCTTCTCACAGCAGCTTGCATTTTCTAGCCACATTTTTCTTGTCTTTAGGCAGCTTTTGATGTCTCTACTTATCTTCTAGAAAGGATCTCATTTTGGAATATTTTATAAAACTCTCTCCCTTAAGATTAGTTTGTTAGGCATTTTCTTTTGATGGGGCTGGAGAGATGGTTCAGTGGTTAAGAGCACTGGCTGCTCCTGTAGAGGACCCTGGTTTGAATCTAAGCACCCACATGGTAGCTAACAACCATTTGTAACTCCAGTTCTAGGGAATTCACTGCGGTCTTCTCAGCTCCTCAGGGATTGCACAACAAAGGTACGCTTACACACATGCAGGCAATGCACTCACATACATAAAATAAAAATAAAGGAAAGAAAACATTTTTCCTTTGCACCCTTAAATGGGGTCATTCTACTATGTTTCCTTCTTCTCAGCCAGAGTTCTTCCCACAAGGTAGTCCAGGGCCTCCCAGTCAAGGCAGGGAGAACATGTGGGCTCTCTCAGGAACACTCTTTCAGAAATATGCTCATGAACATTTTCCTGTGTGTAATGAAACTAGCATCTGTCTCAAGTTCTGTACTAAGCCAATTCGGCATGTCTCAGAGATCTGCCTCCTCTGCAAGATGGAACAGGCCAGAACAGGAAAGTCTTGTGAAGGGCCGCCTGATAGAATATTTTGTTGGATTATGACCTTATATGTTCAAAAAAAGAATAAATGATGCCAACAGAGATTGTCATCCATGCCCTAAGTATTCCTGAACAACAGTCTATGTTTGAGACTATCCAGTGTGTGTAACACAGGTGGATGCTTTCATTAAGAGTAAATGTTTGTCTCACCGCTGAACCATCGCGCAGTGTCAAGGCTACCTTACAAAAACAGCCAGAGAACAAAAGGGGTTTTCTCCAGAGTCTCTACCCTCCATGAAAGGACAGCTTGTGAGAGTCATAATTCATCTTTGAACCAAACAAGATTTTCTTTTCCATTTGCCGGTTTTGTAGCTCTGTCTTCACTTGTCTTGAAAGGCCATTGTGTCCCCTAGAGACAGACCTTTCAGTCAGGAATTCCCGAACATTTGCTCTGTGGCAGGCCCTTGGATGAGTGCTATAGCACCAAGCCATCAGACACAGTCCTTACTGTCAAGAGCTTGCTTTGCTTCCATACATACATACACACACACACACACACACACATACACACTCACAAATATACATACACACATACACAAAAATACAGACATACAAAATATGCATATACACATGTCCATACATGTATGCACATACATTCACACACACACACACACACGATGCCCATGTCTGCATTCACTCCTTGGGGTACCCACTGCATGGAAGCCAGGGACATGGGCTTTCAGGGTGATCCTCTCCAGGTCCCACCTAAATTTCTAAAACTGGGGACCATCATACAGGTGCAGATCTTTGTTTCATTTCAAAAGTGCACTCTGAAGGTGAAAAGTCAAGGGCTCCTTGCTGGCGAGGCAGGATGTGCCCCGCTGCACTGACTGGACTAGCTCCCGATGCATTAAGCAGGTGGCCTGCCTAGAGTCCTGTACTGCGCCTGCCTTGCCCCCTTCTCTGAGCCTCATGCTGCCATATTTTCTCCTCACCTCCCAATTTGCCTTCTGCGTTCTGTTGCCCCTTCTGGCACGGTAACCTGACTTTCTTCTTTACCCACGTTCCTTTCCTTTTTTCTTCCCATCCATTTCACTTTCCTTCATTTCATGCCCCAACTATTGTGCCATCTTCCCAGATGCTCATCAGAAGTAACTGATCTAAGATTCCCCGCTGAGGTCATGCCTCCTGATAGCTCTCAGGTGGGACAAAGTGACACCTACTGTGGTCTCGGGCTCTCGCCAGCTGCAGCCCAACACTTGAACATCAGCATCTGACCCAGCCCACCTCAACTAACCTGGTCTCCCAGAACTGTCACAGGGATGAGGTCCTCTGTACCTTGTTTCCTGAGCCTAAGATGCTCTTTCTTACCTCCCCAATCAGCTGGTCTCTGTTCCATTCTTTTTTCTCAGGTCTTTTCGGTCTCCGACTTAAGTAGGCACATGACTGAACTGTATCAATCCGGGCATGTTTAAGACAGTCGTTTTTATTTATCAAGGGAAAAAGAAAAAGCGTACATGTAAATCATTAGTTCCGAAGAGTGGAGGTTTTATAAGTCAGGGTAGCTGAGCAAAGCAAAGATGAAGGAAACATGATGGACATGTTTGCCTGACACGCTAGAGAGCGTCTGTGTGGAGGGGATCAGTCTGTGCTCAAGTGTCAGCCCTGAGACAGAGGAGAAGCACACTGCAGTGTGGTGGGATTAGAAGAAAGAAGGAGGGTGGGATTCCAGGGAGGGTGAGCCTTCTAGCGACGATCAACTGGAACCATGGAAACCACATCATACCTTGAAGATCCTCCTCATTTTCTAAAACATTTGTTTCTCTCCTGTGTTTATAGCCTAATAATATTTCCTGGTTCATTTTTATTGTCGGTTTGACCCAACGTAGGGTTATCTGGCAAGAGGGATCTACAGTTGAATAATTTCCCACATCAGATTGGCCCGTGGCCATTTCTGTGAGAAACTGTCTTGACTGATCATTGATGTGAGAGAACCCAGCCCACGGCGGGCAGCCCCATTCCTGAGCAGGTGGGCCTGGGCTGTGTGAGCAGCGGGAAGAAGCCAGAGCAGGAGCCAGCGGGCAGCCTTCCTCCGTGGTGTCTGCTTCAAGTTCCTACCTTGAGTGTCTGCCCGTTTTTGTTCAATAAACGGATCAGATTGTGACCTGGTAGTGTAAGTCACATAAACCCTAACCCTAACCCTCCCCACGTTGCTGGGGTCAGAGCGTTTTGACACAATATCAGAAATCAAACTAAAACATACATCTAGAAAAATATGAAAACTGTTTTATCATCTTGGTGTTTCATCTATCTTAAAATTTTAGTTGGCATACAGTTATACATATGATGGTGGTACAATGTGATTTGGTACACACATATGTGTATATATTTTCACCATGTCATACTCAAATCAATATATATGTATATTCACTGAATCATACTCAAATTGGAATAATCAGCACGTCCAGCAATTCAGACTCAAATATGCACCATTTTTTTGTGTTAGAAACTTTTAAAATCTTTCACACAGATCCTAGAGAAAACAGTAGAACTTACTCCTCCCATCTGGGTTTTGTATGATTTTCCGTTCCTCAAAGGCTCACAAAGGATGAATTTGTCTAGTCAACCCCATGTTCTTGTAATGCACGTGTGTTTTGTTTTTCCTGTTCTTTCTTCAGGTGTTATTTAAAACTTCACACCCACTCACTGTTGCAGTTGAAGCACCGTCTCTGTGTACAGAGATAAAAATGCACGAGTAAATGTAAATGTAAAACCCAAGCTAGGTCATTTAATTAACACCAAGCATTTGTGAGTTACCAAATGGCCACAGCAAGGGGAACTTTCCTTAGTCTTTTTGGGTATTCAGAGCTTCATCACGAGGGGAAAGTACATTTTAGAAGAGTACATTTGTATGTAGTTGTATGTTCATAAAATTGATCTAAGACAGAATAAAGCTCAGAGAACTGAAGAAACTTGACCAGGATGCCACAGCAATAAAACTTCAGTGGTATAGGAACCTGGATGGCCTTTATTATGTCATGCCTCGGAATAACTGATGGGGGCGTACCACCTACCTTTTACCTATTTTTTCTTTTTGAGCTGGGATCTCTCACAGGCCTGGAGCTTGCCGACTAGGTTGGTGAGCTCCAGGGATCAGTCTGTCTCTGCTACCCAGTACTGGAGTCACAAGCATGCCCACCACACCTAGACTGTCTTATGTAGGGGATCGATCTCAGGTCCTCATGCATACAAAGCTTTGTGAACTGAGCTAACCCTCCATTCTCCCTGTATTCCTGTGTGACAACAACAGCGATAAGGAATGATATCACCATGCAGTCAGAGCGTTGAGTTCTAACTGTGTGAGATTAGGGGCTAGGACTGTATCTTAGTTGTAGAGAACTTGCCTAGAACTTTCAAGGTCTGAGGTTTGATCATCAGTGCTGAAAAAATGTATAAACTTAAAATGACTTCAAAAAGAATCAGTATCATGGGCTTTTAACTCTGTCCTGTTCATCTGTCCCAAGAACTGTCAGCACAACACTGCTGGGGAGCACTGTGAGCGCTGCGCGGAGGGTCACTATGGAAACGCCGTCCACGGATCCTGCAGCGTCTGCCCTTGTCCTCATACCAACAGGTACTGTAGAAGGTTGAACATGACCCAGAGAGATCGGAAGCAGTTTAGTGGTTGCCCAGAAATAAGAGTGGCAGGGAGAGAGTGGGAAAGGGTTATGGATTATTCTCTCTCTTTTTTGTGAGGTGACGAAAATGTTCTAATTTGACTGTAGTGATGGTTGTACAACTCCATGACTAAGTGAAGCCGTCGTGTGCTGTATGTGGGTGAATTGTGTGGTATGTGAAGACTACCTCAATAAAGCTGGTGTATTTAAAATAATAAGAACAACATGCCAGGAAAAAACAAAAGCCATCATCAAACAGAAGCAGTCTTTCTAAATTGATCTTTCCTTTTGGCTCAACAATTATTTCTGAGTACCCATTATGAGGCCAGGCCTTAGCCTTGCTACATACATACTAGGGAAACTGACATACAATAAAGATGGTGGCTTCTGATGTCCTGTGCCTTGCATGGGGTAGGCGGGGGAGGAAAGTGTCATCACGCTCAGTAAGTACGTGCAGAAATAAATATGAAGTAGGATTTCAGATAAGCATGAACATTTGAGCTGGAGCTACGGGATGGATAGTGACTATGTTAGAGAGGATAGCCAAGGAGCCGTGGAGTTGTTACGCAGGTATGTAAGTGATAGCAAAAGTAAGCCATGGCAGTTCTTAGCCATAAGGTTCCAGAAAGGAGAGCCTCGTGAAGACACGTTCACAGATAGGAGGGGCTGAAGTGCCTTGAAGGCGAGAGTTAGCCAACCAGGGCCTGTTTGGGGATACCCAATATGCCAATCACTAAAATGATGAGTTTTGTGAAAGAAAAAAGGTTTATTCATGAGGCAGCCAAGCACAGACAGGCCACAGAGCAAGATTCAGAGTTACCCTCCATGAGGGCAGGGTTTAGAAATCTTTATAGAAGAAAGAAAGATGACTTAAGGCGAGAGGAAAGGCAATGCTGGGAGAAGCTATCAATCGTCTGCACATGTGCCATTAATCTTCACGGGATGTACATTCAGATCAGCTTTGGCTTAATCTGAAGGCCAGGTTTTTCTGCCCCTTGATGTCAAAGATATTACCCATCTTTGGTAGACCCTTCTACATGTCCAGGAGAAGACTCAGTGGTTTTAGCAAAGCATCCTTCAAGTCCCTGAAAAGTCACCTAGGCAACCGTTATTACCACGGCAAAGCTTGTGAGAGTCTAATGATCCACCACTCATCAGCGTGGTCTCCAGATGAATGATTTGAGGAGTTAGCTAAAAGCAAGTGAAGCTAGAGAGACTGCTTGAGTTTTCCATGGTGCTAAGCAGACGGGGGAAGAGGTTAGAAGGCCTAACCAGGTGTCAACTCCTATTATATAACCTTGAAGACTGTAGTCAAATGTGGGTTTAATACCAAGTGTGGTGGAAGTCTTGGGAACAGTTCTGAGCCCCTGAGTGATGAGATTGCAACCTTCCTTCAGGCCCTGTGTGGCTGATAGACTGCAGGTAGAACAGTCACCATTTTCTTCTCATGGCAGCCCATGTTCCATTTAGCACCATATTTCTTTAAAAATTTTTCATTTTTTTTTATTTTATGTGTATGAGTGTATTACCTACATCTAGGTAAGAGCACCCATGTCATGCAATGCCTGTGGAGGTTAGAAGAGGACATTGGATCCCCTGGAACTGGAGTTAAAGATGGTTGTTAGCTGCCATGTGGGTGATGGGAATTGAACCCGGGTCCTCTGCAAGAGCAGCCAGTGCTCTTAACCAGTGGGTCCTCTCCAGCCCCCTCTGTAGCACCTTGTTAAATTCTTATCCTCCATGACGTGTTCACTATGGGGTCCATGCAAAGTCACACAACAGATAACTAAGTAAAACAGTTTAGTAATGAGTCTGAACATCACGGCGCCTAGAACACAGGCTCAGAAATAAGAGCAGACTACCAAGGCAGATTGCTATCAGCCGGGTATCAGAGGAACTGATCTCATCTTCCAGCTCCAGAAGTCATGTGCCCAAGTGCAGCTTTTCTGGAGATCCGTGCCTACAGTATTTGTCTTACTTTCCTATCTGCGTGTTTGATCCCTTCAGCCTGTCCCATCCTGCAGCGTTATTTGTTCAGGGATCTGTCACTTCACGCCTGCCCAGACTTGCGTGAACAGAACTGGCAGAAGAAGAAAGCAGTAAGACTTCCACTGGGGTGTTCCGGAAAAGCTTTTCATTCATTCGTTGAAGAGTATAGACTTCACTGAAGCCAGCTTCCAGCTTCAGTGAAACTGGAGGAACACATAGTTCTTCGAGTGTCTCAGTAAAACTATTTTAGGGTGCTTTTTCCATCAGTAGCAGCACCACCGACAGATTTCGTATGGTCCCCGCGGAGGCGAAGCACTGCGTCCACCTAAGCAGACAAAGGAGGCTTCTCAAGCGGGACGCTCTCACTAGCCAGTGATAAGTAGGACCTCTTTCCCTCCCAGTGCATCAGTGCAGTGTTCAATGACATGGACTCTTTGCAACCCAGCCGGGCTTTTTCATGACTCCTTTGTCTGGGAGCAGAAAGAATTCTCAAATACACATCAGGTTAGAGCTAAAAGAAAAGGAGTTGAAATTCCAGGCCTCAATTTGAAAAAGTGTAAAGCCACCAAGGACTGTCCTGCAGAAATGCCCGTGTGCGTAAGGGAAGTCTGTGCTTCCCAGTGGGGCTTCGGAGGCTTCAAAGGCTTCAAAGTCTCAGTATAAGAGACTGGGATAAACAAGGGAAAATATTTTAAAAGACTTAGAACTTGCTATTCTCTTTTCATGCCTAGACTTGTATCCCTTCCTTGTTCCTGGCAAAATGCTGCTGTAATCATCTCCTCCAGAGTGAATTACTTTGTCTGTCTCAGGGGAAGAAATGCTTTTCCCCAAGCCAGAAAGAAGATAAATGCCTTCAGTCCTCATTCACCCCCTTTGCATCATCTGAAGCCATCCATCATGCGCCCTGTAGAGTCCTGAGGGGCAAAATTTTCTCCCCACACAACTTTCTTCACTCAAAATCCTCCTCACAATGCGTGTCAATGTTCACTTCATGGAAGTCAGTCTTTTTGTGAGTTTACGTTCTCACTCTGGCCTTTTCTGTCTTCTGTAAGTTTCGCCACCGGCTGCGCTGTGAACGGGGAAAATGTGAGGTGTGCCTGCAAACCTGGATACACAGGAGCTCAGTGTGAGAGGTGGGTGTCGCCCTGTGCCCTCCTTGCCCACAGCTGTCCCTCTTGGGGAACCCACAGGTGGGGTGCATTGAACCGGGTGCTACTGATGGACGGGCTAGGGCATAGGTGGGATGCAATGCTGTTGCTTTCATTGAAGACTGGAAGAAATCATGGGAAAAATAAGACTGATCACTTAACCATCAACGTCCTTCTCTTTCTTGTTCAAGTTTTAGATATTGGAGAATGAGGTACATGTGCGCACATGCACGCACGCACACATCCCTGGGTACCCCGAGTCCTACCCTCATTCCTACATGTCCCTTCCCCATCTCTACATATCCTTCCTCCTACTCATCCCTGCCCCTCTATAGGACCCCGATACCATCCTTTTCTGTGTGTTCTTTACATACCTGTTACCTTCTCCCACATCTGTGTGTTCCTCCCCCAACGTTCTTAACTACACCCAGATACCTGTGCACACTCCTACCCCATGGAATCTCATTCCTACACCACATGCATACATCTCTGCATAGCCTTATCCCCCGTATTCTTTTCTGTACATATAATTTTTTATACTCCTATACACACATGCATATCCTGATACAGACACACAGTCCTTACGTATATGTTGAACACGCAGAACTTTTGCCGTATTCATTTCCCAATCCTTAGTACTTAGCATGATACTTACTGCTCTCACTGTTGGTGTTTAGTGATGCTTGTGAAACAATAATCAGAAAGGCTGTGGAAGGAAAGTGTCATGGAACTACACCGGTTATTCATGAGCTGATTTTCATAACTATGAACTGTTATAGGTCAACAGATAAGACAAAAGTTGACCCAAATTTAAATAATCTTGAATATTCGAGCATCTCATCTCTCGGTAATCAAAAGAGCCACATTCCTGAAATGCATGACACTCTGTGAGATGTTGGTGCTGGAGAGGCACAGGGCACTAGTCACAAGACCAGCTGAGGGGGCTGGAGAGATGGCTCAGTGGTTAAGAACACTGAGTACTCTTGCAGAGGACCTGGGTTCAATTCCTAGCACCCACATGGAGGTTAACATCTATCTGTACCTCCTGTTCCAGGGGATCTGATGCCCTCTTCTGACCTCCTTGAGCATTGCATGACACAGGTGCACTTATATACCTGTGGACAATACAATCATACACATAGAATAAAAATAATAAACATTTAAAAAGAAAAGACTTGAGAGATGGCTCAGTGGTTAAGAGCACTGGCTGCTCTGGAGAGGATCCATGTGATTCCCAGCATCACATCCAGTTCTGGGGGATCTGACACTCTCTTCTTGTCTCTGCGGGCATTGCATGACATGGGTGCACTTACATGCATGCAGACATTACACCCATACACATAAAATAAAAAATAGTAAATAAAATAATTTTTAAAACTTAACCAGCTGAGTTAAGTTGGGGTGAAGGTCAGCCAACCACCTTGAAAACAAGGGAAGGAGGTGGCAGCCCCATGCGACAGGAAGGATGGGTGGAGTGGGGAATGAGGGCCTGTAAGGAAGTCCGTGTTTTGTGACTTTAAGTTGAGGGCTCAAACCTGGGCGAGGCACCCTAATTTAAGCCTCTTTATGGTTTTGCATAAACAATGAAGCCAAAGACATCAACATGCTTGATGAAACCTCTGTTTAGTTGGCAAGCAGCTGATTTGAAGAGAAATTAATTAACAGTTCTTCTCTCCACATATGCTATGTGTGATGTTTGAAGAAAGCAAACTATTGTTCTTAAATTAAAAAAAAAAGTTTTCACAAGTGCCAGGTTGACATCAACATTCTTCTTTTATTAAACATGGATGGCACACTGAGGCCTCATTCCTACCGCTGGTTGTTAAATTTGAATGACAAACAAGACCGTAGGTGAGAAGTGAGAATTTACTATATATAGAAGTCTAGCTGGATTGGGGAGGAGTGGCCCGCCAGGGGTAAGTGTGGAAAGGCTTCCTGGGCTCTGCTCACTTCTCTCTCTCCCTCAGCCACACCAGGCCACAGACAGATGGTTCCGAGCACTTCATTAATTGTACTAACGTCATCTGTGAAAGCAGGAGGTGTTACTTCAAAGATTGTCCTGAGCCATCAAAAGAGACTAAGGGACCTGTAACTAATCCTTTGTAAGAATAAGGAAGAAGAGGAACTAAATGTCCCAAACGTTATGTGACTTTATGACATTATGTGGCACTTTGTGTTTTTACATCTTTTCTATGGAAACGTTAGGGATAGGTGAGACATGTGAAAATAAAGTATTTTAGAACATAGATCTCCGTAACAGAAGGATATTGGACTGGTCACTATGTAATGCCCCATCACTAGTATTTTACCACCTTGCTTAGTAGATTTTAATAAGCCACCTCAATCTAGTTACCTATTAATAGTCAGGGAAGAATACATGAGTGTTCTGCTTTCTTGTCTTTCTAAAATTCAGTGATTTCATATGATGCCATGTATAAAATCAGTTTTTCAGCCTTCCGTGTAATCATGGTAGCCTTTTATTGAATGACTATTACGTACAAGCTGAGAGTTTTCACTAAATTATCTTTTATAATATTGCCAGGATTATCATTGACCAAAATGAGTGTTAGCTATTCATTGAGTCATTGGTCCATCCAATCAATAGTTACACATATGCCAGACACAACCACAGGTACTAGGAATATACAATGAGCAGGACAGTCAAACACTTCAGTGTCCTTATGAAACTTATGTTTTCTTTTTTTGTGACTATCGTACATGAGTAGTATTGTCTTTGCATTATTTCCATCCCTTCCAGTTACACTCCAGCTCCTCCTATGCCCTTCCACTCCCTCTCAATTTCTTGTCTTCTTCTTTGATTATTATTGTTCCATATACAAATATACATTTATAAACACACACACATATATACATACACACACACACACGAGTCTTTCTTTGTTTTTGCTCCTTCTTCCACAATGTTCTGTAAGCCGGAACTTATGTTTTCACGAGGGGAACTTATGGATAAACTGAAGCTCAAAGAATTATCACAACAGCCTAACATCCCAGTAGTAAGTGGTAGAGGTAAGGGTCCAGCCAAGTGTTTTTGACTCAGAATCCATCACTTGCATAACTTCTATCTCCACACCACCTGGGTACCTTTGGGAACATACACTGAAAGTGGCTGTTTTGAAAAGTTAAAACTTAAATTTGGGGTAAAGAGTTACCATATTGCCTTGAGTCTATCAATTGCATTGTGATAAAAGACAATCTACCAATTTCCTGAAAACTCAGGCCTCTCTATTGGGAATGGAATGGTGATAAGTGGAAATATTTTAATTAACTTCCCAGTATTAGAAATATTAATGTATGCTAGTTTGGTTTTTATTACAAGCTGAATTTAAGAATCAAGGGAATGTGATCTTTAAACTTTTAAGTTAGGGATTGAGTTCTCATCAGGACGTTATCTGGAGTAATAACGCGCAAGGTCCAAGGCGGCGGCAGAAGCTGCTCTGCTGGAATTAGTGTGAATATGAATCGCATGGCCTTGAAATCACACATCAGGAAATATGAAGAAAGTTTGAAATTCACCGCTCATGTTCTCGAGGCATTTCTCTAAGTTAGCCCTAAGTTCAGCAGTATTTATGAGATACCTTCAGGAGCTTAACGCTTACACGAAACCCAGCCGGCCCTGACTCCTGTATTGATCAAACCATTTGCTCCTCTGTGTGTTCTGTCCCTACACCATTCAGCTCCCTGGGCATTTGTGCATTTGACAGACCTGGGAGCGTGTAAGAAAAGGAGCAACCCCTTTCTGTCTTTTGCATTCACCTGCTTCATTCAAGGTGTAATATATGTGTGTTCGAGGCATCTGCTCTTGTTAATCTGTGTCGCCTTTCCTATCACAGAGTCACAATATCTCAAACAGGAGCTGGAGGGCAGGAAAATTCAGTGGGAAAAATGAGTTATTTGAACATTTTCACATTTGTTCTTTATTTTGTGTAGGTGTGCGCCAGGATATTTTGGGAATCCCCAGAAATTTGGAGGTAGCTGCCAACCATGCAACTGTAACAACAATGGCCAGTTGGGTACTTGTGACCCCATAACTGGAGGTAAGATCAGTACTGCTTACTGACTGGCCCTTAGAAAATTGATGGGAAATAAGTGTAATGACCCAAGCACAGCTTTTTAGGAAACACAGTACAAAAGTCTAGCTAACAAATTGCCCCCTTCCTTTCATAGGCCCAGCAATGCTTAGGTAATATTGATGGATCTGGGAGAAGAAATTACTTCCATTAATTTCATTTTTAAGTAAATATTTCATAAAAACACAATAAATTATAGGTAAGATAACTTCAGACATACCTTGGTGATTGCTGAGATTTCACTTTTGACATGTAGGATTACGTTATATTCACTTTCTTTGTGTGACTCTGTTCTTTCTCCTATAACTATGTGTGCTCTGAGATGAGGGCAAGTGATCGCTGTGGGTATCACATGTCAGAGGAAAGACAGTGTGCAGGAGTTGCTATGAATTAACCTGGAACAAAGCAGAATATTCATTTCCTTCTTTGAGGAAAAATGTTGATATGACTTATTAGAAAAATGTCCTCGGTGCACACTGTCACTTAGATAGAACCTTTCTTCCTATAGTTATGGACAAGTTGAAGAACTAAACCAGAAATGTGCAAATTAGGCAGCTCACAACCACCTGTCATTCCAGCTCCAGGGAATCCATGCACCCTCGTTGGGCCTCCGCTGGCGCTGGCACACATGACACATACACACACAAACATGCACATAAATAAAAGTAAAAATAATGTTTGTTTTTAATTAAGAAGAGTGCTGAAGATGCGGCTTGGTGGTAGAGTGTTGGCCTCGGAGTAGTGTAAGGCCCTAGGTTCCATCTCTAGTACCACAGAAAGAGAAAGAAAGGCATGTCATTCTGAGAGAAGAAATGGAATATGTAATGAAAGAGGCCACCAAGGAAGCCCCTGTAGACGGCGGCACCATGTGGGGAGGTGGAAAGGAGGCCAGGGATGCTCCGTGGCAGGCCGACTGAAATCTTGCAAAACAAGCATTTCTGACAACCGAGGTAAAAGGCAGGCAAAGAGTAGCTTGAATGGCGGTGTCTTCACTGGTTTGTGTTTTGCTTTCTCCCATTTTAGACTGTGTAAATCAAGAACCCAAAGATGGTGGTCCTGCAGAGGAATGTGATGGTGAGAAAACAAGGTTGCCTGTGCCTTTCCCAAGCTGGGTTTAGTTTAAGATACTTGAGCTCAGTGCTGTGACAGGTGCCTTCCTTCTAGTCTGGGAAGCAGTGGTTGGAGGATACAGGACAACACAGGTTCAAATCCTCCCTCTGTCATTACCAGTTGCCTACCTTCAACAGGCCCTTAACCTCTCCAGGCCTCAGTTTCATGTATAGCATGAACACAGGTCCCCTACCTCATATAGGTGGTTGTTTTTGTTATGTTTTGCTTGTTTTTGAAAATGCTGGAGATGCAGCGTCCCTTAATGTAATAGCTAATCAGCTGGGTATAATGTCACATGTGTAATCTCATCACTTGGGAGCCTGAGGCACAATGATCACTAGATTGAGGCAGCTTGGTCTGCAAAGGGAGACCCTTCCTCAACAGACAGGCATGCATAGTCAATAGCAGAAACTGCACAAGCAAAAGCTTTTCAATATTATTTTCTCCACATTCAAAATAAGCAGTAGGTGAACAGAGCCACCACTCCCGTCAACACTCCTGCCCGTCATGTTCTCCTTTGTTCAGAGTCCTCATCCCTCCCTGAGCTTCCTAGGGCCATGCTTTCTGCCTGCTGTGGTCCCAGTACATGAGAGCAGGCTGTACAGCTCTTGTATTCTCTGTGGCTTCCTGAGCACCAGAGCATAGCATATTCACCTTTCTCTGTGGCCCCTGCAGACTGCGACAGCTGTGTGATGACGCTCCTGAACGACTTGGCCACCATGGGTGAGGAACTGCAACTAATGACGTCAAAGCTGCAGAGCCTAAGTGTGAGCACTGGTGCTCTGGAACAGATTCAGCACATGGAGATTCAAGCCAAGGATCTGAGGGTAACTCTTGAGCGGGGTGTGCCCTCCAGGCTAGATAGTAAGCAAGGCTGAGGGGCGTGTGAACTAGATACTTAGTGAGCCAGGATGTGCCTTGATTTCTATTGGGGAATCAGTTTCAGGACCCTCTACAGTTACCCAAACCTACAGATGCTCAAGACCTTTGTGTAAAATGGCCCCATGTTAATTAAGACCTATGTACTCTCTTGTATATATGTTAATTCATTTCTAGATTGCTTATAGTTCCAAATGCCATGTACAGGCCGTGCAAATAACTGGTGCAGTGTACTGTGTAAGGGATGATGACAAGCAAAAGGTTTCTATGTGTTCAGTACACAGTTTTATTTGAAAATGTTTGCTCCTCAGCTGAATCCATGGACACAGATGAATCCATGGATATGGCTGCAGAGGGCCGACTGTAGACACGATATAACGATATAATCAAATGTTTCTCAAGCAGGAATGGGGGAGCAGTCAGCACCACTGGGAGCACCACTGGCTTCCCTCTTCAAATGAAGGGTTGATTTTTACTGTGGGAAGTGCTTACCAGCACACAGAGCTAATACTACAGAGCAAGCTCACTGCTTACTGGCTGCTCCTGGCCCTTCTCACAGGGCCTTCAACTCCACCTTGCATTCAGAATATTAAAACACAGGTCTTTGTCACATGAGTATGATTCCTCTTTATGTGGTTGTTAAAATTTTCTAAGGAAGTTATGTAAGTCTGAGTTTTCCTTAGATGTTTTTCTTTTGTAGACAGGATATTAATATGACTGTTTGGCTTATTTATTTCTTAAGAGCTGGAAATGCCTTTCACATGATGTGTCCATTTCACCTAAGAGATCAAATGCATCAGCACAAAGCTGTTCCTAGTATCCCTTGCTATTCTTTTAGCATCTGTGAAATTGGCATTGATGCCCTCCAGTCCCAGGCTGATATTTTATACCTTACCTCTTTCTCCTGGTTGCCATGGTAGACATTTATCAGCTTCATTGATTTTCCTCTTTCGTTGATTTTCCCCCATTGTTCCTCTCTCTCTCTTTCTCTCTTTACTGATTTTACTTTTACTCATACATATTTTTCTTCTACTTTCTGTGAAATAATAATTTGCCATTCATTTCCTAGTTTCTTAAGATGAAAGCATGTTTCACTGACTCCAAATGTTTCTTGTTTCTAACGTAAGCATTTAATGCTGTAAAGAAACTCTTCCCTTAAAATGCTGTGGTAGGTCCCACAGACTTTACAATGTTACATTTTCATTTTCATTTAGTTCCAAAGAGTTTCTAGTTTCCCTGTGACATATGAATAACCCATGAGTGATTTTGAATCATGTTCTTTCATCTCCAATTTGGAAATTTCTTCCAATGACTTTCTAGTATTGATTTCTAATTTAAATCTCTGTGGTGAGAGTTGGGAATATGGTTTTTCTGGGTTCCTGTTTTCTTTATCTTTGGAAAGTAGATGGTTAGGAGGGTACTCTGAGAAGTATAGGACCATGGGACTTGAGTCAGGATCCCTGGGGCATGCTGAAGGCCACTCTGTCTGCTAATGAAAATACAATCTCGAAACGGCCTAGTGCTCCTTGTTGGGCAATGACCATATGAGGATGGAGGAAAGCCATGAGCATCCCACCTTTTGAACAAATCCACAAACCTGGATCTGTACTGGCAAGTGACATCTTTGATGTCATCACAGTGAACGTGCCCTGAGCCACTAATGTAAGACACAGTGTCAAGGTGGGGGCTGGAATAGTTATAAGATCACCAGAGATGGTGAGAAGTCAGGAAAAGAAGGAAGTTCCCACTGAACGGGCTTGCAGATATTTCAGCAGACGCCTTAACAATGAGAAGGAACTCACTGAAGCAAACATTAGGTGATGAGGGCAGTTTAGAGAAACGAAAATAATAGACAGGTCATAAAATTCCTTAAAAGAATAGTGTCACATAGAAGGAATAAGAAATGAAGAAATTTGAGGAGAAACCTCCTTCTAGACATCAAGTAAGAAGTAGAGGTGAAAATCACAGAAGTGAAAAGGAAAATGCTTCCAGAAGGACACAAATGCCAGCCATAGACGGGGTAGAGCCAAGACCAGACATACGGAAAGACCTTGGGTAACGTTTTGCAATGACAGCTGATGCTAGTGGCTCGATCTGATTTTATATAGCTAGAAGTAATTCTAGAAAAATGTCCTTTTTTCAGTGCCTAGGGGATCTTACTCCATGGTTTATAGGCTTAATATAGAGAAGAAAGAAAAAAATAGCCTTTAGGTGTGAGAAAGAAGGAAGCAGCGTTAGTTACGTTGACTTATTTGGCGCAGCCCCACACTTCTCTGCACAGATGCTGCGTGCCAGGCTCCGTTCTCAGTGCTTTACTCAAACCTCGCAAGCTCTGTGTAAGACAGCACGTATTCCTTTCAGTTACCAGACATGAGGAAGCTAAGAACAACTTCCAGAAATCACACATCTAGAATATGGAGGTTCCAGAAGAATCCAAATCAAGACCAAAATCTAGACAATGCTCTACCCACCAACCCTCCACCAATTTCTACTTATTGATGTGCTCCAGCTTTCCCATCAGAAAATTACAATGAACTTCCCTATTTGCTGTCTCAGAACAATTTAGTAAGAGTAAGAATGACCTAACATTTTTGAGTGCCCAGTCATACATACATATGGAGAATATACTCGCTTGGTGTAGTGTATTTACCTCACCTAAAAAACCAACCCCACAGCTTAATATTATAGTCCCCCATATGTGGCTGAAGGAGGTAAAGCCTGGTGATGTTCATCTGTCTGCTTAGCTGTGGGCTTACACCCTTAAGCATTCTTTTACTCAGCACCAACTCTGACATACAAATAGAGGCAACAGTATCATTTTTTCTTTCTTTCTTTCACCTCCAAAAAAAGAAAATCTTTATTCTAAGTATTATGCGTAGTAATTTTATCCTTTAAAATTAAGGAGGCAATTCAGTAATGAAAAAAAGAATAAGGGGCTTGGATTATGACCTGAAGAAATCACTGATCAGCTTTATGACCCAATTTCCTTCAGAATTTCAGCTTTCCTTTTGAATATAAGGGCCTCCAACTATGGAAGCTCTGAATTCCTCTGCAGCTAGGATGGACCAGTCTTTGAACAGAGTGGTTCTTTCAGTGCAAGTAGCCATATGTACTATTGCTTATAATATCCGAATAACTTTAACTTTACAAAAACTAAATATAGAATCTGGATCAATATATTGAGTGAGTAATATCATTGCATTCAGAAGGCTAGGTCATTAATTCAAGTTAAAATATCTTTTGTCTGTTCATCTTTTTTTATACTTGCTCTAGTTTGGATCTTAACTGTTCCCCCAAAAGCTTAGGCACTGAAGAGTTGTTCCTAGGAGTATGGCTTTTGAGAAAACTTAAGGGGTAGGACCTAAGACGTGTCTAGGGCACAGGACGCACACCCTCAAAGGGAACTGTGGATCCCCAGGCCCCTCCTCTTCCTCTTGTTTCTTTCTGTGGATCACAGTGAAAGATTTCATTCCTTTCTGTGGCACCTCCATGCTGCGCTGCCTCCCCAGTGCCCAAAGCAATGGGGGCCACTTGATCAGATCTGAGACCTCTGAAACTGGGAGCCAGAAAAACCCTTTTCTTGTTGTCAAATGTTTATCACAGGTAATTTATTATAGTAGTGGAAAGAAAGCTAACACACATACTTTATTTTAGAACTGTGTCATAATTTATATCTGAAAGCAGAATTTTTGGAAATTATCTCAAAGTAACCTACATGTTTCCTGGAAAGTAGGCATTGGTCTTGTTGAATGAGTCAGTTCATTACTGCACAGCAGGCTAGCAAATGTCTGCTCCAAAGCAGGGTTTAGCTTTGTGCTTTCCTTTCAGAATCAGTTGCTCAGCTACCGGTCTTCCATTTCAAGCCATGGATCAAAGCTGGATGGACTGGAAAAAGACCTAAGTCATTTGAATCGTGAATTTGAAACTTTGCAAGAAAAGGTGATGTATTCCATTAATTATTTGACTTTTTTTTTCCAGAAGACTTTCAGTTTTATTTTCCCTACTAATCTAATTTACTCATAATGTTTTATTTCATCTAGGCTCAAATAAATTCCAGGAAAGCACAAACATTACATAACAATGTTGATCGGACCATGCAAAGTGCGAAAGAATTGGACACAAAGATTAAAAATGTAATCAGGAATATGTACGGTAAGACACGTGATCCAACCCAATTAGAAAGTTTTTGTTACGTAGCTTTTGTTATACAGTAAAGAATTTCCTTTTGAGAATTCAACATGATGAAAAGAATTCTACAGTGATTCTTAAAGGTGAATATGAAACCTTCACAAATGTTTTAGCCTTTTAACAAGTAGTTCACTGGAGTCAAGAATTCCCAGTCTGACAAGATGCTTGGTGTTTTCCAGTTCTCCTGAAACAGATCTCTAGGCCAGACGGAGAAGGAAATGATTTGCCGTCAGGAGACTGGTCCAGAAAGCTGGCAGAAGCCCACCGCATGATGAAGGATCTGCGGGACAGAGACTTCAGAAAGCAGCTGACAGAAGCAGAAGCCGAGAAAACAGAGGCCCAGCTCTGTAAGGACCGGCCGGGTTCTTGCGTCCACTCCATTGCTCCCTCAGTTTGAAATATCATGTACAAAGTGCAGCATAGAGCTCTGGGTTACATGTGAAGGTTTCCTTCAGTGAACACAGCTACCAGAGCACAGGGTGGAAACAGGACAGCCCCTTGACCAGGGGAGACCAATGGGCTTTTCCCCACGGTTCCAAGAGGCTTTAGAATATAATATCTTACCATTGTTCAAAACCAACTACCAAACAGTTCCCCCAGAAGTCAAATATTTGCGCCTTACCTTATTTTTTTCTTGAGACAGGTCTGTTCCCTCCAGGGTTGAAGGAAAATTACAAAATGATCAGGAACTCAGTTCCCCCACCGTAGTCATCATAACCTAGCTTCAATCTGTTCCTCTCTCAAGTGAAAAATATATATGATGTGTTGCAGTGCTGAACCGGATTAGGACCTGGCTGGAGACCCACCAGGTGGAGAGTAATGGACTTGCTAAGAATATTCGGGATGCTTTAAATGATTATGAAGCCAAACTCCAGCACCTTCGTGCTGCCCTTCAAGAGGCGACTACCCAGACAAAGCAGGCCACTGCCCTCAACCATGCAAATGAGAGAGCCCTGAGCACCATTCAGGTGAGTTCACAGTCAGAAACTTCACACCTTATAACTATTTTTTTATTTTATGCATATAAGTATATCGCCTACATGTGTGGAAATGCATCCATGGTATACGATGCCAACAGAGGTCGGAAGAGGGTATCACATCCCCTTGAACTGGAGTTATTGACAGTTGTTAGCTGCCATGCTGGTGCTGGGATTCAAACCCAGGACCTCTGCTCTTAACCACTGAGCCATCTCTAAAGCCCCAGAAGCTTCACACTTTTATTAATGGTACCTGAGGGGCACACAGCTGTCTGTCACTAACAGAGAGCCCGGGTGCCTGTCTGGTTATTCTGCTTCAGACCCTGGTCCAACAAGAATGAGACCTTAAATGCAAAACCAATTCTTTCTGCTCCACTGGTGCCAGAAGTTTCTACGCTTAAACCATGAACAGAGTCTCAGAAACTGCCTCAGCCTGTCTCTGACTGAAAGAGTATTGGAAGAATGATGCTGCTGAGTAGACTCAACATGTCAGAACTAACTCAGTGTGTGTTTCATATGTATTCAATAAGATTTTGTGTCAGAGATCATCATAATCGCCAACACAGGCAGTTGAAGCCAGTACCCGCCTGCTTTATGGGAAAGAGTCTGAAGCAGAGGCCACATGTGCTTGTAATGACAGAATTTACAGCTCAAGATTTCAATGTGTGTGTGTATGTGTATGGATAAATATTCTCTTCACTATCCTTGGGAGGCAGATAAGAGGTCTTAGACTAGGCAAATATTCTAACACCAAACCAACATCTGGCCCAACCCAATAGTTTTTATTTTTTATGGTGAATATTCTTTAGCAAAACATCAAAAATAGCCAATAATATGGTAGGTTATAAAATGATAGATTAGGATTGGATAACATATAATTGGCTCCCAAAGAGGGGAACTTGGTAAATAAACATCAGTGATGTCTTAGTGGGTAGCTAGGTGCTCAGCTCCCAGTGCGTTCCTAGATAGTAAAAACTCTGTTTGAATCACTGATTGTACCAGGGAAGAAGGCAGTCTCCAGCAGTGTGGGTCCTGAGCTCTGGCAGCCTTCCAGCCTGGCATATTCCTGTTATGAATGATCTCTTATTCAAGTGGCTGTGGTATCTTCGCTGGGACTAGCTTGCAGAGGGATGGTTGGCCTTACTTTACTAAGTTAAAAGTCTTGTATTCTGTTCCCTAAATGAGAACTTAGGAACAAGTCCACCTCACTGGTTGGGTTTACTGGAATATAAAACTTCAGCAGTGATAATGTCTGACTCATCACCGAGCTGTGTGAGGGCACTATGACAACACAGCAGCAGGTCAGAGAGCGCCAAGGTCCCATCACTTGGCTACTGTCAGTGTCAAGAAAATGTTTTGACTCTGACTTCTTGCTATTGTCCCAGAAATATGTGTGTGCTTTCTGATAATGTGTCATGGAATCAATGCAGACATGATGTTCTCTCTCCAGAGACAAATGAAAGAAATGAATTCCTTGAAGAATGATTTCACCAAGTACCTGGCTTCTGCAGACTCCTCCTTACTGCAGACCAACAACTTGCTTCAGCAGATGGACAAAAGCCAGAAGGTAAAGGAGATCGAGACCGCTGGTTCTCTAGAAAAACCTGAATCAGTCAAGTTATACTGCTGGAGGCCTACGCAGTAGGCTATCCTGTCTGTTTTTAATTTGAGTGTATGCCATTTAGATGGACGTGTATACACCCAACAGTAGCAGTAGGTTTTCCCTGGGGAAAAAATATGAATGATGAGGCTTCTTCAAGTCTGTCTGCAGTGAACAAATCACTTTTGTGGTAACAAAAAGAAAATCACAGTGCCACTTGTAAAACATCAAGCATATCTTTCTTACCAGAAGACACTGAAGACTTAATAAAAGATTGACAAACTTCTTACCAGCCTTGTGGGGCATTTTGAAATAATCTCTTTCAGAGTAAGTCTATATAAAAAAGACTTCAGGTTTAGCAGAACTTTGTTTTGATGGTGATATTGTGATTCTATGAAACTTATTAAAGGGGGGGCATTAGAAAGAAAAAATCCAAGATGGTGGCAAAACTTAGGGATTTATTGTCAGTTTCACTCTCTGAAGTAACTAAGAATAAATTGGTATGGTAAATGGGCTTACAAAACATAAGTCATCCTTGATAGAAACATCATCCATGAGAGAGTTTGAGAAAATGGCATACACTTTCATTGCTTGGTTTTATACTGTCTTTGTTTACTTGGGAAAAAAAAACAGGAATATGAAAACTTGGCTGCTGCTTTGAATGGAGCAAGACAGGAACTAAGTGACAAAGTACAAGAACTCTCCAAATCTGCCAGCAAAACAACCCTGGTGGTGGAGGCAGAGAAGCATGCGAAGTCTTTACAGGAGCTGGCCAAGCAACTGGAAGAGTGAGTGTCTGGGCTGCAGGTCCAAACACCACAGAGCAGGTGGAGGCAGGGTCAAGGTCAAAGCCCTGTTTGGGACCCATAGAGCAGTTCAGTTCCAGACTTGCAGTGGGGAGCTGATTCCTGGGTCAGAGCAGCAGAGCTCACAGCATCTGATGTCTTCTCGGGAGCACGGCTACCCCAGGCAGGGGAAGGATGTTGGATGGCCTAACCCCATCCCATACCGTCTTCCAGGATCAAGAGAAATACCAGCAGGGATGAACTGGTGCGCTGCGCTGTGGATGCTGCCACCACCTATGAGAGCGTCCTCCATGCCATCAGGGCCGCAGAGGATGCAGCCAACAAGGCTGCCAGCGCCTCTGAGTCCGCCCTGCGGGTGAGCACTTGAGCTGCACCTGCAGCTTTTCTGGGTTGCTCGTTTTCTTACTCTCTTCTCACATCCATGGAGCAGCATTAAATACCACTGTTCACTTAAAATAGAAGCTTGTTATATGTAGCAGACTTGAACTCGTTCTAGGTAGGAGTCATTTCTGTATTGATGATTTGATGTCTGGAGCACAATTTCAAATATACTTGTACAACCAATAGAAACCATACCAATTATTCATTTTGAACCTAAACAAATAGTGTATCCCTCCTCTACCAGGAATGGTCTTATGTTACAATTAATAATTTTTATCAAAAAGAAAGATTTTTTGGAAACAATTGGATCACTGTTTTTTCTAGTGATTGGTCTTATACGTGGGCATGTCTCTTGAGGCCTGTGGGTCTTATATAAGCCATCTAATATTCCTATATCTGAGAGATAAAGGGCAAAGTACTGAACTTCAGAGGTTAGACCTTCTTGGAAGATTGAAGACTGTTAGATTCCAAAGCATGAAAACCCAAAAGCAGCTGAATTATTGCAGAGGTATTATATAATTAACCACTGCATCACCAGAGATGGGCCCACCTCTCCAGCCCATGGATGCCTGTCTACCTAGAACCTAATCATATCATTTAGGGAACAGTGTGTATATATATAACCCCTTCTTTCCCTTCAAACTTCATTCCTTAAAGATTAAAGGCAAGAGCTTTAAGACTAGGGTGAAAGATCTTATTCCCAAGATGTAATGTGTGCTTAAAGTTGATAAAACTTTGCTTCCAGGCAGTGATAAAGGAAGATCTTCCTAGAAGAGCTAAGACCCTGAGTTCTGACAGTGATGAACTGTTGAATGAAGCCAAGATAACGCAGAAGAATCTACAGCAAGGTATTGGTGTGGCGCAGCAGGGCCAGTCAGGGGCTGTGATCAACCCATGGGACCAGCCCGACAGCTCTTCTTGAATTCCATTGTTGATGCAAAGAATACCATTTACATTCATGATTTATTTTATTGATATCCTGTATCCAATATCCTAAATATCCCCCATCCATTGCCTATGAGCTTGACTTGGGATAAAGTCTTGAGAGCAATAGCCTTACCTGGCCTCACTTTAGGGGTACTCTTAATTAATCCACTTGTGATAATGGCAGTGGGAATCCAAATATCAAGGTCATTCATTCCAAGTCATTACAGCAATTGCTGCAAGATGTCTTAAGTCCTAAAATATTAAAAACTGAAAGTACCAAAAAGCTCTGTGTCACTGTGCAACATGAGAACATCTTAAGTATAAATTTTATCTTTGATAATTCTTCATGTTATGTACCTTTTGATAAAAGCAAAGTTGTCTCAGCATGGAGGTATAGTTCATGGGTGGAGGCTTACGTGCAGACCAAGAGTTAAAACTAAAGCTGAATCATTCCTGTTTGGAAAATGCTGCCGCTTGAATTTCTATGGTGTCTCCTGGGTAGCCAGGGCCATGAAGCCATCTAAACTCCCAGACCTCACTCAATTTCTTAGTCTTTTCAGAAGGCTTAGATGATGACTTCATAAATTTAGTTACTTTATATTTTCAAACACCAAATGCATGAAAAATTAAACCCAGAAAAAAATGTGTACTTAGCATATAATCATCTGGCAAATTTAAAAAATCAAGATTTTGTGATATTATATTAAATGCTTTCTTCATAAAATTTGAGCTTAGAGGCAGGACCAGTACATGGATTTGCTGCTGTCTGATTGCATGTTTATTTTCTGTGGTGCTGGTAGTGGAACCCAGGGCCTGAACATGCTCAGCATATCTTCTGCCTCTGAGCCACCTCTCCAGCCTAGGACCAGCATTTTAGATGGACTGGAATGTTAACTTCTTTGCTAAGTAAGACTGGAACTGTAACAGGAGTCACATGTCACCAGTATGGTGTTACAGCATTGCCTGACCATTTTCCACAACTCAAAGATGGCAGTATTAGGAATGTGTGTTAGTGCCTTTTTGTTTGTAGAATTTTTCAGTGTGTTGATTTGAGCATCTCTGGGGAGAACCCTAAGGACAGGTCTACCCAGGGATCTGCAGCAACAGAAACAAACCCCTCCTTTGAGTCCTTTGGATGAGACTCTCTCAAGAACAGTCCTGTCTTGCTGACAGAAGAGCCACCTGTCCAGATTAGTTCACTTGAACATTCATACATTCCTCATTCAACAAATATGTACTAATTGTAAGCCCTGACTAGTGCCAGCCACACAGTATGTTGAGACGTAGCAATAAACAAGACAGACCTTTCCGTCAGTAAGCTGTCCTCTGTTCTCAGTAGAGTGAAAATCCAGCCCTCCTGACTTATTCCAAATCTTCTTTCTTTGTGTGTTTTCAAGAAGTTTGGTACTATAGGGCTCTGATGTATTTCTGGACTCTGTAATCAGAGGCCCCCATAGCTGAGGGTTTAGGTACATGCAGAGGGCATCTGTGGGGGTGATCCCTAAGTACAGATCTACTCAGTGGTCTGTAGACACTAGCTACTTCAAAGGCCTATGAAGGACTCATATTTATGAAGTAATAGCCTCTTGGTGTTAATTTTTCTTTTAGAAATCAGCCCAGCTCTCAAAAATCTACAGCAAACCCTGAAGACCGTGTCAGTTCAGAAGGAGCTGCTGGACTCCAACCTCACTGCTGTCCGGGATGACCTTCGAGGGATTCAGAGAGGTCATCATCACTCTGGACCACTGTGGGTGGCTTCTTTGGATTTGATGCTTCAGGTCCTTACACTTTCCTATTTGTGTGTCCATTAGGTGACATCGATGGTGTGATCAGTGGTGTAAGGAACACAGTCAGGAAGGCCAATGACATTACCAGTGAGGTTCTGGATGGCCTCAACCCCATCCAGACAGACCTGGGAAGAATTAAGGACAGTTATGGGAGCACACGGAGAGAGGACTTCAACAAGGCTCTGAAGGATGCCAATAACTCAGGTATCAGGCATGGTCAGCCATGCTCTCCATTACTAAGTGCTCTATCAGTTCTTCCCTGGGAAAGTGAGACCTCCGATTCAAACACTAGAAGACAGTTCCACATAATTAATATAGATGTATTGGAAAGACTAAGGAGAATGCCTTTTCTCTGTGTGTGTGTCTCTCTCTCAGCTGTGTTGAGGTCAGGGGTTGATAATGAGTGTTTCCTCAATCAATTACACTCCTTCTCTCCCTCCCTCCCTCCTTCTCTCCCTCCCTTCTCTCTCTCTTTCTCTCTTTCTTTCTTTCTTTCTTTCTTTCTTTCTTTCTTTCTTTCTTTCTTTCTTTCTTTCTTTCTTTCTGTCTATCTTCTTTTCTTTGATACACAGTCTGACTGTGTAGACCTGGCTGGCCTGGAACTCCCAAGGATCAACCTGTCTCTGCCTCCCAAGTATAGATTAAAAGTGTGTGTCACCACACCTGGAATCTTTCCCCTCCTTAAAAATATTTTGTTTGCATGTGGGGTGGTGTGTGTGTGTGTGTGTGTGTGTGTGTGTGTGTGTGTGTGTGTATAGGTCCATGCCATGGAGTGCTTGTGGTAGTCAGAGGACAACTTTGGATGTTGGTCTTGCCTTCCGTTTTATTTTGATTAGTTTCTTGTTCACCACTTTGTATTCCAGGCTAACTGGCCTGTGGCTTTCTAGAGATTCTCTTGTCTCTGCTCCTGATCTTGCCGTAGGACAACTGGGATTATAGACTCCTTATGTGGGTTCTGGAGATTCAAACCTTGGTCCTTACGCCTACCCACTGAGCCATCTCCCCACCTCCCTCCACCTTAATGCCTCAAGAGATGGGGTCTCTCACTGAACCTGGAGCTCATTCCTGGAATTGATACAGATTAGCTGGTCAACAAGCCCTAGCAATCCTCCTGTCTCCATCTCTTCAATGCTAGAACAACAGATAGGTGCTGTTTTGCTGGGCTTTATATGTGAGGAATGTGAATTCAAAATCAGATCCTCATGCCTGTATAGCAGCCCGTCTCCCCAGCTCCAGGATATTGTATTTTTTTAATGCATACAAGTGATAGAGATTTTCCTTGTAAAGTGGCAAGCTGACATTCATGATTTATTTATTAAATTATGTTTGGTGTTAAAGGATAAGAAAGCAGGTATTTTTCCTATAGTAATCAAGGAAAATTATTTAAGGCCTACATCATAGAATAAAAGCCCATGATGCATTTAGAGGAGTATTATCTTAGTATGGTCCATCGTATTCCCAAACTTTCCTATAGACAAATACTCTCAGCACAAATATCTGTATTTAATCTTTTCTCAGTACACTATGTTAAATTTCCATTTTCTAATCTCACCAACAGTAAAGAAATTAACCAGGAAATTGCCTGATCTTTTGATCAAGATCGAAAGTATCAACCAACAACTGTTGCCCCTGGGAAATATCTCTGACAACATGGACCGAATACGAGAACTAATTCAACAAGCCAGAGATGCTGCAAATAAGGTGGGCGTTCCCTGCTCTGTCATGGCTGCTGTTAGTTCTTTGATAAGTTAATTACCACATTCATCAAGCCAGGAAAGGCTTTTCTTTATACAAGAATTGGCTGCCTGTCTTCTTCAGATTCTTTGATTTTAAATATGAAAGTTGATTTTATTTTTCCACCTTTCAAAAATGCACACAACCTTTGTCCCCTAGGCTTGCTGGTATATCAGACACCAGAAGCCTTTTCCATCCATTGAATTCACACAGCTCAGAAGAAGGGTAGTCCCCCAGGCCTCACTTTTTAAACCATAATTGCAAGGTGAAGTGAACATTCTTATGATCAGAGTGTGCCAATATGATACCAAACAGAACCACTTTTCTTATAACTTGAAAGTGATGGTTCCATGTTTCTCGAGGTTGGAGGACATAGGATCATGGTCATTTCCCATCATTAGAACAATAGTTCATCAATTTTCCTCACTTTCACTTGACATTATTTACTAGAATTCCTGATGCCCTTCTTACTTATTTTGTCCTAAACCAGTCATCCCTAATGTATAGTGGAATATGTCCCAAGACCCCTGGTAGACGACGGAAACTACAGAAGTCCCCAAACCTATATATACTGTGTTTTGTCCCTACACATCTAGAAAAAGATGAATAGTGGTAGCTAATAAAATAAAGTGATTACAATGGCGTACTATAATAAAGGTTAGAGAATGCGGTCTCTCTGTCATAATCTAATCATGCCCTACTCACTCATGCTTTCTGTGATGACACGAGATGTCACAGGGCTATGTGATGAGATGACACGAGGCCAACAGTGCAGGCTTTGTGATGTAGTATTAAGGAGGTGTCTGCACACAGGCACTATGATACCCAGACAGTTCATCTGATGTCAAAGACTAAGTAACCACGGGCAGAAAGTGCACACAGCCTGAACCCCCTGGGTAAAGGGACAATTCCTGTCTGAGGCAGAATGGAAGGTTAAAATATCAGGCTTTTATTATTCTAATTAACATGATGCTGAATATAAAACTTATAACCTTACTACTTGTAGAACTTTCCATTTACTGGTTCACTATAGGTAACCAAAACCGTAGAAAACAAAGCCTCAAGTGAAGGAGGAACTATTATAAAGAAAATTCCTTATGTTTCCAAATAGTTCCAGTCAGCCCCATGTGAGCTGTCTGGAGAGAGAGGATGGGAAAGCCAAGCCAAGTCAGAAGGGCACTGCCCTGGAAGCACTGGAGTTGATTTCTGAGCATTAGAACTGGCCCTTTTTAAGAAAGAGAAGTGTGAGCAACATAAAATGATTTGTAGTATGAAAACAAAAAGCACAAGACACAGTTGGAAGAAACTGCCCTCTTCACATGCTTTATAAAATACAGTTGAAAGAGAATATGTTCCCGGGTATGGTGGGCCACACCTGTAATCTCAGATCAAGGTCATTCTTGCTTGGCTACGTAGTGAGTTTTAGGACAGCCTGGTCTACCTGATATTCTGTATCAAAAAGAAAAAAGTAAAAGTCTATCTATAGCTTTTCCTTTGTGTGTTGGTTCACTAATTTATTCAACAATATTTAAAGTGTTTTATACTGCAGTGATTAAGAGCTGGTTAACCATACCAGAATGTCTTCATTTAATTCTTTCTCTGTCATTTATGAGCCATAAGACCTTGGGCCAGTTGCTTCACTGCTCTGTACCTCAGTTTCCCCATCTGTAGAGCAGGGTTAATAATACTGACAGTACCAGCCTTGGGAGATTATTAGGATTAAATGAGTTAGTGCAGAACAGCGCCTGCCAGATAGAATGCCACATTAGTAGAAAAAATTTAAAACTAGTGAGCAGGTGTTTGAATTCCTTGTGTATTCGCTGTGTATACACTGACATACCCTTGGGTGTGAAGACAAATTATTAAGCCACAATCCTGAACTCAGTTTCCTTTCCAGCCACCACAAGTGGACTCTCAGACTTTGCTAAAAGGCTAGTTAATGCACCGTGTTCTGAGCAGGCACTTACCTATCATACTTGAGGCCCTAGGTTCAGTCCCTACTACAAAACAAAAGAAACAAAAACAACACACACACACACACACACACACACACACACACACACACACACTCCACATGGTTCTGCCAACTCAAGGGAATAAGACAGAGCACTGTAAGCAACACCTGCCATCCTCCTCTGTTCTCTGTGCACATTCAGACATGAACATCTGTACATATATGTGCACACACACCACATAATATAACATAGACAGAATCTTTGTTGCAATATACCTTAAATCACATTTTTAAAGTGTTTACAGTAGTAAATGCTAGTGAGCTGGAGCCATGCATTTCAACACAGATCATCCTAAAATCATAGTGCCCAGCAAAGAAAGTCATTATAAAAGGATGACTATATGCCAGTCAAGTAAAAATATGCCAATTGAATAATTAAGCAGTAATTTTCAG
Source organism: Eospalax fontanierii (assembly GCA_035773235.1). NCBI lineage: Eukaryota > Metazoa > Chordata > Mammalia > Rodentia > Spalacidae > Eospalax > Eospalax fontanierii. Next base: position 63,029,236 of record CM069538.1, read on the forward strand.
ATGATTTTAATGATTTGAATTGCATGTGGTTGATGGACTTCTGTTTTGTATTGATTCTTCATTTCACTTTTCTGGTCATCTGAATTTTTCAGAGGGTTAGTTCATGCTAGATTGGAGGGAAAGGAGGACAGAACATTCATCACAGAGTATCTAAGAAGCAACTTTTAGAGGTTTAATGCCCCCCAGGCTCTGTGTGTATATTTATTATGTGCGTGTATTATATGTGTATATATGTGTGTCTGTGTATTATATATGTGTATTATGTGTATATCATATTGTGTGTATTATATGTATGTGTATCTGTGTATTATAATGTGCATTTTATGTGTGTATGTGTGTATTATGTGTGTGTGCTTGTGTAGTGTGTGTGTGTATGTGTGTGTAGAGGCCCAAAGTCAACAATGAGTATCATCTTTGGGACTGGAGACATGGCTCAGTGATTAAGAGCACTGGATGTTCTTCTACAGGACCCAGGTTCAGTTCCCAACACTCACATGGCAGCTAACAACCATCTATAGATCAAGTTCCAGGGGATCCAACACCCTCTTCTGGTTCTGTGGGCACTGCACAACATGGGTTCACTTATATGCATATGGGCAATACATTCAAACACATAAAATAAAAACTATAAATAAAAAAATTAAAACCAGTTAGTGTCTTCCTTTGTCACTCTCCACCTCATTCCTTGAGACAGAATCTCTCACTGGGCCTGGAGCTTGCAGATCAGGGCAGATGGGCTGGCCGACCAACAGCCTAAGGAATCCTCCTGTCTGTACCTCCCCAGTGTTGGGACTGCAGACAAACTACTGTGCCTAGCTTTTAATGTTGGTGCTGAGGATCCAACCTCAGGTCCTCATGCTTGCATGGCAACTACTAAGTCATCTTATCAGTCCCAATATATGCATCTCTAAGGCCTGACTGTCTTCAATAAATGTAGGAATAATATATAACATGCTTATTGGGAATCTATTACTTTTGGAAAGTACATTTCAAGATCTGGGTGAAATGGAGCCTGCCTGTGACCCCAGCACTTGGGAAACAAGATGACAAATTCAAGGCCATCCTCAGCTGCATAGTGAGTTTGAGGCCACTACATGGAATCCTGTCTCAAAAAAACCCAGGAATAAACATTTTAAACTATTTTTGGTGTATTCTATCTTAACCATAAGCAGGCACCATACCAAGTGCTTCCACACATGATAACTCCTCTGCACAAAATCCTTCTAGTACAGAATCATCGTCATCATCATCACCACCACCATCATCACTGCTGGCACAGAGGACTAAATGAAGTTCTCAGAGAACTCCATGTAATAAACATTCAGAATGGATGACCTATGAACTGTGTCCACAGACTACTTGAGTTTATAACCTGAGTCTAGGAGATATTACCCCTCCCTGCTGCTTACCAGAACAACTTGGGACAAGGTGATGTGTGCTAAGAGGGGTAACTACAGAACTCCCTCAGCGAGCACATCCTCTTTCTCATAAAAGAATGTTTGACACTGTGTCCTTTCTCACAGGTGGCGGTTCCTATGAGATTCAGTGGGAAATCTGGTGTCGAAGTCCGGTTGCCAGATGACCTGGAGGATTTGAAAGGATACACATCTCTGTCTTTGTTTCTGCAAAGACCTGACTTAAGAGAGAATGGGGGAACTGAGGACATGTTTGTGATGTACCTCGGAAACAAGGATGTAAGTACTGCTTGGACATTCCTCTTATTTTTGTAGCATGTTTGGAGACGGAACTTTGAGACTTGTGGCACAACTGTTGTCACTGCTCTTTGCCCATCGATGGAAATCCCACAAAGGATCAACAAATCCCCCTACACCACCCTCCCCTCTGTGCAGTGGAGATGCCTAGGAGAGACCTCCTGTCCATCATGGATGTTAAATTGCTAATCAGTAGCCTTATCCAGTGGACTTAGAATGTGGGCACATGTGTGTATACATGTAGCACTTACAGGAACAGGATCAGCACTCTCCTCACTCTGCTAGAGAATCAGTTTCAAGGCTTTGGGAAATCAACAGTGGCTCCTCCTCACAGGAACTGTGGCCCCATCCTCTTCCAGAAAGACCAGCCATAGACTCTTCTCCAAGTCTAAGGGTTGGGGACCTCATACAGATGACACTTAGAGTGAAACAAAACCTGAACTCTTTATCCTTATCTTATCAACCTAAACTCAATAATCCACTAAAATTATAAGCATTTTGAACAGTTGATTTAAGCCTTTTTAAAAAGCATACTTCTTCATATAAGGGTCAGGGGGAAAGCTGAGTGCTAACTAGGTTGAAATAGAAATATCTACAGTATGGTTCTTGGGCAGACAAGATGACTCAGTAGGTTAAGCCACCTGTCACCAAGCACAACAGCCCAGGACCCACATGGTAGGAGAGAAGTGACTTCTCACGGTTGTTCTTTGACCTCCACACATGTGCATGGTACGTGCCCTCCCTCAGTAACTAATTAAATGTAAGATAAAATATGGTTCTTGGAAACTCTACCTGATGACAAAATCATTAGTTATCAGTAATAGACATTACATTCAGAGATTCTTAAAACCTATAGTATTATTGACTACCTTTTCATGCTTCAAGTGGTGAGCTTTTCATATAGTTTCCTCATACAGTGACTTTTTGCTTTGTATCACAGCAAAATGTTGATTATTTTATGCTTTCAACAAATGGACACCCTATACAGTCAGCTTCTGTAGTCACAGATTCAAATGGCAGCTTCAAATAGCTAGGAATGAGAATATTCAAAAAATGGCCCAGGAATGTAGCTCAGTTGGTAGAGTGCTTGCCTAGTATGCACACAGACCTGCATAGAACAGGATGGTGGCATGCACTTGTAATCCCAGCATCCTGGAGGTCCAGGCAGGAGGATCGGAGTCATCCTTGGGCTGTCATACATATGGAGTTCCAGGCCAGCCTGGGCTACATGACACTCTGTTTCAAACAAAAGAAAAGAAATACTTGCCCCTCTCATGGATACATGTGTTCTTTTGTTCATCATTCTTTCCTGAACAATGCATTATACTAATTATCTACATAATGTTTGTATTAGGTTAGGGATGACAGTCCTTATTATGTGCCATAGTTTCTATTTATGATAAATGAAAATTTGTTTCTTGAATTTTCTAAATACCAAAGTATTCTTACAAATAGTTAAAATGGCAGGCTTATTCTTTGTATATTCTACTACAATTTAAAAATATATTCCTTCTTTAAGACTCACATTCTAAGAAGGAAGAAAGATACTCAGAGAACTGACCATGACAGTGTAGAAAGGTCACAGCAGAGGCCTGTACAAGTGCTGAGAGCATATTGCATGGCACTAGGAGAACAGAATGGTTCGTCTCCCTTACTGATGAGACACTAATAGGCATCTAAGTCTGTGTTTGGTCCACTCTGGTGGTCAGTGCCGGCAAACTATTACAGATGGAACTAATGGGGGAAATCAGTAAGTCAGTCTACCGAAATGTCAGCAGACAGCACAAACATTAGTAACCAACTGTTCTATAAGAGGATGTACTTCATTTATTCTGGCTTCCCAAAGCTTATTACATAAAACCCAGTATTTTATGCAATAAAACTTTTAGGATCCTTGATAGGAAACAATGAGAGTACATAGTGTTTGAAGACTTGTTCTCTTAACCCTAATGCTTAAATTCTATTATAAAATATCGTTGGAGTTGGGCATGGTAGTACTCAGGGGCAGAGGCAGGCCCATCTCTGTGAGTTTGAGGTCAGCTTAGAGACTCTGTCTCAAAAACAAAACCCTGTCTTCAATAAACCTCTACTCTATTTTATTTAAATAAATAAATAATCTCTTAGGTGGCCTTTATGCCTACAGGTTTCCAAGGACTACATCGGAATGGCAGTTGTAGATGGTAAGCTCACATGTGTCTACAACTTGGGAGATCGTGAAGCTGAACTCCAGGTAGACCAGATCCTGACGGAGAGCGAGACTCAGGAGGCCGTTATGGACCGGGTGAAATTCCAGAGGTACGGTGTGATGACTCTTGCACTTTGTCAACTTCACCTGCCTCACCAAACTCTTATGTTCACATGTGTTGCCAAATTCTGGTTTTAGCATCTTGACTTTGAATTCTTTAACTTTTCTTTTAACTTATTACCTAATGTTCAACAGAATCTATCAGTTTGCAAAACTTAATTACACCAAAGAAGCCACATCCAATAAACCGAGAGCTCCCCGACTGTTCGACATGGAGGTTAGCAGTGGCCACACACTCCTTAATCTGGACCCTGAAAATGTTGTGTTTTATGTTGGAGGTTACCCACCTGATTTTCAAGTAAGTAGCAATGTGGTTTCACTGAGTGAAATACTTAAATTTTAATTTTCTGTAATGTTCTCACATCTGTATTTTAACTAATTTTGGGTCCAATGGGTTTAGCCGTATGTTCTTGAAGCATGTTACACATCTAATGATAACAGGGAAATGCACTTTCTGTGTGCACTGTTTGAAGCTTAAGTGTAGGAATTTAATTTAATTTAGTGAATTTAAATAAGTATCCATATCATTCCCACTTCACAGGTGAAGACACTGAGACAAGGGTGCTGGTAACTCACCTGAGTTAGACAGCTCTCAAAATGGCGAGGTTTCCCATCCTTATGCTGTGTTGACTTCTAAAAGTTTTATTTTGTTTAAACATGGTCGTTATCCCTTGTTCTCATAAAAGGTTTCTTTCATTCACAGCTTCCCAGCAGACTAAGATTCCCTCCATACAAAGGCTGTATCGAATTAGATGATCTCAATGAAAATGTTCTGAGCTTGTACAACTTCAAAAAAACTTTCAATCTCAACACAACTGAAGTGGAGCCTTGCAGAAGGTAAATGACACCTGGGTCCCCGTAACGGGACTGGGAACTCGCAATGCCTCCAGACCTGAGCACGTGTCGGCAGGAGAGGCTGTAGTGGTATTCATGGCTTGGCTCACTGCTGCTTGACCTATGCTTGCAGGCCACACTCGCCCTCCATCCCTAAGATCTAATAATGGCAGTCTCCCTAGTTTGCATAAAGCATTGGATTGATAGTTTTCTGTTTTCAAAAAAAAATCTTTGGGGCTTTTAAGACAACTCAAGGGGCTAAAAACACTTGCTGCCCTATGGCATGTGTGTACATCCATATATACCTCTCTCTCTCTCTCTCTCTCTCTCTCTCTCTCTCTCTTTCTTTCTGTGTGTGTATGTGTGTGTCTGTCTCTCTGTCTCTGTCTCTCTCTCACACACAGGATAATAATAAATGCAATACAGTTTTATTTTTAATTTGATTCAAGGCTCCCTGTAGCCCCAACTGACCTGGAACTCACTAAGGTAGACCAGGCTAGCCTCGATTTCACAGAGAGAAAGTTGCTGCTTTGGAGCTTTCACCATCCCTACAATTAAAAGGACTCTGGATATTCCAATATGAGGCATCTGTAGCTCAGAATAAGCTTATACTTAAAATTAATAATTTCTTACATTTCAGTATTTTCAGCTGATAGGCCACTTCCTGTTAAACATCCATTTCCAGGTGGCACTCTTTTATTCTCTTTTGTGTGTGTATAGTTTATGCATGTGTGTGTAGGTGCACTCATGCATGTGTATACATATAGAGCCCAGAGGTTGGGTGACAGTGGATGTCTTCAAGACAACCCAGGGTTCATATTTGACAAGACTGAGCCCAGGGCTCATATTTGGCAAGTCTGGCTGGCCAGCAAGTCCTCGGTCTGCCCGTCCCTGCCCTGCACTAGGGTTATAGATGTGTGCTGCCATGCCTGGCTTTGATGTGGGTTCTAGGGATCCGAACTCAGAGCCTTAGGCTTACACAGCAAGTTCTACTCACTGAGCCATCTCCCCAGCTCCCACAAGAAACTTTTAACTGCTTAACTGCTGTCTCTTCTGACAGGGTCAGGAAACACATCAGGAAGAAAAGCTGACTGAGTATTTTAGGAATGTTTCCTCATTTTCTACACAGTTGTGACACTTAGACTATGTATTCCAACTAGTTGCATCTCATATTAATAAGCATGCCTGCAAGGTGACCTTTTCTGCCTGTGTTCTTACTTCTGATTGATGTTGACAGGAGAAAGGAAGAATCAGACAAAAATTACTTTGAAGGTACAGGCTACGCTCGTGTTCCAACTCAGCCGAATGCTCCCTTCCCAAACTTTGTTCAGACCATCCAGACCACTGTGGACAGAGGTTTGCTGTTCTTTGCAGAAAACCAGGTAATCTACATCAAGCATCCAGATACCACTACTGTAGCCACTGCTTGTGCAATTTGGGGGTAACTGGGTTTCTGTGAACAGCCTATGGAGGTCTGGGAAAAAAATGTGCCACTGTGACCTGCATCCTTCCCCTTGACCAACTCATGTTTTCTTTCCGTTGGGGAGAGTGTGAGTGAATTGTCATGAGGCGAGAAGATCAGGAATTTAAGAACATGCTGCCGAAGTGAGGCCGGGATCTCTTCCTGTCCTGTTAGCATATCAGTTTTAGGCTGTGAAAATGGCTTGCCTAATAATGTACTCACTCTGCCTCAGAACAAGGAAGACCTCTGAGGTCTCCAGATCTGTCTGGCTTGACGTCCTGCCTCTGTCATCTTGGTCTGGTTCTTGACAGGCCATGAGGATTGCATCTTTATGAGCCTGTGTCCTGACTTCCCAAGGCACGGAAGCTTCTATACTTTGAAGCAGCCTAAGTCTGGGGCATTCTTACATCTAAAAGGTTAGGTGAATTCAAAGTGGCAGTTCACTCAGGAACGTCAGCGCCATGTACTAGTGGGTAGGAGAATGGGCATGATGTTTGCTCGAGTTCTGCTGCTACACTGGGCCTTCGGTGGACCCATCCCAGACACAGGATAGTTACTCTCACAAGCAGTTTCTAGAAAAAATAGGCATCAGCCCAGAGGGCTCGGTTTGAGAATTTGGAGGTAATATAGGACTTGCGATTTTATCAGACCCTTCTACCTACAGGGTGTGGCCAATGACTTGGCTCACTTCTCCCCTCTAGGGTTGGTCAGTCCCTTAGCTCTGATGGTTTCCCAACCAGCCCGAAAGCTGCAGAGAACTGAGCAGTTATCCAGCATCTTCAGCTGGAGGCAGTTGTTCTCCAAAACAAGGTCTTTGTTCAGGTGGAGGATCTGTTTTTCCAAAATGCTCAGACCAGTAATGTTTCACATTTTGGATTTATTTTCATTGTAGAATATTTTACATACATAATAAAAAAAATCTTGGGACCGGAAACCAAGTCTAAACATGAACTCTGAGTATGTTTCATATACATCTTCTATGCACAGTCAGGTACATTTCATGCAATATTTTTTAACAATGTTGTGTTAAAATAAACTTTGTGTGCATTAAGCTATCAGAACTGTGGCTTTGTGTTGCAGTTCAAACAATATATTCAATGTTGAAGCACTTTCCATTTTGAATTGTTTGCATTAGTGATGCTGAACTTGCATTACATTTTAAAATTATTGGACACTAAGAACCACAAATAATATTTATGATAGAGTAAAACCTACATCATGCCATTGCATAAGAAATGATCCACGTGGCTACTGCAAAGTAGAGGTTCATTGCTCTCAAGGAGCTGGTTGTTACCTGGTCCAAGAGTTGATGATGACTCTCAGGGCAAAGTTTAGAATCCACATGGAAAGACAATAACCTTTTATATGAGGACCGAGACCTTGGGCTTCAGAGTGTCCTTCTCATCAAACAGAAGAGCCTCCAAGTTTAAGTCAGAAATCCTCACCTTCTCTGACCACTGAGGAAATAGCTGATTCAAGTACATACTGACTTCATGACCAGGAAGCTGTAATGGTTAAGACAGACCAGATCCTGCCCTCTAGAGGGAAACACTGGTATTGTACAAAGGTACACTGTTAATAGGTTAGGTGTTAATTCCTCACAATTTTGAGGAGCAGCATAGAGGGAAAATGAAGATGTGTGACAACAGAATCTTTACTGAACAAAGGATGTCTCCTCTGAAGCCTGGTGGACAGTTAGAAGGGATCCAGCAGGGACAGGGGACAAGGAAGGCCTGGCAGCAAGGAGGGCAGGACCATGCAGGGACAGAAAGGTGGCCTGTGGGGCTGGGGCTTGGAGAGCCGGAGGGGTGTGCGGAGGAACAAAATGAAGAGGTGGGCAGTGCCTCACAACCTGTGCCAGGGAGCCTGGGCTGTGTCCTGAGAGGAAAGCCCTGAGAGGAAAACTGGTGGGCTCAGAAGCTTCCCCGGCTGCAGAGTAGACGGTGAGGGTGTGAACACAGGAGACCATTGCTGTGCAGTCTGGCCGAGACCAGGGATTGGCAGGAGAGAGTTAAGGGACAAACTCCTAATACTTGATTGGATGGAAGGAAAGGAAGATCAGGAATGACTCAGGTGTGTGGGTTGCTCAGTAAGGTGGTGAATGTATGTATGTGAGGGGTTTGCGAGACAGAGACAGAATAAACATGAGACACAGGCTTAGCAGCGTCAGGGAGGCATGAGTTTGTAAACTCTGTCTGGGATCTTCTGAGTTCTAGTGTCTGTGAGCCGTGTGAACGATAGCAACAAGGGGATCAGACACAGAGACTCTAGGAAGTCTAGACAGATCCAGGCTGGAGAAGACCATCTGGGCTTCAGGCATACAGCTGAGTGGGAACATAGGAGTGACTGTGATGGTCAAGGCAAAACAGGCAGAGGGAAGAAGACCTGTGTAGAACCCCAGAGAGGCCCCCAGCACTGAAATAGAGAGTAGAGGGCATCTGAGGCAGGAGTCAATCAGAAAGCATCCAGGGATTGAGTGAACCTCATCTCTCTCCAGCAGACAGCACGCATGTTCCTTAATGGCTGGAATAATGCCCCATACCTTTCTCGTCTCCGTTCTGCATGCTTGTTCTAGATGAGACGAAACAAAATCATGACCGTGGCCGGCATGCACGAGTCTGTCCTGAACACTGGGTGTTGACCACAGTGGTTCACGTGGCTGACCGTAGTCTCCCTGTTAGCTCATTTAGCATCTGAACCAGATGGCACCAACTGATTTCAGGCTCCCTGGAGTTCTAGCACATTGGTTGTCCTGCAGCTGGTCTTCTGGTAATCTGCCTTGTTTCCATTCTCCAGGATCACTTCATATCCCTGAATCTAGAAGGTGGCAATCTCATGGTGAGATACAAACTAAATTCAGAGCCTCCCAAAGAGGAAGGCATTCGAGATACCATCAACAACGGGAGAGATCATTCGGTATGTCCTTGAAGTCTGTTTATTTGAGTTGTTAAATGTCTGTGGATCTTTAAAAAGAAATCAGTGCCCACCAAGAAAAAGCAAACAAAATGAATCTCAAACTTATTACAAGGTGAACTTATTAACAGAGGAGCATATTCTTTTGAACATTTAGTCATGGACTATAATGTATATGGCACAGTAAATCAAGATTAATAAGAACATTTCTATTAAGGTGTTTTATGGCTGGGGACATAGTTCAGATGGTAAGTTCTTGCTGTACAAGCATAACGACCTGAGTTCAGATCCCCAGCAGCCAGGTAGAAAAAGTTGGATATGGTGGCATGTGCTTGTGAATCCAGAAATGGGGATGCAGAGATGGGCAGATCGCTGCAGCTCACTGGCCAGCCAGCCTGGACTCCTTAGTGGGTTCCAGGCCAGCGAAAGACCCTGTCTTAAAACAAAGGTGGACAGTTCTTGAGGAACAACATCTGAAGTATCCTCTGACCTCTGGGCACACATGGACACACATATGCACTTGCATACATATAAAGATGTACACACACACACACACATCTCTTTTGGTCAGTCTTCTTACCATCCATATACATAAACAAATCTGAAGGAAATAAAAACAGTAACTCTGAGCCACTACAGATGGAATTCTTTCGTTCCTTGTGGATTGCTAATTCATTTCCCATTCATTTCAGATTTTGATCAAAATTGGCAAAGTCCAAAAACTCATGTGGATAAATGTGAATCTCCAAAGCATCAAAATCAAAGGGGAAATATTTGATTTCAGCACCTATTATCTGGGAGGAATTCCGATTGCAATCAGAGAAAAGTAAGATGGATATGCTGGGGTTCTTTTTTTTCTTTATTTAATTTTATGGGGAGAGTGAGCTTCAGCACATGTGTGGCAGTCAGAGACAACCTTCAGGAATCTGTTCTCTCCTTCTACCGTGTAGGTTCTGAGAATCAAACCCAGGTTGTCAGACTTGGGGCAAGCACCCTTAGACAGTGAGCCATCGCACCGGCCCCATGTGCTGGCTTGTATTAAAGCAGATCTGCTCGCATAGCTCTAGTGATTGTTGCCAGTAATTCTAGATCCATCGTTTAATTCCAGCCACGTAGTTCACTTTGCAGTACTGACAGTGTAGTCAGAAAAGTAAAATACTGGCCATCCTAAAAGGGAGAATTGGGTGAACTGTGTGTTGCCCACATCGTTCCTCATTGTCATTATTGGATGGAGAGAAATCACAAAGAATCCATTGGGTTGGCATTGCTGTGTAACACAGAATGAGGCTGTGACCTTATCCATCAAAGAAATGCATGGATAGGTGTGTAACTGCACAAATACACACACACACACACACACACACACACACAGGATTATTGTAATCTGACCTACATGCTTGCAAGCAAGAAGCTGCCTCCCTTTTCTAGATAAGTTTATACTTGTAATCTTTATAAAAATCACAACAAAATGGAAAACTAAGGGAATGGAAACCCACAAGGATTTTCCTGGCCTTTTATGCCTTCAGAAGTAAAGTGCTATGCAATATTTATTTGTTTCTGGCCTGTCTTGTCCCTCCGGTGAGGTCTTTGGTGGTCACTGAGCCCTGTAACTATTCCACAGCCAAGCTTTGCAGGGGCAGCCACTCAGCCCCCCACCACAAAGACTCAGCATAAGTGGAAGGCCCCTTGAGAGGAGTCAGAGTGCTCATAGCTAACATAGAGCAAAGCGCACCAGAGTCATCCCTGTCAGGCAGCTTTGCTCAACGGATTCCATGGGTGTTTTTCTTCTCTCTCTGGAGCAAATGTTCTTGGAATGATGACCCTGATCTTCAAATGGCTTGTTGAGGTCATAATCAGAAATCACACTTTTAGGAGAAGGAGGGTCAGTACTTCAACGGATAGCTCCACACCGAAGCATACATGGACACCATAAATCATACTCAATAAGTTCTAAAAATATTTTTTTTAAATCCATGAAGTTGGTAGTGATTGTGGGTCTAGAAGAAGCTAGGGGCAGGAATTGGGGTGAATATGATCAAAATACATATATGAAGTTCTCAAAGAATTATTTAAAATATTACATTCATCATCGCTGTCGTCATTGTCATCATCATCAGAACTCACATGTCTGTTAATCCCATGTGCAGCTCAGGGGAGGAGCAAGCCACTCCTGTCAGTGCCGGAGGATCTAACACTAACCAGGCCATTTTTCCTGGGGCCTTATACTTTGTGTTCAGAGTGTCATCCTAAAATGTGAAAACAAAGATCATTTGAAAAGCAAAAGTCAAGATCTGTTGACATTTTCTAAGTACTCACGCACTAAGTGAAGGTAACTCATTTCTGGAATTGCTCCTGGCAGTCTGCCTACTACAGCCTGGGAGTTGGATAAACATTCATGGACAGATGAGCCTTGAGTATGCACACGCATTCCATAGGAAACCAATGATAGAACAGCATGTACCCCAACATAATCCTATTCCTCCAGCAAGTATGTTCAGACCCCCCATCCTGGAGGAAACGGGATCCTAGACCTTCAAATGGTAAGAGACAATGGATATACAAAATACGGGACTGGTAAGACAGCTCAGCCATTAAGAGTCCTGCAGAGGACCTGAGTCCCGATCCCAGCACCCACGTTGGGCAGCTCACAACCACCTGGGACTCCAGTCCCAGGAGATCTAATGCCCTTTTCTAGCCTCCACAGGCTCCCACACCCACGGCATGCAGTCACACACACACACACATAAAGCCATCTTAATAAAATAAGTAAGCCATGCCACAGTACCAATGAGGATATGTTTCTTCCTTTTCCTTTTAATGAAATTTAATTTTATGCATATTCTACATAGCTCTACTGTTTATAGTGAATTAGATTAGAGTGAAGGCAGACACCTTTCTTTTTAGATAAGTGAGCCACCATAGGGATTTGTAATGAAATCAGCACTGTGTTTTCTTAATACAGTCTTTGTTTAAGAAACACTAATATTTGCCTGGGCTTCAGTCAGTTCGTGTGTATTAATGTTTTGTGTGAATTCAGCTTCATGCAGATCAGGAAGTAAGATCAAAGGGGAGCGGCAGGGTGCTACATAGGAAGAATTGCCATAGAAATTGATTGTATAGGTCCTAGGGAGATGGCTCAGTCAGTAAAGTGCTCACTGTACAAGCATGAGGACTAGAGTTTAGATACCGAGTACCCACACAAAAAAGCCAGGCTTGGCAACACATGCCTGTAAATCCTAGTGCTGGGAAGCAGAGACAGGAAGATTTCCTTGGGCTTGCAGGCCAGCCGGTCTAGCTGAATTGTTGTGTTCAAGTTCAGTAAGAGACCTTATCCCTTCCCCAACCCCCGCCCTAAAAAAGGTAGAAACAATAGAGTAAGAGAGATATCCAGTGCTGACCTCTGGCCTCGACATGCACATGTATGTGTGGACACATTTGCACATGTCCATGCACACACAAACACATATATATGCATATAAAACAAACACACAAGAGACTGCTGGTATAATAGTGATAGGATAGTAATGTGGAGGTAGCTTGTGTTGAGCAGGCAGCAGTATAGGCGGGTAAATAATAATGTACTATCTATAGGCCTCTGCCTTGCAAGGAGCCCTCACTGTTCCCCAAGCACCATTTGAATGAATGTGTTGCTCATACTAAATTCATTACCTGACAACGCCATGAAAGAGATTAACGTGTCCTCATGTAGATGAGGAAATAGAAGTTTGGGGAAGTGACGTTGCTTGCTTAAGCCTGTACAGAAGCTGAACCCAGGCTTCCCTGCGCTCATACCCATGTGCACCACCATTCCAGGCTCTTCTGTGCATCTCTGGGCCTAATTCCCACCCTAACTACTTGCCCAGAAGGCACAGTTAAGAGGAGAAGCGACAGCTTCAAACACAGATAACACTTTCCACTCTGTCATATTGGCGTTGATTAAATCAAGCCACATTTTCAGGAATTGAACAGAACCAAAAAGTAACACTCTGTTTCTTCTGAGTTCACAGAAAAATAAAAGTTGCTTTGGAACATTCCTGGTTCTGGTGTGCTATTTACCAGTTTCTTAATGCATATTTGTGAAATTTATGCCGTTTACTAACTTACAGATTTCCCATCCTCCATGCAGTGCAGCACCTTGTCTTTGGGGTCGGGGCTAGGCAGCTCTAGATATGGTGTTTTGTCTCTAAATTTGGGGGGTACTGGCTGTTCTTCTGTCTATATCATTGTCTGTATTTTTTTTTTTTTTTTGAGATGGGGTTTCCCTGTAGTCTAAGCTGACCTTTAACTTGCTATGTAGACCAGGCTGGTCTCAGTCTCACAGAAATCTGACTGCCTCTGCCTCCGGAGTGCTGGGATGGAAGGAGTATGCCCCCACACCCTGATCACCAACTCTGTTTTAAAGCTGAGAAGACAGGTGCCCACAGAAAGGAACAAGCTTTTCCCATGTGGACATCCACTGAAGCAGCTCACATTTGAACAGAAACCAGACAGTAGACAGTCCCTGTAGATGGGTGGGAAGCACTTAGAGAGTGGGGCTTTCAGCTCCGGTTCTCAGGGGAGCCCAACATGACAGAAGTTCCTTTTCTGTGTCCCTCATCAGGTTTAATATTTCCACACCTGCTTTCCGAGGCTGCATGAAAAATCTGAAGAAAACCAGTGGGGTCGTCAGGCTGAACGACACTGTGGGAGTCACCAAAACGTGTTCTGAAGACTGGAAGGTGAGTGAAGGGTGCAGAATGCTGCGGCAGGTCATGTCGCAATGAGCCCATTCTTCCATCCACACACCAGTTCTTGACTCTTCGCTGGTGGCCTGTGGTGCTGCAGTGAACTGGCAGCGTGCACTGCCCATGCACTAAATTTATTGCAAAGTAAGAATATCAGCTATACACGCAAATTATATAGATGCTTTGTAACCTAGTCCATAGAAGCACAAACCCAGATTCTTTCTGAGCTACACTAATAGTGTGTGTCGTCTCCAGTCAAGAGATACAGGTTGGGAGACTATAGTTCAGCAGCCAGGAAGTGCTTATAATGCCTGTGATTTCTGTGTTTACATTTCAGCTTGTGCGATCTGCCTCATTCTCCAAAGGAGGACAGATGAGTTTCACTAACTTGGATGTTCCCTTGCCTGACCACTTCCAAGTCTCCTTTGGATTTCAGACCTTTCAGCCCAGTGGTGTATTACTAAATCATCAGACCCGGGTAAGAAGGAGTGCATTCATATCAAACAAGATGTAGGTCTGGCTCTAAGTCGTCTGTCAAAACAGCAGAGAGGTTTTGAAAGGAGTTAGGCATACTGTGCAATGGAGGGGTGAAAGTGATTCTCAACCTGGGCTAGACGCTAAAGAAAATCCAGCGTAGAAGGTGCATAATAATCTAAAGAACTGAATTTGCATATATGAATCGACTCATTTTCATTCTTTACAGGTACGAGTTAAAATGATTCATAACAGGTATAAGTAATAATGTGGTGTGAGTGTTGCTCTCTCTCACGGCGGAGCGACAGGCACCAGCAGGCACACGGCACACCCCCTCACCAGGTCCTCTGTCTCCCGGCCAGCAAGAGAGAACTGCGAGGGGGATCAGGCACCAGTCTCGTGTCCCACTTCTCTTGGATTGCCCCAGCCCCCTCCCCGCGGTAGGAGAGAGCCGTCACGGGGAAGCAAAGGGACGTCGGGTGCTGCGGCCTGCCCATTCTCAGCCTCCTGGCCCGCTCCAGAAGACACTCAGGCCTGGCTGGGGTCCCTGTCTTGACCAAAGAAGCGTGCAGCTAGTCAGCTCTTATGATGATACAGCTTTATTAAAGTTATTTCTTCAATGATACCGCAGGGAGCCGTTTACTGAACTTATCAGACACATTATAAAGGTTTAGAGTTACAGGTATTAGCATACAGCGTGAAGTTTCTACCAATCACTTTACTGGTCACTCTGATCATGCTTTTACTTTACATAGAGGCTACTACTGTCCACGCGCTGTTCACGAGGGAGGAGGTAATTTTCCTCCAATGGCACTTAAGTTCCTAGTTCACCTAATTACCATGGTATGTGTGGTATGTGCTTATCTCTTCTGGCTGATTTTTTGTTTTAGCTCCTCTCACCGCCATCTTACCCAGGCCACAAGGTGCCAGCCGGACAATTAGGATTTCTTAAGGCCCAACATATGAGAAAAAAATGAAGATTTATCCTTACTGTTTCTTTTTTATTACATCTTCAAAAAAAGGCTCTCCAGATTCCTTTATTACAGCAGTTATCTCCTGGGTAATATTCATCCCTGGGGACTTGGAGAAAATCAGGGCCGGGTCCTGGGCTCTCTCTTCACACATAATAGAGCTACAGAAATTCTTTTCCATGGGGCTGGGAAGATGGCTCTGTGAATAAAGTGAAGATACAACTTTCCATCCAAACAGAACAATTTGATGATCTCTCTCTCTCTCTCTCTCTCTCTCTCTCTCTCTCTCTCTCTCTCTCTGTGTGTGTGTGTCTGTGTGTGTTTTGTGGAGGCCAAGGACGCCCTTGGATGTCACTTCTCAGGAGTCATCACCTTTATTTTGAGACAGCATCTCTCACTGACTTAGGGCTTGCCAAACAGACTCCTGTGGCTGGCCAGCACGCCCCAGGGATCCTCCGGTCTCCACTCCCCCAGCCCTAGGATCATAAGCACACACCACTGCACCTAGTTTCCTTTCTTCTTTTTCTTTCTTTCTTTTTCTTGCATGAGTTCTGGGTATTGGAGATTGGCTTTGGGTCTCATGTTTCTGTGTGGAGTACTTTGCTGACTGAGCCATCTCTCCTGCCCCAGCCCTTTTAATTCTTAACCCTTGTTTCCTCTACATGTAAGTGCACTTAGTACGCAACATACAAAAGGATTAAAAGCGGATGGCAAGACTGGGTCAGAGAAAAGTCAGAGCAAACCTGTGATGTAGCTCACAACAAATACTTCCAGTAGAGAAAAAAGCAACACCAGCTGAAGGCATCTGTGGCCATAACTGTAGACTGTGCAAACTGCTCTAGGTGAAAAGCTCCTGGTGGAATCACAACTAGAAACTGCACAAAGTGTACCTGGTAGAAAAACAGAATGAAACTGAAAGGAAAACTATTATACTTACATCTCTCAAAATGACTAATGGACAGAGAGTCAAATTACCTGGACAGTGTTTAGATAAGTACAGTTTGACTTGGAAAAACTGAGCTTTCCAGAAATAATGAATAGAGCATAAAAAAAATCATAGTAACCAAAGAAAAGGGATCATTGTTATAACCTCATATGAAAAAAAAAAACTCAATGAATCAATTCCTTGCTATACTACACAATTTATTCAGAAAAGAATGGGTTTTGATGACACTAACTTCATCAAAATGAAAGTAAAAATAAGGGGAAAAATAGAAATAATTTAGTTGTTGATTGGGAAATTAAATGGCCTTGACGAAAGTAGGTCTAGAAAAAGACGGATAAATTCATCTGTGCTGAAGTAATTTGCATAAGATATTATATTCATAAATAAGGATCCAAACTATTCAAAAATTACCTTTCACTCAAAATGACTACATCAAAACATTTTGGTCAAAACGACCTGGCTGTTTTGTCATAAGCTGATTATACATTCAGTGTTCATACAGTTTTCATTTTTAAATGAAAAGCAATTGTTGATGAGTATATTCTGGGATCATTTCAGACAAGGAGCCTGCAAGTCAATCTGGAAGATGGTCACATTAAATTGAGCACCAGGGACAGCAGCAGTCTGATTTTCAAATCTGCACAGACCTACATGGATGGCTTACTGCATCATGTATCTGTAATAAGCGACAGTTCGGGGTAAGTGGACTGCTCCTGCTTCCAGAACTCTAAGTCTATTTTATTTAGTTCAGTGGGATTCTCAGGTGTACTTTTGCCAAATACCTGTTCTTGATGTTTTTTTACTATTATGTCATAGCCTTCTTCCTTGCTGTATGTCAATGTCCTGATTCAAAAATAAATCCGTGGTAGCTAAATAAATACAAATGTGGTGTATTCAAAATGGACTGCTCACCCTAAATGTGGATGGCGCCATTATAAACCCTTACATGGGACTGTAGATCTCGAACTGTCTGCAGTGGCATAGGTGACCTCACAAATGTAACCTGGAGAAAAGAAGGTGCACATAGAGTGCAGCCCTCTGATTTCATGTTCACAAGTTCAAAAACAGGACAAAACAGTCTTTTGTTTCAGAGTTTGGGATGGCAGCTACTCTTGGAGAGGGAATTTGAGACTACAGGTAACACAAAATGGGGTTCCTGGGGTGTGGGGCTCTTTGGTATCTTTCTGCAAGTGCTGACTGTATTGGTATATTCTTGTTGCAAAAATTCATTGAGCAGACCATATGACATGTACCTTTAGTACATATACATTATCTAATAAAAAAGCATTATGTACAAAAGCATAGGAAAATATTTTGATGCTCATTAAAAATAAGTTTAACTTGACTAGTTCTTTTAGGTGAGTCAAAGACAATAGATAGATCCCACAGCAAGAGCATCTCTCTAGGGCTCTCATCTTGGGCTTGTTTTTCTGTTTCAGCCTCCAGCTTCTCATTGATGACCAGATTTTGAGAAGCAGTCAAGGGCTTCCAGGCTTTTCAAATGCCCAGCAATCTCTCCGCCTGGGAGGCAGTTATTTTGAGGGTTGTATCAGCAATGTTTTTGTCCAAAGGTGCGTGATTTTCCTTTGTATATAACTGAGAAGAGCCTGCCCACATGAAGGACATCCCATTTATCCAGTTGGTAGTCGCATCTGTCAATGTGTTATCAAAGGCTCTCACTCCACACATTTCCAAAGGCTCTTGGCCAAGATATGTGCATTCAAAAAACAAAAAGTTCTTGGTGGCTTTGGGTTCTAACCCTGGCAAAGGTCCAATGAAAATTAACTTTCAGATTATGGCCCTTGAAAAATATTCACACTGTTTGATTTTGTTTTAATCAAGATTGTGCAATTTGATTTGAACAATTCTCCATATTTATAAGGCCAAGGAATTTCAGGGACAGGCAGAGTGCTAGGGAAGCAGTTCAAACAATGCTGAACATGATTTTCAGTAGAATGAGCACTCGGTGCTTCCATGGATACAAGCTTTAAATGCTATCTTCAATTCAAAATAACTTAGATAAGAGTCCAATCATCCTCTGCCATAGAGGGAGGTCCTGGCCCTAGCTGTGAACCTCTGGCAGGAACGTGTAAGCTGCTGGAATAGTGCCACCATCCCTCCTACACCCAGCAGGCACAAACCTCCTGGGCCAGGATGAGGCTCACAGCTCTCACTCCAGCACTGGTTGACAAGCCTCTTTCAGGCATATAGCCCAGTGGCTGGATTAGGAGAGGGGAGGGGTAGAGAAGAGAGCCGTTTAACAGAAGCCTTCTGGCAGTCAGACAAATCTTCCCATAAACGTAGCTCTGCAGTCTTCACAGTCCCCCTCACTCATCATCCAGTGTCCCTCACTGCCCTCTGTTCATGTTTGATCTCCACATTTTTACATGACACACATTTCAAAGGAAAACTAGTGTTACAGCCAGGTCAAACTCCAAGTCCTCAGGAGCTTCTTGAGCCCTTCTGCTGTCCTGCATATGTGGGGTGTGGGTAGGTAAAAAGTTCACCTTGGAATCATGACAATGAGAAGGCCCTTTTGCCATGAGCTCTCTCTACCTACCAGTGGGTCTCCTGCACGAGTGAAGGTTTGACAGCAGCTTTCGTTCCGGCTTTCCTTCCAGGTTGTCACAGAGTCCTGAAGTCCTAGATTTGGCCAGTAAATCAACCAGTAGAGGTGCATCTCTGGGAGGCTGCAGTTTAAACAAGCCTCCATTTCTCATGCTGCTTAAAGGTTCTTCGAGATTTAACAAGGACAGGACTTTCAATGTCAACCGAGTAAGTGTCAAAGCCTTACCCTGGATTTTATTTCTCCTGAGTCTGCCTGAAGGGATGTTATGGGAAAGGAGGTAGAAGATCATGTAGAACACAGTGTAACTTTGGCTGTATTAAGCCAGTATCTTATGATTTACTCTGCAGGGATGTCCTCATTTTATTTTTGTTGCTGTGACAAAATACACCAACAAAAAAGCAACTTAGAGGAGAGCGGAGTTTGTTTCATCTTACAGTTCCAGGTTACAGCACATGTTTGTTAGGAAGTCAAGGCAGAAACTTGAAGTCGCTAGTCACGTGACATCCACGGCCAAGACTGGGGAGAATGACAGCATGCTCATTTGCTTGCCTTGTGCTCAGCTAGATTTCTCCATTCTTACACCGTTCACCGCCCCACCTAGGGAATGGTGCTGCCCATGGTGCGCTGGCTCGTCCCACATCGGTTAACTAAGACAGTCAGTGTACCCAATAAGACTCTTCCCAGGTGATTCTAGATTGAATCAAGCTGACAATGAAAGGTAATCATCCCAAGGGCCCTATCTGAAACAAGAGCTTCAAAAGGACTCTTAAGAGTGTTTAAAGGGGTGTCAGTCTGTCTCCCATCCTCTGCTCAAGTCTAGATGATCGCTCCCAAACTACCCACCTAGCTCCTAACAGACCTTAACTTAGGTGTCTGAACTTCTGTGTCTGATGTCTTGCTCTGTTGACACTGTGTGCACAGAAGGTCCAGTGATTTCCTCTAGAATGTAAGATCCATACCCCTTCTCACATATGTCCCTACATCTGTCCTCTCTGCTCCTGCCTCAATTCCTATAGACAGAGTATCCACATTCACCTAAGTCTTATCAAAGTCAGGGTGGCTTAGTTTGGACTGCACATTAGAAACACATGAGGAGTTTTAAATCCCCAGGCGATTCTAATGTGCCTTGTTGAGCAAGCCCAACAGGAAATGGCACTCCTAGCAGGGATCACTGGGAGCGTTTTCATGAGTTAAACACGCTCTGCCTGAGGGCAGCAGGATGTCCTTTGTACATCTGAGGTCACAATTTGTACTGAGTACCTCTTATCTGCTTGACATTGGGCTAAGTCCTCCAAGTGTATCTTCTTAAAGCACCAGCCACATCTTTCAGAAAAGGATGCTGAGGTCCAGATAGGTGAGTGATTTGCCCTGAGTGATGGAGCCCTTTCTTAGCATGTGTGAGACCCGAACTTCAGTCTCTAGGACCACTACTTTAGAGCAAGCTGCTCCTGCTCAGCACATGAGTTAATGTTAGCCATGTTTTATTCGTCTACCAGTACTTCACAGTGATTTATGAACAGATGATAGTGAATAAGAAAACTGTTGTGCTGTTAAGAAGACATGCACTTCATGAATCCCCAAGGGCTGTCATTTTACTGCTATGAGAAGAATGTCTTTAGAATTGTCCCCTCAGAAATGAAGTCATAGATTCGTTTTTTTCAGCATAGGGCTGATAGACTAAATCAAGAGAATGATGTGAATTGAAGAGGAGGAAATGGATTCTAAAAGTGTTTAGAAGACAGAATACATTTAGCTCAGACAATGACTGGATTTGGGGGAGCAGAGAGAGGAAGGAGAATCCTGGGGTATTCTGTCTGGGTTGAGAGTTCCGTGGACACATGGGGGACAAGGTTTTGGAGAGAAAGAGAAGGAATGGAGTTTGTAGCAAATGGAGTTTCAGGTAGAGACAGGTCATCAGGTAGAGAGGGTTGGTGGGTGCTGGTGTCTCTGAGGGAGCCTGGGCGGGGAAGGTGTATAGAGACCATTGCTATGGGAGGCATTCATGAATGTATTATCTAACTTTCCCATTCTGTGCAGTCTCCACATTAGATAGACAGTATTCATTCTACCTTGGATAGTCTAGTAGCAGAATACAGTATGGCTTAATGAAGGAATACTAGACCACTGAGTCAGAATGGGTTTATGTCAGGCTTTATCCACCAAGCAGGTGAAATTATTTCCTCCTGTGGGTCACTCCAGTGTAAATGAAATAAATAATGGCAACCTCCCAAGATGCTGCTGTGAGGATTAAATGAGGTTAATATCCACAACAAAGTTAGAAAAGTCCGGTGCAAAGTCCTAATAAATAACATGGCAAATGTTAGTTATTACTACGGTACATAATACAAAAAGCCTAATTTAAAGGGATGGCATGGTGTAGGAATTTCCTGCTGTGGAAAGCAGGGAGCCCTACTGGAGGGTGCTGCCTGGGAGCTGGGCTGTGTGAAGCGTGACAGAGTTTAGATGGGTGGAGGCCGATGCTGCAGAAGTCTGCAGCTAGCAGGCAGGATGTGGAGGTGCTTTACATACATGTAAATGCATCTCTGATCCTCCCAAGATTTCCTGCTATTTCAGTTTATACCACATTCCCATGAAAGCAGAAGAAAATGAAAAGTAGACAGGTCCAGAAGTTGAGTTTCAGATCAGTTGTCTTTTAAAAAAGTTTTCCAAAGAACATCCAGTCAGGAAATTAGAACTAGAATTCACACTTAGACCTGTAGCATCCCATTAAATGTAAGCTTCAAACCTCTGCTACCTTGGAGAGCTTCATGGACACTTGGAGGCTGGTGTGTGTGTGTGTGTGTGTGTGTGTGTGTGTGTGGTGGGTAAGGGAAACTCAAACTACACACTGGTGCCCTATTGGGTGTGTAACCTACACAACTTCTTTCTATAGTCAATATAAATCTACTGAAAGGAATACTTTAAACTGCTTAAGACATTAAAGAGCATTAAACTAGCAGCAAGCAACCTATGTGATGCTATGCTGTAGGAAAACTCTAGAGACAAGAAGTCAAACTGACAAGCTACGAGCACAGGTACGAGATGTGAAGAAACAAAAAAAAGGAAACAAAATCCATCCCAGAGAGGAGCGGAAGGACGTTAAGATGACACAGGAAAGACGCAGCAGAGGTGGATGTCCATGAAGTCTAAGAGACTGAGCCTGGAGTCCCTCAGGATGATGATGATGTTAAGAAGATGGAGGAGCTAATGGTGGCAAGGGTGGTTTATCAAAACTGCTTTGATGCTACTGTTATCACCTATGGATAAAGGAACCTTTGAAAGAAGAAATAAGGCCCTCTGGGTTGAGCCACAGGCTGAACCCAGACTGGGTTCCACTCTCAGTGGCATCCAGATTGGCTTTGAATTCAAACAATTCACTTAACTTTCTGATGAGTTAGGTTGAATGTCTCTAATCAGTCATGTGTAAGCTTGAGTTGCTTTTATTCAGTATTCTCTCTGTCTCTATCTGTGTGTGTGTGTGTGTGGTGTGTGTATGTGGCGTGTGTGTTGTGTGTGTGTATGTGTGGTGTGTGTATGTGTGTGTGTGTGGTGTGTGTATGTCTGTGTGTGTGTGTGTGTGTGGTGTATGTGTTGTGTGTGTGTGTGTGTGTGTGTGTGTGTTGTGTACTGGGGACTGAACCCAGGGTCTTGTATATGCTAGGCAAGCGCTCCACCTCTGAGCTCCATCCCCAGCCCTCACCTTGCTTTTCATTTTAAGATAGTGTCTAATTAAATTTCCCAGGCTGGCTTTGAACTTGCTGTGCTCTTGACTCAACCTACTGAGTAGCTGAGGACATTCTTGAACCAGCCCCTAACAAGGCAAATCCTCCCCTACCCCTGACTTGGGCTCTGGAGATCACCCGCTGAGCTCTGTAGTAGAGGCCTGGGCACTGTAGAATCTGGCACCTGCCACAGGGAAAAGGGAGAACCTGGAGAATCTCAACATCTTCCAACAGCTTTTCTATGCATTTCTGTTGCTTGTGATGGTGAATTTTTTCCTGCATTAAAATACTATTCTATTCAAAAGTTAAACACGTGGTCCAACACTGGACAGACTTTTGTGCCCCAGTCAATGCTGTAGAAGTGAGGTCTGGGGGCTGCAGGGATGGTTCAGCAGATAAGAGTGCTCGATACTCTTACAGAGGACCAGAGTTCGATCCCCAGCACCCACATGGTGGCTAACAACCATTTTTTTCTCCAGTTCCATGGAATCTGATGCCCTCTTCTGGCTTCCATGGGCATTGCACACTTGTGGTGCACGTACACACATGCAGGCAGAACACTCATGTGCAGAAAGTAAAAATAAATAATGAAAAAAAAAGTTTTTTAATAAGTAAGGACAAGTCCGGTACCCTGCCTTTCTGGCCCTGCACTCTCTCTTTCACTTGCTTTGCTTGCAAAAGCCCAAAGGAATGGCTGGAAGGGGAGGTGGCAGGCTTGTGTTTCCATGTCCCACTCTGGCTGTGGAAGCCTGGTGGCTTCTGGCTGTTTGCTGGACCTCTCGGGGGATTCTGTGGTTCTTCTAATGGTCCGTGATGGAATGGGGTGCTGGACCCCCACAGGTCCCAGGTTTAGCAACCTTCCCGTATATAAAGGGTGGATAGTATGTACTCTCCCCACAAAGGGAGTGAGAGAAAAGGGATATTTGGATTCTCCAAAATCATGACTTTGGAAAAGGATAGTTGATTCCTCTTCGAGCTTCATTCATACATCCCTGGAGGCAAAAGACCTGCCAATCAAAGCCACACCAGGCACTGAATGGCTTTGGGCAGATCTGACTGCAGGAGGGTAAAGTAGCTGAAAATACGTTCTCGCCCTCCCTTCTTCTGTCTCCAGACCAGCCAGTGATACAGGAATGGCTCTCAAGAGGACATCCCGTCCCCCATGGAACCATTTACTTAGTCTTCCATCTCTCTGCTGAGTTGTCTCTTAGGCTCCAGAGTGGAAACTGAGCAAGGCACTGGGCCAGGCGAGCATGCTGCCCTCGCTCTGCTTTTCCTGCTGTGTCCTCATTTCCGTTCTTCTCCCTCACAGCTGTTGCAGGATGCGCCTGAGGTATCCCCAAGGAGCATGGAGGCATGGCAAGATGGGAAGCCCTGCCTGCCCCCTCTCAGCACGCAGACCACTCCCAAAGCCCTCCAGTTTGGGGACAGTCCCACCAGTCACTTGCTCTTCAAGCTTCCTCGGGAGATGCTGAAACCCAGGTATTATTAGCATTTGTGTTTGTGTTTTGTCTTCCTGCTCCAGCGCCAATACAGAGCCTGCCTTCCAATCTCTACCAGGAAAGTCTGGTCCACAGGACACCGTGCACATCCTGCTCATGATGAAAACACTTCCATGTGGGGGAGGAGGGACAGACGACAGGGAGTTCAGCGCCTGCCTGCTGTGTGCTGCCCCCTCCCCGGCTGGAGTGGAAATGTGACTGCTCCCGCTGTCGCTGCTCAGGGCCAAAACAATCAGCTCAGCTCTGGCTGAGAATTGACGGTGTTCTAAAAATAAGGCTGACCCCCCCCACCCCAAAGCTGCTATTTATTTCTGTGATAAATCACCTTTCTTTGCTTGAGTTCTGTACTGAAAGGGAAATCATTCTTTTAGGTAGCCTTGGTGCCAGATAGAACATTTCTAGGGAATGCATTTAGACCTTTTATATGCTAACAAGTAGCCTCCTTTCAGGGAGGGGAAGTGAGCAGAAATAGGAACTGTGTCAAGAGGAGGAAGAAAAGGAAGGTTTGTCTTTTTCAGGTCTCTTGAAGGAGACATAAGGAAAAAGGTGCGAACCATCTCTCCAAGTCCTGTTTAAGCGAGGCAGAAGGGCCCAGGGTCAGAAAGCCTGGCTTGAACTCTTGACTCTCTGTCCACATTTATCCACATACTGGCTATAGCCTCAAGCCAAGTACCAGCTCCACTTTCCTGTGATATTCTGTGTTGCTAAGATGTGTCTGGATAGGCAAGAGGTTTGTTGTGGGAAGGCTTGTGAGAAGTGTTGTGGAGGGGTAGGCAGGTTTAGGCTGGGAGAGTTTGAGACTGGAAAGGGGTCCTAAAGATACCTGTGAAGATGGAAGAGGACCTTAGACCACAGTACAGCTATGAGGAAATTAGCCAGCCAGGCCCATGAGGCCCCAGAAAGAGAGATCCATCTCAGAGGGTCTGTGTCCAGCATAAGTGGCCAGGCTCTAGTATGTCTGCCACCCTCAGTCCTTGGCTAGAAGCATCCCACAGATCCAAGGGTGGGCAGCCAACTCCTGTAACCCTGCTGCAGGCTGTCTTGAAAGGCATACATCTTTGTGCCCTTCTCAAACCATGTGACTTTTCTACGCCTAAACGTCCCTTCTAGATCTATCTGACATTTTAGTAAATGGCTACATCTCTCTAGCCTCAGTTTTCTCATTGGTTAAAAGGGGAACAGATGATAACTTAGAAGGAGACTAGTGGTTAGGAGCCACAGACATGAGTCACAGATGTGAAGGCCAGAGAGGTCAAAGGGAAAGCCTGAGCAAGCAGATCTATCTCCTTGTCTCTGTGTCTCTACATCTCTGCATCTCCAGCTGCCCTGTGTAAAGCCTCGGGGTCTCTCATTTGCTGAAACTGGGCTGGTGGAAGACCAAAGCAGTAGGAGGGACTGTCCTTCAGTCAGTCCCTCTCCTGATGATGTCATGACTTCAAGGTAGGGAGGGCCCATGGTCCAGCCTGCCCTCATGGTCAATCTGACCTTCATGACAACAATCTCTCATCTTAAAGAAATGGCAGGAACAGCCTCCCCCAGCCTCATGGTCAATCTGACCTTCATGACAACAATCTCTCATCTTAAAGAAATGGCAGGAACAGCCTCCCCCAGCCTGTTCCCATTGTAGCTTCCCCCCAAGCACATTCAGGGAGGTGACTTATCTGCCTTCTGAGTCAGCCTGAGTGCTTTATTATTCAGTACTAAGTTAATAAAAAAGGCAACGTGTTAAAAGGTACAGTTGGGAGTGGGGAGCCAGTTGCTAGTTTAGTTTATTAGTTTTATCAACTGTGTGACAAAAACAACTTAGGAAGGAAGGATTTATTTCAGCTCACGGTTTGAAGGTACAGTCCATCATAGCAGAGAGAGCATGGCTCCAAGAATGTGAGGCTGGGGCTGGAGAGATGCTCAGCAGTCAAGAGCATTAGCTGCTCTTGCAGAGGACCCAGGTTTGGACCCAACATCCACATGGTGACTAACAAACATCTGTAACTCCAGTTCCAAAGGATCCAATGCCCTCTTCTGGCCTCCATGTGTATTGTAAACGTAGATGCACTTTCATACATGTAAGCAAAACACTCACACACATAAAATTTTTTTTTAATATTTTTAAAAAATGTAAGGTCACATTGTGTCCACAGCCAGGAAGTTGAGAGCGATGAAGGCTGGTGCTTAGCTTGATTTCTCCTTTTTATTTAGCCAGAGATCCTCGCCCATGATATGATGCTGCCTACATTCAGCAGGGGTCTTCCCTCTCCTTGTTAAGCCTCTCTCTAGAAAAAACCCTCTTACAGGGTGTATGCCAGAGGGTGTGTTCCCTGTGTGGTTCTAAACCCTGTCCAGCTGACAAACAAGATGAACCTCAATTAGAATATACAATCTTAAGCTAGTCCAGTCCCAAATATTATAACTATCATTGTATTTTCACTAAATTGCAAGATTCGTATCATCTGCTGCTCTTACTCTATCTGTATTCTAGCCGTATTTTGACTCTTCTTTAAAAACCTGCACCTTCATTTTATCCCTGCAGTAAATATATAAATGTGTTCTTGAGCTTCCCCTTCCTCCAGCAAGGAGGAGCTGTAGCTGAGCTCTGTATACTGTTGCCTTTTTGGAGTGTTAGTCAGTTAGTCTTTTATGCAAGAAAATTGCCTTGAAAAACAGTTCTGGAAAGCAAATGTCAACTCCAATCACCAAGCCCACATATGTGAAGTAATGTGCATTCTGGAGTACATCCCAATAGTCTCTTTAAACTGGCACAGGCAAACAGACACTTAAGGAGAAATTCGGAGCCATGGACCATCTGGGTGGTTTCATTTACCAAATACAGGGAACTCTTTCATCTTGAAGAATGTTGCCCTCCAGGAAATTTGCTGATCTGAAAAACAAATATACATCTTAGCCTCACAGCATTAAAAAGCAAAGAGAATTAACAGTGGAATGTTGCCTTCCACATCCAGATTCTCCCTCTAGACTTTTCATTTTCCCCTTTACTCAAGTTAGCCACAATTTATTGAGTGCCTGCTGTGTGGTAGACCCTATTCGTATAGCTACAAGCAGGATAAACCCAGTCCAGGCCCTCTGTTGTGTACTTGGTTGGGAACCCCAGGGAATGGATGCAGAAAGCTGGCTCATACCGGCATCTCATCTCTGCTGCCTTTTCATGTTGCACCTCTCTGAATCTATTGGTCCACCATGCACCATAGACAGCTCAAGACATGAAGTTCCATAGCTGTATCCCCAGTGTCCAGCACAGTGCTTTCTACATATTAAACACTCAGCAAATATTTGTTGGCTGGCTAGACAGTTTGGATGGATGGATGGATGGATGGATGGATGGATGGATGGATGGATAGATGTGAATCTTCATACAGGTAAACATTGTTTAACCTAATGTGCATGTGATACTGGAACATCATGCAAATGAATACTATCTCTAAGTGATGGACTCCATGATATTTCATAATTCCTCTTCAACCATAGTTGAGGTGAGAAATGTGGAGAACGGAGGTGAATCTGTGTGTCTCTGCCTTTGTATTAAATGTGTCCCATAGAAACCAAGCATTCATCGGAAGCCCGAGTCACATCTTCATTATTCAAGCTGTCTCCTATTCCTCCTTACCCTTCCTTCTCCATGAATGGGCAAAAATGGTTTGAACAGTTTATACCACTAAGGAAACTAAACAGTCATAAAAAGGACATACTGTGTGATTCTGTTTACATGAGGAACCCAGAGCAATCAGATCCATAGCGACAGACAGTAGAAGGGCAGTCGGCAGACCCTAGAAAAGGAATAGTAGGAAGCTATTGGTTAAAGGGCAGAGAGTTTCAGTTTTGCATGAATTCTGGAGTTGGCCTATGCAACATTGCAAATGCACTCAACACTACTAAACTGGACACTCAGAAGTGGCAATGATGATAAGTTTTGTTCCATGAACTTTGCTGTATTTTCAGTGTTAATTTTGTAAAGTCCCAGCATGCTCTTTCTTGTCCTGTATAGGATTTAGAGCACTAGTTAAGCACTAGCTAAGCTTAGATATTCTGTGCTATTCTCCAACATGGTAAAGAAATTGTACAAGAAGACTGTTGACAGCTAGAATGGTAAGGCTTCGGAAAGTCCCCAGACACACAGGGCAGCTAGTCAGTGATGCTTCCTTCATTTGTTTGGCCAATGGGAGTATAGGGGTTAATCCCCACTGTGTTCCTCTTCTGAGATGCATAAAATCTGCAGGCCTCTATTTCTTTCTCTGTTGTCTATGTCCTTCCTTTTCATTTATATTTGGGTTTGGTTTGAGAGAGAGAGAGAGAGGGAGAGAGAGAGAGAGAGAGAGAGAGAGAGAGAGAGAGAGTCTTACTATGTAACTGAAATCTACCAGGCAGACCAGGCTGACCTTGAATGTGTGATCCTCCTGCCCCTGCCTCCTGAGAACTGGAATTCCAGACCCTCACACCTGCTTCTCATCACCTGTTTCTTTTCCCCACAGGTCACAGTTTGCTGTGGACATGAGGACAACATCCTCCAGAGGACTGGTGTTTTACACGGCCACCAAGAACTCTTTCATGGCTCTTTATCTCTCAAAAGGACATGTTGTCTTTTCATTGGGGGCAGAAGGGAAGAAACTGAGACTGAGGAGTAAGGCGAGATACAACGACGGGAGGTGGCACACTGTGAGTTCCAGGGAGGAACGGTGATGACAGGCTAAGCACTGAAGAAAAGCTAAAGTCTAAACAGCATTCAAAGTTCCAAATGTTTGGAGTGCAGACATGGTACCACAAGTAGAAAATTCCACACCTAATCTCCTGTGACAGATTACAATCAAAACACTGAAAATAGTGTATAAAATTTCCTTCTGGTTATGTGCGTAAGAGGAATATAGAATGTGAATGAATTTGGTGTTTAGACTTGAGTCTCAGCCCAAGATATCTCATGATGTATATGTGAATATTCCAAAATCAGAAAACAAACTATAACATGTATGGCCCGAGGCATTTGGATAAGGCAGCCCCAGTTGATACAGGATCCACCATCTCAGCAGCCAAAAATAAGAATCCAAAATTCTTTCCAGGTGACCAGGCACATGCACTGGGAAAACCTGTGTGAGTGGAGCGGAGGCACTGAACCCCAGCATCTTGGTACACACACACACACACACACACTCATGCGTGCACACTCACACCTCATGCATAGGTACCATCCTAAAGGCCAAAGCATACTGCTTTCCGTGCCTACCTCCCACTCCTGCCTACTGAGCCAGTTATCCTTGCAGGGCCATTCTCCAGGAATCTAAGTACCTTTCTCTGTGACTGGTATGCCTTCTCCCAGCCCAAGCATAAAGAACACCCCTCACTCTACCCTCAGCATCCCAGGTTAAAAATATGCACTATAAAGTCAGAAGAGAACCACATTTTTTCCTAATGAAGGAACTGGCACTCAGAAAATTTAAATGACTTGATAAGTTACATTCATTAATATATAACAAATATCTCATGAGCTGCTTTCTTGGAGTATATAATAAACAATAACAAGAATAACAAAATATCTTAAATGTAATATCAGCCACCATGTTTAAGGAAAGGTTATAGCAAGGTTAGAC
The DNA here is from genome assembly GCA_035773235.1 of Eospalax fontanierii. Classification (NCBI taxonomy): domain Eukaryota; kingdom Metazoa; phylum Chordata; class Mammalia; order Rodentia; family Spalacidae; genus Eospalax; species Eospalax fontanierii. The sequence goes on from CM069538.1 coordinate 63,058,961, forward strand.
TAGAGCAAGATCAGAGTAGGGGTACTAGTTAAGATAAAGGAGTCAAGAAAAGGCTCCCATAGGGGACAGCTATCATGCAACATTATAGAAAAGCTGAGGGAATAGCAAAGGCCTTAAACTAGAAGTTAGCCCAGTGAGAAAATCACACAGTTATAAGCAGCAGAGTGAGAGGAGAAGGCGGCAGGAGCCAATCACTCAAGCTTCACAAGCCAAAGTATAGACTTGGGATATTTATTATTATTACTTATTCATTTACTTGGCATTACTAGAAAGAGAAGTGAGGGCCTCATGAAGAGTAGGCAAGCACTCTACCATTCAGCTATATGCTCTTTTTTAAATTAATTTTTTTTTTATTTTAAGATAAGGTCTCACTAGGTTGGCTGTGTAGACCTTGAACTCATTCTGTAGCCCAGGCAGGCCTTGGACTTCCAGTTCTTCTTTTATAGCCACCCAATATTTGGGATCACAATGCTGTTGCCCCTGAGCCTGGCTATTTATTTATTTATGAAATATTGTCTCACTATGTAGTCCAAGCTGTCCTGGAACTCACCATGCAACCCCAGTTGATCTAGAACTTGTGATCCTCCTGTCTCAGCCTCCTGAGTGGCTACATTAATAGGCATGTGTCACCACGTCCAGTGAGGTTTTTGGGTTCTATGATACGTGTCTCTCAAACTTTTGAAGAGTCTTTAACAGAGGGAGCACAGTTCCAAAAACAAATTTATAATTTTTTCAAAGTCTCCGTTTGGATGATGAAATGACAGAGGGTAAGCGTGGAAGTGGGACCAGATGGATGTTGTTGCTCTTCTCTAGCAAGGCTGTGGGTAGGGGTGGGGAGCAGGAGATGTCGGACCTGTTTCGGAGGAAGAGCGAGAGGGCCAGCTGTCTAGTTGCTGGTAAAGTGTGAGCAAAGGGAACAGCCCATAACACATCCAGTGATTTGGCCCAGCAGTTGGCTAGTGGCAGGGCAGATGGAGAGGGGGTAGATGTGGCCCAAGAAAGAGCAGTTTTGGACTGAGGACAACTCAGAACTCTGTTTTAAGCAGTTAAACTAGAAAGTCTTTAGCAGAAGCTCCACCATCTTTGAGAAGACAGACATAAATTCTGACTCGTAGCAAAGAGTTAGAAACATTGGTTCCTCTTGGTACAGAATGGCCACTTTCCGTTTGCTCCAGGGGCCTTGCCCTGACTCCCCTCCCTCCAGCTCTGTACAGACTGTTCTGGCCCTTTGCTACAAAGGCGTGTTGATTTATGTGCTTTGGTTGTTCGTCCTTTGTTTAAAGGTCCAGATCAGTTCTCTCTGTTTATTAGTTCACTTTCAAGCAATTTTTATTTATCTCTCCTTTTATCTCAGCTTATTCAGTTTCCAAAGTAATCTCACAAAACAATGGTTACGATAATAAACAGGAGAAAAAAAGCCTCTCTTTTTATAAAGTGACATGAAGGATAGAAAAATATTTTTTTTAAGTTTTTTAAGGTTTCTGTGACCCCCTAATGAAATATGGCACCAATTCTTAGAGGCAAACATTTGATCCTTTTCTTTACTCTAAAAGCTGACGTTTGGACAAGATGGAAAAAAAGCACGCTTGGTGGTAGATGGACTGAGAGCCCAGGAGGGCAGTTTGCCTGGAAATTCCACCATCAGCACCAGAGCACAGGTGTACCTGGGATCATCACCATCAGCAAAGCCAAAGGTAAAGCTAGAGAAAACATAATTCTCCTTATAATATGCCTGTTACGACTACGTGAGACATTCAAGACTTCAAAATACTTTAATGATTCCTTGCCACATCTAATGTTCACAAGCCCACAATGAAGGTGTTCCCTCTGCACCCCCAAGTCTTATGTTAGAAGGTACACGCTGAGAGACAGGCTCTGAAGAAGTGACTCTGGCTTCTCCATGGTGTTCTAAACAAGAATCTTTTAGCTTCTCTTCCAGGGAATGTGCCAGAGATTTTAAGGTTGTAGGACTAAAGAGATTTTGAATTGAGATGACGTCCTATGCTTTTAGTAGTTTCTGTCGCCTTTGTAGAAAGTGAGCAAAGGCATTCACTTCCCACTTGCCTCCTATTAATTTGCTGTTGAATCTCTTTCATAAATGGAAATCCAATGTCCTTTGCCATATAAATAGTAAGCAACTATAAAAATAAATACACGGAAAAGAAGCAGAGACATTAAAGTCTGGCTAGAAAACCCGGCCTGTGCTCATTCATGTAGAGAAAAAGGAGTGTGCCAGGCGAGCGAGGGGTGTGTAATACATACTAGCATGAGCACAAAGCTGAAATACATGCCCGTTCTAATCAGAGGGCTCTAACGAGAACTGAAGGAGCAGAAGATGTTTGTGGTAGAGTACGTGCTTGGCATGGGCAAAGGCCTAGGCTGGATCGCTAGGACCAGAGGGAAAGGGAGAAGGAAAAGGAAGAGCATCCTAACCAAACATGCATTTTAATGTATTCAGACACTGAAATCACAAAGCTGCCTCAAGAATGCGGCTTGAGAACATAAGGGAACGTCAAGACTGCTCTGTTCCCAAGGAGGAAGGACAATTTACTGGGCTTGTTGGGTTGAAAGGGGCCGAGCCCTTTGTGTGTGCCCCTTCCTGCACCTGGGGTCCCCGGCACACCTCTCCCACTTTTCTCATACTTATCCTTTTCTCCCATGAGGCTAAATTCAGCAGCTCAGGCCTAGAAACTGTCCTCCATTCAAATGCAGTTTCTACCCCTTCCTCAAGAGCTGGTGGCACATTCTAGCATGATGTGTGTTGGCAGTGGAGAAGTCCAGACCCAATCTGGACCCAGAAATGAACAAATGTAATTACAGGAGGTCTTTCTCATCTGCTTGGATTCTGGTGCTTCAGGTAAAAGCTGGGGTAGCTTTGTGGGCCAGCCTGGCCTAACTGAACTTCATCCCAAGGTCCAGCCTGGCATAGCTGAACTTCATCCCCAGGTTTGGACCAAAACCCCAGTAAGAAGTAAAGTATGGTTTCATATATAATCTTCTAGAATAACTTTCACAAATCCATCATATATAGTACATAATATATTTCTAGACTGTGAAATGTGGTATTTATGGCATTATGGTATTATGGTATTATGGCATGTGCTATTTTAACCTTTACTTTTCTTCATCCTCTCTACCTATGTTCTCTCTAGAAAAACCACAAGTCAAGACCTCAGCCCACCTACATTTGAATTCACTAAATCTAGAAACTCCCTCATAGACATGCCCAGTTTGTCTATTAGATGACTCAAGATCCTGTCAAGGATCAGAGAAAACAATCAGAGATCAACAATCAGAGAAACTAAAAATTTCATGGGGAGGCCAGACAGCCATTTGCCATTGACATCAGCACTGTGTGCCTCTCTAGCAGCAATTTCTCTTTAAATTACTGTATACGCATCTGCTGATAGGGTCCTAAAAGCATATTTATCAATGGAAGTAGCTTAAGGGTTTTTATTCATTGACTCTTAAACCTTTTTGAGAATTTTAGGAATGTTTTGAGAGTGTTGTGAATAGTTTACACTCTTTTTCCCCAGAAAAGAAATTTACACAGAGATAACATCTGATATACACTACAAGGTATTACAAATCCTCAGAAACCTGGGTCCAGACTGGGAACCTTGTTCCAACCCTGCCTCAGGCAGGCAAGCGGCTCCCCTCAGGACATGGATGAGGTGCATGGCATCTTCTTTTGGGTTCACAACATTCATGATTTGTTAGGGTTGCACCAAACCTAACCATGTAAGGAGGCGTTTTGCACTGTACTATTTGGAGAACATTTCAACCCCATTTTTCATCCAGCTGCCTGGCATTAAGCGATCACATTGACTCAGAAAACTGTGAGAAGTGGTTCACACCTGCCAAGAGTGGTGAGCTCAGCAAACCGTGAGGTGGAATTTTCCCTTTTGCAGTTCCGTCTTCAAGGACCAGGGTCAGGTTGATCCTCTTCGTTCTTCTTTGAGCACAGGCTACCCCACATACCCACACACATATATAAACCATTTGGTTAGACGAGACCTTCAAACTTCAGTCACCCACCAGACCTCTGGTCTTTAGTGTTTTCTTGACACTGTTACAAGAAGCCAAAGGGAGCGTTCAGTCCCCCCACCCCCGCCTGGGACCCTGTGAAGCAGGAAGAATGAACCGTCTTTCACTGGCAAGCTACCTGTCCTCTTGGCACCTCTGAAGTTAGAGGTAATGCCCTCTTTGTTTCATTGCAGAGCCTCCCCCAACACAGCTTTGTGGGATGTCTGAAGAACTTCCAGTTGGATTTAAAGCCCTTGGATTCCCCCACTGCAAGCATTGGGGTGTCCCCCTGCTCAGGTGGCTCTATTGAGAGAGGCATTTATTTCTTCCAAGGAGGAGGTCATGTGGTCCTAGGTAAGGGGCAGTTGGTAAAGTTCATGTCTGAAGAGCTTCCTTTTTTTCCTGAATATATATTTTATTGAATTTTTGTGCATTTCAAATAATGCATCTTAATAGTATTTGGACCCCCTGCTTCATCCACACTCCATATAGCGACCCCACCAGATTTCATGTAGTCTGTAATATATGCTAAGGTCTACTGAGTCAAGTCTGTGTACCCAGATGTCCCTAGGTGCAAGTCCATCCACTGGAGTCTATCTAGAGTCTCTCCCTTAAAGAAGCTCAACTCTCCCTCACCCAGCAGCAATCAGTTGCCAATGGTTCCTTGGCTAGGTGGGGCCTGCTGCCCATTTCCCCAGTTCTGTGCTGGGTTTTTGTCTGATTGAGTTTGCAAAGGTCTTGTGCATGTGACGCCATTGCTGTAGATTCATATGAGCAAGTTCCCAGAGGCCTGGAAGACTATTTCCTTGTAGTCAGGGACCAACCCTGACTCTTTCCACCCATCTTCCACAATGGTCCCTGAGCCCTGGGTGGGTGAGGCTTAATACAGGAGTCCTATCCAGGACACATACTCTGCAGTTTCTTATTCTTTACACTTTGACCAGTTGTGGCCTTCTGTATGCATCTCTTTTTTTAATTACAATGTTTTAACTAATTATTTTTCTTTATTTTGAAAGCCAATTCGGTGTCATTGGGGCCAGAGTTCAAGCTCATTTTCAGTATTCGCCCAAGGAGTCTTACTGGAATCTTAATACATATTGGAAGTCAACCTGGACAACATCTAAGCATTTATATGGAGTCAGGAAAGGTGTGTAGCAGGCTGATGACAAGGGAAGGGAGAGGGAGGACACTGATGAGGAGGGAGGGGAGAGGGAGGACACTGATGAGGAGGGAGGGGAGAGGGAGGACACTGATGACGAGGGAGGGGAGAGGGAGGACACTGATGACGAGGGAGGGGAGAGGGAGGACACTGATGACGAGGGAGGGGAGAGGGAGCACACTGATCATGAGGGAGGGGAGAGGGAAGACACTGGTGACGAGAGAAGGGAGAGGGAGGACACTGATGACGAGGGAGGGGAGAGGGAGCACACTGATGATGAGGGAGGGAAGAGGGAGCACACTGATCATGAGGGAGGGAAGAGGGAAGACACTGGTTACGAGAGAAGGGAGAGGGAGGACACTGATGACGAGGGAGGGGAGAGGGAGCACACTGATCATGAGGGAGGGGAGAGGGAAGACACTGGTGACGAGAGAAGGGAGAGGGAGGACACTGATGACGAGGGAGGGGAGAGGGACCCAGACGTGGTAGGTCTGAAGTTACGGTACAGGCCGGACTCTTAATACTGTGCTTGGGAGACTTGACTATAGTTTCGGCGACTATAAAACGTGGATAATAATTCTACCATCCAGGTGCTAACTCGACCTGGCCCTCCCTGGTCAGATGAGATTGGGTGCATTCAGGAAGGTGTGGCTACAGACAAATACGGATGATTCTATGATTCCCGCACCCTAGGGCTTCTGTCAAGATTGATTTTTCCTCCTTGGCCTCGCTCTCACCTCTCCTGCAGTTACTCAGAAGGGCGTGGCTAGAAGTCCTGGGATATACTCCACCACAGCTGCCTACACCGGGCCGCACCCGGGGCCTGCGTCAGTGGACTCTGTTCTGGATCCTCCTGTTCTCTCCTTACACTTCCAGTGCTCCGTCTGGTCCTTGTGGCCAAGCTGCTTGCTGGATCGCATGCTGTGTCTCCCTTGCTTTTCTGGAATGTTCCTTCCACTCATGCTTTCGCTGCCTCTTCTCCAACGTTCAAGGCCTATCTTCAACCTTATGTCTCCCTAAGACCAATTATTTCAGGAATCCCCTCATAGCTAAGGCCCAGAGTCAAAGATGGTTGTTATACTGTTGTTGGTTTTTTTTTCATTTATATCTTCTTAAATGTAGGGAAAGAATATCCCAGAAGAAAAGAAAACAGCTCAAACTCCTAGAATACTTTGCTTTTCATTTCCAGGAATCAAACCAGTGCCTCTCATGTCTATGCAAGGGATCTATGTCAGTGCTACAGCCCTGGCTCCCAGCCCAGAACACTTCTTTACAGTTCTTATTGGCATATATTAGTTATGCATAATAATGAGTGTCATTATATTTTTACATGTGCATATAATGTAATTTGATCCTATTTGCCCCCATTGTCCTCTCCTGTCCCCCTCCCTCCCTGCTGATCTCCTTTCTCTTATCAGCTAGTTCCCCTCTGTACTTTGCTTGCCCAAGCATGGGTGGGGGTTATTTACAGCAACATGGGCAGCCCTAGCCGCGGCTATATCTCTAAAGAACATGACACTCCTTTCCCAGGAACCATGAGCCATAGATCCTCACGCTGAAGGTGTAGACATTAAGTCTGGGCAAGCCATGCAGAGAAAGAAGAAACTACCCATCTGGGTGGTGGACACATGGCTGTCTTCTCAGTGGAGAGTTTAGGGAGGGTTTAGACCAGTGATGGTCTCCACATAGGAAGTAATGCCAAGAAAACAAAAATCAAGGCTTGGTGACCTTCGTAACTGCAGTGACATTGCTTAAGTCAGAACTCGCCTGTGATCAGCCTGCCCCATGTAGCTACAGACAAATTGGATGCAAATTATTTATAAGTACACTTCTATTAGGCCTTTCATTTCATTCACCTTGATTCAACCCTTGGAAGATCCTGGAGGGGTCTCTGATCTGGAGAGTGGGAACGTGGGATTCTGCCTACAAAATGCCTGACACCTGACACATGTCCTGTCAAATACAATCTGTAGTTTAATGTCCTGACTGAGAGCCCTCTGATGTGTCATGCACGCAGGGGATTATTATAATTGGCTGGCCCTTGTGGCAGGGTGTGGGCCTCTGCCAGCATTTTTGACTTCCAAATTTCCCATGTCTTTGTCAACAGAGTCAGTACTGCATATTGATTGCAGAGGTCAGGAGTTGATGCTCATCTGTATCCTCTAAGGGCAGAGGCAGATGGGGTTAGGAGAGACCACTGCTATCGCCAGCAGGTCCAGGCCGGGCCTGGGATTGTAGCTTGTTTGCCTGGAAGAGATGGGGAAGAACCCTTCAAAAGCTTTGGGCCTTGTTCGGTTACCTGGTGCGAGAATCAGGGGCCCATATCTCACTTATTCCAAGGCTGTCTGTGTGGCCAAGTGTGGGAAGAGGAGAGGACAGGGCAGGCTGGCACCACTTGCCTTTGAGAAGGAAATACCAAAGTATATGTGTATTTCAGGTCACAGCTTCTGTGGACAGTGAGGTTGGTGGGACCTTGACATCAATCACACCAAAGCAGTCTCTGTGTGATGGACAGTGGCACTCTGTGGCAGGTATGGCATTGGTAATCTTTGGTACACACACAGAAATAGTCTTCTCACATCTGTATTTGGATATCCCAAAGGCAACCTCAGTCCACCCACTCATGGTACCCAGCCCACATCATGGTCCTGGTTTTCTCCTCCACTCTCAACCGCAGCATGGCTGTGCCTAGAGAGGTCATGACTGCCGCCTCCAGTTCTCCATAAAGTGCTTAACTAGGGCTTTGGGGGTTTTATGGACAGTTTCTTTAGTCCAGTCCAAAAAACTGAGCAGCTGTTTTCAGTGCTAAGGGAAGTATTAACACTGAAGTTTAGGTTTTAGCTCTGAACTCAAACAAAAGGTGCAGGTTTGGGGGCTGACTCAGTATTAAGAGCACTACTGGCTCTTCCAAATAACCCACGTTTGTTTCCCAGCACCTGGGATACTTACATCTGCCTATCCTTCCAGCTCCAGGGAATCCGTTGCCCTGTTCTGGCCTCCCTGGGCGCAGCACTCACATGGTGTACATTCTCTCTCTCTCTCTCTCACACACACACACACACAGAGGGAGGGAGAGAGAGAGAGAGAGAGGGAGGGAATAATAATAAAAATTTAAGGGAAGCTAAATTTCAGTTCCATCCCTTAACTTGGTGACCTCAGATTGATTAAATATTCTTTACCTTTAGTTTCATTATTTATAAAAGGGAGAAAAAACAGCATAAGGCTGTGAAAAATAAATGGGGGAATGTGTATGAAGAACATTTTGATCACCGTTGTGTTTTTCAGTAGTCATTTAACAGTGATGCAATGGTGGAAAGCAAGTATCTCCTCTCATAATCTGTTATTTTAGTAGTAACTTGTAGGTATTAGTTTACATCTGACCCTGGCCTATATGAGGACTTGGGTTCAACTGCTAACACAGCATAAACCAGGCATGGTATCAGACACTTGTCATCACAGCACTAGGCAGATGAAAGCAAGAGGATTAGAAATTCAAGGTCGTCTTGAGTGGCATAATGAATTTGAGGCCAGCCTGGGATACATGAGACCCTGTCTCAAAAAACAGAGGTGATAGGAGAGGAAAAAGAGAAAAAGAAAGGAGAGGGGAACCTATCACGTTTTGACCAAGTGTAGACATGTGCGCCCGTACTGGATAAAGTATGCCTTTGTAAAACGCTGTCTTCTCTCAGCTACAATTGTGATGTTTTGTGTGGAGGGTCAAAGTTCATGCTGTCTGTCCCTGGCATCAGTTTTCAGAAGCCAGTAGTTTCTGAGAAAATAACCGAGATCACATGCAGTGAACATGACTTCTGGAGAGCTTGCTCAGGTCAGCCCTCAGTTAGGCACACACAGCTCTTACTTGGGGAATGAATGACACTGTCTTTGTAGATTTACTCTGTGTGTGTGTGTGTGTGTGTGTGTGTGTGTGTGTGTGTGTGTGTGTAGGCCAGAGGCCAATCTCAGCTATCACTCCTCAGGTGTTATCTACCTCGATATAAGGTCTTATTGGCCTGGAGCTCCCTAGGTAGTCTAGGCTGGCTTGTTATTGAGCCCTGGGGATCTCTTTGTCTCTGCCCCTCCAGCCTTGGATTAAAAGCACCCACTAACACACTACCTTTTTTTATTTTTTAGGTAGGTTCTGGGGAAATTGAACTCAGGTCCTCACATTTTCAAGGCAAACATTTGACTGAGATATCTCCCAAACCTCACAGATTCATTTACAGGATTTAGTTTGGTAATGTCAATGGACCCATCTAACTCTGTCTGGTGTTTGGAAGTGAATTGAATTTATGGCCTGGCTGGCCAAGTACCTGAAAACAGTTCCCCCCAGGGACAGTGGTGGCTCAATAGTGTGGACATTAACCAGTGGGTACAGATGTAACCAGCTTCCTTCCTTGCAGTCTCCATCAAACAGCACATCCTACACCTGGAACTGGACACAGACAACAGTTATACAGCCGGACAGTTCTCCTTCCCAGCTAACAGTACCCAAGGGTCGCTACACATCGGAGGTGTCCCAGGTAATTCTGGTCCTAACTCATGTACACATGTTGACCCACAACATCTCAACATTTTCTTCTTAACCCAACATTGATAGTGCCCAGCCCTTGACTGGAGAGTAGAAGCAGAAAGACCCTTCACCCCAGCATCTGAGGAAACTCAGTTGTTAGCAATGGCCATATCTCAGGACAGTGCAGGCCACATGGCTACTGCCTCCCCAGTCCCAAGTCTGCCATTTCCAAGTCTCTCTTAAGAGGTTTCATCAACCAAAAAGCCCGCATCAGCAACTGATCAAGAAAGTTGCTGAAATCTGACAGGCTCTCCTCCCCAGACCTTAAGCTGACTGTTATTAGGTTTTGTGGGACCCAGATGGGGAGAATGAGCTATAATCAAGTTTGAGAGAGGAATTTTGCCTGACAAAAAAAAAGAGCCTTTTTATTCTTCCTTGGTTTATGTCCCTCCAAATAGTCGGGCTGTTAGTTTTATAGATCGTTCATGACCCATAAAAGACAGCAGAGTTGAGAGTTATTATCTATTGATTTTGGCTGCGGAAGTTCCTTCTCTGGAGATTCAAGAGCTACCTTGTTGTTGATCTCTCATAGCAGGCGAAATGACAGGACGCGACGTGGTGGGCCAGGTTGTAGGGTCCCTTTGGCTCTCTCTAATAAGACCTTTAAAACGCGGGGTGTGCTCATCTCACGGCATGAGCGATCCACTGAGCTCCTCCTCCTTTTCCCTTTCAGCCAACTTGAAGACGCTGACGCTACCTGTGTGGAAATCATTCTTTGGCTGTCTGAAAAATATTCAAATCAACCACATCGGTGTCCCTGTCACTGAAGCCATGGAAGTCCAGGGGTCTGTCAGCCTGAATGGTTGTCCTGACCACTAACCAGGAGCTTTCACACAGCAAGGGAATCACATTTATAAGTACTGAAGACCTCATGAGCCCCCTCCCCACTTATGGTCATCAAGACACCATCAGCTCATGCCCACCAGCAAATCTCATTTTGGATTCTGGCCACACAGACCCATCGTTTTGGCATTCAATGTTACACATGTATTTTATATAAAAATCCCATTTCTTGAAGAAAACGAACAAATTGTTATTCAAACATACATATAATGCTTTTTGGTAATATTATTTTTCCACTAAAATTAAATGTCTTTCAGAGAACATTATTTCCACTGGCTAAAAATAAATCTCATTTAGAGCACTTTAAGAACACAAAACTTTAAAAATCTGTTAAATTGCTATAACTTATGGGGTTAAATAAATGCAGTGCACTCTTCAAATTATAGTGTTCTATGAGAAATAAAATCCAGAGTTTGGTTCGTTATTAAATATGTTAATTCTTCAGCACCTGTGAAATGTGTTGCCTGCAATACAGTTTTCTACAGGTAATTATTGAACACATACCCAGAGGTTCTGTGCATGTGTGGTATGTGGGCTACAGTGAAGTTGAAGAAGTAATTCCTACCCTTAAGGGGTATGTGTTCCAATTGAAGGGATGTATAATGTTCATGAAATTGTAACTAGCAAATTGAATTACTGAACCCATTATTTACTGAAGCTTAGTAGCTTCCCAATTCTTGTCTTCGCCAATCTGGTCCCAACCAGTTCCTTGAGAGCACAAACTATCTCGTAGGGAACTAGCATGAATATATGTACTATAACTAAACCACTGTATGTGAGAGAGAGCAAGAGAGACAGATAGAGCATGTCAGCATACAGGTGTGCTCACCTATGTGTGCATGCGCAGAGGCAAAAGCCGGTGTGGGGTGTCTTCCTCAATCACTTCTCCACCTCAGTTTTTGAAAATAGAGTCTCTCTCTGAACCTGAAGTCCGCAGTTTTGCCTAGGCGCCGCCGACCATCAAGACCCCAAGATCCTCCTGTCTCTACTCTGCAGAGCTGGGGCTACAGGCATACATCTGGCTTTTACCTTGGAGCTGGGGATCAGAACTTAGTTCCTTGTGCTTGTGCAGCAAGTACCTTCCACTGAGCCATCTCTCCAGTCCTTATAACTGTATGATAAGCTAACAGGAGCCAACAAGAACAAGAAATCATATCTAGATCTGTCTACAAAATAATGAATGATATAGCAGACCAATATTATTATCCAGCACCACTTGTCCTAACAAAGAAGACTATATAACTCTTTTGTAAATTTCCTACAGACTATTTATTGAAGGAGGAAAAGAATAAATAATTTGAAAAATTGGGTATAGTAATTCTATATGGTACCCTTATAGCTCCATGGTCTCTGCCTCTTAATTTGAATCATATCCATTGTTCTTTTGCAGTCTTTGTGCTGCAGTCCTATGCATATGCTTTCCACCAACCCTACTGTAGTGTTCCCCTGGGAAGGCAGCCAAGCCCCGACCACAGGAGATGCTTAACAGAGACTGAGTGGCATTATGGCTGCTATGTTGGTTCACAGGCTGAATTTGCTGACTCACAGGTAATACAGAAAACTCTGATTTTTGTCCTGTTGGTGAGCAGTGAGACCTCAGGAAGGCCATCCATGCCTCCTGTCTTCAGCAGGTCTTTACAAACTATGGCATCTCTCTCCTCCGTTTTTGCTAACTTGACTGAACTACAGGACCGTGTCTCAATCATGCTCATTACTTGTTATTGATTTCTAGACTCATCATAGTGGGAAGTTAATTCTTTGTTGACTAATCTTAGTGATTTTTATGTCCATTCTGTAAACCATGAAGAACAGTCACCTTTGTCTGATGAATAAATTCCAGCCACCAGCATGCAGCAGAGAGTCCCTGGTGAACTCAGTCAAGGGAGTCTCTGTTCTCCTGTTCTCCAGGTAGAGATGCGTGTTCCCTGGAAAGAATGTTTATTCCTCTTCAGTAGAACCATCATGGGTAACACAAACTATGATCACTGTTTGACTCAGCTCCCACTGATGGGGCAAGCCTTGGGGTGAGAGGCTAAACAGGGACAGTAGGACCCCTTGTCACCATGAGGCCACCACTGGTTCTGCTGTGGTCTGGATATTGTGTCCACTAGGGGTCCATAAGGTTGTTCCTCCAGGCCAAGTATTGGGAGGAGTTTTGGACCTTTACCAAGAGGGGATAAGTGAGAGGTCCTTAGGTCACTGGAGTGTGGTTTCGAAAGGGACTATGGGACTCCACACATCCTCTCTCTGCTTCTCACATGAAGATATGGCTTTCTTGTCCCTCTGACACAGCCTCCTCCCTTGATGCGCTGCTGTCCACTGATGTCACCAAAACCAAGCTGACCTGGAACTCAAAGAACTGTGGGGCTGGTTTGCTTGCTTGCTTGTTTGAGACAAGGTGTCACGCAGGCACAGGTGGCCTGGAGAGATCCACCGGGAGAGATCTGCCTCCCAAACGCTGGGATTAAAGGCATGCCCACCTAAGGCTATTCAATTTTTTGCCACTCTCTCTGTGAGAATAAAACAACACAGAGCAGAACATGTAGACTTCACCTGCTAGACAGGAAGTGGTCTCACTACAGAGAACTTGGTTCAGTTCCTTTCTCCACTTTGCCCATCTCTGCCCCTAGCGTTAGGCTGCAAAACACCAAGGCCCCAGCTTCTGCCCACCAACCACAACTCCGCCTTCCAGTCCCCAAGTTCTCTTTATTTGTTTTTCACTAATTCTAATTTCACACTTGGTAAGAATCACCCTAAAAAGGTTTAGTTATCTCTTAAGAGTGATTATTTCAAGCCAGTTTAAAAGTGGAACAATTTTTTAAATTATATTATTTTACTTAATACAAGTCGTATGTGTATTCATTATGGAAAACTTGGAACTATGCAGAAAAGCATTAAAAACACCCATAATCCCACCACTCAGAATTCTGTTTATATTTAGTTATATGTCCATTAGTCTTTCTGAATTTACATGTATTGCCTTACAAAATCATGCATATAGCCTATGTATTATTTTTACATAGTCTAAAATTATACTGTTTCCTAGGGTTTTGCAAAGTATTTTATTCCATCAGACGAATGTTTCTATAATGTATTTAATTATCCTCTTAACTGAGAGTTTCAATTTTTTGCAATTATAAGCAATACTAAACTGAAGATGTCTTAGGATGTAAATTTATTTATTTTCTTAAGAAAATTTCTTAGAAGTGAAAGGGTATGGGTCAAAGGGTATGGACATTTTGATGGTTGTGTTTAGTTACTGCCAAATTGATGTCCCAAAGGACATATCTGTTTGCACTAAAATTCATTTTTAAATGGTCTTAACCCCTGAATATAACCCCCAAGGTGCACCCATGGTCGTCCAGAATCAGAGCACCCTTTGAACAAACCAGAACTTGGTGCTCTATGACCCAGATCACCTACCTGGAAACATGTGGCCAGTTGATGGATGGTTGGCTCTGGTGGATGAAAATACCAGTACCATAAGAAGGTGAAGTTTGCCACAAATCTCTTGGAAGTGGCACAGAGCCACAGACCCCGGGAGGACTTCAGAACATGTCCCATTCAGAGAGCTCTAAGCCATGGCCAAGTCCAGGCCATTTTTCTAAATGGAGCAAGACACTCCCCAGAGAGTTAGAATACTGTTAGAAGTGTCTCGGCCTCAGTGATAGATCCAGCCAGCTACCTCTCAGGCAAAATTTCAGTATTTAATTTTTACTACAATGCTTGTGTGTGTTAGAGGATATTGCAGGAGTCTGTTCTCTTGTCCTACCATGTGGGGCCCCGGTAGTAAACATCAGGGAGGATAGTAAGACATCTCACCAAAACAAATTCTAAGATTTAAACTGTAAAAGCCCAAGGCCCTGTCTCTCCCACTGCCTTGGCAGAAAAACCCAAAGCAGAAAATTTTTTGTACAAATTTTAGATATATAATCGTACATATTTGTGAGGTATGGTGTGATAGTTCAGTACACATATGCAATGTGTAAGGATCAGATCAGGGTAATTAGTGTCTCCATCTCCTTAAACACATACCATTTCTTTCTGTTGGGATCTGGATCCTTTAAGCTCCTTCTACTTCATTTACAAAATACTTAATAACTTGTTGTAAACTACAATAACCCTAATGTGCTACAGAACACAAGAGTTTATTTCCCCTAACTAACTAACAACTAACTAACTAACTAACTGTATTTTGGGACCCATTATCTTCTTCCTTCTCTTCCCTCTCCCCCTCACTCTCCATTCCTGGCCTCTAGTGAGCCCTGTTTTACTCCCTAATGCTATGAAATCAATTCTTCCAGTTTCTACATAAGAGTAAGATAATGAAGCATTTGCCTTTCTTATTTCTCTTAATGTCTTCTAGTTCAGCCATGTTGCCACAGAAGACAGGATTGCATTCCTTTTTATGGCTGTGTAATATTCTGTTTTGTACCATTTTCTTCACTCACCTGTTAATAGACACCTTGGCTGTCTATTAACAAGATGTCTAACACACATCCTGGTTACTGTGAAGAGTGTAGCCATGAGCCGAGCAGTGCTCGTGTCCTTTTGATGTGCTTTCTTCTCACTGAATAGAAATCTAGTCGTGGGACTGCTAGATCCAATGGTAATTCTAAATTTAATTTTCTGAAGAATCGCCATACTGCTTCCCGTAATGACTGTACTAATGAATATTCAATATCAATGTATAAGAATTTCCATTCTTTTACATCTTTGCCAGCATTGATTTGTTTGTTGATTATAGCCATTCTAACTGGGATGAGATCACATCCCACTGTAGTTCTGATTCGAATTTACCTGGTGATTAGTGATTGGGTACGTTTTCCCATACACTTACCTATTTATCTTTTAATGTACCAAGAATACTATAAATATAAACATTTGTGCTGATGGATATGGTATAAATATTTGTACAGCATCATTTGTGAAATGTCTTCTCAGGACATTTACTTACTTTAAATTAGATTATTTGGCTTCTCTACTGTTGAGTGTGTTGAGCTCCTATGTTTGCTGGGTATTAAGCCCTCATTGTGTTGATCATACACAGTTGTGTCCTTGTCTTGGCTGCTGTCCTTCCACTCTGCATCGTTTATTAATTAAAAAACAAACTGCTTAGTTTCTTACAATACCACTTGCCTAATTTTGCCTTGTTGCCTGTGTTCCAACATCATTTTCCGCATGTGGATAGTTTTCCCAGTAGCATTTATTGAAGAGATTGTTCTTTACCCAGTGTATGTTTTGGCATTTTTGTCAAACAGCTGACTATAGATGCACCGATTTCTTTCTGAGTTCTCCAGTCTGTTTCAATGTTCTCTCTCTCTCTCTCTCTCTCTCTGTCTCTCTCATCTCTCCCATCTCTCTTCTCTCCCATCTCTCTTCTCTCCCTCTCCTTTTCCTTCTCCCTCTCCCTCTTCTCCTTGGGTGACTCTGGTGACAGCACTGGTAGACCTTGACAGATGTAGTATGTTTACAGTTTCCTCATTTTCCTAACAATATAACTTAATCTTCCAGCAAAATGTCCGAGCACCACATCTCATGATTGAGGTTCTTAAGCAGAGACAAAGTTGGAATCTCCCTGTTAACTATCCTTGGAGCCAAGAACAGTTATTCTTTTAAAGAGGGCACAGAGTCTTGAGCTGATGGATTCCGGTTACGGGAAATGTCGCTTCCTCCCTTCTCAGAAAGGAATCTATAATCCCAGAATGTAAAGAGACGTTTCAATCCCCCATCAATTTTGAATGTGTGGTTTATTTCATGCTACACTAAGTCCTAGATATAATGAGAGTTGGGAGTTGCAGAGGAGAAAAGACCGGAGCTTTTGAGCAGTCGAGTCTCCAGCAGTGTACACAGCGGGTTCAGCACACACTGACTGGAGAGTCGAGCTCTTGCTCATGAGGCTTTTGCCAATTACTCTGTAGCTTAATTATTGCATAGTCAGGGGCATGCATCCCTGGACAATTTTAATGGAGCTGGGAATGCAGTGATAGGTCTTGGCATCCTGTCTGTTCCTAAGGCAAGTCTCAGGTGCTTTTAACTATTCCTACAGGAAATATGCTTCCTCTGAAATAAAAATCTGTATTCTGGAAGGTAAGTGTGGTGGTTTAAATGCGAATGTCCTCCATAGGCTCTAAGCATCTGAGTATTTAGCCCCAGTTCGTGGCACTGTTTGCAGAGGTTCAGGAGGGTGTGGCCTTGCTGGAGGAAGCACGTCACAGGGCGGGCTTCAAGAGTTCGTAGCCTTGTTCCACTTCCAAGTTCTCTGTTGCCCGAATATACTTGGAGATGTGAACCTTCAGTTTTCTGCTGCAACTGCCTCTTCCCATCATGCCTCCCCACTGTGATAGACTCTTATCCCTCTAAAACTGTAAGCCTAATAAACTGTTCTATAAGTTGCCTGTGGTATTTTATCACAGCAACAGAAAAGTAACTAAGATATAAGTGACTGATTCTCTCTAGTCTTCTTCTGTAGTGCTATTGACAGAATAATAGCCTTGGCATGCATGTGTTCTGAGGACAATGTCACTGGTGAGGTGGACACCCCTGTCAGAGGCTGAAGCATGTGGTGGGGTCTGGGGTCACTAGGACCAAAGACCAGATGTGGCTGTGACAGCTATGACAAGCTGGCTCCCAGCAGGGTTGTCTCCTGTCCCTTAGTTCACTGTAATTCATTTCATCCCAGTTCCCCACAATAAGAGGACGATGTGTGCATGTCACACACGCATGCATGCGCACACGCACACCCCTCAGAGAACAACTATTGAGCCATTTCTCCTCTTAGAAGTCAACTGAACTTGAACTATTCCTTGTTCCCTTGAGCCAGTAATTCCATATGAGATTTAAGCATGTGAACTTTCTCGTGGTTTGAAATATTCTGCAGGTTTGAAGGGCAAAAACCACCTCAGCTACTTCACAAGGCTTCTCTTGAGTTAAATGATACGGTGTATGTAAAAATGTGCTGCATGTATCATTATTAATATTACTGCTGTTGTTAACATTGACATTAAAGTTAAATAAGGCTGGGGAGGTGACTCAGTTGGTAGAATGCATACCTAGCATGCAGGAAGCCCAAGTTCAATCCCCAGCACTTCATAAGCCAGGCACAGTATCACATATCTGTAGTTATGGCACTGCAGAAATAGGGGCAAAAGGATCAGAAATCCAAGGTCATCCTTAGCTACATAGTGAGTTCAAACTTTGTCTCAAAAACCAAGAGAAGAAGGAAAAGTTTGAAAACCAAAGCTCCCTTCAGAGGAGGGGAGACGGAAGACAGTGCTGTAGATGGGGAAGGGGCAAGATGAGGCAGGACAGGTCTAATGAGGTGGGGAAGGGGAGAGTGGGACAGAAGAGGCAGTGAGAGGAGGGACAGCTAACACTAAAGGCCTTTTAAAGTCATATGGAAACCTGCAGGGTGAGACCCTGGAAAAGTAAAGGCCTTGCAGATTAATAGAAAGAAAATATAAGTACTCGAATGATAAAGTTTCCAAAGGACTGGAAAACTTACAAAAAAGAAAGGCAAATAGCCTCCAAGAATATGACAGCCATCTTCAGTCAAATTAGTAATCAAATGCATAGAAAATATTAAATGTAGTGCTGTGGCCCATAGTATTGACTGGATTATTTAAGTAGATAAGTAAATAAATGCATAAGAATAATATGATTGTATACTGACAACCTTTTGAGGGGCTGAAAGTGGTGTTTTGGCAGCAGATATAAAACATTCATTGTAAATGAATTCTACTTCTAGGATTTGTCCTAATTGAGGGAAGCACAGGAAGCATCTTTTTTTTTAAAAAAAAAAAAAAAACACAGAATCTCACTGCGTAATTCTGGCTGGCATGGAACTTGCTATGAAGACCAGGCTGGTCTCAAACTCATAAAGATCCTCTTGCCTATGCCTCTGGGGGTGTTGGGAATAAAGCCAAGTGCCACAACACCTGGACCACAGGCAATGATTTAACCATAAGGATATTCCTGCTGCATTGTTTTGCTATGTGTAGTATATATTACTCTATGATAAGTATGTATGTCATATCCTTTTAAAGTCTAAATAAAATGTGCTCCTGGGTTAGAAACCTGGTTGTAGGTCAGGAATAGAAGACAGAAGACTGTTGGCCTGGGCCCTTCAGAAAAGCAGGGGTGTTTTACTAGTATAATCTAATCACAGATCTCCCACAGATACTACATCTCACGTTTTTATTCCAGCTTCACTTTGGGCTGCCAATCTGGCTATGTGTTTCTAGTTTTGACCGACAATACATATTTCATCCCAGTGTGTAAGGCCTACATCAGCACACTAGTAGACAAAAGTCACTGGTGCAAAATCCTTCTCTTTCACCAAGACTCACCATGAGGGCCCCAGCTGACAGCGAAGCAATGAGGGAATAATCATAGCCACATGGTAAATTTCCAGCGACCTGCAGATGGTCACTGGAAATTGTCTAGCTGTATGTAATTGAACTAATGACTCACACAGCCAGATGCCCTTAGACTTGGAGCACAGTGCCATGAAATACTTGTATTACACAGAACTTCACATTTCATTCCATTTCAGGTAGGTTACCCTAGAAAATGACCTCATTACCAGCATCCAAACATAATGTTACCAGAGCTCTTTTTTTTTTTTTTTTTTAAAGAATAAAAGCTTGACTCTGGCAGTGCCAATAAGCCTCCAGTCCCAAAACACCATTTAAAAAGATAAGTAAAGGTGAAAAGCGAAGAAAAACTGATTTACTCAATGAAACCGCATTAAAAAGAACCGAGGAAAGAATCCAGTGACCACTCCGGAGTGCATCTTTGGGTTACAACTTGAGCTTTAGGTTAGACAGAGGAAGTAAAGAGAAAGGGAAAAATACATGCATAATTAAACAGTCTTGGGCTAGTTGTGTTCTCCTTGATCTCAGTAGCAGTTCAGGTTCTGCAAAGTGACTCAAAGATAATTAGCCATTGCTTGAGGGGCAAGCTGTGCTAGAAGGTACAGCCTCACCCTCAGGAATAATTAACTGCTTTCCTCTCTGTGTACATGGACACACAGACACACAGACACACACACACACAGACACACACACACACACACACACACACACACACCTTATCTCTGTGCCGTTAGCCTTAAAGTGGGATAAGATACTGGCTGGAAAGATGGCTCCGCAGTTAAGAGCACTGGCTGCTCTTTCAGATGACCTAGGTTCAATTCCCAGCACCAACAATCATCTGTAACTCCAGTTCCAGGGGATCCAACTCCCTCTTTTGGCTTCTGCAGGCTTTGAATGACTTATATGCCCTTATATACAGGTAGGGAAAACACTCATACACATACAATTAATTTTTTTACATGGGATTAGATAGGTTAGATAGACACTATGAGGGATTAACATGCCAATCTGAAGAGGTAAGTAGTTGGTTTGAATGTGCAATGTCCTTCCCAGTCTCTTGTGTTTGAACACTTGGTGGTGGTGCTGTTTGGGAAGGTTATGGAACCTTGCTACAGGAAGTGGGTCACTAGAGGAAGGCCTTGGGGTTTTATAATTCAGTCCCACTTCCTCCTGGAGGAAGCGGATTAGTGGTAGCAAGCCTTGAAATGCTATAGCTCCTTTCTGCTTGTGTTCACTCTGCTTTCTGACTGTGGATGCAAGGTGACCAACCAGCTTCCAGCTCTGGCTGCCAGGCCTTCTCCACTATGGTAGGATGTTTGTCAACTATAAGCCAGAATAAACCTTTCTTCCCTTAAGTTGTTTTTGTCAGGTACTTTGTCATAGCAATGAGAAAAATAACTCACACAGCAGGGCAACCCAAAGTACACAAAGACAAAGAGAAGGCAGAGATGCCTGGGTTTTATCTTGTTTTATTTAACTTGTAGGCCCATGTAAGGAACCAGTTCACAAGAGTCTAATGCACCCTCCATTAGAATACTGAGCAACATAAACTTCCTGAGCCACTATAGCTGGGGGACATCTATTGGTGTTACACAGGAAGTGTTAGGGACTCCCTGGTGCTTCCCAGTGCTAGGGGCCAGTTTTTCTCACTCAGTTAGAAAGTCACTTGCATCCAAACAGAGTGAGGACGTGCCTCCGCTGAGATGTGTGTGATTCAAGAGTGGAATGAACATTATGGTCAGAGATAAGAGAAGAAAGAGGGTGTGGCTTAGTGGAACTGAAGAGAATGCCGGGAAACATGAACAGAAAACAGCTACATGGGCTGGGTGCAAAGATGGTTCTAGGGGTCTTGACAGTTTCGTGAAGAACAGGGCCACTCATTACATCTGCTGCAATGCTGCAAGGCATTGAGCTTTGCAAAAAAAGAGGTGGTTGGTTGCTACCTTCAGTAAGACAATTTTAGTGGATCGATGGGGCCAAGAAGTTGGGTTGCAATAGACCAAAACAGGGTGAATGTGAAGAAATGGCCAACGGCCCATGTCAATTACTCCTCAAGAAGCTTGGTTATCAGGAAGGAAGGACAGAGAATTGAGGTAGATTACTTTCTTTTGTTTTGATCTAAGAAGGCTGGACTGAGTTTTTTGTCTATTGGAAAAAGAGTTGGCTTATAGGGCAAAGTTACAAAATGAAGGCCAGAGAGAGGAAAGCCTACATCCTTGAGTAGGTGATGGGGTGGGAAATGAACTGGGTGGATTCTGGAAGTAGGTGACCTTAAAAACAGGCAAGGGAAATCTTTTGGGAGTAGGTGACCTTGAAAACAGATAAGGGAGATCCTTTGCTCTGAGCCCAGAGGAAAGGAGGTGAGGATAGGTGAGAGAAAGAGGGTGTTGTTGGAGTTTAGGGTGTTTCTGTGTTTCCACTAAATTAGGAGATACAGTTGTCTGGGTATGAGGCAGGAGGAGAGAGGGAGAGTGTCAGTGTGCATGAGTATCAGCTGGCCAGGTACACGGACAGTAGTTTCTGGGAAACTTTGAGTTACCATGGGTTGTATTTTTAAACAGGTTTTTTCAGTGAACTGACTCACATAATTAACACTTAGGTGGGTGGAGAAAGAGAGAATAAAGCTTTTGGATTCTTTTGAAGTTTTTCTTTTCATTTTCCATCTTCTAGATGCCAAGAGTCAAGTTATTCATTCTTTCGTTTGCAGCCTGGTTGGCTTACCTCATCCAGTGGTCCTCAGCCTGCAGAGTATAGGCAAAACCTCCAGATAGTTGTTTTTAGTACAGATGTCTGGTCTTGAGTGAGGCCAAGCACTTATAAATGCTGGTCCTAGCTGGTCCAGATTTGTAGCCTCTGATATAGAACCCCTGACCCTGGCCATGTCCAGAGAAGGGTCCTTTTCCAGTTCTACTATGAGAAGCAACTGGTCATTTATAAGAGATGGCCAATGAAACTTAAAAAAAAAAACTGTCTTTGTTTTATACATGTACCTTTAGCTATAGTAAATGCACATAGATTTCTTTTTTAGGATTCATTTTATTTTTAATTATGTGTATGTGTGTATGTCTGATGGGGGGTTGGTGGTTTGTGTGCATGAATGAAGGTGCTTGCAGGTACTGGACAAAGGCACTGAATCTCCCGGAGCTGGAGTGGTTGTGAGCTGCCTAATATAGGTGTTGGGAACTGGACTTGGGTCCTTTGCAAGATCAGTATGTGCTCTTAACTGCTGAGCAATCTCTCTAACCCCCATAGCTTTCATTTTAAAAGTGTCCTTTTCCAAATATTAATATACATGTATGGAATTGTCATAATGAAACTCATAATTTTGTACATTAAATATATGTTAATCAAGAAAATGTAAGTTTGATAAACTTTTACAAAAGATTCTTTTCAATAAAACATTTTGATTTTTTTTTAGCTGTTTTAGGTAGCTCAGGAGAGGTAGGTGGATACAGAGCTCACCCAGACTTAGAGGACCACACTGACAGCCAACATTAGGAGTTGCACTTAGCTAAGCAGAATCCTGTTAGGGAACTGCAGGTACTGCCTTCTGATTGTCACTGCTCACACTGCTAGGGTCCTCCTGGAAAGGGGATTGGAAAGGGTATCAGGACAAAGCAGATTCCCCTAGTTGCCAAGCAGGTGAAGTCTTCATATTGACCCCACACAGTTCCCAACCAGCAACAAGGTGAGGTAAGGCTAATGGGGGAAACAACGTTGGGTGGGTTTGGTAGAGAGGGAGATGTCAGGGAATATGTCCAAATTATGTGAATTGCAGTTACTTTTGAAACATAGGAGGCAGAGGAATGCTAAATTATCTCTGTCTCAGACAAGGGATACAGTCCATGACCTCCACAGTTCTCTGAATCCAGTCAGCTGCCCTTGACCTTGGCAGTCGCCGTAGATGCTGGTTGCATAGCACAGGATGTGGTTCAAGCCAGTGGAATAACTCCTGAGCCCTGCGTCGGTTCAGTTTACACCATAGTATCCTCTCTCTTTCCACCTTTGACCTTCACTCAGGCTGAAACGTCTCAGGGTTCCGCACCTGGGAAGCTGGCCCTGCCCTTCCAGATCCTGTTTAAACTTGCTGTCTGCTGCAGGCATTATTTGCAGGCATTTCCACGTTACTAGAAACTAGAGCTCATTAAAAGGCTGGGCTTTCACCTGGGCTCCTGGAGAGCCCGTGAGCAGAGAACTTCTGGCCCTGAGAGCGGCGGGGTGTTCGGGTGCAGGGGCCAGAGGGCTCTGAGCTGGCTGACTCGCAGGTTTGCTCTCTTGACTCTGATGTCCCACCCTCACTGACTGCAAGTACCTACCTCGTGTCTTTAAGCCACACCTTGATTTCACCCAGGAAGGGTCCGGGCGCACAGTATGATCTGGGCTCCCTCTGCCCGAACCCACTGGCCTTCTCATGTTTGCTGCAGGAGATAAGTCCGTCCTGAGGACCCAGGAAGGCATGCGTGCTGCAGAAACCGGAAAGTCAAACAAGGGTCAGACGCCTTGGTCACCCGCCACGTGGTCTACTGTGGAAGCCCGGGGTGTCTTGTTTCTTCTCACGGCGCTTTTCTGTGTGTCCCTTTCGTGGTGGCACTGTTTCATTGTGATTTGTTTTGGGTTCTTGTTAGCCGCACCGTCCCTGACGTGCATGGGGCTCAATGGGTTTCATTTTCAAGGGAGTAAAGTGGAGGGTGGGGGGCAGTGGGCTTGATGCCTGGTCTGCTTACCCGTTATTGTTGTAATCTTGATAGTTATCTGGAAAAAGTAAATGTGTTTGAGCCATTTCTAGGCCTAGAATAAAAAAGAGCAAAAGACTGAGATGGGATCCAGCCACACGGCTGGAAGTCACCTAGCGCTGCGCTGCGGGGCGGGGTCCAGAGGAGGCGCATTTGCAGGAGGGCTCGCCCTGTTCTATACATCAGGGAAAGCACCGTAGACTTCAGGAAGCTGGGTGTGGGTCAGGTTCCAGAGCCCTGGAACCGTCAAAACTACATCTGGCTGTTGGCACCATCAGCCCTACTTAAAGGTGGAGAAGCTTAGCTTCAAAAAGGTTAAGGTCTTCACCAAGGTCCAACCGCAAATTCTCTGACGCCTCTGCAAGCATTACCCCCACACCACGGTGAGATTGGGTAACGGAAGTGGAACAGAAACTGAAAAAATCCAGGTTTTTGTCTTTTTTCCCCTAAGTGTTCTTTACTCGATTTTTTGCAATTTTCATACCATATAAATTGATGATATTTAGATCCCTCCCCTAGCCTCCTCCTTTGGCCTCCCGCCCAGCTTAATACAATGAAGCCTATGGAGTCTAACTTGTGTCCCCAAATGTCCTTCATTGGGTCTGTCCACTGGAGCCCACCAAGAGTTAACCTACAAAGAATTCCATACTTGAAAGAGACTATTGGAGAACAGTCTCCCCGTCCCAGCAGCCATCAGTTGCCAAAACTTTCTTAGGTTGGGGTGGGGTATGGCAGGTGTGCATAAAAAAGCCAGGTGTTTTGATTTGGCTGGTGAGCCCGGGAAGGAAAGTCCTAGGGACCTTGTTAGAAAGATCTCAGCTTGTTTCTTTAGTTGAGATTTGTATTTGCTTAGAAACATTCAGAATGGCAACAGACAGCTGCGTCTTGTATTTTGTTTTCTTGCAGTTGGAGTGGGATTCGGTTACCAAAATTATTTCATAAGGGCTGCATTAGAAACACCTGAGGCTCAACTAATGTCCCCATCTATAAGTACCATGTGCTGTGTACTGAGAACCTGCTTTAAAGTTTTGTACATTTCCGCGTCTATGCTGTACTAGGTAGGGTTAGTGGCTATCAAAAATAGGACAAGACTAAAGACGCATCTGGTGGTATCTTAGCTGTATATATATATAGATATAGATATATATATGTGTGTGTGTGTGTAAAGATACTATATTTTTAAAAAATTCTTTTTTTAATGTGTCTGTTAGTGTATGCCACCTTTCTGGGTACCCTTGGGACCAGAACTCCTGTTCCTCTGAAAGACTAACAAGTGCTCTTAATTGCTGAGCCATCACTTCAGCTCCAACACTATGCATTTAAGAAAAAAAATCTTACAAAGCCTTCTATTTAGATATGTTTTTCTTTAAAAGAAGGAGTCACACAGGCTGGAGAGATGGCTTAGTCATGCTGTCAACATGAGGACCTCAGTTCAGTTCCCTAAAACCCACATTAAAAAGCTGGGCACAGCAGAATATCCATAATCCCAGTGCTGAGCAGGCAGAGACAAGAGAATCTGTGTGGCTGCTGGCTAGCCCATCTAGACAAACTGGCAAGCTTCAGGTTCATTGAGAGACCCTGCCTCAAAGATAAGGTGGAGACTAGATGGGGGAAGACACTTGATGTCAACCTCTGGCTCATGCGCGCCCACATGAAGTAGGGAGGTTTGAGTGCTTTATAGACTGAGAAACATGAGAGCATCTACTTACTGATCATCTTCTTCCTCCTTATGCTCTCTGTTTTCCTCCTTTTCTCTGCATGGCTCTCTTTTTTGCCTTTTGCTTTCCCTTAGCGCGTCAATATCCTTTTCATGTCATCTTCATCGCAGCTGCTTTGTTTTCCTAAGGCCGCTCTTCACCGGCTGTGGAGTTCTCCACATCTCTCCTCAGTTCTTTGCAACGTCACCAATGAAAAGGCCTCGAGATGTTCATACTTTGCTTTGGGGGCGATACTCAGAACAAGAAGGGGGCTGAAACAGGCCTCCTATGTGTACTGGGATCCTTGAACTTCTTTTGGGTTGCCCTCTAGAAAAGGCAGATTTTAATTTCTCTTTTGTTAAGGGGCTTATCTGCCTTTGACGTGTCTTCAAATGCTCCCTTCTTTCAGCGTACCTGGTCTTCCCACGCTCCATCCTTAGGAAACTGACTCCTACTGATTCATGGTGGTATTTCTACTTGAACTCCTCCCTTCAGGTCTGCACAAAGGAAGCCAAGGAGGGCATTTTGCCACTTGGCTTCTTAGGCTCTCTTTTGCATGGGGTTGTTTTTTTCTCCATAAGGCATGGAGTTGTCCAGTGCCCACGAGGCTCTCTGCTGTCCCAGCTATGTCTCTGTGAAGCACGGTGTACTGCAGTGGACTTGACAGCAGAAATCAAGCACAGCATGCTGGCCTCTGAAGAGCGTCTTCCTGCATTTGACCTTACCTGCTGTAGACCTTGGGCCAGAGGAACTGGGTCAGCTTTTGAATTCTTAATGGTGCTTTGTTGTGCTGTTAATGATCAATTGTTATACAAATTTAAGAGTTTCTGTCCTTTGGGTCTGATGACAATTCAGAATAATTGCAAGCTGGATAAAGCCCTCAGGTGAAAGGGAGCGATGTGTAGATGTGTATCGGAGGTTACTAATTGCTGTCTGTGACAGCCATTCTCTCTCTGGTCATGAACTCCAGCTAGATGGCTCTAAATACTTCATTAGTGTTTTCATTAAGCACTCATAGTGATGGAGAGAAGTCTTAATAAGAGCAAGTTTTGGTTAGGTAAGGAATAAGGCGTCATGAGGCACCCTTGAGTCTTGCTTGGCCTGTTTCCTTCCATTAAATTCTTTTATATAAATTATTTCCTCCCTGTGTCTTGGGCATAATAAATAATCCTTGAAGGAAGGAAGGAAAGAAAGAAATTTCACATGGGATAGATAAGAACTCAAATGCTAAGATACCCGAAACTTCCTCTTACTCGCTGTATATATTTTAATCCTAAAGGCTGATGGGAAATTGACCCATTAATCAATGGCCGGAAGACTTTAAGAGAAAGTATGGTTGCTCATCTATTGCAACTTACTCTCTTGGGTCCCAGGATAAATAAATCTAGGTCAACATAGGGATTCATAATGAAATGGGGTGAAAGAGAGCATCCCCTAGTGGGTTCTTAGCCTCATTCATAAAAAGAATTTAAGAATGGACCTAAACGGAAGCTTTAGGACAAGTTTATTGGAATTTAAAGAAAAATCCTCAAGGCAGGCAAACTGGGGATCTTGGTAATTTCCCAGAAGAAGAGAATGAAGGGAGAAGGAAAGAAGTCAGTCGTGCAGGTTTAGAGCCTGCATGGAAGTCAGACACGTGGTGGACTGGCAACCACATGGCTGGAGAAGAAGCTTTAGAGAAAAAGTAGAGAAATTCAAGATGCTAGGGCAGCCCAAAGCCTTAGAGAAAGCATGTTTAGAAAAGGGATATGAAGAAGAGAAGGAAAGATTATGCAGGCAGACTTACAGAGACCTACTTGTCTGTGGCCAGATCCAGAAGAACTGCACTGGGAGGTGGGATTCCAGGCAGAAAAAGTTCACTGCCTCATTAACACACTCAGTATTCTGCTCATCTACTTAGTATAACTTAAGGTTAACCCACCTTTTTAAGAGTGGTCCTATGATCAGGTGATTGACCAGTGAAACTGGAAATGTGGGTCTTTCAACAGATAAACTAGACAATTTATAGTCTATCCCAGCTAGATAGCTATTTGCTCTCTAACAGTAAGAATGATTCTATCACCAGGAGCCAAGTGTTTCTGTGGAAATTCAGTCATTTAAAAGAAAAAGAAACATCTGGCTACAGAGGAAATCAGAAGGACCAGGTGTTGAAGCGAAACAGCCTTTCTTCATTCAATGTCATGGCACATCTGTTCTCTTTAAAGTTCTGTATCCAGAGCTTGTAATCTAGTCACTAGTAATTAAACACATGTGCTATATATTGAACTCTTGATAGTTACCAGGCACTGCTAATTCTTTGCTTGTGCATCTCATTTGCACCCAGCAATTACTTTGAGAGCTTTGAGAGCCAGGGGAGAAAACTGAGACTCAGAGAGTCAGCCCCCAAGGTTATGTGGCCAGTCCCCATAGAACTATGACTCACACTGTCAGCTAGATGTTTGGTTTTTTTCTTTTCTTTTTTTTTTTCTTTTTCAGTCTACTTGAGACAAATAGCTGTAGCTCTAGCTGCCCTAGAACTATCTATGTAGACCAGGCTGGAATTGAACTCACAGAGATCCACCTGCCTCCGCTTCCTGAGTCCTGGAATTCAGGGTGTCCGCCGGGCTGCACTTGGTGTTTCTTTTTTACACATAACATTTGTGTTGTGTTTTAAGAATTTCACACATGTATATAATGTGTTTTGATTGTATTCACTCTCCCCTATCTCCTCTCACCCACCCCACCACCACCCCTCCCGACTTCTTGTCCTCTTTTTATTTAAATAACCCATCGAATCCAACTTGTGCTGCTATACTTACGGGTGTGGGGCATTCCACTGGAGGGTGGTGGACCTACCCGGGCCACACTCTTAAAGAGAACTGACTCTCCCTCCCCCAGAAGCCATCCTCTGTCAGCCGCTCCTCAGCTAAGAGTGGGACCTATGAGTCCCTCTCCATGCTGAAATGCTGACTGACTTGATCTTGTGCAGTCAAGCACAGCCACTGTGAGCTCATGAATGTAGCGATCATGCCCTTCAGCAGACGCTGTTTTTGTCTGATGCTGTCTGATCTCTTAGCTAAGGGTTTCTGATGTTTCAGTGTCAGGGATCTTGCTAGGTATGGAGGAGACATAATGTAAGATTGACCTGTGGCACCTTTCACAGGTACGGGCCACATGCCTACCAACTCCTGTATCGGACTTTCCTATCCTGCCACTGTTCCACTGCCCTGATTGCCTCAGGCGGAGTTCCAAACAACTAGCAATAGTCCCTCTTCTCCAGAGTCTGCTGAAATTATTCCAACTAACTCCTCCTAAACCTGCTTCCTCTTTCCTGTGGCCTCAAGAGCTCCACCCCCATCTCCAGGCTGAAACTTTGACTGGCTTTATCTTGTACAGGTCTTGGGCTGGAAACCCCAGTTGTGAATTCCTCTATCTAACGGCCTTATTGTGTCCAGAAGAAACCATTTCACAGCAGTCCTCCTGAATCTCTGGCTCTTACAATCTTTCCACCTCCTCTTCCCCAGTGTTACATGACCTATGCCTTGGAAGGAAAGGGTGTGATGTAACGTCCCATTTAGGGAAGGGCCTTCTGTAGTCACTTATTCTCTGCCACTGCCGTTTAACTAATTGTGAATCTCAATGCAAAGAGAGGTTCTCTGATGAGGGTTGACAGCTACACTAATCATTGGGAATAAAGGCAAGTATTTAAAAAAGCAGTTTGATACTATGTTCCTTTAGCAAATAATAGTAATAGGTTCTCACCTAAAGCCTATGACCTCCCCACAGGTTACTAGCCAGGTTTACAGTACCAGGCATGAGTTTCCTCCTGTGGAGTGGACCTTAAATACAATCAGAAAGTGGTTGGTTACCCCATCACATGCACGCCCCTTTTGCATCAATTGGTCTATCTTGCCAGGTGGTCATTACTGTAGCTTGGAGGGTTCATATCTGGGTAAGACTGATCATTTTCCCCCTAGCAGCCTGCATAGCACCATGAAAGCTATCCAGCAGGGAAGAAGCACCCAGTTCAGTACCAGCTTGAGTTCTCCATGTCCTGTGACCCAGGTATATGTAGTATTCTCAGCATCTTCTAAATCAGGAATGAAGTTAACTACCCAGAGTCAGCTGCCTACATGAGCATACTTGTAACAGATAATTAAGCCAAAGACGTCAGTTGGAAATAGTGATTAATCAGCAAATGACTTTGTTCAGCCTGTTTCCCCTTGGTGTTCCAGGTGGGTACACGGGAACATGCATTTCCTGGAGGCATTTTTAAGCTGAAACTCCCATCAAGAAAAGCAGCTAGCATGAGAGAGCTCAGTGCTTCAGCTCTGATGCTACTAATCCCACCTTGTTTGAACTGACTTCTGTACATGGGTAGCAAAACACCTTGGAACTCTAAAATACAATCGCTAAAATGTCACGCAAGCCCCACATTTTCTTTCAAAGACATGCTTTTCAAAGACAGCTTAGTCACCCAAGTATATAGCCAGCTTCCAGTGGTCTGAGTCACACAGTTAATAGGGCTTAGCTGTCCATGTTGAGCCCACGGAGTCACTGTCAGTGCTAATGTCTGCTATTTGTGTTAATAGGTAATTGATGGAGGATCTTTGGGGACTATATAGTGGAATATTCCACCATAGGGTACACCTAGCCTAAGATGTGCATGCATACACAAGTCTTTCAAGAGAAGGTAAAGTATAGCTGGTATAACTATTTGGCCTTCATACCTATAACAAAATACCTGACTACTTGTGAAGTAAAGATAGGCTTTTCTTAGCTCATGGTACTAGAGTTCAGGTTGAGGACTGGATGACTGCATTGCTTTGAGTCTCTGACTAGGGTACCTCATACTTTGAGGTGAAACAGAAAGATAAAGTGGAGTACCACAATCCATTGCAGGGCACACCCCCAAAGACCTGAGGACCTCCTATAATGTCTCATATTCTAAAGGTTCTACCACCTCCATGTGGCCCTGAGGATGAACCCTTTACACTGAACTGTGAGGGAGGACACTCGTGCAGTAGCAGCTGAGGTAAATGAGTTAGGGTTGTACTTGTTATCAAAGTACTCCTTATTTAGAATGAGGTGGAACTAATTCTATAAGTAGGCTGTACTTCTGTGCCGAATCCCAGACTCATGTATATCCAACTGCCTGTTTTGTGTCTCTGTACGTATCCTAGCTAAACACCTTTATTAGAATAGGCCTCAATCATAATAGTATTCATCTAACACTCTTCATCTTCCCATTGCCCCAATTTCAGTAAGAAATATCACCATCTACTATATTGCTCAAGACAAAATCCTGTAAGTCATCTTTGACTCCTCCAGCCAGTCCTTTCAGCTGCCTCTTATGTACATCTCATATCTGCCCCTACGCTTGAGTCTTCGCTAATCGGCCCGTATCTTGGCCATCGATCTTTCTCCAGAGCTACTGTATTGGCCTCGTGCTGGGCTCCTGTGTCTATTCCAGCTCCCTCTAGCTTCTATGGCAGTCAGAAAGGGCTTTTTTTTTAATGCCTCAGACAGAGTTTGTCTGTCAAGACAGTTCTTTATTAAGAGATGAATGTTCAAGACACTTATTACAATGAATGCGTTAGAGTCACATACTTCAATCAGACCTGAAGGGAGAAATCCAAAGACTTGGGACTTTCTTGAGAAAAAAATAAAGAATTCAAATCCCTTAGGGATTGCAGAGTAGGCTGAGGACAATTTTTTAATGCCAATCAATTTGTGTGTTGCTTTAGGATTGACACTTGAGATGGTACATGTTAAAGTCGGTGTGCATCTTTAAAAAGCTTTTGTTATTTGCTTTGTTTTGCAGTAGTAGAGATTGAACTTGGAGCCTCGGAACTCTGCTTCTGAGCTATATCTCCAGCCCTTTCCTCTTCTTTTTATTTTAAGACAGGGTCTCACTATGTTGCCCAGGCTATCCTTGAACTCACTGTGTATCTCAGGCTTGCACTGCTGCTTCAGCCTCCCGAACAGCTGGTATCACAGAGTTGTACCTGGCTCTGCAGTTCTCATGAACTAGCTAAGATGCCTTCATCAGGAGCAGGCACAGGAGAAATCTTAATTTGGAACAATGGGGCCTTCAACCCAACATGTTTAGGACTAATATTCTAATTATATGCAAGACAGTGTTTTGGAAATATACCTTGCCTTTCTTCCTTAATAATGGGCTGTCAAAAGCCTTCTCAGTCAGGGCCTTGATCGTTTCAGAAATCTTTTGTCCAAACTATAACCCAGGGCTAACTTGGCCTAGGGACCATTGGAGTCATATGTGTTTCCTCTTCTCTGTTCCTGGGTTTGTTGGCAATTTGAGTATTGAAATTCCTCTCAGAAGGCCAGTGCTTCATGCAGCATGACGATTCTAGCTGTTACTCAGCAATTCCTGAGTGAAGCTGATTTTGGGTTAGCCCTCCAAGAATAAGACCAGGATGTTTGCCATAATATATCAATGCCTTAAAACCACAAAGGAGACAGACTTTGACTTTAGTGAGGGGATTTTAGTCATCTATAAGATATCTGCAGACTTCAGTGAAGAGTCAGGGTTTTAGCAGAAGTGGCTTCAAGTTGCTGAGAAGTAACCTAGGCAACAGTGATCACAATACACACGTCAGAGGTATTATCTAAGTTAGTGGGAAGCTAATAATACATTGCTCAGTTGTGTGACCTTCACATTAGTGATTTTTAAAGTTAATGGAGAGTACAGGAAGCAGAGGGCCTAGGCTGTTTTTATCCCCCTCTCCCACTTCCCCCCAGAGACAATTCCCCTCTGTTTTTGTCATGTGTGTAGCATCTCATGCAATACTACCTTTAACTTGATTTGGGTTTATAGGTCCCCTAGTCTGTAAACACCCTCATCTGGAGGCACAGTTTGGTATTTTTTTACAAAGCTGTCTGAAGCATGCTTTTAAAAGGGTACCAAGCTAAGGGCCCTGATTATTTGCCATCCATTCTCTTGTGACAGTCCCTGCCTGCTTCATGCTAAGGGAACAGTCTTTCATCTTCCCAAAGTTCTTTGCTGACAAGTGCTTATTGGAGGTCTGTGGCCCCTGGATTCATCATTATTTTTAATAATTGTCTAAATAGCTCTATCAACACTATGCCTTTGAGCTTTCCCATTCTATATTCTGGAATGTGTGGTTTTCAGTGACCTGGATCCACATTTTTCTCATTTGCATAATAGCGCTGTGTTAGTTACTTTTCTGTTGGTGTGCTACAATACTGACCAACAACTTGGGGGAAGGAAGGGTTGATTTGGCTTACACATCTACATCATAGTCTATCATTGAGGCCAGTCATGGTGGGAACTCAACGCAGGAACCAGGAGGCAGGAGTTGAAGCACAGACCATGGAGGAATGCTGCTTACTGGCTTATTTCCCCTGAAGTTACTTTTTTTATACAGCCATGCCCACCTGCACGCACAGAGTGGGCTGAGCCCTCCTACATCAACCAACAATCAAGAAAATGCCCCTCAGACAGACCCACAGGCCAACCTGATGGAGGAAATTCCTCAGTTGAGGTTCCAGGGAATTTGACACCCTCTTCTGACCTCTGCAGGGCATTCCACAACATGGATGCATCATGTACATGCAGGCAATACACTCATACACATAAAATTCAAATAATAGAATTTTTTTTAAAAAGAACAAATGCTGTTCTTCCAGAACATCTGGGTTCAATGTCTGGTACTTACATGGTTGCTAACAACTGTCTGTAACTCCAATTTCAGGGGCTCTGACACTCTCTCCTGGTCTCTGTCAGTATGACACATACCTGGTGCACTTACATGCAAGCAAAACACTCATACACATAAAATAATTTTTTGAAAAAAAGAAATAAAAGTGTGTTTTTCTTACGTGAACCATCTTGAGGGAGATTCTTTTTAAATGTTTTCATTGATTTTTTTTTTTGTGTATGTCATACAGAACGTCTTAATCAACTTTGTCCTCCCTCCCCATCGGCACCTCCCATAACCTCCCCAGACTGGATTTCATAAATGTCAAGTTAGTGTTCCCAGATGTCCCTCAGTTCATCCATTGAGGCCTAGTCAGCCTATCTAGAGTCCCTCCCTTTAAGAAGATCAGCTCTTCCTCACCCAGCAGTAATCAGCCGCCAATAATTCTTTGACTGTGATTGGAGACTACTGTGCATTACCACAGTTCTGTGCTGGGTTTTTGTCTGGTTGAGTTTGTTTGAGTCTTGTGTATCCTGACACCACTGCTATAGATTCACGTGAGCAAGATCTCAGGAGCCTGTAGGACTCTGTTTACATAGGGTCATCCACCTACTCCCTGGCTCTTACAGTCTTTCCACACCCTCTTCTGAAATGGCCCCTGAGCCCTGGGTGAATGGATTCTAATACAGGAGTCCTGTCCAGGGATCCACAGCCTGCAGCCTCCTATTCTCTATGCTTTGACCATCTCTGTTTTTTGGGTTCATTGTTCTCTGTTGCATGGAGGACCTTGATTGATGAGAGTTGAGAGATGGATTAGTATTCTTTCTTCCCCTGGTTGTGCTATGCTCTGTGAGCCTTAGGTGTCATGATTAGCTAACATTCTTAAAACACCAAGCTTCTGTCAACTTTAAAAGTTATAAAAAAAAATCTATTCTAGCTGAGTGTGGTGGGTGGCACATACCTTTATTCCCACAGCTCAGGAAGCAGAGGCAGGCAGATCTCTGTAGATAGAAGCCAGCCTGGTCTACATAGCCAGTTCCAAGATAACTATAGGGAAAGATTATCTCAACAATGATTTTTTTAAAACTTACACATTTCTCAAATGAATAACCAACATGTGTCTAGGCTTCTGTTAATGTAACAATTACATGAGCATTTATATTACTTATTTTATTATTTCTAAATGTCACTATGATTTGTGCTATTTAGGAGAAAATTTGCATCTTAAGGAAACATTATGTGGGGCTGGGGATGTTTCTTACTTACCTGGTATCCACGCAGCCATGGGCTTGATTTCGTGTACTGCATAAAGCAGGCATGGTGGCCCACACTTTTAATCCATCACTAGGGAGGTAAGGCAGGAGGATCAGGAGCCCGTCATCCTAGGCTATATCCTGTTTTCAGAGAGACAGAGAGAGATACTGTGTGATTATGAAGTAAGTGCTGTTAAGGAAGTATTAGTGACTCAGCAGCAGAAGGCAATGAATTAGAATCAGAAATGTTCAACAAAGGAGTTTTATGGATTCCACAAAAGGGACCTTTAGTCCTATTTCCAAATTCTAAAGAGCATGCTAGTATGTCTTTAAAGTTATTTAACGTATATGTAGAGTGTTGGGTAATAACCAATTCCAAGGGAGTGTAGAGAAATGGTGGATATCAAGCCAGAGACTTATGCTAGGGTTCATCAGTTAAGAGCACTGGCTGCTCTTGCAGAGGACCCGGGTTCAATTCCCAGCACCCATATGGCAGCTAACAACTGTCCATAACTCTGTAACTTCAATTCCAGGGGAATCTGTCACTTTCTTCTGACCTCTGAGGGCATTGCATGACATGACACAGGTACACTTACATACATGCCGGCAATACACTCATTCATGCACACAAAATAAAAATAACAGATATATTTTTTAAAAACTACACTTGCAGAAGACTTGAGTTTGACTTCCAGTACCCATATCTCTAGGCTCATAACCACTAGCTGTGAGGGGATCTGACACCTCCTCAGGTGCCCACACTCTTGTGCACATACCCACATAATAACAATAACAACTCATATTTTTAAAGAGTCTCATGCTATAAAACTGTGTTCCTAGCTCCATCAGATTTCTTTGCAACATTCTGTCCCAGTAAGGACTTGTTATCCTGCTAAAGCCTAGACAGGTTCAGTTCATAGTCTGTATAAGGATTAGTAAGGAAAGGCTTTTGGAACCTTCAGATGATAGGAAACCAAGAATGGCCCAGAAAGTCTTGTGTATATAAATTAGCCTTAAGACAGAGATTGCTATAAATAGCAGGCAAGGCAGTACCTCACTGGGCTGCAGGCCAGTACTTTTGTAACTTCTGCCATCCCATTGGTTCCCCGAGAAAGCAGCTCTCACTCTAACAGAGAGATGCTCATCATCACAGCCAGAAGGAGCCAGAATGATGCCATGGTCACTGAGGCTGCCTCCCGCAGGGGCCCATCGCCCCTCCTCTTGGCTCAGTGCAGGGTGTTTTGGAGAAACAGGTGGTTTAAAAGCAAAGGAGAGCTGAGATTATAGCTCAGTGATAGAATACTTGCCTAGTCAGTGTGTGAGCCCAGGAATTTTCATTTCCCAGCACAACTGAGACAGGAGAGGGAGAGGGAGAGGGAGAGGGAGAGGGAGAGAGAGAGAGAGAGAGAGAGAGAGATGAATTCCAGAAATAGAAATCAAAGAGCCTATATTTTGGGCCACCTGGGTGGCTTAGTGGGTAAAAGCACTTGCTTCCAAGCCTGATAACCTGAGATCAATCCCTGGAACCCATATGTTGGAAGGAGAGAACTGACTTTTACAGCTTGTCATGTGATCTCACTGGCATACACGTGCACAGGTGGGCACACACTCGCGCATGCACTCACACAATAAATACATGTAATATTTTTACAGGAAATCCTTTGCTCCTTGTGTATATCAAATTAGCTGACAGATAAGCATAAAAACTTTGCCATCCCTGCTGCCATATGTTAGCACAAGTGAGTCACAGCCTGAGAGCTTCAGTGCCTTCCTGTGTCAGCTGCAGGTATCTGAAGGGATGGTAGCCAGTTCCATCTGGAGAACAGGGGAAGAGGCAGGCAGAACTACCTTTGAACTGCTCTATGGCTATGTACAGACCAGCCACGAGAGAGCACCAGGAACTAAGACAGGGTTTGTATCACTCTGTTGGCCAAAGGGAAGGAGAAAGATGAGGAGGGGGACTCTCAGTAAGATTCTTACATATATTGAGTTAAGGATGATCATTAGCCACTATGTGGGTGCTGGTATTCGAACCCCAGTCCTCTGCAAGCCAGTGTTCTTAACTGCTGAGCCATCTCTCCAGCCACTAGCTTGTTTTTTGTTTGTTTGTTTTTTTGTTTTGTTTTTAAGACAAGGTGTCTCACTGGTCTGGAACTTACCAAATAGATTAGGTCTGTGAGCCCCAGTCTGCCTTTCTCACCTTCCCAGTGCTGGGCTTATAAGGACTCAGCACCACACCCAGCTCTTTAAAAATAATTCTTTATGACATTTATTTCGTGTGTGTGCACACACCAGCTCTGTTTGGAGATGAGAGGACAATTCTCAGGAGCTGGCTCTTACCTTCCATCGTGTGGATCCCAAGCATCAAAACTCAAGCTGTCAGACTTGGCAGTAGGTGCCTTTGCCCACTGAGCCATCTCACCAGCCCCTTTGCCCACCTTTTTTGATGAAGATTGGACTCAGGTCCTTATGCTTGCAAAACAAGCACTTGGGTGACTGAGCCATATCCTCAGCCCCACAGTGTTTCCACTTTACAGTGGTACAAAAGTGGTGTGTGTTCAATAGGTTCCATACTTTGAATTTTGAGTCTTGATTTCATTCACAGGCAAGAAGATGTGTGTTGCTATTGGATACTCTCTTGTGTGGTGGGGCAGTGGCAACAAGCTCAGTTTCCAGTCTGCACAGGCTCTCGAAGGGAACCTAGCCCTCCTCTACAGGGTGTTGTGTGGCTACCTGTGAGGCTGGGAATGGCAAATGAATTTTTCACTTGGTGGTATTGTCATAACCTGGTCTTAGGTTGAGGAGCATGTGAAATCACTAAATTCTGGGACTCCTTGGGTGTGCACAGTGTGAATAAACCAGACACATGATCCCTGCCCTCTGAAAGCTTGTGAAGAGAGTAGATTCACAAGCAAGACTACAATTAGACACTGCAATAAGTTGAAAAGATTGTGGATACAAAGTGACATAGAAAACTGCCAAGTTATTTCAGTTCTCTCCAGGAACAAAGAAGCCACTGCTCCCCTGCCCGCTCATTGTAGCAGCTTTTCTGTGTTGTGTTAGTGGTAATTATGTACATCTGACGTCGCCATGCTCACAGCATAGCAAGTTGCCTGACAAGCCCGGCCAGCTTCTCCCTCTTCCAGAGCTACCGAGTCCCTGGCACCAGACCTGACTGACGGGAATCTGCAGCCAGGCATTTCAGGCTGCAGGCTATCCTGGTACACAGTACACAGCTGCAGAGTCTTTCTAACCACACTGTACAGAGTGCCTAGTCACAGCCATGAATACAAATTCCATCTGCGCAAAGCTACGGGGGAGAAAGGAGGGTTTTGCTACAACTGGGCAGAGTTCTGCTTTTAGTTCTGACTCCCTTCCTGTCCCCCTGTGAACAGCTGGTCCCTTGGTAGTTTTGTGCCCTGAGTCTTTGAGCACAGCAAACTTGCCATAGCAGGAAAGGGCCAGGTCCTAAGGATCTCCCAAAGACATCCCAAGCCACTTCTGTGATCAGTGCCTTAATGAAACAGGATGAGGGCTAACAAGAAGAATCACTGTTTTCTCATTGGGGTTTCCATCACATCACTACACGGATTGAGTTTGTCTTTGATGTGAAAATGCTAGTGCAAATCAAAGATGGGATTAAAAAGCTTTTGGATGTGACATGGACAGATGGTCTAAGGGAGAGAAAGGGCTTCAGAAGATTGATAAATTTGGGGAGAGGGGACATCACTGCATCCAGTTCTCTATCCTCTGCTGAGCCCATGAGGCTCCAATGGACAGCTCTAATCTTGGTGGGCCACAAAACAAACAGAAATGAATGAGTGAGATGGGGGTGGACAGGAGTCATGGGAAGATAAGAAATGAGAGTGGTTGGTGTGCAAAGTATACTTACGTGAAACTGTGAAAAAAGCAATAATAAAACTTTTTAAAAAGAAATGCTTTCAGAGTAAGTTTCCGTAAGCCTTGAAAAGACTTTCCCACTGCAATGCATTAAAAATTCTGCTAAGTTTTAAAAAGCAAATAGTAAATGTAAAAGGATTTCTAAGATAGCCCATGAAAATATACATTAATGTATAATGTATATACATTAATGTTAGGTTAGCAGAAAATATCTGCTATAAGATTTCATCCACATACAGATGCTCAATGCCTATGCATTTGTAGTAACAAATTATCAAGAAAGTTGGTGCTCCCTCTTCTCTGTCTCTCTGTCTCTATCTCTCCTTCTGTCTCTACCTCTCTGTCTCAATCTTTTTGTCTCTGTGTCACTCTATCTCTGTTTCTCTGTCTCTTTCTCTCTCTGTCTCTCTTATGCTAGGGATCAAATTCAGAGCCTTGCACATGCTGGTCAAATATCCTACCACTGAGATCCCCAGTTAATACATTACATGTTTGACAACAAGTAATTTAGTAGAATGTAGCTTACAAACCTTGAATTTATACTTGGTTGAAATATGTGAATATGACCCAGAAAATGGAGTCACTATGAACTCCAGTTAAAGCTTATATGACATCTAAATGGTAGTCCTGCCCTGAAGTTTGTGATGTCATCTTCCATCTCCCTAAGCTGTGGTGAGTGAGAGGGCAGATCAAAGTTCACTTTCCATAAATATTTTAAAATGTCACAATTAGCAGTGATATTCTGGGTAATTATTAAAATGTACTGTCTAGTATATTCCAGAAATACTTTAAAATGACATCCAGTTCAATTGTCTTAGAAACATATGTTTGCCAAGATGTTTTGATGGTTCCTATGACATCATCAACAATCAAACAGTAAGCTGGAAAACAATCTGCCAGTACAAAAAGTATGCTATTCTTTTAATGATCAGTTCTTAGACATTTAAAATACTTTATTATTTTTATTTTATGTGTATGAGTATATTGCCTGCATGTACATAAGTGCACCCAAGTTGTGCAGTGCATTGAAGAAGTCAGAAGAGGGTGTTGGATTCCCCTGGAACTGGAGTTACAGTCGGTTGTTAGCAGCCACGTGGGTGCTGGGGATCAAACTCAGTTCCTCTGCCAGAGCATCCGGTGCTCTTAACTGCTGAGCTACCTCTCCAGCTCTTGTCCTTGGATATTTTGGTGGCCTCTGTGTTCTCTAACATATGAGACCTGTTTTGTTTTAGAAAGACTGGGGTCCTGACTCTGCACTTCAGGGCATAGGTGAGAGTCCTATGGAAGAACTTGAAAAGGAATTTCCATAAGCTTATGTGCAATTTAGTGCAAAGAAACATGTGTTCCATTCCAGAGGTGTGGAAAACAGAGTTGGCTAGGACAGTATGCTACAGGGTTCTGCCTGCTGATAAACTAGTCTCTAGAGAAAGGCTTATGCAGAATTGTTGCCTCTGTGCTAAGCTATAATAATTTAAAGTGATTAATAACGCTGACAATGACAACCATTTATGAAATACCAGTTCTGTTCTATGCTTTTCCTATGTGCTAGCTCTCAATATTTATAATTTAGAGAGGGGAGAACATTATAGTCTTTACTCTGTAGATGAGGAAATAGGGTCCAAGAAGCTTCTTGACTGATTAACCCTGTGTCACAGAACTAGTCAATGACAGAATTATTTTACTTCTGAAACTCTCCTTATGACTGTCCTTGACTGTCCTAAACTCCAATATTTACTTACATGTTTTTAGAAGTTCATGAGCATCATATAAACAAATAAGCTGTAAGAGTTTCTACATAGGACTGGGAATGTAGCTCAGTGATAGAGCAGTTGTCCAGTATCCACAAGGCCCTGGGTTCCATCCTAAGCCCTGCAAAAGGACAAAAACAAGTGAGTAAATAAATAAATAATAGTTTATAAATATGTGCACATATCTCTGAGTAGTTTAATTATTTGGTAGATATCATGTGTGTAACTGAAATTCATCTTGTACCAAAATTATATTTCACATTCTTTACAATATTTCACATTCTGTCATAATATCTAACTGTACATGTCTCCATGGTTTTATAGAGAGTGAAGCTTTCTGAAACGACAAACTATGTATAGTGTTTAAAAGGATTTCTGTCCTGCTATTTGAGAACCTGTAATTATGGAGAAATAAGCCCTACCCTTTGAATACACATGTGTGGCCAGTGTCTGTCTCCATAACCGCTTCACACACTGGCCCAGGTGAGAGCCCTTTTGTTTTCCAGCCTCCATCCTGAATCACCTTGGATGGTTGCCTTGGTTCTCTGAGGGCTTTGACATAATTGATATTTTCATGACACACCCAGCCCCAGTGTTCATAATCCCTGGTTCTGTGCCATTTTCTGTGTTTGCGCCTCGGGTAAGGGAGAGCTTTGGACACATGGGTCTGATGAAATAGTTTCCTCCTTTCCCCTCCCAGATTCTAAATTGAATCCTTCTTCCAAGTCTCTTAGGTTTCCGGGGCCAGAAGAGGTAACTCCTCTTGAAATTAGCCAGCGATCCATGGGAAGCAGAGCCTGAGGAAGCTTTAAGTTTAAGGTTTCTTCTCAGAGAAGTGAGAGTGGGAGCAAATGCAGAGCAGTCACTGCCAGGCTGGCCAGGTTGTTGCACAAATGCCACTTATTGGGTGGGGCTTGTAGAGCCCCCACCATCTTGAAAATGTCGGTCACTGGGAATGATGGCAGAGGTATTTATCTGCTGGCTGTATCCTAATCTCACTGGTCAAAGATGGTCTTTCTGGAATCAGATGTTCTTCAGTTTCAGCTTCTTACCTGGCCTTGGAGTAGCAGCAGGGAAGTCACCTTCTGTGCCTGCAGCAGGGGCGAAGGAAAGTGCTACATCTGGGTCTGCAGGTGGGGAAGGGCGAGCGTCCCTGAGGTGGGGTCTGGGCTCCAAAGCCTGCGGCTTCCATGGAGTGAGTTTGGGGACAGCTGGCATGGACGTGGTAGAAGCTGCATCTGCACGTGGTCAATGCAATGTTGCTTCTAGTCTGATGTGACACGTATCAGTCAGAGTTATTACATGCAGGTCATGAGAACAGACCTCAGCCTCCTTAAGGCAAAAAGACATTAGTGGATGTACATTTAATAGCTTTTAGAAACGGGAGAGAGAACTCATAGACTAACAACAGATTCAAGACCAGGCAGCAGAAATTCCGACCCAGCCACACTATCAAAATTGCAGACCCAGCACTCTCTCTCAACCACAACCCAAATCACTGCCTTCCCATGAGACTATGTACCATTGGGCTTGACTGAAAAATAGGACAGGGATTTTGATCATATGATGAGTTTAACTGTGTCCTCTCCCTCATCCCCAAGTTCTTTTGTTGAAGTCTTATAATGTGCCCTTCTTTGGAGACAGG
Source organism: Eospalax fontanierii (assembly GCA_035773235.1). NCBI lineage: Eukaryota > Metazoa > Chordata > Mammalia > Rodentia > Spalacidae > Eospalax > Eospalax fontanierii. Next base: position 63,100,574 of record CM069538.1, read on the forward strand.
GTCTCTATAGAAGTAATGAGGATAAAATGAGGTCACTTAGTTCTGAGCTGAATATGAAGGGGCAATTGGGACATAAACATGCCCAGATGAAAGATGATGGTAAAGGTGGCCACTTACAACCAAGAGAGGGACCTGGAGCAGATCCTTCACAGCCCTCAGAAGGAGAATTCTAACAGACTGACTCTGGGCCTCAAGAAATGAGAAACAATAAATTTCTGTTGTTTAGGCTACCCAATTTACGGTACATTTGAATGACAGTCTCAGAAAGCTAATACAATGCTAGAAGGAGGGAGGAAGGAAAAAAAGAAGAAGAAAAAACAAGAGGTAGAGTGAAAGAAAAAGAAAACAGCAGAGGAGAGAGGAAGGGAGGGAGGGAGGGAGGGAGGGAGGAAGTTAGTTTGGTTAGTTACCAGCTTGTTGAGCTCTGCAGATCCCAAAGGCACATTGGTATCTCTGTCTCACCAAGCATGGCTGACCTCATATGAAAGTGGCCTGTGCTGTTATTCAAGGTTCTGTTCTCAGAAACTCCCAGTCCAGGATTAGCCTTTGCTGTTGTCATCTTGACGTTGAAATTCTTCATCGTTTATTTAAAATCCCCTGACCAAAAGCAATCTAGGGAGGAAAGCTTAATTGGCTTACAATTCCAGGTGACATACAGTCAGTCACCGAGAGGAAGGCAAGGCAGAAACTCAACCAGCTTCAGTCACATCCAAGAACTCGCCGTCCCGCGCAGCCTATGCCCAACCCCTCTGCCGCGGACTCACCATCTCTCACAGTCTGTCTCCTTTTGTCCCTCCTTGTCTCTTCTGCCCTTGCTTGAGTATTGTTCTTCCGACAGACCGAAGTCCCGTGTGCCTTGACTTCCCTACTTTTCCACAGTCCCTATTCTACCACAGTTCTCCAACAGGCTCTCACATCTCCTCAATATCTCGAACACATCACCCCATCCATGTCTTGAAAACATAGATGAATTTGGGCTACACTTGTTCTCAGCTCCAATTCAACTTAGGTCAGTTTCCAAAGACAGAAATACTTGAAAGAGGCAACAGGAAGGTTTGAGAGTTTGAGCTTCTTTTTTTTTTCTTTACCACGCAATAACAACAACGCAGGATGAGTTGTGAAGTTATTAAATTTGGCTGTTGCTTATTGGTCCACTGAGGTGCAGCTTATGTAAGTTGTCTGCCCACATTCCTGTCTTTGGAAACAACTCCTGCCTTCTTTGTGAGTTTGGTGGAGATGTCAGCCTCCTACAAGCTTCCCTCTAGGACTTGGGGTGGCCAGTCGATGATTGGTTCAGGGATCACCATGTGATACAAACAGAACCAATCAGAGCCCTCCTTGGAAAGTAGTAGCTAGAAATCAGAGCACTGCCTGTCTTCCTGCAGGAAGGTCAATGCTAAGGGGAAAAGGACAAACTAAAAGGGGAAGAAAGAAGAATCGATTTAAAGATTACAATGTAACAAGCTCTTTACTGATAGCTAATGACTCATGACATCAGTAGAGACCGAACTGATCCATAGAAATTAGCGTTTTAAGGACTCGGGGAGGTTGAGGAAACTCACATGTTGGCACAGAAGACCATTGGCTGTCCGGAGCAATGGCTCTAGTTTCATTCCCTGGACTTTTGTCTTTAAAATATATATATATCGGGATTTATGGGGTAAGAGATACTTTCGGCATTAGAAAGCAGGGATGCTACATTTTTGAAATATGCAGGTCAGCTAGTGTGTGTCAATCTGCACATGCACAGGTGCATGCATGTATGTAGGCCAGAGGTCAATGTCAACTATCTTCCTCTATTGCTTTCCACCTTAATTTTTGAGACAGTGTCTCTTGCTGATCCTGGAGTTTTCCAACTGGTTTAGAGGGATGGAGGGAGTCATGGATTCTTCCTCTGCAGTTTCAAAGAACTGCTGAGGCCAGGCAATGTGTGTCAGTGCTGGAATTGCTTCAAGAAGGCCCTCAAAGGCAAGGAGGCTGTAAGAGGCCAGTTCATGAGGCTGTGACAGTAAAGCCTGGGTTGCAGTGGAGACCCCAAGAAGTTAGAGGTGCCAGAATCATGAGACATATCCAAGGAGAGTTGCATATAGGGAATGTAACACCCAAGAAAGAGATGTATGTTTCAGGCAGCAAAGCCAGAGGGGCATTGCCATCTAAACCTTTGAAACTAAAACCCCAGATACAACACATGGAGCCACAGGATTTGTATTTGCCCTGCTGGGGTTCAGTCTTGCGTGGTCCAGTGTTTGCTTACTATGCCCTCACTCCTGTCTTTTTGAATGGGAATGCATACTTTGTGCCATTGTGTATTGGAAGTATGTCATTTGCTTTTGGATTTTATAGAGTGTTACAGTTAAGGGATTGCCTTGCGTTTCAGAAGAGATTTGGACTTTTTAGCAGTTTCGAAACCATTAAAGACTATAGGGACTTTTAAAGTTAGAATAAGTGCATTTTGCATTATGATATGACCATGAGACTATGGAGGCCAGGGTGTGGAATGTAGTGATCTGAATGGTTTTATCACAGCAACAGAAAAGTAACTAATACACTTACTGAGGAGCCTTCCAGGATTGGTAAGTAGATGAATGAATGCCTCTCTTCTGTGTTCAGGAATTATACAGCATGGAGCTCTGGCATATGTCCATTTTATACTAAATCATCTGCCTTTCCCAACTACTAGACAAGAAGATTCTCAAATCCAGAGGGGTTATACCTTATTCTCCAGCATCTATTGTTCACTGGCCTAGCACATATGAGATATTTGCAAAATATATTGTTGAAATGAGTTGACCTTTAAGTCAAATATAATAGTCCCTTTTGTTTGTTTTGTCTTGCTTTTTGAGACATTATCTCTCCATGTAGCTCAGGTTAGCCTTGAACTATCTGTTCAAGTACTTTACCCTCTGAAGTGCTGGGATTGCACGCATGGACCACCACATATGGCATTGATAATATTGTCTTTCTGATGTATCTGGACATCAGGTCATCTTGGATATCATCTGCAGCAGCCCACCATTTATATTTTGCATTATTCTTTAAGTCCCATGTGATTCTTTGCATGGGACTTGTGTGGAGAGAGCCTGTTGAAAAGAAGTAAGTTATGGGGCCAGAGAGATGGCACAGTGGTTAAGAGCACTGACTGTTCTTGCAGAAGACTCAGGTTCATATCCTAGCACCCATATGGTAGTTAAGAGACATCTGTAACTCCAGTTTCAGGTTATCTAGCACTCTCTTCTGACCTGCATGGACACTGTACACCACCATATATACATGCAGGCAATACACTCATACGCATAAAATAAAATTTAAAATTACCAAAAAAAAGACAAATAAGTTTTAAAAGTACATGAGTTTCTAAGATAAACAAAGAAAATAATAGAATTATTACTGTTTTTATGTGGTCATTTTAGTTCCCTAGGCAAATCTGGGGTGTAGAACAAGCAACAATCCCGTAGGTAGAAGGAAGGAAACAACCTTTTAGAAGGTGTCTTCTTTTCAGATTCCCAAAGGAAAGAAGACTGTTCCTTGAAAGGTTTCACACTTGAAGTTCAAGGGAGACACTGGGACGGACTGCCCTTTTGGGTATAAGTTACGTCAGAAGTGCGGCTAATGAAATAGGCAGAGAGCGTGGTGGTAGCTCTGAGGAGAGTTCAGGCCCATGTGGCAAAACGGGAGTCCCTTCTTACAGGTTTCAGAGGAAGGGCAGGGAGGTTCTGTGTCATGCGATTGACAGAGAGTTCACAGTATGTGCTTGCAGTCTAACTGTCTCGGATTCCTGGCCAGTAGGGGGACGGGAAGCTGCTAGCCTGGGGTCTGGGTGCAAAATCAGCTGTGAGTGTGGAGAGTAAGAAGCTAGAAAAACAAGTTAATGGAAAAGCTTTAGGAATTGCTGTGACCCTAGCTAACATTCCTGAGCCCAGTGTCTGGTTTAGGGACTGAAGAAACCAGGGCCTGGGGCGTGTGGGTCTCCAGGGCCCGGTCTGTGCATATAAGCTGCACTCTGCTTTTCTCTTGATCATCTCGTGATATGCCTTTGTTTTTCCTGTTGTGTCTCTGAGGAGATGGCAGGGTGAGGAGGTGAGAAATGAAGAAATGTGTATTTTTAGCCCTGACACAGCAGAATGTTCTGAGACTTCTCTTATAATCACATTTAAAAATAAATGTCAAGAGTCAGGAATTAAGTGCTTTCTTACTTTCCTTCTTTAGTGTGGGTTCACCTTCTGAACAGGTTAAAACCCTGCAGGGTTCCTTCACATCAGGTACACGAATCACGAATCACGAACCAACAGAAGCCACACATTTCTTCCCTTCCTCTTCCTCTTCTCCTTTGCCTTCCCCTTTCGCTTCCCTTCTCCCTCCCTTCCCTCCCTCCCTCCCTTTTCTAAAAATTAAAACAGTTACTTTTTATGTGTATGCCTTTTTCCTGCATGTATATAAGTACACTCATGTTGTACAATGCCTGCAGACACCAGAAGACAGTGTTAGCAACCACGTAGGTGCTGGGGTGCTGGGAACTAAACTCGGTCCTCTGTAAGAGCAACCAGTGCTGTACCCTCTGAGCCATCTCTTCAGCCCCACCCCCTTCCTTTTTAAAAAGTCTCATCTAGCCCAAGCTGGCTTAAAACTCACTATGTAGCCAAGAATGACCTTGCATTTCTGATCTCCTGTCCTCACCTCCTGGAGCATTGAGATTACAGACTTGGGCACCACACCAGGTTTATGCAGGGCTGGGGATCTAGCCTAGGACTTTGTGCATGCTAGATAAATGCTCTCCCAACTGAGATATACAGCCAGACTTCCTCCTTCCCTCCCTCCCTCCCTCCCTCCCTCCTTTCCTTCCTCCCTCACTTCTTCCTTCCTTCCCTTCTTTCTCTCCTTTGATGTTTGGGATAGAACTCAAGGCCTCCCACATGTTATGCCTGTGTTCTGTCACCAAGCTTCACTCCCAAGTCCCAGCATGGAGAGAATCTACTACTATACATTGTATGAAATTCTTTATTGAATTTAAGGTCAGAATGTGTACCTTTATCTTGTTTAGTAACACCACCATTTATATAGAAGGATACAAAATAAATGTCTGTGAGACTCACACAGTGTTACACTGTCACTCATTTGTCCAAGCAATACTTGTCAAATATATACTAAGGGTAAGGATTCAGACCAATATCCACAAAAATTAACAATAGCCCCACTGCTTGGCACAGTCTATATTTTGTAGAGTGGCTCTTAAAATATTTCAATAGTTTTATGACATGAATTGCAGAATATAAACTTCACTATTGAAAGCATAAAATTCAGTGGCTTTTCATATATCTACAGAGTCATTCAATCATTAGCATTCTCAAGATGAACAGGTCTTGTTTGTGGCCTTTCTGTGTAGCCCAGGCTGGCTTTAAACTTATAATTCTTCCATCTCTGCCTTTGAAATGCTGGGATTATAGGTGTGTACCACTAACCCCAGCTTCAAGATGAATTTCTAGAGCGTGTGTGTGTGTGTGTGTGTGTGTGTGTGTGTGTGTGTGTGTGTCCTTACAGTGAACAAGCTTGTCCAACTGGATTTTTTAAATATAAAAGACTACACTATGTAGAAGACATTTCTTTATATATATCAAGAAACTACAAATGCTTTCTTTAGATTTAATTTGATCTTTCAATTCCTCTTCTGGAGTTACCTTAAAAATTTATTCATATTCTTTAAAATATCGTCAATTATAGTATATCTTCTCTGACAATAGAAGTGGAAGTGATAAAAAATAATCATTAGTTCACTCTGGTGGCTCCTGAGAGTTCAAAGATTGGATATACAGTAATATGCCAGATAAGGTGGCATGGTCTTTATGTGAACTTTGAAGGCTAAACAATGAACAAATTAAGAATCAGGAAAGAGAGTAGAACACAGGTGATATGAAGCAGAAAACAGGAACAGTGTGGAGAAGGGTAGGGCAGAGAAGAGGTGGGGGAGGGACAACTAATACTAAGGATGTTTGTCAAAGCCATATGGAAGCCTACTTTATAAGCTTCCTAAATATATATGTTGTGCACCTGTGTGTGTATGTACCTGTGTGTGTGTCTGTATGCACACATGTAAAAGAGTTTAATTGGAGTTACCCTTCACAGGAGATGATGCTTCTCCCGGAAGCCATAGGTTTCCAAATACTCCTAGCTAGGTGTGGAAGACCTTCCCTTGAGTTGTTGGTCAGGGATGTCCTAGAGACCTCCCAAGTGATACAGGGTATTGCTGCTGCTCTTGATTGCTCACTAGAACTTGATGGTAAGACCCTGCTGCTGAAGTTCCTGCACACATTGGTCATAAGACATAGAGAAATCAAGCTGAAACCGACCAGAAAACTTCTTTCCTGTTGGCTAACTTTCATAGTACTGGAAGGTGCTATGTAGGCTGTTGGGGGAGGGTGTAGTCATCAACAGTCTTATCTAGCTGTGAACTCTGCAAATTGCATTAATAAAGGGCGTGGCAAGGGATGCCCACAGGCCCAATACTGGCACAAATGTTAGGAGGGTAACCAATCACTTTCTGATTAGATTTAAGACTTGTTTCACAGGAGGAAACACATGCTTACTTTGGTAAATCTGGCCAAGAACCCATGGTTGGAGAGTCCACAGGTCCTATTCTGCTAAGTGGATATAGTATCAAACTGCCTTCTAAATTTGTATCTCTCTATCCCTAGATAAGTGAAGCTCTCAGACCTCATCAGAGAAGCTTCGTTGTGCAATGGATGGTGGTTAATGTAGAAACTCAATTGGTCAAAGTACAGAGAATAAGTGTCAGTAGAGTGTTCTTTCACAATGGGACATCTGTGACACACATTCCCAATGGCTCAGAGACCATTGCAGAGGAGGAGGTGGAAAGATATATGAGATGGGGGTTAGGGAGGACTGGACTAGACATGAAAGGATGGCTGCATTCGTGAACACACAACAATCAACCCCAGCATGAAGTGGGAAGGGACACCCCCCCCCCCCACATGCCCTGAGGAGCTATGGACAGCTGATAAGTTCTGGGGGAAGGAGAGTCAGTTTTCCTCAAGCTTAAGGTTCCTGGTATGTTGACTACCCTCTAGTGAATGGCCCCACACCCACAATAATTGGACTTGTTCGGTTATAAAAATAAAAAAGGACATGAAACTGGGGGAGCAGGGAGGTGGGGACAGATCTGGGAAGGGTTAAGGGGAGAGTCGGGAGTAGATATGATCAATACACTTTATGAAATTCTAAAAGAAGAAAAATATGTTAAAAAGAAAAACATCACTGAATGTAACATTATTTACAGTCATATGTTGCTCTGTGGAAGACTAACAGTAGTCCAGGTAAGACTGTAAAACTCCTCCTGTCTAGAAATGCCATTGAAACAATAAGCTTATGACGAGGCTGGTATCAGCAGGTTAGCTCAGGTACATTTATATACATGGATATTTGCTGTTGTACAGTAACACGGTGTGCATATTCATAGCCTAGGAGCAATGGCTTTAATACAGGTATACAGTAGGATCTAGGGTTATGTAAGAGTGTTTAACCAAGAATGAACTCTCATTCTCAGAACATATCCCCATCATGATTCTAAACGCATGAATTAAATGGATTCTGACCCACTTGGCACCCAAGTCTTCTATGGCACCATATTGTGTTGCGAGTGTGTACCTGGTTACATGCCTCATTGGTAGTGAGCATTCTTAGGTCAATGAGCTGCAATTACAATTGTTACATATCTTTCTTTGCAAAGATCAGCCAGTGATGGGCCCAAAACATGTTATACAGGCATTTGATAGTTCATCTTGATCGCTGACTGGACCGAGTGGTCTAGGCAATTAATATAACTCACTTCTGGATGTATCTGAGGACATCTTCAGACAAAATGGCTTAAGAGGGAAGACCTTCCCTAAATGTGGGCCATACCATCCAACAGGCTGGGGGGGCCAGACTGAATAAAACAGCAAGAATGGGGAATTCAACTAGCAGAAGCATTCCCCCGCCCTCTTCCCTCCCTTTCTCCTTCTCCCTTCCTGGTCACCATAATGTAAGCTTGCTCTGTTCTACAATGTCCTCCCCAACTATGACTGACTGAAATGAAAAAAAAAAAATTTCTCTTAGGTATTTGTCACAGCAACAAAAAGCTAACTTTATACAGCACAGGGTATGGAGGTACACAGTAAAAATCTGTAAGGGCTGGGGCTGTGATCCGTGGTAGAGTGCCTGCATAGCATGCATGAGAACAACTGATCCCTAATGTCACTAAATAAACAATCTTACTACCAAATATCTATTTGTTAACAAACTCTTCAGATGGTGTCAAAAATGTGTGAATGGAGCTAGGGGTGTAGATCAGTTGGTAGCGTGCTAGCCTAATATGACAATGTCTTAAAACCTGGCACAGTGATACAATTCTGGAATCTTGCACTCAAGAGGTGGAGGCAGGAGAATCAAAAATTCAAGGTCATCCTCTACTACACAGCAAGTTTGAGGCCAGCCTGGGATGTCTGAGACCATGTCTTAAAAAAGCATGTCAATGAATTATGAAAGCAGAGTCTATTTGAATCCAAATGAAGAATCTGAAATGAAGATGTTTTTATACATTTTAATACATTTTGAAGAAAACCTGTAGTTCTTCCTCAGACTGCATAAATAATAGCAAACTTATATTGTTCATGTTAGAAATAGTTTAATCATCTCTGTATGATGCATCTGGTTATTAAGTGGCACAGATTTTCTTTGAGCTGGATATTTCAAGATAATGCTATTGACAAGTAAATATGTGAACAGAAGGCTCTGAGTTTAGTTAATATTAGCAAGTAAATTTTGTGGATTCGGATAATATCTTGGCATTAAGCTTTTACTTTTGATTTATTTTGGTTCTGAGATAGGGTCTCACTATGTAGCCCAGGCTGGCCTCAAACTGGAGCTACTCCTGCCTTAGCACCCCAAGAGTTGGAATCACAGGCATGCATTGTGGTTTGACAGAGCATTTTCATGCCCACTGTAGGATACTTTTGCCTTGAAGATACTGATAATCTTCATGTTGTATTATGGAGAAACAGACTGAAAGAGGTGAAGTAAAATTTCCCCAGGAGGTCAGCAAGACGGCTAACTGGGTAAAGGTATTTGACCAATGCCCAGGTTCAATACCCAGAACTTTCATAGTACAAGGAAAGAACTGATTTTTGAAAATTGTCCTCTGACCTCTACTTGTGTATCATGATGCATTTGTTCACACACACACACAAAGTAATTTATAAAAAGATTGCCCCAGGCCACAAAATTAATGCACTGCAAGACCAGGATCATGGCCCTTTGATTAACTAGATTCCTGGTCTCATATACCTCATCTTTTACCATACAGCATACAAACAGGTTTGGCAGGTACTGAACACTTGCAACATGCTCTGGACTCTCCAAGGGGATCTGGTTACACTTACAGATCTGTGGTCAGCTCAGATGTGGGCACTCAAATGCTGTGGTCCTCTTTGCTACAACTGGGGGGGGGGGCATGTGATCAGAGAGGGTAGGTGCCATTTGTCCTGCATCCATACAGGAAAGGATTAATAAATTTAGCATAATGAGGCCAGGATTCTTAGTAGGAAGTCATGAAAAATTCCATGAGTAGATGGAAAACCAATTTTGTCTTTAGACAAGAAATGGGGCATATAGATAAAAATTATTCACGCTAGTATTATATTGTTTAGCCTCAGATACCCCGGGAGAAAATCCACCTCTGCCTGTGGTGCCTTTTGACACTTTCCCTCCCTCATCCATAGGACCAGAGTTGTTTTCCACTTCCCAAGGGACTTGTCAGGCCCTGATCTTAAAACCAGTGGTAGTCTTTCCTTCCACAGAGAACTGTCAGTGGATAGAGAAGAAAAAAATGGAGAGAAGGTAGCAATGAGAAACAAAGACTGCTTAAAGGGAAGAGAAGCAGACTCAGTAGGGAGCGGAGGCAGAATGAGTGAGATACCACCAGAAAACAAGAGAGGACAGTGTTTCCCCTCAGAGACTCACCATTCAAGGGTTGTCACAGGAGAACTCTCTGCTTCAGCTACCAAGGAGTTCAAGCCAGCTGGAGGAGGAACAAAAGGCCTCTTCCAGTTTCCCCTGAATCTATGCCGTAGTGGAACATGACCCCAGGTAAACACCTGCCTAGGCCCTCCTGCAGCCAGCGGGTATTCAGTTTTGAAAAAGGCAGACGAGGAGGTATCCAAAGAGGGCTGACTCTCTGCCCTGTAGTGACTGCTCTAGTCTGCAGGGCAGTCTGAGTGACATGCAGACAGCTAGAGAAACAACCAAGTGGACACTCATGGGCCTATCGTACACTCCGAGGTTAGTGGACTGCTTGCCAGCAGAAAAAGAAGGGACCTGCCACATGATTTTACATACCAACTCTTCATCTGATTTGCTTTCTAATTAAGAGCAGCTAATCCAATTTTATCTTACCTCCAGTCAGAAAGCTGAGATTCCTTGTTCTCCTTAGGATTCCAGACATTTGGATAACTTGATTCATCTCTGCTGACAGTACAGGTTTAGGAAAAGATGCATGAAGGCATATTATCTCTACTGTTAGCTTTCCCAAGGCACACACAACTAGGTGTGCTAACTAGGTACTGTTGTAGAACGCTGTCTGAGTATAATAGCCATTACCATCTTCATCAGAGCAAAGTGGTTTTGCAAGTAGCCCTCAGGATCAGGCCTGTTGGCATTCCCTCATAGAAGAAGGCAGTGAGGGTCATTAGACCTTCACCTGAGATTCCAGGCCCTCCTTGTATGTCTTCTCAGCTGGATGTAACTCTGCACAAGCTGTAGGTAGCCTGGTTTCTAGAGGTGACAGAGTATACAGAGTGTGGATGACTAACTAACGGAGTTGGGGTGTCTACCTGTGTAGCTATGGGGGAGTTATTCATGTTGGGGGTGAGACATTTTGATGATGCGGATGCTTTGAGGTCACCCACACTCTTATAAGTAATCCCTAATCTATACTCTGAAAATAAGCACAATAGACCCGAAGTTGGACTTGGGTGGAATCTTTGGTCTGTGGTTGGTGTGCTGTCCGGGGGAAGTAGATGTCCGTTAGCATTTCTCGAGGAAAAATGAACACAACGGGTGCTTTATTCACTTAAGTACATTTCAGATACAATTCTTCAGACTGAAACTATGTTTAGGAAATCAAAAGTAGATGTTTGGTGGTTATCACCCAATGTTGACTGACATCAATTCCCCATTTCCTTTTTCCTAAGAGACGTGACATTTTTCATTCAGGTAGCCTGGATGAAATTGATTTCACCACCTCAAGAATGAGAGGCTCTGACTAGCTTGATTGCTCCCTCCCCTAACATAGTAGTTGATTCAAGGGTGGACATCTGACCACAATCCACTCAACTAAAACCAATGAGATTTAATCAAGGAGTTCCAGATTTTATTTAAACTACTGGAGAAGTGATATCCTTGTGCCATTTGACCAGCAAGTATGAAGCCAAAGAAACTTCTAGAAGCTATTTTGGGACCTGAAGAGGAGGACCTGCCTGGGAATAGAGACACTAAGCACCAAGATGAAAGAAGAGATGGAGGGAGAAACTGGTTCTCGATCCCAGGGTTCAAGCTCTGGATGTAGCCTCTTTCTGGAAACCCCTTACATGAATCAGCAAGTTTGCTTATCTGAGGCAGATTAGCTTAGGGTTTTCCATTTATGTGTTACCCAAAGAAGATGAAACTGTGTATGGTAAAGTGAGTTTCATTTTCATAATGAAGTTAGATGAAGAACCACAAAATACTGGCCATCATCCTCAACCAGAGAGGTTTGCAGAAAGGAAGTAAGCCGTTTTCTCCATTTCCTAGCTTCCTACCCCTCAACTGCTGAAGGACATTGGTAAATCCTGCTTGGCTGAAGCCAAGTACACTCTAGGCTCTATTTGTTTTCCAAGACAGCACTGAGAATCCCCCAGTGTCAATTGGAAGTTGCTCTGAGTGTTAGTAACTTAGGTTCTCCTTCCTTTTTAATGTAATATGCAACATGACCATTTAAATAATCACTAATATCTGCATGATTCTCCACCTGCTGGATGTGTGTCGATGCCATCTAGAGCTGCTTAAGAGTTCTTGTAGAACTTGGAGGCCTACAAGACTTTGAATCCTCTTTTTGAGCAGTACTGAGGATTGAATCTAGCATGTCATGCATATGAGGCAGGAAGTCTATAAATGAGCTCCATCCTTCACGTTTGAACCCTCTCTGAATGTGCTACCACAGGGCAAATATTTATTTTATTTTTACTTTTAATCATGTTTGTGTCTCTGTGTGGAGGTATGGGTTACATCAATGCAGATGCCCATAGAGGCCAGAAGACAGCGTCAGATCTTTGGAGGTGGAGTTAGAGGTAGTTGTGAACCACTCAATGAGTAGCAAGGGCTCTTAACTCCTGGGCCACCAGTCCAGCCCAGAGTAAACATTTTAAGTGTCCATTTATAATGCTGAAACTAACCCAGTTGTTTTCCATCTTATTAAATCCAACTTTGCATCTATCTGGGGCAAATGATGCTGAGGAGAACCCCTCTCCATACCCCTTCCCCTGCCTATGCTGGAGAGCTGGGCAGCTGAACCCTATCTTGGCCCAGTCATTCAACAGTTTCCCAAAGTCTGCATAACCCGCTGTGCTGGGTGCTGGGCCCTTGAAACAGAACTAGCCTCACAAAGATTGCTTTGACTTACCCCGCCCCCTGCCCTCAGCTGTCCAGCCCAAGTACAAGTTAACAATGCCCCTGGTGTCATTGATTCCTTGGAATTCCCCACCCTCTTTCCAGCCACAAAGCCATGGAGGACTTGGCTTGGCTGCCTTTCCCAGTTGGGGGAGGGTGGACTATCTCCTAAGTTTGACATTGTGCTCTTGGCCTGCCTCACTTGTTGACTAAATTGTTGCAGGAACTTGGGGTGGATAGTTCCACAGATCCAAGGTCCAGGTAGCCTGTAAGTGCCAGGCATGTGGCCAGGCCTGACAGCACCCGATGACATAGACACTCTGTCCAGGGGTCTCAGGTGGACCACAGTGGGCAGTATAGTCCCTAAGACCTACAGTACCAAGGCCTGCCCATCACAGCATATGCACAGATGAACTTATCAAAGAATACCTGGCACCACTGCCATTGAGTTCAGGTCTCCGCTGGCTCAGTGAGATGCCCTCAGAATGCCATCCAAGTCCCAGGGAAACAGGTCAAGGCGCCTGATACAATGCTCATGTTAGAGACTAACACTATTTTAGCTCAAGGGCATTTAGACTTGAATACAGCAAGGGTCCATTTGTGAAGTCCTCAGCATAAATGCTGTGTGTGATTCCTAAATCACCAGGTATTGCTTCCCAAGGGGGAGCATTCATTTTTGTCCTTTTAGCAATCCAGTTTGTGGTTGCAGGTGTAGCCAATAATTAGTTACCAAGCCTCAGCCTGTAAACTAGAAATTCTGGAGGCTGAGGCAGGAGGATTGCAGTGAGTTTGAGGCCAGTGTGGACAGCATAACGAGAATCTGTCAAGATAGGAGGGAAAATGTAAAGGAATATTAGATAAGGAGTTAGATCTTGTAATGGCACAAATTAAGTAAAAGCAACATATGATGAATTTAAGTTATGTTGTATTTTTTGTGATAATTTATACTAATCCCAGTGTAATGTTAGATATATTTAGAACTCTGAGGCTATGTTTAAATCTATTACTTCAGTGTTTAAAAGCCTTTCAGCATGGAAGTTTCTTCCAGTTGAAATCAATGAACTCTAAGAACTACAACACAGGAAAGATGGTCCAACTTGGCATTGAAACTAGATTAACATAATCTTAGTTCTAACAGTATATTTAATGTCTTTGCTAACGTAAAGGGGAAAATATGAAAAAAAATACATGAAAACACTTTCTGTTGTCTTTAAACGATACATGCAGACACCACCAGCCCACCCGAACTGGGACTCTGCAACGGTGATATTATCACCTCCGACATTCTACTGACTTTTGCTTACATTAAAAACCGCAGCTTTTCCGTTTCCTTGGCATCAAAGTATAGTCGTCAGGGTGCGAACAGAACACACCTTAACAGCTTAATGCTTAACTTTTAAATATTTAGCTGTGTGACATATGGGCCTCTGTTTCTCCACTGCTCAAGTGTTGGTGGCAGGCTCTGGGGGGTGGTCCTGGGAGGTGGGTGCTGGAGCGTCCCAGGTGCCGAGGCCACGCCCCCGCCACCCACCCGCCCGCGGATTGGCTTCCTGGGGGCTCGTGGGCGGTTCCGGGACGGGATGAAATTGGGGGCGGCGGGCTCTGGACGCCCAGGGTTTCAGACCCTCGTGGTCCGAGCTCCGGCCTCGTAGGTGTCCAGCTGCGCTCTGTCGCAGCGGTCCAGGAGTTCGCTGTCCCCGTGTCAAGTCCTCCCGCCCTCCCAGTGCGGCCCGGGTAGTCCCGGCGCCCCGGTCCGGCCCTATCCGGGGAGGGCCGGGCCTCCCGGCCTCCTGTGGGTGGCAGCTGCCTGGGCGCGCTGGCCCGGGGCGGCTGGGGAGGGGCGCGGTGCTGGGGACCCGGGCCCGGGGAGAACTGCGGGGAGCGAAGGCGGCTCGGGGACCGGCGGGCTGCAGACGCCCGGAGCCGGCTTGGGTGGCCGCGCGAGCGGGCTGCTGAGTAATCCCGGGCGGCGGGTGTCTGCGCCCGGCGCCCACGTTCCCCCCGCGTCGCAGCCGGGCGGCTCCGCCCTCGCGTCCCTCCCGCCCCCTGCCGGCTGCAGCGCTCGGCTCCGGGCAGGTCGGAGCCGCAGCCGCCTCCCGACCCTCGCCTCGGCCCAGCGCGGGGCCTCGCGCGCCCATGGCCGGCTCGGAGCAGCAGCGGCCGCGGCGGCGGGAAGACGGCGACCCGGACGCGGAGGCGGCGCCCCTGCAGGACGCGGAGCTGGCCCTGGCTGGCATCAACATGCTGCTCAACAACGGCTTCAGGGAGTCGGATCAGCTTTTCAAACAATACAGGTGACACCCGCTCTCCGGTTCCCAGCCCCGATCCCCTGCCCCGGCTGCGCGCAGCGACCTGCGGGGTCCCCAGCAGCCCCCTCCTGCTCCCCTCGGGCTCCCCGGGCGCCTCCCGGAGCGTGGTCTGCAGCGGGTGCCCTGAGCCTCGGCCTCATCCTCCACCCACCCCACCCTCCGCCCCCGCCCCTGCCCCTTCCCCTTCCCTCCGCGGGTCCCGCAGTGCCCCCTCACTTTCTGCCCTCTGAGCTGTGCCCCGTGCTTCTTTGCTGCTCTCTTAGCTTAAGCTCTGTCCTCCCGCCGCCGGTTGGCTTTGGAGCCCGATGCATTGGAGGTAGCCGCGAGCCTGGCACTTGCAGGCTTGGGACTCTGGCTCTGGTGCTGCACTGGCAGCCTTTGTGACTGACCCTTGCTCCTTCGCATCCCCGGCATTCCTGGCGCTTTGTTGTTTAAAGGCAGATGGGCACAGTGGTCATTCTCTGCAGGGATTTAAATTTCCCAAGCTAACTCTGCTTGTGCATCTTTCAGCCTTTTCTTCTAACTAAACTCAGTTCTGGAAATGAGTTCCTGATCTTTCAGGAGAACGGCTTTATTAAATATTTCTCTGGCGTAAAGGAAGAAGAAAATGGAGGGATTTTTAAAAATATGGAAGAATGGAAGAGGAAACACGCGTGTTCGTTAATTTTTGTTTGTCCATAAAAAAATTAAACGTAAGACCGAAGCCTTCGTGTGGTTGTGGGCGGAGCCTTCATTTCTTTGGGGACCCAAAGCATTGGTGTTCTGCTTTGGACCGCAAGTTTGTGATTTGCCCTTTGAATGTGAACAGGCTATGTGGATGCTGTTGAGCAGCCTTTTGAACACGGTTAAGGGCTTTAAGTTTCATTTTTTCCGGAACTCTATAGTTTGGCTGACATGAGTGGACCAAGATGCAGTTGTGATGGCAAAACGAGTGTGTAAGCGAACGAGACTTGAAATGTTTAGACCCCAGCGAATGGTAGTTTCCACCCAGCCAAACTGCCGTATTTTGAACACAAAGTTGTTTTATTTTGAGATGTGCTCTCGGCTGTGTAGCCCAGGCTGGCCTTAAACTATTGCTCCTCTTGCCTCAACCTCCCTAGGGCTGGAATTGCAGGCTTCTACCACCACACCTGGCTTTAAAGTCATTTTACTTTTAAGTTAGCTTCCTCCTGTCCCTTTGAGTCTGAAAACTTATTCAGAATGTCTTTTTTTTTTTTTTTTTTAAATACAAGTCTGATTTTAAGCTGAGTTTCATTAAAGACTACTGATGGGGGATTTAAAAAAAATTAGCTCCATATTATCATTTATTTTTCAGGTTTGTTTTCTTTGTATTTTTTATTTTTTGGTGTAGGATTGTGAGTGGCTCCAGCTGGCCTTGATCTCATTATGTAGCTAAGGATTGCCCTGCACTGCTTCCTGGTTCCTGTCTCCCCCTCCCAGATGTTGGGATTACAGATATGCAGCAGCTTACTTGGCTCTTTTATAGTTCTCTAGTATTCTGAAATTGTATCCCATGAAAAAAGTGTGTGAAAGTTTCATAGACTGCACTCTCCCTTGTTTAGGCTACAGTTTGTGTTATGTAGGGGAAGGACTGGAGAAAGCCTTGAGAGTGAGATTTACTCTGTAGTTGGTCAGAGTGCTGGTATATTTCAATTCTTGATTTGTAACCTCCTGCAGTGCCTTTTTAAGTGATTGTTCCCCTTTCTGCACTGCTTTAGTATACTTAAATAGTACCTGATCGTATTGTTGATGTCACATGGAAAGCAGGAAACGGTTGCTATATCTAGCCTATTTTAAGCTCTGACGGTAGGGGGCAGATGAAATGCTGGCTCTCTGTTAACAACACAGAGGTGCACCTTGGATAGATTTTTCTGTGGGGGAAGAGCCCAGGCAGGATTTACACTGTGTAGCTAGTAGCTGTCTACTTGTTTCCAAATGGGAACTGAGAATAAGGAAGACAACAATATTGTAATACCTGTTTTTTGCTAAGCACAAGTGCCAGACACATTCTGTCATATCTTGCTGTCCTTATGACAAGGTACCGAGACTTGTGTTTGGCATGGACAGGATCCAAGATTGTGATTCTAATTCAGACTTTTGTTTCACAATTCTGCCTCCCGTGCTGAATTTGTTAGACATTTGTAATCTGCCCCATGACCTTATTTTCCAGCACTATTACAAAGCTTTTACAGGGATGGAGGGAGAGAAGACAGGATGACTGACAGCATCATCCCATCAGCTTCACTGCTCCATCTGCTGTTTGGGAGGTGGAAAATTGCTGCATCCCTCCCCCTTCCATCATGTGCTGCTTTTCCTCTGTGTTTTAGGAAGTGCATTTGTATAGAAGAATGATCAGGAACTGGCACCCAGAAATTCGGGTTCTAGTCCTAGTTTTGCCATTTGCATAGATGCTGAATTTTCAGTTTTTCCATAAGTGTGCTTGTTAAAATTAGCAGAAAGAGAGCTGGGGCTATACTTCAGTTGACAAAGCCTGATTCAATCCGTATTACCTAATAATCTGGGTGTAGTGGTTCATACCTTTAGCCCCAGCACTCTGGAGGTGGAGGCAGGAGGATCAGTAGTTTGAGGTTATCTTTGACCATGTAGTGAATGTGAGACCAGTTTGGGATACATGAGACCCTGTCTCACAGAAACAAAAATCTCCCAGTATTAACAAGAATCAAAGGAATCTGGTGCAGTGTAAGTACTCAGTGAAAGCTAACTATCTTGGTACCTGTTGCCTCCATTACTAGTCTCGGGTTATGCATGGACTTAGCATAAGGCAAAAAAATCCCACAAATGTGGTTATCTCTTACATCTAAAATTTATTTATTGTGTGTGTGCATGTGTACCATGGCACATTTGGAAGTCAGAGAACAACTTGCCAAAGTTGGTTCTCTCTTTCCGCAATGTGGGACCCAGAGATTGAACTTAGGTGTCAGGCTTGGAGGCAAGTGCCTTTATCCACTGAGCCAGCTCAATAGAGGGAGAATCAGATTCCCAGCTCTGTTTCCTCTTTTATTGATCTCTAACAGTGGTTCACTCTCTGCTTACTGGTAAAAGTCTTTTCCTTCAGTTAAACAAAGAAACATTTTCTGTGTAGCTTAACAGTAACATTTTTTAAGCACGAAGGTCATTTTCTCATGCCACACGCTGAGATGAAAAGCTTCATCAATGGCTACGGAATGAGAAATGGTCACTTTGTAGAAACTACTTACAACGAAAGCCATTCTGAATTGTTGAGAGGTCTAAATGGTGTGATCCAGATGTTGCCCCTGTAGGAATTGGAGTTTTCTGCACAGTAGAGAGCTTTTTTTGAGATAGTCAGCGAGTCCCTGGTTGGAGGCTCCAGAGCTGCCACTTTGCATGCAGTGTTAATGCTGATGAAGTGACAGGATGCATGTTGTTGGTGCTCAGCCACTGACAAGCACTTGAGAGGCTTCCCTGGAGACCAGGACAGATTTGAGCTGTGGCCTGAATATGGTTTGTGTCTCTCTGGTCCATTGTGCTAAGAGGATTGAGATGTGGAAGGGGTAAAACCTTCAGGAGTTGGTTAAAGTCTTGGCACTGTTGGAAACAGGCAACCTGGAGGAGGAGGGACCTAGGGAGAGGTTCTTGGGTCTATGGAGGCAGGAGGTTATTTCTCATGGAACTCCCTGGTCATTCTTAGATGACTGTTATAAGCAAACGTAAGCCTAGGCTGGCTTGAGCTTTCTATTCCTCTGATGTGGCTCTTTGCTCCTATCAAAGCTCCTGACATCATGTGATAACTGCCTGCTCTCTCACCACTGGTGTCAATTTATCTTTGACTTTGAAGCTCCAGAACACTGAGCTTAAGGGAAGTTTCTTCATAAGTAACCTACATCAGTTATTTTGTCTTAGTAACAAAAAAATCTGACTGGGTAGTGCCTCAGGGCTTTTCTGCTTCAAGCCCAAGGCCATGTTTGTAAACTCATGATGCCTACTTCCTGGCATCAGATTTCTGGTTTTGGAATTCAGTGCTCTAATCCAGAAGTCCTAAATCATATATCACACATGTGTGCATGTCATATCCTGAGTTGGTTTTGGCTTGGGTGGCACACACTCAGACTTTTGGGCTGTTGATAAGACAGACTGGGTGTGAGGTCCATGAGAGAGTTTAGACTCTAGACTTTTCAGTGATGTGCTGTAGGTAAGCTTGACCTCATCAGGGAGACTAGAAAGTGCATTCCCAGTCTCTGTAAGGGTCTAGAAGCAGTGTCTGGCCTAACCAGAGGACATTCTGTAGACGAGAATGCCTGACCTTCACAATGAGGCATAAGTGAGTCAGTTCAAGGAGAGGAACTGGGAAAGGTAGGTGAAGAAGAAAATAAAGATGTGAGAGATGGCAAGGTTCAAGCCAGGTCTGGGAGAGAGCCACTGGAAACGCTCATAGGGCTGACCTGAGAGAACAGGCCAGAACCGCAGTCTATTGACAGCAGCCATGTTGCACTGGATGGCTTATCTGTCCTTATTTTCCTCTCTTCTCTTGTTGGTCCATGTTGCCTGTGAGTCAGTGCCTTTCGTTAGGGTTATCTGGTTTTTAGGTGTCAGTTTGCTGTTGCCTGTGATGGTTTCATAATTAGTTCTTGGCTCTTTGGGTCCTACTGTTGCAGGTTTTTTTGCCTTTTGATTGAGAGTATTTTCCAGCAAAGAGCTGGTAGGGGAAAGCTCTGAGAAAGACCAGGGAAGCTGGAGCTACTGGTGCAGATGAGCTTTGTACTGTCTGTTTCTACGGACCTGACATTTAGCCTTCCTCTCTCCTCCAGTGGGAACCATTCTTGGCATCTCGTAGCATATTTCTTTTCTTTTTTCCATTTTTAAGGCATGCTCTCATGTAGCCCAGATGAGCCTCAAACTGGTTATGTAGTCAAGGATGACCTTGAACGTCTGATTTTCCGTCTCTACCTCCTGAGTGCTGAGATTACAGGCTTATACCTCCATGTCCATTTTGTGTGGTGCTGGGAACGCAAAGGGCCTCATGCATGCTAGGCAAGCATTCTACCAACTGAGACCCCACCCTCTATTGGCATCTTTTTTGACCCTAAAACATTTATAGCTCTTACCTAGGAGCACTTCTATCAATTTGGGGCTCTGGATATTATTCAAAAGTGATATTTGTCATTGTCAGTGAAAATAAACATACTAGAGAATGTTCTGGGTGTATATAAACCTAGTCCAATCCCAAACACTCCAAGTAAATTGTATCTTGGTTATTGTTAAGTGTTCATTGGCAATAAAGATGCATAAATAAATACAAATTTGATAGAGAATTGATACATGGATGAGATCATGGATTTGGTTTTTTCTTTCCATTTTCAATTGTGAACTGGGAAGAATGTGTTACAAAAATAAAAGAGGAAAAATTCATGGTGAATAATGTGTGTGTGTGTATATGTATGTATATGTGTGTGTGTGTGTGTGTGTGTGTGTGTGTATGTATGAATTTGGATCCTAAGATGCTCAGCATGGTTTATACAGAATATAACAGCTGTATACATTGTGCCTGTATTTTGAGAACATGCTGACTGTAGAGTTAGCATTGCTAGGGAAATGATTCAGTATTATTGAGAGCTTGGGAGACTATGCCCCATAGGACATATCCACCCTGCTGCCTGTCTTTACAAATAAAACTTTATTGGTACATAGCCAGACCCTTTGGTTATGTGTGGTCTGTAGCCTCTTGTGTACTACAAATGCAGAAATACATAGTTGTGACAGAGACCATAAAGCTAGTCTTTTGTAACTCTGCTGGCCCATGGCTCAAACATGTGCCTTCCTGGGAAAGCTCAAAGTAAGAGGGTGGGGCCAGTAGCATCTGAGCTTCCTCCCTGACCCAATTCATGTCAGGTCTTGGGGAGGACAGGAAGGAAGCTCTGGGAGGCTGCTGGTGTCTTTCTGGTGCTTTCATTACTCACAGGCAGCAGTGTGGTTCGGCTTTGCTGCTGGAGTCTGTGGGACCAATCCACAGATGCAGAAATGCAAGAAAAGAAGGAATGGCAAGCAGAATTGGTTTGAGAGAACTGACTGGCGAGAAAGACAGGAAGCTCATCCCCTGAGTCTTCCGTCCCCCTCTCCTCAGTGGTGGGTTTGTGAAAAGGCTCATCTTTTGTTCCCTCCACCTCTGGCACTCCATGAAAAGTCCCCAATTATCATTTCAGAATTCATTCACCTGAACTAGGATTCTTTTCATAAATTCAGTTGCCCATATAATAATGGGAGGGCTGAGAGGAAATTATCAGACAAAAAAAAACCCTTAGGTCATGGTGTGTGTGCCTGCGTGTGTGTGTGTGTGTGCCTGCGTGTGCGTGTGCGTGCCTGTGTGTGCGTGTGCCAGTGCCAATTCTCAGTTAAGGATGTAAATTAAAGAGTCAGTGGGCTCCGAGTCACTCCTGCTGTGTTGACATCTAGTTCAGTGAGATGCGCTCTTCCCCTGATGTAGTATTTCATGAAGTGTAGAGAAGTTTGGACTATGTAAGAAAACAAGGAGAGAGAAAACTGGGGCCTGTAGCCCTATCCATCCAATTTTTAAAACTTTATTTTAAATTTTATATATTTGTATGTGTGTGCGGGCATATGCTCATGAGAGTGCAGGTGCCCATGGGGTCCAGAAGAGGACATTGAACCCCTTAGAACTGGACTTACAGGTGGTTGTGAGCCACCAGATGTGTGTGCTGGGAACCAAACTCAGGTCATTTGCAAGAGCAGAATGCACTCTTAACACCAAGCCATCTCTCCAGTCTCTCGGCTCTTCTAGTTAGACTAAACCACTTGTAAATGCCCAAACACCTCATATTATTTCAGGAGTTTTTACCTTTCACAGCCTGTTTGAGCTCTTAAAATACCGTTTTCTCACCCAGCCTTCTTTGCCAGGGTAACCCACCTACTTAGCAACAGTGGTGAGACTTTGAAGAGGCTGATGTTAAGAACTCAAGGAGAACAAAGTATAAAGAAACTCAGAAAGCTCAGGTGTATGTGTAGCTGAGATGAGTTTATCCACAATTTCAAAACTGCCTAGCGCCCGCTCAGCACTGCAGGAGGGAACAGTGCAGGCTGCGGAGGGACTGGTTTCTGCTTTGTCTCTTCTGTGTAATTTCACTTCTCATGGTTTTAATTACTCAGTCAACCATGGTTTGAAAATACTAAGTGGAATGTTCTGGAAATCAGAACAATTCATACATTTTACTTTATTTCATTTTAATATTTTCAGAAAGGATCTAACTGTGTAGTCCAGGCTGACTTCAAACTCCTCCATTAGCCCCGAGTGCTGGGATTACAGATATGTATCCCCACACTTGGCCAAGTCATGCGTTTTTAAATAACTTATTACAATATATTATAATCATTCTATTTTATTGTTGTTAATCTCTTACTGTGCCAAATTATAAATTATGCTTCATTATATATAGAATGTATGAAGGAAGAAATATATAAAGTCAAATACTATTTGTGGTTCAGGGATCCACTCTAGGCCTTGAAATGTATCTCTCACAGAGAAGGGGACAGCTATACCTCCTGGAGCACTTCCCTTGTTCAGGACCCTAAATTCCTGAGTAGACTACTCATTCTTTGGTGTGGGTCCAGTTGACATTGAATAAGCCTTTGTGTATTAAACTATGGGGAAAATGCATTCTGCTTTCCAAGCAAGTAGCGTGAAGGCAAATTTGTATATGAAATCATTCGTAGCTTCGCTGTGTGATGAGAGCAAGCCTGACTTCTGACACAGACTTGAAGACTGAGACGAGCTTTTCTTCTTGTATAAAAATGGCCAGCCTTTTCCCTCTCTCTGGTTGCCTTCTCCACCTGTCTTCTCACTCAAGAATTTCCAAATACAAGATACATGCATGTATGCATACAAGAAAAACTTAAAAGCCCCAGACAGTTGGGAAGGATATCTGTGTTAGAAGAGTAGAGTTTACGACCAGTGCCATCACGTGGTTCAGTCTTTATTGAGCCATGACTTGAATTTTATTCAAACCTGCCTCAGAGTCGCTTCAACCCTTGGCCTTGTCCCAGGCTGTAGCATTTGTGAAGTCACCGACTGAGGCGGCTCCCCTGCCCCCACTGTCATATCCACCGGAAACAGGATAGCTCCTGTATGGTCTTATTGAGTCATCAGCCGCTCATAACTCTTTGGAGATTTTTATTCCTCTCATAGTCCTTCCCAACGCTATAGGGGACAGATGGGGAAGAGAAGCCGCTGACCTAAAGTGTACTAGGGTCACACAGTGGTAAGCTCACAGGGTGGATCTGGTTCCAGAGTCCATGTGAGACCATTGTGTATGATGACCTCTGTTTACTGTAAAAGTTACAGGAGAGAGTCCAATGCTGAGACTTGCTGTAAGGGGGAAGTTCTCCAGACGATATGCAGACTACACTCTGCTATCCAGAGATGCCTCATCAAGACTCTGCAGTGCCTGTCCTCAGGGGGAGTGCCTCCTTAAGCCTCAGACCCTGTGACTTCCTGTGCTGAGGTCCCAGCCTGCCATAAGATGCTTCGTGCTCTGGCTCTGTCTGCTTCCCATCCTCCTTTGTGTTACCACCCCATCCCTGCCACTGTGACTGTTGGGGAATAGTCGCACCAGCTTGTTGCATCTTACTCTGTAGGATGCAGCTCAGACTCTAGTGGGAAGGCTGTGGACTCCCCTGTGCTTTTGAGGCATCCATCCTTACCTTTATCTTATATTTTCAAATATATTGCATTTATTTGTTTATTTGTTGGGCGGGGGGGGGGCACATTCATCCCATAGTGTGTAGGGCAGGGGGACACGTTCATGCCATAGTGTGCATGTAGAGGTCAGAGAACAACTTGTGGGAATCGATTCTTTCCTTCTACCATGTGGATCTCTGAGATTGAACTCAGGTCATCAGGCTTGGTGTGGCAGGGCCCTTTGCCTGCTGATCTCTCTGGCTTTATCCAGCACTGGGCTGCATTGACATCCTTGTCTCCTGTCTGTAAGAAAGGGCTGAAATCTTAGAGGCTTCCTATATATGTGGTTCTGAGCTTGCTGGAGTTTTCTGAGGTCTGAGATGTATTAAGAGCATCACCCACCAACTTCTCAGTCCTCTGGCAAGTTTCTGTTTCTAGTAGTCCTGTTTTCCTCACGGCTCTTCCTGGTCCCCTCCCTAAGGCTTCTTTAAGCAACCCACACCTTGACTGGGATGTTCTGCTTAACAGAGTCCCTCCTTGCACAGGCCTTCTCTTTAGAGAGTTCATGTAGTGGGACCTGAGTCTTCCTGCAGGTAACACAACTGAGCCTGGAGCCAGAGAGTCAAAGCCACACTCATACTCTACAGATGGAGGCAGGGTGCCTTGCCAGTCTCTGGGCAACCAGATCGCTCATTCATTCTAGCAAACACTGTGCCTTTCTGATATGCAAAGAATCACAGGCACTGAGATAAAGAAGACACAGCTCCCACTCAAAGTTGTCAGGGATAGATCACTGGGTACATGTTTTTATCTATTGAATAAATGATTTAATAGAGCTGATAAAAAAAATAAAAGCAGAGAAAGGTCAATGAGGACTCATAGGGTAAAGGCACCTAGCATGCAGGCCTGACCACCTGTGTTTGATGCCTAGAACCCACATAAAGGTGGAAGGGAAGAACCGACTCCACAGAATTGTCCTCTAACCTCCACACATGCACAGTGACATGTGTGCCCCCATCAAACACACTAACAATAAATACAATTTTAAATTAATGAATCCATGTAGAACTTCTCTTTGCTTGCCAGGAACAGTACCTTCAGGAACTCGGAAGACCTCGAATTCCCCAGGTACCGTAGGCACACCTCCTGACCCTGAGGTGCCTAAACTTGCCATTCTACTTCCCACAAACAGAGAGCAGAACTTCTGCCTATCAGTGTTCTCTTCCTGGTGCATCCCAGCCTACCCCAAGCTGAGTAGGGGCAGGGGAAGCAAAGCTGCTGTTGGCACACCTAGCCTCAGCTGGTGCCGTCAAGGGAAACCCATAGCCTACACTGAGGCTCCGTCTCCGATGAATCTGATCTGCTTCTAAAGGGGTCATGAACATCACCTTCACCTGGCTCAGGCAGGTGCAACTCTGGGCTCATAGCTCTTTGAGTGAGCTGGCCTGTGACAGCAAGGTGTTGGGATTCCATGTCTTTCATCCAGCCTCTTTCAGGGTTCTGGCTTGTCCTAGGTGAGGTACAGCATATTCCAGGATGCTTTGCCTCCCTAGGAAGAGAAGGCAGACATGTAACTCCCAGACTCCAAAAGCACTGTCCTGAGTTTCTGGAAGAACTGGCTTCTAGAAGAACCTAGTGTTGGGGTGGTGCTCTTCAGAGCTGTGACTCTTGATGCTATCAGACCTGCTGCATTGTTTTAATGACAAACATTTTGTAACTCTTCCTTTATGGCTCTAAAATGAAATCGGCAGATGAAATATTCTCCCCAGATATATAGTGCCTAAAAGTCAACCCAGTGCCTGAATAGTGTAGTCAAAAAGATTCATAATTCAAATTACATATATTATTTTTCAATATATATTTTTAGTCCATTTAATGCATCTTAATTATATTTAGACCCACCTCCCCTGCACGCCCCCCATGAGCACTCTGACTTGTATGTTAAGGTCTTTAACATGAAGGAAGTTATAACAGATTGCTTTCTGTGTTAAGAGAAGAAGAGGGGTGACCCTAACTGAGGGGGAGTACAGGTTGAGGCGCAGTACTGACCGTTTAAATGAAGGACAGGAGGAACATGGTATTTTAAAGCTATTTTACTTATTTTTGTGTGTGAGTGTATTGTCTGCATGTATGTAAGTGTACTCATGTCACGCTGTGCCCGTGGAGGTCAGAAGAGGGCATCAGATTCCCCTGGAATGGGAGTTAAGGACTGTTAGCTGCCATGCTGGGACTCAATCCTGGGTCCTCACAAGAGCAGTCAGTGCTCTTAACCGCTGAACCATCTCTCCAGCCCAGAACATGGTATTTTTGCCATGGTTCAGGCCACTTTTGTCAGGGTGGTGTCAGGATAACTAGGTCCCCTGTTAGAACATGGGATACATGCTGACTGAGTATCTCAGTAAACAAAGCTTGGGTCAGGCCACTTTTGTCAGGGTGGTGTCAGGATAACTAGGTCCCCCTGTTAGAACACGGGATACGTGCTGACCAAGTATCTCAGTAAACAAAGCTTGCGCTTTGAATTCCCTCCTCCGAGAACTATCAAGGCCTTGCCTCCACTCAGAATTCAGGTTGGAGGGATCATAGACAACCAGTAGAGGTGATGGGACCTTTTGTGCACGTGTAGAGTGTTCTTCAGGCTCGCCCTCAATCATGACTGCAGCCGCCTATTAGCACAGCCTGTTCTTACATGCTCTGTTGCACCATAATATTTTCTGCTGGGTGGGGCTTTTCTGGAAAAATCTGCATCTGAGCCTGCTGCTTCTCCCTCCTAGGTGAGTGTTACTTGCTGTGTGCCATGTCAGCCATCCTCTGTAGACAGCTGTCACTGCTTGGAGTTGTACTTTCTTGCCTCATCTCTGAGGCACGCTCCCCTGGGTTTTCCCTTTATATAAATTATTCATCCATAAAATAGCCATCAAGAAGAAATGGATTTGTAAATTCAAAGCTTTTTGATACTATTCTGTTGGGATGGGTGGGTGGTATTTTGTATCCAAATTCAAGTCGAATTTGCTAAATGATAGAGATTAATTAAAAAAACAGTTGAACTAAACTAAAATTCATGCTGTGTGGCTTCTTTAGGATTGCTCCCAATAGGATGAGTCACCATCAAAGCTTTGAGTGATTTTTTTTTCCCTCCCTCATTTTGAGCAGTGAATTGCAAAATCTCAAGTTATGCATTGTCCAGGGAATCTGTGGAACATGAAAATACTTGATACTTTCCTCTCTTGTAAATCATGTCCATCTCTCTCATTTTAGTTTTAACTAAGAAGGGGGTTGAATTACCAGCTCTTTGCTGGTGGGATAGGACTCTTGAACCCTCTCAGACTAGAATGGATCTGTTTAGAGGCCTACATTTGTTATGAGTAATTGGGTTTCACATTATAGCCAGTTTCACATTAGTTTAATTGCTCAGAAAGAGTTTTATTTACATCTGAAATGCCATTTGCTTCAGCTGTCAACCACTTATGTGAATCCAATTTTTTTTTTTTTGGCTCTTTCAGCATTGATGATTGATGACACCCTCATTAGTTTGAATTATAAAAATTATAGCATGAACTAGAAATTATTCCTCTTGAAATAACAGAGAAAAATGAGTAAAATTATAAAGCAAGAAAAAGGACTGTGGGAACCGGAAATAGCCAGCTCAAGTACTTAGCCAAGTGCTGAGAATGCAATGACAGATGACTTAAAGGTTCTGGTTCTGGGGAAAGGAGAGGATACTTGGTATATTGTGCAACCTCGATGACATCTTGGACCTGAACTGAGCTTTTGAGAGAGAGCTACTGAAGATCATGAAACTGGGAGCTTTTCTCTTGATAGAGGAATATTGCATTGTAAAACAACCAAAATTCATCAAAGAGCTATTAAAGTCTAAGAAATTGCAGTTAAAGAAGCTTCAGAATAATGAAGTAAACCCAAATGAAAATTTCATGACCTAAGCTCTACTGACTGTGCAAAGGAAATGTAGATGTCTTAGTGAAAGACAATCACCTAAATGTTCAGCCCTGGTCACAAAGAACTAATTTACTAAAATTCTATCTTACAGTTAAGTGTCTAGCTTCACTTTGAAATGCCTTTGAACTGAAAAACAGAGACATCTCCAAAATCTCTAAATGAGTACTTAAAACAAATCAGTATTTGGATTGCAAATTATAAATTATTGCTGCATTTAATGAAGGAATCATTTTTTAATCCTAAAGGCAAAAATAATGAAAATACCTTGATCCATTCTCTTACTTTTTAAATAGTTCTTTTGAGAGATGGGTTTGGAAGACTTCTTCCTATAAATGTACTTTGGATATCATCTTTGTAAATTGCTTATCAGTGCTATCTGTAGGTGCTAATAGCATAGAATAGAGATGATTGAGTTGCTTATTGTATTGTATGATTTATGATTGAGCAGAAACAGGAACGAATGCTGATAAATTCCAAAGGTATTTGATACACATTAATCATGTTAGGGAAAATAAAATCAGTTGGCTATTTAATCTCCAGAGCTATTCTTTTTTTTTCATAATTCTTCTGGCTTTGTGCTTGTAGTGCTGTGTTGACTAGTAATGAAAGGATGTGGTGACATCATACCACAGCAGTGCCTGAACAAGACAGCCTGACCCTTAGGCATTGGTTGGAACTAAGACCTGTTCTGAGAAGTTCCTTCAGATTTCTCTTGGGACTTCCCCTCAACAGAGGCCTTTCTCTGTCTCTTTTAAACACAGTGCTTCTAGTATGATAAGAAAAGGAGAAGGGATTTACCTTTTCTGACCCCTAATGACCCAGAATAGCACACACAACCACAAATAGATGTCATTAGTCCCACCTGCTGTTTGCAATACAAATGGGATAATTTGTTGCTTCCAGTGAATATTTGCTGCCTTAAGTGTTTTGTCTTTTCACATCACATACAAACGTTATTCTGGGGGGTGGGGCAGGGAAGGGTCATGAGGAATTAAAGCTACATGTTTAGCTTATAAGAGTAGCCTAGGATTGTTTATATTGTAAACAAGGTGCTAGGGTCCCAGAAAAGCTTTCATTTTTTCATGTTTGAGTAGTATTGTAGTTGTAGGTTTATTAGTGTTTTACCATTTTTTTGAAAATAGAACCATTATTTTCCCACTTATTATTAACGTAAATTGCATGATTGTAAGCCTATATGATTCATTTTAGGACCCAACACTACCATGTTGTGCTGCGTTGTTTCAGTTGTTAACTTGACACAGTCTAGCATTACCTGGAATGAGTCTCAACGAAGGCTTGTCTAGGTCAGAGTGCCTGTGGCCATGTCTTTGAAGAATTATCTTGAGGTGGGAAGACCTACTCCCTGTGACTGGCCCCGTTCCCTGGCAGAGGATCCTGCATAGCATGATTACAGGCACACATGCATTAATTCATTTTTTTCTGCTCTTGACCATGGGAGAGATGTGGCCAGTTGCTGGTCTCTGCTGCCTTGGCTTCCCTGAAATAATAGATTGCAACCAGGAATTATGTGTCAATTAAGCCTTTTTCTCCCTTAAGTTTCTTTGTGAGGCTATTTTATCCCAGCGACAGGGAAGGAAACCAGTATACATGTGAAGCAAGAACTGTCTGTTACCTCCTACATGATATCCACCACCTACTGCTCTTCTTGAGATTAACAGCCTTGATTATTCTCACACTGTATCCTCTGAACTTTGTCTAATGTCTAGTGTTCAGTAGGTGCTCAGTTAATGATGTGTGCTTTAGACAGGAGTCCTGTTGTATGTCCCATTTTTTTGATGTATGGGTTCTTTTGTGATAGGAAATTCACCCAGGGAAATATGGATAGTATTTAAATTCTCTAACCAGGATCAGCTGATCCTGGTTTAAGCTGATATCTCTTACTTGTTTAAAGCCATGTATATATTATGCACTGTGTACCATTTACTGGTTATTTAACACTTTATTTTCAGTTTGTCACTTGAACACTGGATTTGATCCCTTTTGAACTATAAATTCATTGCAAATGTAAAGTGGGAGTAAAGTTAAACTGTGGCTGGCTCAAAGCTGCTATTATGAACTCGGTGCCTTGAGGTCTTAAAGTGACTGTAGCATTTTATGTTTGTGTGGGCAGATATCACAATTAGGTCAAGAGATAAGACATTCAACTCTTTTTTTAAAAAAATTATTTTTATGTGTATGAGTGTTATGTTTGCATGTATGTAAGTGTACCCATGTTGTACAGTGCCCACAGAGGTCATAAGGTGTTGGATCCCCTGGAACTGGAGTTACGGATGGGTGTTGACCACCATGTGGATACTGAGAATTGAACCTGGCTCCTCTGCAAGAGCAGTCTGTGCTCTTAACCACTGAGCCATCTCTCCAGTGCCAGACCTTTAGCTTTTTTCATTCTTCAGGCTGCATAGTTTTTTAGAGACTTCGGTGCTGTGGGTCACCATCCTGGAGTCAGTACAATCGCAACACCCAATATGACAATTCTGTGCTATCTGCTCACGTTCCTAGAATAGTCAAACGAACATCTAAGTGACAACATTTTTCTCTTATAATTCAAAACTTGATTCCATAGAAGGGTAGTTTTATAAAATTGAAATTTCAATTTTTTTTTCCATTTATACATGAAGCATTTATTGGTGGTTATTGTGTTATGTTTACCATGGCAGGTCCTGGGAGGAAACATAATTGAATAAGACTCATTCTCTGCCCTCAAAGACCCAGAAATCCACAGGGCATATACTTTAAATGGAGTCACACCATGAGAAGAGAAGTAATAGTGAGTGTATTGGTCAGCTCGAGTTGCTGTAACAAGATGTTGAAGACTTTCGGCTTTGATAATCTGAGATTGGGGAGCCAGCATGATCAGAATCAGATGACAGCTGTCATCGTGGCTTGCTGGTGGCCACCTTCTCATTGTGTCCTTATATGGCCTTTTCTCTGAGCACCAAGGTACACATGAAAGCGTGACAGTATGACAAAGCTATCTCTCTCTTCCTGTAATAAAGCCAAAGCTCTCTCAGTTTTAGGACTCTGTTCCTGTGACTTCATCTAACCTCAATTGTTTCCTGAAAGCTCTATCTTCACATACAGTCACATGGGGATCTGGGCTTCAGCTTATTACTTTTTTGTCTGGAGTTTTGGGGGTTGTGGAGCACAATTCTGTTCAAAGCAGTAGGGATGTGTGACACTTTTGATGGACCTCCTTGCTGAGTTTTCTCATCCAACCTTCCCTATGAAGATGTAAGATGGTTATTGTCATTTCTCCCTAGTCATCAGATGAAGAAGCTGAGACCCAAAAGAATTCACTCACTTAGTCAGAACTTGAACCTAGGGCTGTAGAAACTGAGGGACGGTGGAGTTGTTGCTGAAAGGCTGGGTAAAGGAGTCCAGAGGTACAGCTGCAGAGCTAAGCACCCTTGACCAAGGTGTATGTCATATTCAGGCTCAAGCAGCTCTGGCTGCATGGACAGATGTATATTAAAAGGAGCTACGGAAGATGATGTATGTAAATTAGGCGAGGCGCAGAGCCACCAGGTTGTAGCCTTTGGCCTTGGACAGTAGGGAGCTTTGATGGTCTTTTGTAGAAGGCTAGTGTAAGTTGTAAGATTTCTGTTTTAGAAAGCTAATCCTAGTGGCAGTGCACATGGGAAGTGTGGAGGTAAGAAAACAAGTTGGAAGGGTAGTTTATATAGCCCAGGTGGGGACTGGCCAGGGCAAGGAAGGTACAGAAAAAGGCTTCGGGAAGTTGATTGTTTGGGGTTGATTCAGTTGTTAGGGCAGAAGGAAGAAAGAGTTGAGGGTCTGCATCACCATCTAGATGGTGCTGCCCTTCCTAGACAGAGAAGGAAGCCAGAATGTGGAACATTGTGAAGGGTTAAGTCATGTTGTGGTTTCTTTACCCACCTGCCATCGACTTGGATTTGTTACAAGTCATTTAACTTTCTTGGGAAAGAAATAGCTGTAGTTCTCAGTGTTGGAAAAGAACCCGAAGCAGCTGGTCAAGTATATTAGAACCTTCTTAGCCGTCCTGATTGGTGCCAGTAACAATGACTGAATTTCAAAAGTCAGTTAAAACACGGGATCATAAAAATGAAATAAGAGCCAGTAAACATTATTGAGACTTTTGATGTAGGGCCAAGGCCTTTCTTCTGTGAATCTGTTGACAGATTTTCTAGTTGGCTTTTTGTATGAACCCACACCTGTCACTGTCCCTCTGTTTCTCAGTATTGGAGTCCTTAAAGTGGTTTTACAAGTCTTCCTGTTATTGTCCTCTCACTGAATCCTAAAGCTTCTTTGAAAGTCATCTGCCCCTTTCAAATTTTGCAAAGCTTGTAATTATGTCTCTCATGCTAACCCATTTGTATCTTAATTTGCAGTAAGCAATGAATTGTATAGTTTCAACTACAAGGACAATAGGTACAAATACTTTTAAGAATAATCTCTAGAGTAAGCATAGAGCTTAACCAATAAGCCTGGAGAAAAGCCAACTACCTTGAGCATTGACTAGGTGAAGGGCATCTATTTCTCTCCTTCTAATATTGGTTAATCCAGAGACTTAAGTGAGTGGAGATAGGTCAGCTGAACTTCTACTGTGTGTACAGTGTGTGTGCACGCATGCCTGTGTGTGTGTATGTGTGTGTGTGTGTGTGTGTGAGAGAGAGAGAGAGAGAGAGAGAGAGAGCGACAAGGATAGTTGTACCCATCAGTTTGAAATGGCAGTATGTTTGTATGTTTCAACTCTGCGTTCTAAATTACTGTATTATAGCAGTTATACACAGAAGACATAGTTTGTAGAACATGTTATACCATAATTAATAAAGAAATAAAATGGGTTGAGTTCAAGAATGAATGGGGGTGGTCCAAGGACAGCCAAGTTACTAGAGAGAGATGAGCACAAGTATCTGCTTGTAAAAATCTAATTTGCATATGTCATTTCATAATTTATGACTTCTTAGCTTCCTAATAGCAATAGTTTAAATGGTCATTGCTTCAGAGTGAGCCCCCAGCTTCTAGTTCTGCTAAAAGCACCGCTTTTAGAGCCTTGAGAACAGCCCTCACAAGCAGTCCGTTATAGTAGAAACTCCCTTGGTGATGGACTTAGCATTGAGCAGCTAGTGCGGGGGTGGGGCTGCTGCCTTCTGAGAGTGCTTGACTGTGTCTTGCAGTGAACCTGTGTCTCACACAGCTCCCTTGGCTGCCTGACTGCTGAGGACTGACCCAGGCAGTAGTCCAGGAGCCCATTAACAGTTCAAGAGAAGGCTTAGGCATGCCATTTGCCAGTTCATGAGACTCAAAAGCTGAGATGCCAAAGCTGTGTGGTACGTGGCTTAACAGGAGTGCTAGCCAGTCGTGGACTAGCTAGTAATGGGGGGCAGCTCAGAGACCTCTTCCCTCTGCTTCCCTGATCTGCCTTTGCTATTATAATAATACAGAGAAATACTGTATTATACTTTTAATACTTTGTGTGTGTTAGTGCATGTTCCTGTGTGTGAGCGCATGCATGTGTACACAAGTGTGGAGGCTAGAGGCCAATCTCAGGTATCCCCCTTGTTCTTTGAGACAGAATCTCTCACTGGTTTGTGGCTCGATTGCTTGGGGCTAAGATGACTGGTCAGGGATGCCCCTTTCTCTTTCTTGAGAGCCAGGGAGATTATAAATGCACCACCATGCTCACCTTTTTAGATGGATGCTAGGGATCAAACTCTGGTCCTTCACTGTCACCATACTTCCTTCAAATTCTTTAAGGAAGTAAGACATCAGAGATGCAAAACTCCCCAGCAGCCTAGTGTAGTGTCATATCCCTGATCTTTCCCTCAGAGTCACCATGTCCTCAGGTTGATATGCGTCTTTTCCATCTGTATTTTATATTTTATTGCCTCTTTCTAACCGTAAACACTATATAGATCTCTGTTTATAAAGTACATATGAATATTCATTTCAGTTTGCATTTAAGTTGTTTTGAAAATTATTTCTTTATTTTTATTTTATGTGTATGAGTGTTTTGCCTGCATGTATGAATGGCACACGAACGCAAGGCTCTTGGAGGGCAGAATAGGGCATCAGATCCCTTGGAACTGAAGTTATGGATTGTTGTTAACTGCCATGTGAGTGCTGGGAACTGAACCCAGGTCCTATGCAAAAGCAGCCAGCGTGGCTGAGCCGTTTTTCCAGCCCCACATTTAAATTTTTTTAAGTCTAACTATGTTGATAGATATAAATCAACTGTAATCTTTTTTGAGACAGGCTCTCACTGTATATTCCTGGAAGGCCTGGAACTCATCATGTAGATGAGGCTGACTCACAGAGATCTACCTGCCTCTGCCTCCTGAGTGCTGAGATTAAAGGCATGTGCCAGCATGCCAAGTTTAACTGTGATCATTTTAACTATTGGGTGTGAAGTATTTCATCATATACATGTAGACTCAAGGGTATTTAGAAGCATGGGGTGTTTCAGTTAGTCATTTATATGTAGTATTATATAGTCATCCTGTATCCTGAAGCATTGTGGGAGTTTCTAGAACTATTGGAGAGAGGCCACCTGATGTTCTGAAAAATCTGCACACAGTGTTTGTGGCTGATGTAATAAATGGAATTATATGCAAGAAATAAGGCGAGATCTCTATGCAGGACATTTGGAGTCTAACTGGGATTACACAGCATCCATATACAAAAGGCATGGTTTACAAAGCAGACCTAGAGTGATATACAATGTAATTGGTAGAATTATGAATTTATAATTCAGTTTTAAAATTAAGGGCTGAGATCCTCAGCTCAGTGGTAGAGGGCAAAGCCCTTCTAGGTTTGGTGGGAGTGGAGACAGCCTGATCCCTGGAGCACACTGGCTAGGCAGTAGCAGAAAGCAAGCTCCAGTTCAGTGAGAGACTGTTTCAAAAAATAAGGTGGGGAGCCAGAGAGAAAGACACTGACTTTAGCCTCTTGTGTCCACACACCTATGCATGGCATGGGTGAAGACCCTGAACACTCAAATGTACACATGTATAAAACACACGTGCATGCTCACACACACACACACACACACACACACATACAGCCGTGGATTCACTCTGTAGCAATGCAAAAACAATTATATTTCAATTGGAAAATTATGTTCAAGGAATTCAGTGTTGGAAAAGAGTGAAATGAAAATCTACCCAGTGAGACCCTCCCCTTTCCCCAGTCCTTTTTCTTTGCCTTACACTTGAAGACATTGAGAGGTTGGAGGTACAATAATATTTACTCACTACATTGAAAACTATGCTAAAAGGGTCTTCTGATACCATTCTGGTGGGAGAGAGGGAGGCTGGGTGCCAAGTGGGAGGCTCAGTGCCTGCCAGGTGGCCTGTCACTGTAATACTCAGTGTCAAGCCACAAGGGCCTTTCTCCTGCTCTGCCACACTCAACTTCCATGCAACTGCATGCTAAATACTGTTCAGAACTCACCAGAGTCTGGCACTGTGCCAGGGCTCTTTGACTCATGAAATCCCAAGCCAAACGCACTTGGAGAGATGCAACTGGGAGAGTTTGAGGATGGCGACAAACTCAGGTGTGTAAGTCTGATCCCAGCAACATTAGATTGAAGAAATGATTCCATGTGTGCAAAGAGTTTCTTTCTTGTCATTCTAACACACAGTGTTCATGGCCAGAACGATGTTTTAAACACCAGCAGACACTTTCTTCACGGCTGGTGACAGTAGAGGAATGAAACCTCTACGTATTGGAGCAGTAAGCCTGGGGACATTAGTTTCTTCCCATGGGCAGGTATAGAATGAGTGTAGGTCACAGAGAAGCATTAAGAAAAAAGTCATTTTTTTTCTTCAAGATTTGAAGCAGGGTTTGAAGAGACAGAAGAATGTGTCAAGGCTCAAAGGGGATCATGGTAGGTTGTTTAAGGCTTCACATTTGCTGAACTGACCCATAGATCCTGCTTAGAAGAGGTGAGGAGAGCAGGTAGTGAGGACTGGGTGGTTGTGGGGATTTTAGACATCTGGCAGAGATGATAGCTGGCACACTGAAAAGCATCTCCATGGAAAACTCTGTGACGGTTTGGTGAGGACCTGAGTCATGAAGGAGACTCTTTTAGGACACCAGTCATATGTGGTAGGGATCAAGACTGGTATGATAGAAACAAGGCAGAGGAACAACAGACCACAGAACAAAGACACAAAAAGGCCTGTGAGAGCCCCAGGGCAACTGGTGTGAATGGAAAAGCTACCACATACTTTTTTGGTAACAGGATCTTAACAGAGTAGGTCATCAATAAATATAAGAAATTTTATTTTAGGGAAGAAAATATCCGTAATATCTTCAAGTTTTCTTTGCTGAAAGGTTTGCATTAGAATATAGAGTATTTTAGTCAGGTGTAGTGGGCACAACCCTGTGATCTCGGCACTTAGGAGGCTGAGACAAGAAAAGTTTGAGGGCAGCGTCTCAAAACCAAAACTAAAAAGAAAACAGATGATACAGATGATAGTTAGGTGTGTGTGTGTGTGTGTGTGTGTGTGTGTGTGTGTGTGTGTGTTGGTATTTTGGTGTACATAGTTCTGTCTGCCAGCATTAACTTACTACATTTTTTAAACCCTAAATCCTAACAGTGCCTCAAAGATCTTACTGACCCAAGTGTGTTCTGAGGCATCAGCGTCACGTAGGGACTTGCGGAGATGTGGAATCGCAGGCCTCCCTGACCGCCTCAGTGATGGTCTCCGGAGGGTCCGTGCATCTGATGACGTGCGAGCAGCTCTCTTTCACTTCACTGCCCTCTTGAGATGTAAAAGACAAGTTTAAACAGAAAAAAAGGCAAAGTTTTGGTTTCTGGAAGGCTGTAGCGAATGGCAAAATAGCATTTTGGGAGCATTTATAACATCAGTTTTAGAACTGATGATTTATCAATAAATACGTATTTCTTTGCTGGTATTTCCACTCTTCAGCATGAATGTGAGAAGGGGAGGTCTATTAGCTTCCTTTCTTGTTGCTTTTGGCAGAATACCTGAGGAAATCAATTTGTATTGGCTACTTTTCTGTTGCTGTGATAAAGCATGACCAAGACAACTCATAGAAGGAAGGGTGTATTGGGCTTATGGTTCCAGATGGATGAGAGTCCATCATAATGGGGAGACATGGCAGGAGATAGCCAGAAAAGAAAGCTGAGGGCTCACATCTTCAAGGCAGCACAGGAAGCAGAGAGAGAGAGAATCTGGAAATGGGATGTGGCTTTTTACTCTTAAAGCCTGCCCCCACTGAGTGATGGCCTTCCTCCAGCATGGCCTCAGTTCCTAAAGGTTCCATGATCTTCCTAAAACAGTACCACCAAATGAGGACCAAGTGTTCACAGGCTTGGAGCCTACAAGGGACGTTCTTGTTCAAACCACCACATAACTTAAAGGAGGAAGGTTTTGTTTGGGATCACAGTGGTGGGAAAGGGGTGGTAGAGTTCATGGCAGTGGGAGAGTGTGGCTGGCGCTCCTCACATCTTGGTGGAGCAAGAAACAGAGCACTCAGCGTAGAAGAGTGAACGGGTTATAGCTAGTAACACCCACCTCCCAGTGACGCACTTCTTCCAGCTAGACCTGCTAAGTGGTCCACATTTTCCAAAACAGCACCATCCAGTATGGGACATTTTATACCCAAATCATTACAGAGCATCGAGATCAATGGATGGTCATCTGTGTACATGAGACCTTTGCTCAACAGGCATGAGAGTCCCTCTGCTCACATGCTTTGCCTCTCTTTGGTAGTGTTTCTTAATAACTCAATGGCTGCTGCTGTTACTGTCAGACCTGGCCCACAGAGAACAGCAATCACCAGGCTCTTCAAGGATCCTGGGGCTCTTTCCACAGGTTCATTTACCAATGTGTTGATGAAGGTGAGCTGCTCTCCATGAAAAGTAGAAGAATTATGTGTGACACATGAAATTCTGACTATGGAAATTTTCCTGTTGAACTGACTCATGTGCTGAAAATGGAACAGTTTGTCCCCCAGACCCCTTACGATTAGGATTATGTCATTGCCAGGAGAAGATCCAGGGGGTTGAACATGAAGACAATTTTAGTGTTTAATTCAGACTTCACCTGGATACTGGTACAGGGTTCTACAGTCAATACAGTTGAACCTCCTTTACTGTACTCCAAGTTCAATTATATATGTTCTGTTATATACATTTTTAAAAGTTTAAGTAGATAGATAGATGAGAAGTATTTTAAAAACAATTCCATAGAAGACTTTATTCTAGTGCCAGGCATAGTGCTTGACACATACAGATCCTCAAAAAGTATTTGTGATATTTTATATAACTAAGAGATGAAATTTAGCTACATGTTAATATTTGAATGCTTTATATTTATTAAAACTTCCAAAAGTTTCTTTCTGTAGTGGACAGTGGTTAATGCAGAAACTTACAACTGGTCCCAGTGAAGAGAATACCTTCTCAGCCACACATGGGACATCAATATCATACCTCCTCCCAAAGGCTTGGGGACCGTAGAGGAAGAGGGGCCAGAAAGATTGTAAGAGAGATCAGAAAAGACTGGTCTGATACAGTGTCTTCTGAACATGATACGACCACTGCATTCTTGAATTCAGAGCAGCTATGACTGCCTGCACAAGACCTGCACAGGATCAAGCCAGTCAGTATTCTAGCATGGACTGGGAAGGAATTCATTGGTTCTTACCACCAACTGGAGAACTATAAGCAGCTGATGGCTTCTGGGGGAGGGAGATATTTCTTAAGAGTGTGGCTCCTGGTAGGTTGACCATGCTCCTAGTGGATGACCTGACAGCCAGGAGTACATATGCAGCCCAAATATGAGTCGATGGATTATTTTTAAATGTCAAAAACAGCCCTCCAAAAACAAAATGAAGGCAAATGTTGGGGATTACCGAGGCGGGAATAGATCTGGGAGGAATAATGGCGATGGAATGTGACCAAAATACACTGTATGAAATTCTCAAAGAATTAAGTAAAGTGTTTTTTTAAAACTTCTCAAATTGTAAAGCAGGTGAATACTTATTCATTGATAATGTGGAAAAGAAGTAAAAGCTAGGGGAAAATCACTTGTAATACCTACTAGTTATATGTAACATTTTAGGGTGTTTGTTTTTGTGAATGTTTTTATATAACTTGTCCTTTTGCACATATAACCGTATGTTCTGCATTTAAAAGAATATTTTATTTGTTAGTGTGTATATGTGGGAATAAATGTCATGTGTGTACCACCATATACATAGAGACCAGAAGGGAACATCAAATCCCCTGACACTGGAGTCCAGGAGGTTGTGAGAAGGCCAGCCTTGGTGCTGGGAACTGAACTTGGGTCCTCTAGAAGAGCAGTAAGCTTCTGACCACTGAGACATCTCTCCAGCCTTCAATTTTTTTCTTTGAGACACAGTCTCATTATGTAGCCCTGGCTGTCCTAAAATTCCCTATGTAGACCAGACTGGCCTTGAACTCAGAGATTCACCTGCCTTTCTCCTCCAAGTGCTGATGTGTGCCACAATGCCTTGCAAGTATATGTTCTGCGTTTTAAAAAACCATAACGACAGATGTCTAGTTTACTGAACCTGTCAAATACTTAGGCTCCTTTTCTTACTTAACTATACCCATGTAAGACAGTATTCCATCAAAATTGCAAGGGCAAGGACAGGTGCTAAGCCTGGGTGTATGTTGTTACTGGTCTCAAAATTCTCTGATCAAGTTGAGATTTTTAAGTCTCTGCTTTTTTCAAACAGCTCAGAGTAAGTATTCCCTTAGTCATGACTTATTTTGGAATACATGGCTAAATTATATTTTGGTGAATACATCCAATTTGTCTGAGAATCTTGTTTTGAGACTATGTATAGCACTATATATATATATATATATATATATATATATATATATATATATATGAACACCTTTGTGTCGCTCCTTTGTCTACATTTCGTTTTGCTTAGGGTATAGTCTTAGAATGTAGGTTAGAGTGAGATTGAAATTGAGAGATTTTCTAAAGTTTGACAGTGTTGTTCCTACCAGTCCTATAAAGGCTGTGGTGTACATCTGAGCGCGTACGGGTAAAGCGATGTGATGCCCATGCTTCGGCAGGGAAAGAAGCCCATTTAAACTTGTTTTCTTTTTGCTTCAAATAATTTGATTTTTATTTCACATAATCTAATTGATGTCTCTCTAGCATATGTAGCTGTCCCCAGTGTCGGTTTCTGTAGTATATTGGATCTTTAACATGACTTTCACACTGTTTAAAATCTTAACAAAGTTTAATTATAGATCACTTCCTACATTGTGAAGTTTTTTATGGATATACAACTTACTCAACTTGAAAATATATGTAATACCATTTGTTCCAAAGAAAATCATGATATCCATGTTATTATTAGGCTGTAATATTTCTTTTTTCTTTTTTCTTTTCTCCTTTCTTCATCTTATCTTTCTGAATTTTTGTATATGTATTTTTATTTTATACGTATGAGTGTTCTGTCTGCATGTACGTACACCCATGTGTGTAGTGCCTGTAGAGCTGAGAAGAGAGCATCATATCCTTAGGACCAGAGTTATCAGTGGTTGTTAGCCACTGTCCGGGTGCTAGGAACCGGACCCAGGTCCTCTGCAAGAGCAGCGGTTGCTCTTAACCACTGAGCCATCTTTCCGGATCCTCATGATATCTTTAACAGTTTTTATTAGATTTGATTAATTAATTAATTTGTTAATTAATTAATATGTGCATTACACAGCACATGTGGAAGTCAGAGGACAGCTTGAGGGCGTCGGTTCTCTTCTCCCACCACGTGTGTTTCGAGGATTGAACTCTGATCGTCAGGCTTGGCAGCAAGCATCTTTATTTACTAAGCCATGTTGCTGGCCCTCCTTGTATCTTTTTGTGGGAGGAAAGCAGGTAGCAGATAAAGGAAAGACAGGGTATGCTGTTTGACATTAGGAAAGCAACCTCATGAGTATGTGCTGTAATTTAATACTTTAATAAAGCAAATGAAGAAGGAAATACTGGTGACTGCTAATGTTTGGAATCTTAACAGATTGTTATAAGATTTAATAACTTAGGACCAGTAGAGGGAAGTAATGAACATATGAAAAGTGCTTCACCCCCTGATTTATTTAGCCATGTTTATTTTATACAGTGCCTGCTTAGTTTATCTGAAGTGTAGCTTCTCAAAACCTTGAAGGAGCTTTTTTTGGTTGTTGGTATGATAATGATGATGATGATGATTGTTAATCTGATATCAGACCATACCTCTTGGCTAGTTTTAACTATATGGTTTGGTCATCTGATAAGGTTCCTACTAAAACAGAAACTTAAAATATGTCATCTTAATTTAATAATTTGTGTGCCACTAATAAACCATTGGATTTGGAAAACAAGCACATGCCCATACTTTGCAAGATGCTTAATGAAGTTATAATATTGGAATACTTGACAAACTAGTGACGTTATTATAGGTTCCTGTGAACAGTCAAGAGCTGGAACAGAATTAGTGTTAGTATAATGTGAGTCTATATTTCTTTTTGTTTTCTGTACTCCTGTTTGTTATAGAAATTATAACTATTTTTCTGTGTAAACTACCACTTTCAGAGGGCATATCAATGATTGCTGTTTTAAAAAATATTTTTATGTTATGTGTGTGAATGTATTGCCTGCATGTATGTAAGTGCACCCATGTTGTATAGTGCCTGTGGAGGTCAGAAGAAGGCATTAGAGCCCTTGGAACTGTACTTTTGGTTGTTAGCTGCCATGTGGGTGCTGGGAACTGAACCTGGGTCCTCGGCAAGAGCAGCCAGTGGTTACTGAGTCATTTCTCTAGCCCCAATGATTACTGTTTTCCTTTTTTTTTCTTTTCTTTTTAAAATTGGGGTGTGTTTGTGTGTGCGTGCTTGCACATGAGCGTGCACAGTGCACATAGGTGCCTGCATTGCTGCCTGATGTGGGTGCTGGAACCTGAACTGTGGTCCTCAAAAAGAGCAATGTGCTCCCTTAAACACCAAGTCATCTGTCCAGCCTGTTTTTTCCTTTTTCTTAAGTCAGCTTTCTAAATGCAAGAGTTGTTGCTAGACTAAAGTTGACCATGTGTAGGTAAATAATCAAATTTCTTATTTTCTATTGTAGAATGTATTCTTTGTGAAAACACTGTTTAAGCCTTTTACTTTTTTGTTTTTATGTTTTGTTTTTTTTCAGACAGTTTTACTTTGTAGCCTAGACTGACCTATAACACACTATGTAACCCAGGCTGACCTAGAACTCAGCCTTCCTGGGATGGCAGGTGTAATCCCACTGCACCTGGCTGCATGTTAAGCCATTAAATTTTAACATTATAGTTACAAACTAAGACACATACTTATATAGTTATGATGTGTTTGATAATGCAAGAGAAAATTTTACCATCATACCATAAACGGAATCCTAGTTTATGGAGCCATCTGTATAATGCTTTGTAAGTTATATTCAGAATCTCACCAGTAAACAGTTCAAGAACTGTATTCACAAAGTGATGGTTTTTAGCAGGCTCACAGTAAAGACAGAAAATCATTTTAAACATCTTGTAAACTCCAAAAACTATCAAGTACAAATTTTTCTCAGGTAACTTCTTAAAAATAAAAAGAGTTTTTGTTGATTTAACAGAATTAATTATGTGACAGATGGTGATGAACACAGAGACCCACAGCTGGCCAACATATAGAGAACAAGAGTCTGCAGAGTGCTTATCCCTGAACAGAACACCTGTATCAAACTTCTGCCTCCCAGGGCTTGGGGATCATTGTGGAAGAGGGGGCAGAAAGAGTGTAAGAGCCGAGGTGTGGACGATGACAAGGAAACAGCTTTCCAGACAGCTGCTCGGTTACTCATATGAACTCACAGCAATGGTGACAGCATGCATACGCCCCACATAAGCTCAAACTAGGCAAAATCCCAGCATAGACCCAGGGAAGTGGGTAAGAAACCCTAACCCCATCTGAGGAACTGTTGGCAACCTGTGGCTGCTGGGAGCAGGGGAGCATTAGTCTCTTTCAAGGATGGGATTCAAATGGGTGGACCCACACTGAAGGACATCTGAGGACACAAATTAGACCCTGTAGGCCTTAATGTCTGAGATATTATGTATATGTGTGCATATATATATATATATGAGTACATTAAATTTTGTGGGGCTAGTAAGGGGAGGTGTAGTTGGGGGAGGTGGAATCAAAATCTATTGTATGAAAGTTTCAAAAATTCAATGAAAAGGAGGAAGAATTCATTATTCATTATTTTGGATCAGTAAGTCCATACATTGTACCTATTATTTGTTAGGTGATGTTTTAGTGAGTTTCTTTATTCAAGAAAACAGCATTATGACACAGAAAGTGATAGAAACAATTACGTGGATCACAGATACTGGCATACAGATACTCTTTTGTTAGGTTGTGCATTCATTCATTTATATACTAGCTCATTCACTGAGAGCAGGCTAGATGCTGACCTTTGCTAGGCACAAAACTACTGTGACTTGTGTTCAGAAGGTTGAAGGCTGAACAGAACTCAGCACTCAGAACTCAGTCACCTGAGGACTGGGAACAGTCTGAACTGATCATTTGGACAGAGGCCCAGAGGGTGAGCAGGAACCATTGCGGAATGAAAGTGGTTGGCCAGTGGCCTCGGTGGGGAGCTGTGTGTGCCAGAACCCCAGGCCAGAGGACGTGGCATGTGGGTTTAGAAATACCACAGGATTAAAGTCTTATGGGAAAGGAAATAAAATCAAAATGTTTCCTATTTTTCCATAGTTTTACCTGAAGACAATTTAAGTTTT
Organism: Eospalax fontanierii; assembly: GCA_035773235.1. Lineage (NCBI taxonomy): Eukaryota > Metazoa > Chordata > Mammalia > Rodentia > Spalacidae > Eospalax > Eospalax fontanierii. Next base: position 63,143,987 of record CM069538.1, read on the forward strand.
ATGTAGCTATTTTATTTCCCAAATATCTACTCACTAAATAGTCTGTTTTCTAAATACACACGTAGTAAATACTTTTATTTCCTAAATGTCCACTGACAAAGTGGTCATGTTATTCATGCTGGCTCATTCTAACCCAAGAAATCATTTGGCAATGAAAAGGTGGTGGATCTGGAGTCAGTTCTCCTTGCCACCTGCTCCCTCTCTGTCTGTTCCTCTCTTCCTCTTGGGCCTGGCAGGTTGGAGACCCTGCCATCTGGAACTGTGAGAGGGCAGGGTGGCCCTCAGCCTGCTGGCTTCTGCTGCTGGTTTTCCACTCCAAAAGGAGCCCTCTTGTCCTCTTTCCCATTCAGGGGATCTGAAGGATTCCCCTGAACCTAGCTCTTCCTTTGTGAGGCACCAGAAGTAAGCTAAAAAGCGAGTATTTGGGTGACCTGGTTGTGAACCTGCCTTTTTAAAGTTTCCTCAGTGGCTTTGAAGAACACCTTGTCAGGGCATACATTGTTATTTTTAATTATTGATCTTTAAAATTCTTCACTTGGCATATAAAATGGGCACATATTTATAGAATACTTAAAATAATTTGATACATGTTCATAATGATTAAATCAGAGCAATTAACTCTTTATAATATGTATCCCAGTGAAGTGATATATTGATCAGAACTGTTGTCTGTAGGATCCAAAGATCAAGGTCCTCACTATTTTTGCTGAGAATCTTCCTTACACTGTAGGAATGTACCCTAGCTTACCCGTCTTTCTGTGGGAAGGAGACCTGGAGTCCTATGCTCTTACGGGGATCTTCTCATGCTCACCCTGCTGCAGGCTGACAGCTTCACCCATCTCAGAGTGTACCAGCTGATGAATTACAATGTCATTCTCTGTTCCCATCCAAGGTCACAACACAAAACAGATAATATAATAAAAATAAAAGGTTAGAAACTACCGTAACTGTAAACGTTACAGAGTTACAAATGCAGGGGCCATGTTGTGAGGACTGATGCCACTTCTGATGAGGATGCCTCTACCAGCACTGCGTGGGTGCCTGAGGTGAGTGGGAGTTTGCTGCAGACTCCCACATCCCACAGAAGAGTAAGCCATCTCGTTAACGAGTCTGAGCAAGGCTGTGTGCATTTCAGCTGCTTATGATTCAAACACTCATGAAGTCAGTGGCAATGACGATCACTGTTTTAGAGACATGCTGTCCCTTAGAAAAAAGTTCCAATGGGTCAAGGTTTGAGTTGTGTCTTCAGAGTAAGTGGAGCCTGTCCATGAGTTTCCCTCGCTGCTGTATTCAGATGGAGAAAATGAGCATTTCTCTTCCTTACTGAAAGCAGACTCTGTGGGTTCTGGTTGGGGAAGATCTTAGACCCAGCCATGCATTTGACCCATGGAGAACACAAGTTCTCTAGAATATAGCTGGTGGGTTCCTTGAATAGACATGAATTGGGAGCCCTGTTAGATGTTGGGGGTCAGGATGGTATAGTACACGACAGAGATGCTTACCTCATTTCAGGTAAGCATCTGTCTATTCTAACCAAAATAAGAGAAACAAATGTTAAATATAGTAGGTTTGGTACAGAGAATGTCAGGGCAGGAAAGATGGCTTCATATTTATTGTTCCAGCTTTGATTCCCAGCACCCACATAGCAACTCATAACCCCTGTCACTCTAGTTCCAGAGGCTCACATGCTCTCTTCTGGCTTCCACAGGTACCTATATGCATATGAGGTACATAAACTCAGGCTGGCACACACACACACACACACACACACACACACACACACACAAAATCAACAGTTTTTAAATGTTAGAAAAATACATAAAGTTATAAAAGAAACACAGAAATTTATAAAACGAGATAGGACGGAGTTACATGGAGGCTGATTCATATATACGTTAGGGACCAACAAGATGGCTCAGCAGGTAAAGGTACCTGTCACCGAACCTGACAACCTGAGTTCAGTCCCCAAGACCCGCGTGGTAGAAGGAGAAAATTGACTCTCAGTGATTGCCCTCTCATGTCCTCAAGAGTTATAGCATGGTATTTGTGTGTCACCCCATCCCAAATAAATAAGTATTTAAAAAAGAAGACTGAAGAAGAGGAAAATGAAAGATGACAAGTAAAGGTGCTTTTAAAGAACTTGTCAAATATACTTCATCTATGAGAAGGTGACAAGGGACGATTTTGTGACACCAGCAGCTGACCATTTGCCATCTTCCAGTTCCATTTATTAGGAGAGTTGTTTGGAATGTTTCTGTCCAGCTGCCGGGTTGGACAGCATGACATCTGGAGAACAGGGCGCTTGTCCATTTTGCATATCCTATACGTAACACTGTGTAAACGTATAAACGGATGAAAGGGAAAGATTACAATTACTAGGCCTTTTCTCTCTGTGGTCCTATGTGCAGAAGCGGCCACTTTTTCTTTATTTTGTACTGAGGATTGTTATCTAGTGTTAGACAGGACTGTCCTAGGAGTCAGACAGATACCATCATCCTGAGCTCAGCTATGCTCACTTGCCAAAGAAAATCATAGCTGGCGTAGTTTATTGCTCACACCCCTATAGGAGGGGCAAGGAGAGAAACAGGACCCTCACCTGAGTATCCAACCACACTTCCAACCCACAGTGGACCCTAATTACATGTGGCCTGGGGGAAGGGATCGAGTATACAGGGTGTAGACGACTAAGTGGGGAGTAGTTCTCTCTCTTTATGTGGCTATGGGGAAGCCATCGTCCATGGTTGTGAAAACTTTCTGGTGTGGCCTTCAGAGGGGAGCACCCATATTCCTGGAAGTAACCCCTCACCCATTGCTCTGTAAGCCCTATAAACTTACTGGTTTAGTGGAGTCATACCTCTTTGTCATTGGGACCTTGGGAGAGGGAGCGAACCTCCTTTACATCTTCCCCCCAAAAGCAGTTAGTAACATTTGATCATGACTGGACTTGCAATTTTAAAATTCAATATTCTGTTTTTAAATGTATTTTTGTTGCTTTAAAAAACATTTAAGGAGTCTGGAGAGTTGGATCAGTGGTTAAGAGCACTGGCTACTCTTACAGAGGAGCTGGGTTAGATAACCAGTACCCACATGGCAGCTAACAACTGTCCGTAACTCTAGTTTCAAGGGATCTGGACATGGTATACTTACACACATGCAGAAAATATACTCATATATTTGAGTATATTTATATATACATATATATATATACACATATAAAATTTGAAAAATTAAAATATTTAAATATTTTAAAAATGTGTTCTTTTCTCCTCAACTTTGCTGATGAAGGAAAGGCATAATCTAGGAATATTATTTCTTTGACATTAATAGGGACTTGCTTATGTTTGGCCTGACTTCTTTTTGTATGAATACTTTTACTTATTTTTGACAATTTTACACATGGGTACAATGTTTCTTGATATCTACCCCCAGCTCCCCCCCCCCATTCCCCAGGGACCATTCCAATACCTCTCCTTCCCATCTTCATATTGTCTTTTAAAACAATAACCCACGAAGTTCGGTGAATGCAGCCCATATGCTCATGAGTATGCCTGTGGAGGTCAGAGGACAACTTGTGGGAACTGCTTCTTTCTTTCTACCATATGGGTCCTGGGAATGGAACTCAAGCTGTTGGGCTTGTTGGCAAGTGCATTTACTTGCTGAATCATCTCAATGGCACTTTGGATCCTGAAAATGATTGTGAAGGATGTAAGCTGTGTTTCTGCTAAACTCCAAGTTGGAGACCTTGAGTTGGACTGGGGATTTTCAACTGCCATTCTTTTTTAAAAAAATATTTTTTATGTATATGAGGATTTGCCTATGTGTTGATATGGACCATGTGAGTGCAGTACCCATGGATGCTGGAAGAAGGCATCAGTACCCTGGAACTGAAGGTATGGACCTTGTAAGTCACCATGTGGGTACTGGGACCCAAACCCAGCACCTCTGCAAGAACAGCCAGTGCTTTAACCACTGAGCCATCTCTCCAGCCTCTCATCTGCTGTTGTTTACTCTTCAGAAAGGCCTTTTTCCAAGCAGGACCATGCTAAACCCTGATCAAGCCTTCTGAAACCTGTCAGGAGCATCCTGCCCTGTCCCTGGCCTGGAGATTTTCAGTGATCACTTTCCAGCTTCTTTTTCTCTACATGGAAGATGCTTTCTTCAGCAAACATCTGTTGATTGAATGTTCTGGAAATGTCCCTATTGATCCTTGCTCTCTCATATGAATTGAGAAGACCCTTTCAGTCTGTTTAGTCAGTGAGCTATAAGAATTTCTGTGCTCTTTGACAGCCCAGGATTCCGAATTTCCCTCATTAATGCTTCATTTTCAAATTAAGACTAAGGGTCCATGTAGCACACTGTAACCAGTTCCTGTCTGAATGGCTTTAAAATGCAAATTCAGTGTATTTAGAAAACAGTTCATTGTGGAAGTGTCCAGTTACTCTTACTTACTGATTGTCAACAGTGTATTGCAGTTAGAGAACTAGAGATACAGGCCAGAAACGTGAAGGCCAGCTAAGTGGAGGTTACAGCCGGACCCCAGTCTTCATGACACTGGCATCTCAAGGCTTTCTCTGTTTAGTTCTGACTTTCACACAATCCAAGCAGATGTTTTTAGCATTTAACTCTGACCTCATGAAATTCTGTACTATAATGGCCTTTTATTTATTACTTTTCTTGACAATGGCACGGAGTGAGCCCTATAGAACGCTATTTTACTATTAAAAAATGGATGTTTTGTTTAAGATAAGACTTAGATGAAATCACAAGGAAATGTATGGTTCTGGTTGTTAAACTAATAGCTTGCTGGTTGCTGTTGCTCCCTACAGTGCCTGCCTCCCTTCCTCCCTCCCTCCCTCTCTTCCTCCTTCCCTCTCTCCCTCCCTCCCTTCCTTCTTTCCTTCCTTCAGATACACAAAAATTCTTACTTATACTATCTTCTGGCTAATATAAAAAGCAGTGTCCAAATCATTCATTTTTAGAAAAAAATCAGTGTCTTGGTGAAACCTAATGTCAGGCTTTCTTTTCACTTCTTTGGAAGTTGGACCTCAGCTTGCTGGAAATGGAGAACACACCCCCATGCAAGCAGAATTTGACTGTTTTGCTGCCGAGTCAGTCCATTATTCTGCTTGGTGGATAATCTCTTCTAGTGAGAAATTATACTGAAGCCACAGCTCAGGGAGTGTTTGGTTGGTTTGTTTCTGTTTTGATTTTTTTGAGACAGGGTCTCACCATGTGTCCCTGGTGGGTTTGGAACGTACTGTGTAGACTGAGTTGGCCTCAGACTCACAGAGCTCCTCCTACCTCTGCCTCTGTCAGGGAGTGTTTGGCTTAAGTAAATTGGCATATATGTTGTGTTTTCTTTCTAGAAGAGGTGTGAGCATAGGGAGGTGTCACAGATAACGTATGAGAACAGTTGCCTGTGGGAGCTGTGTAGTCTTGGTTGTTCGTCTTTTCCCCTTGTGCACACTGTTATTGAAAAAAACACCCTTAATCTCATTACCCCTCACAACAAATAGTTTCATTTTTTGTTGTACATATACATTGGAACATAGTAAGACCTGGAATTTTTTTTTCTACATTAAACTATATTCTACATGTTTTCAGGCAAAATATCCCATCCTGTTATTTTATTTATTTAGAGAGTCTGAAGTAGTTCAGGCTAATCTCAAACTTACAGTGTAGCCTAGGATGACCTTGAACTCCTGACCCACCTGCCTCCACCTCCAGAAGGCTGGGATTACAGGTATGCACCACGCTGCCTGATTCTTACCTGGTTATTTCCTGCTGCATTTATTCCACTGCAGACAGTTTTCTTTTTTATTGTTGTTCTGTGAACAAAGTCTTAAATGTTAGTAAACCACAGACAGCATACTATTTATCGTCTTAACCATTTTTGAGTGTACTGTTTGGCAGCTAAATGAATTCACATTATTTTGCACACAGTCTGCAGAATTCTTCCCTTCTTGCAAAGCTAAAAGTAAAACAAACTCTGTCCTCTTTAAACAATCACTCGCTATCCATTCCCCACCCGCAGCCCTGGTAACTAGCTTGTCCTTCCCCTCTTTATGAATTTGACCGTTACAGAATCATGATCTTTTTGTGACTGGCATGTCTCAGTGTCATATATGTCCTCAGAGCTCATCCATGCTTCAGGATGTCCACCTTTTTGACAGTGGAGTAATACGCCACTGTGTGTATAGATCCCCCACTTTGTCCGCTCATCATCAGTGGGTATTTGGATTGCTTCCATCTTCTAGCTATTGTGAATAATGCCACTGCGATCATGGGTGTGCAAATAAATAGCTGACCTTTGCATTCAGTTTTGGGGGATGAATAGTCAGAACTGGAATTGCAAGATAATATGGTTAATTGTATAATTTTTTGAACAGTATTTTTTTTCTGAAGCCACTCTACATCATTTTATAGTCCCACCAAATGTTCCAGCCCTTGTTACTTCCTTGTACTTAATTAGTGGCCACTTGAATGGGTGTGAAGCAGTGCCTTATCTGCATTCCCTGATGTTAGTGTTGTTCATGGGCTGATTTGTCATTGGTGTGTCTTTGAAGAAATGCATAGACATTGACTCATGTAAAGAAACATTTTCTTCTTAATTATGTGTCTATGTTTGTATCTGTTCATGGGTTTGTACATGTGAGTGCAGTTACCTCTGGAGGCCAGAATAGGACATTGGATCTGGATTCCCTAGAGCTGGAGGAGTTACATGTAGTTGTGAGGTGCTGAAAATCGAACTCTGGTCCTTTGCAAGAACAAAGCATGCTCTTAATGCTGAACCATGTCTTCAGTCCCTGCCTCACTTTTAGTTTTTAGTTTTATGGTTTTACTTTTTTAAGATTTGTTTTATTTTTAATTATGTGGATGTGTCTGTGTTGGGTATGTGCATGTGACTGTGGGTGCTGACGGAGGCTGAGGTGACAGATCCCCTGGATTTGGAGTTCCCAGTGATTGTGAGCCACCTGACTTGGGTGCTGGCTGAACTCAGATCCTCTACAAGAGCAGTGTGCACTCTTATTTGCTGAGCCATCTCTCCAGCTCCTGTTGCTTTGCTTTAAAATTAAAATTACCATCCCCCCGCCCGCGCGCATGTGAGAGCGTGTGTGTGTGTGTGTGTGTGTGTGTGTGTATCTGTGTCTACCAGTGCCATGGAGCATGTGTGGAGATCAGAGGACAGCTTTGTGGAGTCAGTTTTCTCCTTCAAACTGTGTGTTTTGGGCATTGACTCAGGGTGCCAGGCTTGTGTGGCAAGTGCTTTTACCTGCTGAGCCGTCTCAGTGGTCCTTGATCCATTTTTAAATGAGGATTTTGGTTTTGCTACTGTTAAGTTGAAAGGGTTTATAATATTCTGGATATAAATATCTTACCAAACAGGATTTACAAATCATCTTGGTTCATAGTTTGGCTCTCCTTTTACTCTGTCGATTGTGTTCTTTGGTTCACAAAAGTTTGTAATTTTAACTTAGCTTAGTTTATCAATTTTTTTCTTTTGTTCCCTGTGCATTGACTCAGAATCATTGCCAAGTTCAGTGTCGGGAAGCTTTTCCCCATGCAATGTGTGAAAACCTCTTTTTTGTATTGGATCGTGGGTAGTGTTGTCGTAGAGGGCTTCGCGTGCACAGCTTTCTCCTTCAGCTGGCATTTTCGTTTTCCAAAAGAAAAGTAAAATACCAAACTAGAATGATCGCCTTTAAACCCACTTCTGATGGTAACAGGCAAAGCAGAGGGCGTCACACTCTTGTCCTGCCGGCAGAAGTTGTATTTCTGAAGGCAAGGCTCAAAGGCACTAAAGAAGTGGTCGATGTAGCCTTTTTCCTAACTGTATGAAGTTAACTCCAGTGGTCCTCTGGGACTATGATTTTAAAACACATTGTGCATCACAGAAAAGACTGAGCCTCCGATAAGCGCAGCAGGAGTGATGCACTCTGTTCCTCAGCCCTCAGGTCTGGGGCTCATGCCTACAGTGTGTAGTAGTTAACATCTGTCTGCTAACTAGGTTCAGGGGGACCTAGGTTCCCTCTCTGTTGTACAAAGCCCCATATTCACAAACATTTGGAAAGCAGAAAAGGTCATTCTGAGGAATTATTCAGAGAACTTGGCATAAGTTTAGAGTATTTTTTTTTTCAGGAAAAATAAAAACAAGACTTGAAAATTTCTAGCCATTCACTACTGTTAGTGATGGAATTGCATTTGAAGAAGTATGTTCACACACACATATACACACACACACAAACACATTAAATTATATTCATTTATCTAGTGGGAAATATTCCTTCAAGAATTAAATGTATGGGGGCTAGAGAAATGGCTCAGCTCTTGCAGAGGACCTGGGTTCAATTCCCAGTACACATGTGGAGGCTAACAACTGTCTGCAACTCCAGTTTCAAGGGATCTGATGTCCTGTTCTGACTCCCAAGGGCATTACATGACACAAGTGTGCTTATAGACATGATGGCTCCACCATCTGTAACAAGTCTCATTTGGGGATCAATCAGGGCCCTGAGAAATACTTCAGTCCCTCTCAGGAGCATGCCTAGTTGACCTCAAATCTCCTAGAGGGCCAGTCGCAGCATCACCATGGTGAGGACCAAGCTTCCTTCAAAGCCTGTGCCCTGGGAAACCAACTGTGTCCTAACTGTAGCAGGTTTTCCACCATGTATAGGAGAGTTAATGAATTCCAGTGTCGGTGTCACATGGCCTCAGTAATTACAGAGTGAAAGACCACCCTCTTTTATCTACACTTCTGCTTCTTGTCCTGTGAAAAGCTGGGCAGCCCCAGAACAAAGAATCCTCTGGCCCAGAATGTATAGAAAGCCACTGCTGAAAACCAGTTATTTTAGTGTTTAATTTCTCTTAGGAATGTTCTGAGTGTTGGTGTAGAGCAGTTTCTATCCTTCTAGACATGTTCTTTGATAATTAATCTTGAGTCACTGCTGTGGAGGGTAATTTTTGCAGTGGTACAGTGCAGTGCCAGATTACAGTGATTCCGGAATAAAAACAGCCTGACTCAGCTTCCGTTTTCACCAAGAGGGACCGGAACTGCTCTGAGAACCTGTTCCTTCAGAATTCTCTCAGAACTGTGCTTCCTGACAAAGGCCTTCCTCTCTCTTATTGAAATATCTAGCATGACATGGGGTAGGAAAAGTGAATCCTTATCAGAGGATTTTGTCTCTTCTGACCACTACTGACCTAGGACAGCACGATAACCACAAACAGGTGATATCAGTTTAATCCTACCTGTTGTTTCTAACACAAATGGCATAATTTTCTTGTAGCTTTCAGTGAACATACACTGTTTGCAGCACATGTGTGCATGCATAGACACACACACACACACACACACACTCATGGATTGTTCTGCGTCAACAGCAAAGAAGGATCATAGGAGATGAAGGCTGTGTGTTTTAGACTACAAGGAGAGCCCAAGGCTTTGTACATTGGTGTGCTTTAAGCTGAGATAGCATTAAATGGTCTCAAATCTCAAGCTTAACTTTTGGGTTGCAAGGTTAGATAAAAGTCTTTTGTTTAGGGCATGGTTCTGGGGTAAAAGCCATTCCTACAAATACTTAATTTCTTAATCTTCTCCCTCCCCAGCTCTCCTTTTTGAGACAGGATCCCACTCTGTAGCTCTGACTGGCCTGGAACTCACTGTGTAGACACCAGGCTGGCCTAGGAGTGCTGGGATTAAAGGCATGCACCACCATTCCTGGTCAGATTTCACTTTCTAATTGTGTGTGTGTGTGTGTGTGTGTAAATATGTGTTGTTTTTGTTTCCATTTTTCGCTGTCTTGATTTAAAAGTTCCTCTTTAATCTTTTTCCTTTAGAGTTCTTTATTGTTGTAGAAGTTAGAATCTTCATCCCATGGAATTAGTGGGTTTTGCTCATCTGTCCCCATGGTGCTGCTGAATATATCCTTTCCGTCTTCATGACCGTTGCATGCCTTTCCTTCCTTGCTGCAGAATGGTGATACTCCAGTTCTCTTGTTTACTGTTCATTCATTAGAGAAATGCTCCCCTTCCTTAATCAACTAGTACCTGTGAGATCTAGAGAAGAGGCAGGGTAAAGGCTTGGTAAACTTTACAATTTTCAGTGTAATGAATTGGTTCCCTAGGATACTCTGTTATGTGAAATGTTTCCCTCAGGCCCAGGTGTTTGAACACTTGGTTTCCAGCAGATAGCACTGTTTTAGGAAGTTATGGAGTTTTCAAAACTAAGGCCTTCCAGCTGACCTAGGCCTCTAGGAGCCAGCCTTGAGAGTTCTTCCTTGGCCCTGCTTCTAGTTGGTCTCTGCTCCCTGATCTGTTGGGATGTGCAGGACTGTGATGAGTGTGATGTGATGTGCTGAGTTCTTCCCACTCTCATGAATTCCCCACAAGCCTCTGAAACCATGAGTTCCTTGAGTTGCTTCTGTCAGGTATCTGGTCACAGCAAGTGAAGGACCATCTTGTCCTCCAGAGAGAACCACTTCCAGAGTCCACTTTTTTTTCTTAAATGTCTTTACTCTCTGTTCTAACAGTACATCTCAGGTTCTTCTTGAATATTTCTTGTGTGTAACCTGGAATCATGGCTCTCCTTTTCAGTCTAGGGAGAGTGCTTGGCATGCACAGTACTGTGAGGACATCATTTCTAGGCTTTTCAGGGACAGAGCTGGGAAATATGTGCATTACTAACGATTGAAAAATATGATGAGTTTGCATTGACTCTTGCGATTTGTCTTTCTGGCCTGTACAATTTTAAAACTGCTTTTGTCCTTTTTCCTATGCATAAGGTCTCGCATTTCAGCAAGCTTCCTTCTTGCTTCATCATAAAAACATAGTAGTCTATGAACAACAGTCGTCTCAGAACAACAATACATACTTGTCCAGTAAGGATGTAACTGCTGAAAGCAGATTAAGGTTTGGCGGGTAACAGCTTCGGGGGTCCTGTGTCTGGGGATGTTTCATAATAAGAATGTACCCTTAGGTGAACCTGCTTTAAAATTGAAATAGTTCTTTACTGTGTGCTCATATCACCACTTGAGTTTACATGTAGGTAAAGTCAATTCATCTTACTTTTGCTTTCAGGGGGTTGCACATTCAATTTTCATTTGGTATTATTGTGGGTTCAAAGTCTAATCTATAAACAGTGTTTATGTGAGAAAGATTCATCTCCATCTTTGTTTTTTCTTCTCTCTGTTCCCCTTACCTTATGGATACCCATTTTTAATTTTTAAGATGATCTTGAGACAGGGTCTCCCGTAGCCCAGACTGGCCTCAAACTTACTATGTAGTTGAAGATGACCTTGAACTTCTGACTTCACCTCCAGCAGGCAGAGATTACAGGTGTTTGGCACAGCATCAGGTTTGTGTGGTGCTGGAAATTGAACTCAGGGCCTAGTGAAGAGTAGGCAAGCACTCTACCAACTGAACTATTTCCCCAGCCCTAGATAGGCATTTTTCAAACAAATGCTTGGGGTTGTCATACCATTCTAGACCCTCATGTGGGCAGTCTTGAACTGAGCAGGGTCCCCTTATCTTCCTTCCCAGCCCTGGTTTGGGGGTAATTATCTTCCTGTCTTTGAGAACATTTTCAGATGTCCAGTTTTTGGTTTTGTGTAGGGACACACTCGTGGGCCAAAATTAAGACGAGGTAAGTTAATGTTGGATCACTTGAAATATATGAAGTTAAAAAGCAGAGTGAGCCCAGCAAGTGAACCTGCATAAACAACCTTTCTGGAATCAGTGTTGTGCAGATCGGTCAACAGGACATTGCCCCCCCCACACCCCCGCATTGTGTCATTAGTGCCCGTTCTACCCAGGCAGGTGCTGGGTGAATGATAGGCAGGAACTCAAGGAAGGAAAGTGTTCCCATTGGACTGGTTTTTGATATCTTTTTTTTCCCACTTAAATGATGAGATGGTATGTGAAATAACGGGGCCAGTACTAGGTATCATGAATAATTAATTGCCATGGCTCTCAGGAAGCTATATTTAGTCAAGAATATGAAGCAAAAGTAGCATCACATAGGCCCCAAGCTTAGCCCAGTTCATTTCTTGGGGGTTGACATGCAGGCAAGGGGTGTGGAAAGCTGGAGTCTCCAGCCCTGGGTTGAAATATGTCTGCTCCTGGAAGCAGGGTCCCGAGCGCTCACTGGTTCCTGCCTGCTGCTGCCTGCTGTGTGTAAGGCTGAGTGCAGTTAGTAGCACACAGGAGCTAGGAGCCTCTGTCCCTTTTGTATATTGATTGCTGTGCAATGGGACAAATCAACATTGGTTTTAGGGACAGTGTCCCATGATGTGGACCCCCCAGCTAAGGTTAAGGGTCTTCATTAGTTACTTTTATGTTGCTAGATGAAAGAACATGACAGTGGCAACTTGTAGAAGAAGAGTTTATTTGGCTTACTATTCAGAAGAGTTCATTGTAGCTGGGGGTTGGGGCATGGCAGGAGGCAGCTGGAGCCGAAGGTGGAGAGCTCACATCTCAAGCACCCACAGGAAGCAGTCAGACTGGAAGCAGAGCAGGACCCTGAACTCTGAAAGCCCACCCCCTGTGACATGCTTCCTCCACCAAAGCGACACCCCTAAATGTTCATCACCTTCCCCAAACAGCACTACCAAATGAGCAAGTGTTCAGATACTTGAGCCTTTGGGAGACATTTCTCATTCAAACCACCACAGGGTCTAAGTGCTACTTTGGGACTCTTCACAAGCAAGTTGACTTTCTTGTTTGTTGGTGGTGGTTTAAGTTTCCTATTAGGTGGGGATAAGCAAATTGTCATTAACTATAGAATGTGAGTAGGCAACAACTGGATTGAAAAAAAAAGTGCTAGTAGGTTAGCATTTCAACCAACTTTAGTCCTAGATCTCCCTCCTTCTCCCCCACAGACATATCCTGACACATATGTCCAGTCCAGGAGAAAATGTAGATAAGCAGATAGTTTGGCTCTAGCAGTTTTTACTTCATGAACAGAGTTGGCATTGCTTACAAAAATGCACTTACAGGGGGTTGCAGTGATGGCTCTGTGGTTAGAGCACTGGCTGCTCTTGCAGAGGACCTGGGTTTGATTCCCAGCACCTAAATGGTGGCGAACAACCATACCATCAGTAACTCCAGTTTCAGAGGGTACAACGGCCTCTTCTGACCTCTGCAGACATTGCATGACATGGGTGCACCTACCTAAATAAATGTAGGCAATGCACTCATACACAGAAAAAGAAGGGGGTTTTGTAAAATGCACATGCATAATGTTCCTCAGGCATAGGTATATTTGTTCTTATATATATATAGGGCTCACATTCTCTCTCCTACACACACACAAACACACACACGTCTTTCATTTTGGACACAACCTAAATTTTAGTAGGGGGTAGATTAAGTTGTTACTTGCCTTTGTTTTTTAATGTTGCCGTGCATTTATATAATGAAAAATTAGGAAAAAATCATTTAAGAAGAAACAACTTTCTTTTCTGCTTCATACAATTTACAGAGATCTGGATTTTGTAATTTTTTTAATGAATCAAAAAGTTATATCCCTGTATGCTTTTGATTCAGTTGGTATTGGTTTGGTTTCCTTTCTTACTATAAGATTGGGTAATGGCTGTCACAGTCAGGGACAACTGACTCTGAGAGACTTTCTTAATGTTATCAGAAGGAGCTTGAGAGTTTTGTCCCAACATGGAACTCTGTCTTCTACTCTACATATGTCTTTAGATTTACTGTGGACTCCTTAAATAGCCACACTTTAAAAGTTTACTAAGGCAGGCTGTTCTAATTTAAGAACCGAGCTACCTTGCTTTGAAGAATCAGGTGAAATCTCTCCCAAGGGTAGAGCCAGGAAGTACCTTGCTTCTTCAACTTTGTTCTTAGGGCAGTTTAATCAGCTTGCATGCCTTAATTTCTGCCAATGAATGTGATTACATAATGATGTATCTTGTTTTACCAAATGCCTTCAGTGTAAGGTTTTTAATAAAATAATTTTGTTTCCTTTTTTAACAGAAATCATAGTCCATTAATGAGTTTTGGAGCCAGCTTTGTCAGTTTTTTGGTAAGTTAAATTAAAGGAGGTACTAGTGTGAAGAAAACAAATACAGACTGATATGTTATTGAGTACCACATTGTAGACTTACTATTATAGAAAAACTAAAATTTTTGCTCATTAATGTCTGAAATAACCACTCTTCCCTGATTTTAAAAACAAAATGCTTATGTCTCATTTTAGTGTTATATTTTTCCCAACCAGTCTTTTGTAGAATAAACATATAATTGAAGGACCTTCAAAAATGGAAACTGTACTGCAGGAGGAGAAAAGTCAATTGTTAATAAAGGTTATGTCTCAAATTATTGAGGAACAGTATCCAATAGACCAGTTTAATGAGCTGAGCTGAAGTATTATAACATTACTATTTGGAAGTTGAAGAAATACGTTATGGTTAGATAATATGGTTAAAATCAATTGGTCAGTGTAGAAAGTTGGATGCTTTTGTTTTTTAGAAAGACCACACAAACTGCTTTAAAACACATCATTTTAAAAATCACCATAGAATTGTGTAACAGAGGGAAAAAAATATACTGAGTAAAGATGAAAAGGGAGAGAGAATTTACATTCAAGACTGAGAAGGACAGTGGTCAATGAGATGTTGTAGACAGCCTTAAGTCAGTGTCCAGTGAGCTGAATTTTAATTCAAGCTATTGATTTTCTTCTAAAACAAAAACAAAAAATTTAAGGCCTACTCTTTGCAGGAATGCAACTTCTGTACCTGAAAGGACATGCCCCTAGTGAGGCTTCTAACATTTGTACCCGTCTCAGCTACTTTCCCAGCTGCTGTGGTAAAACACCCTAACACACACAACATAACGGGGAGGAGTTTATTCTGCTCACCATTTGAGGTTTCTGTCCATCATGGTTGGGAAGACACAGCAGCAGGAGCTTGAGGCATCTGGTCACATTGCATCCACGAATGCTTGTGCCCAGCTCACTTTCTTCTTTTCCCATAGTGAGCAGGTCTTCCCACCTCAGTTAACCCACTCAGTTAACTCCATGGGCATGCCTAGAGACCCCTTCCCAAGTGTTTCCAGATCTCACCAAGTTGACAGCTGAGATTAACCATCACAGTGTCCAAGTGAGGCCGTAGAGATGACCCAGAGGGTCTTGACTAAGTGGGGTGATGAGGAGGGATGAAGAGTGGGCACAGCAAAGCTGAGATTTTAGCGGCTTGACAGAATGGCTGGAAGGAGAGTGTGGCCGGGAGACTGGCACAAAGGGGACTGTGGTCTGACTTGCCTAGTATGGAAAAGTGGGATAGAGACACGCCGAGGAAGCCAAGAATGCCAAGGAGAACGGAGAGCTAGAGGCAGCAGATCCACCGGTCCTCCCAAGACCCAGCTGTCCTGTTCCTGATGCCTGTTCAGGTCAGAAACCCTAGGTCTTCACCAGGCCTGGTGCTGCATGCCTGCAATCCCAGCACTTGGGAGGTGGAGGCAGGAGGATCAGAAGTTCAAGGTCATCCTTGTTTATATAGTGAGTTTGAAGCCTACTTCAAAATAAGAGTCTACCTCATAAAGGAAAGAACAAAACACATTCTACTGAGCATCAGTTGTAGGTACTCAGCAGACATTGAGGAGTGATTATAGATAATGTGAAGTGAATGCATAGCCTATGGCTGTCCCTAGAAGTCTGATTTCTCCAGGGCATCTACTAGCAGCTATTTAGTTAGCATTTTTGTGCTGTACTTGGACCCTGAGATCATTTATGTAGAATGAAATTTTGAATGAGACACTATTCTAAAAACTGAACTGGGATAGACCAATCAGAGATTATATAGAATTTTGTTACTATGTTTAATAACAAAAAGGCGATACAATGTTTCGCCCAACATAATGCAGGGACATTTGTTATTCATGCTTTTGCATGCTGTCATAATAGGGGTGTATATTCTGTTTCACCTTGAGGATATAGTTTCTTTAAATGACTAAGGTATTCTTTAACATTTTGAACCTTTTTACTTGGGAATAATTTAAGTGACTTTTTTTCTTCTAGTTTGGTGTTTCATTGTAGTAAATTAACCTAAAGTTTTAGATATTTACCGATCTACTTATCCTTTATTTCTTGGAAGAACGCCATGATGACATTTGAGGAAGAGAAAATGCAGTTGGCCTGCGATGACTTAAAAACTACTGAAAAGCTGTGTGAAAGTGAAGAGACTGGAGTGATTGAAACAATCAAGAACAAAATCAAGAAGAATGTGAGTAGCTGGGCTTCGGATCAGGATGCATCCCACCTGGACAGCATCCCTCACTTACTTGGGTTTGGTATCTAGAACGTGGCGGAAAACAAACACTAATTGTCTGTCATGGTTTCTAGTTATACAATATGTCTCTTACGATAGTAGACATACCAAGGAAGCCAAGAATGCCAAGGGGAACGGAGAGCTAGAGGCAGCAAATCCATCCATAGTCATTATCCCCTGCCTCCTCTGTGGTACTGGGGAAATGAACTCATTCCACCAGGCGCCCTGTGATGCTTAATTCTAAATATCAACTTGACACAACTTAGATTTGCCTGAGAAGAGAGTCTGAACTGAGGAATTTTCTAGATCACGCTGGCCTGTGGGCATGTCTGGGGAGCATTGTGTTGATTGTTAATTGATGGAGGAAGACTCAGCACACTTTGGGCAGCATCATTCCTTAGGCGGGGGCCTGAGCCATAGGAAAGAGGGAAAGCTAGATGAAATCAGGAGCAAGCAGACGGCATGGAGGCATGCGTTTCTCTGTGACCTGGACTATGGATGTGATGGGAGTAGGTGCTTCGAGTTCTAAGTCAACGTCTCCTCAGTGATGACCATAACCTAGGGCTGTAAGCCACATAACTCCTTTCTTCTCTAAGTTGCTTTTGGTCAGGATATTTTACCCCAGCAACGGAGATGGAAGGATGCTCATTGGCTACCATTCTTGGAACGAGGTTTCCTATGTGTGATTCAGCACAGTGGGACAGTGGCTGATAGAACTGTCAGATTAGGGCAGACTTCTGGAATTCAGCTGTTGACCTAATTTTCCCCAGGTGTTGCCAGCTTCTGGTTATAACCAAAGTCTCAATAATATCATAATCCAGGCTGGGAAGATAGCTCAGTTCAGAAGGTGTTCAATGTGCAAGCACAAAGGGACCTGAGTTCTATCCCCACAACCCATGTAAAAAGCCAGCACTGAGGCTGAAGAGATGGCTTAGCAGTGAAGAGCACTGGCTTATTCTTGTGGAGGAAATACATTTAGTTCCCA
The DNA here is from genome assembly GCA_035773235.1 of Eospalax fontanierii. Taxonomy (NCBI): domain Eukaryota; kingdom Metazoa; phylum Chordata; class Mammalia; order Rodentia; family Spalacidae; genus Eospalax; species Eospalax fontanierii. The sequence goes on from CM069538.1 coordinate 63,161,249, forward strand.
CCATTCACATCAGGTGGCTCACAACTACCTCTAACTCCAGTTCCAGGGATCTGATGCCCTCTTCTGGCTCTGAGGGCACCTGCATACACATGGTGCACATACATACACATATAAAGTAAAAAATATACATATTTTTTAAACTTTAGTTATTTTTATTTTATGTATGAGTGTTTTACCTACGTGAGTGTAAGTGCACCCATGTTGTATAGTGTCTGTGGAGACCAGAAGAGGACGTTGAATCCCCTAGAATTAGAGTTGTTATAGACAGCTGGGAGCCACCATGTGAGTGCTGGGGACGGAACCTGGGTCTTCTGCAGAACCAGCCAGTGCTCTTAACTGCTGAGCTATCTCCTTAGCCCCTAAATAAGTAAATCTTTAAAAAATTAAATAGAAGCCAGGCACAGTGTGCACTTGTAGTCCCAGCGCAGGGGAGTCAGAGTTAGGTCAGTCCCTGAGGCTCACTGGCCAGCCAGCCTAGCCTAATCAGCAAATCCTGGGTCAGTGAGAGCCTTTTCTCACTAAAACAAGGTATTGAGGTTTGTAAAATGGCTCGCTGGATAAAGACAGCTCGCTGCCAAACCTGACAACCTGAGTTCAGTCCACAGGGACACAGGGAAGGAAGGAACTAGAACTATGTGAAGTTCTGCTCTGGCTCCCATTTGCACACCATAGTACTTGTGCCCTACCCCCAAATAAATAAATAAATGTAATTAGAAGTTTTGTTTTTAAGTCGACAGCTTCTGAGGAAGAACATTACCTGGTGTTGTTCTCTGGCCATTATCCACATTCATGCACGCATGGACACATGCATGCACACATATGCACACACATGTGCACACAAAAGGTCATAAGCCACATATTTGGGATTTGCCTTCACCTTTCAGTGCAATGATTTTAAGCGATGGAAAGGCACCCTTCGTTTTACTGTCTGTAAGGTATCATTTATGTCACACACAACAGGTTGTTGATTGGAGTGATCAAGTGTCCCCTAGTTTCTTCTGCTTCCTCATGGGCACCTGCCCTACTGAGAAGCCGTTAGTGATGACTGCACCACTGCTCTCCGTATGATGCACACCCATGGACCAAAAGTACTGCTCCCCATGCTTCGGTTGGGAAGAATCATCCTTGCCTCCTCTCCACACCCGACGCCACACCAGTCTTCCAGCACTTCAGTTCATTGTGCTCTGCATCCTCGCAGCCATATCTCTTGGCCAGCCACCATCAGTCCCTTTGCCTAACACGCAGTCTTTGCCTCTAGTCTGATGGTCTCAAATTCACTGTCTGTAACAGAGTCAATAGCCTGTTGCTTGGTTTTCAGTGCCTGCCCCATTGGCATTATAACAAAGTCCATTGTTTTTCTTAATTTTTATTGAACTTTTGTACACACTTCTTAATCACATTTCGACCCCTTCCCCATCTGTGCCCCTCCGGATGTCATTAATTCCACCATAAATGTTAATGATTGATCCTTTCCAGTCAAGCATTTGTAGCAGATGTCCTTCAGTGCAAATTCATCCCCTGGAGTCTAGTCAGCCTGTTTAGAGATTGTAAGTAAGGTCTCCTCTCCCTCACCCAGGAGTAATCAGTCTCCAGTAGTTCCCAGGCTAGGGCTGGCCAGCCACCCATTTCTCTTACTCCACGCTGGGCTCTTGTCTGATTGAGTTGGTGTGGGTTTTGTTCTCGATGCTGCCATTGCCACAAGCATTTTTTCTGTTTTCTTTTTTAATTAAAAAGTTTTTTCTTTTTCTTTTTTATGTGTATTGAGCATATTGATTGCATATGTGTGTGTGTGTGTGCATGTGTGTGCACACCCATGTCATGCAACACCCACAGAGGTCAGAAGAGAATGTTGGTTTGGGGACAGAACTCAGTTCATCATGCTTGTGCATCTAGTGCTTTTACTGTCGGAGTCATCTTCCCAACTCCAGAACGTCATTATTTTTTATCTACTTCCTACTCGTACTTTGCTTCTTCCTGTCATCTACTCACCCCTAAACCCTTGCCCAAGGCTCCAAGCTCTGCCGAGTGTCTCCTGGAGATTCTCATAGTTCACTGGACTTGATCCTTCAGAGACTTACTCTGCTACATGGTAATAAAGTCTGTATTTCCTCATTAACTGTAAACTTGTTTGCATGTCTGTCCTTGGAATCTACTACCATGCCTAGCAATATGTTAATAACACATCTGAAATGGTCCTTGCAGTGGGTAAAGCATTTTCTATGCAAGGGCTCATTAGCTCTCTGGCACTCCTGCACAGTTGATGTCATTCCAGGAAGGAAAGGGAAAGCCTGGACCAACATTTTCCTAAACCAACAGAGTGCTAGACATGGAGGAACAGTGACCAGGATGGGTATTTAAAAATCTAGTCAAAAGAAGAAATGAACCATTCTGTGATGTATACCATGTGTATTGATGAATATTTGGCAAAAACACATCATCTCTTCTGGGGCTGGAGAGTTGGCTCAGAGGTTAAGAGTCCTGGATGCTCTTGCAGAGAACCCAAGTTTGGTTCCCAGCACCTGCATGGTGGCTATCAACCATTTGTAACTCCAGTTCTAGGGGATCTGATGCCTTCTGGCCTCCACAGGCATCGCACAGACGTGTTGCACTTACATACATGCAGGGAGCACACTCATACACATAAAATTAAGGTAAATAAATCATACTTTTTTATGCTATTACAAAAGCAAAATTTTAGCATATTTTATTTGTGGGTACTTTGTATTAAGAAGGCAGGGTTCTATGTCACAGTTACCATTGCATTTACAAACATCTTCATGATAAAAGACCATTTTTTAAAGTAATTTCATTCTTTATTTTTACTTATGTGGCTTAAATTTCAGGTATGATTTCTGATTTAATCAAAGCTAATTAAAACTATTTTACTATTTTTATGTGCATGAGAATATTGCCTGCATGTGTGCAAGTGCACCTGTGTCATGCAGTGCCCACAGAGGTCAGAAGAAGGCATCAGATCCCCTGGAACTGAAGTTACGGATGGTTGTTAGCCACCATCCTGGGAATGAAACCTGGATCCCTCTATAAGAGCAACCAATGCTCTTAACTGCTGAGCCATTTCTCCAGCCCCTCAAAGCTAATTTTTAAAATTTTATTTATTATTTTTAAAATTGTGTGTATGAGTGTATTGTTTGCATGTATGTAATTGTACCCATGTCATGCAATGCCTGAAGACAGAAGAGGGTATCAGATCCCCTGGAACTAGAGTTCCAGATAGTTGTTAGCCACCATGTGGATGCTGGGATTTGAACCTGCGTTTTCTACAAGAGCTGCCAGTACTCTTAACTGCTGAGCCATCTCCTCAGCCCCTCAAAGCCAATTTTTACTTCCAGGATATTTTCTGGTTAATGGGTGTATGACGACTTTTTGACCTTTAACTCTCAGTTACACCCAAAGAATGCACCCTAATACTAGCTCTCCCTTAAGTCAGATGGCTTTACAATAATTTTTCAGGTTATCTGCATTGTACCATTAATATCTTTTATTTTAGATAAATAAGAATTTGATATATTTTCCCTGTACTTGAGAGATAGAGCAGGTGGACTTCTGTGAGATCAAGGATAGTCTGGTCTACACAGGGAGTTCCAGGCTAGCTGGGCTACGGAGAGACTCCGTTTCAAAAACTAAAAACTAAAGAAAAAGAATTTATATTGTCTTGAGGGCTGGAGAGAGCTCAGCAGTTAAGCACCATACTGCTCTTGCAGAGGACCCAAGTTCAGTTCCCAACACCTACATCAAATGGCCTACGACTACCTATACCTCCAACTCCACGGGATCCAACACCCTCTTTTGGCCTCTGAGGGCTCTGTATTCGAATACATGAACCTATACTTAGGTACACATATATATGCATAATTTAATAATTTTTAAGAATTAATTTTTAAAAAGGATTTACATTGCCTTAAAAGAGGATTCCCTGAAGTTTGTTGTCTTTTCTTTTTCCCATAAATTCCATTTACCATTTATGATACTGGTTTTGAATTACACTGCCCTTTAGCTTGACAAATTGTTGACATAGCTGGAGTGAAGGAGCGTGTGGGACCCCCAGGCTTCTAGTATAAATTTGGTGTTGTCTTTGAGTGACTGGCATGCCCCATAGTTCATGTGGGAAATTCATTTGTAATATGAGGCTGCTGTCATTTGGGGGCCACGCTGTTCTTGAGTATGATTTAGGAGGATGCATTTTCTTTCTTCCAAACAGGTTGATGCTCGAAAATCTGCTCCCTCCATGGTTGACCGACTCCAGAGGCAAATCATTATTGCTGACTGTCAGGTGTACTTGGCTGTGCTTTCGTTCGTGAAGCAGGAATTGTCAGGTATGTCCAAGCATTATGTTATTTTTAACGGCAGTCACTATTTAAGGGTACAATCAGTAAGACTTTCTTTTTTAAAGCTACTTATTTCAACCTTTGAAAATACACAGTGACTCCCCATTAGGATGTATTACTGATAAATTACTTGGGAAAATGAAACCACAAGTGCTTAATGTGTGCTTAGCAGTGTAGTTTTAGTCGCGAAGTCTGTGTTTCATCCTCTGATCAAAGACCATTTTATCTTACTTAGAGAAATTATTAGTGCCTTTTATATATAGGAATATATAATACTTTGTGACAATAAAGTTGTACATACTAATCTTCAAAATAAAATTTAACTGGTTTAAATTTAAGTTTTTCAGGAAATTGTTTTTGAAGACCTGAATGCCTTTGCTTGTTTTCAAGTTTATTAGAAAATCATTAAAGTTCATCAAAGATTTCCTAATGCACTAACTTCTTCATTAGTCTCTCTAATGCACATGTTTTCCTGGCCTTTGTAGCTCTAATTTCTTGAGTGGAGTGGATTCAAATGAATCTGTAATGGCTTGCTGTGAGACTGATTTCCTGGTCTGGTTATGTCTCCTGGCTCGTGGTAGCAGAAAGCAACAACTTGGCCAGACAGGAGTTACTTGGTGGTGGGCGAGGTCGGGAAGGATATAAAAGAAAAAAAAAATATGTGCAGAGTAGACATCCATTTAGTCAGTCAAAAAAGCATTTGCTCCCAAACTTTAAGTGAAGATGGGTATTTTTCAGCTAAACTGTAATTTACACTTTTCTTTCTAGACACCCAGAAACCATTTCCCTGCGTTTTCTTCTCTGTCTCCATTTCTGTCTTCTATTTGAAGATGCTGTTTGAACTGTGAGGCATTACTAAGCCACGTTAGGGTTGTATGTGAAGAAAGAACCATACTGACTCTTAGCACTTGCTATTGAGACCAGGCTGGCCTCAGTCTTACAGATACCTGCCTGCCTTTGCCTCCCAAGTGCTGGGACTAAAGGCATGTACCACCACACCCAGCAGTATAAAGTTTTAACAGCCAAGAGTAGACCTGAACTCTTGAGAGTTTCTTCCTTCACATCTCTCGTGGCACTGTGGTCCTGGGTCAGGCCTCTCCCATACTTTTATTGAAAAGCTGTTTCACTAGCATAATTTAGAGACTACAAGCTCAGATCCACCCTTACTCTATTAGACAAATTTCCCCTCTGACCTTTATGCCTAAAATATTCCACACATACAGTGTCATCAGACCTCTGCATACGGTGCTCCCAGCACTTGGAGGCTAATTCAAGTGCACCCACCTTCATTCACTATCTACGTAAAGGACAAAGTGGGGTCCCAAGGATCAAAGTCAGAGGCCCAGGTCACAGAGGATCATGTGGCTCCGAGCTTGTTTATAGTATAAATAGTAGCTTTTTGGTTGCAAGTTTAACTAAGGTCTGTAGTCTAGATTCTGTCCATTTTGTAAAAGTCAATCCTACACTGCTGGACTTCGGTTGGAAGAGAATTTCATGTCCATTTTGACCTTTGACATTTGAACTTTCAAAAATGTGTTCTTTTAAAATATGTCCTATACTGTGCTTTTACCATTGAATCTTACTGTTTTTTTTCTTTAACTTCCTGTTACTCTCTCCCTACCTTACCAACAGAGTAATTCTAGCATGTGGAGAGCGCACAGTGAGCGTGAGCTTTCTGTAGCGCAGTAAGTTCGTCCCCTCCCATTCAGAACTGTGTGGTGACTCCGATGTCGAAGAGCAGCAGAACTTACCTGGAGCACTCAGGCAGGATGGAGCTCTTAGTCACCTGTGATTTTGACGTTCCTTATCTGATGCCCGAGGCCTATTGTGAGGAACTCATTTTAGCAAAACATTAAGAAAATACCTGGACTGCAAAGATGGCTGAGCAGTTAAGAGCACTGCCTGCTCTTGCAGAGGGCCTGGGTTCAGTTTCCAGCACCCCGTGGTGGCTCACAACCTTATGTGTAACTCCAGTTCCTGTGGATTTGGCACCATTTTCTGGTCTCCACGGGCACTTCACAGACACGATACACATACATGCTTGCAGGCAAAGCACTCATACACACAAAATAAAAATAAATTCTTTAAGAGAAGAGACCTCTTAAGGAAGAAGGGTGAGGTGATTTCGCAATTAAGAACACTGGCTGCTCTTGCAGAGGACCAAGGTTCGATTCTCAGTACCCACCTAGAGGCTAACAATTGTCCATAACTCCAGTTCCTGGGGAATTCAACACCCTCTTCTGACCTCCACGGGCATTGTACAGTATGGTGCATTTATATGCATGCAATACACTCATACACATAAAATAAAAACAAATAAAAATATTTGTAAAAGAAAGAAGGTTAGCCAGATGTGTTGGTATATGAGTCTCAGCTTAGTATGTGCTAAGTATGTGGTTTTTACTGACTTACACCCTTTTTATTTTATTTCATTCATAAATTGCCTTTTTATTTCATTCATAAATTGCCTTTTTTTTTACAGGATGGCCTTCCCAGGCTTACTTTCTTCTCATCATCCAATGTTAATCGGCTGTTTAATCCTGTGTATCCTAGGTATTTTACAGCATTTTTAGTTTTTCTGGAGCCCTGTGGTTTATAGAGTATGAATTTGAATCTGAAGTGAAATTCTCGTAGTCCTAAGAGCCTCGGTCATGGCAGTTGGCTTTACAAATAGCTCAGCGTGTATTCTAAACAGACAGACATAATCCACCGTGTGCGTCATACGAATAGTCTATTTACCTTATTGTTAGGATCCATTTGTTAAGTGTTTTAATCTGTTTTCAGTTTTGTTTTGTTCTGAGGCAGGGTCTCACTGTGTAGCCCAGGTTGGCCTTGTTGGTCTTGTTCCTCCTGCCTCATCCTGTTAAGTGTTCAGATTATAGACATGCATACCTTGACATCTTACAAAATGTTCTAAATAGATAAGTTTATAGAAAAAAAAAAAAAGCCCACAAACCTCCTTTTTCGGATTATCTGTTATTAATGTCTTTCCCCTACACTGAGCAGAGCACACAATTACCAGAGCTTTGAATGGGGGTGAGTCTAATGTTTTAATACTTTCAGAAGAGCTTTGTGTTCTCATTTGAACTACTTTGTAATGAACCCTCCACGTCGTCTCCCTTCACGCTCTAATTCTCTTTGAATCCTGTCTCCTGGCCCTTGCCTGACTTTATTCCCTTTTTTTTGTTTGAAGATAGAATGCCATATCTTACAGGTTGTTGTCCTCTTGGTATAATGAATGCTCAGCGGGTTTACCTCACAGGATATTCTGTTCCTTCCTCTCCAGGGAGACAATCAATGCTGAGTGATTTGGTGGCGATGGAGAGGGTCACAGCTTATGAGACGCAACAGATCCATAGTTTTCCTACTTGATAACTGAATTCTGCTGTCACCTTGTCTCTACCACCTTAGTCAGGTCACTTAGGCCTCCACCTCCCATAGTCAAGAAATGCAGGTGTCTCAGACCCCCTCCCCACACACGTATTTCCTGTGTCCTGTGTCACGAGCCCCTCCCACTTCTCTCCATGCTGCTACTGGAAACATATTCCTAAGACAATTTACATCTGACTTTAAACACTCACCTGGCCTGCATCATCCACAAGGTAGGGACTGAGTTCCTTTCCTGGGCGCATGAACGAGCCTGCCTTCTCACTGCTGCTGTCACGTGGCAGAACAGAACATCCTATGCTTCTCTGAACACCTGTCACAGTCTTGTGATATGTTCATGCTGACCCCTCAACAGAAACACCTCTGCTCTGGCCCAGTTGAGCACAGCCTAGACCTTCTTCCTTCCTCATGGTCCTCATCAGTATGGCCCGAGCAGCTAGAGGGGTACCTTGTGTGTTGTCAGCTGCGGAGTTATCACCTAACAGTTCAAGGTTTTATTTCTCTATGTGTCTGAAGTATTCGACTGTAAGTTCTTTGAGGGCAGGGACGGGTTGTTCTACATGCTGTTTCCCCACATCCCCATGCTTTAGTGTTGCCTAGGTGACTGCCCTATGACAGGACATGTGTGGTGGTCCAGAGATGAATGGGGCCACTCTCGACCTGAGGGAACTCATAGTTTAGCAGAGGGAAAAGACAAGCAAATTCTAACTTGGGAAACTCCTGTGACCAGCAGACAGAGTTCCAGATGTCTGAAGACATCCCACCAGGAGCAAGTGATTCTGACTCAGTTCTGTCCCTGTGCCATGAAGAATGAGCTAGATCAGGGGAGAGAGTACATGCCTCTAATGCCAACACTTTTGAGGCAGGGGCAGAATGATCAAGAGTTGGTGGCCATCCTGGGCTATGAGAGACTGTCTGAGAAAGTAAATTCTATTTTATTTTAAAGACAGGGTCTCCCCATAGCCCTGACTGGCCCAAAACTCACTATGTAGATCAGGCTGGCCTGAATCTCACAGAGATCTGCCTGCCCCTGCCTCCAAAGTGTTGGAATTAAAGTTGTACTCTTCCATATCTGGCACCTTCTCTGAGTCCTTGATGCATGATACAATATGATGGCTTTCCCTAGCACATGTATATGTGGTCTGTGAATTAAAGGGCAGAATGGAGAAAGGAGAGTGCCAGCCAGGAAGGAAATTACCAGTGGATCTACATGTCTGTGTGAAGCCGCAAGAGAAAAGAACAAGGAGGTGGAGCAGGCGCTTGACAACTAAATCACCTTTGTTGAGCTGGAAAGATAGCTCACTTGGTAAAGTATTTGCCTTATAAGCATAAGGACCCAAGTTTGATCTCCAGAAGCTACGTGCAAAGCTGGGCAGCTGGGTGTGGTGATGCACACTCATACTCACAACTATAATGGGGAGGCAGAGAGAAGTGAACCCTTGGGGTTTACTGGCGACCCAGCTTAGTCTCCTCAGCAAATTCCAGGCCCTCAGGACACACTGTCTCAAAGAAAGTAGGTGATGTTCCTGAGGAAGGAAACCCTCCACATACTCATGTTGAGTACCCCCCGACATGTGCACATATGTGTACACACACACACAAATAATAATCAATCACCTTTGTATCCTTCAAAGTCTGTTGTTTAGATCACAGGAAGGGCAAACCTGAACTGACCTTTTATCATGGAGCTTCTCAGTACCATGTAGGGAGTGAATAGGAATCCCGTGACAAACCCTCTCGCCAGATACAGTCCCCATGTAAAACGACAGGATTCATTCCAAGGTCAATTTAGTGTAACTGGGTGCTTGCATTTTCTAGGAAGATGCCCTTCCCAGGAAGGACTTCCCCTCCTGTATGGAGTGGGGGTTCCCATTTCCCTCCATATCTCCCAGCAGATTGATGCCTGGCCCTAGTAGAGCAGAGCAAATAGTCTGTGGTTTCCTGCTCTTACCGCCCTCCTCCATGAGTGCAGAGAGATCACAACAGCTGAATGATTTATACCTGACCTTTCAGAGGACCTTTCAGAGAAGCAGTGGCCTTGCAGCGTGGGGCCCTGAATGCTCTGTTCCCTGTGTGATGGAAGGACGTGTGCTCATCAGAGGCAGTGCTGACTCAGCCTGCTGTGCATCACCTCCTCTGGAGCACCACTCCCCCCGCAGCATCCCCCTGCAGAGCTGGGTGCCTGAAGCAACTGCACCTTGACTTAGCCATGCAGTTGATGGTTCCATGGCCTCCTCCAGAGGTGTCACAGTGTTGGGGGCTGGGAGCAGGGCATGTCTTGGAGAATCTGTTAGAATATCAAGTTGAATGGAGCAAAAGTTCTCTGCATGCTAACTTGGTTTTGCATGTAGTTGTTTCTAGTCTTTGACATACTTAGTCCAACCTCTTGGAGTCTGTTTTTCTAGCTCAAATTAAAGGTTTTCAAGTTTGTGTTGGCTCTATAGACTTTGAATATATGCTCTCAAACATGGGACCAGTGCACCTATCTTAGGCATGAAGTTAAAGACATAGTGAATTTATTTTTATTTTAGAAAGGATTCTTACCATGTAGCATCCCAATTTTGCTTTAAATATTTTATCTTTTTATTTTATGTATATGAGTGTATTGGCTGCATGTGTGTAGTGTACCTGTGTCATGCAGTGCCCAAAGAGGTCAGAAGAGGGTGTCAGATCCCCTGGAACCAGAGTTATGGACAGTTGTTAGCCACCATGTGGATGCTGGGAACTGAACCCCGGTCTTCTGCAAGAGCAGCCAGTGCTCTTAACCGACGAGCCGTCTCTCCAGCCCCCAGTTTTGTTTACTGACTGAGTTCTATGCTAGGCATTGATGGCTCTTCCTTCTGGTTTCCAAAGCTGCCATGCTTCTTGTTCTTCAGCTGGGATCTCGAGTGTTGCCATTCACTTTCCTGACGCTGCCCGGGCAGGGAGGCTGCCCATTTCTCTGCAGCTGACGCTCACTCCTCAGCTGCACTTGAACCCGCTGGTGTCAGTGTTCCCTTCTCTCTGCGTTGTCCCACACTTGTCTCCCACTCCTGTGGTGCTGCATCTCCCTAAATCAAGATTCTACTTCCTCTAATAAGAAAACACAGGGGAAAATGGAGTTCCTTTTCTCCCTCTCTGTTTCCAGTAAGGATGGAAGTAGGAGAGAGTAAAGTTTAATGTGCTTGTCACACAGAAAAAATTAATGGCGAAAGGGCAGTAAAAATAAAAATGGACAATTCATTCCTAAGCTTAGTATAATTTGTTTAGGAAGGAAAAAATTCACTGAGCTTCTCAGAGGAGACCTGAAACATTTCTTTGGTTTACCTAGAGCAGTGTCTGAGGCGGGGTCCATGCAGTAGTAAATTCTTCTGTTAAATTCAACTAAATGAAAGGATTGTTTTGAACATGCATTCGTTTTTTTAATGGGGAATTCAGACCAATTTTTATAGACTTTAAGAATATTTTTATGACATATTTATTTGTGTTGGGAGTGGGGGGGTGTGTGCCATGGTGTGGAGATTGGAGGACAACTGGCAGGAGTTGGTTCTCTCCTACTGCGTGGATCCCAGGGATTGAACTGGGTTCTTCAGTTCTAGCAGCAGGTCTCTTTACCTATTGAACCATCTTGTCAGTCCAGACGAGCTTGTTTGACTTGCTCATGCCCTGTTCTCTTCTGTAGACATAGACATTCATCACCCAGAACTTTCACTGATTCCGTAGGAAAGATGATCATCCTAGGTTGGAAAGTTGGCGTGCTTGAATAAAATAATGGCTTTCTGTGGTGTGGCTCCAGGACACCCCATGTGTGGAGGACTCCCAGGACTCTGGACACAGCTATACTGTGTGTTTTTTTTTCCAGCAAAAGGACGCAAAGCAGAGTGAACGAAAGGAAAGGGCGGCTGGGGTCAGTCCAGGTGGGACCAGGTGTGGGATCCCAAGGGTGTCCCCAGAAAAGTCGCACAGGACACTCTTACTTTCCTCCACGATGAGATAGCATGAAGAAAATGGTACCAACTGTGGTATGTCTTCAGAGGTCCCATGCTGGTTCTGTAGGCACCCCTGCCTTGCACAGGCCCACTTTCCAGACTTGCAGGCAAAATGCAGGTGTGTACGAGCCACTGTGCGTTGAGTGTCAGCGTCACCATAGCCCCTCTACCAGCCTGCCTGTGGTAAGCACAGCTGCAGTCTGAGCCTTCCACCCAGCCAGGGGCCTACCTGGTGCACCTGCCTTCAGAAGGACAGCAGGCAGGCAACTGAGTCCACCCTTTAATGCACACACCATGGACTCCTAAACCACTTGCAGTTGTATCTTGTGCGTCACATTTTATCTGCTGTCATGTATGTTCTGAAATCATAATCTCTAAAGCAAGGTTGTGTGTTTTCTTACTGATCTCGAGGCTCTGGGAGGCTGGGCCAGGAGATCAAAGTAGCAGTGCCCAGTGCGTAACAGACCCAAGGTGATACGCCCTCTTCTGTAGTTATGAGAGAACTTTGTCTTACAGAAAATTCCTGACAGAAACCTTCTTAAGGCTGTAATGAAGTTGAACTCATATAATAGACTGACACACCTCCCTTTCTCCCTCCCTCCCTCTTTCTCTTTCTGCATGTAGGGCTCACTGATAACAGCAGTGATCAGCCTTAGCAAGCAAAACCCCACGTGGTTCTTAAAGTGATCATACTGGGGCCAGAGAAATGGCTCAGCAGCAAAGAGCACTGGCTGCTCTGGCAGAGGACTTGGGTTTGATTCCCAGCACCCACATGATGGCTAACAACCTTCTGTAACTCCAGTTTTGGGGGATCTGACACCCTCTTCTGACCTCCACAAGCATTGCATGACACAGGTGCACTTATATACATGCAGGCACACTTATATACACATAAAAGTAAAAATAATTATGTATATTAAAGTATCATCCTGTGTTGGGGTGTGTAGTGAAGGGACATTGACAAAAATAAAAAATGTCAGTAAACTCTGAAGCAGCGAGGTGCAGCGACAGCTGTTTTTGATGATTTCAAGTGCTTGCTTGTCTTTCAGCTGCTTCCCATTAGCCTTTATTATGATGCCAATACAAATGTGATCGCTGGTTTCTGAATACTTCTTTCCTCCTCTTTACAGCCTACATAAAAGGTGGGTGGATCCTTAGGAAGGCCTGGAAGATTTACAATAAGTGCTATGTGGACATTAACGCCCTACAGGAGCTGTATCAGAAGAAGCTAACTGAAGAGCCCTTGACTTCTGACGCTGCAAATGATAATCACATTGTGGCTGAAGGGGTGACCGAGGAGTCCCTAAACAGACTGAAAGGTGCTGTTAGCTTTGGATATGGCCTTTTTCACCTTTGCATATCCATGGTGCCCCCAAACCTGCTCAAAATCATCAACCTGCTGGGGTTTCCAGGAGACCGCCTACAGGGGCTTTCTTCACTGACGTATGCAAGCGAAAGTAAGGACATGAAGGCCCCTTTAGCTACGTGAGTAGCTATATTGCAATGCTTTGGTAGATAATATAATATTGAAAGTAAGTAAACAGCAGTCATAAACTTTTGAAAAACTAAGGAAGAAAATGCTGGTTGGTTGATACGATGATGTATCTTTTATGGCAATGCCAAGGAATGTGCTCTGTGCTGGTGGCGGTAGTGATAAGCTGATCTTAGTCAGGATGAAGTACTGTTCTTTAAGTCTCCTGAACCATGTGTTTATTATTTATTGATTTATTATGCATGTGTGTGAACATATATGTGTGTGTCAGGGTGTGCGGAGGCTAAAGAACAACCTTGGGTGTGGGTATCATCCTCAGAGACAGGGTCTCTCATTGACCTGGTGCTTACCGAGTGGACTAGACTAGCTACCCAGTAAACCTCCAGAATCCATCTGTGTCCACCTTCCCAGTGCCGACTGCAAACACACCCTACCACATCTATCTTTTTATTCGAGTTCTGGAGATTGAAATCAGGTCCTTATGCTAAGTACTTGACCAACTGAACTATCTCCCCCAACCCCTGGATCTAGTATTTTAAGCAAGCAAAATGGCCTATCATCTACCCTCTGATGATTTCATAAGTAGTTCTGTGAAGCCACAGTTGCTGAGATGCACAATTCTGATTTTTTGGACTTACAAAGTTTTGAGAAGCCTTGTCTGTGATTCTGAAATTTTTGTCCTTACAAAGAATCTGAATGTTGGGTAATTTTCCTTGCTGAGTCTAGTTGTTCAGTTTATCTGGAATGTGTGATTTGGATATCTTGTGGTGTTTCATTATATCGAGGCTTGAATTTAGCTCAAAATTATGTGACTTTGAAATTTCAGTCTGGAAAATACTTACAACTTGTAATTTGAGCTGTTTTCCATCTACCAAATGACCTTTGTCTGACATGACACCTCTGGTCAGAATTTCCCCCAATTCTATAAAATCATACAAGACCTTAGTATGGTGTAGATTTAGACATGTCAGTACTGAAGAATTGATAGTTATGTAAAAATCATGAAATTTTCATTTGATAAATAGACGTATCTCCCCAGAAACAGTGGCCCCTTACTAATTAATATTCTCATGTGTGTGACGTCGAAGTGTTTCTAGCCAGTAGCTTAGCATTGCTTTGTGTCTATCACTGAGAAAGGGGTAAATGGAATTAATATTGTGAATTGTTGTGTTCTCAAGAAGGGATTGAATGTATGAGCACACTAGAGATAAAAATATTCACTCTGCTGGTCAAGCATTTGTATATGTTCACCAAAGCAGATCTCAGTGACTGCTCTGAATACTTAATGAACTTGAAGTTAGAGAATTTTAAGTAATTTATTTATTATGTATTTGGTCTTCTTTTTTAGCAGCTTCAAAAGTTCTTAGCCTATTCCCCTCAGTTGTTTAAATTCATATGTAATTGGTAACTATGGATTTACATTTAAATATGGATTCTGAGGCTTATACCCTAGCTTAATTAGTAGTTGTGTTATTATTATTATTATTTTATATAGGGTCTCACTATATAGCCTTTGCTGGCCCAGAACTCTTTATGTAGGCAGGGTTGGCTTCAGACTCATAGAGATCTGCTTGGCTCTGCCTCCCAGTGCTGGGTTTAAAGGCATATGCCACCACACCTGGCCTGTACTCTAGCTTGAAGAGCACAGTGGGAGCCATATTTCCTTTGCAAAATGTAAAAGCTTTTATTACAAGCAGACAGTGTATTTGTTATGACTGGTTATTGTCTCTAGTTTGTGAACTGATGAATGTTGTATTAACATTCATTCATGTCTGCAGCAATCCAGCTAGAAGCTTCAGAAAAACCAAAGGCTTCATTTTTTGCATTGTTCTTGCATCTGATGGACAGGGGACTGTTGATTTAAATCTTCTGCTAAAGTAGCAGGTTTCCAAATATTGGCAAAATTAAAATGGGAAATATACTCTTGGAAAATTGCATAGCAAGAGTTTTGGAAAGAATATTTTTGAAAACAGAACCAAACCAGTGAACTCTCTTTCTCATGGTCTTCCTCCGTCTCCCCGCAGATTAGCTCTACTGTGGTATCACACCGTGGTCCGCCCGTTCTTTGCCTTGGATGGCAGTGATAACAAAGCAGGCCTGGATGAAGCTAAGGAAATTCTTCTCAAAAAAGAAGCTGCTTATCCAAACTCTTCCCTCTTTATGTTTTTCAAGGGACGGATCCAGCGATTAGAGGTGCGGCCCCTTCCCTGTCTTCTTAAAGTAAAGCTTTTGATGATCACTTCTCTAATTTCTGCTCGGAGGCTGTTGTCAATGAGCCAGAATGTCATTGACACAGTACAATGTGTTCCGGTGCTCTCCATTACATCACTGCTGAGGACTGTCCCAGGAACCAAGGATATTAGTCAGTTACCTTCTGTTCTGGGGATGTGGGCAAAGCTGGAATGAGACTCCTCATTGGTAATGAGAGAGTGTCTACTTAAAGCTCAAGGGCAGTGTATTATGTCTCTTAGGTAAAGGGCACAGAATGGTATCCCTCCTTGTCTGAGTTAGTAATCACCTGCAAACCCCTGGTCTCAGCCAATGATTTGTGCAAGGACAGTGTCAACTTTGAAGTGATGGCTGCTTTTTCCACTTGTTCTCAGGTGGGCTAGCTGTGTGCCAAGTGTTTTTCACATTCAACCCCGTCCAGTCCTCAGAGCCAGCCTCAGTATAGATACAAAACTGTCCCCTCCAGGTTATAGAAAAAGAAAACCAGGGATCCAGGAGGGGCTACTGGTAGTTAGCCCAGGCTGTCTCCCTCCATACCTGGCAGTAAAGGTTCTTCTTCTTTGCAAATGTTGTTCTGTTTGTTCAGAGGGTTTGTGGGAAAATGGAGAAGAAAGAGATGACTCGGGTTTATGAAAGAAGGTGACTGTTATGCTGCAAGAAGTACACGTTTTCTTACCAAAGTCCTCAGGAAATTTGTTAGAAGCCTTAAGACCATCTGGCCTCCAGCTATGGAGGCTTTCTGCCAGAAGTCAGTTCCCAGCGAACCCAAGGAGGATGATGACAGATTTTCTGCTGAGTAGTGCTTTTATGGGTATGAGAATGGTTTGGTTTTCTCTTTTCTCTGGTTTTGTTTTGTTTTTGGTAGCGTGTACTGTGGTATATATAACTTCTCCAAATCATTTGGTTTCCTTCATGAAGTGGCCCCTTAAATACAGAAGACTACAGAGTAGTTCTCTAATTTTAATTCTCCCTGTAGTAAAGATATTTGACTTTGTTCTTTTTAAAATTTTAAGTTATCGTGTACATCTGTGTATGTGAAAGTGCTCATGTGTAGCATGAGCACGTGTGGAAGTCAGAGGACAACTTTGTGAATTTGGTTTTTTGTTTTCGCTTTAACATTACTTCTGTGGGTAGAACTCAGGGCTCCAGGCTTGCACACCAAGTCTTTTATCCACTGAGCCATCTCGCCATCCCTCCACATCACATTTTTGTTTGAGTTTGCTGGTATGACAGTTCTTTTCTACCAGTGCTGGGAGTTGAAGCCAGGGCCTTACGCTAAGCAAACACCCTGCTACTGAGCTACAGCACCCATATAAAATATATAAAGAGATTGCTATGTAGCTCAGGTTGACCTGGAGCTCAGTGGAGCTCACGGTATAGAGCAGGCAAGTGCTGAATGCATAATAATCTTCCTGCCTCAGCCTCTTGAGTTCCCGGGGACCTGATACCCTCTTCTGGACTCTGTGGGTACTTGCATGTACTTGTGCATATGTGCATGCAGATACATATATACATTTAAGTAAAACTTTAAAAATTACTGAACAGTAATTGTTGATTTTGGGCTCTGTATATGAGGTGCATGTGAAATATAAGTGATGGGCCTGGAGAGATGGCTCAGTGGTTAAAGCATTGGCTGCTCTTGCAGAAGACCCAGGTTTGGTTCCCAGCATCCACATGGTAGCTAACAATTATTCTAACCCCAGTTCCAGGGGATTTTATACCCTCTTCTGACCTCTGTCAAAAGGGCATTGCATGACCCAGATGCACTTACATACATGCAGGCACATAAAAAAATTAATGAAACATAAATGAACTTCATGTGTAGACTTGGGTCATATCGATTCAAGACGTTTCTGGTCCTTAGCGTTTCAGATCAGAGACCCTTAGCCTGTGTTCCATTTGGTATTAACAGAGCATTGCTGATTCCAGGGTGTGGATGGGGTCAGAACCCGGAGCAGTGAGGTAGACATAGCTAGGTGGTTACTAGAGTGCTCTGCTTTTACCCCATTGGTGGATGGATGCTCTAAATTGTGGTTTGAAGCTCTTAAACAGAGATGTAGATATCAGGATTTGTATTTTATTAAAGTTGCCACAGGGGTAATTTTTTCATTTAAAAGTGAAAACAGTTAAATTTTAATTCAGATTTTGACCCCCCCCACACACACACAGAAAAAAAGACTTAATTTGCAAGTGTTTTACTGTGGGTCACAGTTCATTCCTGTAAAGGACAGAAGAGTGCTAAGCATGGTCAGCCATTGTTCTTCAGTCCTTTCTAGACTTCAGGAAGCTGAAGGTCTGCCAGGATCCCTTGTGAGCGTGGTTTGGGCTGATGCCCTCAGAGGGCATGCTCCTTGATCAGAGTGGATCGAAGTGCTCAGAGGCAGATTCTAGAACCTCTGTGGGGTAAAGCGCTTGCTTGACTGGTATTTGGTGTAAAGAAATCATCAACTCTGTTACTGCTCTTGCTTAGCAGTCCTAGGTCAAGGAAGTGAGAGGTTTCTGTTGGCTCCTTGCAAAGGCTCAGAGGATGGAAGAACCCCAGTGTGTTCCTGAAATATGATTTGTATTCTCTTCACAGACAGCAGCGTTTTGTGAATCTTCCCAAGTGTAGGAGGTGACATGTTCACAGATGAGGGACTCTTCCCAGGGAGACAGGGTTCTTGTCAGACTTTCGTAACACCTCGAAACCCCTGGCATAGTTTATGGAAGCTAAGGGCCGGGGGATGACTTTGCTCACAGGGGATTGTGTGTGCACACGAGCATGCGCACGCACAAGACAGAGGCTCATGTCTGGTGTCTTCTTCAGTCTCTTTCACCTTATTTTTTGAGACAGAGTGCCATCATTTTAGCTAGACTGGCTAGCTAGTGAGCTCCAGGGAACCTCCTGTCTCTGCCTCCACTGCATGGTAATTACAGCCACATGTTACCACACCCAACATTTTACATAGGTGCTGAGGATCTGAATTCCAGTCCTCATGCTTGTTCAGTAGCATTTTACCGAATGTGCCATCTCCTTTGTACCAACAAAAGATCTTTTCCCTTGTTGGTGGGCAGTTAAGTGAGTGGTAGGGCCTTCTGGAATCCCTCGTCACACACGCAATCCATGATCTTGTGGCTCTGAGTTAGGCAGGGGTATCCTGTGTCACTTAGTTCATTCAGTGACTCAGAACTGGCCAGACTGTTGATCAGCTGCCTTGGCCTGAGCTTGCTGTCTACATGGACCAGCTGGGTGGCTTCTGACCAGTGTTAACTTTCCATAGTCTGTCTCTGCAGGCCCAGGGTAGTCACCTGCTTGCCCTTTTCGTTTTGTGAATGTCTGTTGGTATGCATTGCCCTGTGTTGTTTGGAACTATGTGGATTCCACGAGACATGAGACAACTTCATTCACAGGTCTGGTCTGTGGCCACTTGCAGAAGTCCATTTGTAGTGGCCTCCCTGCTTTCTGCGATGCTGGCCTCTGTGGAAGTTTCTATACTTGGGTGGCACTTTTGTGCCCCATTATTGCCCCTTCAAAAAATGTAGTTACTTTTTAATATAAATATAAATAAATATCCAACTATTCAATTCATTGAAAGTAGTTACCTATGCCATTGATGACCATATTCTAACAGTGCCGTTATTCTGTAAACATTTCACGGGCTCTTATTTTGAAACCATATTCTGAACTTTTGCGCATACTTGAGGATATTTCCTGCATGCTAATAGATTTTTTAAAGTTTTAAAATTAATTTTAATTTTATTTTATGTTCATGAATGCTTTGCCTGCTTGTATTTAAGTGTCTCATATGCATGCAGTGCCCTCAGAGATTAGAAGAGAGTGTTAAATCCCCTAGAACTGGAGTTACAGACAGTTGTTAGCCACCATGTGGGTGCTGGGAACCGAACCCGAGTCCTCTGCAGGAGCAGCCAGTGTTCTTAATGGTTGAACTATCTTTCCAAATCCATCATGCTGATATTTTAAATTCTTGTGTTCGGTGTGGGCCTACTACAGGATTGGTCTGGTATGTAAACATGTTAATCAGTTGAGGAGTCCATTGGTAACCAATCTATGGTCATTGTGCGTATGGCCATTTCCTTGTTTAGAAGGAAACTGTTGATCAGGGATCACCAACTTTATTTATGGGGAATCAAAGCCTGTTTCTGAAGGCAATCCCAAAGAAGATACCAAAATGCCTGGACAACTGGATTAAAGGATTGCCTTAAGGAGAGTCTTGGTCAGGTACAGGTGTCTTTCAGTATCCATGGGAGATCTGTTCCAAGATCCCTTGCAAATACATCAGTAGGATTTGTTCTAAAGATGTTCAAGTCCCTGCTATAAAGTGTCATACAATTTGCACCTGGTCTGTGTGTGCACCTCCTCCTGTATTGCTTTGATCTCTAGGTGGTATACAGTATACAGTGCGATACAATGTGAGTATGGTGTGTGCACATGCTTCCAAAGAGTTGTTCATCTTGTTTAAAGAAAAAGGCATTCAGGTACAATTTAAATTATGTGTATCTGTGCCTGTGTGTAGATATCATCAATCCATGTTTTATTGAATCTGCAGGTAATGGGATGACTGTGTTTAAATAGTGATGTGTACTAAAGACTTTGACTTTTTTAGAGTCACGCTTTCATTTCAAAGATGTGATGGTAAAGAACTGAATTAGATTGACATAAATGAAACAAAATAGAAATGGACTAAATGAAGCTCTGTGCTTGTGAGTGGGAGACCCAAGAGTGAGATCACATGAAAGCCTTTACCCCAAAGCTGTGCTTAGGGGGTCCCTTCACTGTAATTCTCCCCCAGGACTTACCCCATGAGGACAGAATGAAAGTTTCAAAAGGCCATATGGAAGAAGTCACAATGAACTTTATCTGTTATGAAAACTGTGTGTGTATGTCTGTGTCACACACATCTGTGTGTTATCTCATGCAAACAGCAGGTCAGTCTGCCTTCTTGATGCTTTCACCTGTCAGTGAGCCCAGATGTGCAGGCTGCTTCAGGATGCCAGAAGCTGAGAATCACGCAATTCATATTTCAGTAGAGACAGTGCCTTCTGCCATTCAAAGTGACGAAGATAAGGCCTAGAATGATGGCTCAGCAATCAAGAGAGATGTTGTTCTTGCAGAAGACTGAAGTTCAGTTCCCAGCACCATATTGGGCAGCCCACAACCATCTATAACTACAGCTTTATGGGATTTGAAGCTCTCTTCTGACCTCCCTGGGCAACAGCAGGTGTCTCTGTGTGTGTGCGTGTGTGTGTGTGTGTGTGTGTGTGTGTGTGTGTGCGTAATATAATATAAATCTTTGAAATTATAAAATAGACGTGGACTGCTTCTGAATCTTCCCCTGTGTAACTATCAAGGCAGTATTAGGATCTGGTTTTCTTATAAGAAACACTTCTGTTCTGTTTACCTGGCCTTTGGCCATTTTTAATTTTCTGCCGGCGTTCCTTCCTGCTGAGCAAGGCACAGCAAGTGTCATCTGCCCCTCTACAGTGTCTGTGGAGTCTACTTTGATGGTGACCTTTAACCCGTGCTACCTGGGGTCCAGTTCCTTCCTGGAGAGCAAGAGCCCTTCCCACATCTAGTCTCTGAAGCACTGTGCAGAAGGCTCTTTTTATGCCCTAACTACCCCTGGCTCCCTGCCGTTTCTGCCCCCTCTGTCCACCCAGTATTACAGGTGTCCTCCACTGAGGATCTGCCCTGGTTAGCTTCAAGTGTCAACTTGACACAGCTTAGAGGCATGTGAGAGGAAGCCTCCATGGAGGAATTCCCTAGATCATGTTGGCCTGTGGACATGTCTTTGGCAGATTGTCTCAATTGTTAATTGATGTGGGAGGCCCCAGCCTGCTGTGGGCAGCACCATTCCCTGGGCAAGTTGAAAGCTGGGTATAAGAAAGCTAGTTAGGCGTGCGTCTGTGAGCAAGCGGTGTTCCTTCATGGCTCTGGCTTCAGGCTCCTGCTGAGCTCCTGCCCTGACTTCCCTCGAGGAGGACTGTGACCTGGAGGTGTGAGCTGAAGTAAACCCTTGCCTCCCCACGCTGCTTTCTGTCAGTGTTTTACCACAGCAACAGAGAGGAAAGTAGGATAGGGTGGGACTTTTTAATAGCTAGCTGCAGAATGTTCTCGCTATGCTTTTGTTAGGGTAGTACTTACTATATTTTATATTGGTGCTTCCTGCACACAAGTGAGAGGTCTGTGTTGCTATCTAGTCCCCCAGACTCCATACACCATTCATGATTATGATGGGGATAGAGAAGTGGGCATCGATTCCCATGGTGATGGATTCGTCAGGCAGAGTAAAGAGGAGACCTCAGGGGGTCATGGGAGCAAGGGGCCAAGGCAGAAGAACCGTATTCCAATGGTTATGTGTTCCCACTGTCAAAATCCCTCTATGCAAGGGCGACCTGCCTCTTGTGTTTGAGCAGTGTGCCTTGTCAGCATGAGGTAATGTTGTTATTTATAGGATCAGGAAAGAGGCAGCTCAGGAATAGAACTAATTCCCTGAAGTTTTCTTAATTGTGGTCTTCATTCTACACAGTGCTCTTAATTACCTTAAGCACCAAAAAAAAAAAAAAAAAAAAAAAACAACAACAACAACAACAAAAAAAAAACTATGGTGGTGGAGGATTTGCCATTTATTCTTAGAAGTCTAGAAAATGGAAGATTGATCTCATCTGGTGTGGGGGAGATGGAGTCTGTATCCATCCTGGCTTTCAGTGAAATGAATCCATATCGTGTGGCTTAATGAATCTTCACTGAAAGAGAAATAATGGCAACCCAGATTGCTAATAAAAAAGGGGACTTGTTATTCTTTGGATCCCAGTAGGACAGGCTGTGGAGGTGAAATGCTAGTATTGATTTCCATCTCTAAGTTTCCTAAGTGTGCCTAAGAGGATGAACCTGCCCTTCACTGCGTCTGCCGTAGCCCTGCTGTAGCCCTAGGGGTCCAGTGCACAGCCCTGCTGGGTGCTAAGGGGAGGGTCCAGTGCACAGCCCTGCTGGGTGCTAAGGGGAGGGTCCAGTGCACAGCCCTGCTGGATGCACTTAGCAGCAGTGTTGCTAAACCACTTTGCTGCTTGCAGAGTCAGTGCTGAATCACATGCAAGTGGATTGTCCTAGCATAGACTTCTGCATGCTATAGGTATGTAAGCAGATCCTCTATTTTTAACACACATACACATACGCTAAGAAACTTCCTAAAAGTAACATTCCAGTTATGATTATATTCCAAACTATTTACTTCAGATTATTTTGTGGCCTTTAATATATACACATGAGACTTCATGCATTTTGCTAACAAATCTGATGTTCACATGCATTTTATACAGTCTTTAAAAATGACTTCTTGGGGCTGAAGAGATGGCTCAGTGGTTGAGAACATTGTCTGCTCTTAATAGAGGACCTGGGTTCAGTTCCCAGAACCCATATTAACAACCATCCATAACTCCAATTCTGGGAAATCCAGTTCCATTTTCTGGCCTCTACAAGCATTGCATGAGTGTGGTATACTTTCCTATGTTCAGGCAAAACAGTCATACACATAAATAGAGTAAATAAAAAAATTATAAATGAGCCAGCATGCAAGCAGACAATGTAGGTTTCCATTATGTAAGTAATTTGGAAGTTCTTCTTGCTGGGAAATTATTACTGGGCTATTTGACTCGTTTCCCAGTGTCGTGATGACAGAAAGGTTTATAAGAAATATCTTAGGGTATTTTTCAGGTTTTCTTTCTTTGAGTTACATAACTCCAGATATATCATTGTTAGAACCAAGGAACAGGAACAGCTCTATGGCTCTTGTTAAAGAAGAGGGATTATATTCAGGAAAAGGGGACTGGAGCTTCCTGTTGCACTAGGAGGCAGCTGCAAGGGTACAGGCAGGAGGCAGTGGTACACAGTGGAGACAGTGGTGCACACACAGGATAAGCAGCCATTATTTTGTGCGTGGGATTGGCAGCAGTATTCCGCCCCCCCTTGTGTTCTTTGTGTGTGTCTGTGGTACCAGAGACCGTACTATCACACGTGTGCACATGTATGTGGAGGCCAGAGGTATTCAGTGGCCTCTTCAGTCATTTGCCACCTTATTTTTTGAGGCAGGGTCTGTCACTGAACCTGGAGCTCACTGATTTGATGAAACTGACTAGCCAGGGAGTCCCAGGGTCCCCCGGTCTCTGCCTCCCCAGTCCTGGGGTCACAGGCTTGTGCTGCCATCCCAGCTTTTACATGGGTGCTGCTGATTAAACTCTGATCCTCATGCTTGTGTGACAGGATCCCCAGCCTGTAGTTCCATTACTTCTAATTTTTCTGCTCATAGTGTTGCTGGTTGAAGTATTTTGAAGACAGTTTTAAAAATAGTTCTGAAAAGACATAGCAGATAGACATTACAGTAGAGTTACAGGTCTCTGTCAGAATTCAATGCAGTCACTGTCAGAATTGCAGCTCGGGAGCAGGGGATGGCAGGGGATGGCAGGGGATGGCGCTGGGGTAGAGCACTTCCTTGGCTGGATCCCAAGCACTGCAAAAACAAGCATAACATAAACAAAACCCAGAAACTTCTTTTTGCAGAAATTGACAAGTTGATCTGAATCTCAAGGGAACCAGGATGGCTAGAATCATCTGGAAAAAGAAGGGTAAAGTTGGAAAACTCACTGCACAGTAATCAAGACAGCGTGGTACTGGAGTAAGAATAAACATAAAGACCATTGAGAGTCTGGAAAGAAGCCGTACGCTTCTGGTCAGCTGCCTTTTGACAAGGGCGCCAAAATAAATCAATGAACAAAAACTAGTCCTTTAAACCAAAGGTGTTGGAACAACCCAACCATCACACAAAAGGATTCCATTGGACATTCATTTCATATTATGCTCAAAGAGTTAACTCAAAACAGGCGGTAGTTTATACAAGACGCCAAAAGCACAAAGACAGAGAAAAAGTAGGTATCTTGAGCTACATTGGAACCAAACACTGGGGCTGTAAAGAATTTTACTGAGAAAGTGAAGACAGCATTTGTAGATGATGCAGCTGTCGAGGGGCTCATAGCACACCGAAGAATGTAAACGGCTGTTACAGTTCAGTAATGAAAAGACAGATCACTCACTTCAAGCCTGGACAGAGGAGCTGAGGAGACATTTCACCTGAGAAAATAGGCAAACGGCCACAAACCTATGAAAAGATATTCAGTATTATATACAAGTCATGGAAGATGCAAATCACGAGGCTGGAGAGAGGACTCAGCACTTAAGAGCACTGGCTACTCTTGCAGAGGACCCAGGTTGGCTTCCCAGAACCCACATGGCAGCTAACAGCCAACTCTAGTTCCAAGGGAACCCAGTACCCTCTTCTGACCTCTGTGGGTACTGCATGCACATGGCTCACTTAAATACAAGCAGGCAAAATACTCAGACACATAAACTAAAATTAAAATGTCTAAAACTTTTCCCTCTCCCAAGCCATGAACTACATATAAGGAGTGGAGGAGATTTTAAAACTGTAAAATAAAACCGTGAGATAGTACTCCACACATACCAGGCCAGGTGAAGTAACAGCAATACAAGAAACAGCCAGTAACAAGTATTGGCAAGAATGCAGAGGAAATCGGAATCTTCATTCATGGCTGGTGGGAATGTAAAGTGGTATAGCCACTTTGGAAAACACTTTTAGCCTGTCCTCAAAACATTCAACAGTGATTTACTAGATGACTCAACATTTCTACTCATTGGAATATATACCTAAGAGAAATGAGAATGTAACTCCACATTATTTATTATCCATAATAGTTAAAAATAGACATGCAGCAAATGTTCATCAGCAGATGAGGGGCTAAGCAATTTTGGTATATTCAAACAATGGAATATTATTCAGTAATAAACAGGAACAAAGGAGTAGTCCATGCTGCCGGGGAACTTTGACAACATGTTAAATGAAAAGCCACACACAAACTGTCCTCCTACCCCTGCCTCCCAAGTACTGGGATTAAAGGCCTGTGCTACCCTGCGTGGCTTCAGGTTCTTCTTGATATCTCAGAGCAGAAAGACTCAAGGGCCATGAACTGGAGTCACATGGTTTCCTGCTCAGTGCAGAACATACAGACACAAACAAGGGCAACATCAGTGCACACTCATAGAAGCTGCAGATGGAGCGGAAGCACCTTGTAGCCCGTTTCCCGGGGTCTCCAGCAGTCCAGCTCTTGGGGCCCACAGCTTCAGTGGCCTACCCCCTCCCTGTCTGTAATCTTTTTTCCCTCAGGATGAGGAGGACCAGAGCTGATCTTCCAGAGAAGAGGCTCCCAGGTGGACTGGTGATACACAGTGTCTGAGAGATCCACAGGCATCAATATACCTGGCCACAGGTAACTAAGCTGATCTGCGGCCCATAGTTTTGGTAATGTTTCCTGGGCAGAAGACACTTGGCACCCGAGTAGATGTGGTAGACCGGTGAAGATCTCATGAGTATTAAGTTCTCATGTGGATTTATCACTTGGGTATCTGGTGAATGTTAGAAGTCTCTTGAGCCCGTCATTCTATCTGCAGTGCACATATTCAGCATACTAAGTATGTATTTGACTTTAGCCTTTGAGACAGGGTCTCATCTTGTTGCCCAGGCTGGCCTCAGCTTCCTGAGTACTGGGATTATAGGCATACGCCACCATGCCTAATGGCTCTTGAAAGTTTTTAGCAGCTTTTTGTGTGAAACAATTTTCAAAACAAACCTGAAACTCACCTCTATGCAGAACTACTGTGGTCATCCTTGATTCAGTTTTGCCTCTGCTGTCTCGTACCTCCTTGAAGATTCTGCTCAGGTCCAACACTTCAGGCTTACTAGTTCCTTAAAATGTGTTCAAATAAAATGTGCTTATGTTAAAACAAAACAGGAAACCAACTTTCTTGGTCTGTCAAAATCAGCAGCTCACGGAAGCAAATTTTCAGCTTTGGGGTGCTGGGGTGTGCCTTCCAAAGCAGAGATAGTTTCAGGACTATCTGCTGTGTTCATAGTGTGCTCACCCCGCCACGCCAGCAGTCACAGCCTTGGGACTGCTGTGTTCTCTGGTCTGTCCCTGTGACATCATCTCTCCGTTGTCTCACTCAGCCAAGTAAAGACGCCAACATTGTTTTAATATACATAGACCAGTTCTGAACTGAAATCTGTCTCTCTGAACTTGTCCATCAATTCATTTTAAATACAGTTTGGAAGTGGAACAAACGGAAGCTGCTTGCCTGGGAAGCAGTACCATGGGTCACTCAGGGGAGTCTGGAACTTGGTGTCCCTTTGACACTGCACTCTATGCCAAGTCCCCAAAAGAACTTGGCCATGTCTCCATTTCTACCTTTCTCCCTCAACTCTAGAGATGGAATCTTTTGCTGGGAAAGCCGTGTGCCCTGAATGCTTCCAGCTGGGTACTGCCAAGTGACCACCCTGAGTCACATGTTGGCATCAGTAGACTTCAGAGCACTTATGCTGAAGTGAATCAGGATTTTTATGTTTTCATATTTGTATGTCAAGGTCTTTATCTTTAAAAGAGTTTTAAAGTGACTGGAAGATGGCTCAGTCGTTAGGAGCACCAGCTGCTTTTGCAGAAGACCTGGGTTCAGTTTCCAACAACCACATGGCAGCTACAACCATCTGCAGTTCAAGTTCCAGGGAATCTATTACCCTCTTCTGGCCTCCAAAGGCATTGTATACAAGTGGCTCACTTACGTACATGCAGGCAAAACATACATATAAAGCTTAAATTTTTTAATTTAAAGAGCTTTATTAAAGATAGCAAACACCTTTAATCCCAACACTTGGAAGACAGAGATGGGTGGAGCTCTGTGAGTTTAAAGCCAGCCTAGTCTACCTAGTGAGTTTTAGGCCAGCCAGGGCTACATAGACCTTGTCCCAAAAAACAAACAAACAAACAAAAACAAAAAAATAAACAGCAACAACAAAAACAAGATGTAGATGTGGAAATAATGTTAATAAGAGTAATTTATATTAACGTTTATTATGAGTATATGTGTGTATGTGTGTGTACACACACATGACATGATGCACATGTAGAGATCAGAGGACAACTGTGTGGAGTCCGTTCTCTCCTTCCACCTTTACGTGGGTCCTGGGATAAAATTCCGTTTGTTGGCCTTGAGCAGCAAGTGCTTTTCCATCTCACTGGCCCAAGAGTAACTCACATTTTTAATTGCATGGGAAATATTACCTGTGGTCTCTCCAGCCCTTAAGATTTCTTCTCCTTGTTTCTTATCAAAGAACACCCACACAGACACAAAGACATACACATACACATACATGCTTAGATTAAGGCAAGAATATATAGTTTTACATTAGCAGTAGAATCTTAAGCAGCCCTCAGTTTTGCCTGCTAGATAATATCTGGAATTTCTCCTCGTGAGTCTGAAATCATTGATGAGAAATTTGACTTGGAGCATTTTTTTCTGATATGTTTGAGAACAATATTGTAAATTATTTCCCAGTATTATGAACAGGTGACATGGACTTATTTTTAAGGACAAATGGCCTTTCCTTAGAGCATTTTATTTACATGAATTTATTTACTCAGCATCCTCTGAGAGTATAAACAGACATTTCCTAAGATCCAGAATTTATTGGCTGGGAAGCCAGCACTGGAATTTGGAAATACTGACTAAACGTTAATATTCTGTTTCACATTTGTGCCTATTAAGAATAAAGAAATAGTATCTTCAGCATTTTAGGTCAGGTTTTCAACAGAAAGGTATGACTTTTTAAATGTGGTTGAGCCATTTCTATAGTGCCGGAGCAAAGGAAATACAGGTATTGGCAGCTGGTTCTACTAGCCTGTTGTTATTCTGATTTTTAAGAATAAGAATTAAAGGTAAGATAAACAGAGTAAGATTAAAGTCACATACCTTTAATCCCAACATTCAGAAGGCAGAGGCAGGAGGATTTCTGTGTTCTCAAGGCCAGCCTGATCTACATAGAGTGTCCCAGGCCAGCTGGGGCTACAGGGAGACAAAACCTGTCTCAAAAAACCAGAAAGAAAAAACAAAGTAAAGAGCCAAGCAAAACATAAGGCGATGTGCTCTGAGTGTGTGCATTCTGACCTGTATAAGAGTCACATCCAGCAAATCTGAATCTTATCTAATTGAAAATGTTTTCATTTTTTAGAGAGAATCTCCCTGTGTAGCACAGCCTGGCCTTGAACTTGCGGTCTTATTGCTTTAGCTTTACAATTGCTGGGATTACAGGTGTGTGTCACCTGACTGCACCAGGTATTTTTAAATGCCATATTAAAACCTCATAGAGATAATTCCAAAAAGCAAATTACTGTCCAGACTCAGAAAATTTGTCCCTATTATTTCCTCTGTAGAGGAAGTTGTTAATGAAGCTGTATTTAATGAAAGGCTATTCAATCTGTATTTTGGGGACAGAAGGGTTGGTGTTCTTGAGAACCGGGCTGGCTTTGATCACACAAAGAGAGGCCTGCCTCTGCCTCTCAAGTGCTGGGATTAAAGTCATGTACCACCACGCCCAACCCAATCCGGATATTTTTTAAACCAAAGTAACTATTAGCACATTAGAAATTGAAATAACATTTTCCCTTTTGGTAGAAAGGGCAAGGACCAAAAACTCTGCCTGAAGCCATCTCTCGATGCTACATTAGCAATGTGCTCATTAAAGGCAAGACTGAGTGGGAGTGAGTTCTGGGCTTGCTGGCTCTCTGTGTTTTAAGTGGTGCTCCTAAGCAATGAACAATTGAGTCTGTCACGGGGGAAGAAACAACACTGTCACTATCAGCAAATGACTTCTCCATAAAAGAGCTAAAAGGAAAGAAATGAAAAGGGTTGAGAACTTGGGAGTATAGTTCAGTGGTAGATTGCTTCCAGCATGCTGAAGACTTCGGTTCCATCCTCAGCCCCACCCCCAAATTATGAGACCTCCTGAGAACATAATAATGTAATAAGCACAAAAGCAAGCTGCTGGGACCCAGAGTTTTCTCACACACACACACCGTGTACTTGCTTAGTGTGAAGCAGAGCGGCAGCCAGGTGCTTTTCAGTGGCTGTAGGCATGTGTTAGAAATGCTGGGAACACAGCTGTGAGGAAGGCAGGCCCCAAGTGCAGTCACAGCACAGTGGATATCTGGAATGTTGACTTCCGTCTGGTAAGAACCATGTTCCATTGAATTTACACAGCCTCCCTGGGGAGCAGGTTAACCGGCCAATGTTTTCTTCTGTTCTCCAGTGAAGAAACTTTGAAGCTTTGCGTATATGCTTGTTTCAGGGATTTTTTTGTTGTCTTGTTTTTTTAAGATAAGATCTCCTATAGTTCAGGCTGGACTCAAATTTGCTATATCGCTGAAAATAACCTTGAACTTACTATTGTCCGACCTCTGCCTTCTGAGTGCTGAAATTATGGGTATGCATCACCACGCCTGGATTATGGGGTTCCGGCAATGGAACCCAGAGCTGTGTGCATGTCAAGCTAGCACTCTAACAAGTGGGCTACACGTTCAGTGCTTCGGGTGGTTTTTGTGACACAGTTTGTCAGTGTATAATTGGCCAGACAGAGCCTGTATGATACTAATTCTGAAAGCTAAGGCTTTCTATGTTCTCTTAAAGTTTGAATATGTACATTAATATTTATTTATTTTAAAATTGAGCTGTGGGGGCTGGAGAAATGGCTCAGCAGATAAGAACACTGACTATACTTGCTGAGGACACCAGTTCAGTTCCTAGCACCCATATGGCAGCTAACAACCTTCCTAAAGTCCAGTTTAAGGGGATCCGATGCACCCTTCTGGTGTCCACTGGCATTGCATGTAGGTAGTGCACACACAGAGAATTAGAAATAAATCAATTTAAAGGTTATAAAATTTGAACTGTGAATGAACTCTAGCTGAGGATAATTCTTCCTCCGTTCTGTAGCAGATATTTTAATTTATCACCATAAAACCCACCACAGATCATTTTCTTATTTTACATTATTTTGGTGAGAAAAAAGGGAAAATAGATTTCTGCTATGTAAAATAATTTCTCAAGGAATAATCAGGATCAGGCTGGAATGAACTTGGTAGTCATGCTTGTTCTTGGGATCATATCTTTATGATTCATTCTTGGTATTCTTGTTAGTCTGTATAAGAGAAAAATACTTGATCATTTCTTCACACTTTTCATTTCTAAAGAAATAAACTCTTTCCCAAGTCTGTGTAACAGTTTGCCACAGACTGGGTGGACTGTAAATAACAGAAATGTATTCTCACAGTGTGGAGGTCAGACGGCCAGTCTCCTTCACTGGGGCCCAGTTTGACGTGATGGTGGCCATCTTGCCTTCTCAGCAGGTGCATTCTAAACCCTATAGAATAAAGTCATCAAGACCCACAGACAGAGCATGGCCCAACTGACACCTGGTATGCTGCTAGAGTTTTAAGGACAGGTGTATTCCAGTTCTCTGCAGGTCACCTTTGTGTAGCATAACACAATGCCCACCTCCCACCCTCCTTGGTTGCCCAGCCTCTGCCCCAGAGTCTTAAAATAACAGCCTTTTGTGCAGTCCTAGATTGTCTACCTTTCTTCAGTTCCCATCCACCCACCTAGGTGGCCGCCCCATGTTTCCCCACACCCGACAACAAACCAAGGCAGACTCCATGACTTGCTTCTCCCACCTCTGGTAGTTGCTGGCATTCCTGGGCTTGTGGATCATCCTTCTCATGTATGCTGGTCACAGTGTGTCTCCTCTGTATGTTCTCCCTCATTCTTTAAAAGGATGCAGGTGATGACAGAGCCCACCCAGATGATTTAGGATGTCCTCAGGATCCTTCATTTAATCACATTTACATACACAATCCCTCAAGAAAGGATACTTTGGAGACAGCAGAATTTGAGCATTAGTTCCTTAATCAGGTTTCTGAACCTCTTGAACGTTACCTCATCTGAAAATATAAAGTATGTCCATCTCAGAAGGGTTTGGAAAAGATTAAGAAAACACAGTGTTGCTTCTAATATTATGTCTTGGTTTGCATTTTCTTTCCTTGAGCTCAGAGCTTTGTTTGACTCGTCTTTATAACTCCGAGGGCCCTCCCATCCCAGGTGCATTGTAGTTGTGCAAGAGTTGTTCACCGAGTTCCTCTTTCTGTCCTTTAAAGACCAGTATAGCTTTGCACTGTCATGCACTGAGCCCACAGCTTAGGACATTTGGCAGTGGCCCATCCAGAAATATCCTGTGTGTGAATGCCAAGTATCATTAACTTAGTGACCAGGGACGCATGTGTGAAACAGAGCCCTCAATGTTGTGGTTTCTGTGCAAATAAATACACCAAGGGAGCACAGAGGATGAGGGGAGGAGGGTGAGGGAAGGACGGTGGCCCTAAAGAGCAGAGAGGTAGAGATGGAATATAGAGAGCATCTGAGTCTCAGTGCACACACCCGCACACATGTACACACACGCTTCATGAAAGATTAAGTTCACCCGCCATTTTGGTACCTCATGTCTTAACTCTGTTAACCAATGTGAGTGACTTCCCAGTGTGGGCCACCCCTCCTTGCTGTGAAGTCCTCTCCAGCCACACAGTAGCCATGCAAGTGTAGAGGTAAGCAGTGACAAGTCTCTCTTTGTGGCTGCCCATCCTGCTTTTAGTCAGGGTGCCAGCAGATGATTTGTCACGTAGGGCAGCTATTGTCAGGCCCTGCCTTTGGTTGATGACTCATGTGGCTGAGAGTTTCCTGATGCACAGACCATTCTGCAGATGGCCTCAGTGACTCATCAGGGCCTCAGTGACCCTGAGACACCCCTTGCCCCCCCCACCCCGCCTGGCTTGCTGTGCAGGGAGGTGGATGTTGGGAGTCAGGAGAGGCAGTGGACGGACACAGGGACGTGTAGGAGGAGGGATGGAAGGAGGGAGAAGCTGCAGCCCAGTCAGTGCTGAGCTAGAGAACAGCTCTGCCCAGTGGAGCAAGACGGAATGCTCAGAGCCACACACTCATGGAGCACACACTCAGAGCATGCACAGAGGACACACCACACAGAGCACATATTCATAGAGCACACACTAAGACACACACACAGAGCATGCACTCAGAACACACTCAACTCACAGAGCTCATGCAGCACACACAGACGACACACTCATAAGCACACACTCAGAGCACACACAGAGAATACATACAGTCTACATTCACAACACAAACTTCCAGAGCTACACAGTCATGGGGCCTACACTCACACTGTGCGCTGCATGCCCACCAGGAAAAGTCCTGTTAGTGTTAAATGCATGATATTTAACACCTCTCAACACCTGCTTAGGCGTCAAAGGACCTTTTCCAATTTGAGTGATGATTTTTCAGAGCTCTTAGGAGATGCTTGTGACATAAGGTTAACAAACAAGGAGACATCTTTAATGGAAAGAAAAATGTACACTCCCCCTTGTCCCTTACACACAGAGCACAGGCTCCAAGACCCCCAGTGACACCTGGAACCACAAACTCTATATATGTTGGGTTTTTTTCTATACATATTTGCCTAAGCTAAAGTTTAATTTATAATTAAGCACAGTAGGTGATGGGCAGCAGTAATAGAACAGTGCAGCAGTATTCTGGAATATAAATTCTGTGAATGCGGTCTCTTGTTCTCTCTCAATACTTTACTGAACTGTGCAATGTTTTTAGATGACAGTTGACTGTATGCCACTGAGACCACAGAATGCAGTCAGCAGATGACGGGGAGAGGAGACACTACTGTCTTTTAAGGAGAAAAAAAAAACAAAACTGACCTTAGCAGGCTGTTGGGCTCTGGTCAGCACTGGGTAGATGTGTACAGTAGAGATGGGATCCAGAGCCTCTACAGGATTGAGAGAGGAGATTGGATGACCAGAAGCGACTGGCCACAAGCATGCAATTTAGAATCAAATGTCCATCATAGGGTGTGAAATGGGGCCACACTGGACAAGGTCACTGAGGACTAGCCTGATGGAAGGGGCTTCATGTGGTCCCTCAAATTTGATGGAGACTTTCTGGCTAAGGATTGGATATCCACAGGAGGATGGAATACAGTCCCCTGTGCCTGTTAAATGTATCTTGTAACAAAGAACTAGATTAACAAATGACTGTAATAGCAACAAAAGTCTACTTACGCACGTAGAGAGTGCCGTGGAAGAACGTGGTGGTAACGGAGCCCTCGCTGGAGGAACCCACTGCCTAAGTGGAGAGCGTTCTCTGGGCAGGCCTTGTGGGCACATCTGTAGTCTCACCAACTTGGAAAGAGGCTGATGTAAGAGGATCATTGGTTTGAGGCCAGTGTGGACTCCATAATGGGACCCCTTATCAAAAAAAGAAAGAGGGGGCAGAGAAATGGCTTAGTGTGTAAAGGAGCTTGTAACCGAGCCTGAAGACCTGAGTTCAGTCCCTAGGATCCACATGATGGAAAGAGAGAATGCAATTCCTGCAAGTTGTCCCCTGACCTCCACATGTGGTATGTGTATGTACATGCACACAAACACACAAAATAAAAGAATTTTCAAAAGGCTTTTCTGTGCTTAGGTTATTTTTACAGCCATGAGGGAAACTGGAGTGCGTTCTTAGCTTTAACTGCTCTCATCTGCTGCACAAAAGAAAGCTGCCAGTGAATCATGATCGTGATGTTAAGCATGGGTCACAGCCAGTAACACTGCTTTCCTCTTTTTCCGTAGTGTCAAATCAACAGTGCCTTGACTTCCTTCCACACTGCTCTGGAACTCGCGATAGATCAGAGGGAGATCCAGCACGTCTGTCTGTATGAGATCGGTAAGTGCGAGATGCTCATCACACTCGGCTGTGCTCCGGTAGTTGTGATTTCCCTTCTGCATTTGTAATGCCCTTCTGTTCAGCTGTGCAAAGTGCCACTTTGCATAATCAGAACTTCGTTTCTTACCCTGGCACAGGGATGTTTATCTTATTCTCCTTAGGCCTTTATAGCATTTTGGTTTGGGGTAATGGACAGTGTCAGGTAATCTGACAGCAGTGCCTGACTGGATTCTGCGTTGAAATGCAGAACTCTGTTCATCCTTCCCACCAAAAAAAAAGTTGAGGTGAAGAGAGATGGACCCTGTGCGTGATAGCTTCAGTTGTCAACTTGACACACCTGGGAAAGGAACCCTCAACTGCGAAAGTACCTCTATGAGATTGGCCAGTAGCGTGTCTGTAAGGCATTTTCTTGATTATGGAATGATGTGGGAGGACCCAGCCCTATGTGGGCAGTACCACACGGGAGCAGAGGCTCTGAGTTATTTAAGAAAACAGGCTGGGCATGGGCCAGAGGAGCAAGGTGGTAAGAAGCGTCCTGCATGGTCTCCACTTCAGCTCGCCTCCAGGTTTGTGCCTGACTCCTCTCGGTGATGAATTATGACCTGGGGGTTCTAAGCTGAAATAAACCCTTTTCTCCCCAACTTGTTTTTGGTCAGTGTTTTATCACAGCAGTAGAATGATAACTAGGATGGCCTCCAGTAGTAGCTCTTACAACCGTCCATCCATGAGACCCTGGGCAAGTTGCCTAAGCCTTCTGAACCACACACTGCTCTTGGAGTGACAGCACCTTCCCTAGTAGCAGCCAGGAGGGTCATCTGCCAATGTGGCCGGGTACCTGGTGTGTAGAAGGCCCTCCACACAGTCAGATTTCTCCTTCTGCTTCTCCCTCACTGGAGATTAATTCATAAAGGGACTTGAGGTGATAGGATTTCCCCTCCATCTCCGAAGCTGTCGCCGAGTCTTTTGCTGGCTGTACGCACTGAACTCACTGATCCTGGAACATGAGAACTTTCAGAATGCTTTTTTGTAACCATCCTTCCATTCTGCTGAGAAGAATAAGTCCGAAGAGTTCATTCTTTTTCAGCTTAGTTTTGGCTTAGTGTTGCAAGGCCTCCTGATGCAGCACAGAGGAGTGAAGGGGAGAGAAAGGAGAAGAGATGGCAGTGATGGGGGTCACAGGGACTGTAGGACTCACCGCTATGTCCAGAGGACAGGGAAGGGGAGGCAGATGGCACCTGCCCTCAGTCTCCAGCCCCACCTGCCACTCACCTCACGTCCTGTGGACATGACCATCTTCCTGAGTCCTTTTTAGAAAAGTACTAGGGAGTAGATTGGGACCTACACAGTAAGCAGTGTTGTGTTTTGATGCTTTGTTATGGCTCAGGGAGAAGAGATGTTGTATAGTACAAAAAAAAACTTTTTGTGTATTCTTTACCACAGACTGGCCTCAGCCTCCCAGCAATCCTGCCTCAGCCTCCCAGGTGCTGAGATGGCACGTAGTTTTTTATACAGGCAATGTTATGTGATGGAAGAGTGTTGGCAATTCCTCCCTATTAACAGCTTTGTGACTTTGAGCAAGTCCCCAGCCTGTGGCTTTCTCTTGGCTAACATAAGGACAGCACAAGCCACCCATGCAGAGGTGGGTAAGGAGCTGCAGGTTCTCACTGGAGCCCAAGTGAGGGAGGAATGAGGAGCAGTGGGGTGAACGTTCATTTTAGTGACTGCCCTGCCACCCGAAGGGCAGTTTGGCAGGATTTGGAGGGAGGAGGGGCAATCCTTCCTCACTCACTGCACACAGAGACGGGGCAGGAGCCTGATTTCTGACTGGCTTGCACACTGTGCCTCACAAAGGTTGACAATTAGTCCAGTGACTATGTGGATCCATTAGGCTTTCTGGGCAGTCACTGAGTGTCTAATCTGAGCGTGGTACTTCTCTGCACTTTAAGAAGCGCCGTAGCACCTAGATACCTAGTTCTCTGTCACCACGGCAATGTGGAGAGTGTTTCTAGAAATCACTGCATCATTCTCCTGTACTTCTTTATTGGGTCTGTCTGAGACAGGGTCTCCCTGTAGACCAGGCTGGCCTCGATCTCACAGAGATCCACCTCCCTCTGCCTCTCAATTGCTGGAACTAAAGGCTTGCATCACCACTCACCACACCTGGCTCTCTGTTCTTCTTAATAAGCTATGAAATCCTTACGCCTTGTCTTAGTCAAACTTCACAGTGAAAGTATTTAAAGGGAAAAGTAATTCCTTAAATTTCCAAGTCAAGGTTTTAAGCACTTCCGAGAACACTCACAGAGGATTGGAGATTTGTAGTTTAAATGTGGGCCATGGAGTCCCCTACCTTAGGGTGATGTACTCAGCTTACTACTTTAGGGTGATGCAATAAGCTCATTGTCTTAGGGTGCTGTGCTAAGTTCACTACCTCGTGTCCTAAAAGTGCTTTTTTTGTAGGCTGGTGCAGCATGATCGAGCTCAACTTCAAGGACGCATTTGATTCCTTCGAGAGGCTGAAAAGCGAGTCCAGGTGGTCACAGTGCTATTATGCTTACTTGACTGCAGGTGAGTAGCTGTCCACGGGGCTGTGCAGGCCTCTCTGTGGCCAGTCGGCTCCTGGAAGATGGGCAGGGAAGGAGGAAGAAGCAGAGATCCAAGTTCTTCCAGTTTCCCCAGCACATTAACATTCAGTGCCATCAAGTAAATAGTGGTAGAAATGCTCCGTGACCCGAACACCAAGACACTCAGGGTGACGTTGTTCCCAGTCAGTGTCCCGGCCTTGGAAATACTCAGCTGTGCGGCCGATTTTGCTCTCTTACTGTCCTTCCTTTTTTCAACTTCATCTATATATGATTGACTGTATTTTGAATTATGTGTCTGTGCACATGTGAGTATGGTCCCTACAGAGGCAGAAGGCAGCACATTTCCTGAGCTACAGGCAGTTGTGAACCACCTAACATTGGTACTGGGAACTGACCTCAAGTCTTCTGCAGGAGCCATACGTGCTCTTAACTACTGAGCTGTCTCTCCAGCCCCATGTTTTTTATTTATTAAGATTTTAAAGTATTTTCAGAATTGAATTGTCTTGTTCATCGTGCTGGTATTTTTTTAGTTGGTGCTCTACTTACAAAGTAACGCAGGGCCAGAGGTGGAGCTTGCTCCAGCCCCGCTTTACCTGTTAACCACGTCATGTTAGCAGTGATATCACAGGACCGAAGGCTTCCCAAACACTGCGTAGTATCATAACAAGCTCCTGGGGTCCCTTCTGTGTAGTGTTCCTTGGTTTTGAAGCTCTTGGATGAGAAGTTAAGGACATGCTGCCACCTGGTGGACAAAGTTGTTGTTTGTCTCTGATATACAAAATGCCACGTGGTTTAGAATTCAGGGGTGCGGAATTTCATGCAGTATTTTGATCGTATTCGGCATCTTCTCCATTCTCCTCTCTCACCCCCACCTCCCTACTGCCCCTCTACCTTACGTCCTCTTTATTTTAAGGCCTATGGAATTCAATTTATGTTCCCCAAATGCTCTTGGGTGTGGGTCCATCCCCCGGAGCCTGGTCTACTCACCTGGGGTCACACAAAACTGACTGTCCCTATCCTCACAGCCGTCAGTAACCAGTCTCTCGGCTAGGGCTGCGCTTAGTGGCCACCTCCCCTCCCCATGCTGAGATTTAGGATGGCTTGGGCTGCACGGGTTATATGCATACTGTCACAACTGCCTTGGGTTCTTCTGGGCAACTGCCCTGTTGTGTCCAGAAAGCACTTGTGTTGTTACAGTCACCCACCACCTCTGGCTCTTACAACCTTTCAGTGTCGTTTCCCGGTTTTTCAGCATACGTCAGCGTTAAGCACATCCACATTTTGTGCAGCCCTCTCTACCACCACCATCCATCCCACAACTTCCTTATCCCACGATGAAAGTCCGTCCTCTCTGAACACTAACTCTCCACAGCCCCCTCCTCCAGCCCCTGGCTACCACAGCTCTACATTCTGTCTCTATGAATCTGACTATTCTACCAACCTCAGACAAGTACAACGTATTTGTCTTTCTGTGTCTGGTTTGTTTTATTTAGCTGATCCGCATTGTAGCACGTACCAGAATTTCTTTTTAAGACTGGATAATATTCCTCTGCATGTTGTATACCTACCATATTTGTTTACCCATTTTGTTCATCTGTCAAGGGTCATTTGAGTTGGTCGTGTTTACTGTAAACTCTGGTATACAAGCATCTGTTCAGATCCTTACCTTCAAGGCCTTTGTGTATATGCCTTGAAATGGAATTGGAATTGCCTAGTCAGATCCTCATGTTACTACTGTGAGTATTCTGAAAACTTAACATTATATAAAAAATACGTTAACAGAAAAGAATATCATTTATGGGGTGGTGTTAACTGAGTCTTAATGGAAGACCAGACATCCTAAGTTCTGTATAGGTCTCATCTTTTAAGAGCCAAGACCTTCATTTCTTCAAATATTTTAAAGCGACTGTCTCCAACTGTACTGTCAGAGGAGTAGGTAGACTCTATTCTTAAGGGCCTGTGGGATTGGTGTTGTAGACCTCGGAGGAGGTTTAGATGCTCGTGTGTTTCCATCCCTTCCTCTCTCTCTCTCCCTCTCTCTCCCTCTCCCACTCATTGTGTGACATTACAGGACTGTTCTTTGGTTGGGGACATGCCCGAGTCTGTAAAGTGCCTGCTGTGCAAGCCATAATCCCTGAGTTTGGGTGTGTACAGAGCTGGGTGCAGCAGCATTCAGCTGTAGTCCCAGTGCTGGGACGTGTGCATAGGTAGATTATGGGAGTTAATTACTGTACCTCCCTAGCAAATCAGTGAGCTCTAGGTTCAGTGAGAGACCCCGTCTCAAAAAAAGTTAGATGGAGGACACTTGACATTGGCCTCTGGTCTCCACACACACATGAATACACCACACACACACACCACACACAAACACATGTTCTCAGGCCAGCAGGATAGTTCAGCAGCTAAAAACTCCCACCACCAAGCCTGACATCCAGAGTGTAGTCCCAGACCCCATGGTAGGAAAGGATCGACTCCTGAAAGTTGTCCTCTGACCCCCACATGTGTACTATGGCACATGTGCCCAAACACATACACAAAGAAATAACTAAAATAAATTACATTTTAGAAAAGAATGTTCTTAATGATGTGAAGAAGACATGAAGCTAAAGGTGGCCCAAACGCCCCATTCTCCCTAGTATATGGGGCCTTCCGACACTCCCTGGTATATGGGGCCTTCCGACGCTCCCTGGTATATGGGGCCTTCCGACACTCCCTGGTATATGGGGCCTTGGCCATGCTCCCTGGTATATGGGGCCTTCCGACGCTCCCTGGTATATGGGGCCTTGGCGACGCTCCCTGGTATATGGGGCCTTCCGACACTCCCTGGTATATGGGGCCTTCCGACGCTCCCTGGTATATGGGGCCTTCCGACGCTCCCTGGTATGTGGGGCCTTGGCCATGCTCCCTGGTATATGGGGCCTTCCGACGCTCCCTGGTATATGGGGCCTTCCGACGCTCCCTGGTATATGGGGCCTTCCGACACTCCCTGGTATATGGGGCCTTGGCCATGCTCCCTGGTATATGGGGCCTTATCAGCTCTTCACTCTTGACCATCTTCCTCCTTCGATCTGTAGAAACAGCTGGTAACACAGACAGTCGTTGAGTTTGGGTGCTGATGCATTAATGCAGCAATGCATGGGATCATTTTGGATTGCTGCACATTCCACATCTGGTCCAGGGGTGCTCCTGCAGCTGGGAATCTGAACTGTCTTACTCCCAGGAATCTCTTCCTTTCTCCTCACCTCAGCATCCTTAACTTTCTCCAAACTTTGGCCTTTTGTGCCCAAGCTTTCTGGTTCTTGCTCAGAGAAGGCAGAGCTGGCAGGCCGGTTTCCCTCTGTGGTGGGATTAGAGGTGTGCACCACTAGCCACTGTGCCCAGCCCCTTCTCCAAGCTTTTCTAAAGGCATTGTGGCTCTGCTCCCCTAAGGGCTTCTGTCACTCTGAGCACTGTGGCGCGCTCGCTTGCTCTCTCCCTCCCTCCCTCTCCCTGAGTGGGCGCGCACGATTCCAGGCACGGGCATGTGTGTACTTCCTCATGCACTTCCTGGTGGTTTGTGATGGCAGATAACCTGTGAACGTGTGCAGACCAGTCATGACGTCCCTCCCAGGACACAGATATTTGAAGATTCTCACGGTGCTCTGAGCGCCTGACGGTGTTCTCCTCTGGACCCTGTTATTCCACACTAAAGACCTGGGCTCCAGCTAGCTTGTACCATGTGACAGGAGCTGAGCATTTCGTTCTATGCCAGACCACCTCCCCCTGAAAGAGGATGGGACACAGGTGTTTCCTGTGTCCTGCAAAGCTCTCGAAACACAGGCACCTGGGAAAGAGTTGAATCGCGGGGGCGGAGTCAGTGGGATGCCGTGGGGATTTGATCATAACTTGCTCCTGTCCTTTCCCTGGCATCATCGCCTTGCTCATTTCTCAGCCGCATTCCCCCTAAACACCACAGAAGTGCAATTCTGGTTTCTTACAGTCTGTCAGGGAGCCACTGGCGATGTGGACGGGGCGCAGCTTGTCTTTAAAGAAGTCCAGAAACTGTTCAAAAGGAAAAACAATCAGATTGAACAGTTCTCAGTGAAAAAGGTATGTATGTTGGAGCATGTCAATCATGTATATCATCTGTGGTGGACAGATGTAACCAGCACCTCCTTCCTCTGAAGAGAAAGTTGCACATAACTATGCAGGGTTGTGGGTTTGGGTTTTTTTTAATAAAATATTTATTTTATTGTATGTGTATGAGTGCAATAACTGCATGTAGGTAGGTGCACCCATGCCCTGCAATGCTCACGGAGATCAGAAAAGGGCATCTGATCCCCTGGACCTGGAGTTATAAACAGTTGCTAGCCACCATGGGAGTGCTGGGAATTGAACCCAGGTCCTCTGCAGGAGCAGCCAGCGCTCTTAACTACTGAGACATCGCTCCAGTTCCATGGGTTTTGTTTTAATGAGTAGATATTCCAGAGTCTGCAGAGCTAATGAGCCTTTCTGGATCGAGGACATAACACTTAGGTCCCTGCTGAAGAGTGCAGATCAGCAGAGCCCACAACAGGTGGAGAAACCAGGTGCTGGGTGCTGACCATGTCACATTTTGACATGATAAAGATAAGACAGGGCATTGAATTTATCAGCAGACATCTTGGACCGTGGGGGAAATGCCTATGATTTTTTCTGCATTTTTGACTCAGATTTTGCTGAGCAACCTGGAGTTATATCATAGTTCCTAATATCCCAAGTCATCCTTGACTTTAGCTTCATAAGTTTTCTGTTATTCCCAAAGCATGTTTTTTAAAGTTTCCTTAGTTATGATTGAATGAATAATTAATGAATTTGTTCACTATAAAAGAGATTGTCGGGCTGGAGAGATGGCTCAGAGGTTTAAAACAAAGTGCCATTTCTGCAGACGGTCCGAGTTCAATTCTTAGTGCTCCAGTGCAACCTGTAACTCCAACTCTGAGAGATCCGACCCCCCTGGCATCTCTGTAGGCACCGCAGACATGTGCACAGACACACGGAGATCCATACACATATGTATATTTTTTTAATCTAGGGATGTAGTTCACTGGCCCAGCATATGCACAGCTCTGAGTTTGGGTCTCCAGAACCAAGAATAAAATAAATAAATGTAAAATGGGATTATATGATAATGCAGAATGTGGCTGAGGCCCCTAGGGCTAAGTAGAAGACTTAAAAGTGAGCAGAACCACAACTAAAATGTGTCTGGTCTTCCAGCCTCCGTGGAGACCTGCTGAATTATAGTTAGCCATCCAGCTTGTATGAGTTCATTAGACTAAAATGAATCTTGTGTCCACTTTTTCAGAATAAATATGTCCTGAGAGTCAGTTGAATAATCAGTATTAAGAATCTCTACAATTATACTAAAACAAGACCACAAAGCATTCTTAATGCAGAGGAAGTTTTCCTTTTCGACTTTGTAAGGGAGGGCCACTTACAATGACTGTGAACTTCCATGTGTCTCCAAAGCATAGCATTGGCTGGGTTTGTTCTTAAAGAGTCATGCCTAATACTCTGATGACCCACAGGCGGAGAGGTTTCGGAAACAAACCCCAACCAGAGCACTGTGTGTGCTGGCATCCATCGAAGTGCTATACTTGTGGAAAGCCCTTCCCAACTGCTCCTTCCCCAACCTGCAGAGGATGAGTCAAGGTAAGACATAGTCAGGATTAGCACATTTGTCAGGGCAGCTGTTTATCCCTGTTGCTTGGCCCGGAGAGCGCATGCTGCCATCTTGGGGCAGATGGCATGTGATGAGGCAGCATTACACAGTATAGCTATCAAAGCCATGTGGATGGTGGAGCTCACCTCAGTACTGCACACCCTGCTGAATTGGACAGGCATCTAACGATACGGGCTCTCTACCATAGTATCCCACAGAGTAGTTTCTTCACGGCCCTGAGTCTCCTCCCACTCCGCCTGTGCATCCTTCCTTTTTCCCTTACCGCTGGCAACTCCTGATCTTTTCACCCTCTGTATGCGTTTGTCTTTTCCAGAACATCATATAGTTAAAAACAAACAGTATGTGGCCTTTTCAGATTAGCTTTCTTCACGTAACTGAAAGTGTGATGCAATTTGGACTAGTTTAGGACTCTTTAAAGGTTGATATTTTTGCTGAGAAGTGGCTCAGCTCGTAAAATGTCTGCCGTACAAGCATGAAGACCCAAGTTTGATCCCCAGAGCCTACATTT
Source organism: Eospalax fontanierii (assembly GCA_035773235.1). NCBI lineage: Eukaryota > Metazoa > Chordata > Mammalia > Rodentia > Spalacidae > Eospalax > Eospalax fontanierii. The sequence goes on from CM069538.1 coordinate 63,204,198, forward strand.
AAAAAAAACAAACAGATGTGGTGGTGTTGCACATTAACAATCCCAGCATCGTGAATGGAGACAGACAGATCCCTGGGGCTTGCCAGCTAGCATAGCCGACCTGCTGAGCTCAAGACTCCGAAAACAAGGTAGGCAGACAGCGCCCAAGGAATTACACCAGAGGCTCATCTCCAGCCTCTACACATGTGTACCTGTACACACACGAACACACAAACACATGAATACACACACACACACAATTGGTATCTTTGTCTCTCTTTGATTACAGTGAGCAGTCTCACAAGGCAGAGGAGTAAACTGAGTTACGGAGCTAGAGAAATGGCTGCTTCACCGATACTCTGGGTGTTCAGTGACTGTTTCCCTTCCTCTCCCTCCCTGCCCCTCCAGCTTGCCATGAAGTGGACGATTCCTCCGTGGTCGGATTGAAGCATCTGCTTCTTGGTGCCATACATAAGTGTCTAGGAAACTCGGAAGATGCTGTTCAGGTAAACGTGCCGCCATGGCTAACGTAGATAAACCGTGACTACCTCCAGCTGTACTTGTCCAAGGACACAAGCTAAAGCGCTTTCCCCAGACACCCACCACAGGGTGGACTTTCTGTACTCTGTTTGATTAACACTGTCTTTCAGATGCTGGAAGGTGATGATGGTTCATTTGATACATGTAACGTAGTTACAGATCCTTGGACACCCTTTCTGTGTGGGCTTCAAAGATGACAGTCTCAGCTCTAGTTGAGAGGGGGAAATGAGGAGGCAGACCATCTGAGGAAGAGTCTGAGGCCTTGTGGATAAGAGCAGAAAGGATTAGGCATGTCAGCCTATATTCTCCTGCGTTGCTCACGCTCCTCTGTGACAGCAGATTGCCGGAGCCCGCCGGCAGAAATCGAACTGTACTTGAATTGGGGAGTTAGGATTGAGAAATAGAGAGAGAGAGAGAGAGAGAGAGAGAGAGAGAGAGAGAGAGAGAGAGAGAACTGTACTTGAATTGGGGAGTTAGGATTGAGAAATGAGAGAGAGAGAGAGAGAGAGAGAGAGAGAGAGAGAGAGAGAGAGAGAACACGAGGATAGATTCGGGAGGGCTCTCAGTCAATACTGAGGCCACGACTTTATTCTGCTCAGCGTATTTATAGGAACAATACAACCATCATTTACATATACAGGATTATTCAAAAAACACCTACAACTACTTAACAAAAGGTGCTAAGCCTAGGATTTAAGATAAGCTTTCCTCCGGGTAATTAAATCAGACCTTCCTACAAGGATTTACAAGATTTTCAGCTTTGGGATTATAGGATTTTCAGCCTTGGGATTACAGGATTTTCAGCCTTGGGATTACAGGATTTTCTCTCCTTCAAGTGAATAAATCACTCGCATTGCAAAACGCCCTAATCCCACAGCACTTCTGGGATCAGCAAGACTGATCCCTGCAAACGGCTCCCGACAGCAGATGACAGCTATAGGATTAAAGCGAGGTCTGAGGAGTTGCCACCTTAGACTAGTGTAGTAGTCACTGTTCATCCCAATGGGAGAATCCCTGAGAAAACAAATTAGAAGATCTTTATTTTGGCTCAGGGTTTCAGAGGCTTTGGCTGGTTGGCTTCATCATCTTCAGGCTGTGGCTGGGCAGAACCTCATGTAGAGAGGACATGGCAGAACTGCCTCATGTGGCCAGAAAGGAGAAAGTGAATCTGAAAAGGACAGGATACTCCCCCACAGACGTGCCCCAGTAAGTGACCTCCACGCAACCTCACGTGCTTGCAGCCATTGGGCTATGAATCCATCGATATCCATTCATATGGTCAGCATTCTGGTGACTGTCCACTCCCGTCTCAGAGTGCTGCCAGATGGAGACTAAGCCTTCAGCTCATGAGCCATTTTGCCATAGAATACCTCGCTTATGTTCATATTATGTGAGAGAGTCGGCATTTACTTTTCAATCTAGTTGGAAGTATTTTTTTAAATTTTTGTTTGGTTTTATGTGTTTGTTTTGCTGTTGTTTTGGTGTTAGGGACTGAACTCAGGGTTTGACTCATGCCAAGTAAATGTTCTCCCATTGAGCTATACCTCTGGAGCATTTAATTACAAAATGAAAAACTTAAAAATGTTATCTTCGCTACTTTAAAAATTTTTCATATATAGTAATAAGAGCTTTGGCTTTTAAACAATAGACTGTTTATATATATATATATATGTTGGAATTTGAAAATCATCTTTCATTGTGGGGCTTTTATGGTTATTTCATGATGCTACATGTCTATTTTCTGTTGCATGATTAGGTAGTGGCAAGAATATTCAAGACACATGCCAAGAGGTGTCTGTTTCATATATTCAGATAGGGAAGCTTAGACTTTTATAGTCAGATAAAGATTCTTCTTTAGCTAGAGTATCTGCCAGAGTTGGTGTTGCCTGGGGTGAGCAGCAGGAGTCGGGCTCATGGGTAGCACGCTGTGGAAGAAGCTCCTGGGCACAGGGCGTGGAGAAAGGGCTAGAAAGGAAGCCATCCTCTTTGCAGGAAAATGGATGCAAAGGCAGATAATCCTGTTGAGTGAGTGACGTCCGTCGGAAAGACAGGTGGTACATCCTTTCTCTCACTGGGAACCCTAGATTTAATAGGGATCCATGAAATCATTTGTAAACACATGACATGAATGCAGAAATAAAACTGTGTAGGGCAACAAAGGGACAGACAAAGGGAGGGGAAGGTTGGAAGGGGCAGCAGGCTCTGGGAGATGTGTTCAAAGTACATTGTATACTTTGGCACGAAAAGGGCCTTATGGAACCCGGTATCATGAAAAACCTTTCCATGGAAAGTTATGAAGATGAGCAGAGAAAACCTGCTCCAGAGAAAGAAGCTTCCCTTCCTGCCCTCTGAGGGCTGTGGTGCCATCACCGAGGAGCAAAATGAGATCCTTATAGTAACATCTCTGTGACTTTCAGTGCTTCCAGAGAGCTGCTAAAGATGAGCTGTGTCGTCAGAGTAACTTGTATGTTCAGCCCTATGCTTGCTATGAACTTGGCTGTCTCCTCCTAGACAAACCAGAGGTAACTTTCTTTTAATGCTATGTGTGTATAAGTGGTTGCCTGTCTGTCTGTCTGTCTGTCTGTATGTGCGTCATATTTGTGCCTTGTATCCTCAGAGACCAGAAGAGGGCATCAGATCCCCTCGAACTGGAGTTACCATGGGGGCGCTGGGAACCAAACCCATATCTTGTCCAGGAGCAGCCAGTGCTCTTAACAGCTGAGCCATCTCCCTGTGGTTTTTTAAATGTTTGTGATGCCCGACAGCCAGTGTCAGATGAGCAGGCACAAGCTTCCTTCAGATCATAAACTGAGCATCATGTTCCTCACTTTCACGTTCTTTTCCTTGCTCTCATGAATGAGTTTGAGTTTAAGGAGGTAATAATGACTGCACTGGAATTTGATTTACAATTGTAACTTTTCAGAAAAATTAATCTGAGGGAAGATCACTGCCCTTTTCAGAATGGTGTGGTGTGATAGAGTATTGTATTGAAAAGAGACTTGTGTATGATTCTAGCTCTGCCGTGTATTTTAATGTGTGTCGCTGGTGGTTACTGCAGTGCAAATCCTCTTCCTGATCTACACAATTGAATAAAAACAATGCCTGGCTTGCCAATTTAATAAAAATTATAGTAAGAATGAATAAAGATGACATATGTGATGACTTTAAAAATTTTCAACACCATACAAATGTGACTTGATAGCTACTATTAAGATGTGTATTTAAGATACAGGGGAGATGGCTCTGTTAAGTGTTTGCCTAGCAAGTGAGAGGGCCTGAGTTCAGATTCTGAGAACCATATAAAAAGCCAGGTTTGGCAGCACATTTATGTCGCCCAGTGCCAAGAGATGAGGGTGGAGACAGGAGAGTCCCAGAAACTGTCTGGCCTATGTGGCCAAATTCCAGGCCAGCGAAAGAGCCTGTCTCAAAGGACAGAAGGACGTATGCACCTGAGGACCAAAACGCAAGGTCATCCTCAGACCTCTACATGCAGGCTGTGTGCCCACAGGAGTACCCATCAAACTGGCATACATACATGGGCACATGTGTACGTGTACAACACACACACACACACACACACACACACACACACACACACACACATATATATATATGCACACACAGGGGCGTATAATTTGTTACTACAGTGGGGTACTGGAGCTTTTGTTTCTCTTGTTTGTTATTATTGGGTTTCAAAAGTACCTGAAAATAATGACTCATTTTTTTTTTCAATATTGAGTTCACTTTACCAAAGCAGAAAAAAAGTAATTTTTACATATCAAGTAGAAACTTTACGCATTGCATTCTTTATTGTAAAGGAATGTTTGTCCTGCATGTAGTCTTAATATGAATGTACTTTAAATATAAGAACGTCCATCTATTTTTTAAGAGGTGACATTGATTCACTCAACTAGCAATATGTTCAAAGGAGTTAGGTCTACTATCATCAAGAAGACCTGGTTGTCACTGCTTTGAAGTTTTTAGTAAGATTTTTAACCTGTGGTGTTGTGCTGTATTTACTGCCTTGTGTAGACTAATGCAGGGCTATTACAAATTATTTATCAAGTAATGCCTTAATGAAAAGTAACACATATTTTTACATTAAAGAATTGAGCCCTTGTATATGACTCACCTCTGTGTCTCTGATGGAATGCGTGTTAGCGTGTCCTCTTGTGATATCCTGTTCTCCTTGACTTTGTGTGAATGTTGCTATTAAGACACAGTATGTTCTATTAAGACGCAATATGTTCTTCTACTCGTAGACGGTAGGAAGAGGCAGGACTCTCCTTCTTCAGGCAAAGGTAAGTGACCTCCGTTGCCCTTTTTCTCATGGCTGTTATTGCCCTGTTCATTGCATGCCTAAGTTTGAATTCAAGGAAGCTTGTGAACATCCCCTTGTTAATAACTCTGGAAAGAGGTGATAACTAATTGAGTCAGTGAGTATTTGAGTTTTAATGGAATTTCTGAGATGTGAGAAGTTACTGTGAAATCATTAGGCCAGTTTTATCAATGCTCTAGTTTTAGTGTTTGGATGGGGAAATAAACTTAGTATTTTTTTAATTGGGTGTTGCTGTGCTGCTCTGGGTATTTTTAAACTCGTGGACTCAAGGGACCCTTCTGCTTTAGCTTCCTGAGTAGATGGGGGACAGTCTGGCACCACCATCCCCAGCTCCAGGAACAATATACTTCGACTTCATAACAATGTTTTTAATTAAGAATTTGCCAACAGTGGCTGGACATGGTGATACCTGCCTTTAAGCTCAGCACTCTGAAAGTAAATCTCTGAGTTTGAGGTCCATTCCAGTTTACATACAGAGCTCCAGGCTAGCCAATGCTACATCGTGAGACCCTATCTCAAAAAATACATTTTTCTGATAATAATTTACTTAAGACTGTGAGGAAATTTTTCCAAAGCGAACTTGGAGTCCTCCTGCCCCAGCCTCCCAAGGGCTGAATTACAGGCTTGGGCACCTACATGCCTGGCTCCATTTTTAATGTCAACACCATGCCTGAGGGTTGAGGAGTGTGAAAATCAGGTGGGTCTAAAATCTTTGGTAGGCGGAAGGGAATTACCCTTGGAGAAATATAAAATGCAGTGTGGTTATCCTGCGGTGCCCTGGGAACAAGCTTAGCTAACAGTCTCTTTCTCTGGTCTTCCAGGAGGATTTTTCTGGCTACGACTTTGAAAACAGATTGCACGTGCGCATCCATGCGGCTCTGGCCTCCCTGAGGGAACTGGTCCCTCAGTGACGAACGTGGCGCGGCCTCTCTGCCCCTCTTCACCCAGGGTCTGCACTTTAAAAACAGAGGACAAAGCTCCTGTGAAGATCGGCTTTTCTTCTGGAGACCGCCTGTGCCAGGGATGAGTTTTCCCAGCTGATGTGTTAAAGATCTCCTCTTTTCAACTTGTAGTTACAAATTAATAAAGATGCTGATAGTGATAGTAATAACTGACCACCGGGAAGAGGGTTAAGTGACCTTGTTCAAACATTTTAGTTTTGTGATTTATTATTTTTAAAATAAAAATCACACTAAATACTAATACTGTTATCTTGTAGGAATGCCTCCCTGAAAGCACAGATCAGAGTGGGCTCAATGAAGCAGTTCCTAAACAATTGAGTTACCAAGGCATAGAAAATATTTCTGTTGTGTTTTGAAAAAATAAAAGTGCTTTCTAGTGTTTGACCCTAGCCTGGAAATACTCCTATGACCAGTGTAGCACAAATATTCCTGGCTGGGTGTGGTGGCTCACATCTTTAATCACAGCACGTCAGACACAGAGGCAGGTGAATCTCTGTGAGTCTGAGACCAGTCTGGTCTACAAAGTGAGTTCTAGGCCAGCCGGGACTATAAAGAGACCCTGTCTCAAAAAAAAAAAAATAGTAATTCTTATCTCCATTTTACATACCATGAAACCCACACACAATAAGGCCAAGTGGCTTGCTAATTATTCCTGTTGTTAGTGGATCAGTGAAAGAACGCCAATGCGGGGGCCACCAACTGAGTATTCTTTAATTTTTTAAAAATAAAAGATATGTTAATGATCTAGTATTCTATGCTTCACTTATTAAAAGAGAAAATCCTCAGCATCTGAAGTTGTATCATCAAAAAATATTCATCCCCAGGTATTGGAGAGATAGCTCAGTGGGTACTGCATTCTCATGCCCAGATCCAATGTGAAGAAAGACCAGGCATGATGATATACCATGCCTGTAATCCCAGAAACAGGGAGGCAGAAACAGGAGAATCCCTGGAGCTCCGTGGCCAAATAGCCTTGTTTAATTGATGAGCTCCAGGTTCAGTGAGAGATCTGCCTCTCAAAAGACATGATTGAGGAAAACAGCAGACATCAACCTCCTGCACACATGTATACACACACACAGATGCACACACACAAATCTACCCCCACATGGACACACACACACATATCTACCCCCACATGGACACACACACACATACATATCTACCCCCACACGTGCACACAGATACACATATACACCCCCAATGTGCATGCACACATACATACCCCCACATGTGCACACACACAGATACACACATACATATCTACCCTCCATGCAAAGATTTATTCCTAGATTGTCAGCAAAAGTTTTCAAACCGATGAACCCTGCTCCCCGCTCCACTCCTTTGAGAGGCAACCAAGCAAGGGCAGATAGAAGACAAGTTTACAACCGAAAGTATAACTGTGCCACTCAGCTATTAGAAAATCCAATTTATAGATCAGATAAATATCGATGAAACAATAGGAGTTTTCCTTTGGAAAAATTATCTAGTGATCAGCTTTTAGAAGCCTTTTAACAAATTCCTTGAAAAGAATATTCTTGCAAGAAAATGGGTTTGTGCCTCAGATTATTTGATGGTCAAGTATTTTCTGGCTTATATATTGCCAGGATTTAATAATTTTTCCCTTAGCTCAGGTTATTAGCTATTAGAAAAGGAATTCAAAATGAGTTTTTTAATCCTTCATTGCTAATTTTTGACATTTGGTTTACCTCTGTGCCCAGTACTGCACACCTGTGGTTCTGAATAAATACCTCAGTCACTTTTAGGAATCTTTGCCATAATTTGTCTCGGTCTTTAGGTTTTGCATTTTTATTGAGCTAAAGGTATCATTTTAGAGTTCAGTTCAGTTCCATATCATATTGGGGGAGTCAGGAGCTTATGTGATATATTTTAATACTTATAAAATAGAAGCAAAGCAGATAGAACATGAGAAATTTCATCTTTTCAGCTTCTTTTATTTTATGCCGGGAATTGAACCCAGTGTTGCACATATGGAAGAAGCACTTCGTCTCTGAGCTTTCACTACAGCCCTTTCCAGTTCCATTTGATTTAATCTTGGACTGAAGCGCAGGTCATGCCCTTACTTTTGGGGGCTCTGGGTTTTATCCCTCTTACTCCCTCCAAAAGCATTTTAATCTTGTTTTGAGGAAGTAATTTCTTTGAAGTTGCTCCTCACTGACTTTGTCTACACTGTCTTCATTGTGGTCCTGTCTCTGTGACAGCCACTTTTGAGTGGACCGTTCACAAAGTGTATATTTCACAAAGACTTCCTGGCATGAATCTTGTATGGAATTTAAACACCTCAAGAAAGGAAAGATTGCTATTCTGCATTCGTTGAATGACTACATCCATGAAGCCAAGGAGAGAAAAATGTTCTGAAGAGAGAAACTAGTGGCCAAAAATATTGGAAGTCTGGTACTGAAGGGAAGAATACTATAAAGTTTTAAAATATGACTGTTGCCACCTTTTTCTCTTCTTACTCTATGGTGTGTGTGGACGGTTCTTCTGTTAGGAGTGTGGAACTTTCTAAGCCATGAAGTTCTTCCTTTAGTTATTCCTACTATTCAAGTAGAAATTCATTCTAGTCAAAACCTTTCAAAGCCCGTATTCCATATTGAAAGGCTGCATTCAAAGTCCCACACTTCCAAAGGAAAGAAAGGACTTATGTATTAATTACTTTAAAAATTGCTTGTATTTATCTCATTGAGATTTCAGGATTTCAAATCAGTATGTGTTCCACTGGAATTTAACCAGGTAGCTTGGGAGCACCATCCAGTAAGTTTTCTTTAGTCAAAACCTAGGTCTGTTGAAAAACTGTCTCCTAGTTCTGACTTAGTTCTGGCAATCCTGCAGTATACCACTTAATGTAGTGGCAGACCGAGGGGAGTGGGTCCATGGAGGCTCTAAAGGCTGCAGCATACTGAAACCACAGTGTGAGCCTGTGCCATTCCACTGACTGAGGTTCGGCCACTCTCGAGTTTGAGTACTCCTCACAGTTATCTGACTCATATGCTGTGACTTGTCCGATCTGTAAATGACTGTGATCCACCTGGTACCTTGGCTTGATGGAAACAGTTTTCCCTCTTGTTGATGAAGAAATAATGATGTATCTGCATCTAAGTGTGCTGCTTATGTATCACTCATTCCCCTTTCCCATGTCACACGTTCCTCAGTGGACCTTTTCGTTTATAAATGTCAAATATATTTTTGTATTAGACTGTGCCTCTGATGAGAAAACTCTCCAGTGTATATTTTATGCATGCTGAACACATTTTTATAATGTAGTTAAGAATTTTACCTTAATCGGGTTAGGAATTCTTTTTATTCTAGTGCATAGTAGACAAGTCTTCTGGGTAAGGAATTATAACTTTCAGATGTCACAGAAAATTAGACTATTGTCACAGATTGTATATACCAATTACCTAATTTGCACTTTTCTATTTCTACCCACTAAAACTAAATGGCAATGTTTGTCTGAAAACACACACACATGCGCACACACACACACACGCAGACATGCACACACACACACACACACACACACACACAGCGTTCCTTTGCTGTGTAAACACCTGTAGTTGATTTCCTTCTTAAGCACATGGTGGTGGCAATGTTCAAACACGGCTTTATGTCTTGCCATCGTGATGTGCTCTTCCCTTTTTATCATAGTTTATTTTGTAGAAAGTGTTAAAGCAAAACAATCCTTGCCACAACCAGAGTATAATAACTTAGTATGGGTGACTGTGGCTCAGCCCCACATGGATTCAGATTACCCAGAATAATATATATATTATATATAGTGATAACATGAACCTTTACAGTCCAAGAACAAAGCCCAGTCATAAATCAATGCAGTGACCAAGTGCTTTGGTGTGACTATCAGGTAAGTAGGTTACAGTAAAGCAAAGAAATCTCTGCTGTGGACTTTAGAGGTTATCTGATGATACTGTTAGTTTGGGGTTTGGTGGAAACTAGTTTGGAATATTACTACATTCCAAAAATACTTTACACCATGGTGAAAAGATGGTGAAGACAGAGGAAAGCAACAAAGAGCTAGTCAGGAGGCTAAGAACAGCCCAGGATAATTTGGGTCTTGGATCTATAATATTCCAACTCTCTGTCATGAAGTTTCTAATTAGTCATCTGCAGAATCTTCAACACAGATAGGGCTTTCTCAAGGAACTCCAGTTCATAAAAGAAAACTTGGGCCCAGATCATTGCAAGGACATCTGTAGCATAGGCAGAGGACATCCAAGGAAGGGGATGTTCATAAAGAGAACAATGGGAATAACAGAATGGAAAGTTGGTTCCTAGCAGATGTAGCCCCTCCTGAGCAGAATATATAAGAATAGACAAGTGTGCCACGGTGCATTGCAAAAACCAGCAGGAGACTGGGCTCTGTCTCCCGGTTGAGGGGTGTGAGAGAAAAGGTGAGAGAAAACCTAGATGACCTCTGGATAACGCGTTCTTCCTACAGGCCAGTGCTTGTCAATGTTCATGCTTTACGGATTAGCTTAGACCTTGGAAAGTCATTTTTAACAAGCTCCTGGGATGGTGGTCTGGATTAGAGAGATGATACTCAAGGCCATCTGTCTTTTGTTATGTAGGTAACAAAGCTAGGTGGAGAGGAGTCAGAGAGGAACAAAATTACATAAAGATAGACACATTAAAAAGATAAATTCCCTCCTAGAGTGCATTATGGAGCCACTGAAGAGATGCTTCTAATTACTGGCTTCTAAAGTAGATTTCTGAGTTGAGTTTTAAATGGTAACCAGGAAGCAATCAGGCGAAAGCAAGAGACTTTCTCGGTCTTGGACCAGATGAACAAGGGGAACAAGAGGTTGAAGGTATCAGGTGTTCAAGAATCTGGAGTCAAGTGGGAACAAGGTGGTGGAAGTGGAAGCAGGTGAGACACTCAGGCCGCACGGGAACCTGAACTTGCATAGGGCAAGCAAGGGTCAGGAATGTGGGGAGGACTCTGGCAAAGGAAAATAGTGAAATTTGCATTTTATTCAGATCACTAATAACCAGAAAGGAAGAGAAATGTAAAGTCAAAGAGATTGTGAAACCACATCAAATCATTAGAAGACAAAAACGAAAAAAAAACAGCAAATTGGTATGGATTGCAATTGTCTGGGTTAAGTGTTTTCACTGCACCAGTTTGCATTTCAGAGTGTCTCAAACATAACGGTCCGAAGAAATGAGCAAGTAAAGGTCAGCCTTCTGAGTTACAGGTATTTCTGTAAAGTTTCTAGCACTTAATAGGTCTTCAGTACGATCTACCAAGGTTTGACTACACAACCACACACGGGATCTGTAGTGTTCCTAATTAGGGTTTTCAGCTGCACAGTTCATTACCTCCTTGACTTAAATGTATTCTAAGTCAAAGTATCAGAAATCATGAGAGCTCATTTTATTTTCATCTGTACTCCTCCTGTACAGGGCTGGAGGCTAGTGATGAAAGATGAAAATGTACTGTGTGGAGACCTGCATCAGGATGCCTCCCTGTAAATACACTATCTTCCTAAGAAGAGGACGTTATCTCCAGTCACTCCTAATCATTAAGTGAAAGAATTGCCCCTGTAAATGCTTCCTGTGGTCTGGATGTGACAGAGGCTTTACCATTGCCTTTTATGGCAAAGTGCTCAGGAAGCCTTTGTTTCCCTTGAATTAAAAACTAATTTGCCAGATAGATGCTACCAATGTTTTATTTTCAGTAGTTCTTGCTGCTTTTTAAACATTTGAAGATACACAGTGAAGGCTAGTGGAAACTGGTAATCATGATTATGGTGGTTTTTAAATTTTAATCATGTTTTATGTGTATGAATGTATTGCCTGCATGTGTCTAAGTGTATCTATATCGTGCAATGTCTCTGGATGTAAGAGGGTGTTGGACTTCCCTGAAACTGGAGTTACAGATGGTTGTAGTGCTGAGAAGGGAGCACTGCTGAGCCATTGCTCCAGCATAATTTTTCATTTGTATGAATGTTTTGCCTGCTTGTATGTAAGTGCACTTTGTGCATGCAATGCACATGGAAGCCAGAAGAGGGCGGTGGATCCCCTGAAAGTGGTTACAGATAGTTGTTAGCTGCTATGTGAGTGCTGGGACCTGAACTCCTATCTTCTCCAAGAGCAGTCAGCTCTTAACTGCTGGGCCAGCCATCTTTCCAGCAAATTATGTTTTTTCAAATGCCCAGAACAAACACACCATTAGCCTGCATGAGTGAACAAGCAGGGGGTGGACACTTTTAATGGAGCAGTGTTTCTTTATAACCTCAGTTGAAGTTGTTCCTTGACTTGCAACCTGTTGCTGATGGTAGATGGTTCCAGGGATAGATGGGGCCTGATTCTAATTATGGAGAAATGGGAAACATCTGGATTCGTGCCATACCCTTCACAGGTGAGTTTCTCAAGAGGAAAACTGTGCTGTGTTTACATTATTAACTCTTCACACTGTTGTTTTGGGCTATAATGTGGGGGAAATTGTCTTTCATAAAGGTGACCCAAGAAGACTGGGAGCTGGAAGGAAAGGAGAGGCAGTGATGCGAGGGCAACCACGGCCCTACCCATATTCTTTTTTCTTACAAACCAGTTTTTGAGACTGGCTTCCGCGTATACCAGGCTGGCTCCTGGTGACCTTGAACTTCATATCCTCCTGAGTGCTGGGGTTGCAAGTATGCATCTCCATGACCTGTTTAATGAGGCTGAAGACTGAGCCTGCCGGGGCCTGATGAACGCTACGTAAGCACTACACCAACTGAATTCCAAACATCCCACTAGGTCTTATTTTTGACACAGAAAAGTCTGAAGGGGCAGTCCTCCACCTGACCACGAGAAAATGTCAGTTCCCTAAAAGCTCCAGGGTCAGAAGAGGCAAAATGCCGGTCTGGGCTCCCTCTAACTCAGGCCTTTGTTCTCTTTGGGTCTCCATTGGCTGGACTGGCTGGGGCCCCGCCTCTTCCTGTGGGGCCCCGCAACTCCCGCAAGGGGCGGGGCTCTGTGACGCGAGCCGCGACGTCAGCGCGGGTATAAATAGTCCGCGGGCTTCGCGCTCTCTCACAGGAGCCGCCGGCGAGGGGCAAGGAGGAAGCTCTAGAGTAGCCGGAGAGAAGGTGCGCCGCGCCGGTAGTCGGGGCGGCGGGCTGGCGCGGGACGGCGCGGGCGGCGGGCCGTGGCGGCCGGAGCTGGGCACTGTTCCCGGCGGACGTCGCGGCCGGGCACGGCCGGAGGGGTGCAGGGCCGGCTGGGGCGCTCGCGGTCTGTGGTCCTGCAGTCCCCACTCACGTCCGCGACCGAGGGCTAGCGTCCCACCCGGTAGTGTCAGGGGCGGTTTGTGGGGGGCCGGGCCTTCCTAGAAGCTTGGCTCGGCCGAGCCGTTCTCCACACTCAAGTCGGTGACCCGTCTGTGTCGGAGTTTACCGTTCGGTGTGGTTTCCGGGGACCACCCGCTTCTCGGTTTACTCAGTCAGTTCTAGGATTCGGCATCCCTGGCCTCTGTTCACCAACTGAGAAACAGTTGGTGGCCCTGTTAGCCACCCACAGAGAGGGTACTTTGCCTGCTCCACGCTGTCTATGGTAGCCACTTGCAAAACTGTTCACAGGGCACTTAAAAAAGAATTGGTAATCATAGATGCGGATGCACTATGGCTATCCACACATATATAATTATATTCACAGAGCGTTCGCTTTGGTCAGTATGTATTCGTTTTGCCCTGGCTTTTGGGAAGATGAAACTTTAAAAATACATAGCATTTTGCTGTGATGATTTTGTTTTAGAAGTTGGCCCCTGGTATAATTGGTGATACTAGCTGTAAACAGTACCACTTAGCCCCGTGAAACTTGTTACTCTATTTACTGTAAGGACATTAGGAACATGATTCATTGTACACATAACCTGCTGTTTATCATGACCCATGGGAGAAATTCTCATGGTAGTGAGTGTCCAGAACAGCTCTGATTCTCCCAAGCCACTAATAGAAACCTCAGAAAGCCTGTATCATTTAAGCACCTGTTTCCTATCTAGTGGCTACTTGGTAGCTCAAGATGCTATTTAATACACAAGATCCTACTTACGGTTTGCACTATAATACACTGGCCTCACTATAAGTTTTTCCCTTACCACTGAAGAGATTTAATTTTTTACTTACAAGAATGAGAACACAAATACACTGACAGTTTAGGATTGACAAAATGCACCTGTGAGAATTAGAGGTCCAGGTGTGTCCAGCTTGCAGGAGTGGGACACATGGCCCACGAAAGCTGAGTCTAATGTCAAAAGGTTGGATACCCCTGGTGGACTTTACAACACTCTGATTTCTACTAAAAAATGAGCATGGCAGGAGGGAAGAAAGATTGTGGGAAAACTAGAGAAGAGGCAGACTACTTGCTTAGCATGTGTAAAGGTCCGGGTTCAAGTCCCAAAACAAAAATTGTGGGAAATGTGGGGTATAGGTAGAAAACCGTCATTTTCTTGCAGAAACAGTTTTGCAGTTCACTATACAAAACTAATGTGTGGACCTTACTCGGGAACATACATGAGCTTAATTTATATTTCTTGCAGTATTAATTGGATTTTATGTTTTATTTGGATTTGCAAGTACCACTCTAAGAATACTGGCAGGTTTTCCCCTGGTTTTCTGTTTTAAAATGTTTTATTTTGTGAGAGAGAGAGAGAGAGAGAGACCATGGAGGTGGGATGGGAGCGGGACACATGCATGTCACAGCATATGGAGTCCAAGGACAATTCTAGTTCTCCCAGTTCTCTCCTGCTACCTTGCGGGATCTGGGATTAAACTAAGGCCTTCAAACCTGTGCTAAATTAGTCCTTTTTACCTGTAAAGCCCTCTCTCCAGACGTCCTATTGATTTCTTAATTAGTACTAAATTTCAAATCTGTATATAGTAAACAATTGATAGTGGATTTTATTACTTTTCAACTACTACCAAGAATCATAGCCCAAATTACCTGAACAAATACTTGGACATTAGAACTAAAGCTAATTTAATGATTTTGTTTTAGAAACCCTAATTGACTCATATTATGTTTAATAAATCTAATGTACTATGCTTAAGACTTTGTTTTTCTTTATTATAGTTGAAATTACAGACATCCTGCCAAAATGATCTCTTCAAAGCCCAGACTTGTCGTACCCTATGGCCTCAAGACTCTGCTTGAGGGAGTTAGCAGAGCTATTCTCAAAACCAATCCAACAAACATCACCCAGTTTGCAGCAGTTTATTTTAAAGAACTCATTGTATTTAGAGAAGGTTTGTCATATCTTTAGCTTCTATATTTGCTTTTTGAAGCCATCCTAAGCTGAGAAATGTACCCTAATTAATTTCCTGCATTTTTCTTTCAGGGAATACGTCTCTGGATATAAAAGATCTGATTAAACAATTTCATCAGATGAAAGGTAAGTGGCACAGAATAGTTTGAGCAGTGTTGCTTATTACATAATGGGTGGCATATGTTCATAGTTATGCCAGTGGATAGTTGTTAGCCACACCAATGTTTTATGTGTAAACAAAATTTTAGTGCTTTGTTTTTGATTAAATCAGTTTTTTAACCTCAAAATTGATATTTTAGGAGATTATAGATCGTAAGAGGAAAAACATCTTTAAGAGCAAACCATTTAGGACTGAGAATATAGTTCAGTAGTATAATGTGCATGAGGTACTGGGTTCAGTCTCTAGAACTACACAAAGACTTGGTACAATAAGTATATATATCTGGAACACTGTATATAAACTATGGCTCAGACTCTTTCTGTTAGTCCACTTTTAGAGAAGTAGGATGAAATTCAAGAGAATTGCACTTCATAATGATAAAGACTTAAATTATAGTGAGGTACTTTGTAAAATAGTATAAGTTGATCATCAGTACTTTGAAATACTCCAAAATCCAAAATGGAAACACATTGCTCAAAGTCTCAGATTTTAGAGCATTTCATATTCCTGATTTTCAGATTAGGGATTCTTAACTGATATGTTATGCAGATATTCCCCTTAAAACAACAAAAAAAACCCTCTGAAATCTGGCAGATCAAATTCTAGGAATTTTTGATAAGGAATACTTAAGCACTTTTCTTGATAGACTTTTTTTTAATGCAGCAAAGTTGGACATTTTATGAAAAGTATTTTAATGTGGGCTTAAGCACAAGGGTTAGGGGAAAATGAGGTGCTCACATACCCACACTCCTACTCGGGGCCATGGGATCCTCAGTGGAGAGTTTTCAGAATCACTTTTTTGTTCAAAGAAAAGGTTAACGGCCTATCTTCCTTCACCTCCATGGTTACCTGTAAGTCCAGTCTACAAGCAATTAGATACCTTTGACCGTACTTTTCGTTATAAGATTCTGTGTATGAACACCTACATTCTTCACGGAACAGTAGTCTTTTCCTGATCCTGGACAACATGACAGAGTGGCAAGTGTCTCCTTAAAGTTTGTTTTTTGCGTAGGTGTGAATGTCTAACATGAACTTGACATCGTGGACTGCGTTCATAGACTACCGGCAGAATCTGTTACAAGAATAGGCAGGGTTTACGCGGGCAAACCTGGGAAGATGTTTATAGCAAAAGAAAATTTAATAGTAAAGCCCCAAAGACAGGCACATGACTCTGAAAGAATGACAGGAAAAAACTTCTTACAGAATTTTGTGAGACAATAAAATGACTTCTGGCCAATGTCAGAAATAGCTACATAGTTTTTACCATACTGGCTGGCCAAGCTTTTGGAATGATCAGAGAGCAAGAAAGGTAGTCATCAGCCACTTTTAAAGTTTCTTTAAAATCACTTACTGTGTGTGTGTGCACATGCATGTGATGATGATGTGTGTGTGGAAGTCAAGAGAAAACTTGTGGGAGTCAATTCTCTCTTTCCACTCACTGGGTCTCATGGATCAAACTTGAGCCATCAGGCTTGGCAGCGAGAGCCTTTACCTGCTGAGCCACCTCACTGACCCAGCCTGGCACTTTTGTAAGTTAATAATAACCACAGCAGAGGGAAATTAGGAACAAGTACTAGGAAAATGATGTTTTCTCTGTACTGAAAGTCACTCAGAATTGAAAGCAAGATTAAGAACAGGAAACGTGGGCATTGAATGGGGCAGAGAACGAGGTGCCTTGGTTTGGGACTGTCTCGTCAGACTGGCTGCTTCCTTGCAGGTACTGATGGCATTCCTAGCCAATCCCAGGACCAGTCCCGGGAAACAGATGTGAAACCTGCTCATATTCTGAGCAATGTATACAAATGAAGTGCAGGAATATTCCCCTTCACTGCCTGTGATGCTTCCCGGAGTCGAGGCCATTACTGTATTGTCTCGTAAGCAGGAGCGGCACTTGGCAGTCTTGGCTTACTGTGTTTGAGAATGGGGAGAGTGGATCTTTATGGTGGAAGGTAACTAACTACCTGGTAGATCTGACATTCAGTCACTTTAGCAGATGAACTTCAATACATGTGGAGTTTGGTCTGAGAAGGTTAGTATCTTTGAATCTCATGATGTTTAACAAATTTGTAGAACAACTGCACTTTTGATGGAACTAAGGATTAGGAAATATGGCTGTTTAGCTCTTTAAGTAAGTAAAGATATCAAGGGAAATAGTCGTAGAACACAGATAATTCTTAAAGCAAGCTCACAGTATAATCATAGAAACAGATTGTTCCTTGGGTATGAAAAGAGAAATGACATTGCTCCTTCTGGTTCATGGGGAGAGCTCATAAGGCAAGAAGAAAGCATGGTCACAATATTGTTTCTTGAAGTCTGGTATTTGCCTAGGTAGGGTGGTGGTAGTTTCAACCATGGTCAGAATTCTTAAGCTTAGAAAGCTTCACTATTTGGTGATGACTGAAGGGGCAGAGCTTAGGCCCCTTTTACTTTTCATTGGGGTAAGATCAAGTTGAGGAAAGAAGGCCAAACCACCGAGAAAATGGTATGGTCAAGAATTAAAGTCAGAGTGTCAGATGAGGATCAGAAACATAGGATTAGTATGAACCTTGATTAAGACACAGATATGGCAATCCAAGAAAGCTGGAGCAGTAAACAGACTGCCAGGACAAGGCGGGGAATACTGAAAGATGAAGAACGGGAGAGTGTCGTCTTGGTTTTTAGTGTTATGGGCGGGGGTATAATTCTGAAACACAAACTTATTTTTATTACATTTTATGTGTGTGTGGGTGTGAGTGTGCCATGGCAGGTGTGAACATCAGAGGATACCTTCAACCACCTTGCTGGCTCAGAAACTGTGATGGCTGGTATCCACAAATCTAAACTCTTTGGTGTTGTAGGGAAACTTCAAAAAAAAACCTTAGTACTTCTGAAAATACTTGATTATCTAGTTTCTCGAGATCTGAGTTCATTCTGCCTTTTGTCATCTCTAATTCTTCAGACCTTGTGTGTCAGGCATTGACACTGTCGTCGTCTCCTGAATTGGCATAGGCTGCGTCTCCCAGAGTTCCTCTCCCTACCTTTCATGCATCCCCTACCAATCCTATGTATTGTTAAAAATACAGTTTTTCCATCAAACAAATACTGATATTCCTGGTTCAAGATGCTATACTAGGGGAAGTGCAGTGACAGAGATCTTCATGTAAACTATGATGGAGTAGTTGATGCTGGACTTACTTTCTCATCATAAACAACCAGAACTGGATAAATTACATAAAACAACGGCCAACACTTAGACATGGATCTCCATATTCACTCTGGCCTTAATAAAAAATCTCTTAGAATCTTTGGGGTAACTTCCTAGACAGAGTGTCAAATATGACAAAGCTATGAGAAGTCAGCCTTTCCAGAGCTGCCAGATGGCGTCATGAAAACAGCATTACCAGAAAGGCCCCATGCAGCCCAACAGAGATTACAGTCATCTAATTCCTAGGTTGGTTGGGTTCTTAAAAATGCTCCTGTTAAAAACCTTGGCTGAGGTATTTAAGACCAGTGAGGGCAAACAGGGAAGCAGTGGTGTGAGACTGGGGAAATCAATCTATATAGCTTTTGTATCTATAAGAATCAGTGGACTTGCTGATTCTTCACCTTACCTATACCTCAGGCCTTGAACTTGTCCAAAAGAGGCTGAGAGGCTGAGGTGTTGGGGTGACTGAAGGTGTTTCTCAGCCTCTATGCCTGCCCTCAACTTCCAGCCTAATGTGTCACTGTTCCACACGGGTGTCCCCATACTCTCTTCCCTCACTAGGACAGTCTGCTCTCTCTCACTGCTCAAGTGTTAGGCTAGTACGTGGGGTAGGAAGTGGTTCAGGAAGAGGCTTCTGCAGTGTTCCTACCCCTCCTTCTGTGTGGCAGCCAAGCTTTTCCTTAGACCTGTGTCTTGTGCCAGACCAGCTTGCTGTTAGGACAGGCTCCCACCTTTGCTGTTAGGCCTGTGGAAAAGTACTTCCATTCAGCCTGGAGGTGCAGGCTATTGCAGTGTGACATCCTCGGCCACATTAGCAGTTCTTAGTGTTAATCATAGCAGACCCCTTCTTGCAAATGGGAGGCTCTTCTTTCTGGTCTCTTCCACAGCTAAGACAGTTCTGATGTGTCTTCTCTTAGAATCAGGTATTTCAGTTAAGACTTAGGTGCTTTAATGGACTCAAGAAAAGTTTTATTTGCTGTTTCTTTATATTGCTTTCTGTATCCTAAGCATAAGGATGATTCTCCAGGGGCGTGAGGCTTATTTAAATTCTTAGTATTTTTGAACTCTGAAGATTTTTATTAGCACCACTAATAAGTACTTAGCTTTTGTATCTATAAGATTTATATTGTCTCCTTGAGTAAATATAACTTTTATAAGGTCTCCTCTATCTTATATTTAACACAACCATAGTCAGATGTACTGTTGGGAAAGGGCTGTGTTAAAGGGAAATGTAGCTCTGCTCCATAGTAGGAGATTTCTCTAGCATATAAAGTCCTAGGATCTCCCTGGATGGCAGGTGGGGAGGGAGTAGAGCAGGAAAGCCCTGAAGAGATGGATGGTTAGAGAAAATGCAGTTACTGTTTTAAGTAAGGGATAAATTAAGAGCTTTCCTGTCTTGTAACTCTTCGATCCACATGAGGATTTGGTATAGTCATCTATCCAGAATTATACTTTAATTGAATTTTATAAGAAATTAGCGAAGAAGGCAGGTGGCAGGGGAGATACTGCCTGACACCTTCCTTTGGGAAGTATCTTGAATCCTGTGAAAGCTCTATAAGGTTTTAATCTATTTTTGACTGAGTTTTCTCTGTCTGAGATAGTGTCATGCATAGATTGCCAGTTCTGCTTTTCCTGTAGACTCATAATAGACAAATGCTTTCCCAAGAAAGTGCTTAGGAAGCAAATGTGAACCCCGCCATGTAACCTACGTTGGCCTGGAACTCACAGAGATCTGCCTGCCTCTGCGTCCCTCCAAAGTGCTGGGATTACAGATGTGCACCACCAGGCTCTGCCTGGACATAAAAGCTTTTTAACAAGTTAACAGCCAAGGTGGTTAGGTGTGAGGATGATAGACCTCAAAATGACTATTGTAGAACTTTCTGCCTGTCATCAGCTATCTTGGGTCGTCTTCAGGCTTCAGGTCTCTTGGACACAGAAGTCTGTTTATCTTTTTAATCTGGGCTAGTACGACTTGGCTGCATGATCACATCTCATCAGGAGGGGCTACCATTTTCAGGTTAGGATATCTGATAGTTTCCTCAGGTGAACAATTCATTAAGTCAAACTTAGTATGTGGATTTTCTTAAGTTGAGGAATGCTTTTTATTAATATGATAGCATCTATGTCCTTACTGAGTTACAACACTAACTGAAGCTATAATTTACTGCCCCAGCTTGTCTTTAATGTTTCCTTCTTTGGGGGGGTGGGCATGTGTATAATGTATATATGCATTCGTGTGTATGGGGAGACCTGAAATTGACATTGGATATCTTCTTCAGAACTCTTGTTCATTAAGGCAGCATCTCTCACTGACCCGGGAACTTGCCAACTCCTGCTAGTCTAGTTAGCTAGCCAGCTTGCTCCAGGGATCCTGTCTCTGCCTCTCCAATGCTGCCCAGCTTTTAATGGTACAGTCCTCAGACCTGCATGAGTGCTTTTTCTTCAGGGCCATCTCCCTAGTGCTCTTTTCCCTGGTTTTGTGTGGAACCAATTTAGCTTTCCCCTGACACTGACCAGCTTAGGGTGGTATCATTAGTTTTGCCACAATGCCATACGCTGGTCATGTATTTCTCAGGAAAAGGAGTGCAGAGTTTAGATGTATCTGAGCAGGAACACTTCATTCACAGATGTTGCACCTAGATCTCTATGTACTGACATTTGAATGTTCGACTTAGTATTGGTTCCTTTAAAATACTGTATGTGAGGAATGTGTGCTGACTAATCCATCTGGCTGTTACATTTAGTAGAGAAATGGTCAGAAGGAGGGACACTGGAGAAGAAAGAATATGCAAAAGAAGCAGGAAGAACACCTGCACATGCGTTTTACTGTGAACCTTCACGGATAGAGAAATCCACAGACACAGAGGAGGACAATGTAGCCGGACCACTATTTAGCAATAAAACCACCCAGTTTCCATCAGTTCATGGTGAATCCCTACAGCCTGAGGAGACAACTGAAGGAGTTTGGGGTCCTTCTAAACCAACCACGCCTAAGACTACCACCCCACCCTCATCACCACCTCCAGCACCAGTCTCTGCAGAGTTTGCCTATGTCCCGGCTGACCCAGCTCAGTTTGCCGCTCAGATGTTAGGTAATGTTCCATCTACTCATTCTGAAGTTTTAATGGTGGACGTGGCCACAAGTATGCCTGCCATCACCAAGGAGGCACTGAGTGCAGAGATTACGGAAGAAGTCATTGTGTCTGCTCCTCTGGTGTGCTCTGGAGAGATGATAGGAGTGCAGGTTTTGAGCCAAACATCTACGCAGGTAGTTGTGGGTCCTAAATCTAAGGATGAATCATCAAAGGCTTCCTCAGCCCCCTTGCAGGGTGAACAAGAACCTCCTGTTTATGATCAAGCTCCTGAGGCCCCCTTGCAGGCTGATACTCAGGTTACAACAACCTTTCATTTATCATCTATATATAACAATATGCCTGTCAATGAAGGAGTTGTCTATGTTGAACAGATACCAGAACACATAGCTGTCCCTCTTACTGATCAAGTTGCTTGTCTTAAAGAAAATGAGCAGTCACCACCAATTAGTCCCAAACCTGTAGAACCCAAGACTTCCTCAGACATGACTAAAATATCAATAGAGTCTCTGAAAATTGTACAGGTGGAGGATTCCCAACAGCAGCCCTCAGTCCATATGGAGGCAGAAGCTACCGTTCTGCTCTCTGACAGTGCTTTAGGTGGTCAGCCCGAGGTACCTACAGAACCCTTGAATGCAGAGGGCCTTTTTCACTCTGAAAACTCTCTGCACCTTGAAATGGAGATCGTTACTCTAGACCCTGACAATCCTGGGCAGGAGGAGTCAGGGGAGAACTCTGCACCCTATTCATCTGGTGACCCTTTCCCTCCTGCGCCAGGAGGCTTTACTGAACCTGAAACCCAAGCAGATGGGGAAGCTGCATCTGAACAGGTTTGATGAAGCCAGGTAAGAAAACTAGATACTTAAACACTTATGTACCACATTTCAGGTAATGCCTCTACTTCAATAACCAAGTAGATTAGGCTCCCCTGCCATTTTGGCCAAAGATTGTTTTCATGGTTTTTTAAATGCCAAACCTATTTAAAAGCTTTGTTGTACTTAAAATTGTACTACTGAGAGTGATTTTTTTAATGTGGCTCCATTGAAGTTTGGCCCACTTTGGACACATTTGTGAACACCTGTTGGTGTTTTCATGCCCATTTGTAAAATGGTTATGGGATGCTGCTTTGAAGTTTCTCATGAAAATGTAAAGTTGAACACTGCATTTACATGGGCTGTGGCATTTAAAACATGAAAGAAATGGTGGTATGGTTGACTGCTTTCGCATGAGTCAGGAGAACTATGCAGTGAGGCTTGGGGTGCTGGCTCAAGCACTGCTTCCTATTTCAAACCTTCCTGCAGCTGAGGGAGCAGCTTCACAACTAGATGGAGAGCAGGTTACCTTAGGTTACGCAGGAAAGCAGAGAACTGGGCTGCAGAAGGGCTGCACACTTACAGTGGTGGATGCAGTTCTCATGACTGGCTTCCTCTGGTCATGTGCTAAACTCAGGCTGCTTTCTTAGCTGCTAAGCTCCCAGCTGTGTTTTCCTACGGCACATAAGTGGTGTGACCTCCATCTACTTATGGTATTTAGGTTTCTGCCCTCCTGTCTGTTTGGACACTGCAGTGGCCCTTCTCTCTCGAGGGCCGGAAGGGATGTGCATGAAACAAGCCCCCATTCCTTTTGCAGAAACTCTCTTGACTCTGATTCAAGCTAGAATAATATAGAAATATCACCAAAGCAGGTATTTAGCAAAGATCAAATTCTGACTGGCAATGTGGCAGAGATTTCTGCACAGCTGAAAAGGTAGAGAGCAGTACTCCAAGTATAGCCTGGGCAGCTAGCATTATTCTTGTGGCTTAAGAAGCACTTGAGACCAATTCACTGTTTCAGTTACTCAACTGTTAAGGACTGCTGTCCTTTGTGCTAGTAGACAAGTTACCAAGAAAAAAGGCTGAGGTCTCAAATTCACACATTTGGGAAAACTGAAAACTTGCCTTCTATGTATTTTCATTAAGCTTGAAGATGAGCAGAAACTATCTGAGACTATCAAAAACATCAGTCATACAGTGCAGTTTTCTGGGAGAGAGAAAGGCTGTGCTAGGGATGGTTGTCCCAGTGTTCAAAATGTGAGCTTGGCACATTTGAGTCCCTAGGTCCTATCCTGGGACTCAGCTCTCCAGGATAGTACTCTGGAAAGTCTTACTCTGTATCATAGACACCCTGGGTATAGCGGACGGATGACTCCTCTAGACTTGTCTACTGTTAATGAGTCAACCAGCTTTTTGCCGCTTCCTGGGGCATATAATGCCAAGCCTTGACTGCTCTCTGGGGCAGAGTCCTGGACAAAGCAATGTGTACATGATGGGAGATGGTGCTTGTCAAAAGCCAGGGATATAGACATCTAGTGCCTGACTTCCTAAGCAGATACATGTTTTCCAGTGGCTTCATAGATATTTAGGTTTTTTTTTCCTTTTGTGTAGAAAGTTTAAGAATCTGGCTAGGAATGTAGTGTATACCTATAATCCTAGTGCTTGAGAGGCTGAGGCTGAAAGGCTACACCATGATACTGCCTAAACAAAAAGTAAGAATTTAGAAATAACAACCTAGAATAAGACTGCTTCAGCCACAACTCTAGTGCGCTGGCCTCACTGTCAGCTCTGCTCTCCCTTCAACTGCATTGGAAGCTCTCTCTACGTTACCAGGCACAATTTAGTCCTCTCTATAGCATGCTTTATGCCACATACCTTCTACAGTTGATTATTTATATGTAAAAAAGAAAAAAGGACTTACAAAGACATTACTGTGCATAGTGCCTGATACAGAGACCAAACCTTTAATGCCTGCAATTTTTTTTTTTTTTATAGCACTAGCAACAAGCGAAGCAGGACAACCACCACCATATTCTAATATGTGGACACTTTATTGTCTAACTGATATGAATCAACAAAGTCGCCCATCACCGCCACCTGCACTTGGGCCTTTTCCCCAAGCAACCCTCTATTTATCTAATCCTAAGGATCCACAGTTTCTGCAGAATCCACCGAAGGTTGCTTCTCCAGCTTATGTGATGATGGATGACAGCAAGAAGACCAGTGCCCCACCTTTTATTTTAGTAGGCTCAAATGTTCAGGAAGCGCAGGATTGGAAACCTCTTCCTGGACATACTGTTGTCTCACAGTCAGATGCTTTGAAGAGATACGCTGCAGTACAAGTACCCATTGCTGTTCCTGCAGATCAGAAATTCCAGAAACCTACCCTAAACCCCCAGAATACTAGTCCTCCTACAAGTGGACAAGATGGCCCCAGACCGCAAAGCCCAGTTTTTCTTTCTGTTGCTTTCCCAGTAGAAGATGTAGCTAAAAAAAGTTCAGGATCTGGTGACAAACGTACTCCCTTTGGAAGTTATGGTATTGCTGGAGAGATTACTGTGACTACTGCCCATGTTCGCAGAACAGAACCTTAAAATAGTAGGTAAATCTTCCTACCCTATGATATATGGGCTTAACACGCTTCTTGTCAGCACTTGATTGGTTGAGCTAGAGGTCGAAATTAAAGGATTTCTTTTAAGTAAGGGTAAATGACTTAATAGTGGGAGAGGAGACAGGAGGAACACATGGAGAAGGGCTCAAGTGACAGCTGGATTTGAGAGTTTTATCACTCCATTATTTTACTCGACCAGTGCTAAATGCCAGGCCCTTTACTCAGGTGTGGAGCGGGACGAGGAGGTGAGCACTGGTGGGGTGCTGCCAGGCCAGGCCAATGCGTGGACCATGTGGTTGAGGAAAGCTATGAATTCTGTGACAGAAAATAAGTAAAAACAATGAGTTTTTTTGAAACTGCCCATGTCGGTAAGAGGGTGGTTTCAGCATGAAATACAGGTATTTTTGATTATTAACAGAGCAGGAATTTAGATCTTGCCCATCTTTCACTAACCCAATGTCTATTCTTAACAGATGTTGAAAATGATGCTGTTTGAGTCAGCATTCAAGGTGAAGTCTGTCACCAAGCAAAACTGGATCAATAAACTTCCTGCAAGCATCAAACTTTGCATTGGTAATTAGTCAATTTAGAAAGTATAAACTAAACACCTTCCATGTTGCAGTCAGGTACACCCACACACTAAAACAGCGTCTTGCCTCCCCACAGTATCACCCATAACTGCCCACGATGTATACTTCGGCTTCTCTCTCAGGCCCTGGGGGGACAGTGTTGATAATTTAGGGTAGTGTTATGTGGCAACAGTGGTGGAACAAAGAGTTCACACTTCCTGGAATAGTCTAAAGGCTTTATTTAGTATCAGGTAGATTATTTCATTATAATACTTATTAACTTCAAGACAAAATAATTTACTGGAAGCTACCTACAGCCCCTTGGGGCAATATCTCAGTCTGGGGTTTGGCTGGATAAATACTATGAGAGTAATGTACCCCAATTAAAGGGGCAAAGCTACTGTACAGTAGGTCTCCATACATATTTTAAGTACACAGGTACCTTGCAAATTCGAAATGCATAAGACCTCCTTTTACATAGTTTGATACTTATAATACATGAATGCAGCTTAATATTTCTGTGGTACTGGCCATTGGAAGTTGAAGCCTAAAGTTTGTCATTGATTAAAATCTATTTCTAGGGCATTTTTGTGAGTTGCTAAATTTTATACATATTTTCAGTTCAAACTTATATTTTAACCCTTTTAAACTAATGACAATGATCACAGAAAATTATAAAGTAGAGTACTAAGATAAGTAAATGGAATATTTGACTCAGACTTTTTTTTTTTTTTTTTTTTTTTTTTTTGCTTTCATTTTTGGAGGTTGGAGAGTAAAACTGAAAGGACTAATATGACTAAAAGCTGATTTAGTTCTTATAAAATGACAACCTCTACATTGGAGCACATAAACACTGTATAGAATTCTAAACATTACATGTAAAATATTCAAAATAACTTGATTTTGGATTACTATATAATTCCATAAAGCTAAATGTTACACTTAAGTATAAACCTCTAGTACACAGGGGAATAGCAACCAGAAAAAGCACCTCCAGCAGTTTCTTACCTTTCTATAAAATGGTATTTCAAATAATTATGTGTGGATAGCAAAATTTCCCATTTTTCCTAAGACCTTCATGCATATGAGTATGTGCCCTACCTTGTTTGGTGAAGTGCAAACTATCTCAATAGTTTTTCTTTTTTCCTTTTAAAAGATGAATAGAAACCAAGGGAAAAATCTTTAAGACTTATTTGTAAATCTGCCAAACACTCTGACTTGTCACACTTTAATAAATATCAGGCAAATTGAAGTAGTTTCTGTCCCAGTAGCTGCCAGAGTAAATCCAGTCCTGCGCTCCATTGTAGGGATTGGGTCCTTGGTGGAACCACCTGTCCAAAGAAGACAAGACCAGGCTTAAAGGGGAAATGATTCAAAACCCTATGGTGCTGCTGCTTCAGTGGCTTCTACTCCTGTCCTGTGACAGTAATTCACTGCCCTCAGTGACAGAAGAGACTCTGCAGAACTAGTATTTTTTTCTACAGAATATATAAAGCAGACTTCCAAAACAGATAATGACACTTGGAAAAGAGTTAGGATCCACAGCCATCAGGAGTATGACCTAACATTTCTGTTGGAGACCATGATTTGGCCCCACTCGGGGGGGAAAGGCATTCTGTGAACTCAGGAATGAAGAACCAGCATAAGGTGCATGAGCTCAGGACACACAGCTGGCAGGGTGTGCAGTGCCTAGGTCAGACATGCTCAAAAACTCAAGAACTCTGTTTCACAAGCCAAATGTCAAAGCAGCTACACAACTGCTAATTGCCCAAGCAAGTAATAAGTTCTACCACATATAACCAATGGAAATGAGTCCAGTCCAGATCTTCTTGGGTCAGTTTAAATTCTTAAGCTACATCTAGCTTTTAGCATTTTAACCTGTCCTAATTATAAAAAATATCCCAATTATTTCCTTGTCTTTTAAAAAACATAGCACCCAAGCACATGGCAGGAACACCGTCCATCGCAGCACTTGGGAATGTAGGCGGGAGGGTTGGTGTCTAAAGCCAGTTTGCCCTACTTAGAGAGACCCCATGTCAAAAAAACAAATACAAACACTCCACAACAAGAAGAATGTGACACCTTCAGTCCAGCTTGCCATAGATACTGGAAGTGCTACATTACGAGTTCAAAGGTGGTTGAATCTGTATTAAATTTTCTAAATATCGGCTAACATTTATGAAAACACTTCTATTGTCTGTCATTGTTTCAGAATAAATTGCTTCTGAAAAGTGAAGTAGGATTTACCTGGCGAACCTCTAAGGGTTACTTGTCATCATGAAAGGAAAATTCAGCTTTATTTTAAGGAGGCTAATTCCCTGAACATACAGGTCTTTAAGGTGATCATGCCAGCACTTTGTCAGAGTCTGTGCTTGTAGCTCCGATAATGAAACTCACGTGCTCCAACTCTAGCTGTGGCTCCCTATTCACAATGTGTTCTGAAATAGTTTGGCTCAGTTGGAGCAAGGGTGGAAGTGGGCAGTTTTGTACAAGAGCACTTCTTTTAAGACGTGTGCAGAGTGGTCCAATGATCCGTGCTCTAATCCTAAGATTTATCTAATAACAATTCTCACAGAACCTTCTGCTTACATTATGGACCTGAGACTATGAACAGAAAATGAAGGAATTCAGTAGAACAAAGCGGGGATTTCTGTAGGAAGACATTAGAAAAAATGGCAAAATGTACTAGGCCTTTTCAAAAGGGGTCAGAAGAAAGCAAAGTGGCTCTGACTGCATTATTGAATAGAAGTAGAGGCTCAAGTCAGAAGCCTTTGAGCAGGGCCCTAAAATGAAAGAATACCCGCATTGCTCTTATGAGACGATGCTTTCCACAGTTTTCATACTGCATTCCACATAGTTTTAGGGACTTGGGGCGGGTGCAGCCACCAAGGCAAGTAGTAGCTGGTCCCTGCTCCTCACCCAACACAGCAGCTCCTTTTCCCAGGGCTTAATACCTGCAGATTTTTCACAAGTCCTTTTGCAAAAATAATTTTTATGCTAATAAGTCCAAAACATCCCACTGGATTAGATGGTATATGATCATTTCATCTGTTATAGTTTTGTAAGTTGTGAAAAGATTGTGACATAATTATATATACTAGAATGCTCTCAAAATTATGCCTATATTGGCCTTAACACTTTTTTAGTAACCAAATCCGGAGATAACGGTTGCATTAATACTCAATGCAAGTGACTATTAAGTAACTTCTGACTTAAACTTTCACAAGCCATATTCTACTGCTCAGTCAACTCCTGAATGGAATCTAAACTTCCATCGTATGTCTACGCCCGTACATCTGGAAGAGTAAAGGCGCTATCTAATGATACGTGATATTTGCATACACAAATGATCCTATAATTTACTCATATATATGAGCCAAGAAATGTCCTCTATTCCCACATCTATAGTTCTGGACAGGACTTTCCCTCTTCAATATGGAAGAGGCAGGGTTTGCTGCATAAAGAAGATAAATTTGCTTAGCTGACCTTGCCTGTGAAGACTGTGTGAAAACACTTTAACCTTAATTTCTCAATCATCTTTCACTGTCACACACACACAGCTCTTTTGGTTATAATACTCAAAAATCCCTGGAAATCATTCCCTCTTAGGCCTGGAGCAGTTCAGCAGGCCTTACGGCCCCCTGCTCTGTGGTTCACGAAGTCTGACACCCCTGTCATTCACGCAGCAGCATGGCGGAAGGCTGGGCTATACGGCACACACCTTGTCTTCCACTCCTCTTCAGACTTGGACCTGTTTTTGCGGGCTGCTCTTTGTTTCTCTTCAAGTCGTTTTTTTTCTTCACTAGCTTGATCTAAACATCAATGAAAAATGTTTATTCTTATGAGAGAATGCCAGGCATGGCACTAAGCACATTAACTGTGCAGAGGGCCTTCTCCCTGTATATCAGCACCACCTCCATTGTACAGCATCACAAGTTAAAATTTAAATCCATACTAGCTGGGACAGGTGGAGCATGTCTGGAAACTGGGACAGGAGGACCATAAGTTCAAAGCCAGCTTAGGCAAGTTAGTGAGAACCTTTCTAAAGTAAAAAGTAAAAATGAGGGCTAGAGAGACAGCCCTGTAGTAGAGTGCTTGCCTAGCACATCTGAAAGCCCTGGATTCAATCCCCAGTACCACATTAATTAAAAAAACTAATACATAAAACCAACACATACTCTCAGCTCCTAGGAAGCAGAGTCAACATTTCACACACTGTCATGTCTCTTTGCAGATGAGGCCTTAACAGTGTCTGTGCATTTACCAAAAGCAACCTGCTTATTATTAAGGCTAAAAATATTATGATAAAGAGCTTCAATGAAAATTTAATTGGAAAACAATATACATGGAGTCACTGTTAATTCTTTGTGAGACCTCAGAGACAGATCTTCAGTCCAACCCTAAGAAATTCTAACAACTTTACAAAATAGCCTTGCTCTGTCTCCCGGATGAGCATCAAGAGTCTTAAGATCCTCAGCCCTGATGCTACTCCACGTAGCTGGCCTCCACATGGACTGTTTCAGTACTGCCACCCATTTTGTGGAGGGGGGAACTGTCCCCTTTGAGAACCACTGAGTTAACAGAAACTTCCAATTTTTTAAGGTTAAATTTCACATTTTAAGATTAGATAAGTTAATATCAAGAAGAAATCATATTTTATAAGCCTCACAAGTTGATTGGTGGATTTTGAAATTTTGAAACATATACTGGTTTGCAGATTATAAAGCTGCTGAATGTCCCTCTGACACTTGTGATAAGCCTCTGAACATATGCAGCATGCCGAATTAACGGAGATGCTACTGAGTAATGAATCTAAGAAATGCTGGCCTCAGATGCCAAATGTAAAAAAAAGTTGAATTTTAACACAAAAGCTTCAAAGAAACTAAAATTGTGAGTACTCCAAAGATGCTAAGAATGAAACCAACCCCAAAGAACAGCCATGGGGGACAGTCTTGGTGTCAGATTTCCTCACCTATTTCTCCATTCTCCATGGCTCTGATGTCAGGCCGCAGCCTGCAGTCCGTCTTAGGAATCACACTCTCCATCTCCTTGTCTACTTCATTCAAAACCATTGCAAAGCTAGTAAAATTATACATCTGAAAAGCAGCAGAGTAATCAAATTAACATCTATCAAAGGATGACACCAAGCAGAAAGCCCTTAAAGAAGGATTTTGATCTGACATGACGCCTCCTTTGGCAGTAGTGAGGGTCAGCCTTTCTCAGAGCACAAGGCTTAAATGCCTCCAGCCAAGTCTGTGCCATCTGCGGACGCTTGTCTCACAGTGAGCCTCACAGAGCAGCAATAGTCCACGCTCATTATGATTTCATCATTAAAGTCATTTCTTGTCAGGTCTGGAGGATTTATACCAACTCCATCTCATGTTTGTCCTTAAGAAGGGCAGGTCCTAACCCAAAGTCACCAGCCCAAGGAGTCCACTGAAGTCTCCCCCAGTACACTTTCCGGCCTGACACCGGAAGGGACACATGTCAGTGCAGGCCTCTAGGTGAGGCAGGAAGGCAGCACACAGGAGCAGCGAGAGGGCATTGGGAGACCATGTGCACACGCCCCAGCCTCTGCTGCTGGGAGAAGGACATGCACCCGCAGAGTCAGATAACAGTGTGGTCACATGCAGTAGGCTCAACTTACCTGGGCAGAATTGGGAGGCCGTGGGGCTATTCGCCAAAGTAGAACACTTCCTGGGATAACAAATACACTTTCAGAATCTGGCATTGGCATTTCATCAGACTCCTCAGAAGAGCTCAGCTAGAAGAGCAAAATGGAGGGCATTTAAGCAAGGCTGTAAATGGTGCACACCACACACACACCTTTGCACTGGGGGCCACCTTCCAGTGCAAAGGTGTGTGTGTGTATATTTAAATGGCCCCCATTTTCAGAAAAGGAAAATGCACAAGACAGAGACACTGATTTTTTTTTTTTCTGGAAAAAATGTGTGTGTGTGTGTGTAGACAGAACCCAGGGTATGAAACACTTAGCATCCACTGGAGTCCAGGGTTCAACCTCAAGAATGACTACTGCTCTAACCAGAGCTTCTTGCTGGTTTTGCAGCTCTAAGAGCTGCTCTGAGCCCTGCATTTTGCCTGCATTTAATGCATTCATGGAAACAGCAGCCCATATTCTCCCACAGCAGTATAGTTACTGTTCCCCAGATACAAAGAAACCAGGCATCTGACAGCCTCCACCAGGTGGCACAACTGAGGTATCCAGATGTCAGAGAGGGTCTGCAGTAAGGAACTAACCACCAAACCATGTTGGCCCTTGAAGCAGGAGACAGAAGATGGAAGATTAGAAGGAACTTGTAGGATGGAAGAGAGAGGCTGTCCAAACGCTGTTCACAAGAGACAGACTGAGGACTGCTGGGTGTGCTGCACAGGGCAAGTTTCTATTTGTTAATTTCTTACCTTCTCCCAGGATGGAATGGCTAAGTGCTGAATGCTGGGAGGGCTAAGTGCTAGGAGTTTGGACACTGTTTCGGTTACTGTTGTTTGCATTTAAGACATTATTGCCACAATCCCTCTTTACTGCAGGGTGGTTTTTTAAAATTTATTTTTCTTTTATGTGTATGAGTGCACTGCCTGTATGTAAGTGCACCTGTATCATGCAATGCCTGCAGAGGTCACAAGAAGTTGTTGGATCCCCTAGAACTGGAGTTATTCATGGTTGTTAGCCGCCATGTGGATGCTGGAAACCCAACCCAGGTCCTCTGCAAGAATAACCAGTGCTCTTAACTGCTGAGACATCTCTCTAGTCCATGTTTTAAAATTATTTTTCTTTTACTTGTACAAGTGTTTTGCTTGCATGTATGTAAGTGCACCATACAAGTACAATGCCACAGAGGCCAGAAGATGGTGTTGGATTCCATGGTACTGGATTGTTGATGGTTGTTAGCTGTCATGTGGGTGTGTGCTAGGAACTGAACCCAGGTCCTCTGCAAAAGCACCCAATGTTTTTAACCACTCATCTCTCTCCAGCCCCAGAACCCAAGCTTGTACTACTCATTAATGGCAGACACCAAATGCTAACTTTCAGAGTCTCTTCTCCTCCTGTGACACTGGCTAGTTCTCAAACATTTCTGGTCCCCATGGGTACAATTTTTCTTTAGTTCTGGGCAGTTTTGACAGCAGAGAGGGGACATGAGTCTGCTGAATGCCAGAGTCCACATGCAGTAGATAGGAAGTTTTGTGTTTTACCTGTAATGGGGACAAAGGACATCCTACAAACATGTATACTTAGCATGAGGACAATAGCCCAGTGCAAACTCCTCGCCTGTGATGGCCTTGATGCCAGCTACCATGACTCAGAGCACACCAGCGAGAAAGACAGGCTTACAAATAAAAATGATCATTCTGGAGTAAATTTTACCTCCTTGAATCAACTCTGTCTCTAATGCACGGAAACAGTGGGAGAAAATTATTGTTCACTAAGATGTGCTGCACCTTCCCATAGCTATGTGAATCATGTGGGAGCCCCACACAGAGCTGTGATGCTGCCACAGCCTACCGATCATGTCTGATGTGCTACTGAGACAGATATCTGCTCATTCAAAAGATACAAGGAAAAGAATTCACACACAACCAACTCAAACTGGGACCCAAGAAAAGATCACCTCCAAAAAAGCTGGCATAAATGCAAGAGTCCAGTTACTCCTCAACACCCTGAGACGTTTACCTGCTTGCTGCTCCTCTTCTCCTCAGTATTTTTCTTATCATTCTTTTTGTAAGCATCAAAAGTGGCAGGATCGACACTGTATAAGCACTCAGTCCACTTCCCGTAGAGGGCACAGAGTTTCTTTTTGCTATCAAGAGAAACCATTGTTTAGACATCAATTAAGCTCATGTTTTGCTGTAATTGTTGTTATAAAGGTTTTTATAAGTCAAATTCTTTAAAGAAAGATGTTTTCTTATAGAAGAAAAACTTTTCTGTTGATCAGAATGCCAGTTTATTGGGTATTACATTTTAACAATGACGTCTCCCTGTCATTTGCATTCCACATTTAAATAGAAACCTTACCTTTTATCTTGTATGTAGCCTTCAACTTTGTGTAATTCCTTCCCAAAAAGGCCACATGGCTTAAAATTCAACACACACTTGTCCCCAGTCCTGTGAAGGAAAGAGTAAGTTCATATGACCACTTGATGCCAAGGAACCGTAGAGAGCAGTTAGCAGGTGGCCTCCCTCGTGACCACTGCTCTTCGCTGACTTTCAAGGGCTGCTCAGTTCCACAGGGCTTACCATGACTAAGTGCACCCTCAAGGGAAAGTATGCAGCCTTCACAAAGAACGAGTAGCAGGATGCCAACTTTTAAAAATATCCCTACGTTGCACCTACCTCACCCACCCCACATGAATCAGTAACAGGAAGTGAACAACCTACGTGTGAAGCAGCTGAGATTGGAAGGAAACGCTGGGGAAGCTCAGTATGCACCCAGTTGGCCTGACTGAGGAATGTCAACGGATGCTAGGATCCCCAGGGAAGGGCATCTACCCCCCTAGGAGTTATGCTGCCTGTTCTCAAGTTTCCATCAGGCTGTAGAGACTCCTATTTACTAGCTGACTGGTTGATTGACTGAAGGACTGACTGAAATTTTAAATGAAGCCTCCTGGAACACTTTGATGAACACTAACAATTTGGGTAAGAATCGTCGCAGGTCTTACTTGTGGTTTGTGATTTCCACATTGCCGTACTGCTCGATCCAGAGTTTGCCCACAATAATGTTGTGCACACAACAGGTGGGATTTGTCCACGTATATGCTTCATTGTGTCTAGAAAAAACCCAAGACCACAGAAGAAACTGAGAAGAGCCATTCCGTCTAAAATGTGTTTGCTTCCAATACCACTGTTCAGGATAACAAACCAGGCTGCTTGAGATAAGCTCTAAGACATCACAGACTGCACTGACAGGGCTTGAGGAAAGGCTCAGCTAGTAACGCACTTTTTGTGCAAAAACGAGTTCCAATCCCCAGCACCCACGTTAAAGGTGGGTGTGGCAGTGCACATCTGTAACCCAGCAAAGAGTGCAGGCAGTGACAGGCAGATCCTAGGGCCTTGTGCGTCAGCCAATCTAGCCAAGGTAGCAAGTTTAGATTCAGTGAGAGACCCTGTCTCAAAAAAATAAGGTAAAGAAAAATAGAGGAATACATCTGATGTCAACTACTGACCTCCACACACACATGCAAGGGTGCACAACTAACACACAAAACTGAACTGATGTTAACTCACAGCCAAAAAGCCTATTCTTATTATTTTCAAAATAAGCTATATACAGGCTGAACATCCCTAGTTCAAAAATTCAAACTCCAAGACTTCTGAGTACTCAAAAAGACTTGGATTTTAGACCATCTGGGATCTTAATTTCTGGACTGGGGATGCTTAGCTGGTAAAGTCTAACATCCCCAAATCTAAAAAGTCCCCTGCATCTGAGCTACTTCTCTTCCCAAGTCTCCCTGTAAGTGATATTCAATCTGTATATCACTCAGAAGTTTAGCCAACCGTGAAAAGCTGGCAGCTGGTGTAAAGTCTACTTGACGTCTGGCCAGGTCATCTTCCTGTTCCCTTGAAGCATACCAACCAAACCCAGAGCTTCTGCTTTACATATATGCTTTGCTTCTGAAAAAGATCTATTGTGTTTCTTTGTGAACTTGCAGGAAGTCTTCCAATGGTCTAGACAGCAAGTCTTTGTTCAATATATGTTTTCACTAGATTATACCTTGAATTTTCATACCGTGAGCAGTCTATTTCAAAGAACAATTTTTAAAAATATACTATTATTTTATGTGTATGAGTGTATTGCCTACATGTGCGTAAGTGCACCATGTCATGTAATGCCCACGGAGATCAGAAGATGGTGTCAGATCTCCTGGAACTGGAGTTACAGACAGGTGTCAGCTGCCATACAGGTGCGGGGGATTGAACGCGAGTCCTCTGCAAGTGCAATCAATGCTCTTAATCGCTGAGCCATCTCTCTAGCTCCCCAACTCATACTCCTAAGATTTTCTGTTTTCTTCCAAAACCTGTATAGTTGTACATTTTTAGTCCAAGATCTATACTGAGTTATAGTGAGCATGGGCTGAGGTTTGCTGTTAACACGCAGATGGCCGCGCACCTCTAATCATTTGTGGAGATCAGCGTCATTCTTAGCTACGTTGCCCTTGCACCTTCATCAAAAAGTTAACCAAGCGGGAGTTAGAGAGGTGCTCAGTGGTTAAAGAACATTTGGTATTTTTGAAGAGGATCCAAGCCTGCTTCCCAGCACCCAGGTCAGGCA
Source organism: Eospalax fontanierii (assembly GCA_035773235.1). Classification (NCBI taxonomy): domain Eukaryota; kingdom Metazoa; phylum Chordata; class Mammalia; order Rodentia; family Spalacidae; genus Eospalax; species Eospalax fontanierii. Next base: position 63,240,015 of record CM069538.1, read on the forward strand.
ACTCTCAACCACCTATAACTCCAGCTCCAGAGGATCCAACACTTTTTTCTGGCCTCTGAAGCCACTGGCATGTGGCATGCAAATGCATATAAATGTACAAACACACACACGCACTCATTCATACATAAAAATACACTTTAAAACAAAACTGGCCATGGTTCTGTAACGTCAATTTTTGAATTTCTTCCTTGCTCCACTAAAGACAGCAGGTAGCCCTTTGCCAGTACCAAGCTGTTTCGATTGCTACAGCTCCAAGTCCACAACTGTGTATAGGGAGTCTATTAATTTCACTGCTCCTTCACAGAATTTTCAATTAGTTTTAGTTCTACTTCATATGCTTTTCCATAGACATCTAGAATAAACTCCTCTACCACAAATCATCCAGGGATGACTAACAAGCACCTGTTTCATGAGGACCAGACTTTGGATGCCTAGCACCCACATAAATACTAGGTGGGTGTGGTATCTGGCCTACAATCTCAGTGTAGGGGAGGTGGAGAAAGGATCCTAGGGGCAAGGTGCCAGCTAGACTAGCCAAAAAGATGGGTTCGCTATGGGTTCAGGTAAGAGGCTCTGTCTCAATATTTTAAGGTGGAGAGTGATTTCAGAAGACACCAGATGCCAACCACTGGCCTCGACATACATGTGAACATGCATACACATATACAATCATCCGGAGATTTTGATCTGGTTATAATAATATAGACTGCTTAAAGATAACTTGGGGATACCTGACATACTAACTTGAATACAGCTTTGGGATGGTCTCTAGTTACTCAGGTATTCCTCCATCACTCTAGTTCCAGCATGCAGGTCCTATGTATATTTCACCACCTGCATGTGGTCCTGAGTCTGTCCTGATTATTCTTATCCCTCACTACATTTTGTAGTACTAAAATGTCCAGAAATACTCTCATTTGCTTGCTAGAATGCCTTTCTGTTCATTTGGGCAGCCACCTTTATCTCCAGCAACAGAGTGATGACAGCTCCTGCTAAGTCTTTGAGGCAAATTTTAGTACCTGGCTCAGCCTAGGGTTAGAGGTTAGAAGATGCTGGTTGCCTTTTCTACCATGGTTTTTTCCCCCCTGTTTTGTGGCATGCTTAGCATGTCTCTTAGTTTTAATTATAATCTGAATACCTGAATTTTATAAGATTTGCGATTCCTTAAAGAATACTGATTTTTGTTTTATTTGTAGGCAACTGACATAGTGTCAGGCCACAAGTCCTGCCCCTCCTCTTGTGGGCTTTGCTGTCAGTGCTGCTACAATTTTCAAAGCCTTTGTAAGGCTACTCAGATCCGTCCCCCAACAGCCATCAAGAGATCTGTGCCCAGTGCTCAGGTCTCTGTGCCTTTGTTGTACCATTTCGGTGAGTCTGATGCCTGGGTATAGGGATGGGTGCATCAGGGCCCTATCTCGCCCTCAGACCAGCAAGCTGGGGTTTGAGCTCTGTCTGTCTATACTTCCCAAAACTAGGCTGGCCTCTGGGGCAGAAATGCTGCAAACCAATGGCAGCAAGTGCTATCTTTACTTTCTATGACCCACAGGGGCCCCTGTCCAGGTCCTGGGGCTGAGATGAAACTTTCCTGAGTTTCAGGCACTGGTATGGTTGGTGCAGCAGCTACTAAACGAGAATATCTGGAAGCCCAGGTACTTGGTGCTTGCTTTGGGCAAGGCTGGGAGGTAAAACAAGCCAGAATTTCTGATATTCTCTATATCCACAAGGAGATCTTTCTTTTCAGGACCTCTAAAGAGAGAAAAAGAGGGTTTCTCTTGGAACCTTTTCTCTCTGCCACCAATGCCTAGTTGTGCTACTTGCTGCTCAGACTCCAAGCCAGGAGAACGAGAGAAAAATATAAAGTAGGACCCTCATTGCCAAGCTTGTCTTAAGGATTTAACTCCTCTTCCCAAGGCACTGTCTCTCTGTTGTCCTAGAATGTGGCTTCATGGCTCCCGTCCAGGGTTTCTAGTCGCCTGTAGTGGGAGGAGAAGGTATAGTGTGCTTACTCTGACACACTTAGACTTGCCTTTGACTTTAAAGCTAATCTTGTAGAAGACAACTTCTAACCAACCTAAAGTCTAGGTCACTATACAAAATTCTCATTTCAGTGTTTTTCAAGGTGAATTCATTTAGAATGGTCCTCGAACAAAACATTAGCACAATAATGTCCAGATAGCTAGCTCTGTAAGAACTGCCATGAAGTTAACTCTATCTTAAACTCAGGAAAACACATTAAACATCGATGAACCTTTTTTAACTTCAATCCAGGCTGATTAACAGTGGCCACTGCCATGCTTCACAAATTCTTTCACACAGACTGTGGTAGTTTACACATGCTAACACAGTTTCTTTCATGCCCTCCAGTTTTGAGCAAAACAGTCAGGCATATGTATGTGAAGATACACTCCCAAGCTGGTGTGGATGAGAAGAAATGAGCAGTGTAACTTACTCAAGGAGCTCCAAGGTGATGGTTCCTTTGGGTTCTGCTTCTACACTCTTCCCCCAGAATTTCAGTTTGGGGTAGATGGAGCCATGGAAGACGAAATCATTGTTTAATCCTTCTGCATGGAACGCACTGATCGGTGGATGATGGCTGACCTGCTCTGAGATGAGTCTGAATCCAAGGTCATCTCTTAGTTAAAAAACAAAACAAAACAAAACAAAACAAAAAAACAGAAAAATGGTAACATTGCAATTAACTCTGTCACTTAGTGTGTTAAAATATTAAAGAAGCAGGTTCAATGAAGTAATTTTTTATCACCCTGCTCACACATGAGCAAATGTAATCCAAACTGCATCCAATGCTGCTGGAATACCAGCCAGATGAATGTATAAAAATAAAGAACACTCACAGGAACTTGGGTAGTTCCCCAAAACATTAGGGTTACACTTTGAATGTGAGCTGCCTCTCACAGGCTCCCATGTTTAAGCCCTTGTTCCCAAGCCGGAGGTGCTGCTTTGAGGTTGTGGGACCTTTAGGAGAAGCCCTGCTGGAGAAGGTCAAGCGCTGGACTGCGCCAGAAGGTTTGCTAGCCTGGCTCTGCTGCCTGTCTGCTCTCTGCTCCTCTGCGTAGGTGCAATGTGACCAGCCACCAGCCACTCCTTCCCTGCCATCCCTGGACTACATCCCCTCCAAATGTGAACCCACACAGACTCTTCCTCCTTTAAGTTGGTTCTTGGCCAGTGTTTGATCACAGCAATAAGGAAAGTAACTCTTAAAGGCATTAAAGTGAAAACACCATCTCTTTTTACTAAGATAAACATAGCACTTCCACTACAAATATGATCAAAATTTATACTAAGAAAAAGAGGAAGATGCAGTAAAGGTGAAGACAAACAAATTCTCCTAATTGTGTATCAACAAGAAACGAGCTGCTGCAGAAACTTGTACATACGATCACTGTCTTTAAGATAACAGAACCACATACATCCATATGGTGATGGTTATATATTTTAAAACCCTGATCATGTCACATGATCTACCTAAAAAGGAAGATAATTAATCCTACACTGTCAGGAAAACTGAAATCCTTGGAATTATTTTGGTAGTGGTAACTTTCATGTCTGTTTGGTATTTTTTGACAGTCACCGAAATAACAAGCTTCATAGAAACAAACACCAAAATTATTAGTTTGCTCTAGTCATAAAGAATTGTTTGGTGATACTCAAAATACATATTTTTCTGAAGTGAAAAGTGGATGAAAACCATGCACATTCAACAGTTATCTGGAGTGGAGCAGAGGAGCTCACCGGACTAATTCGTAGGTCTCTCCCAGAAGTGGGTTGAAGGGCTTTCCAGTACGTTCCCACTGAGACGCGACAGCAGACACAGCGAACGCAGCTACACACTGTGGGACAAAGAGACACACTGTTGACAACACCCACCTGCGCCTCGTTCTCAGAACAGAAACTGTGCTGAGGCAACAACTGAAAATATTATTCAGGAGTTTAATTATTTGGAGTTTCTAATACGGATTTCTAAAGCTGGAAGCTTAGATATTCATGATGAGACCCCTCCCAGTGCTGATCTCAAACATGGCTTTTATGACACCTTAGGAGTCCTATAAATTCTGCCAAAGACTTAAAAAATCTCCTGAAATCAGTAACTTCTACTACATTAGTTTTTTAAATGTCCCGTTGTCATACCTGGGAGGGATTGGTTCTACGACTGCCTCAGAGGCTGAACTCTGTGGAGGCTCAAGAGTCAAAAAATAGCACAGCACTTTCATATATAACTTACACAGTCCTCTTGTATACATTAAATATTTTCTAGATTACTTATTATACCTAACAATGTAAAAATATCATTTACAGAATAATAGCAAAGACAAAATTTGTATATACGTAGTAAATATTTTATTTTTTCCTTCAAACACTTTGGATCCAAGTGTTTGCATTTTCAAATGCAACCTATGACTAGAGAGAGCCAACTATACAACATTCAGAGCTGAGGTACATAAAACCACTTAACTGGTGTCAAAGCCAATGACATTTACAAAATTTACATAAATAAAAGAGCAGATAGTTTAGCACACTACTGTTTTGTTTGAAAGCATATTTTCCCTACTGTAGTCGGCCTGTACCGTATCTACCCACGTGTACCATGGAAACATCTTTTATTTAAAAACTAGAAAAGTTAAACTCCTTGCATTTGAGCACTTGATAAGTGTATGTGGGTATATGCAACCATAACAATAAACATACATTTGTGAGTATATTCACCCCTTTTTAGAAAATCTCAAGAAAGTTTGAAATAAATGTTGGATCTCCCCACTATACAACATTACCTTCTAAACTAAAGACATGGAAAGAGCTTCCTTCCAATAGCCAAGGTGTGACTCTGACCACTTCCTGCTACTCTCAAATTCCCATCTGTCTTCCACTACAGTGGTACTTCCCAAAGGACAGCAAGGGACGTAGATGCGGATGATTCTCTAAGTTGTGAGAATATCCCTACCCAGAAGTGGACACAACAGTGTGCATGTATGTATGTGTGTCCACATATATGAGTGTGTGCATACACGCACATGCTATGTTTGGGGGTGGTCTAAAGAAAGATGGGAGAAACAAGTCTGAGACTTAAACTTCTCCCAGGAGTCACTTGCCACATACCTGCATTCTTTCCACAGGATCAGAGAAGGAACTAGCCTTGTGGATGAGGTAAGTATGCTCCATGTATTCAGTTAGCCGCTGTAGAAAGCTCAAAGGCTCATTAAATATGACTGGCATCGTGATCTTGGATAGTTCCTATTGAAGAAGAAAACCAAACTGTCATATCTAGTAATATATACATCAAGCCTATCTATTGCATCTTTACATAAATTGTTCCTAAAAAACTAACAGAAAATCCAGTTCAATAAATTTAATTAAAATCAGTTTGATTTCATAGATCTTTCCAGAATATCTTATATTACAGAGTATCTAGAATACAAGAAAGCACACACTACCCAAACCTTCTTGGACTTCATGAATGCATAATCCATTGGGGAGCATGAACTGCTGACAAGGGGGACTCTTTCCATTCCCAGTTTGCTTTCTGTTGCTGTGAGGAAACAGTGACAAAAAAAACTTTGGGAGGAAAGGATTTACTTTATCTACAACTCCCAGGTCACAATCAATCACTGAGAGAAGTCAGGACAGGAAATGAAGACAGGAGCTGAAGCAGAGACCATGGAGGAATGCTGCTTACAGGCTTGCGTCCCCTGGCTGGTTCAGTTATCTACCTGCCCATCCATGATAGTACCAACCACAGTGGGCTGGGCCCTGGGCCTCCCACACTGATTATCAACTAAGAAAATGTCTCACTGACAGGGCCACGGGTCAATATGACGGAGGAAATTTCTCAGCTGAGTTTCCATCTTCCCAGGTTACTAGAATTTGTGTCTAGTTGATCAAAAAAACTAAACATCACAGTACCTTAGCTTGAGAAGTGGGATCTATACAGGTGATGGGGGCACAAAAAGAATCTTTATAGCGATGTAAAATAACCAACTAACGGGGGAGGCCATGGGGCTGAGGTGGTTCCAGCAGCTTGGGTTGCTACATAAGCAAATACAAACCAACCTGATGTATTAGACTTTCCCATTTAGAAATTGCCAAGCTAATGTCTAAGCAATTCTCTATTTTAAGCAATCAAGTCTGTTTTCTCTCTTGGACTCAGGACTACCTAATATAATTTCTCCATTCAACACTCTTTATGGAGTGCTGAACCAGTTGAGGTGTGATGCTGCCCCAGTCAGGAATCACTGCTTACATCATCTCACGAAGATTTCAATGCACCTAAGTTCATTAAAAAAAAATTATTAGATTACAGGGGCTGGAAAGATGGCTCAGCAGTTAAGAGTACTGGCTGCTCATGCAGAGGATCCAGGTTCAATTCCCAGCACCTACACAGTAGCTAACAACTGTCTGTAACTCCAGTTTCAAGGGATCTGATATCTTCTTCTGAGCTCTGTGGACACTGCACACGACACAAATGCACCTACCTGCATGCAAGCAATATATTTGTACACATTAAAAAAAATACAAATTTTAAATTATTTAATTTATTGTGTAAGTATGTATACATGTTTGAGGGTGGGGATACACATGCAGAAGATAACCTGTGGGAGTCAATGCTCTCCTTCCAACATGTGATCTCAAGGATCAACAGAACAATCGTAAGGCTTGGCCACGGGTGCCTTAACCCAGTTAATCTTTTAACAGTAAACTAAAAATCAGCTACACATAAAATTTTTGTGGCTAACTTTCTAAAAGATATTAAGGATGCCACAGGTAGAGAGCACTGAGCTTTTCTAAGCACACTATTCTTATATAAATTATTGAATGGTTCTAGAAGGCTCCTTTTCATTTAAAAAATGGCTTTACATTCTGTCTTCCAGTTTAAGGACTGGACAGGGGTCTCTATGCTGAAGCACAACCTTTCAACCCTGTTTGCCATGTGCTGTCAGCAAGCACCATCACAGGGTCCTTTCAAAAAGTCATTAAGTAAGCCAGGTGTGATGGTGCATGCCTTTAAACCCAGCAGGAGACAAAGGCAGGTGGATCTCTGTGAGAGTGAGGCCAACCTGCTCTATATAGTGAGTTTCAGACCAGGTGGGGCTACAGGGAGACCCTGTCTTACAAAAAAAAAAAAAAAAAAAATTCATTAAGTAAGAGGCTTATTATGGTATTCTGGAATATTCCTATCATTACTCACCTTTGGGAATGTGATCTCTTATGAAGCCTGTTGGCTAATGTCACATGGTCAGGTGGTCAGTCCTAGGTGCAATCCAGGCTGTGTGCCACCAGTCTCAACTATGAATCTCTCTTACAAGCCCAGATTTTTACTGACCTGGACTACTAAAATTAAACACGGCCTTCATAAAACTGTCACTAACTGCTGTTTAGAAAGCTCTGTCATTGCCACAGAATGTTACAGACAAGCAGCAGCTCACCTTTACTATTAAAGAGAATGTTAGACTCACTGCAGCCCTGCCTCGGAGATGAGGAGGAAAAGGCTCACTTCTGCACAGTCTACGCTCTCATTAAGCCCTCAGATTCACTGCTGGGGATATGCCATGGAAGCTGGAGCTTCTGAGCATCTTTTAACTAAGGCTCCTTTTCTTCTACTTAAAAATACATTTTACTTAAAGCAAGAACTAGTAGAGGAACACTTAATTATTTTGGTATAAAAGTAAAATACGGGGCTGGAGAGATGGCAGTGACTAAGAGTGCTTGCTGCACAAGTATGAGGGTCTGAGTTCAAATCTCAGCATCCGTGTAAAAGGCCAGACATGGCCATGCACACGCCTATAACCTCAGTGCAGGGGGTGGAGGTAGAAAGAGGGAGATCACTGGGGCTTGCTGGCCTCCAGTCTAATTCCAGATTCATGGAGAGACCTTGTCTCAAGGGAATAAGGTGAAGAATGATACACTAGCACCTACCAGCATCTTCTGGCTTTGAATGAAAGTATCTGCAACAGCTCTTCCCCTCTCAATCACTGGCAGGCATGACAGAGGACACTGTAGACTCTAGCTCAGACTTTAAAGTGCTGGGGCTGGCTATGCATTCCATTCCCCATTCCCTTCCCTGCTTCCTGCCTGGGAAATGGAGAGTCCAGTTACAGGATCCTGCTGTAAAACCATCCCCATCTTCACCCAAGAGAGCTATAGGAGACCCCCCCAGTCCTGCCGTATGAGCCCGGATTCCTCTCCAGAGCCCCTGCCATGCTGCCTGTCTCTGGAACTGGGGCCTTACTCCCTGGCATTAATAACTCTTCTCATAAACTCCTTATCCCCAACAGTCTGTCTCTATCCCTCTTGAAATACCATATCCAAGACTTCTGAGGAGCACGCATCCATACACAGACACATGTGCACATACTACATACATGAGGAAGTAAAATCTGAAATGTCTTTTCCTCTCCTTTTCCTGTCCCTGTCCTAAAGATAATGTACCGGCAAAGTTTAGATGTATCTGTATTCATATGTATACACATATGGGTCCGCTACATCTATGTAACACACAGGCGATTGTAAGAAAGAGGAATGGAAAAGAAGGAGGCTGGTTAGAGAGATTGTTAATAGGCATCTTTATCTGGCAGAAACATAGAGGTTCTTTTGGACAAGAGAATTTTGCTGTTTAAAGTTGAACATTAGCTCTGTGTATTGTTCCATATACTTTCACCACGGAGTGGGGGGTACACACGTTAAAGAATACATGGTATTTGCCAAGCCCTTTATAATCACTGGATAGGCTAATGTTAAGACCAGTCCACTTTACTCCTGACTTCACCACTTCTTAACTCTGTAACTGTGGCCAAGTTAAACTCAGTTTCTCCAATAATATGACGATGCTAATAGTATTTAACATAAAGCAGTATCACAAGACTGATAGTTACAGAACACTAAAGTTACAGAACACTCAACACTAGTTATGGGCATATTAGTAAATGTCATACATATTGCTAAATTTAAAATGTATTTAAAATATGCACATCCCAGGACGTATTTGATCATGAATTTTCTATAATATAGGCATATTTGGCTTAAAGTACATTTCTCTAAGTGGGGAGTCTAGGTCAAAGATATGCTCATTTAGCTGGGTGTGGTAGTGCAGACCTTTAGTCCCAATACTCGGGAGGCAGAGGCAGGTGAATCTCTGAGATGGAGGCCAGCCTAGTCTACATAGTGAGTTCTAAGATGCATACTGACACCCTGTCTCAAAAAAAACAACAACAAGAAACTGGGCATGGTGGTGCAAGCCTTTAGTCTCGGCATTCAGGAGGCAGAGGCAGGCAGATCTCTGTGAGACAGAGACCAGACTGGGTTCCACAGTGAGTCCAGGCCAGCTGGGATTACAGGGAGACCTCATTTCAAAAAGTCTGCTCAGTTAAAATGTTTTCATTACTATGAAGCAAAATGTGTTCTAAAGGGCTTTATTAGTGTAGACTCCCACGGAGGCTGCAGGAGCCAGAGCCTTCTGCATCACAGCACTAAAAGCAGTGAACTATTTCCAGTGTCCAGTCATGTTCATTCCATTCAACAGATGTTCAACTAAGAACCCATGCTATCCTGGGTCCTGGATTAAAAGCTTCACGGTAGCCATTCCTAACCTAGAAGGCTCTGCTCTCTTCACTTAGTTTCCCTAACAGATGCCCAGCTCCGTCCTTCAGACTCCTGGAATCTATTCCTTGAAACTCAAACAGTGTGCTCATGGTTAGATTAATTAATACGAACCAGCTTATTCCTCATACTGAGTAATAATAATCCCTGGTCAAAGTAACAGTATCTTGCACCCTGCCAGCTTCTTCCCCACCTCAAGAAGAGGGTCCACTGCAGGCTCCTGGGCCCTGGATGAATGTGTGCACTTCCACAGCCCAAGTTTATAACTTCTCAAGCAGCTAGCATCAGGCACGGTGCTTCCCCTGCCTCTTTCACCATCGTACTAGCTCCCTGGAGCAAGGGCCTGTTTAATGATGCTAGATAGTTAACGTGGCAACGCAAGAGGGAAAGGATGAGACTTTGGAAATGTCATACAGAATGCAAAATAAGAGTAATCAGAGTCTGAAAAGACTACAACGGCACAATTCCATATACAAGAAAATGACCAGTGGCTGGTTACCCACTGTTGAGAGGTTAGAGGGGAGCTGGTGGAACACAGGGGATTGTGTAGGGAGTGGAAACACTCAGATACTATGAGGGACACGTCATGATATGAGCATAGCGCCCACCAGGCACGAACCCAGATGTGAACTCTGGGCTGGGGGACAATGGTGTATCCATGTATGTGTACCGATATCCCTCTACTGAGGGATGCTGACCAGGGACAGGCTGTGCAGTGTGTAGAAAAAGGAGGGGGGGGTCATCAGGAACTCTATGCACTTTCCATTGTTTATGTGAAACTAAAGCTGTTATGCGAAAAGAAAAAGAAAACAAAGGAACAAGACAAAAAGGAGACTGTTGAGAATAAATTCTGAAGAACTAATTTTGATTAATCACATCTGAGGAAATTATTTTTCTAGTCCTGTACAACAGAAAATACACAGTCACCACCACGACTGACCAAATAAAATGCTGCCTCCACAAAGAAAAACAGGCATTATAGAAACTATTGGACAGCTGATTAACCTACATGTGCTATTATTCTGGGTTTATATCATTTTGGTAGTTGCCGATTATTTATACTCTATATTTTGTTATGATTTTTTTCTCATTTTAAAGAAACTTTCAAGCTTGAAAAACCAGGTCACAAAGTAACACAGCCAAAAAAGAATCACTCTACTATTGTTACATGTTTCCTTAGACTGAAATACAGCTGCATGACTGGAGCACCAAGGAGACAACAGTGATTGAGGAGTTGGTAAGAGAGGGAATCTTATCTTTTTTTTCCCAGATGTGAAACCACACATATTTATATTAAAAATATAGTTTACACACACAAAATCATATAATTGAACACAAATATACAATACAAATTTCAAAATTAAGTATTCTATTTTAATAAAATTAAGTTAAAATAAATATTTATAATAAAAATACAATATATAAAAATATCATATAAAATAAGAAATGAACCTAAGTAAAGTGCTGAAGTTACACTGTAATCATGCTTTTTTGCTATATTAGGACGTATTTATTTATTTAATGTGAGGACACGTAATTTTCAGGTTTTTTATTTATGGCCTTTGACACCATCTTTCTTCCATGCATTTTGGAGAATGCACAGATCTTGTATGTGTTTTTACTTAACAGGAAGAGCAGCCATTTTTTTCTCACGTCATGTACAAGTTTCCTAGAATGAACAGACCCTTCTGTGATGGGCGGCAGCGAGGGCAGCATGGCACTGTGTCTGGACTTAATTCCACCTAAAAACTGTTAAAGTACTGTGGAGAGATGGCTCAGAGGATGAGTGTTCACTGTTAAATCAGGAGAACTGGAGTTTGAATCTCAGTGACCATATAATGAACTGAAAGTCCTGCAAATACTTGTAACTCCAGCTCTGAGGGACCTGACCCCATCTTTTAGCCTCCTAGTGTGTGCAGGTGTGTGCTCACACAAATGAACAAAATCAACCTTTGAAGAAGTTGGGAAAAAATGGTTAAGTGGGCTAGAGAGACAGTCAGCAGTTAAGGGTGCTTGTCCTGAAATCATGATGATTGGAATTTTAGATTCCAGCACCTACAGATCAAGCTCATGTCCCGACGAATAACCCCAGCTCCAAGGGGAAAGTGGGAGGAACGAGGGGGCAGAGGATTGCTAGGACTTGTTGGCTTTCAGCCTTGCTGAGAAAACTGGAGCTGAGGTTCAGGGCTGAGATCCTGTCTCAATATAGGAGGGTATCTAACACTTTCTCTGGCTTTGCACATGCTCACAGACGCCCTCCACCACACACACATGTGCACATGCACTCACACAAACATACAAACACACATATAACTAAAATAAACTTAATGTGGTAAATTTTATGAAATATACATTTCCAGTAATTGAAAAACAAAAGGAAAAATGTGTTCCAGGAAAAAACTCACCACCACAGATCCTAGCCCTAACCTTTCTCTTGTGTGGCCATGAGTAAGACTGACCTCTCTCACCAAAGACAGAACAAAGTCACAAGGCACCTAACAGGCCTGGAAGCATTACATGAGCATTACATAATTCATATGAAACACTCACAGTTGGGCCAGGACACAGTAAATGAAGAATAAAACTGGCTGACTATTACCATTATTACTAGTCATGCATACAAGATGTCATGCCATCCCCTCCATGGAAACAAGGTATCAGAGGCCAGGATGGGCCACCTGTGCTGGGCCAGCCTAGCTGTCTGGATGCTGCCCAGACAGTAGCCTTGCTGATGGGCTAGGAGCTTAAACAGCAGAGAGTGAGGGAAGGGGAAGGTCAAGTCAGCTGGGAGGATTCACATACCAAGAGCACAGGGTGATCCGCTCCTGACCCATACATAGTACCTAGTGACTGCTACCCTTGGACTACATAAAGATTTGTCACGTCCAGGTCCGTTTTCTTCCTATGTTAAACAGATTTACTGTAAAGGGATTTAAAAGATTTATTTATTAAAGGAATAAAGAATAGCTTCATCTCTAAGTTTAACTCTTAATTGTTTTTTTTCTTAAAAACACCTCAAAGGTGATGGGCATAGTGGCACAAATCTTTAAACCCAGCATTAAGAGGCAGAGGCAGGCAGATGTCTGTGAGATGGAGGCCACCCTGGTCTACGTAGTGAGTTTCTGGCCATCTGGGACTATAGGAAGACCCTGTCTCAAAAAAAACAAACAACACTAAAAGGACTGAAGACTCTGGGGGAACAGGCGTATGTGGCTGGGGTACTAATTTTAGTGCTTGTGCACCACCCTAGCTGAGGAAGATCGACTAGAGTAGGAGTGTCTGCCCTGGGGCTTGATGCTTTGCTCAGGAATCCTGGCATGGGGCTTCATTTGTCAGCCGAGTTTCCCGTCTTTCCATGGAAAGTCAAAAGCAGCAGAATGTCCACCAGGGGTGACCACTAGCTACCTGGCTACCCAGCACAAACTGGTTAGGTTTTACCTACAATAGGAGCCAATGATCAAGAACGCTATGTGAACTCTCCCAGACACACATGAATTTATCACCATGGGTGTGTTTATGCTTCAGTTAACTAAAAGCTCCCAAATAATAATAATTTTAACATACCATTATTGATTACAGTAACTTAGAATAAAAACAGTCCAGAAAATAGAAAAGCATGGAACTAGTGAGACGCTCAGACCGCTCTTCCACAGGACCAGAATTTGGTTCACAACACCCATGTTGGGCGGCTTACAATCCTCATAACTCAAGCTCCGAAATATCTGATGCCCTCATCTGGACTCTAAGGACAGCCACACGCCCAGACCCCTACACACACACACACACACACACACACAGCCACACGCCCAGACCCCTACACACACACACACACACACACACACACACACACTTTAAAAAAAGAAAATGGAAAGACAAACATCTGGGCCAAATAACAGAGAGAATGAGAGGGAAAGAAAATGGAGAGAAAAATGAATTCATCCAAGTCCAGAGTGCCATGAGACACAATTTGCCCCCTTAAAGAAAGGAGCATGCTATTTTAAAGCACATCAACTCTCTGGCAAATTTATTTCCTATATTGTCTATAATTAATTAAGAATAATCTTACAATTATTTTAGTTCTCAAAATTTTAGTTCCCTAATAAAAACAGTAACACAAAGGGTATTTTCTCTCCTTCCCTTCTAGTCCCTTTTAAAGTTCAGACATACCATGGCTCCCTCTAATCCAACAAAGCTATCTGTGCATTCCTGAGATACTGCATACAACAGATGATCATGTGTGTACATTCCAGTAGGAAAACAATGTGCTCTCTGAAGGTTAGGCTCCAGAAACAAATGTTAGCTGCTAGCGAGAATAGTTTTAGCACTAAACTGCAGTCAGCTGGAAAGATGAAATATTTATGCCAGGCAACTCTACCTTGTGACCCACCTAAGAGCAAAGTTTAAATTTATCCGTGCAAATTAGCAGCAACCAATGATATAACTGAAGAAATTCCTAATTGCAATTGCTCATCAGATGACAAACTGAGAAGAAAAACAAAGAAAGAAGGCCATTTCCTCATCCTAGGACTGCATCAACAACATGAAAGCAAAGCCAAGTTTGAGCTCAATTGAAGTGGAAAATACTTTCTAAAAGTAAAGCCTACCACATCCTAATGCCCAATGTGTGAATAGTGGGCTATCAAAAGCAAGTCAGCTTGGGTGCTGAGTCTGTCTACCCTGTTGCTCAGGCAGCCACACACAGGAGGGGTATGATCTGAGCACTCCGTGGATTCCTGGGATGTTCATTCAGTCAGGTGCTGGTGGCAATCCTGGCTGCTCCTTAGAAGGAAATGTGTTTTCTGCAAGATGAAGCTGGCCTTGGATTCTTCCTTCATGACATCTCTGCTTCCCATAGCTATGAAGGCTGTGACAATGCCCAGCTTTACACATTCTCATCTATGGTCAGTCAGCAGTCCCTCATCCTATCAAGATGTCATTCATGATCTCGTAGCTTATAATGTGAGGAGTCCTTACCATCTGAATACCTAAATGTGCCACAGCACTAATGCTCAGGCATTGAAGGCATTCCCTTTGAAACCAGACTGTTCTTTTGGTGTCTGGCAGCTGCTTAACCTAGGCCATCACAAACTACACCAAGAGGCACATGTCAGAGGTACAGGTGGAAGACGAACATCCAGACGCAAAGAAACTATGAAGCAGGAAAGCAACAGATGTTTGTGTATTAAAGGAACTGTATAGAGAAGCCTCAGTACAATCTACAGAAAAACAGGGAAGAAAACATGAGAAAGGCAAGAAGGAAAAAGAACGAATCTAAAGTGATTACTGCATGGTGTCTGAGCTGGACTTGGTGGGGGCTGCAGGTGGTGTGAACTGCGGGTACCCAACACAGGCTGAGCAACTGCAAGGAAGGAATGTAGAAGGATGAGGGAAGCCCTGATTGGAAACTCCAACTCGTATGTCTCACATGCATTTGCTCTGGATATTCCACTCACCCACGCTTGCTCTCCTTGCCTCTGGCTGATGTGGACCACACGTGCGGTGAGGTCCTGTACTGCCTGCCCTGCTTTGCTCACCACTACTCAGAAATAAATGTAAAACGACATACCTCCCTTCACCCTGAATTACTGTAAAAATTTCTTATCCAGAAGTGCTACAGCCTCCAGGGCTCTGTAAGGCTGCATGCGGTCAGCCTCTTTCACTCAAGGTACCACCAATCTATGTTGGGGGCTCCATGGTCCCCCAACCCCCCTTCACCAAGGGAGTGTGTGCCACACCAGAAAGTGTCTTCTGGCCAGTTGGAGATATTCTGATTTCGGATCACTACTCTGAAGATGGAGATGCCAAACCAGGCTTGACAAAGCTTCCAGTTTCTCTAGCTCTGTGTCTACCAAGATTAGGTTCAGAAAGAGGACTGTTGTCACACTGCCATAACATGACTAACATGGCTATTTCAGTTTGAAAACAGCATCACACTTCTCCTGACAATCAATCTGAGCTGGGGGTACAACTGGACCTGAAGTCCGGGCCTTTGTTATGTAGGGTCCATCTCCATCGTGCGAGTAAATGAAATGTGCAGTGTGGAGGAACAAGGTTTGTTAAAGTGCCTCTGCTGGAGGCTTGGTCAGTGACACATGGATCCAATCACCCAGACGTATCTGAAAGAGAAAGGCTGGCTTCAGTGATTGATTCAAAGCCTGATGGCAGCATGAGTGGGCTACGGAGCCTGGCATGAGGAAGCAGGTGGCAGGCGCTGTCCTTTGAGGGGTATCTTGGCCCTTGATGACCTTTCTGATTGCCATGAGTAAGTAGCCTCCTCTGCTACAGCCTCCTACCACAATGACATTCAGCCTCAATCTCAAGGGTCTGGGCCATCTCTGAAAAACCTCTGAAACTGAAAGTCAAGACAAATCTCTTCTGCTTAAGCTGTTCATACTGGGCACCTTCTGACAGAGGCAGGAGAGTAACTCACACATAGTTCAGAGCCTGTGGTAACACAAAAGCGTTTTATCAAAATATATTTGTGGTGGTTTGCATGAGGATGTCCCCCATAGGCTGTAAATATTTGGACACTTTGTCCCTAGGTGGTGGTGCTGTTTTGGGAGGCCTTAGAAGGTGTGGCCTTGCTGGAGGAAGCACGTCACTGGGGGCGGGCTTAGAGAGTTCTTAAGCCTTGCCAGATGCCCAGGCATCTCAGAAGATGGGAGTGCTTAGCTTTCGTGTCTACTCTAACCACCTCTGCCGTGTAGGCCTCCCAGACATGATGGACTCTCACCCCTTTGGAACTGTCAGCTAAATAAACTCTTCTTTTTACACCTTCCTTTGGTCAGTGTTTCTACCAAAGCTACAGAGAAGCAACTAATACAATACTATATCGGTAAAAGTCTGCTTTAGGGAAAACAGAAAGTCAAGTTTTCCAAGTCCTTTCTGAAGTGCGGGCACCAACGGTGGAAGAGGAGCGAGAGCGAAGACTTGGAAGCCCTGCAGCAAGCTCTCCTGACATGTCCCGACACCACGAGGCTGCACGAAAGGGAACAAGCTACCCCTGAGCTGTGGTTTTCCAAAGTTTTGCTGGTAATAACAATGAAGGAAGTCCTAAATGATCTGTCAGGTTATATATCATAATAAATCATTTTTGATGATACACTCTTGATTTTTGGCATGTAGCTGGGAAGGGTCAAACAACTGAATGACAATACTAGATATTAAAAATCCCACAGACTCCTACTCCCATCTGTCTATTAATGTGCAAAAGGGTTCCTCAATTTTCATATCTACTAAAATAACATGACTGTTCCTGAAAATTCAGTCTTATTCTTGCAGTTGTTAATGGCTGTCTCAGATGTATGACTCTAACAGGAACAAACAAGGTCGTTTCATAGACAAATAACTTTTACATTTTAGGCTGCTATTTTATAAATTTTATCACTGATATACTAATATTTAGAATGACATAAAAACCTTTTAGCATTGAAGTTTTATATTCATATAACTATGACTATTCAATTTATATATACTTTATGACAGTGAAATGTAGGATAATCAACAAAATACCTTCAGAGATAAAAATGAGCTCAATGTAATTTAAAGTATATAGGAAATAAGGACTAGAAGTACAAGGTACAAAGGAAAATGAGATCAAGGCCAGCCTGGATAGTGAGTTTCAGGCCAGCTGGGGCTATGGGGAGATCTTGTCTCAAAAAGAAACCCCCCCAAAAAAAAAAACGAAAATGGAACTAAACGTTTTTAAAATCAGCTTGCTCCTATACTTAATCAACAAATGCTAACAGCAAGCAAATCTCTATGGTATGTAGATTCCACTGGAACTTTCCAAGTACTAGAGCACTTTTATTTTTAGAAGTCAGCATTCATCATACACCAGACCTTTGTCATTTCTTACATACGTCAGTACTAAGATCCCATTACTGAAAGATACATGACCATGTACAAAGTTGGCACGAGGCATCCCTGAGCTTGAGAGATGTAACTTGCCTGGGCCCTGGTGCTGGTTTGCATAGGCTAAAGCAGGAACTCCCACAGATGAACCCACAGATGGGCCTGCTGACAAAGCCTCTGAAACCAGAGAGAACAGAAGGGGGTTGTAGGCTTAAGGCATCTATTGGCAAAGGACAATGGAGCAAAGGTTCAGTGGAGCCAGAGCCATATCAGCGCTGGAAAGCTGAGCACTTGTTAATGAAAGTTTTAATCACAAAGAGATTTAGATCAAATTCAAGTTATGTAAAGTGTTTATTTCACGGCATATAATCCAACATTTGGTAACAGAACCCTGTCAAAAACAGAATGGGAGAGGAAAGGAAGGGGGGTATAGGAATGAAAAAATGTGGGATCCTGTATGCCTTTTGGAAACAAGTAAAATATGATATGTTGGAGCATGGGACGGGGAGATGGTTAGCTGTCCTAGAGAGGGGGCCTACTCACTAAGGTAGAGTGATGGCTCCCTTAAGAAATGTGGACTTTTAGACCTCAGCCATCCCTAGCAGATAAGCATCTCCTTTGAATTTTAAAGGTGGTTTTTCTAATAACACCATACATGACATCAATTGGGAAAGAGCCCCACCTTGATGCTGAACGGTAAGGCTGGGGGGCTGCTTGCACACTGTTACTCTGACCAGCTATGCCCTCAAGCCAACAAGGGTCAGTGTGATCAGGACAGACAGAACTCAGTCACATTTCCTCTGCTATTTTAAAAACTTCTTAGCCAGGCATGGTGGCAAACACCTATAATCCCAGCACTTGGGAGGCTGAGGCAGGAACACAGAGAATTCAAAGCCAATCAGGGCTACATTCTGAGGGCCTGTCTCAAGAAAACAACAAACCAGACAACTAGAGAAAACATCAAACTAAGACATGGCACAGACAAAGCTAAGGGGAGAAATATGACAGCTGAAGTATGCACATGGTTTCTGAAACTCTTACCAGATCAACTGTAGCAGAAAGATGAACATGGAATGAGGGATTTAAAAAAAAATTCCTGAATGGTGTCAAAACCTATTTTTTCTAAGTTCTGACTTATTTTCTTGCGCGCGCGCGTGCGCGCGTGTGTGTGTGAAAGCTGCATACATTAGAAGAGGTTGGCACAAAAAAAATCACAACTTTTCCTGTGCTAGGACCTTTACACTCCTCTGCCAAGACATCTTATTCTCAGTCTCTCCTGTCCAGCACTTATACTTTTTGATTATTTCTGCTGCCTCTGAGAGGCGATCCCTTTCCAACTCACATTAATAAATCTAGAACATTGGTCTCATAAATCTCAGTGGAGTCATCTCCAAAGGTGCGATTCCTGAGAAGCTCTCTCACGCTCTCATCTGTATGACCTAGAGTCAGAGGTTTCAGAGTATTCTGCGCAGCTCAACACACACAGGTTTTACTTTGCTTTTTTTTTAAATTTATGATTTGGTGTATTTCTCTGCACAAATAGCTCTGTGTCTAAAAATAAAAGCCTGACCATTTTCTGGAGAATTAAAGTGTGTTTCAAACAATGACAGGCAATGATCCAACATAATATTATCTCCTAGGTTTTAAAAGCAAGAGTAGGGATTTTCTTCTTAGGGAGAAGCTTGCTAAAGGCATAAATATTGTTGGTCACCTCCACAAACAAATTCATGGCATGATAACACCACCTGACACCTGGTGAGATAAGAGATGGCAGGAGACAGGCTCAGACAAGAAACACACAGAAAACTGAATTTCCCACAATGCCGAGAAAGACCAACCATACCTGACATGTTCACACAAACTCCTTTGTCCTTATAGTCCTAAAGCAGATGTAGTAACCACTCTACAGGGACTTAGCACAGTGTTTTCAAACCATGGGTTTTGGTTCATCATCAAATTATGAACTCAATTTAATGAGCTGGATCAGTATTGCTTTAACATAAAAAAAAAAAAAAACCACTGGAGTAATGATATTCACTGTCTTGTGAAACTGGTTTTAATCTTAGGCAAACATATACACATGGCTGCATGTCAGAACACAAAGATGCCTATGTTTATTAATGGACTGAAATATACTGACTCTGTAGAAAACAACTTTTGTCTTGAATTTTCAGTTCTAAGGAGAATATTAAAGTCAGTAATAAGTGACTTATAATTAGACCTAAATCTATGAGAGGCCACTATCATTTTCTTATTTAGGTATACATTTGTCACCACATTTGCTTTGCTTTGAATCCTAGTATGAATGAAGTAGATGCAGAGCCCACTTTAATTCTCAGCTGTGGTTACTGCTGATAAGAACTATTTGTTCAGTATGATGCTACACCAGCAGATATCTAGTCATTTTACATAAATTACTTATCTTTCCATACAGCTCTAAATTAGAAGCTATTGGGACTGGAGAGATGGCCCAGTAGTTAAGAACACTGGCTGCTCTTGCAAGGGATTCAGGTTTGGTTGCCAGCACTCACATGGTAGCTAACAGCCATCAGTAATTCTAGTTCCAGGGGAATCTGATGCTGTCTTCTGACCTCTGAGGGCACTGCACAACATGGGTGCACTTATATACATGCAGGTAATACACTCATTGACACAAAATAAAAAAAATAAAAAGCAGAGCTGGGTGTGGTGGTCCATGCCTTTAATCCCAGCACTTGGGAGGCAGGGGCAGGCAGATCTCTGAGAGTTCAAGGCCAGCCTGGTCTACAAGCAAGTTCCAGGTCAGCTGGAACTGTCTTAAACCCTGTCTTAAAAAGACAAAATAGTAATAGTAATAGTAATAATAATAATAATAATATAAAAAATAAAATCAATTACAAGCTCTTGCCCTGATTTTACACAGAAGGCAACACCACTCAGGGAGGTGTAGCACCTTGCCTAGGACCTCTCTGTCAGATGTGGGAGAGCTGAGGCTAAACCCCACAATATCAGTCCATAACAGTTAGTTGATATGCTCTATGTGAGACTCAGAAACTATTTATTTAAACTGAACATTTCTAAGATGAACTCCATGGAAATGGCACTTGGGAAGTCTCACTTGACTTTACACTAACTCAAGAGAAGAGGGCCACTGGAAAACACAGAGGTCGATCCATCAACAGCTGAAAAGATTTCAGGCATCAGAAAAGCATGTTCAGAAGATGACTCTACTTTCAGTACTTGGGAGGCTCTGGGAGCATTCCCCAGGGGCACACTAAATGGCATTTACCAAGGTAATGCTCAGGCAGATTTCTTGGGACCTTGGGACCCATGATTTTCATTATCATTATGCCTGGGGGTCAAAGATTATGCAGGAAAAATTAAAGAGAACTTGACTCAGAATATTAGCCTAGCATCAGGTGATAGTGATGAACGGCACCTTCGAGAATCCAGGGGCAGTGTAACAGGAAATGCTGCCATCATCCTTGCTCCCCTAGATCAAATCTGCCTGCCTCACAATGCAGCAGAGACACGCCCACGTATTTACCACACCACAGTTAAAAGGCCAGAGCCCAAAAGCTAACTGTGAACAGAAGCACAAGTGAACCCCAGTGTGTGTACTGGGATCTGCTACTGATAGTGGGATCTCTAAGGTTGGGGGATAACACATGTGGCGTGCAAAGGGAGCAACACATTTCCTTCAGTGAAAAGTCACGTAAAGCTACAATTAATGGCATGAAGAATGGTCTAAATTCTTCTAGGAAAACCTACTGTAAGGCTCTCTGACTGGCCGTAGTGGCACATAGCTCTAATCCCAGCATTTGAGAGGCAGAGGCAGGTAGATTTCTGTTGGATTGGGCCAGTCTGCTCTACGTCACCTGGGGCTACAGAGAGATCCTGTCTCAAAAACAAAAATAAAACAATACTCTGTGATTTTTGACTCTCATGGGTACTTTGACAACTGCTATGCCTAGCTTCCATGCAAACTTTAAAGGATTCCCCTTTAAACATGCAATTAAACATGTAGGTGCTTGGTGTCAGGAGAAGATGGACAGCTGACTCACCATTCCAATACATTTCCTGAGGATGCTCCAGATACTGAAGTCGTTTCTAGAAAACATGGGAGAAGGCAAGCTTGTTCTGAAAAGAGAAAAGAGAAAAAAATCATTCTAGTTCTCTTGACACTGAAAAGGAAAGCATTCAACCATTGATCTGTGAGGGTAGGCACACATGTACAGATGCTGTAATGATGCTCAATTCCAGAAACCTGTACCCATTCACTGCTATTCTGACCTCTGAAAAGCTTCATGGCAAATACACAGGCTGTTTGTCTTCACTCTGATGATCACCATTCCCCTGATCTTTCTTGGTCCTTGGGGTCTAGCTGGCTCAACACTTTGCCCTTTCAGGGAAGCCCTACATATTCTTTCATATGCTGGCACATCTGACCCATCTGCCATCCTGTGATCTAACAAACTATTCTCTAGCTAAGTGCTGGAAACAAAATGCCATCATAAAGCCTACAGCTCTTTAGGAAATTACAGGGGAGAATTCAAACAAATTACCAAAGGCAAGTTGTAAAACTAAGGCCCCATATTATACAATGAAGCTTCCCCCAGACACTGACATGGAAAGAAATGAAACAGCTCCGTATATACTGAAAGTCTCTTTTGGGGGACAAGGTGAGACAGGGTCTTCCTATAGCCCCAATTGTAATGGAACTCACTTTTGAGACCAGGTTAGCCTTGATCTCACAGAGATCGGCCTGCCTCTGCCTCCTGAGTGCTAGGATCAAAGGCGTGTGCCTAGTCCATATGTTAGAAGACTCTTTACAGATTAAACTTCTAAGAGGAGTATCTTCAAAGCCTCTGCAGAGGTCTGGAAACAACCAGGACAGTGTTGTTGATGGCAGAGGGTTTATGGTATAGAGTCTAGGCGTTCTGATGCCAGGTCTTATGGCCAGAGAGTCAAGTTCATCTCCAATTAGAACAGTGGCCCCACTTGAAAGGAGGGCAAGGAGTGTCCAGTCCCATTTTTAAAACACAGTGGTCATCACAACTCATTCTTTTCATAGGTAGTTGTGGTTACAAGGGATGCCAGTTTTCTACTGAAATACATTCTCGTCAAGTTACTGGTGCCGGTCTATCACCCTAGCACGAGAGAGACAGAGGCAGAAGTTTGAATGAGATTCTGTCTCAAAGAACAAAGCAAAAACCATCAAACAACCAATGAAACCCAAAGTATTCAAAATACAGTTATTTTCTTAAGAACTCATATACTGAACTTAGCTACCTTGAATTATAGAAGGTGATGAAATTTTCAGTTTTAAAGTAAATACTATTTAAAAAGCCTCCATAGTGACATGGTTCCTTCTTGTCAGTAACACACACTACTCATCTGTCAGATTTGTCAACTAACCAATCTACTGGAGCAGTGTCCACAGATGATATTTAAACCACATTCCCCACTCTACACAACTACCAATCTCTGTGACATGAGGAATAGAGCCCAGAGACACAGACTCCCTGACATAGACCATGCACAAGTGTAACAGAGTCAGCCATGTACACGGCTCCCCTTGTTCCTGTTCATTAGACAATCTGAAGTGTAACATGCCTTGGAAATCGTGATCCTGAAATATGCGTCATAGAGGCTGAATGAGGGCTGGAAATGCACTCAGCAAATGCTTTAGTACCGTTACTTTATTACTTTATTACATTAAATGGACAGTTAGGCCCTATTCTGACTAAAGTTAAGAGCAAAGGCAAGAAAATCAACAAGTATCTTGGAGGCATGCGTTTCTGACAGAGTCTTGCTATGTAGCCCATGCTGGCTTCAAACTCGATATACTCCTATCTGGTCTCAATCTTCCTGCTTCTCCTCTCAAGTGCTGGGATTACAAGTATACACAATCACACTGATTCCTGGGGTACTTCTCTTGAAGACAGAGATGAAGGACTTCAGGTTCGGAATTAACAGTTTAAACATTGTCTTGTTACAAGTCCTGCCTGGAAATATCCTCTCATGCGTCTATGTACAGAATTCTGTGGTATTTTATAAAAAATGCAACAGATACTCATTTAATGAGGAAGTCAAATTATGCAGCATTTTCTATTTCAAATGTAAGCAGAAAGTGAGGGTGAAAGGTAAAGAGCTGTCATAAACACCATTATTTTCTTGTGGGAGACATGCAGAGACAGGCACAAACTGCACTCAGGCTGCACCGCAGTGAAGAGTTATGAAATTACAGAGAAACAGTAGCCTGCAGAAATGTACGCCATGTAGAAGTCACAGTTTAGCAATGACCTCAGAGTAGTTGACCACGACCTAAGAGGCTGCCAAAAGCACAGGTGCAACGGCAGACTGCACGCTGAGGTGTGTAGCCAGAGCAGGGCCACTCAAACTGGATCCAGATCTGGTACCATTTTCAACAGAACCCTTAACACTACTATGCAGGAGGACTTATCATCAGAGGCTAGTGACAGTGTCTGAAAAACATTTCTTACAGTCAATGGTAAAGAAACAGGAAATTATAGAGGCTGGGCAGGCAGCAGGGCAGCAGAACTGCAGGAGTACTGCAGAAAGGTGTCGCCCTGTGCTACTGGGGGCTGCAAGGCTCACTCTCCGGGGGCAGGGGGAGAGTGGATGCTCAGTCAATGACACAGACTCCGGGAGGTCTGGGCAGCAAACACTCAATTTATTGCACCAGAAGCAGCTGCTTATATAGGATTTGTTAAGGCTCCTTTTGCCTGCCCCCCACCCATGGCAATATGTCATTAAACAATTGGTCTTGGTTTCTTGTCACTTGTCACCATGGAAGTTACATATTTTCAGGCTCCCTTTTTCTGCTTGCGTGCTATTTCGCATGCGTAAGTTTCTTTTCTGCTGGCTGAAGTGGCGTAAAGCAGTTCCTGCCATACCAAGGCACCTGAGTGACGTGTGCAGGAACACCCTCACCACCCCCACTCTCCATGCACCTGTCTCCTTCACCCTTGACAGCACTGATTACATGATACCAATAGTGTCTCCTGCTGATCTGTAACTCAGTGATCCGATTAGCAAGCAAATTCCCATGAACTCGGGTTTTGTCTACTGCTACAATGGTTTCCTGGCACAGTATCTATCACAGGGTGGAAGTGTTTGAATAAACTTTGTCTATAAGCAGGCAAACACTATCTCTTTCATAAAGCCTTTTGTTTACTGAGTGCTACCCAAGACAGTCACACTCATACCTCTGGTACAAGAGGATGTTAGGACCCAGTGGCATATATTCTGACCGATCCCAAAAAAGGTCTTAGGAGGAATTCCTTCCACCTCAGAAGGGTTTCTGGCAGACACTGCCTCAGGCACAGCATGGAAAGGCTCTTCTTCATGGAGTGGGAAGATGATGTGCGGCAGCCAGGCCAGGGATGCAACACTGCAGAATGGGCTACAGGGAACAAGACCCATCCCACCGTGAAGAGCTAGCTATCCGATGTCAATGGTCCCAAGGGTGAGAGACCCCCACCTCTGGAGGAATACACAGAGCACCACGCATGGCTAAAGCAGCAAGGAAAAACAAGTGAAAAACATTAAGTAATTCTGTTAATTGTCCTGGAGTAAATGTGAAACGTTCCCTTAACTTCAAGCGTGAAATGCTTAGCTCCCAGCTAGTGACATTAGCTTAGGAAGTTCTGGAAACTGAGGTGGCAGAGCCTAGCCAGAGGAAGTAGGTCAATGGAGCATGCCCTTGAAGGCAATACCCGGTCCTCATCCATCCACCTCCACTCTGTGGCTCCCAGCACCCTGATGTTGTCTTAACAGCAGGGAAAGCCAGGGAGCCAAGAACCATGGACCTAAACCTCTGAAAATGTGAACTAAATAAACCTTTCCTCAAGTTTTACTTTTCTAAACACTTTTTCATTTATTCTTCAAGAATTTATACATATGGAGGCTCATCAGTTAAGAGCACTGGCTGCTCTTGCAGAGGACCCAGGTTTGATTTCCAGCACCCACATGGTGGCTAACAACCATCCATAACTCCAGTTCCAAGGGATGAGTCACCCTCTTCTGACCTCCTCTGAACGACATGGGTACACTTATATAGATTCAGGCAACACATTTATACACATAAAACAAAAGTAATGAATAAAAAAGAATTTCATACATATAATGAATTCTGTTCACACTCATCCCAACAACACCACCCTCCAACTGCTCCAAGATCCACCTCCATGCCCTCTTCTCTCTTTAAATACCCCACTGCATACAAAATTAGTGCTATCCAAATGCCCAGATTTAAAGTCATCCAGGGGAGCATGGTCAGCCTACCAGGAGCCACACCCCTGAGGAAAACCACACCCTCATGCCCTCCAGCTATCAACAGCCAATAGCACTTAAGTTTGGGGGGAGGGCTCAAAGCCCCTCCCCTACCCAGGCTAGAATTCTGACTGGCTTGACCTTGTGCAAGTCTAGCCAAGGCATTCTGCAACTACTGAGCAAAACTAACAGCAATATACAGTTAACCCAACCAATCAAAAATGTTAACATTACAATATGCGTCAACACCAAAATTTCCACACTGTCTTTAAAATCCAGTGTATTTGACAACTTAGAACACATGTCAGTTAGCTATTAGTTCAAGGTGAAGTCTAGTTGTAATGAAACAAAAGTGAGTTTAATGGGCATATCTGATACTGCTTTTTAAAAAAATCTTATAAAGCACAAATTCCATTTCTAAGCCACACTAGCCACACTCCATGTGCTCAAAAGCCATGTGGACAGACGGGATCCAGTGATTACTTCTGAAAACAAAAGGATTTTATTGCCTGAAGATTCTGCAGAAAGATCTACAAAGTGCTCAATGACAGGAGTCCAAAGTGAATGAGACATAAAGCCAGATTCCAGCCTAACCATGAGAAAATACCAAATCCTTCGCAGTGCCAAAGCAGCAGAGCGAAGAAAGACATGGGCAGATTCAACTTTTTACAAATAGTCCGCAATGAGGAGACATGCTTCTGTGTGTTAAATTTTCCATAAGAAGAAAAGCAGGAAGAGCAGGTTGAATGGTGGCACACTCCAACAGCACCAGACAGGACTGTGGTCAGCAGTCTGCAGAGGGCACAGATAAGCGATTCTCTAGCCTGGAGTTATCTGAGGGTCATTATCCCGCAGTCTATGCTTCCTTTTCTTCTTCAGAGAAAAACACCCAGTACCAGGAACTGGCAGTGCAGGTCCTGGTTCTGTTTGTGACCATGCATATAACTTTAGGACTGCCCACACAACATAGTAGCTGGAGTCTGAATGAGAAGTTGCTTCAGTTTATCTTTGTGATGGAGATGACTTCACTTCTTATCTCCATCACTATCTCCCAGATACACACTTGCTGGCAGGCAGAGTCCAACAGATTTATGAAGTCTGACTAAAGAATGTTGGCTTCAAAAACTCCTTATTGAAAAAATTTGAGCAGGGTCTGGAGATCACCCAAACCTCCTGCCCAGGCTTAAGGCATACTTAGAAGGCAGAAACCCTAGGAGAGATTGGACAAAACACAAATTCACAAACATCGCCTACAGCCACTCCAGGGCTCAGAAGGTTAAAGACATACCAGCACTTGCTCACAGAGACCTGTGGCAAATTAGAGAAAGATAAAACAGCAGGCAAAACTAAGCTTTGACTAGAACTGGGCTCTAGGTATGTCACCTGTTCAGTGTCTGGAGTGGATGCATGGAAAGACTTCCTGAAATATTAGTACACTTGGGTGGGGTCATTTTCACAGAGTGTATTAATGCAAGCCTGGGCTGGGAACCTGAGTTCCATAGCACCCCTGCTACTGTCTCACTGCAGAACCTAGCATATCTCCAAAGTCAAGGCCCAGTCCCTACCCAATTCATCTTATTCAGCGGCTATACACACACACACACACACACATAAATACACTGAGAAGAAGAATGCCCAGCACATTTACAGCTCTTAGAAATCAGGGTTCACTTTCTAATTTATACATCAGTGTTAATGACTTTTCTAAATTCTTTGTTATTTATATAAAGTACAACTTACTAGAATAGAAATATTCACAGCCATCAGTGGTATCTGCCCACTACATCACTGCTTCTCCTGGTAAGAACTCTTTGCATATGACAAATACTTTGTTCTTCAACTACATTGCAGATAAGTCCCTTCTAACACAGATCTCATGATTCTGTTTTCAAGTATGACTGTCAAGCTAAATCTATCAATCCAAAAGACTATAGGTATTATCATCACCATGTATATGTAAAACAATCACCCAATTCTCAGCACTGTCAAAAAAAAGACAAGATAAAAATACTTCATTCTTTTGTTGATGGTCACTAGGGGTGGGGGCTTAATCACTTAACGCACAAAATTTGGTAACCTCATTCTTATCTGTTCAGGAATTAAAGTTGTATATTGAACTCAAAACATACACAATAAAAATAATCTTCAAAAATATACCAAAGGGGCCTCCCCAGTCTGCCCACGCCCATATCTTGAGAGGTCAGACAGACTGAGATCAGACACTGTACACCAGATCCAGCAGTCGCCCCTGTTGGACCCCTGGACCTGCCCTGAGGTCACACCCAGCAGCCATCATCGCCTGCCCAGGCTTATACCACCTTGCTGAGCCAGGATAGTCTCAATGACCACGCCCACAAGTCAGCACCGCAGTCTCCACAACAAAGCTGCATGCAACACCTAGATAAGCAAAGACCAGCTCAGAAGAAGGAACATTAAGCACGGGTCTCAATGCTCACTCTCCACAACTGTGAGAGAAACTCAGTCCAAAGGCAGAAACCCACATGCCAGAGCTACTTCCAGATGTTAAGGCAGAGCCAGAACAAGAGCCTGATACAGCTCCAGAGATGGAGCCAGGGCTGGAGCAAAAGCCAGATACTGGTCTAGATTAGTTCTCAGAAATACAGGGGACAGGAGAGAGAATACCCATGGCAGAGGAAATCTTGGGGCGGGGGAGGGACAGCATCCTAAGAACTAGGAAAGCACACTAGAGACATCAGATGGAACCCACAATCAGAGGGTCTACCCTGGTTGGTGTCTAGTGACACAGTTGGTATTCTACCCTCAGGGGAGAAACTGGGGATAGAGTTTCATACCCACAACATCAGCCTGACAGAGCAAAATGTCACCTCAAACATATTACAATCTAGTCCCTCCAGAACACTATAAAAAGTCTCAATGAAGGAAGAAAGTTAACCTTAAGCAAGTAAGCAAACAAAACCCAGATTTGACCACTGATACGCAAGTCACAACGAAAAGGAGAAAGACCTAGATGAAATCCAAGACAAATTCAAAAGGATGATTATAAATATATTCAAAGAAATGAATTAGAACACAAATAGCTGAACATGTATGTAAGTGCAACACTCAACATACACACAGGAGATGTGAGCGGCTGCTTGCGTCCCTGCCTTGACTGTAACCTGAACTGTAAGCCAGAAGCCACCTCTTCCTCCCTTATGTTGTGTAAGGGTATTTTATCAGAAGAGAACACCCATCTCTCTCTATCTCACACACACACACACACACACACACACACACATACAATCAATGCCAAATGGATCAAAGACCTCAATTCCAGACATAAAACTGCTACAGGAAAAAAAAGTATGAAAAACTTTTCCAAGATATAGGCATACATAAAAGAACTTCCTGAAAAGAATTCTGGTCACTAAGGATATAAAGCCAATAACTGACAAGGCCCCCAAACAATACAGCCCACTGCTATTGCTGGTGGTGGCCTCCAGAGAAAGTCTTTAGGATGCTATTGCTGAACACACCATACACTCTGGTTGCAGAACATAGAAATCAAAGTGGAACTGGGCTGGACCCTAACTCCCTGTTGACTAGCTTTCACAGGAAAAGAAACTACTATGCAGGCTGCTGGGAGAGAAGAGGCATCAGCATTACCCAGTTCTGGACATTATATGCTACCAAACTGACAGGAAAGATGTGCCTTGATATAGTAGTGTCATGACCAACTGCTTTCTAATTGGACTTGAGGTCTGCTCCACAAAGGGGAATTCACGCCTAGCACTATAAACCTATTAGTCAAAAGCCCATGGGTGGGGAGGTTACAATCCCTAGCAGGAAACTACCAATGCTTATGTGCTGAACAGGTTGTGGCCCTTAACTGCCTTCTAAATAAATATTTATGCCCACAGTGCTGCTCTCCCTGACATCAAAGAAGTCTTGTTTTGCAGTGCACTGCAGTTAATGCAGAGACTCATAAGTGGTCAGTGCTGAAAATAAGGGACTGTTGAGTAGAGTTCAGCCCTAAGAGGGACATGTGTTTTCACCCCCTTCAAGACTCGTGGAACACTGCAGATGAGGTGAGTAATAAGAGCCAGAGGACAGGGAGGAGTGATGTGGAAAGCTAGCTTCTGTACATATTTTGGCCATTGGACTCACGTGGTCTAACAGAAGCTGCAGTTAACTAGCACAAGATTTGGCCCATCACCCATATTCCCTCATGGGTGGGGGAGGGGTCCAGGAGGACTCACTCTTCCCTGCTGATAGTTAATGGATACCGAGGGAAGGGAAGAAAATTTCTTCAGTGGTATAACCATTAGCTGAGCTGCCATTGTTCTAGCTTATAAAGCCCCACTTATGATGCAAGCAGCCCTGTTCACTAAGCAGTCTTATGAAATCCCTTGTGCACAGTCACAAATGCAGTGAGTGGTAGAACTGAGATCCTTTCATTTTAGAGCCTTAACTCCCATTTTAACATCTCTTAACTACCACTCAGACTGTGTAAACCTCAACTGGTAACTATCCAAATATTCCAAGGTTAGTGTTTCTTCTTAGAAGGTGATGACTGTAGTTTTCACTAGTATAGTGAGGCTCTAATAAGATACTGCGTATAGAGCAGTGCTTTTCCAACTTTGAGTTTCATTTATTGTGCTCTGTAAACTCAATTTAATAGTTAATTAAATGAGTGGTAGTGCATACCTTTAATTCCAGCACTGCAAAGGCAGAGGTAGTCTGCTAGCCTGCTGGGATGACAGGAAGAACCTGTCTCAAAAATAAATAAATAAATGAAATACAATAAAATAAATAAATAAAAAAGAATGGAATAACGCAAATTAGGACAGATACTGCTAATGAAAGTTCCGCTGTAAAAACACAGGCACACTTCTTAAGGTGTTTCTTAGCCATTTTTATTTTTTTGTTTGCAAACTCTCTGTCACTGGCTTATTTATGTTCACGTTTCTTTTGCTTTTTTAATTCTTTGTATATTCTGGATATTAATCCTATGTCAGGTGTGTAACTGGTAAAGATTTTCTCCCACTTTAGAATTCCATCTTACTCCAGTCAAACTGGCTAAGATCTAGAGAACAAAAGACACCAAATGCTGGTGAGGATGTGGAGAAAGGGAAATGCTCATTCACTGTTGGTGGGAGTGCAAACTCGTGCAACCACCATGGAAAGCAGTGCAGAGAACTCAAAAAAATAAAAATGAATCTACCATATGATCCAGTTATACTACTCCTTGGCACACACCCAAAGGACTCATCCTATTGTAGATACCTGCACATCCATGACTGTTGCTGGTCTCTTCACAATAGCTAAGAAATGCGAACAAATGACAAATGGATAATGAAAATGGGGGGGCATTTACACAACGGAGTTCTGCTCAGCAGTAGGAAAGATGAAACATGATATTTGCAGGTAAACAAATGGAACAATAGAGTATCATATTAAGTAACACAAACTCAGAAAACCGATGCACCTCCTCCCTCATTTGCAGACTGTAGCACCAAGCCCTTGTATATAAGTATATATGCTGATGTAATACCAGAAGCCAGAAAAAATGGAAAGAATACACAGAGGTAACGGAAAACAAAGAACCTGAAAGAGGGACAAGTAGGGAACAGATGTTACCGGGGGAAGTGAGGAAAGTGGGCCTGTTTGGCTGGGAGGAGAGGAGGGGGGACATGCAGGGGGCCACATGGGGGGGCTCGTGGGAGGGGGGATGGTGGGATGTAGGTGTTACTGGAAGGAGGGTGGACGGGGGGGGAGAGAAAGTAGAGATGAATGGATCTCGGGAGGCTAGGGTAGCCAAGAGGAAATGTGTTGCCCCCCAAACCCCAAGAAACGCACATACAACGTCTGAACATTAGCGTGTATGTACCTGGAGGCAGTATGGCAAGGAACATGTGCCAAGAGGAGAGACCTCCCTTCGAGTGGCTGGTGAGAGTAGTCCTAGTGACAAAGTAAAAGAGGTTCTTCTCAGAGCTCTTGGTTATCTCCTATTACTAGAAGTTAAGATCTTACTGCTGAAGACAGTACACATACAGGCATGTAGCAGGAAACTGACCTGGAAGCCTTCTACCTGAAGTTTAGCTCTCACATTGCTAGATGATAACATGCAAGCTGCTAAGGGAGAAGATCAGTGGTCCAATCCCACCTTAAAGTCTAATAACCATGGCAACCAGCACAGCAATCTACCTCTACTGATACAGTAATGGCACTGAGGAGTAGCAGCTATCTAACTGGACTTAAAGCCCACTCAAGGGAGTGAGCACAACCAAATACACATATTTCTGGACAAATGAAATTTCTTACCATATGATACCATATACCACTTCTCAAAGAAGCTTCTTTTTGCAATAGATGGCTGCTATTACAGAATCCTATATTTTGTCAGACGCAGATAATATACGTCTAAGGGATACTCAGTCCTAGGTGACACATCTGCAGTTGAACCTCTACACCTATGGATCATGAGACATAGTGGAATGAGGGCTAGAGAGAAAATGAGTGCATCCCTCAACTCTCACCAGGGAAGCTTCCTTATACAGCAGAGTTTATTTAATGCACAAAGAAGGTCACAACTGGCCAAATTTTAAAGAATAAGAGACTATAGAGTGTGTGTCCCTGGATACGACTCCTGTATTAAACCTCAGCCACCCATGGCTCAGGGACCATTGCAAAAGAGGGAATGGAAAGATTTTAAGAGCCAGGGCTGGTTCATGAAGCAAAGGTTTTCAGACCACTGTGAACTTGCACGTGTGAACTTGTGGTGCCATCAAGCACAGGACCCATGCCAACTCAATCAGACAAGGGCCCAGAGTGGAGGGAGTGAAATGGGTGGTGGGCCAGCCCTAGCTGGGAACTGTTGGAGACTGATTACTACTGGGTGAGGCAGAGTATGCCTTCCTTATTACCTCTAAGTAGGCTGACTCGACTTGAGTGAATGAATTTGCATCAAAGGACATCTGGGTACAAACTCTTGAATGGATAGGCCTTAACATGTATGTGGAGTCCATGAGGTCTGGTGGGGGGTTGGGGACATGGTGGGGGAGAGGGAGTGTCTAAATTTTATTAAGAATTGTTGTATGAAATGTACAAAAGCTCAGTAAAATTTAAAAAAGCAACACAGGCCTAGCCTCTCATGTAGTAAAACCTATTTTTAAATAAATGTGTTCAAGGACCAGGGAGATAGCTCAGCCGGTAGCAGTACTTGCCACCAAGCCTCACAATCTGAATTCAATCCCCCTGGGATTCACATGGTGGAAGGAGAGAACCGACTCTCTCAGGTCTTATTACATGTGTATCACACATATGCTATACACACAGAGTAAATAAATTTAATAAAAATGTAAATATCTGTGGCCAAATAAATTTTATATTTTCAAATGCAAAATTTGGCCAGTGATATAAAACATTTTGGCCCAGGGACTGGGTGGTAAAAGTAATTGTCAACATAAAATACATACTCATGGTACTGTTATCAGAAAAAAAAAAAAAAAAACAAAACCTCAACTTTTCGATCTGAGTTGTTGAAGATTTAAAATCACTATCTGGATGGGCTACATCTGGGTACAAATGATGATCGAGAAAATGGTTATTTACAGAATAATTTTCATTAGCTATACAAAAATTTTCATAGGGAATGAGGTATGAAGTCATTTCTATGACCAAAAGAGAAGCAGACAAGGACCTATGGTCCACAATGCTATGGCCCACTGGAAAGTTTTGTATTAAGAGGATGGACAATGTGGCCGCTGGTTCTCATTTAGGGGCTGAGGTCACCACAATCCCAAATATTTACAAACTGGAAGTTATTCCCGTTGAGAGTTATTGGCAGGGAGCTACAGATGATAAAGATTCTTTAAACAAAGACTGGGTAAGAGTCTATGAAGTAAAGAACTATGCCTTGTTAAAGTCCCTTTCTGTCACTTAATTCACTGGTATTCTCGGTTATATCATGACCTGAGTCAAAACACTAGACAATGCTGTCCAAATAGCATTTTTCATTTCATTGAAATGACAGAGAATTCACAAATAAGTTCCACTTTTAATTTTACTGCGCTTTAAGCATTCCATTGACATTATTCCAAATGACATTATTAAACCGTCCCTGTCTTCAGACTCCAGGCTACTTCTTCCCAAACATATTTTTGGGAGAGGTGAAGTATGGATCCTCCATCTAGGCTTCCTTTCTGTGCCTAAATTTGGAGAATGGTCAACTCAACCATGCTGCCAGCAGTGGGGTTTTAAAAGTAACCCCAGTGCTCGAATTCACAACAATGACGTCATCTAGTTCCACATTCTGCTTATTCATCATGTCCTATACCGGCCATCTTTACTCACACATTATTTTTGTGTCTGTCTGCCAATCACTGGGCTGCAATTCTCTGGAGGTCAGAGGAATGTCTCTCTGCCTCCCCGATGGTACTAAGAACTTGGCATAGGATAGGTACACATGCTTAAAAATAAACTGTTTTTCTTAGTGTCTTTTAAGATAAAAACGGAGCCACAGAAAGAAAGTAGTGACAAACAGGGATATAATTAAGTACCAAATGAGGTACAAAGAACACCATCAGCATGCCCGGGCCACTTCTTAAAAAGCTTTAAAATTAGCTCTTTTGGCATATATTTTGCTTCCTCTGAACAAATAAATACTTCATGTTATTAAATATCTGAAAGACTCATGATTTTAAGCAGCAATATACTCATATTGACAAAAGCAAAACAACAACCTAATTCTTATCTTGGATTCATCATCAAAAGAATGATAAAAAGTTCTAATAAAATAACAATAGTGATCCCAGCTTCAATATACCTGTGGCTACAACTCAGAATATATATAAATGTACATAAGCATTCCACTAATGTGTATATCTGTATACAACTACTTGATACTTGTCCCATCTCGACTGTCAGAATGTGTCCCTTTCTCTCCTAATATAACTCAATTTAAATATAAACTTAAGGAACACAGCTCGTATCTTTAATTTCCATTCCTTACATCATGGTGTTTACTAAGCACCCAAGTGAAATAAAAGTCTTCCAAATTAGAAAA
Organism: Eospalax fontanierii; assembly: GCA_035773235.1. Taxonomy (NCBI): domain Eukaryota; kingdom Metazoa; phylum Chordata; class Mammalia; order Rodentia; family Spalacidae; genus Eospalax; species Eospalax fontanierii. The sequence goes on from CM069538.1 coordinate 63,274,780, forward strand.
TCAATAGAGATAAAACTATAAATTTATTTTCATAAAATTGAAGATAAGTTATTTAAATGATGCCACAGAGTAATTTACAATAGCTATAAAGTCTTAACTTCATTTATACATCACAAACAATATAAAACACAGCTTGAAAGAAGTTTGTATGGTTCATTTGGGATATGGTTCAGAAATGTATTCTTCAAAAAAAAGCTAAAAAAAGAAACCCCGCTGTGTGGATAAGCCTGCTAAGCTCATCATCAGGTAATTAAGCATATTAAACAAATTAAAACATATCATATAATTAGGTAATTTCTGGGTGTTTCCATTGTATCTAATCCTTCCTTGCTCTGGTTATGACAAAATACTACCCGGAATGCAAGCCCTACTCTCAATCTGAAGGGATAAGAGTTTTGGCAAAAACTATTATTCATCTGCTACTCATTCTTAAAAACACACAAACTGGGGGCTGGAGAGATAGCTCAGCAGTAAAGAGCACTGGCTGTTCTTACAGAAGACCCAGGTTAGAGTCCCAGCACTCACATGGTGGCTAACAACTGCCTGTAACTCCAGTTCCATGGAATCCAAGGCCTTATTCTGACTCCATGGGCATTGTATGACACAGGTGTACTTACACACATGAAGGCAATACACTCATACACATAAAATAAAAATAATAAAATATATTTTTATAAAACTACACAAAGGGGGTCAGAAAAACAGTTCAGTAGTTTTAAAATGCTTGCTGTGCAAGTAAGCATGAGGACCAGTGTTCAGGGAGATGCCACGACAGCCATTTTAGTCAAAACAGCAAGGACCAGGTTCAGCGAGAGATCCTGTCTCAAATGTCCAGGGGCTTAGCAGATGGCTCAGTCACTGAAAGTGCTTGCTGTACAAGCAGCAGGGCCCGAGTTCAAATTCTCAGCATCCATGTAAAACCCATGAATGGGGTGCACACATAAATGGGGTGTAACTACAACTCAAGGTGAAGGAAAGCAAACAGGTAGATCTCCGGTCAGTCAGTCCAGCTGAATAGATGAGTTCCAGGTTCAGTGACAGACCATTTCTCAAAACAGAAGCTGGAAAGCGGTAGAGGAAGATACTCAGTGCTGGCCTTTGGCCTCTGAACATGTATGTGCACAGAGGCAACAAACACATATATAACACACCCCTGTACATGGTGGAGTCATGGAACAACACATCCAACACTGACATCTAACTTCCACAAGCATACACCACACACACACGTGCGCACACATGCACACATACTTCTTTTAGTATAAAGATGTTGTTGTACACTTAATTGAACTTTTGTTGCCACAAGGTTTTAAGCTTTGTTGAACTTATAGTTAATAACAGGAACACAACAGATATGTAGTACAGGATGCCAAGATAAACATTATCCAAAGTTTTCTATTAACTGGGGTTCTAGTATAAGGAAACTACCCCACAGTGTGTGTATACCACACAACTCTTCTTAGTCAACAAGAACAAAAATAGGCCTTAATGTACTTTGAGAAACTCAAAATACCACAGTGCTTCACATAGTTTTCAATCTTCTATGTGAGTTTGAGTCCAGCCTGGTCTACATAGCAAGTTCCAGACCAGCTGGGGCTATAAGGAGACCCTGTCTCAAAATGCCAAAAAAAAAAAAAAAAAGAAAAGAAAAAAGTATTGATGAATTTAACTAGAGAAACACACCACCGGCAATACTGAAGAATACAATGGGAGACGTTCAAAATGGGGATTGGCAGGCACGCGTCAAAGAAATTTAAGAGAAAAAATTTTAAGTGGACTCATTAAAATTAAAAACTCCTGCTTAAAGAAATTAAAGACTCTTGTTCATTATCAAGGAAACACAAATCAGGTTACCAAGTAAGAGAAAATGGCCATGAAACACATTCATTACTGGAATGGTATCCACAATATATAAAAGAATCAATGACACAAAATAATACCAACAATTAAAACCCAACAAAACCTGAAGATACTTCACAAAGAAAGTCAGAAGAGCAGTTAATAAACATGTGGGCAAATGCTAGTGTCATTGAAGAAAAGTCACTGAAACCACAAAAACACCATGAGACAGCCATAAGCACCAGACACCCAGGATTTGGAGCAGCTGCTGTCCCCATGTGCCACTGGCAGAAGCATAGAATGGCACCAGTTAGGAAGCAGCAGTATAACAGCTCTGTGAAGCCGAACATGCGCACCCCCTATGACCGGACACGCTGCTACTGCAAGCGACAAGAACGAAAATAAGACACAAAATGACGTTCCTAAGAACAACGGCAGCAGCTTCATTTATCAGTGTACACTGGAAACAATCAAAGCAGCCCACAAGAAGCAGACATAAGCAAACTGGCACATTTCAGCAGAGGCATACCACGGAGCAATACCAAGAAATACATGGATGCATGGAATCAAGATGGCTTCTCCAAACACCATGAGAGTCAAAACCAGACTCACAACAAGAATTCTAAGACTTCATTTGTAATTCAGCTCATGAATAATCTACAGCAACAGAAAATCGAACCATGGTTGCCTCTAGAGAGGAGGCAATGGCTGAAAGGCAGTTACAGGAATATTCTTTGGTGAGGAAGTGGTCTACACACTGATTGGCATGTTAGGTACATAGAAATCTACATTTGCCCAAAGTCACCAAAGTACAGATTTAAGATTTGAAAGCTTTATCTCAAAAACAAATTACTGTTTTTGAAACAGAGTCTCCCTGTAGCCCCAGCTGGCCTGGAACTTGCCATGTAGACCAGGCTGGCCTCGATCTCGAAAAGATTCACTTGCCTCTGCCTCTGCCTCCCAAGTGCTGGGATCAAAGGTATATATGCACCACCACATTCAGTACTAGAACAAACAAACTTAAAGGTTACAGATTACTCAGACAGTTGATTTTAATATAAATTTTTAAATTATACAAAATTAAGATTTAAGCCCTTTCTTTTAATAATAATTTAATAACCATAAAAGCAGTAATGCTAACCTAAAGCATTTTTAGGAAAACACAGGATAGCATCCTTTTTTTATAATGTCTTTAATGAGTAGATTAACAAGATGGCTAGATTTTATGATTAACACTGTCCTATGCCCTCTACCTAGGTCAAGTTTTGACCTGAGACACACAGAGGAGGGACAACATTCTGTGTATCCACAATGCACTCTGTTCCTACCAGCAGAGTAACTTGGAGCTGAGTCAGACATAGGTAATAGGGTTAGCTCAACAGCTGGGAATTTAACCTCATCTCAGACATCTTTAACTAAAATTAGCCTGATGTCTCGTATGAGTCTTTTTTAGTTAGGCATATTCAAAAGTTCAAACATTTCATTTACTTTTTAAAGTTTAATACTTTTATGTAACTACCCAATATTAGTATTTGATTTTACTATGTATTTTGATAATGTGAGGTTATTTTTCATTTTAGAACTTTTAAATCATATTCATAGTCTGATTATCACTTTGAAAATCTAGTTATGTGAAGCAAAGGGATGAGCGTGATTTTACTTACTTACCAAGAGGGTTTCCTTGTTTACATTTAAATAAATTTAAATCATATATACAAAACTTACGTATACTGACTTTCATAGTGGATCTCTGAAACTTAGAATTCATTATCAAATTTCAAGAACAATGATTTATTTCTTACATCTGCTAGTTTTATCGCATAACTGAATAAATGGGAAAGTCTGTAGAACCATCAGAATTTCAAGCCAAAATGCACTGATGAGCTGGTGCTCTGGTTAACAAGAAAGATCACTCTGAATCCTGGAATGCTTATATCAGTTTTGCTTCAGAGTTTAGCATGCTTTAGAAAGAAGCACACCCTTTTCTCTAGGATAACTACAACTTTATGCATTGGGTGCTAGAAAAGACCCAAGCCACCAAAAGGAAGTGAAAAATGAAGAGAAAAGATTATGATCTTTGGGACATAAAGGTTCAGTGTCGGAGAAGGCTGGTGTGTGTGGGGGGTGCTATACCGCTCAGAGGCACTTGCACCCTTCCTGTTTCAGGGCAGTTTACCCAAGCCTCCCTCATCATGCACTCTCAAGGACTAAGGCATGAAGATGGAGGGCACAGATCTTCCACTGAGCATCTGCTGCTCCCAGAGGAGCAGGGACCATTTGTTACTGGTAGGTTTTGTTGGTGACAAAGGGGAATGGAGCCCTTTCTCACTACCTAGAAACTTCTTAAGCTCTATGCTAAGAATCTGAATATGCTCCAGCTAGATTAGGATTGTGATTGAAGCACTTTGTAGGTCAAGACGTAGTCTCTCTTAGAACTGAGGTCTGAGTGTTTCCTGAAGATGGTTGGTCCCTGAACACAACTCTGGGGCAAGATTTTTTTTTTAACAGGCTTTGTCTTCTTGGAATGCTGAAGACAAAGGCTGCAGGTCCCTAAAGTAAGGATCAAAGATAAGCAGAAACTAGTTACCAGGTGGAGAAGTACAGAGGCAGAGAGGGAGTGAGGAGAAGTAGTCCTCTGCAAAGTGACCGTACCCCTTTGTGCTTCTGTCATTTCAGACCAGCTTCCCTTTATGCTACACTCCTTCCCCAGAATGAGTATCAATGTGTTTGTAGTTTGCTTTTAAGCTAGTTCCACGTCCTGATTTACCTTTCTTTCTGAAGGATGTGAGATGCTTTAGAGGGAGAATTTCTAGGGAGTTGAAACTCTGATCATCTGGCCTGGTGACAAGAACCCTGGGGTGTTCTCTAATATCTACCAAGTTTCCTTCCTGACTCTGCCTCTTGCCTAAAGCTGGCTTCTTCTGCTAAGAAGAATTGCTTCAATTGCTAAGACAGTGAAGTTCAAGCAGTGCACCTAGCCTTCTGAGATGATCTTGTGAACATTAAGGCAGGTTGTGTCAATTATACATTAAAGGAAAACAACCAAAAGGCTTCATCAGTACTATGAGAAATATACTATTACTGAGGGGAAACACCCAAATTCTACAAAAACACTGCAGTTTTAATCATTCTGCATCCTTTTGAGTATTCTGCTTTGCTAGGAAGTTGGGGGATATAGGCTTAAAAGAAAAAGGAATGTTTTCCAAGGTTGCTAAAGGAGGATATATTTTCATTTCAGACTTACTTTTAAAGTAGCACTCCTGTTTCTTTCTCAGTGCTTAATAACCACTGGGACCCTGATGCTAATTCCATGTAAATCATTATACAGAAGCAACAAACTGAAGCACAATTAAAAGCTGGTATAAATTAAAATAGGATGTTTTCACCTACATAAACATATCTTCATTATTCTAAGTATCTACCAAAAAAACACCCCTAAAAATATTAATTTTCTTGTGTGAACATGCATGTGTACACATGTAGAGACCAGGAGAATGCCCTGCTCTATAACTCTCTGCCCACCTCCTCCTCCACCTTTTTTTTTTTAGCCCCAGCTGGCCTGAATTCAATATATAGACAGATCATGCTAGCCTTGCTGTCTCAGAGATCAGTCTTCTTCCTCTGCCTCCCAAGAGCTGGGATTAAAGGCGTGCACCACATCAGGGCCTCTGCCTTCTTCCTTTGAGACAGGGTTTCACTGAACCTGGTGTTAGGTTGACAGCCAGCAAGCCCCCACAATCATCCTGTTTCTGCACTCTCCCCACAGTGCTGGCATTACACGTCCATGTCTGGGCACACTGCCTATTCATGCGGAAGCTGGGGATTCCAATGCAGGTCTTCATGCTTTCACAGCAAGTCACCCACTGAGCCACCTACCAGTCCAATATAAAAAATATCCTCTGTACTGGGAAACCTTGTTTGAACACAGGTTCTACCGTGTATTTATCAGGTCAAGCCAAGCTTTCTGGAACTCAATATCTTCATCTGCAATGAAGACATAGTAATACCTGCTCAACCTATAATTCAGAGATATTTCAAGAACTAAGGCTGGGTATGGTGGGACAAGGCAGACGGAACTCTGAGAAACCAAGGCTAGCCTAGTTTACATATTGAATTAGGGCTACAGGGAGATCCTGTCTCAAAAAGACCAAAAGAAAGGGCACTTTCAGACATATCAATTTATAATCTCAGTATAAGCACTAGCCATCAATACTAAGCACAAACTGTGAACAACCCTGTGCTTGCACTGAAGGGAGAGTGTTTGAACCCAAGTAGCCAGGGGCCCAGTCAGCCTGCTAAGGTCTGTACTTTGTTAGGTCTTACTTAATTAGCTTGATACAGAAACTGCTATGGCCTGGATGAGGTAAAACTTGCCAAAACCAACAGCTATCCTAAATCATAGGCCAGAATTGAACTCAAAAGAAGCACATCAAACCAGCGATTCTCAGTTGTTTCATGACTGTGGGCTCCCTTTACCTCCTGGAAGCTTTGGCAGTGTGTTTATGGTATTAGCATACTTGACACATCAAAGCATAAAAGAAAAACACTGTTGTGAAAAATTCGTGATTCTGTATGATCCCCTTGTTCTACAGAAGCCTGTTCTGCTGAAAAATGTACCTGGTCCTGCCTGGCCATGTTCTCCCATGTGGTACTTTGGCTTTAGAGAGATACTACATTCTATCTCTTAGATCTTTCTAGAAGGTGAGTATATCCTGCTCTAGTAAAAAGCACATCATCTGCTTAGACCAACACTCCATCACACATGAAAACAGTGTGCATACTTGGGTCTGGCTATTTGTTTTCCTTGTTTGTCTTACAAGGCAGTACCACTTCCTTGTTGAAAAGCAGAGTCTGTCACAGATGTGAGGTCTGCCACTTTGACGATACCTATTACGGCAAAAAAAAAAAAGCTCACCATAAATTTCAAATCCTGATTCCACAATGTGCCATGTCAGCGTGACACAATGACAGGCTACATCACCCACAACAAGCATATATCACATCTTAAGCACCCAGTGTGTTCTTAAGAGAACGTATCAATGGGATTGCTTCTGGGAAGACCTTAAACACACAAAGCCAACAAAGTATCAAGCACTTAAAGGATCTCTGTGGTTTTTAAAACAATCACTTCTGTAATTTATTAACCTTAAAAACATAGTTTTCTAAAAGAGGAACAAAAAATCTCCCTGAACTAACAAGCAAAGAAAACAAACCGAAGAACTCTAGGTAGATCCCTTGAGGCAATTCTCTCCGGGAGGCAAAATTTAGATTGGCAGAAGCCCAAAGGGCATGAGACACTTGAATGCACTGTGGAGACCAAATCCCACAAGTCATGAGAAGCCAAGGTGCCCAACCTATGACTTATTAGAAAACACAGAGTAAACAGATTATGACAGAGCTTCAGAAGACCATGCTACACAGAAAGCTCAAAACCACATGTTCATGTATGAGTGGGGATGACGTGCAGGGCAAACATCTCAAATAAACAGAGCAAGACATTAAGCAAGGCTGGAAGGGAGTGGGGAAGGCACATGGAGAAGGGGACAACTAAGAAAAATGTATCATAACAGGTATGTGCAAAATGCCATCATGAAAGCCACTGCCATGCTACAATTAAAAATTACAATTTAAAAAATGCATACTTTGATATGTACTTAATGGCTTCTTTCTTGGTGCTGCAAGGATTAAAATATTAAAAAAAAACTTGAAAGAGAAATTGGCTATTTACCTAAGAGACTGAAAGGTCTAGGATCAGGAGAAAGTAATGAGACCTCGGCACAGGAGGCAATGTCAAGGGAGCAAGGAACACGGGCAGGGCTTACAGCCTCACGGCTTGTTTATCTTGCTGACGTTACCTTACAACCAGCTTTGTCAGCCCAGCCACACTCGCTTATTCTCAACAGAAAGAAAACCAGTTTCAACTTAACTACACTATGCAATAGCCCAACAAAATATAATGAACAAGAATAGCGCACTATAAAAATACAGACCTTTTTTTCTTATTTTACATTTACCAGAAGGTAGAATCAAGCCTTGTACTTCAGCTACCTCTTCCAAATTCTAGTTTCAAAGGACAAAATCCGTTTTCAAAATGTTTTTAAAGACATTTCATTTAAGTTAAACGAAAGGAAGAATCTAAGCTTGGAGCTCACACCTGTAATCTCAGCACTCTGGAGGCTGAGACAGGAGTACTGCTAAGAGCCTAGGCTTGCCTGAGTTAATCATGAGTTCCACATGTGGTCAATAAAGTGGAACTTTATGGGACTCAAACCCCTCAAAGTTCTTAATATACACTATTCTAGTTCATTGGTATCTCTTATTTTTCAAAAAGATTTACATCAATGTAAACAAAAATCAAGGAAAAGTTTTTGAAAATTTAAATCGAACAGTGTCATTTCTTACATCTCAGTAAATTTATTTCTCACTATGTGGTAAGAATTAGGAATTCTGCTTATGTTTCTTTTTGAAGAACCTGGAAAATACTTGCACCTGACATCACACGAGAGAAGCTAGTTTCCTCAATGATCACTATAGGGAACCTGAAAGTTGATAAATTCAACATTCCTTCAAGAAAAAGAGTAAAAAAGGGGTAAATTTTACAAAACATACTCTATTATACTTCTGAACCACATATATCACCAATTCAAATTAAAAACAATCATTTCTACACTAAATGTATACACATCCATCTGTATAAAGTTGCACAAGAATAATCCAACTACAAACTTAGTCAAAAAAATAAGAAGCCTAAAAACTGGGATTACTGTGTATTTTTAAGTGGAGAACAAAGCAAAATTATATAGTGCTTTTTATCTAAGGAAAAGAAAGTAAAATAATCAAGTTTCTAAACTAAAAATAGACCACAGGTACAACACAGATAAGTCATTTCTAAGCAGCATTTGCCCATCAAAATGAAACAAGGCTCATTAGAGACAACACTGTCTCTAGCTCTACAGCAGAACCTAATACATCTAGGAATGCATCTTCCTATCAGAAAGCAAGGCAGCTCCCAAGGACAACACCCACGCATTGCACACCTATGTACTGTATGCTTATGAATACCTTTTTTAAAATTTCAGGGCCCAAGAGATGGCTCAGAGGTTAAGAGCACTGGCTGCTCTTGCAGAGGACCTGGGTTCAATCCCAACACCCACATGGCAGCTAACAACTGTATGTAACTCCAGTTCCAGGGGATCTGATACCTGTTTCTGATCTCAAGTACCACACAGCATGGGTGCACTTACATACATGCAGTACAATACATAGGATGGGTCCATCACCCTGAAGTTTCCCTGTCCAGATCTGCAGTGGGAGCTAAAAAAAAAAGTTGAAGACTGGGAAGATAGCTCATTCCAATAAAGCACTTCCCTTGCAAGCAGGAGGACCCGAGTTCAGATCACTTGAACCAATGTAAAAAGATGAGCACACTGGCACACACTTGGAATTCCGGCAATGTGGGCAGGAGTCAGGGAAGACAAGGCGGACTATGAAGCTCACGAGTTAGCTGACCAGGTCAATGAGACCTTGTATAGACAAAAGGCTGCAGGCACCTAAGGAATCGCATTCGAGGTTATGGGCCAACCTATGCACACGCATGCATGCATGCATGCACACAAATGCACAATCACACAGAAAAGTGGAATCCTATCACATGGACATAGAAGAGTGCTCTCTGACAAGAGGAAGAAATAAATCTAAGAGTTTTTACCAGATAAATCTAAGAGATCTCATCACTTTGGAAGTATGCCAGGGAAACAATGTATGAGCCACTTGGTTAAGATGTACTTAGAAGCTCCTGTGTGTGTGTGTGTGTGTGTGTGTGTGTGTGTGTGTGTGTGTGTGACATGGGTGCATATGTGTGCAAGGCCAGATGGTGATGTCGAGTGTCAAACTCCATTACTACTGACCTTGCTTTTAGAGTCAGAGTCTCTTCACAGAACCTGGCCAGAGAGCTCCAGGAATCTACCTGTTTGCCTTCCCAGCACTGGGATTACAGTTGCAATGTCACTGTGCCCAGCTATCTCAGTATGTGCTTGGAATCAGGTACTTGTGCTTACACGGCAAGTACTTTATGACTGAGTCATCTCTCCAGCCCCAGAAGCTCTTAATAGAAAAAATTCTGCTTAGTAATGTAGAAGGACAGAGCTGAAGCAGTACTGTTTTACAGCTTCCGTAGAACTAAGGATGAGGACACTGGTCAACCTTCACTCAATGAAAGGCAGTCAGGCAACTTCACCATAGAACAGATAGACTCACAATGCCTAAACCAAAGAGTCCATCTCAACACAACAAAGACAAAACCAGGGAGCATATGTCTCCTGACTGACGTAGCAGGGGCAGAGCCCCCTGGCTTGTGTATCTATAAAGTACATCATGCAAAAAAAAAAAAAAAAAAAAAATCAACCCAGGGTTAACAACTATGTTAAATGAAACTCTATGCATGTGACTAGACATATCCACATTAATACTCTACAAAACAAATGACCAGGTTTCCTCAACAAAGAAAGGGCAAAAGAAGAGACGAGTAGAACAAGAAGCCTAGAGACTTTCAGTATTCACATTAGTCAGACAGAAGATGTGGAAGTCAAGTATCCTTATATTAATGACATTTCAGCTCCAACATCTATGCCAAACTCCCTTCCAAGCGCTACACCATCTTAGCTCTCAGATGTCTTTGTGTCACAAGCATCCTTTCTTGGTTCAATTGTGTGCCCCTCCAGTCTTAGCAGGTGAATCCCCTCATCATCTCAGTCCTTGGGCAAGCCTGGGTTTGAGATACTTCCTCACCCTGGACCTGTAGTCCTGAGCTTCATTCCTGAAACTCCCTAGTGCCCTGCGATCTTAGCTCTCAGGCTTCTCCAGGTCACAGGCATCATTTCCCATCACAGATCAGGATCTGCACTTCCCTCCTCCCTGCCTCAGACTTATGAACCCGAGTTTAGTTCCTGAGACCTGCATCCTGCAGCTCAGTGTGTCCCAGCCCTGCATTGAGCTCCCACCCTAATCTATCAGCCAACCTATTCACCTAGCAGTCCCCATCCCACCTGCTGATCCACAACCATGGAGTCAATCCTGGAATCTCAACACAGAAGTTGTACTTACCCCTAGCTGAACTGAGACCACTTCTTTCACCCCATTTGCACGTCAGCATAAAGTGGAAAACTGAAAACAAACAACACTTGAAAAGAGATAAAATAAAGGCTAACATGAATAAAATAGAAATGAAGGAAACAATACAAAGAATCAATAAAATGAAGAGTTGGTTCTTTGAAAAGGTTAACAATATCGACGAACCTTTAGCCAAACTAACCAAAAGAGAGAAAAGATCCAAATTAATGGAATCAGAGATGAAAAGGAAAACACTACAAGAGACCAGAGGGTATTCAGAAAACCATAACACCATCTATATTCCACTAAACTAGAAAAATCTAAAAGAAATGGGCGAATTTCTAGGTATGAACAACATACCAAAATTAAATCAAAACGACAAATAATTTAAACAAACTGAAAACAACCAGTGAGATACAGTAATTAAAAATCTTCCCCCCAAAAGCCCAAGACCACAGGGATACAGTGCAGAATTCTACCAAATTGTCAATGAAGAATACCAATACTTATTAAATTATTCCATAAAATAGAGAAGGAAAGAACACTCCAAAATTCTCTCTATGAAAGCAGTATTACTCTAATTCCAAAACCAGAAGACTCAATAACAATAAGAAAATTATATTACAATCTCTCTGATGAACATAGTTTAAAACAATTCTCAATAAAATACTTGCAAAATGAATGCAAGAACACTCCAAAAAAAAATCATACACCATGATCAAGTTGGCTTTATCCAAAATATGCAGGGGCGGTTCAACATACATAAATCAATAAATGCAATCCACCATATAAATATCCTCAAGGAACCACATGATCATCTCATTAGATGCACAAAAGGCCTCTGACAAAATCCAATACCCATTCATGATAAAAGTCATGGAGACATAGCTCAACATAATAAAGGCAGTACACAACAAGCCCACAGCCAACAACATAGTAAGGGGAAAATTTAAAGTACTCCCATTAAAATCAGGAATAAGACAGGATGTCCACTTTTCCCATTCTCACTCAATATAGTACTTGAACTCTTAGCTAGAGCAGTAAGACAAATGAAGGAGGTAAAGAAGATACAAACTGGAAAGGAAGACGTCCAAATATTCTTATCTGGATGATATGATTCTATATATTAAAGACTCTACTAGAAAAGTCCAAGAGCTGATAATACATTTAGCAAAGTAGCAGGATATAAAATTAATATCCTCAAATTAGTATTCTTCCTATACACCAACAATAAACACACCAAGAACGAAATCCAGGAAACAATTCCATTCTCAATAGCCTCAAAAACTGTAAGGTATCTTGGAATAAATCTAACAAAGAAAGTGAAGGACTTGTATAATAAAAATTTTAAGACACTGAAGAAAGAGATTAAAGAAGATAACCAGAAGATGGAAAAACTCCCAGACCCATGAATTTGTAAAATGAATACAGCGAAAATGGCCATCCTATCAGAAATTATCTACAAATTCAATGTAATACCAAGTAAAATTCCAACACAATTCACAGAAATTGAAAAAACAATTTATCCCAAAGGTAAAAACTCAAAAAAAATAGCCAGCAAGGCCACAATAACCCTGAACAATAGAAACAGTGCTAGGAGCATCCCTAGTCTCAAATTATACTACAGAGCTACAGTAACAGTATTAGAAGCATGGCACTGGCATAAACGCAGACACACTGATCAGCGGAGTGGAACTGGAGACCGAGACTTAAACCACACATCACAGCTTTCTGATTTCTGACAAAGGAGCCACAGACGGACACTGGAAAAAAGACGGCCCGTTCAAGAAATGGAGCTGGTCAAACTGGACAGCAACAAGCAACAGAGTGAAACCAGATCCCTGTCTCTCCCCCTGCACAAAACTTCGCTCCAGATGGATTGAGGACCTCAGCATAAGACACAATACCTGTATCAGAATGAAAGTAGGGAATACACTAAAATTTACAACACAGGAAAGGATCCGAACAGGACTCCTGTAGTGCAAATTGATGGACAGTAAGTTCAACAATTGACAAATGTGGGGGAAGGGCACATGACACTAAAGAGTTTCTGTACATCAAGGGACATCATCATTTGAAGAAGAGGCAACCTATAGAATGGTTTACCAGCTACATACCTCAGGCAGAGTGTTAGTAGTATCTAGAATATACCAAGAAGTCAAAACACTAAACATAAAAAAAAAAAAAAGAAAGAAAGAAAAACAAGTCAGACATAGTGGTACACACCTTTAGTCCCAGCACTCAGGAGGCAGAGGCATGAGGATCTCTGTGAGATTCCAGCCTGGTCCATATAGCCAGTTCCAGTCACCTGGGGCTACAGGGAGACCCTGCCTCAAAAGGACAAAAACCAATCAACAAACAAGGGCTGGGGAGATGGCTAAGCATTTAAGAGCACTGGCTGCTCTTGCAGAGCACCCAGGTTCGGTGGGCAGCATCCACACAGAAGCTATTGACCATCTGTAACTCCAGTTCCAGGGGATCTGATGCCCTCTTCTGACCTCTGTGGGCACTATACATACATGGTGTATTTACATACATTCCCGTAAACATTAGTACACAGAAATACAAATTAATAATTAAAAAAATTAAAAAACACAAAGTGGGCCATGGAGCTGAACAGGGAATTCACTAAAGGTGAAATGCAAATGGCTAAGAAATACTTTTTTAAATGTAAAATATCTTTAGCCATCAGGGAAATGCAAATTAAAACACTGGACTATTTCATCTTACCACATTCACAATGGCTAAAATCCATATAAACAACAAAAAATGCTGGTGAGGATGCGGAGAAGGGAGAACTCTTACCCACCGCGGGCGGCAGCGCAGGCAGTGCAGACACTACGAACATCAGTGTGGAGACTCCTCAAAACAGCTTGAAGTAGATCTGCAGTGTGACCCAGCCACACCCCTCGGGCACATATCCAAAAGACACTACACACCACACTGCTTCCTTTTTCACAACTGTCAGAAATTCAAACCACCTAGATGTCCATCAGATGACGAACAGATAATGAAGGTGTGGTACACATGCACAATGGAATATTATTCAGCTCTTTAAAAATGAAATTACGGCCAGGTGTGGTAGCGCACACCTTTAGTCCTAGCACTTGGGAGGTAGAGGCAGGCAGATCTCTGTGAGTTCTAGACTAGCCTGGATTAGCAAGTTCCAAGCCAGCTAGAAATACAGAGAGACCTTGACTCAAAAAGATTTTTTTTAAAAAATTAGGAAATTTGCAGGTAAATGGATGGAACTGGAAACAATGATTTCAAGTGCGGTAATCTACCCAGAAGACAAGCATCACATGTTCCCTCTCATAGCTGGATGTTAGATTTGAAACCCTAGATATTCATGCTTCAGTTTAAAAATTAAGAGAAGTCAGGAAGCTAACAAATGGTTGTGGGGAGGTCGGCCTTCTGGGAGGTTGGTAGACTGCAGTGACATAAATGGGGAGAGGGGAGTGATAACGTGGGAAGGGTGAAATGGGATGTGGAATGGAAGGGCAGGAAAAAGGGGAGGAAGTGAAGGGATCGCTTACACTGTCTCAGGAAAAAGCCGTATGGAAACCTACCACTCTAAAGCTTCTTAAAGTATGTTTATTATAAAGCATATATAATAAAGAGATTTAAAGGAGTGACCTTATAACAGGGGGACACTGTTCCCACTAGGCACCATATACTAAAAAAAATAAAATAAAATGGACTTCCTCTCTAGAGACTATTGACTAGGCATCCCAGAAGACCCTCAAACAATACTGACCACTGCCCCTGCTATCGGGTTACCCACCAGAGCTTCACAGTAAGACCACACTGCTGAAGACACTACGGGCATGAGCTGTGGAACGAACAAGGAGAAACCAACTTGGGTGTGTATCCCTGAATGGGACACCGAAGTCAAATTTCTGCCTCTCAAGGCTCAGGGATCATTTCTGAAGAGAAGCAGTGTGAACAGTGTAAAGGCCAGAAATGCTGGACGAGGAATCAGAGTTTCTAGACAGCTGGTCAGTTATACATATATGCAGGGAAATGGACAAGAAACACTAGCCCTACATGAGGAGCTATTGGCAACCAGTGGCTGCTGGGAGGGGAGAGTCTCTTTCAACTCTTGGTAGGTTAACAGGCTCAAGCGAATGGATCCACTCTGGAGGACATTTGGGGATACAAACTGGATTCTGTAGATATAAATAGACTACATTAAACTGGGTGAGAGGAAGTGGCTTAGATGAAAGAAAGACATGTGCACATAAAAACGATGCAGCTAACAGGGTTCATTAGAGTACTTTTTCTACTCCTAGGCATGCTTGAAATTTCCTGCAATAAATTTTTTAAATGGAATTGCACACCTGAAAAAAAGTAGTCTTTTACTTTTCACAGCACAGATGACGAACAGCAATTCATTAGCTATTTGCCATTTAGTTCATTCAAGCACAGCTTTGCAGATTATGGTTGCCCTAGAAATCTGCTCTCATTCGCCCACAATAAGCATCTGTCATGAACAGGCTAGAATAAGCCCACAGAGTCAGATGAAAGTGCATCTTCAGCACAGCTTGCTTATAAGATGCCAGAACTGGAAAAGACCTTGTGGTTTTCTGACTCCTTTAAAGAGTTCGCAGAACAGAAACAGGTGTCTCAGGAGTAGAGGCAAGATAATGGAGGTAGGTTTGTTGACCTTGAGGCCCCATCTTGCTTCCCCAAAAAAAGCAGCTTCTCGGCTGGAGTGATGGCTCAGCAGTTATGAACACTGGCAGAAGACCACGGCTGGAATCGCAGCACCCACATGGCGGCTGACAACCATCTGTAACTCCAGTTCCAGGGGATCCAACGCCCTCTTCTGTCCTCCATGGGCAGTGCACAGCACAATGGTGCACTTACACACATGCAGGCCTAACACTCAGACACATAAAATAAAAATATTAAAAAAAAATTTTTTTTAAAATGCAGCTTCTACTTGCTTTTCCACCAATCATAGAAATATGTCACAGTTTTCTTAGAGAAATTTCTGGCAATTAGCTCAGCAGCCCAGCCTGGATATATGAAGGAACTCAGCAAAAGTTTAGGCCCATTTTGTCTTTCCTTCTTCCTAACATACTCAAAAGGATTCTGCGGCCAGCTTGTTGTTCCTAGATAAAGTTTTAAAATTTGAACCTCTTGACAAGCCCCGTCTGTCAGTCAAGTCAGCACTCCTCATTCATGGAGGGGTCTCTCCTTATTCATGGAGGGGTCTCTCCTCATTCATGGAGAGGACTCTCCTCATTCATGGAGGTGGAGAGGTCTCTTCTCCTCATTGACAAAGAGGTCTGTGAATGTATTTCTGTAGGAAACTGATGTCCTGGACCATGTGCCCTGCTGAGCTTTGGTCTTCTGCTTTAGTTACTGATATCCCACTTGCCAATCTGTTCCAGGTATCCAATATTCACTGGCCTCCAAGAACATAGTCCTTCTGTTTCTTGACTGGCAACTGTCAGCTGACCCCACCACACACCTCACCCAACCTCTACACTGCTGTGAAGATTAATCATCATCCTTTCTGGTCCTTATTGAGGTTCTGTGACGGCCTTCTCCTTAGTGCCCTATTCTCTTGGGCTGCCGAGACAGGCCCAGGTCCAACTGGTTAGGAGAGACCCCCATGCCTGAGCTGCTTGAGCATCTGTACTGCTGCTCTTTCTTTTCATCCCAACCCCCTACCTTCCAGGATAAGCACGTATTCTAGGACAGGGAGTAGACTGTTAAAGGGAGAACACAGACTCACATACCTCTGGCGCCACTTGGTGCCACCTCCTGTTGTCCCTAGGTCCCTTTATAAGTCTCTAATTCTGGCATTACCCTTGCTTTCTCTGATACCTCCAGTCAATAGATATATTCTGAACTGAATACTTGTGAAAAAAAAAAAAAAAAAAAGAAAAGATTTTCTCAATGTATTTATACTTCTTGGAAGTATTGACATAGAGTACTGTCCAATTAGCTTTCTACTGCTGTGATAAAAATACTTATCAAAACCAATTTGGGGAGGAAAGGGTTTATTTGGCTTATAGTAACATCCTGATCAGAGGTCATCACTGAGGGAAGCCAGGGTAGAAGGAGGAGCTGAAGTACACACACATCATGGCTTGTTACCTGGAGCTGTGCTCAGCCTAATTTCTAATACACCCCAGGAACATCTGCCTAGCACTGGTACCACCCTCATCACTCGATAATCAAGACAGTGCCTCACAGACACGCCCACAGGGCCAATCAGATAGAGGACGTTCCCCAACCAGGTTCCCTCATCCCAGGTGTTTGTCAAGTTAACAAAGGAAGTCAACCAGGACAATCCTATCTTCAAATTCTTTACTTCAGTCTGTTAATGTATTTCTAGTATGAATACCTCATACACCAAACACAACCATTATTACATTCCTCTCCCTTCAGCAACCCAAGAATTTATACCAGATTCTCTTTATTATATAGAGTTTTATTCAAGTCAATAGATCAAGATAATTAATGTCAGGTTTTGAAAAAAAATCTCTTATATTTCTATTGAAATTATATTTATTTTCATCTCAGATTTACTTTTAAAGTAGCACAACTTTAAATATATTCCTGTTTCTTTCTCAGTGCTTAATAACCATTGGGACGCTGATGCTAATTCTCTGTAAATCATTATATAGAAACAACAAACTGAAGCACAAAGATTAAAAGCTTTAAAACTAAGGTATAAACTAAAACAGGATGTTTTCACCTCCATCATTTACCAAGTCACCCACCCATCCCCTGCACCATCTTTCTCAGCATGTGAGTCTTTGGGGCTCCCCCCTGCATTCTAAGCTCAATCTGCCTCCTGGAAAAGTCTGACATCTGGGAGAGCAAACAGCATTGTTTCCTGTAATTTGGTTTCTAGTCTTGGCTCTTTCAAGTCTTTTGTACTTCAGAATCTAGTTCTCAATCTCCAAGGAAAAAGACATTAGGGTTTGAATCAAAATCAATCTGGCAGGAATACCTTTATGACAATTAGTTTTGATTTTTCACTAAGTCTACCACCTCTTTCTTCCTTTGCATGTGGTTTTGTTTTGGTTTTTGTTTTGGGGAGTTGAGCCAAAACTGGTATGCCTGTGACTTTTCATAGTTACTCTAAATATTTTCTTTTCTGTAGTTTTAATTCTATTCTCTGCTGATAGTTCACATAATGTAATTTTTCATACAGCAACCACCCCAAATACCTTTACTAAATCTCTTAATTCCTCTGTGAATACTATGTGTTTTCTATGTACACAAATGTCATCTATGGATAACGGTAATTTTATTTCTAAACTTTTTATGTGTCATAGCTCTAGCTATAGGCTCTAAAGAAAGTGGGGGGCCAAGAGCCTATCTTAATTTTGATATAATAAAAAACATTTTTAGGTCTTATCATTAAGAAAACCTGAAAGCTTCTCTTTTCTTCTATGCATGCTTTGCTGAGATACTTACTGATGAAGGACTAGAGGAACTACTTTATCCATTAGAATGATTACCTTGCTTTTTAAAATCTCTGAGTGTTGATACAATGAATGATACTTATCCAACTGTATCATGGATTGACATTTTCAGATGCTGGCTTCTTTGCTCTGCCTTAGTATCTTTCACACTGTATCCAGTGACACAATTAAACATCCAAACCTTTATCAAATAGAACAATTTGGCCAAAAGCACTACAAATTAGAAGATTAGAGCTTGAAAGAAATTAGGTTTCTCTATGACACAGCCAAGATGGCATGGAGCCTCGTCCGTGCAAGGGACTACAGTGACTTAAAAGTTGGTTTTCCCCATCATCAACCTGGCATGCTTTGTAGGGGAAAAGGTACTATCAAAATGAATGCAGTGAGATTTTAATCCTTTACATTTTGAGTTTCTGTTGGACAAACAGTTTCACGGCTTGTTTAAAAAAAAAAAAAAGGCTGAAAGTATTTCTTTTCTATTTTGGGTTTATAATTAGTAAAGTTTCTCACCTCCCACTTAAAAAAATCTTTTTGCTTGCTTATTTACATATTTGTCTGTTTGTTTATTTGTTTATTTATTGGGGGCGCTTTTTGAGACAGGGTCTTCCTATAGTTGCAACTGACCCAGAACTCATCATGTAAATCAGGCTAGCCTTGGTCTCACAGAGATCCCACTACCTCTGCCTCCCAAGTGCTGGAACTAAAGGTATGTGTCACTATGCCTGGCACTTTAAAACTTTTTAAAAAACAATATTGTCCATACCCTCCCATGTCTCTCTTCCTAAATTAAACTTTTAAAAACATGTCTGGTATATATTCTGTTTAACTATATACTTTATGAAGAAATAGGCATTTTAATGCCTCCTACTAAAGCTATCTTTTAAAAATAGGCAACTGGGGCTGGAGAGATGGCTCGATGGTTAAGAGCACTGGCTACTCTTGCAGAAGACCCGGATTTGAATTCCAGAACCTAAATGGTGGCTAGCAATCATCTGTAACTCCAGTTCCAGGGGATGTGAGGTCCTCTCTTGTCGTCCAAGGGCACTGCATGACATGACACAGTTACATGCATGCAGGCATAACACTCATACACACAAAATAAAAAAGTTTTTTTAAAATGTTTAAGAAATAGGCCAGTGTTAAGTTTTCCATGTATTAGGGCTTCTGACAGTTTTCTTTTAAGCCAAATAACAGAAGAATATGTCATTACACTTAAAATTTTAATGAGATACATCTTACATAAATTCAACTTTTTGGGTTAGGCTTCTACTTATATTTCCTTGGATTCTTCCTTAGTAATCTCACCTAAGCTCATGTTTTTGAACATTTTCAAGCTGTACATTTGTACCATTCTGTGTGTGACTAATACAGCACAGAACAAATGAATATGGTATAATTATGTTGATTGTAAAATAGCTACAATTGTGATAACAGCACATATATAAAAGGGCTTGGAAGCCTTGAGGTGCAGCACAGGAAAACTGTTTGGACCAGACATTATTATACTCATTTTGATATTTTAGTAATTGTACCAAAACTCAGATTCAGGCCTAGAGAAATGGCTCATGGGTTAGACAACTTGCTGTTCTTGCAGAGGACCCAAGTTTGATTCCCAGCACCTTCATGGTGGCTAACAGTTGCCCGTAACTCCCGTATCAGGGGATGCAACACCCCTTCTAACCTCAGAGCACTGCACAACACAGGTGCACTTACATACACATAGGCAATACATTCATATACACATAAAAATAATAAATAAAATAATTAAAAAGCCACCCTGACTCATTTTTTATCTTTCCAAAGACTTTGCTTGTTTTCTCGTTAGAAGGCAAGACCTCAGTGTTTAAAGGTTGTCTTCTCTCAGACATTGGTGGTCTGGCAGGTTTCTGCTAGGTATTTCACGTCCTGAACACATCATCAGTCCTGTATTCTGCAGTTACTGATGAGCACTGCAGAAGAGAGCTGGGAAAGATACTACCTGCAGTTGCATCATGTGCAGTGGTAAACCCCACCAAAGTAGAACTCAACAAAAGAAAGCTGGCTTAATCTAGTTAGTTCCCACACTTCACATGAATTTTAAGGCTAATCTTCTAAAAATGAATACAAACTAAAGCACTTTTCTAAAAGGGGAATGCATACATAGATCAGAGTACTGGTGTGTGCGGTTGTCCTGTGACAAAGCCTGAAGCCAATCGTGGTCAGAATCACAGGGTTACACAATCTACAACTATAAAACAGTCATAAGATCGTTTTGTAGAAATGAATTATTGGTATCTTCTTATTCCCCAAATAATTTTTACCATGACAACAGGATAGCTCCCTCACTGATAGTTTTAGAAAAGATTTCTCTATGTGAACACCAACAAGCACATGTGCCACTGTGTCTATGAACTTGTATGAGAACCACAGAGCTGTGGTGTCTGTTACATCTCATTCAACTGGAAGAGTCTAGCACTAACCCATCAGGGGAATAAAAACACACCAGTGTTATTAGTTCACATCAAATGGATGCACTCAGCAAATCCTGGCTCTTAGTAACAGTCTTTGTTTAAATTTAACTAAATTGTGTCAGCAGGCTGGCAACGTTACCATTCATTCTTAATAAAACCAACAAGAAGATCAAATGACTAGGAACTGAAATAGTACTGGGAGGCAGTCATAAATGATGAATGATAAAAATGGGAGCAGAGCATCAGTTTCAGAAGGTGGTTCTGAGAACCTTCCCTGAAAACCTGGATGCTAAAGCTGGGTGTTGTGCTCTGTCCCCACACTTAGAGGTGACATTCCCCAAAGTGGAAAAGAAATAAGAACTTCAGATAAACCCTGTCTTGGAGGCGATACAGTAAGCAGCACACACACCCAATATTGGGAAGGATGTGGAGGGAGGGCACAAGTTTTTTATGCACCTGAGCTGCATGACAGTGACGAATGACAGCCGTTTGAGGCCACCCTACCTGTGCTTTTTGAGGCCATTGGAGAGTGCATCTCCCCCACCACAATCTTTTCCTTCAGACATTCTGTGTTTTCCACGGCTCGAGTGCTCTTCGTTCTCTTCAAAGGAGTGTGCTGTCACGGCTTCCACGCCAGTCAGGGACTTCTCGGACTCAGAATCTGTGGCAGAGCAGGTTCATGGTGAACACACTGAACTTTGGTATGAAGCTTCAGTAACAATGGATATCTCCCTCAATGCAGCTGGCTCTGAAATTCAAGTAGCCTTTGTCCTTTGACAATCCATCCACAGACACCTCCTCAGGGATTTCAGAGAACCTGTTCCCAATACACGCAAGTGGACTTAAGACAGATGAATACTTATATAAAGTTACAATTAATCCAATTTTATAGACTGAAAGGGATGTTCAAAGATTACCCCATTCCTTAAGAAATGTATACTCAATGGTTCCCACGCAAATTTCTCTTCTCTTCTCAAGGCATCTTAACTATAGCCTACCCTGAAAACGTTCAATTTTAAAAACGTGTGTATAATGGAAAAGTTATGGCTACTACACTGATGGGAAGTTTAAACTGTAGCTAATGTTATAGGAGCAAAAAGCAGAGTAATTTAAAACTCAGGTAAGCATGGTTTTTAGTATGAGGCATTTTAATCTATAGTGTCCACACGTCAGTTATCAGGCATTCTGAGGATGGCAACACCAAATTTCCCGGTGGCTATGCCACATTTCCATGCGGCTATGCATTCAAGATAGGGTCATCTGCCTGCCAGAGCAAGCAGGATGAATCATGTCTATACATTCATGTCTGTACAATCGGTGGTAGCTTCTGAGTACTTTCACACCATTTCTTTGGAATATCTCCAGGATGCTTTGGGGAAGATGAGGCAGGGCGCTAAATTATCCAGAATAGGCTAGTGATTCCTGGCTTTTGAGGGACACCCAGATCTGATACCCAGTTTTCTGACTGCTTGCATAATACCTTATTTCAGCTCAAAACAGAAGCCATTCAGTACCCATCCCCCAAAAAAACAATTTTATAAAGGGTCACTGTTTCTGGTAAAATGGAAATTCAAAACGACTCATTCTGACTCTCTACTCACTTGTCCTCAGCTCTAGGAAAAGCTTGGATACATTCAAGAAAACTGCTTAAACTCAATTACCACAGTCTGCTCAGTGGGTGCAACTGCTGAACTTCCATCTGCCAAGTATGTATTACAGCTGGATTTTGAGAAACAAAATGATTTAGGGCTTTTGTTCTTTCTACTGCATTCTAGAGCTCAGCCCAAAGCATGGAGCCTTACTGGTATCACACTAGCTGATGCAGAAAAAGTAACTGCCGGGCCACAGTGCTGGCTGCAGGTCAACACCTTGGACAATGAGGCCCATCTTGAGCTCTAACTCAAGACGCTCTGGTGTGACTTTCTACCACAGCACTGCTCTCTCCTACTTCTCATAGCAGAGGCATGGGGGAACTCCACACATGGTTACAGTTACCTGAGGTTAACCATGGTGCAAAGTCATTACACAAAGTTTCAGAAAGAAACCATTTCTTGGTTTTAAACTGTAAGCCATTCGGAGCAGCAAGATGAGAGCTAATGCCATCCACTCTGTCTTGAGCTACAAGATAGTAAACGCTAGCAAAGTGAAAGGGCTATGCCAAGGAAGCCGAAGAGAGAAAGCTGAATCAAGGCTGGCCACAGCAGGCAGGGAGGAGGGATTCATATCTGCATTGTACAATTTGTTTCACATGAAAAATATTAAGAATTTCAAGTCAAACAGTTTTGTCTTTGCCAGTATTATTTAAAATGTATTTGTAGTTTATAATTTAGATGTCAAAAAAATCAAAAAGCAGAGAAACCAAAACCATGGAGCATTTCTAACATTGCATGTGCAGGAGATTGTGTTTGAAGTTTAAGAGCCATAAATAACAAGGAACGGACTTGCTTACTTTAAAAGTTTTGTTCTTTTGTTTGGTTTTGGTTTTTAACCAAAAGGCAGATGGGTGGTAGACAGTAAACAAGAGACAGTAAAAGTGTCTATGAAGCAGACAGTCTTCCCCAAGCAAGATTTCAATGGATGCACAGCCTGAAGACTCATGTTCTTCTTTTGTATGAGGCATTTTAGGCATCTGTGTGAGGCCACTGTGCTCGTCCGAGGGACACACAATCAGATGGTACAATAGACCTTTGTCCTCTCTGGAGCGAAGTACCTGACCCCATTCCCTATGCCTCTTCTCCTTGTCAAGTCTTGAAGTCTGTCTCCTTGTTCCTCTATCCTCTTCCTCACTCATCTCTACCTTGTTCCTAACGCCTCCTCTAAAACAACAGGCCTATCAACCGAAGGGCCCTGGCAAAGGTCACTACCTCCATTCTGCAAAGCCCAGCAGCCATGTTCCAATTCTAATTTTGACTTATCTACTATCTCTGACACTACCTAATTCATTCCTGCCTTTCTTCTACTATGTACATGTGGGATTCAGAAAACAGTAAGATATGGTCATGGCCCATGGTGTGTACAGTAATTATCTGTGGCTGTGATAAAACACCATGACCAAAGCAACTTATAGAACGAAGTTTATTGGGCTTATGGTTCCAGAGTCCATCGTGGCAGGGGAGGCACAGCAGGAGGCAGCTAGAGCAGAAAGCTGAGTGTTTTATGTCTTCAAACAGGCCCAAGAAGCTCAGAGACAAACTCAAGAATGGGGCAAGGCTATTAACTCTCAAAGCCCACTCCTAGGGATGTGCTTCCTCTAGTAAGGACACACCTCCTAAAGGTTCCATAACCCTCCCAAAACAGAGCTCCCAGCTGACCAAGTGATCAAATATTTTGAGCCTCATATTCAAAAAACCATAGTCCAGCAAACATGGACTGTGTGGCAAACAAACCAGTTCACTAAATTTTTCTAGGTGCAGTAACAGAAGTCAGAGAAAAGTGTTAGGAACAGGAGAACAGGCTATGGCTGCTGACAGTTGAGTAAAGTGACAAGGAGGAAGAACAGGAAGGGGGGACAAAGTCACAACACAGGATCTGTTCCAGGCAAAGGAAACAGCATCAGCCAGTACAGGTAGTCAGTAAGATGTGGGAGGAGGGTGCAGCCAGGAGCGTGGGTTGGAAAAAAGGCAACACAGCACACGGCTGACTACGCAGGACAAAGCAGCAGAAGTAGGCAGAGGGCGAGGAAAGTATAGAACGAAGCTAGAAAGCACCCCATCTCCAGCAGATGTAGAAGTTCATGACATGTACTGCTACTACCTCTACCAGCTGGTGGGAAGTGGACTGCATGCATTCTTTACAGGCCCCAGCTTTGTAGCACTATTCATATCAATCTATTTCCAGACTAGCACTGTTTCAAAAGGAGAAGTATACTGCTAATGTGTTCAAATTCAAACATGTTTGGTTAAATCCAGACATCAGTCCTTCATTCTTATTGTTCACTTTCCTACTGCATTCTCCCTGTCAGCCACACCAATGTGGGTGATTAACAAGGCAAATCCACAGAAGTCATTTCAAGTCTCCTGGCAAAGTAATTCAGTAACAGACTTTGGTGTCTGAGGGGGAATTCAATTTTATACGGTAGGCTTTTCCATTTTGTCCTACATATAAGTACCAAATAAACAGGTCAGGTCTTATCTACTGTCCACTGTTACTGGGCAACGTATTAATGCCTTAGAAGGAAACAGCATCAGAAAAAAGAGTGCTTCATATCTTCATGTGCTAGCTACAGTTATCCTGCAGTATTTCAAGCCACACAACTCATGCTTTCAAAACACAAAAGAAAAAACAAAAGGGAGGAGGGAGCAAGGTGGGCTTTGTGTAATGCAAATGGAGTTTCACATAGTTTTGTAGGTGGGTGGTGACATAATAGATCTTAACTGTCCCTGTAAAGGCTAACATGCTAACAACCCCCGCCCCCCCAGGTTTGGGTTACTTGCAGATAGTGAAAACAGTAAGGGGCAGGACCTAGCGGGAGGTCTTGTGGTCACTAGGGGTATGAACTTGAGGGGGTATGGGACCTGATCCCCTTCCTCTCTTTTCCTTCTCAGCCATGGGGAGAGGAGATGTGCTCCAGTATGTGCCCGCTTAGCAATGAGGCCATTAATAATGAGCTGAAACCTCCAGAACTGAGACAGAATAAATTTTCTCTTGTAAGTTAAAGAAATACCCTAGGTGTCTGTTGTAGTGATGAAGGGCTGACCACACCTTCAATGTGACGGTAAGGATGCTGCATACCAATGTGAATGCACTCAATCCCACCACATAGGAGACTGAAAAATGGTTAACAGGGGCAATTCTATATACATTTTACTACAACAGAAACAAAAATGCAACTTCAAACAAAGGCCAAAGGTCTGCTACATTAGATGCTTGGAATCTATTCTGGTCCTGGTAGCACTCCCCTCAATACCAATTACAAAAGATGATCATATGGGAACAAAATTATTCATTTTTCCATGAACATTACACCAGGAAAAAGTTAAATAATACAGACATTACATGCTCGTCCTTCATCTTCACTTCCCACTGTACTTTCCTGTAATTAGTAAGCACGAAAAAAATCTCTGCAAATTTCACTGACCCCTGAAAAAAATGAAGTAAAGGAACTTATATAAATAATTCCCTACAGGGGAATTTGAAGGACTGGAAAATCTGGATAGCCTTAATGATAGGAAATGTAAAACATGGTATAGTTTTCTGAGTTTATTTTACCTAGTTTCTAAAGGATTCAGATGAGCTGTAATGACTATCATACTTTAAAGAAAAAGTGCCAGAAGGAAACAGTGTTTTACAAGGTTCCAATTTAAAGAGAAGCATTAAGGTAGACAGAACCTCTGCCTGATTTAGGATACTCCAAAACAATAGTATTCATAGAATCTCTTTAAACAAACAAACAAACAAAAAAAAACCAGGCATGGTGGCTCATACCTTTAATCCCAGCACTTGGAGGTAGAGGAAGATGGATCTCTAAGAGTTCAAGATCCCCCCACAAACCAAAAAACACCCAAAATTGTTTTTAATGTGGTAAGCAATCAGAAGCTTAAAGCTCTGGTCATACCAAAATGCTGAATGATTCCAAGCCAACGAAAGGCGAGCCATCTCCTCTGTCACGTGTTCCCTTCTGCTACATCACACCGTCGCGGGACGGAGCCCGCCACTACGGCTACAACCCCGGAAACCATGAGCCAGAATAAATCTTTTCTCCTTGAAGTTGATTTGCTCAGATATTTTTGTCACAGTGACAAAACACAACTAACATAGTCCCCTTTTCTCATCAGAATGAGAGCCAACAGCCAGCCTGTGTCACTGTGACTCCAACTTCACTCAAATTTAGATAATCCTTACTTTTGCCTTTCCAAAGTTTTCCAGGTGATTATTTAATCTTTCTTATCCCTAAAAGGATGGAATAAGTTAGAGAGTTTACAATATAAGCATACCAATAATTCTCATGAGTTAGCCTGAGAAGCACTTTACATAACCTTTGAAAAGCAGTACAAAGACAAACAGCACAAAGGACCAAGACATGGAAGAACTGTGGCTAAGATCCAAAATCTGCTTTCTCCTGTTACTTACGGTAACAGGAAAGGGCCAAGAAACAGAGGTTCCATTTAAAAGCTTCTTTGTTTATGGTTTTCTACGAACTAGGCATGTTCTAAAAATGTCCAGAATAACACACTAAAGTAGTACTTACAATGTCGGTGCCAAATTTTTACTTAGCCTTAAGTATAACTGCATAAACTCAGAAATAACATATAAACAGGAATGTCACAAACAGAAGCTATCTCAATCACATCGAAGGTAAATTGTGAACGGACAAGGCGAGCAGTCCAGAACTGGCTGCCAAGAAGCTGCTGCAATAACTTACTAAGGGACTCGTGCAGGTGCCAACGGTACCATGACCCCATACAAAGCTTAAGAGACATTGTGGAGTCCACTCTAGGTGACGTCTGAGATCAGGGTCAGCCACCATGCACAGTATTGCTTAAGATAAAGATTTTAAAAATTACCTGCTTGGTCCCTAAGAAACAAATCTACTACTATTTTCTCTAGCTTGTGAAATCCTCACATGTAGCTGATAATGAATAAGTGCATAAACCACAGTGTGTGAGCTCCTGGAAATCTCACCTGTATCCATCTGAATACTAAATCCCAAGCTTCCCAATTAGTCTTGTTGACAGCCTTTCTCAACATTATTTTCAGTAAGGTCAGAGAGCCATGCATTCTATAAAGAGCATAATTCTGCAGCTGAAGAACAGGTACCAAATAATCCACAGTGTAGAAAGGGAGTTTCATGTGACTTACAAAGTACCTACCACAGGCTAGTTAAAGGACTAGTTTCAGTGATAGCTTGGATGGATTACTGGTGCTCTCTGAGTAGTCAATGTCCACGCTAGTGAAAGTCACACACGTAAGCATATGCCTAAACACGTTTCAGAACAGGGGAGAGAAGCTACCACTAGGGAAACCAGGGACCGTGTCTGAAGAAATGTGACACACAAGCGAAATGGGAAGGAGGAAGACGTCAAAGCAAGACGCAGTGCTGGGTATAGGTACGAACAGGCAGGACCTGAAAGAACATGGTACATGGTCAAGATGAGAGGGCAAAGCTATAGAGAAGGGTAGACCGACAACAGGACACGGTCCTCAGAGATTGGTGGTGAACTGGGTCAGGTCGCAGAGTTTGGACTTTAACCTGTAGGTGATGGGAGTAACTAGAGGATGACTAGTATCTGTTTTAGACTTTACACAGGGTCCTGATGAACCATTTCCTGTGGCTGCTGTAATGATTACCACAGACTTGGTCGTTTAAAATAACAGAAAGGACTTAATAATTTGGAAAGCTAGAAGTTCAGCATCAGCTGTCCTGGGTCAAAGTCAAAGTGCTAGCAGGATTATACTGTCTCTGGGGGCTCTAGAGGAGACTTTTGCCTGCCTCTTTCTGATACACGTATTCCTAGCCTCCTGGACACATTTCAATCTCTGCCAAGACCTTCAAGCCACCTTTCCTCTGTGTGGCTGTCTAATTTCCCTTTGCTTTTCTCTCAGGAAGGCACTTGTGAAGAGATTTTGGTTTAACCTGGACAGTCCATGATCTTGCCAATCGTATCTGTGAAGATGTCACTGTGCAAATGAGATCATGTTTTTACAAGTTCCAGTGATTAGGAGGTACATACGTGTCTGGGGATCTGCTTCTCGACATACCACATCCAATGGCATACAATGTGAAAAACAGATAGCGACAGGAATGGGAACAGAGAGACCTGGCAAGGGAGCAGTATCATACATGTGGAGTCAAAAGGAAGGGAGAAAGGGATGAGGCACCAGCAGGAAGTCAACATCAGATGAATGGTTTAGAGGAGGGGAGTAAGAAAAGGCAGTGAAAAACGATGTACACTAGCACAGTTAAGCCAACATGTACTAAGCCACAATGTCATTAAGCAAGACATGGAGCACAGGCAACAGAACAGGATGTCATATACAGCATCCATCACAGAGTTGTCGATTCTTTGGATCACGTGGCAGTACAGTAAATAAAATGAACAGGAAATCCTAAGGAAGTATTACCCTCCATGACTCAATCCTCAGTATCATTCAATTTAGTCTTAAAAATATAGCTCAAAATTTTACTTCTACAAACACTGGAATCCCTGATATGCACAGCAGTCTATCCCAGCTGCCATGGAAGCAAAGCTCCTCACAGACACGCTTTACCACAAGGCTGTGGGGCAAGGCTGGCAAAAAAAAAAAAAAAAAATCACTTAACAAGTATAAAGTTTCAACCAGGTTTTCCTGAACCCTGTAGAGTTCAGAAGGACAGTGCCCACTAAATTTGTAAGAAACGCAAAGACACTTGCCAATCTCACAGATACTGCTTTCATTCAACTTTTTCTCAGCTCTGTCCTAGGCTCTCAAATCAATCTTCACTCCTGAAATACAACAAGGCTACCAGAATGTGAACTCTTTAAATAGGGACCATGCCATCTTTTCTTTGACTGTCCAATTCTTGGCACAGTGCAACTGTATCTGAAATACTGTTCACTGAAGGAAGTGTTCTGAAACACTAATCTGGCATTATTCTTCACACATAATCATCTGTTGGTTCTTTAGAAAACTCCTGTGAAAGGATGTCACAAGCTCTTCCTCAACACCATCTTGGATTTCTTTATTTCCTGTCACCCTCTCAGCACCCACTCCTGCTTCAGCCATGATGCCTGTCATGACAGCTTTGAAAACCATTTTTCTCCACCTTCCCATGTGTTCCACTCCTCCAAAGAAAAGAGTCTCTCCTCATCCTACCTGTGTAGAGAACTCTTACTGACCCTTCAAAAAACTCCACAAGGATCATGTATTTTGTGAACCTTTCTCTAACTCTGAGTCTGCTGTCTCTCCTCCAAACTGCTTGAACACTCCTTACATGTCCTTTGGTGACACATACTCCTTTGGCTGCCCACTTCATACTTACTGAGCATTTCTTTGTGTAATACTTTCTGGGGCTAGAAATACATCTGTGAACTGAGTAAGAGCACCTTCCCTGCTGAATGCCTTATGTTCTAGTTGCGTGCAATCAATAAACAGATACCTATCATGTGAAGGGCACTACTGAAGGATGGGTAAGAAACAAGGGACAGAAAACAACTGTAAAGATTTCCTGAAGAGAGAACGCAGAAAGTGAAATATTAAACACTATAGACATGTTGATATCTCAGGTAACAGACTTCCAAACAGAGGGAATAACAAGAAACCAGCTGGCCAATAAACCCACCAACTTCAGACAGTGGATCTTCCTTTCTATTTCTACTATTCCTAATTAAGCATCTGACTTACCAAGCACTGAAAATATATTTGGTTAACAAGATGGTCTCAATGCTTAGGAAAGTGCAGAATGCACAATGAATACCAATACAAACATTAATTCCATCAATAAAAAATATTTTAAAGATGTGATTTAGGCCTGATGGTGCATGCCTGTAATCACAGTACCTGGGAGATTGAGGCAAAAGGATGAATTCAGGCCACCATGTGCAACACAATGAGTTCAAGAACAACTGGGCTATGCACTGAGACACTGCCATAAGTGCAAAACAAAAACCGAAATACCTAATAAATCACCCCCAAACTTAAAAGACAAATTCGCTAGTCCATATCTACAACACATATATAGCATGAGTACATTGTTGGGTCATTTTAAATGCTGCAAATAGAAAGCTAGAATACCCCCTTCCACTTCTGACACTCTGGAATGTTCTATCATGTGCACTACATAAAATGTTTGGTAATGAGTCACATTCTCTGATACTAAATTTGTTGTACTTTGCACCAGCCAACTGATCTGTTTGTGCTAGGCCGTAGGGGAAATACAAAAGTTAATACAGAGACTCTGCCCTTAAAGGAACACACAGTGTTAGGGAGCTATGGAAGTCACAAACAAGTCACACAAAACAAAAGGCAAGAACAAGACAGTATTTGGCTAATTATCAAATAAACAAGACAATGGAGAAGCCCAGTGTTGGGACGTGGGGAGGATCACCAAATACTAGCAGGTCCAGAGAACAGGACAGAGACAAATGAGGCACAGATCCAAATATACAGTTATTTAACAAGTAAGCTGCAGAAAAAGAGAACTCTGGGTGTGGGGGATGGGAGCCATGGGACAGCGAGCAGTGTCTAACTCAGTGGTCCTGGTACACATCTCAGTTTTCACCAACAGAATGAACAATGCTGATCTAATCCAGTCTCTTCTATATGTAAAACATCAACGTAGATGCCCTTACATCAACCAGCCACTGCTCTTTTTGCATTAAGCTATTTGACAGAGTTCACAACTGCTCTGTATTACTAATCTACTAAAAAACCTGTCATTACCTCACTACTTTGTTTTCTGAGTTTTGAGTTGCAAAACAACAGAATTTAATACAGCAATAATTTAATACAGACCAGTCCTTAGAACTGCTAAACAATGCTAATCATGGCGTCAGTTGCATGACAGAATCATCCACTGGTTTTTCCATTCCACTTTCTTGGATTTTATGCATTATTCATGCACAGTTCAACCAAAATAGCATTAAGAGGAAAACCTAACAAGAAAGCCCTTCTTGAGCAACTGATCTCAACATGTTTCTAAAAAGAAAGAAATTGCCCAGCAAGAAAAACATCTTGACTTAAAATATTCAAAGGGCAAGAAATTTTCCAAGAAACTTCAGATGAAGGCCATAATGTTATTTAAATGCCTCAAAATCCCTTAGAAAATGGCTTAGAGACTCATCAAGCCTGCACTCTAGTTTCTCCCCTAGGCTGATGCTTCTTTCTGCTCTCTGTGATAGCTCCAAGTGCAACCTGCCTGCAAGCTACTTGCACACGAGGTTAACTTGTGATGCCATCCCATCCTTTATCCTCCCTCACCGTCACAGAGCCCAAAATGGCGAACACAGGTCAACGAACTCTGAAATACTATGGATTATTTGGGGCTCTTTACCAATTATATTTTTAAGGAAGACAGAAATATCCGTGGTGCTACAGCTTTTAGAACGTGATGATGGTCCCATGCTAAACACTGCAGGACTATAAATATGTACTGTCCTCCTCATCCCAAAGAGCCAAGCACAGTGCAATGGAAGGCTCCACAGAGAAATGTCTGGTAGAGGAAGGGGATGTCTGTGAATACCTGAGCGCTTCAGTACAGATGAGAGTAGCTTAAAGCACAAAGTAAAGGTGACTGGGTAAAAATATGCAGAAAGCATCACTTTTTTCCTATGCAGTATTTCTACAACATAACCACTGGCAGAATGAAGTTTTTCTGCAACCAGCTAGCATTTAGTTTCTTACTCAATCTTTCTGCTTCAATATGCATTAAAGGCTTAGCCCTTAGCCCATAAAGCATTCACTTATTTATATTTGGGGTTTTACTTGACATACCATTTCATTCCTTACATACATGAGCACATGTGCAAGCCACACACACCAGTGAAGACAAAGGTGGACGAAAATCCTCCTTTTAGCTAATTTTACTCAAGGGAATTTGGCCAAATTATAAGAGAAAAAATCTGCCCATTTTATGGAATTTTGTGAGCTATTCAGTCGAGAGACTACCTCAAAAAATAAGGTTGGAGAATAATAGAGGAAGGCACCTGATGTTGACCTCTGGCCTCTACACATGCATGTAGAAGCAAGTGAACCCTCACAAATGCATACCAGACATACACATTTTCACATCTTCTCAATATCAAGATAGACTAGCTTAATCTATGCTTATGATTCAGGAGTTGAAAATAAGATTCCAGTGAGTTACACATTTATAAACTTTCCCTTGCTCTCCTTCAACTGCATATCCAGCACTCTGACAGCACAACCACAGCGTGCCTGGAAGACAGCGAGTAAAAGCCACACAATAAGAGAAACAGGACCTGGATCGATGGAGAGCCTGCGGCCAGCCTGACTCAGTGGCTGGACTTCCTTCTTGACAATAAGAAGCAACTGAAGAATGTAAGTGAGAAAACATGTGTTATATACCCAGGAGCACCGTGGATGGGTCACACAGAAGGAACAGGACAGGGCTGGGAACACACGGAATATTATCTACACAGGAGCAACGTGGACGGGACACACAGAAGGAACAGGACAAGGAAGGCAACACTGATATCTGTCAAGATGATAGCAGGTAGCTCAGCTGACAATGATGAAACATCACATTTTCAGTCCCTACATGCCCTCAGGGCTGTGGAAACATATATTCTTACTCATTTATCTACAATTGTGAAGCCATTTGCTGAAGAAGAAATGATGCATAGTGAAATGCAGTAAGTTTCCCAGGGGTGTAAGATTTGGGAGAACCATGATTTAGCATCAGCCTTCAGATCTAGCTCCTATACTTTTAACTGCGCCCTACACTAACAGAACACAAACAGATTCATGGTGTCATCTGTCACCTCCAAGTAGAATGGACAGGCCTTGGTCTGAGTTTCATGGCCATGGCACATGACTGTCATGAATCAATCCCTGCTTTCTGCCTCAAGAGATGAAAGAGGAGCCAGTCACTTAAATGAGTCAACCCCAGGAGGAATCAGATCTGGGAGAAAGACTAAGAATTGATTTTGTGTGTTGGAAGCCAATAATAAAGTGTGTAAGTGTCTAGCATGAGGACAGGGCAAGAGATACAAATTGTGGAAGTGTGGTAGGATCCTGGCTCCCCTAAGATGGTCAAGAGACACAGGTCAGTTGCTAGAACAAGGAAATAGAGTCTCTCGGAGAGCCACTAGAAAACATGACCATGATGTCAGAACTTCCAACTGCTAGAACTGTAAAAGAACCAATCTTTATTATGTAAGAGTCCAATTTTAAGTTAGTAATTTAGGTTATGTGCTGTTTAAACATGAGTTAAGAAAGTAGCCACTTAAAATCTTGGGAAGGCACAAGGACAGATGAGGAAAGGTGGCCTTATTTAAAGGGGGCAGGTTTCTTCTTTCATAACAGAAGTGAAGGAAGAAGCAGGAGGAGAGGCTGCTGTGCAGACATAGTGGTGGGAAGATGAAGTCATTTGTAGGCTAGAGCTGTTACGACCTCAGTGAATTGTGGCTACGTCAACAGATCAGGACTTGAACTGAGGGAATCATATTCTTCATCTTAATGCAGTTTCTACACTGTTCCAAATGAGTCCCAAAATTTGTCATAGGAAATAATACAGAAGCCACAGTTGAGCAACTGATTTCACACAAATGTAACAACACTTGTATGCACTACCAAAGGCTTGCCACTGTCCCTATCTTTACTCCCTGTAGCCAGAATCCAATGTGCTTCCAGTACAGGCACCCGGATAGCCTCAGGAAGCAGCAGATGGGGGATCCTGCTCAGAGACAACAGCTCTTTATTTCCTCCTCCCAGGAAGGACCCTTAAAATGTGCCTGAGAAGCAGACAGGTACAAGTCACTATGCCAAATGTATCTCAAGAAAAGGATGGTGAGGGAACCTGCTCTACAATAGAGAAAGAAGAGTGAGGTGAAGTTAATACTGAAGAGAAAGATTCCCAAGATGAGCTGATCCAGAACAAATGGCCACTTACATTTGTCGTTTTTCAAGTCCCAGTGTATGTGTGAATGCTCAAAAGAAAATCTGGAAGAGGTTATCAGATCACCAAAAAGCACTGAAGAATGCAGGTTATGTATGATACAGGGTAAGGTGGGACTTGCAATTGGCTCTGTATTTTGTTGTTCGTGTCACTGTCATTTTCTTCAGATAGGGTCTTCATGTAGCACTGGTTGTCCTGGAACTTGCTATGTAGACCAGGCTGGCCTTGAACTTGCAAAGATCCGCCTGCCTATGGCTCCTGAGTGCTGAGATTAAAGGTGTTCAACACCATGCATGGCTACCGTTACCAGTGTTTTAAAAATATAAAAGATTGGCAACACAAGACCCTGGAATCGTTTATATTCAGATCTCCACATTTAATCCTATGCTCTTCCCGGCGATCCTTTAGAGGCATTCCTCACTTAGTGAAGGAATATGAGAGTTTACACTAACAGACATGGCACAAGTTGATGTGTAATCAATATCAACTGTCTTCAAC
The DNA here is from genome assembly GCA_035773235.1 of Eospalax fontanierii. Classification (NCBI taxonomy): domain Eukaryota; kingdom Metazoa; phylum Chordata; class Mammalia; order Rodentia; family Spalacidae; genus Eospalax; species Eospalax fontanierii. The sequence continues at coordinate 63,309,681 of CM069538.1, forward strand.
ATCACTTGCCCAACCTTCCTGCCACCTCACCATGGTAGATACTTCCTTTACCTTGTCGCTCACTCAGCTACTTTCAAATCCTATCTTTCCTTTCCCAACAAGAATCACTCTTTTCAAACCTCCCATATTTAAGTAACATAAGTCTTTGGGTAATCTCCAAATCTGGCCAATAAATTATAAATTGCTCCAGAGTGAGTACTCTCACATCTCTGTGAATAATGTTTGCTTCTTTTTGTCTTCTACAATGAACTTCTCCTCAGTCTACATCCTGCCAATAACCTCTTCCTGTCCTGGGTTATCACCCCACCTCCCTCAGGTTCCTTGACCTCATCTTCCCTGGTTCTCATTCCCACGATCTCTTGCCAAGCTTCCTCTCCTTCACTCCCTATGACAAATTTGATTCTTTACAGGTTTCCTGCTCCCCTGGTTAAGCTTTGTGAAACCCAATGTATATGGTCACCTGTCACATAATCATTTAATTTACTTTCATAAAATACTGTCTCAATATCATGGCTCCCCATTCACCTGCCTGTTATCTTTCCTCCATCCACATGTATCTCAATCTCCATTCCTAAAACCAAACTCAGCCGGTAGAACTAAGTAAGGTAGAATACAACTATAACCCCAGCACTTGGGAGGCTGAGGCAGGAAGACCTTGAGTTCAATGCCAACCTGGGGTATAAAGTGAGACAACGGCCCCCACACCCACAATCACACACACTCACACTCCTCCACTCTGTACCTATCTACATCTCCCATTTGTCCACACCGAACACCCCCACTATGCTAGTGCTGGAGGTCCTGGAGCCCTTGTTTCTGGGAGATGTGCCATGTTGTCCATTAGTATGTGTTTCTGGAGCAAAGTTCAAGCAGTTCGTTTCTTCTGCTCCAGCTGGCCTCCTCTACTTTGCCCCTGGGCACACCTAACTCTTAAGGCCTTTTCAGAGACGGGAACTCATCTCTTTCTCTTTCCTTAGAATGTGTGACAGTACTGGCACCAGAAGGTGGTCAACAATGTCCACTGAGCACAGAACAAGTCAATGTGTGCAGTTTCACCAGTGTGCCCATCCTGCCTTATCATAAACCTTTTCAAGACAGGCAGTTCCATGATAAATTTTCAGAAGCCAACTTTTAAATTAAAAACCTTTTTAACATTTACTTACTGTGTGTACACATATGTATGTGTGTGTTGGGGGGGGGGTGCACATATGCCACACGAAGTGTGGAGTCAGAGGATAATGACTTTGGAGCCCACCTAAAGCCAGAAACGGCAATTATATATCTGTGATTTTAAGGCTCTTCCAGCAGGGTGGGAAGACAGCACGACCCTCAGACGCTCTCAGGTCAGAATCAGTGGTAAACAACAAGAGACTGGGTCTGAAACAAGCAATGACTAATGCCTAAGGTTGTCTGCTGACTTCACACACACTGTGGCACGTGTGTTCACATTCACACAAGTCTGCCTACGCACACACAAACTCTACAGCAGTTTGGGGGCTACAGTGAGGTATTTCTACGTGCTTATTCTGGCAAACTCCAGGTGACATTCATTCTTACCAAGACACTTGGGTGGTAGACTCTACCTTCCCAGTAACACAGACGAAAGGACTCTGGGGTTACCTGACAGTGCATCATAGAACTCGTCCTCGCTAAGGATGCTCGGAGGTGGAGAGCCTTCAACCAGGGACTGCTCTAGTTCATGATGTTCAGTGGCTAAAGTCTCCAGTGCTTCTGACAAAATTTTGTTTTTTTCTTGTTCCTGTTCCAATTTAAAATTCCTCACCTAGAAGAAAATAGATATATAAAAGAGTTCAGAGAGATGGGAGATACAGACTTTCTCAGAGGAAGTAAAAATTACATGCTTTTGATCCAGCTTTATTGCAACATCAGACACGAAAGCAGGCATATTACATACACACAGCTGAATGAGCAGAATTACTAAGCTAATTTTGGTCTTCCCATGGGACCTTTCTCTCAAACAGCTTAGCTAATCAAAATTAGATTACAAACTACCAAACAAATGCAGCTCAGACTATTAGGATCCTAGCAAAAGAAAATACAATAGTCAATTCAGAAACCTTATTTTTAAAAAATAGTGAATAGTTCTCCCTCAACATTAATTATGAAATAAAAACAAATCACTCCAGCAAGCTTTTTTTAACTAAATAATTATCATTCTTAATGTTAAAATGTATGTATACAATACTAGATGGAGTCTTCTTGTTTACTGCCAAAACAGCTGGTATATCAAAGAAAGGGAAGCTAGTTGCTATGTGATTAGCTATAATACTGTTATATAAAATGGATATTCTAATATCCATGTTTAATTCCACACTTTTTATTTAGTTGTACATTTTGCCTTTAGTTTAGTACACTCAGAAAAGTAAAGCATTATTGGAAAGGAAAAGCTTGGTTGGCTTTTCCTGTCTTTGAAGATACCATCCATTCCTTGCACATCTCTCAGAGCATCTGAACACTGTACTATACTAGAATGCTCTAGCCCTCAGGCCGCCAATCCACACAAGACAGCACATATGTCACATGGTAGGGAGTTTTATCCACTGTGTGAGGAGCCCTAGAGACCACTGCCAACCCTTCATCTTGCTCAGGTAAAAGCCACTGCAGCACCTTTCTCAGAAACCAGAGAAGCCGTCTCCATGGCGGCCACTGCACATTCTCCAAAGTCTCTCCTCTTTCCTTTCTACCCTTTACAGGTTTCTACCTCAAAACCTAACTGAACAGTATTTACCACAGCAGTCTTCAAACCTGTATTTTCAATTTAGCAGCAATTTATCTGCTTCTCAAACATAATCCCTAAACATAAAGACTCTTAAGAGATAGGTGTGATGTCTCGTGCTTGTAGTCTCAGCACTTGGGAGGCTGAGGCAGGAGGACTGAGAGTTTAGAGCCAGCCTAGGGTATAGAATGAGACTCTGCTTCAAAAACAAAAACATAAACCTCTAAAAAATTGGTATTTTAGAGAGCGGTACTGTGGTGGTGGTGCTGGATGCATGTCTGGAACCTTCTTTGACTTTCTCCTCCCCTCCCTGCAGATCCTAAAGGTGAACCTGAATCTGGGGGATACTCCAACAGTTTGAAAGGCTGTGTCACCCAACTCTCCTTCAAGTCATACCTCAGATCTCCAGGTCTGGGGGCTGGGAAGTTTTTCACAATGGCTCCCTTGCACCATTCCCTCCACAGAGTCTAACCCTTTCCCTTCCTGACATTAGCTCTCATTCTTTTCCTAATGGCCCTGAAGGAGGAAGTAGCTGCCTCTGTTCTGACTCCAGGGTTCTTTGGGGCCCTGAAGTCTTAGTCTTAGTAGCTACACATTAGGTCTAATATTCTAATAAATTCTGCCTGTAAATTAAAATACAGTTTGACTTCAAGGCTCAGTTCACTGTGCAAACAGGGTTAAGTCTTTATCATCTTGGGAACAACTCCAGTCCTAGGGCACCTCAGTGTTTATCATTACAGCAGTGTGATTATAATTATCAGACTGTGATAATAAGATAAAAATAGCAATAAATGGTAAGCAATAGTAGAGAGACAACATAAATAACTAAAAAAAAAAATCAACACTTATATAACTGTATTTTACAGCAAACTCAAAATTACTTGCAAATATTATCATGATCAAAATAGAGTCTCCAAAGAAGAAATACTTGTCCTAGGATCAGAGTCAACTTAAAACAATAAAAAAGCTGAACTTCTTCCTTCCAGGTACTCTGAATATTCAGTATCTTTAAATAAAGGTCACAGGTTTGAGCACCAGGTCCAAAATGTCCCTTTTCTTTGAATGGAAAAGTTCTATCAGTGCTGTTTAATTTGTAGACCCCAAAACAACACAGCAAGCTCTGAACTCTTTCCTCCCTCCCTTCCTGTCTTTCTTTCCTCTCTCTGGCTTTATCTTAGTAACTTTCCAAATATGAAAATGAAAATGTGCTATTACCAGTATACCTTTAAATAAAAAGAGAATTCATTCCACTTAACAGACGCATATATTTTAATACAAAATTTATGCATCCAAGCAGCAAATAAATGATGAAGGCCCATAAATATCCAATCTTTTCTACAAACTCTTGTTCAAAACCCAGCTGAGCTTTACCCACCCAACATAAGCCTCTCTCCACTTCTATCTTGTCAGCATCTCTTCTCACCGCTCTTAAGAGAACAGGTGAACCAGGGAGGGACTGGGGAAGGACAATGCGAGTCTTCTCTTCCTCCTTCTGACCTTGTTCATCTTTCAATGGATCTGAGAGTACTTTTAAGAGTTTTAGGCCTCAAAGGATTTACTGCAGTCAAGAATTTGGGCCCCACAACTACCCACAAAATGGCAGCGTCTCCCCTGGAACAAACGATGTGCAGAGAAAAGAAACCGTAGGAGCAAGAGCAACACAGGAAGTTCTCTCACTGCTAAGCATCTGAGAAGACACTCAATGGCCATATTAATACTGTTAGTAGAGTGACTGCCTGAACAATGAAACTCCTCTACAATGATAGCATTTCAAAACTACCTGGAGAAATCCTGCATTGAAAGACCAGTGTAGAACTGCTAGGGGGAAACAAAACAACCCTGCAGAATGCAATTTCATAAAACCTTACTTTTCAACTATGTCTCCAAATTTTGACCTGCTAGCTAGCACTATGACACAACAGAAATAGCCCCTCCTGTGCACTACCACCTCCTGATTCCCGGTGGGATGCTTCCTTTGCATTTCCTATCAACAAGTGTGTATCGATTACAAGATTTTTAAATGTTCAAGCTATACTAAATATCCTAGTTATGGCTAAAGGAATACAGAATTTCTTCATACAACTAGTGGACTACAATATGTGTTTATAGTTACATTCAAATATTTTAAAATTTACTACAAAAAACAACAAATAATCAAGAGAACTTTAAGTGTTAAACTCATTAGATAAAAGGACTGCATACACACAGTTGTCTGAACTCCCTTGAAGAGTAAAGCAGCTTCAAACCTTTGCTGTAGTCTATTGCCTCAAAATACTTCCATGCTAGAAGGTAAAATCCACAGTGACTGTTGCCCATGTGAACAGATGCCAGCAAGACAATCTAGTTTTAAGAACAGCCATGTGCAAGCAGTTTACACAAACTACATCTTACCTTTCATTTTAGAAAGTGCCCTGCTATTTATCTAAGTTTCAAGAAGGTTAAATGAAACAGAGATAATGCACAAATCATTTGGCAAAGGCACCCAATAATTGCAAATCTGCTGATGAGGATTCACAGGATACCATGTATTCACCAACTGTAAGATAGGTAAAATTCTGACCACACTCTGCTCAGTTCAACAATACTAGCCTCAGTCATCTCTTTACTGTTATTATATAAATAGGTACAATGATACAGAATGCATCAGAAACTGAAATACTAGATTTCACCTAATTTCCTCTCTATAAAGAAGGAATTCTGACTCATTCCTGTGGCTCTGGGACCAACAACATTCTCACTTCAAAACTGTTTTTTCAGGATATGAGACTTAGGTTACTTTCTATTACTACTTTACAGGGGCAGCTGACAACGGTACATGGATGTGAAGCCTTTAACCAATAGTTAGGATTAGATGAGGTCATTTGGGGTGAAGGTTTTGATGGCATACTCAAGCTTACAAGTTTACCATGTGATAATACTAAGCAATGAACCAGAAGGAAGGCCTTCAGCAGACACAAACAGATGATAGTCTCCTATACTTAAGGCTTTACAGCCCCCAGGACTAGAGGGGGTACAGCCCAGTGGTGGGACGTTTGACCAGACCCTCTAGAACTGTGAGAATATTATATCTAAATTACTTGGTGTGTGGTATTTAATTTACAGCAACTGAAACACAGACTAAGAGAAAGATGAAGTGCTCATATGACATGCAAATTTGTGCTTGTCACTTCTAAATTTACAGCCAGGATGACCCACACACTGCTTGCTGGGGCACAGGGATGGTACTTTGATCCAATGGCAGGCATGAGAAGGTTTGGAAACTCATACTCACAATGGGATACCCACAGCTGACTCTGTTTGATAATTTACAAAGCATCTTTGTACATGTTAAGTGTCACGGATGTCATGGGCTAAGACATTTTTCTGTGCTACCTTTCACCACTTTCAAGTGAAACAACTTAATGCCCTAGCTGAGAAAGGGACAATGGGAGAAGATACTGTAGAATAAAAACAAGACTGGAATATGAAACAGGTACTTGGCACGGAAGTAGTTGGGAAGTAGTCAGATTCTGAAGAGATTTTGGAAGGAGGGTCTAAACAATTTGCTGACAGAATGTGCAAGGTCAGAGTAAGTAAGGAAGCAAAGATGGAGTCATAGTTTGGAGCTGAATAATCAGGACTGAGTTGTAAGTACCTAACATGAGGCAGACTGCAGGAGGACAGGTGAGCTGGGAACTTGGTTTCACATGTGGTAAATGTAAGGTGCTATAAGACATTCACATACTTAAGTACACAATCAAGGAAGAGATGGCTTTATATTATACAGGTTGTATTTTAAGTCATAAGACTGGATAGGATTACTAAGGGAACTAAGGCAGAAATGGGAAACCTAGTCAGTGTTTACACTGATGAGAAAGGCTAAATAGTCACTGATGGTACAGGGATGAAAGAAGAGTGTGGCTAGAATGCACAGTTGGTCTTTGCAGAGGGACTAGGGAATTCACCCTCCTGCAGGAGGAAAGGTAGATGTATAGGAACAGATTCAGGCAGGTCCAAGTAACTTTATATTTTCTTCTGATTGCTTCTGTAGTCTTCTTGTATATCAAGAATATATATGGCAAGAAACAGAGATCATCAACCACTGACCCTAGCTTATGATTAAAAAAGAAGTCTCTAGTCTCCTCTAGTTTCATGACATGAAGGAAATACGCCTTGAAGTTCACCATAAGACAGGTCTCAAGACCGACAGAGCTTCATTCATTACAATGCTGGTCAACTCAACAATGGTGACTTTTGGCTTCCAGACTAATTAACTGGCTCCTGGCACCAATAAAAACCATCCCTTATATAAGTTACTATTACCTTGGTTAATTTTGTGCAGGCTAAAAGTAAAGGAAATCCCACTGAGAATCGTCTCAGTATCTTGTTGCCCTCAAGCTCCACCACTGCCAAGAGAGGACCAATCTACTCGCTGACTACTGACATGATGGAAGAAAATGAGCTCCATAGAGCTCGTACATAGCAGCTCTTGCCAAAATTCTGTGAGCACCATCACATCCAAAGGCATTCTCAGACACTGAAATCAAGGCAGGTTTGGGGAACAATCCTTTATCTCTGACAGAACAAAAAAATGCACATTAAAGCACTATGGTGAAGATAATGAGTTTCCCAAGAAGTAAAAAGTAGAGTTTGACTTAGGAAAACAGACTTGGCAAATAAACTAGAGGGAAGGGCAAAAATAAAGTCATAATAAAATTTTGAAAAATCTATATAAACCCAGAATATTTGACACTTGTTTTTGCCAGAATGACTTAAAAATAACCTCCCTCCCTTGGGCTAGACAAGGTATGCTGGTATAGGGCTTTAATTCCAGCACTCTGGAGGCAGAGACAGGCAGATCGCAGTGAATTCTAGGCCAGTCTGGTCTACATAGTGATTTCCAGGTCAGGCACGTGTGTGTGTGTGTGTGTGTTATATCTGTGACTGTATATGTGACTATATATTAGTCAAATTTATATAAATAAGATAGAGCACATGAAATTAGGTAGGGATAGTGAGGGGTGCAGATAGTGTTTAGAATCTACATATGATCGAAATACATTGTAAAAATTCACAAAAATTCAATTAAAAATAATAATCTCATTTAAAAAACCAAATCAAAGGAAGACTAGTTCTGCATCCATATGACAACATGTCAACTTACTTTTTACATATTGTAAAAAAAAGAAAGAAAAGAGAAACAGGTTTTGAGATCACATGGTGCTCTCTCTCACAAAATGATGTCCACAATATGCTACCTACAATGAGTGCCATGTGTGTATTCCTGGGGATCCCTTTAATGGCTCTGGAATTTCATATAATTTGGTATAAAAATGAGCTCATAAGAATTCATTCTTCAATTCAACACTGGACCATCTGTCATATAAGGAGGCACCTTTTTCATCTTGTCCATTTTATGACTCAAAAGCAACACTCACAGGAGTATTTTCTTAAAAGAACAATGTATGCCATTATGTAATTTCCAAATTACTCCAGATTACAGTATAGGTTAAAACTTCAAAACATTTTTACAGATCACATAAAGTACACAACAGAATATTAGGCCACATGATGGTATTAGACATATTTTGAACATATCTCATGCAATACAATAGGTGCATGTTGACTATATAAAAATGGTAAAATTCTTTCACCTATTCAATAGATTCTGTAACTTTGGTTTTGTTTAGAACAGGCTGTTATGTAGCCCTAGCTAACTTGCAACCCTATGTAGTTAAAGATGACCTTAAGTTTCTCAGTCTCCTGCCTCTACCTCCAAGAGCTGGAAGGACAGCAGGCACCACTGTCCTGGCTTTGGAATTTCTTAAAGTCTGTTTTTTTTAAATCTTATCTTTTCAACTCTCAATTAAGTATTTGTTCAAATTATATTGCTTGTTTCTGGGATGATGCCTGAACTGTGCTCACAGGCAACAGTTGGAAAAGTAGCTGTGGATGAATACTGAGGTATACAGTGATGGGAAAGGGCAGAAGTGGAAAAGAAGCAAAGACGACAGATTTTCTCAGAAAGATCTCTTTAGCAGTATTACCAAGAAAGGTATCATTTAAGTACTAGAACTTCGACAAAAATGTCTCAAAAGTTTTATTACTTCTCATTTCATTATGACAAATTATTTGGGAAGGAAGTGACATGAATTTCATGAGCATTGCATAAAAACCTGCTTCTGCACACAAAGAACTATTTATACTTCTAGTGCTAACACAGGCACATAGCATTTTATTGTTCAAAAGGAGCATCCACATATTGTTAGGTCACTAAATCCTTCTAACAACTATAGGAGGAACACATGGGTATATGTTTTGAAACAGAAGATCAAAATAGTCTAAGAAAGCTGACCAGAAACACCAAGATCTTTTCTTACCCAACACCACGAGCATTCCACCCTTCCATGTTTCCAGTAACCATGCAGTCCAATATCAATGCTGATGGAAGTAGATGATCCTGACTCTTTGTTAAAATAAAAAGAAGGGATGTTCAAGTACAGAAGGAATGGACAGGTAGGGTAAAGGAGGGGCTGGGATAAGGACAACACTAAGAATGTCTGGAAAAGTCATATGAAGCCTACTATTTTATAAACTTCCTAAACACATACACGCAGAGTTTAACTGGAATTACCCTACACAGAGGATAATGCTCCTCCCAGAAACCACAGTTTGCCAAATACAAAATCCAAAGCCAAGTGCAGAGCATCTCCCCTCAAGTTGTTGATCAGGGGTGGCCCAGAAACCCCTTCCCCAAACAAGACCACCTATTGCCACTGCATTGATTTCCCACCAGAACTTGATGTAAAAACCCTTCTACTGAAGATACCACACATTTTGGTCACAGGACATGGAAAGATCAAGCTGACCAGGAAGCTTCCCTCCAGCTGGCTCATGTTCATAGAACCAGAAGGTACTATGTAGGATGCTGGGGAAGAAAAGTCATAAACAGTCTTAGCAAGCTGTGAACCCATGGCTGGAGAATTCATAGGCTCCAGGGGTAAAGGTACAACTATTACTTTTGCTAAATGAACATAGTATCAAACTCCCCTCTAAATATCTATCTCTGTATCATAGGTCACTGAAGCTCTCAGTCCTCATCAAAGAAGCTGCTTTGTGTAGTAGATACCAGTTAATGCATAAAGCTCACAACTGATCAAAGTACAGAGAGTAAGGGTCTGTGGAGTGCTCAGTCATAAACGGGGCACCTACATCACACCCTGCTCCCATAAGGTTCAGGATACATGAGGAGAGGAGACAAAAAGACTGTCAGGGTCAGAAGTTTGGGAGGATCCAGAGAAAACTATCTTCTGGACATGAAGGACTATTGCTCTTATGGACTTACACCAGTTGCGGATGCCTGCACAAGACCTGGACAAGATCAAGCTAGTCAACACTCTAGCATAGAGCGAGGAAGGGCGCATGAGCCCCTAATTGAGCTGCTATTGACAGCTGCTGGATTACTAAGGGGGTGAACTATGCTTCAGTGGATGGTCCCACATTCATGAGTATATTGGTAGCACAAACTGAACTCAAGGAGTTATTAAAAAAAAAAAAAAAGGAGATATGAAGTTGGCAGTGGAGTGGGACATGGATCCAGAAGGAAACAAGAGCAAGCTGCAGGGCGAATATAATCAGTATACACTGCATGTGTGCATAAAAGCATCAAAGAACTAATAAAAACTGTATGTTAAAATTCAGGGAATAGCCCAGGGAGATAGGGCAGTCAGTAAAGTGTTCACTGCATGACCATGAGGCCCAAGTTTGAACCCCAGAACCAACGTAAAAAAGCTAGGAGGTGGCTTTTAAAAATATAGTGGTACCCTATTACAATCCCAGCTCTGCGAGGTACAGAGAAGCAGATTCCTGGAGCTTGTAGGTCAGCTAGCCTAGCCTGATCTGGGAGCTCCAGGCAGGTATAATCTTGTCTCAAAAAATAATCTTCCCATCTTCTTTGCTAAGAGTCCCAGTTTATTACCTGACTACATCACCTTCCCACCTCAGTCTATTCTTCAGTCTCTCCCTAGCTTTGAAATGAGAGGAAGTTCCAGTCAAAGAGATTGTAAGAATGCTGCCAATTTACCAAATCTCCTTAAAGAGAAGGACATACCCCTCAGTCCTTCCTGGGACTAGAATGGAACACTCACAACAATCTCTAACAACAGAAACTGCCATATCAGACCCACAATGACCACCTCCTGTCTTCTTTAAAGTAAAGAAAAAGTAATCTCTAATCCATTTAAGCTAATGTTTTTTGGTTTGGGGATTTTTGTTTATTAATTGCTAACATAATCACTGACCTATACAATGTGTTTGTTTCTAAATTACCACAGGCTACTCTGGTGTGACTCCTGGGTAATTTGAATCTGATATAAAATAATTCAAGTTTACTTTGAAATTGCACATGAGGACCTCAGTTTGGATCCCCAGCATATTTAACACATCAGATATGGCTGTAACCCCATCTTTGGTGGTTAGCAGATGGGATGGAGACAGAAGGATGCTGAGGTTTGCTGACCATCAGCCTAGCAAGAAAAAAAAATACAAAAAATCTCCAGGTTCAGCAATCAGGTTCCTGCCTCAAGGAAGTAAGACAGATAGCAATAGAGAAAAGCAACTAACTTCCTCTTCAGGCTTCCACATGGATGGGTGCATGGGCATAACTCCCACACACATAAGGGAACATATGCATATACCACACACGCACACAAAAAAAATTTCATACAATAGGTATGACAAAGAAAAACATTCATTTGATAGAAGACTATGAAGAATATTAACCAGTAGTATGTGTTGCTATTTGGGTGTTTCTATGCCTAAATGAATAAACAAAGACACATGAAAATCTTGCTAGCAGATCCTGGCTTCTCGTTTTTATATTCTTCTGTGTATAAAATTAGCTTTCCTGTATATATTCCATTTATGTCTCTCAGTCCTGTACTTAGCAAAATATTTAAAAATATGTCTATCTACAAATCACTATTTGCATCATCACATTGTTATGTCAAGCTTGTAGTACATCAAACAGATGTAAGTAATGTTTACAAGGTCCTGTGAAATCATGCAGAACCCAGGGCTTCCTCAGGCTTCTAGTATAGGAGCCCAATCTGGGAATGTGTTGAGTACTCCCCCACCCCCAATCATGGTTGCAAAGCTCTCTACCTAAAATAGCCTGCTCTTATGTAATTGCTCTCCACAGATTTGTGCATTGTATATACCCTTGAAACAAATTTCTTTTTTAGAAATATGGCACAACAGATAAGTAATAATTTTTTCAAGGCAGAGAAGTTTAAACATAATTCTAACATATCTTCATAGTTATTCAGAGGCTCTGTAGTTGATAGCTCTAATGCAAATAACTAGAAGAAGTTATTTATATCAGAATTAACACCATAGCAACTCTACTTTTTAAGTGAACTTTACTGAAATTATATATAACCCATCTTCTTTAACTGTAGAGTTCAATGACATTTAGCAAATGCACACCATTTGCCTAGCACTGCTTCTGAGGTGGAACAACCCTATTGCCCCCTCTCCCAAATGTTTAGGTGACCTTCACAGTCATTCCTGCCCTTCTCTTCAGCCCAGCCCAAGCAGCCACTATGGTTTCTATACCTCTAAGTTAGAATTTGTCTGTTCCTTAACTTCAAATGGTCAGATGACAGATATTTTAGATTCATCCATTTTGTAGAACAAGGGCATCTTTCCTTCTTAGTGAAGACTACTCCAGAGTAGGGCCATCCCATGTCTCCAAAAATCCACTTTTTAACATCTTCTCGAGCTGGGAGATGGCAACATCAGTAAACACTTGCTACACAACAGTGAAAACCTGAGTCTGGATCCCCATGACCCAGGAACTGTGGCAATAATCCACCTGCAATCCTAGCCCTGGAGAGGTGGAAACAGGTAGGTCCCTGGGGTTTAATGACAAGCTGATCTAGCTAAGAAATGAGCTCCAGGTTCAGTGAAGAAACCCTGTCTCAAAAGAAGGCGTAGAATGATAGACCTTTGGCACCTCCAACTATAGGTACTCAAACGAGTACACACACACACACACACACACACACACACACACACACACACACACACACACACACATAGGAAAAATGCCTTCATTCTACTTCTGAGAGTAGATTTCTGTCCATTAAGCTCAGAATGAGTAACCTTGCTCCAATCAGATGTTATTTTATTCTGATTTGTCAAATATCTTTGTGGTTCTCAAACGAGGGAAAAAAAGTTAAACTATGTCAGAATCAATGCAATGGGCTAAACTCCTCCTGAAGAAAATATTTTTAAAGGAGAGGTTTTTAAGTTTTCCTATAAATAGTCAGCAGGGCTCCACAGCATACTGGAGATGCCTAGCAGGTGGCTGGGGACTCTGGATGCTCTTAATAGTTGAAAAGATCACTTTAAGCCCACTACTTAGTTATGTTTTATGCAAAAGGATGTATCTGCTTACTAAGCAACCCAAGTGACTTGAAATCTACCAAACTCCAGAAACAATAAACGTGGCTTCTTATTTTCCTATCTTTAAGTAGACTTTTTATTCTGATTATTAAAAAAAAGCATTTGATGTTGACTGGGAGCTGATCCTCAAGGGCCTGTTTTAAGCGCAGTATTGTAAAATTTGTAAGGCAGGAAGAGTGGCTCATTCCTTTGTGCTCTTCACCCAACAAGAATTTGTTAGCCACCTACACCATGCCAGGCATTCCAGGTACCAGAGAACCCACAGTGATTAACAGAACAATCCTGGACTCATTTGACTTATTGTCTACTGAGAGGAAAGAAACAAGATAAACCAGTGGACTGCTTAATGTTCTAGACGCTGGCCAACACTGAATATAAAGAAATCTACAAAGAGAATCCTGGGAGACAGGGGTGCCACAGGGGAGCAAAGGGGGACACACTGAGAAGGTATCATGAGATCAAAGGCTGAAAAGGGAGGGAGAAAGCAGACAAGCACCTAAAAGAATGTTCAGGCAGAGGGACAAAGTCCTGAAGTACGAATGGGCTCACTTGTTTGCTGAGCAACAGAAGCCTACTGTCCTCAGGACACAGCAGGGAGGGTGAGAGTGAAAGAGAGAGGAGGCCTAGAGGAAAGCATCAGGCTTCCCCTGGGCCTTGCAGGCCCAGCATCTAAGGCTCCCTCCCCCCAGGCAGACAGAAAGCCAACTGAGAGGCACCTTGCTCTGCACTCGCTCCCTGCACAGATGCTTTAATTGCTAGAGGATACTTTCTAAGAAAAATGACCTCTTCACAGCAAAGAGAAGATGAATGATCTGGAGAGCCTGGGCGCAGTGGTGACTCTAAAGGAACTAGGTGTTTGTCTTAGGGAAAGAAGCATTTACTAGTTCCAAATAGCTGTGGAACTGTCACCCTAGAGAAAAAACACACTTTTTCATGATACTGCAGAACAGACCTAGAATCCTGACTTCAAAAGAAGAGAAAGGGATAAAACTTTGCCCTGGTGTGAGTTTAATCTTCTGATAGGACTTAAGAGTCCTCCCTACAGGGAGCAGGTGGCTCTGAGATATCATTCATGGGTAACAGAAGCAGTAGCATGAGCTAACTTCCACACTATGTACCCTAGATACATATATTCTATCCCATCCTCTCCACGCACAGTCCTAAAAGTAGTTACTACACCGATGAGGAAACTCAAGCACAGCCAGATTACATGATGCTAGGGTTTATACACTGACCAAGTGACAGAATCTATATTCACGCCACATCTGTATGACTCAGGTTGCAAGCTCGTAACCACTGGAGTATGCATCCATATGCTCATCAACAGAATTGTTTACATGCGGTGTACAATGAATACTTGGCTAGTAGAAGCTGCAGAAAGAATGTTTTGCATTTGAAGAAAATTCGATGACTTTTTAAGATTCCTTTTAGATTTTGTGGTTACATTTCCTGAAGTTAATTTTTTTTTCTTTAACTTAAAGCTTCTAGAAACTCTGTGCTTACAACTATGGCCAAAAATCAAATAATAATCTCAATATTAAATATGTTGAGTTCTCTGTTTAAATCAGGGCCATCATTTCGTAGACCTGAGAAACATCTACTGCTCTGTTAGCTCCCACGTTTCCTCTCCCACTATTGTCCTCCTCTCCTGTTTTATACCTAGGTTAACTCGCTAACAGACAAAATTCCATTCAAACAAGTAACAATCCCTCAAAATATAACAGAATCACAGAGTGAACATTTAGTATCTATACTATAGAAAGATAAAAAGAGAAGAGCAGACAGATAAATTGAAACCAAGTCTTAATCAAAAAAAAAAAAAAAATGTTAAGAATCAGGGTTGATGAGATGTCTCAGTGGATAAAGTGCTTGCTATACAAAAGCACAAGGGCCTGGATGTCAGCACCCAAGTTAAAAAGAAAAAAATCAGGCGTTCTGGCAATCCCAGAGCCAGGAGGCAGGGAAGAGGACCTCTCCAGGACCTGCTGGCCAGCCACTTGCAGTTAGAGACCATGTCTCAAAAAATCGAGGTGGAGAGCAACAGAGAAAGATGCCAACATTAGCTTCTGACCGCCCCATGCACAGGCACTGGTGCACACCCACACACACGTACTTGTGTGCACCATACATAACCACATCTGCTTTGTGAAGTATGTTTGCTAACTACGGGGAAAAGGAGCACCTTCCCATCACACAGCAAATCCTGAACAATTTAAAATTAACAAGTGAACACTAAAATTCAGGCTCTGCAAGGCAAGTGTAGGCCACTGAAAGGAGAGATGGTCTAGCCAACTTTTGGGTTAATGTCTACAAAGAAAATATTAATGATTCTATTTACAACAATTTCCCTCCACATTCCACACTCTTTAGGATGGTTACTATTACAGAAAAAATCCAAACAAAACAGAATAAACCCAGAATTGACAGGGGTATAGAGAAACCAGAGGCCTTCACAGTACTGACGGGAAGGTAAACTGGCATACCTGCTCTAGAAAACTATATGGTGTTCCCTCCAAAAGTCAGAAACAGAACTGCCATATGATTCAGCAATCACATTTCTGGGTACATAGTAACATTCTTTACCACAGCCAAAGGGAGGAAGCACCCCAACTGTCTATGGACAAACAAAATGTAGCACATGTACAGTAGGATATATCAGCTTCAGCAGGAATTCTGACACATGCTACGAAATGGATGAACCTTGAAAATGTAGTTAGGTAAAGTCAATTAGACAAAAAGGGTAAAATCTGTGGTTCCACTAACACAAGGTACATAAAGTCATCAGTTTCACAGAGATGGAGAAGAGGGTGATGGTCTTCCAGGACTTGGGAGAGAACAGGGAACAAAAGCTTATGGTTTCATGAGCACAGCGTTTTGGTTTTATAAAATGAAAAGACTTCCAGATGACGGTTGTACAATAAATACTATGCAAATAAATGTATTTAATGTCACTGAGCTGTGTACTTAATATGATTATAACAGTAAGTCTCACGTGCATTTAATGCCCTAAATATTTTCTCCAAATATTGGAATAAAATATAGAGTTAAATTTGTTCACACGAACAATGAAACATCTCCCATCATAATATCCCCATGTACTTCACTGGGGTCCTTGGAATTGTATATTATAGTAACAAATGCATAAATTCTTGGTATAAAACAGAACCACAGTATCAAGTGAAAAAAGATTTTTAACAGTTTAATAACTATTTTACTATTTGCAAGAAAATCTCGAAATATAATTACTATTCATGAATATATTCCAGGACAAAACCATATGCAACTAATTCACAAGAGAACACTGTAATCCAGTGAAGTCATAAAAATACAGAAGAATTTCTGATACAGTACTAGAATAGGACCTCTTAAGTGATAGTCCTATGCAGACACTATGGACAAGCATAAACTTGGCCCTCAATTCTCTGAAGGCCAAAACAGAAAATGAAATACAATCAATTATGCACCTTTAATTGTCCATAAGGAGAGAAAAAAACTACAGTTCTTTAGGGAAAACAAACTCCCTCTTTGCCCTTGGCCCTAATTTCTCATCGAAGATAAGATATTTGGAATAAGAGTAATACAGGGTAAAGTGACTGCATCAATAAAGCCCATTGTTCAAAAATGCCCCCAAAGAAACTGAGGTCTAGGTCCAACCTACAACTCAGTGAGGGCCATGTTTATGAAGATTAAGTAAATATATCCCAGGCTAAAGCATTCTAACAATCTAGTTTAATCTTAGGATACAATTTAGAATATCTAGAAAGATGGACTAGTTCTATTCTACAATCAATTTCTATCAAGCAGAATTTTCCCATTTTCTATCGTGAATCTGAAATACAGGTATTCTGTGCATAATTTGAAGCTATTTCAATTTTCTTGGCCATCTGCTTTTCTGATTTCTAAACTTGGTATCGTTTTTTCAAGTTAAGAAACTAGCTTATATAAATGGCCACATCAGCACTGAATAAAAGTGAACTGTCTTATCCAGTGGATAAGCTTTGCCAATTCAAGCTGTGTTTTTTACAGTGGGGTTGTTCTTTGGCATTAAATCCAGAGACAGAATTCTGAGTTGTGTATCATACCTACATAAGCTTGGGCAAGGGATGACCTTCTCCAGGCCTTATCTCCTCCTCTGCAAAATGAGAATGGATCTGTCCCTTTCAAACGTGCACCATGGACCTGCTTTAGTTGATGACACTGCACTTCTACTCTCTTCTCTGGCTAGTACTCCCACCCATCCCCCCAAAAAACCTTGAAAACCAGTAAAATTGACAAGACTCATACCCTACTTTCAGAGTTTCAGGAAGAACTCCACAACACAAAACAAGATAAAAATGAAGAATATACTCAAAATTAAATCATTTCTATCACATGCAAAAATCTACAGTTTTATACTCACTAACTAGTATTTCTAATTTATCTGATTAGAACCCAGAATATCATTACAATCTCAATTACAGAAACACTGTTTGGTAAAGGTTGACTGCTCAAAGAAACTAAACTCAAAAAAGCTCCTGGCCCTCACTGTAGTCAATGACAACTAGGTAAACTAAAGAGGGGTGCCTGCAGGCTCCACAGGAAACATGTTCATGTCTGCACTTAGGAAGGCTCTGGGCTTTCTTCTCCCAGGGATCAGGCTTCTCCCCTGTTCTCTCCTGGCCACTGAGCACAACTGCTGAGCTCCTGCCGTCCCTGTGACCTCCTACTGCTTCCCATCAAGCCTTCTCTCATCCAATACTCCATGCCACAACCATGTCGTCCTAGCACTGGTTTGTATACAAACCATTCGAGAGCTCCTCCAGAGATGACAGCATGTGAAGGCTACCTTGAGAGAACTAAAGGTTTGCTCTAGCTCATTTCAGTTTCACGATAGCTTGTGAAGTAGAATGGGACTGAACTAAAAACCCTGTGATAAGGGGAAGAAACCCTGGGCAGCACAAGAATATAAACCTTTGCATAAAGCTTGCCCAGAGTCAAAAGGCAAGAGCTCTTTGCTACTCAAACTGGTGCCTCAGGATTCCAGAAGCAGCTGCTTTACACTCTACCATCCAGGCTCTCTTCCTAGGCCCTTTCCATACTGGAGGAGGGATCCTGTTACAAAAATCATGAAGCAAATATTGCTGAACCTTTGAACATTAAAAAAAAAAAAAATTACATGTAAGTCATCCTGAGTGTTGCTTATTTGGTGTTGGGATCAAGGTTATGAGAAGGAAAGAGTAAGATGGAATATGGTGAGCAGATGACGGAAAAATAAAGTACAGCAAGAGGGAAAAGAGAAGTAACAGTCAAAGCAGAGGACAAGGAAACGACAGCTCTTCCATTAAAGTAAAGAGAGAGAAAAAACATTCAGAAATGTCCACCGAAATATCTGGAAAAAGATGGGGAAAAAAAGGGTAGGAAGAGGGATACACAGTAACAGATCAACTAAGGACAAAGGGCACAAAGAGTGCTAACAACACCCTCATAACAGTAAACCTCAAAACTTCAGTGGAAAAGATAAGTCCTCAGAAACGCGCAAAAGGAAATAGAAAACTAAAGTAGTCCTGTAATTATTAAATATATTTAAATAGTTCACAAAACTCACAAAGATGGCTCTGTAAGGACTTTTCTACTAACTTTCAAGAAATAGATAATTTCAATTTTACACAAGCTAATCCAGGGAACAACAGAAGGGCAAAGACTACCAAATTCTTTTTATGAGGTCAGTATAACCTTCACACTAAACCCTGCCAAAGACAACACAAAAGAGAAACTATGAGCCAATCTTACTAATAGAGGAACTAAAACAACACAACCATGAACAGTAATGTGGGAGAAAGCATTTACATGTTCCTCAGTGAATTTTTAGAATTTACAATACAGTTTCCGAATTCACTATCCCAGCATCTACTTTCCATTGCCCTGAAAGCTCTAGTCAATAAGAACAAGAAATTCCAAGCCTCAGAATCAGAAGGAACAAAACTGCCATTCTTCACAGCTATGAACGGCCACAGAAATGATCACAGTCTAGAGTTGAAATTCTATTTCTACTTCCTTGCTCTTTTCACATCTACTCCTCTGCTGGCTGCAGTCTGACTTCTTGTTATGTCATGTCTCAAAGACTATACTGACCACCTGGGTCCAAAATCCATGGAGCTTTCTGGAATTCCCACCCCCAAGAGCTCTTCAGCAGCTCCTACTGCTTTTACTGCTTTTTCTTGGTATTTCCTGCTTCTGCTGGTCTTTAAAATGCAAGTATTCATCCCTTTGATTCTAACTTCATCAAGCTTTACAGAGTATTGTGCACTATCATTATTGGTCATAGTAATAGTAGTATTCACTCTTTGTGGTAAGATTATGAGAGACATTTATCTAGGTGACTCAGAGAAATACTAAAGATTCCTAAACTTTATGGGATAAGTAAGGGCGTGGCAACATGTCAAAGGGGAAATAACTCACCTCCCACATTCCTGTTCCCCATTTTAGTCACCTCCTATCCAGTGATTATGAGAAAGCCAGGAGGTAGCCAAACTCTGCCTTCCCCTTCCTTCCTCATGTTCAATATAGCTCTAGCTTATGCTTTGTGAAGTAACTTTCTGCTCTGTACCTTCTTTTCCTTTCTTTTAGTTACAAACTTGGTTAGTCTCAGCATCTCTCTTCAATTCCTGTACCTGGTTTTCCTGGTTTCAGGCTATCCTTCTAATCCTACTTACGAAGAGCAAATCTGGGAGCTAGAGAGATAGCTCAGTGGTTAGAAGTAATGGCTGATCTTGCAGAGGACCTGGGTTTGATTCCCAGCACCCACAGAGCTAACAACCATCCTTAAGTTCAGTTACAGGGGAATCTGATGCCCTCTTCTGACCTCCATGGGTGCACTTACATACATGCAAGCAATATACTCATACACATAAAAACATTAAAAAATTTTTTTAGAAAAGAGCAAATCTGATAAAATTTCTCCCTCAATTAAAATCTTTCAGTGCTTTTAACTGCCTAAACTAAGACTGAAACTCTTTACCCACATTCCACAAAATCCTTAAACATGACCCTGCTTTTGTTTGTTGAAGCTTGACATTTTCCTCACACTGTTCCAGTCTTAATGATCTGCTAAAATTCATTCTCTTCTGCTGCTTTTGGTTATATCTTCTATAAGAATCTTTATAATCATCTGGTTCCTACAGGAAACACTGCTTTATGAGGACAAGGAAAGTATTTTATAAATACTTACTGAGTGAGTCAAGAAAAAAAATTACACCAAGCAATTAGTATCAAATCCACCATGGACTACAGTAACAGTGTACAGGGGTTATACACTAAACACTCTAAATTATAATGAAAGGAAAACTATGATTGTTTATACAACTCAGAATTTAGATTGTAAGCTAGGTACTGCATTCTACACTGGGAATACAATACTGGTAAAGAAAAAAGTAAAACTGCTGGCCACAGACTTGTTCGATTGTGAGATATGAGAATTTTCCAGGATAAGGTCTTAAATCATGTCAAGCCTAACAAACTTGCCATATATGTACATGTGCACACATACAAATCTGCTACTCATTAAAACTTGTATATTTTTATTCAAAATCTCCAAAAAGCTATCAAAATTAACTAGTTTCATTTTACATAAACTTCATTTAAAAATATTTTATTCTTATTGTATGTGTATAAGTTTTGACTGCATATATTTAAGTGCACCACATGCAGACAATATCCACAGAGGCCAGAAGAAGGCATTGAATCCCCTAGAACTGGAGTTACAGATGGTTGTGAGACACCATGTGGGTGCTGGGAAATGTCTGTAAGAACAGCCAGTGTTCTTAACCACTAAACCATCTCTCCAGCTTTCATATAAACTTTATTTTATTTGTGTATAATGTTTGACCTAGTACTTCAAGAATATGTAACACTGTATGTCTGGATTATATATAAAATTAAGATGAAAATTAAAAATATAAATACATCAAATAATGTGGACTACTTAAATACTAAATTTTTATTTTTAAAGAAAGTACATTTTTTTCTTAGAATCCCCAGATCTGATAAACAATGCTGTATCTGAATGCCTTTAAAAACTATGTAATAAATCCATCAAAAATATTTTTTAATCAATGAAATTAATACATCTAGCTTGGATGATAATGGTCTTTTTTAAAAAAAAAAAAAAAGACAAGATCTCATTGTGCAGAATAGCCTGACTGGTAACTCACTTTGTAGCCCAAGTTGGCCTGGAACTCACAGCAACCCTCCTGCCTCAATCTCCAGAGTGCCTGGATTACAGCCATGAGCCAGTATGACATTCATAATTAATATTATGAATATATATTTTACATAAAATATTTTAAGTGTTCTTTTAAAACTACTCCCTTTATAAACTACTATGTATCTGAGTAAACTAATTTGTTTTGAATATAGAAGGTCTATTAAGTTCTATTTTCCTAGATTCTACAGAGTATGTAAAGAGAGGGCTAAAAAGATCATTTTCTCCACCAGTGAAATCCCCGAAAATTAACCTTTGGACAGTTAATAAAGAAAGAGACCAGAGCCTAGTAACTATATTCACAATGACACAGATTCCTTTAAAACTCTGGTCTTAGCAGAAGTAACAAGAAGTCAGAAGCTGAAATAGCTATCTTCACATCTCCACGTTCAGATCTGAAACCTACTGAATCAAAACTGAGCAACCTTGTCAAGTCATCCACTTCAGCTAAAATCAAACACTACATGGAGAGATAAACTTCTATATGTCAAATGGAAAGTTTACTCAGTTTCCCATGTCCCACCCAGCACTTAATCCACCAACACGAATTGCAAGCATTTTTCTCCTTTTAGTTTTCTGCCAAGCCATGCCTTCAAAGTCAAATGCCTTCTCTGAACCTAATTAAAATTAAGAAACTTTTAATAGCTTTAATAACTCCGAGGAGCTGTATTCAGCTCTACCTTGGCATCTCTCTCTCCTGACATTCTCCCTCCAAACCTAGAAAAATTCAGCCCAACTGAAAACACATAACAACTAGCCAGATGCTCCGAATGCTAGGGAGCAAGACACCCGCCAGCCCAGCCTACAAAGAAAGCCTATGAGTAATCAAAAACCCTAATCAAAACACTGCCCCGCTGAATGTTGGATGTCCCCCAACTCTCCTATGTCTTCTTCCCTCAAAACACTCATGCATTTATTTCCCTGCCTGCTTTTGGAGTTTCGGGGACCTCTGAAGCTGCTAAGTTCACCTCAATGTCATCCAGAGCAGAGACGGGGGGAAAAAATTACTAACTTGGAAGGTTATTTAGGACAATTCTGTCTTTCAGGGTTTTACTCCTCCCACTCCAGCCAGCTTGACCTAAAACTAATATTTAAATGAAATAACAGCCACAGGCTTTTCCCGGGGGCTCTTCCGGGAACCCAGGGAGCTCTCCACCCGCAGGAAGCCCCCATACCGGGAAGAGGGTGCCGAGTCTCCCTAGAGCTCACCCTCCCCTTGCACTCGCGGCTCCACCGGACTCCACACATAGCCCTCTAACTCTTCTTGGGTCTACTGGCATCCCAGATCACATCTGGCAGCTCCCTGACTCCTTGCTAGGTGGTCCCTGTCACCCCCACCCCGAGGCTGCCTGGGAACAGCAGAGCAGGCACACCCCCTACCTGGGCTGGGTCTGAGGACCCCGGCTGGCAAGCTCCACTCGAGCTCCTTGGCAAGCTCCAGCACAGATGCCTTCGGCCTGCTCTCTGCCCTTCCAGTCGATAGGATCCAGGAGGTGCGACCCAGGGCGGCACCGCAAGGTCTCCCTAAGTCACCTTCGCGGCCCGCCTCCCCAGGGAGGTCCAGGTCTGGCAGAGGTGCCCGGGACGGGCTGCTCAGCGGGCTACAGAGGTGGGTGCTGCCCCAGCACCTCCGGCTCGGCCTCAGACCCGCCCTCCGGGGCCGCGCGACAGCAGAGTGCAAGCCGGCAGGGCTGAGAGGAGCCGAGCGGGCCTGCAGCCTGCAGCAGGCGGCTCCCTTCCCGGCGGCTGTGTTACCGGCCCTCCTCCCCTCCCCTCCGCCCCTTCCCCTCCCCCAGCACAGCGGCGGGGAAGCAGGTAGGGACCGCCGGGAGAGCCGGCCACGGCCTGGCGGAGCCACTGAGATTCTCCTAGAGAAGTAAGGAAGGGAAACTGCTTCCAGTGTGTGGTAGGAGCAACGCACAGAGGCTCCTGCAAGGTCCTTGTGCTCAAGCCTTCTCCTTGACAACTTTTAAAAGGCCAGCACTAGGCGGTGACACCCACGCAGAGGCAGGGCCCAGCTAGTTAGTCTACAGACACAGTTCACACCCTACTGGGTACCAGCTGAGCAAGGAGACACACAAGGTGCTCTGCCTACCGATGGGAAACCCACTTAGTGATGGTTTCTCACTTTGGTCAGGCTTGATGGATTGAACAAGGGCGGGAAAGCCAGGCAATCCCAGACAAAGACCACACTTAAAGTCAGGCTAATAAAAGCTTCTGGTTAACTATAAGGCTCTAGTGAAGAAACAAAACCAAAATACTGCTCAGCATAACTTCTAAAATATATACATCTCTTCTCGACTTCAGTAAGTACTTGAATAGGCTTGGGGTAGCAATAAACAAAATTGAGTATTTGTTCAACGAGTTCCTTGAGTACTTCATGCTCCTTGAGGATTGGTGGCCAGGCTGTTTGCAAGGCACATGAAGCGAACAGAAAATCTGGAGACTGTCTGGGAAGTCTCACAGTGTCTATGCCAAGTCACCTGGTTGGTGACAAATTCTAAATTGATAACTAAGCAGCCTTGTACAGGTACAGGACCTCTCCTTTTAGGCCCAAGGGTTGGAGGAAAATTTTAATCTACAGAAGCAGTCAGCAGCAGCACAGGAATAACAAAAGCTACTTTGTTAAGAAGGTGGTTGACAGGTCCCTACAGTGTATCAGGCACTGCACTGAATCCCCTCACATAAACTCACTCACTTGACTCTGCTTTTTCACATTTAGAATGTGAAATAATTGCTTGAGGTTGAAGTAGCAGAGTTTGGTTTTAGAAGGGTTTGACCCAAAAGCTGTGTTCTCTCCTTTGTACATTCATTATCATTCACTCAAACAGTTATTAATCATCTACTACATGCCGAGCACAATGATACAGAAATAAAGAAAGGTACAGCTGCTTCCTTCAAATGTTCTACTTTAGTGAATATATACAATGTGGCAAGTGCTGCAGTAACGAGGAAGTCCAGAACAGGAGGAACACCTACCCTAATTTTGAAGGTGGAGGCTAGGATTAGCACATAGTGGCAGCCATTCATCACAGCAACTCTGGGAACTTCAGCAGCAGGGCAGCCATGGAGAAATGGATGTTGGGATGGGGAAGGAGAGTGAAGGGAGCCAGGCCACTGAGATAGCTCAGTTATGTCAGAGTGACAGATAGTGGCCAAAACTAGGGGTGAGGAAGAAAGGTCCACTAGAGACACTTTCCAGTGTTGGCTTCAGTAGTAATTCTGTTGGTTTGAAACAGAGAATTCACTGGCTTTGAAATGCCTCTGATATCTGCTTACATAAATGCTCAAAAGGCAGCTGGTGTATTGCTTCAGAGCTCAGGAAAGGGTTACAGAAAATAAATACGGGTGGGTTTCTGGTGGGTGCAGTGGATACAATTGTCTAGGGAAAATGCTAAGGGAAGACCATCACTCAAACACAGGACAACTAGTATTTAAGGCACAGACTGAAGAACAGATACTTCAGAAGGTAACGAAGCAAGGGAGAGAGAGGCCACAAAGGACAGAGAAGCCAAAAGAGGGGGAACCATGGAAGCCACAGAATTCCAAAAAGCAGAAAGTAGCCAAATGCCAAGTGTTTTAGAAGTCAAGATAACTTAAAGCATCCCTTGACCAGGTAGAGTGGTACACACCTAAAACCCGGCACTCAGAAGGTAGAGGCAGAAAGATCAAGAGTTTAAGGTCATTACTGGCTGGGTAGTACATCTGAGGCAGCTTGGAATATCTGAAACCCTCTTGCAGCAAGAACACCAACAAAAGCATCCTCTGGTTTAGCAATAAGGAGACACTGGTAGGAATAATTTCTGTGGACTAGCCGAGGAATGAAGTTAAAAGAGAAAGCATCCATTTTCACAAATGGAACTGGAAAGGGGTGTGCAGAGACAGATAAAGGCTCTAAGTGAGGGAGTGAGTGTGCTAAAGGAAGGAGGAACTATTTTTGAAGATAGCAGACAGAAGCTTCCAACAAAAGAGAAAGAATGGGCGCTCGCGCAGACACATACCAGGGTGAGGGTGTGGGATGGGTTGAGGGCATATGCAATGTCTTTCGGAGACATTTTGAAGAAAGTTTGCCCTGTGTATAGGGAGGTTAGCGGTGCAGAAAAGGGTGGTGGCCAGAAGGGCTATCATCAACATCAGGAAAGGGGCTGAGGGATACAACAGGACTGAAGTACCTCCAGAAAGCACAGGAAGTTAAGTGAACACCAGCGAGTGGCAAGACCACACAAAGCATGGCTTCTCTTTCAAGGTACCAGTGTTCTATCCAGAGAAGCAGGACAGACTCTAACCTTGCAGATGGCTCTAGCTCAGAGTCAGAATCTTTCCATTATAACACCAATATCCAGTTGTCCATCTGGGTCACCTCTCCTCAGCAGGAGAAGGCTTAACCTGAAAGTGTGCAATGTTTTATAAGTGAGCTTCTAGCAACTTCAAACAGACAAGACCCTAACTTGGAAAAACAAGTCTGACTAAGCTCACGGGAGCCTGACACCAGAACAAGGCACATACCAATGACGGTCTCTCATGTCACCACTTCGGGAACCAACTTCTGGTGAGAAAAAACATAGAAACAGAATCCATGAAACCAATTTCTAGCCTTTTAATGAAAGTCTCAGACCAGGTTAAAGGAAAACAAATAAACACAGTATTAATATTTCTACATTAAAATCACCTTGTGGCTTTCCCTTTTAAAGACCAAGAAAAGTATCAGGATGATAGCTTTGTCAGTCAAGTGCTTGACTTGCAAGTAAGAGAACCTGAGTTCAGTCTCCAGAATCCACACAGAAAAGCTGGGCGTGTAATTCCAGCTTTGTAATCCCAACACTGGGCAGGTGGAGAAAAGGCAGGTCCCTGGCCTATTTCACAAATTCCAAGCCAATGACCAACTCTGCTCACAAAACAAGATGGGTGGCATCAGAGAATAGCCTAACACATACACTCATACACATACCCCAGCATACAATCAACAACAAAATTTTCATCTTATTTTGGAATACAATAGTTTTATCAACCATTTAGTAGTTTCACTTACAAATAAAACTTTCCTTTAATAATACTTCATGTATCTACAGGCTGGAATGAAAACTTCAGCTTTGTAGGTCATATGGCAATGTGCTCACAAAGGTAAAAACACCCACAAATTAGCACTGGGCATGGTGGCACACACCTTTAGTCCCAGCACTTGGGAGGCAGAGACAGATGGATCTCTGTGAGATCAAGACCAGCCTGGACTTCAGAGCAGGTTCCAGGCTAGCTGGGGCTACAAAAGAGACCCTGTCTCAGAACAAAACAAACAAACAAAACACCCACAAATCACAGAAAAAGAGAGCACAAACCTCAAGCAGAAAGGCACACAAACACTGGAACTGCTTGAACTGCCACAAAGTGCCAGCTTACTCTTTTGTGTACATAATTTTATCTACCAAGTTTAGTTCTCTGTTTTTCTTATGAATAAACAGAGATTAGACAGAGTCAATCAGAAGAGATCAGTATTCCACTGCTAGAGGTAGGCATGTGGTCAATGTAAAGATCAAGGAGTAAATAAGAATTCAAAGGCATTAACAGGCCTAAGCTGTTTAGCATGAACAACACGTCAGATGTATTTCTGTATTAAGGCAAAGAGCAATTACTAACATGTAAAAGAAAAATCCTAAAACACCTAAAAATATAAACTTAAGTTTTAAAATTTTAGGTTCAGAAGAAAGTGTGGGCTGGGAGTGTGGCACAGATAGAGCACCTGGGTTCTTTCCCTGCTCCTGCAAAATGGTGGGGGGGAGGGGAGAGGGAAGGGGAAAGGAGGAAGGGAGGAAGGGAGGAAGGGAGGAAGGGAGGAAGGGAGGAAGGGAGGAAGGGAGGAAGGGAGGAAGGGAGGAAGGGAGGAAGGGAGGAAGGGAGGAAGGGAGGAAGGGAGGAAGGGAGGAAGGAAGGAAGGAAGGAAGGAAGGAAGGAAGGAAGGAAGGAAGGAAGGAAGGCTATTTTTTAAAATAACTGCCAAATAGAGTGAAAACAAGTTTGTTGCTATGGGAACTGAGTCACTCACACCCACCTCCTGTGTATTTTGAGGCAGGTATAAAACAGATGTTTGGCTACTATGATCTAGTTTAGGCTCCAAAAACATCCACAAGTGTTTTCATCTGGTCACCACATTTATAAAGGAGACTGCATTCAATACAGGAAGAATTTAAGCAGCAGAGGCAGGAATTAGATGCAGGTCTGTTTGATTTCAAAGCCTATGATTGCTCTTTTAATAAAATTTCAGATGGAATAAATGTTATTTATAATAGCAGATAAGTAAGATATTACAAGACATAATTATGCCACTCTGATCTCAATTATGCTATTTAATTCCTGATTCTTGGGCATCTAAAAGGCAAACTTCAAGTCTGGCATGGTGGTATGTACATGAAATCCCAGTACCCTGAGGTACATTGAGTGTTCAAGGCCAGCCAGGGCTACATAGTGAGATCTTGTCTTGTCTATAACTACAGTAATCATCATATAGGAAGAAAAACTCAAAGACCCTCTTATCTTTCACTTCCCATTTCCTATCTTATTTATGAGAAGGAAATTTGTGCATTTTACTGAGAGATGGGATTTCACAAAGTTTCTGAAAAAGTTTTTCAATTAAAATGTATACATTTCCAGAAGTTAAACAAACCAACCTCTTACTGTTCAGCCTTAAAAATCATACCTCCCTAGAGGTTAAAAAAAAAAAAAAAAAAGGTGTCAAGTGTCAATACCTTCACTAGGTACTGCCTAAGAGATGAGAAAGAAACTTAGTTTCACCATGTGCTAAATACACGTGAATTTAGCAACATAATTTATTAATTCCAAAGATATTCTACAAGGTAATGATCCTGGCTGACATTTACTCAGAACACAACATCATTCAGCGATCCTTTAAACAAACTAGCATATGAAATCTTCAAGCCACCAAAACCAGAAATACTGAGAAGGATGTTTTTGAAAAAAAATCAAGCATTTAATCATTAAAATACTGGATAATATGCAGTTGAAGAGAGTGGGCTGGGCATGCACTGGGTTACTCTAGAGTATGCAGAACATCATTTTTCAGGCTGTGCTTTGTCCTGTTGACTCTGCTTTAACAAATAGTGGTTTACCCTGTTTGGAGTGAAATCGTTTCAAGAAGAATGCCTCTGTATCTGGTCTGTGCAGGTAAACAACTACCATCTGTCCAGCACAGATCATGGCACAAACTGACTGCCAGCTTACTAATGCCAAGTAAAACATTCCCTATGAACTTACTGAAGGAAAACATGAATACGTGGCATACAAAGCTGGCCCAGCAACATAAAAGCACCAGGGCAATGAAGGATGAAACTCCCTCACTGGACTCTAAAGAAAGAACACCTCACAGTGAGACCCAGCAGTGCCCACCTACCTGTGGGTATCAAGGGATCAACCCACAGAGAACTCCATACTCTTCCCCTGGGAGGCAGATTGGCATAATTCTCTTTTGACACAGTCAACTTGTTTGCCATTCGTCTGAATCTGGCTCTGCATCTTGAACCATCTCTGCCCACCTCTATCCAATAAGCTTTGTGACTAGGTTCCTGGATATCTTACCTAACCACATGGTAGTCCCTATCTGTACCAGCTCTCTGCTTCTGTCCTAAGAGGATCATCTCTGTAGCCGCCTTAAATTTTTCTTTACATACAGTACCCTGTATCTTCCTGTATAGACTACAGCATGTGATCTTAAGAGTTAAAATTAAGATAGGAATAAAGAACCTGTGAATGTCACTAACCAAGTCTATTAAGCAAAATAAGGAATACTTGGTGGTGAATTACAGTCAATAAAATGGACTTAGCTTATATATATATGGGGTTTTTTTCTTTTAGAATTTTAAACATATTTTTATCATTCTTCAATTATGAGTATCTGAGTATGTTTATTGGGGGAGGGGGAATGTGCACAAGAGTGCAATGCCAGAAGAGTATAAAAGAAGGTGTCAGATCCCTTGGAGCTGTAGTAATAAGAAGTTGTGAGCTGCCCAACCTGGGTGCTAGAAAACCAACATGGGTCCTCTAGAAGAAGAGCGAGTACTCTCAACCACTGAGCCATCTCTCCAGCCCTGTGAATGTACTACCATTCAACATTCCAACATTGTGGAAAACAAACATATCCATCACAACAGTAGTGTGCACCTGTGATCCAAGCAGCACAGAGGCCATGGCAGGAGAATCATGAATGTGAAGCCACATGGGCCCTCATTGCAAAAGCCTGCCTCAAATACAAAGCACTAAGAAATAAAACAAGTGTCTAGTGAACTATTCATGTTTTCCTGTTATTATAACAGAATTCTACTGCAGGACTTTTCAATAAATTCATATTAATATTTTCTATTTTTCTTCTAAATAAATCATATGTAATTTGTGATAAACAAAGATACCATTTTCCAAAAATTATACATGAATTCATAAGGCTTCTATTCTAACCACAGAAATATAAACAGTTTTATCTAGTTTATCAAAACTCGATCTCTAAACAAAAGAAACAAAAAGAAATTAAGTGTCTTAATTCAAAAAGGTTAAGATTAAACATCTATAGGGAGAAAAATCATAAAAATGCAAAAAAAGAGACAAGAAAAACATTAGATCCAGTAACCAAAATGCCTCTTTACCACATATCAATCCTTAGAAAAATAACTATTGTGCATGAGTACTGCTCATACTTAAATCTGGAAAAGTCAAAGCCATATTGTTGAACAGAAAGGTAAAGGAAGAATTCCATCCATGGAGTTCAAACAGTTAAATGTAACACAACACCACACTGTTTTCTGGATGTGAGCATTATGTGTTTTCCATATTCAGACCTTTTTTTTTTTTTTTTTTTTTGAGTATAATGACATCTTTCTTGTTGAAATGTCACAACCACCTTGGACAGAACATTGTGAAGTATGTTTGTCAAATATAACTAACCCTATAGATTCCAAAGACTCGAGCATTGGTTATTTCAGAATCACACAGTTTAATCAAGAGTTCAGTTTGGAATTTTTATGAAAAATGAAGCTTTCATTTCTTTTGTTAACACCATTTTTTGCTTACTCTTGAACAATCTGAACATAATGGTTTATTGGATTATTAAGCATGTGACAGTAAAATAATTATTTTAAAAATTCAATTCTGAATGACTTACCCCTTCTTGCTTAGTGAAGAGATCCAGGCAATCACTCAAAGCTACACAGGTCTCTCTAGAAGCTTCAGAGACAGCTTCAACTTTCTGAAGAAATGATGGAAGCATTTCTATTTTTAAAAAAAAATTGAAGAAATAAAATGAGTAGGATGTTAAGTAATCTTCAAAATACTCTATACCCAGTAAAATATTTTTATATCTACTAACTTCACATGTCCTTCCTGCTACCCTAAGCAAAGCATATACAATGGAATGCTTTGGGCACTGTTAGTAAACACCTAACTTCCATCACATAGTCAGTATAGAAAAGAGACAAAGCCTTCTACCACAGCTTGCACCCTTCAAGAAGAGCTAAGATGTTAAAAAGTTTACACAGTAGGAGCTGGAGAGATGGTTCAGTGGATAACAGCACTGACTGATCTTGCAGAGGAACCAATACCCACATGGTGGCTAACAATCATCTGTAACTCCAGTTCCAGGGAATCTGAAACCTTTTCTGACCTCCGAGGGCACTGCACAACACGGGTGCACTCACACGCATGCAGGCAATACACTCATACATATAAAATAAAAATAAAAAGTATTTTTTTAAAAAATGTTTACACAGGAACTAGACATTATATAATGTTTAAGGAAAGCAGTCATCAAGGACTGATGGGATATTTATGTCATTAGCTTACGCCTTTCATCATGGTCTCTGCTGGGGGTAATTTTATTCAAAAGCAAAGTGCTAAAAGGAGATAAAATAAATTCTGTAGCTGACATGGAGGCTAACCTATCAGAAGGCAGCATTATTCAACTTCCTCTAACTCTTATTTGGAAACCTGTTTGTCATAGATACTTGCTTGTTCACATCCTTATGGAAGTCCACAACCTGTTAGTGTACGCTTAAGCTGGAACAAAGAAAGACATGATAATGCTGGCACCCGACCCTGTCTGATGGGAAGAGTCTTAAGCCATTTACTCATTAAAAATAACAAGCAAAACCAGAATGCTATAAGAGAAACCTGCAAAATGCACATTTATCACTTAAGTGAAACATCAATACTGTCAAGATTGACACGAGAATAAAACCCTTTCAATTTCTTCTTGTAATAAAATAAAAATCTTAGCATTTAAAAACCTTTTCATTAAAATAAAACAGAAAATGACAAACCTGTAGCATTCTTTGTATTTCAAATAATCTTGACTTTAAAACAATGTTAAGATTTGAGTAAAGAAGGCCAAAAAGCCAAAGAAATCAAAAGAATCCAAATTCCAAAAAAATTAGCAAATATCAGGCCAAAAATCAATAGTGAATCTCATAAAGACACAAAATTATTTTCAGACTGGGGTGGAATGATGATATCGGAGGGAAAAGAAGGCCTACAATCTCAAAGCAAATCTACTAAAAACACATACAAAAGTATTATTTCAGGGTAATAAAACTGAAAATGTTATCCTTCCTTTGTTTTTCTTCCAGTATTTTTATTTATTTACTTTTATTTTATGTATACAAATGTACTGCCTGCAAGTGTGTAACTGCACCCATGTCGTGCAATGCCCAAAGATGACAGAACAGGGCATCAGATACCCTAGAACTGGAATTAAGGACAGTTGTTAGCCTCCAAGTGGGTGCCGGGAACCAGTGCTCTTAACCGCAGAGCCATTTCTCCTAGCTCCTCTTCCAGTATTTTTAAATTTTTCTACATTGATAAGACTTAAACAAAAAGGGTCCCTTTTTTTCCAGGAAAATTAACTTTTAAAACATAGAAGACAAAAACAAGCAACAAAAGGAAAAGGTGGGTGGGTGAGAAGTGAGCGCTCGTTCCTTACTGTCAGAATAAAGACTAGACAATATTTCACCATCTTCTTCACCTAATGGAGTGGAGTTTCCGGTGATAGCCATTCTGAATAACACACAAATAAGGAACTGCTACATGAGGAAATAACTTTGACTCTCCATACTTTATCTTTCACTTTGGAACTCTGATACACATTGGGAAGATTTATTCTCTACTTAGTTGTTAAATGGCAAAAGAAAGAACCATATGCTAGGTGTCCTATGACTCCAGCAACAGAACCTCAACAGATGTCACATACAACTGTGGCCTGAGAACCATGAGAAGTAAAAGACAAAAACAGACCTGGCTTCCATAAATGTTCTGGGCAATCTATCAATTTTCCACATTCATGATATAGATGACATTAAGATGGAATCACAGATGTAGTTCTTTAACTAGACACTATCACATAATTATCCCCAATCGACTATGTTTTAGATCATTTATACTTCAGATATTTAACATGAAACAAATATTAACTGTCCAAACATATTATAAGGAAAAATTACCAACAAAACTCACTGGACAAACTTTCTACACACACACACACACACACACACACACCTTTATTCAAAACAGAATAGACGTTCTCTATCCCAGGATCCAGAGATATGGTTGAGAGGGAGGGAGTGCGGCAAGCATGTGTGGGGCCTGGTGTTCAATCTTCAGCTGCACGTACACAAAAGCACTTCACTTCTACATTAATCTTGCATTGAAGCAAAGTCTTGAGATAAATATTATTTTCCTGGTGTTTGGTTGAGCCCTGGCTTATGGTACACTGTAGCACTGCATAAGCGGAATTCACAGTAGCATGCCTCTTACATAACCATCTGTACGTGCAGTTACATTAAAAGAAAGAGCTACTAAGCTTCTAGAAAGCAACCAACTGAGAAGCACTGAAAATATGTTTTAGGCAGTTAATATTTAGCGACTAAATTCCCATGCATAAATGCAAACTGGCCAGTATGTTACCTTATTTGGCCTCCTGTAAGAATCTGACTGCTAATTTTGAGGCAAAAAAATTATTTTGTACTGAAAATATTTTTGAAGTCATAAAAACTGATAGAAGATCCTATTGGAAAAGTTTAATTTTAGAGACATAAAAAGCTCACAATCTGTCATTTTTCATGATTATACTGTACAATTTTTAATTGGGAAAGTTTTAAAAGCAGTGAGAAAATACTTGTTTCTTTGTGTAACAAATTAAATCCCAATTTAGGCAACTTCTACTATTCTATCAAAGATAAAATCCATGTTTCTTTATAACACTTAAGATACTGCAACTGACTCGGGAGGAAGAGGCAGGCAGATCTTTCTGTGAGTTCAAGGCCAGCCTGGTCTACATAGGAAGTTCCAGGCCAGCTGGGACTACAAGGAGACCCTGTCTCAAAAGAAACAAAATAAAAAGGCCCCCCCAAAAAATGTATTGCAACTGAATCTTCTTGATCTAGATAATAGCCTTTTACTTATATTCAGGAGAAGTCTTCCTTAAAGATCTCTGTGGAACATGGCCTCTCATCTAGATAGCAACAATAACCAAAGCATTTGCAATCAAAGATGACAGACACCTGAAATGCCCAGCACTGAGCTTTGAACAAAGGAAAGGCTATGAGGAGGAATGAAGAAATTAACAAAATAATCACTTCATGATTCACAGAGAAAACTCCAATGTTTTTCAGATTATTTCATTTTACATTAAAAGATTTGTACTTTAAAATTTTGTAACATGACAATATTTTCATTTGGAAATATTATAACTACATTATTGCTACTACTGCTGCTACTGTAACTTTACTGGTTAGTGCAAATAAATGAAAATTTTTAAACACCATTTTGTTTTTTAGTTTGAGGCACAAAAAATATATTTTGCCTGTTTTCCACTGTTAACACCCAATTATCTCTATCATCTGGGATAAAATATTTAAAAAACAAAACCCAGATGAATGGCATGTCATTTCTCATATTCCGTTGCCTGTCTAGTAATGGTGTGACCTTCAATTTGTGCTGAATTCAATGCAAGCAGGAGAATAAATACTCTTAAAACTAAGAAATATATTGAGATAATGTTAAGAGATTCAAAGTACCAAAGTGAGTCAACTTGTACTCTCTGGTTGGATTGGAAAGGAAATGAATATAACCAGGTGCATGAAAGACTTCATCCAATCCGAATGAAAGCAGGCATTTAAAAACAGACTTTTTAACAGCGAAGGTGGCTCAGTGGCTAAAGTGCCAGCCACACAAGCATGAGGTCTTGTGTTCAAACCAGTTCTGCCTCACCTGAAGAACTCCTTCAACCTGCTGCTTGAAAGAGAGCTCGGACCAAGGACAGAGGCTCCTTCTGTATCTCTAGTGGCTACATAATGGGCCTTATTATAAGCAACTGTTGTGGCCTATACCTTTCCTTGCTCTTCCTTGTCTTCTCTGAGGCCTAGAAAGGGTTGGCATGCCAAGAAATGGAAAAACAAAGTTACATTAAAAATCCCTTAGGGTATGATGGGGAAAATGAGGAATGACTCAGAAACAAATATGACCAACACTTAGGCTAGCCTTAGAGATATAAAGAAGTTTGGGGAAGCTACATTAAAAGGTGAAGAAACATTTCTATTTCACATCTTGTAAACAAGGTATGTTAAGAGAACCAAACATGTAAGAAACAGTTCATGTTGCTGAACAGAGTGCAAGGAAGGAAGAGGTAAGAGATGCAACTGTAAAGTGAGTAGAGCCAGGTCATAAAGTCAGTCAACTTAGACTCTGTGATACACCCTAAGGCACTGAGGATTCTGCTAAGTCTAGAACAAGGCCTGATTTGTAAGAGACATCTCTAACTCCATTAGTTCATGGAGACAGATGAAGGAAGCACTGCTGTTCTTTAAAGGAAAGATAACTATGACCTACTGAGAAGAGAAGGGAAGAGAGCAAGGCAAGACCAGCGACTTGTAAGAGGCAGGACTGATGACCACATGTTTGAGCTTAAGAAGCAGTGTGAAGTTGGAGAGCTGGCATGGCCGTTAAAAGCTCAGGCTGACCACCAAAAGATAAGAAGTACCATGAATTGAGGTGTTTTTTAGATAAAGAACAACAGAAATAGTAGGAGGCTAAATAAAGAGAAGAAAAAGGTTGACAAAAAATAAAAAAAGTTTTTTTTAAATTGTAGGCTGCAAACCTATCAATCTGCCCTTTTTTAAAAATTTATTTATTTATTTTTATTTATGTGTATGAGTGTTATATCTGCATGTGTAAGCACACCCATGTCATACAATGCCCACAGAGAACAAAAGAGGGTCTTGAATCCTCTAGAACTAAAGTTACAGATGGTTGTTAACCACCATGTGAGTGTTGGGATTTGAACCTGGGTCTTCTGCAAGAACAGTCAGTGCTCTTAACTGCTGAGCCATCTCTCTAGCCCCTAACCCATCCTTCTAAACAGGAAATAATATGAAGTTGAACACCTCAATTACAACAGTCAAGTTAATGTGAATGTCCTCAGCAAAGTTTGCCTTACACTACAGATCTGATTATAAATCTGCTACGTTTTCCAGTTGTAGATCAAATATTCAAAGGTAAAGCTAGAATTTCTTGCTTATTCCAGCCTCTTTGTTGGTTCTAGTCCCTGGAGTCAGGTGCCTAGGACCAAATGCTGACTGGTTTTCATTACCCATTAGGCAAGATAGTTAATATCCTCTGTGCCTCAGTCAGCTTACCCATAAAATAACATAGTGCTGTTATAGGGCACAAATAAAGTAACATATGTAAAGCACACAGAATCTACAATACATAGCAAATGACTACATGTGTATGCTTTTATACAAGATAATTTGATAATTTGTATAATACTAACATGCTTTATACTAAGAAGAATACAGGACATTTACAGTCCCTGGCAGATTAGATTGATCACACTCATTCAACCAACCCCATTCCATCAAGGCACTGAAAAAAAAAAACAATAAAAAAGTAACACATAGCAGAGCTTGAAAGAAGGAAAACCCCAGATGTGTGAGAAAGTAGAAAATCCAGGGTGATATGACATGCTAAAGAAGGCAAGGTATGGACAGACGTGGGTCACAGACAGAACATGCAAAACCCAGAGATTAAGAGATGAAGATTTATATATATATGGCAAGTTCTGAGGCTTTCCTTACTAAAACTATGGAATAAGTCCTTGTAATGGAACACAGAACAACATGTGCACACACACTCACACACATGGGGGCGGAGATTTGCCCTTGGGTCCAGGAGTAAAGAAAGGCATGTTGCATCTTGTCTATTGCTCTGAGTAGGAATTAGACTGGCTGGAAATACCTAGGCCCATAACTTATCCAGGTATGAAATCCAGAGAAACCTGTGCAAACTCAACAAGAACAGACATAAAATCACCCTGTAGGGATACCTCACCATCCAGGAAGCAGGGAAAGAACAAGCCCCACTGTGGAGCTCCCAGTAAAGATACACTTCATGGTGAGACATTCAATGGACAGAAGAAATACATCCACAACAACCTGAGCTACAAGGGTATTCTGAATAGGGCTTTAAATTGGTATCTCTACAAATGTTAACAATAAAACTAGAAATACATGTACATTACAAAAATCATGGTGCTATGGAAAAAGCAAATATTTTTACATTTAATGTGTATACACATGTATGTACATGCCATGGCACACCTGTGGAGGTCAAAGGACAACTTGAGAGTGTTCTCTCCTTCCACCATGTGGTTTCCAGGGATTACACTGAGGTCAGATAGTCAGCACCATTATCCACAAGTTAGCTTGAAGGCCCAGAAAAATAACAAATTTTAAAACCACCATCTATAGTTTCTAGAATTATGAGGTCATTAAGACTGGGAATTAGAAAGTCAAAGTAAACAGAAGAATCAAAATTGAGACAGAAACTAGACAACAGTTCTGAGAAAACTATTCAAAATACAACTCAGAAGAGGTGAGGTGCAGCAGACTCCTGTTTAGCACAGGCAAGGCCATGAACTCAGTCTGAAGCACAAAATGCCAGAACAGTAACAACAGATCAGACTGAGCACAGGAAAGCAGAAATGCTCTGAGAAGCAAAGAGGCAGGAGATAAAGTATGAAAGCCCTACAGGTCTGCAGTTCTCTGCTGCCCGAAGAGGAAAAAAAGAAGGAAACTTCGAAAAGAGTAAAAACTTTTGTACACTGAAATGAGTCTATAAGTTTTAAAACAGGCACTTGGCAAGGCATCTCAATTTAATTTCCAGCACTCAAGAAGCAGAGGCAGGGGTTGGAGCAATGGCTCAGGAGTTAAGAGTACTGGCTGCTCTTGCACAGAACACAGGGTTTGATTCTCAGCACCTCCAAGGTGGCTGACAACCATCCAAAACTCCAATTGCAGGCAAATTTGATGCCCTCTTCTGACCTCTGATAGTACTGTATGACATGGGTGCTCTGACATATAGGCATGCAGGCAGGCAATATACTCATATACATAAAATCAAAATAATAAAGTATTTTTTAACAAAGAAGCAAAGGCAGGTGGATCTCTGTGAATTTGAGGTCACCACCAGTATTCATCGCAAGTTCCAGGCCAGGCAGGGATACACAGTGAGACCATGTCTCAGAAAAATAAAGCAAGACCAACAGGGACTCAAACATACATCTTTCATACAGAATGATAAAATTCAAACTTACAGATAGAATAAAACTGCAGAACATCAGAGACAGTGAAAATATTTGTATCACCAAGAAAGGCAGAAAAAAGGGACAGACTACCTAGAAACATTTTCAAAATGTAGATAATGAAGTCTGGAGATGTTGCTCAGCTAGTAAAGAGCTGGTTGCGCATGCTAAAGACCTCGGATTCAATCCCTAGCATCACAAAAGGAAAAAAAAAAGTAACTAATAAGGACAAAATAAAGACACAGACACACACACAATAAATAAAATGTAATAAAAAATTTTTAAAAGAAAAACAGTAAACCCAGAGGGTAGGAGTAGGATATTAAAAAAATGCAGACATAGGCTGTGGGATTCCTACTGACCAGAATTCAAACTGTCCCTGTTCTCCCAGCTGCTTCCTGAGTTCGTTTGTTTCTAAAAGGCCTCAGGGACTTGTATGACCTTACATCTACTCACCAGACAGAACAAATGCACTACCTTTCTCTCTGAATAGATAAATATGTTGCAAATTTATGTTAGGTAAGTAGGTCATTCATTTCATTCATCAGAGGGAGGGAGGGAGGGAGCGTGGGGAGAGGGAGTGGGGGAAGAAGAGCTGGGAGAAGTCTGAGGGGTGACAAAGGAAAATAAAACAAAGCAGAGGGGTAGCAAGAATTGAAAGGAGCTGAAATTCCAGAGAGTTTACAGGAAGACTAAGACATTGGCAGGAAAAGCCAACCTGCTCAAAGGCTGAGATTCTGAGGAGAGACTACTTTCAAAGTAGAGGAAGACTGAGTGAACCACCAGCCTGGCAGTGAACACCCCGGAAAGGAAGAGTACTACTAAGCTCAGCCATGGGACAGGTAGAGGACATCAATAGCAGGATTAGACACCTCACAGCCTAGGAGCAGCTCCAGCAGCTAGGCTCCTGGACTGAAAGGGCAAAGCCGCTGCCCTTTAAGCAGATTGGTAATCTGCCTTCAAAGTTGTTTTTCCTTTATTTAAGCTAAGGCTCTTTGAAGAAACATTTTTTTAAAATGCCAAAATTACCACTTTACTATGGATCATTCTATCTGGGTGACCTGAGAAACTTGGCTCAGTAGTGCTAGATTCTCTACCCACCATGGGAGAAATAAATCTCCCACCTTTCCTTTTTGCATCGAGCATGTCCAGAAATGCAAGTCTAAAGTGAACATGTTCAGGAATGTGCCTACCCCTACATGTGTTTTCTGTAGAAACATGTGCAGGTCTCCTGACAAGATCCCCTGGCTCTCCTTGTTCAAAGGGAGCACTGCTTTCAGATGACTTCAGTGTTCTTCTACTCAAGTATAAGCCTCTCTCCATGCTCATCTTCCAGTGCTCTGTGGCTGTGTGCTCACCAGGACACACACCTATTGCACAGATAAACTCCTGACCTACTTCTCCCATCCCTTCCACTGGTCCCCTTCCAAGGTCTCAGCTTGCTGAATCCATCAGTGGTCCAAGCACAAGCCAGTCGTGGTAATGCAGCTGTGCTCCTCAGGACACGGAAGGGCTGGGTGCAGGGAGCGAAACAGCACAGGTGGCACAAGACAGCAACGGTCCAGCATATTCCAGAATCGTGTCATCAAACCAAACAGAGGCTGGTGAGACATAACGGTGCCTGCCACCAAATCTGACAGCCCGAGTTCCATCCCGGAGATTCACATGGATGAAAGGAAAGAAATGACTCCCACAGTTGTCCCCAGAGCTCCACACAAGTGCGTGGGCGCGCACACACACACAAACACACACACACACACACACAAATAAAATAGAATAAAAAAGAGCCTAAAATATACAGTTGAACAAAATGACAAGGGGTCAAGAGTGAGATTTTAGGGTAGTTCCCCTTCCTCTTTACCTTTAGCCATGTCACACCCCTTAATCATTCTGAGAAAGCTGGAAATCTCCCTGTCTAGCCTCTGCTGACATGCCTGTGCTCTCTGAAAGAAAAAAAAAAAAAACATAAAATTAAGACAAACCAAGGAAGGGCTTTTAAAAGTTTTCACTTATGCTTTAATGTTACTATTAAAATTTGTAACTCAGATATAAATGTAAGACAACTTTTTAAGAAAAAGATATGAATGTAATATTATTCAATCAAGTAGTTTAATAAAAATATGTATTCAATTCCTAACACATTCAACATCTGTCCTGTAGATACTATACAACTACATTAACAATACTCTCTCATGTCATGCATACCTGAAGGAGTTTTCTATGATTTGTTAGATCTGATTAAATTCAACAAGAAACTGTAAAATGCATTCCTTAAGGATATATTTCTAAAACTATTTGTGTTAAAAAAAAATCATCCAGATGGTCCCCACATTTGGAAATCACAAGCTGATTTTTCATTTAGCATTTTAAATACACACAGCCACCACCCACATCATCAGGCTGAGCAGGACATTTTCTCAGCAAATCCAAGCTTAAGAAAATATGGTAACATGAATTATGGAAAGCATTCTTTCTTGAAATTTTTAAGTTCTACATGGTAAGATCTCTAAAAGCAAAACATGAATATGAAAAACCATGACCTAAGCTGCATCCAGTCTAAGCAAAGGCCACAACACACTGTCAAGTTGAAGTTGGTTCCCCCTAAAGAGTTGGGAAGAAAAAGTAAGAAAGTCCTACTGGTACCTGCCTGACTATGGCAACTGAAAACATCTATCCTGAGAGCCTTGATCTTGTAAACATTAGATTCACACTGCTGCAGGCTGAGAAATGGATTTAGTCTTATAAAATGTCCCTACTTGACCTCGGAATTGAACCTACTGTAGCTTAGGGTGTCAAGGTGACATAGGTAAGTATTCTTTTCTCCTAAATCAATTTATAAATTTTTTAGTTATTATGAAGTTCAAATCAACCAAAGTAGAATTATTCATGGAACCACATTAGTGACAGGCAATGTTCTCTTAAAAATTTATCCCTTTTGTTTTGAGACTTCTAATGACATCTAAATATAACTCATGCTTATTTATTTGAGAGGGGAATACTTCTACCATGTAATTTTAAACTGCCATAAAAAGAGCTGGTATGTTTGCTAATTTTTGCAGGCACCACTTGTGAACACAGGTTATCTTGAAATACGCACTGCAACCAAATGCATCACTCATGATTTATTCATCGAAAGCAGTTATCCTTGCTCTGTGCTCGTGTAATATTCCTACTCATGGACAAGTCAACACTGCTGGTTTTTGTGTTATGGGGAAAGTTAGCTGGACCCTTAAAAGTGAACACTGGGGGTTCAGCTGCAGACTGTAAATCTAATACATGGTATAGCTCCTAAAGGTAGGAAATACCCTCCACAGTGTCATTTTTAAGCACTAGAATCACAATCATTTTCCCTTAGGATATCTATCTAAAAGTTTAAAATATTGCTTCCTTGCTCAACAGTTTAAAAAGGTACACAAAAGGTCAGTGTTAACACAGTGTTACAGCATGTCTCTTCTAACTGAACAAGTGAAATTCACCTGCCCCCAAAAGGACAAAGAGATTATCAGTACAATAAAATGTAGCACATTATAGAATGTGCTATAGTCTCCCCTTAGCAGTTACTTATAAAAGACTACAACTCCACTGCTGAAAGTTAATGCTGGGCTAGGCATGGTAACCACACACCTAATAATACTTGGAAAGCTGAGGCAGGAGCATCTTGAGTTCTTGGCCTGCTCGGCCTACACAGTGAGACCTGTCTCAAAAAAAAAAGAATTCTTGTGAGTACTTTGTGGTGTCATGCCTAGGCCACCGACCTTATGACAGGGAAGCTGAAGTTCTAATTTCACTTTATTCACTCTACATAAATGAGGTGCCACTAAGCTATGTTTTAACACTGACATCCTATAGTACTGTTAATCTGTCACTTCATCTGGGTACAGTACCTACACAACAAGGGCGACAGCCAGGAGTACACAGACCCCGCAGACTGACAGCTCCAAGAATGAGCTCCAAGCCCAACCCCACCTCCTGCTCCAACTTCTGTCCACACACACTTTTTAGCCTGAGTCAGGACGATGCTCAACTGCCTTGTTATGACTTAGAGGGTTACTTTAAACTAACAGGAATGCAGTGCTCAAGAAGAGTAGGGAAAGGGGATGTAATTCCAGGGTATTTGCTACTCAGAGAATGTACATTTGATTGATTAAGAACAGAAGTGCATTGCTTAGTACTCATAATAAAAAGGAACTACTTAACACATACAGACAAGAAAAAGTGCATACTGTCTAATCCCATTCACAAGACAGTCTAAGAACAGGCATACTGACGATGCTCCTATCAGCACTGGTATCAGGAGTGCCAACAGGTCAGTGGCTGTCTTCAACAGAGGGAGCAGTCTCCAGAAACAGAAGCAAGGAAACATTTTAGGGAGATGAACTGTGTTTTGATACGTGCAGAGGTCACACAAGACACATACATTTGTCAAAATAGGTCAAATTAAAGATGTAAAATGAGCTCACCTTATGGTATAAAAACTAGTCTACAAATGGTACTGTAGCTTTGAAAACAACAGACTGTAGAAGCTAATAACTTTCCTCTTTGCAGAAAATAGCCAACACTGCAAAGAGCAGTACCTAGTGGTCATCTGTAAGTCTTTCTGACACCAGTCAGATCTTCCTCAGGGCGAGCCCCACAGCCCTCTTCCCTTGCTTGAAGTGGGGCCGCAGCACACTCTCATTCTTCTGCCATCTGGGAATTCTTCTGGCCCTGCTTTCCAATTATCTTAGTGCTTTATGTTATGATATTTACAGAAAAATAAAGAATAAAATGATTTAGGAAGAACCATAATTCTCCCACACATACTTGCCCATCAGTCCTAGGGCCTTTGCTTTGCCATTTCTAGCCCCAAGGCAACAACTGCTGATTTCTCATCTTTCCAGGGATGCTTGACACCTACACAAACATGTATGTACATCTTGCTGTCCTACTTTATTTTCTCCCAAGTAATATTGAGGGCAGATAAGTAGGAAATGGTTTCTTTTCACTTAGGAAATACCAACTAAATTTTAAAACACTGGCATAGTTTTATCTTTGACTTATGAGTGTGTGTGTGTGTGTGTGTGTGTGTGTGTGTGTGTGCACATACGAGTACAGGTAACTGAGGAGACCAAAACACAGCATCAGAGTCCCTGGAGCTGGAGTTACAAGTGTAGGTCCTGGGAACCGAATTCTAGTCCTAAGAGAGCAAGCAAGACTCAATCTCTGAGTCATCTATCCAGCCCTTATTTTCCAACAGTCTCAATGCCATTATTGTAAATGCTCTAGATGTTACTTCTGTAAAATTCACTGATCTGAGAATTATGCTTAAGGTTATCACATTACACATT
Organism: Eospalax fontanierii; assembly: GCA_035773235.1. Taxonomy (NCBI): domain Eukaryota; kingdom Metazoa; phylum Chordata; class Mammalia; order Rodentia; family Spalacidae; genus Eospalax; species Eospalax fontanierii. The sequence continues at coordinate 63,353,054 of CM069538.1, forward strand.
AAGCTTTAAAATAATGGTGCCTGGTCTACACAGTGAGTTCTAGGCCAGCTGGGTCTATAGGGAGACTCTGTCTCAAGAAGACCACACACAAAAAAAAAATAATAATAATTAAATAAAAATAAATAGAATAATAGGGAAAAAATCAATGCTCAACAAATTCTAGCAAATGTCTTCAACAAAACATGGAAGAGCCTGAATTCTCTTATGTTCTATTATAAATATAGAACGGAGCCCCAAATCCCTTTTTCATCTAAGATTAGAGGCCCCTATGTCAACAAAACTCTTTAAGCATTAGTAAACACCATATACTTATTTATTTAGAAACATGCAAATCCTGAAAAATAATCCATCTAATTTACATATGTATAAAATTAGTAAGAAAATTAACATGCTTTGAGATTACCTACTTATACTGAAACTCAGAATCCTTCTGTAATTCCAATTCTTCCAAACTCACCAATCATTTATAATCAAGGTATACCTAAAAGGTACAGCCAATAAACCAATGTCTGCTCCCCTATATCTTTAAAAAATACCTATTTCGTGCCAGGTATGGATAAGAAATTGCTGTCACTTCAGATGAGGATGTCTCCACTCATTACTGATGCTTTACTTAACCCCTAAGCAATAAAGCTACATATTACAAGTAGTTTTAAATATAACTACCAGCCAGGAAGTCTGTCACTATGGTTGCATTATTCAAACTCTGAAATGTGCAATGAAGTCATAAAGGGGGCAGATCAAGCTCTCCTTTTCCACCTACTGGGGCAGCTCTCCAATAGAATGACTGATTTAGCCAAAGATCCATACAGACAAAAACTCATAGCCTTACAGCACACACACCAAAATAATTCATAGCACCATGACCAAGGTGCTATCAACAGGACATGACTAGACAAAGAAAAATATTATTTCTACTCTCAGAAGTCATAATTTTAAACTTCAACTCTTAGTAAAAAATAATTCTTGATTAAGCCTGCAAGACAAATTAGCTAGATGGGTCTGTGTACCTCTAGGGAATCCTTCAGGTCTACAGCAGAAACTGCCTCTTCCTCCTCCTCATCAGTCACCTGGTCCTGGGAACAGTAGTGAGTGCTGTAAGCAGAGTGTTCTTCAATTGCTTCCAGCCACCTCTGAAACGATCCGGGAATTTACAACAAAGCATTTTTACTCCAAAAAAGCAGTAATGATCCATGAAGCATAAATTTTAAATGGAAAAAATTACAATTATTGGGAAAAAAAGCAACCACAGTAACACGATGCAGACTTCTTGCCTGTGACATGCTTGCATGAAACAAATATTGCAAGTACTTTTAAACACATCATCCGTAAGTAAACATTAATTAGTACTCAAACCAAACAGAGAAAACCTTTCACTTAAATTCTATGATATAAATGAATGGATCCACAGAGTACCTCTCTGGACTGCTGGAGGTTATTCTTAGGAACCCTGAAGCCATGAATGGTGTCATCAAAGCATTTGACAAAGAAGAGGCAGTTATCAGTAGGCTTCACCTGGATATAAAGAAGTCAGAAAACAGTTACCCTAAAGAGAACTCTGAAATTACCTATACACAGTATATTAACATGATATAACAATATTCAGTAGACTATCAATTTGAAACAACTGATAAAAAAATCAGAAAATAGAGTGGGAGTACTGATGGCACTATAGCTCATCTACATCAAATCTGGCCTTCTTAGTCACTCCAAGAAAATACTAATAGTTCACTGAGTATGACCTTTCTATTAAGTGCAACTGTATGTACTGTATGTAAAATTTTCTACATAACAAAGCTCCAATTTCTTCTTCATCCCACTCCTTACGGTTTTCTTTGTGCCAAATATAGCAGACGTTCGACCTCAGTAGAAAATGAGTAAGAGGTAAGACTGCGAACGAAGGTTTGAAGAAAGACATGGTCAGAAGAGTTCTAAATAACTATTTTTGAATAATCAGAAAGGGTAGACTTCTGTTTAAAGGCCCTACCAGAGGAATCCCTGGTAGAAAACGACTATGAAACAATTTTGTGGACCCTCCTCTCCCAATGCAACAAAAAACCAACAACCTCTACACTAAGGAAACAGAATATGACAGAGGGGAGCATGTGCTCTCCTGGAGGAAAGGCCACAGCAGCTATGGAACTCATTCCCAGGTCCAAGGTCTTTCACCTGGGACTAAGTACACTTGGGACTAAAGTTTCACCTGAGACTAAATGCAGGCCACACATCAAGATGACAGCAACAAGGCACAGATCCAATACCCAGCTTTCTGACTTTGGAAATTAATATGCCAAAGCTGGGGACTGAAACACTCAAGAGAGCAAGGCAATCTCCTGAGACAAGCAGGAAATCGGCAGTCCACTCATGTCTCTAACTGATCCTTGAACCACACGTGCAAAGATTCATCCAAACACAATGATTCTGAACTGAGACCAGAATGGCAAAACACAAGAGCTTGCTGTACTACAGATCAAACCAAGAAAATGACTTGTGGAAACACAAGTACCATTTCACTGAGACAAGAACAGGAACCCATTCTGCAGAACTTAACTGCCACACTAAGGATATCATTCAAAGTTACCTGGCATGAGTAAGCAAGAAAGCCAAACACATTCACAAAGACTCACTGAAATGTAAACATTATCAGAATGGAACCGGGAACCAAAATATATACTATCTACAAGAGACTGCATAAAGATTCAAAGAGACATTGTGTCAACAGCAAGAAGGCCAGACTAGGCCTATTAACATCAGACAAAATACATTTCAAAACAAAATGTCAATTAATTAGGAAAACAACATTGATATATATGTGCTCACTAACATAGCCACAGATGCAAACTCCACAAGCACAGGTGGAGATTCTAACACTTCTCTCAGCAACTGATGTAACAACTATCGAAAAATTGGGAAACACACAGATCTGAATAACACTATCACCAACTATGATTCAGTGTTTATAAGACCCTAAACAAGAGCCAAGCTAATTATTCCAAATGTACTTATGATAGTCTGTAAGTAAAACTGTCAAATAAGCCTCAATAACTCTGATAAGATGGAAATCATACAGTGTGTGTTCTATTATAAAAATGGAATTATTCCTCAAAAACAAGACAACCAGGAAAGCCCAATTATATGGGGATGAAACATCACACCCCTAAATACTGACCAGCTCAGAGAAAAAAGTCACAAAAGAAATTAGAAAAATCCTTTCAATTATAATAGAAATAAAACCTACCAAAGGTAGGGAGGTGAAACAACAGTTTTAAGGAAAAAAGAATGGCTTAGTGGCTGTGTTGGTAAAAAAAAAAAAAAAAAAGATCAAGAGTCAACATTTCATCTTAAGAAACTATGTGTGCTTTAGGTCCTAGATTCAATCATAGGACCAAAGCAAACAAAGAGCAATGACAAAAATCTACCAATCTATGAGAAAGGTACAATCAAATCCAAACAACTAGTTTTTGTTTGTTTATTTTTTAATGCAAGCATGGTCATGCATACCTATGACTTTAGCACTTAGGAGCTGAAAACAGGACAATCAGGAGTTTAGGGCCATGTATCCTCCACTGCAGCGTAAGTTCAAGACCAGGCTGGGCTCCATGAAACGTCTTCTCTGTGGTCGAACCCTCAGAATGTAAAAAGGTGCTATGAGACTTCTGAGGGAGAACCGTCCCCAGTCATGCCCAGCTCAGACCCTGCACGCAGCACTGCTGACACGACAGGGGAGACGCTCCCTCTGGTGCAGTGGCAAGTCTCTTATGGGAACTACTCGGGTTGGATTTGAGGCCTTATCCGCAGGAAGGAATCCTGGTAAAGTACTATGACCTCAGTAAGACGTTCACCGTTGGGGACATCACAGGCCCCAGTGGGGCGGTTACACTGTTATTTTGTTAAATGGGCATGATATGCCCATCAAACTGCCTTCTAAATAACTGTGTTTATCCCCATAGATTGTTGTTACTGTAAGCTTTGGTAAGAAAAAGACATTTCTTTTTGAGAAGCACAAGGCTAACTACAAAGACTCATAACTGGTCAAAGTGATGACAGGGACAGTCAAATGCTCAGCCACAAACAGAACATCTAAATCAACACCACCTACACCGCTAAAAGGCTCAGGGAAAATTGCACAAGGACATGAAAGAATATAAAAACTGAAAATAAAAGGGGGCACAGTGTGGAATGCCAAGATCTAGGAATGATATGACCTTGATCACCCGAGTAAGATCTATATAAGATTAGGCCTGCCAACATCCTGTCATGGAACAAGGAACAGCTTACAAGGCCCCACCATCCCCTGAAGATTTCCAGGCAGTTAAAGTTTGCTGGTTGTCCTAGTTAGCTTCCGCTGTCAACTTGACACAACCCAGAGTCGTCTGAGGAAATCTCAGTCAGGGGATTGCCCAGATCAGATGGGCCTAAGGTCATATTTGTGAGGAAATGTCTTGATTGTTGATTGATGTGGAAGGGCCTAGCCCATTTTGGACATCCCTAGGTAGATGGACCTGGGTTCTTTAAGAAAGGTAGTTGAGGGGCCCAGGAGTTAAGAGCACTGGATGCTCTTGCAGAGGACTCAGGTTCAATTCCCAGCACCCACATGGCAGCTAACAACCATCTGTAACTCCAGTTTCAGGGGATCCAAGCCTCTCTTCTGACTTCTGAGGGGGTTGCAGAAGACAAGTGCACTTAACACATGCAGGAAATATACTTACACATATAAAATAAAAAAATCTTTTTTTAAAAAAGAAAGGTAGCTGAGCATGGGCCTGGGAATGAGCCAGTAAATAGTACCCCTTCATGGTTTCTGCTTCAGTTCCTAATCCAGTTCCTGCCTTGACTCTCTGAATGACAGACTGTGACCTGGCAATTTAAGCTAAATAAGCCCTTTCCTCCTCTAAGTTGCTTTAGGTCATGGGGTCACCGTGTTTATCATGGCAACAAAGAAGCTAACTAGGATACTGGAGAAGGGAGAGACATTTTCTTCAGTGGCAAACCACTGGTAAGGTGCCCATGCCCTTGCAAATAGTCCCTCATCCAGGATCCTGTAAGCAACCCTAATGTAACTCACTAGTCATTAAAAAAAAAAAAACATGAAAGCATTAGAGGACTAGTTGGGAAGAGGAAGGAGATCATAAGGAGTAGAAGGGAACGAAAAAAAGAAATGGGATGAATATGATCAAAGTACATGATATCCATAAAAACTAAATCCAGAAATTAGTAAAACAGAATATTCAGAGTGAAACAAAAATCTACTATTTTGAAGAGATGAATAAAAACTTAAAACTACTAGGCAGTTTCTAAGCAGTTTAAACTAGGAAAAAAACACAAAGTAATAATATAAAAATGAAACAATAAAACACTATTATACAAACAGAAAGATAGGCCAGCCATGGTGGCACATGCCTTTAATCCCAGCACTCCAGAAACTCCAGAAGAAGAGACAGGAGGATCTCTTGTGAGATCCAGGCCAGCCTGGTCTACACAGTGAGTTCCAGGCCAGCTGGGAATATGAGGAGACTCTGGCTCAAAAAAAACAAAAAGATAGTAAAGGAATATTAATACTTAAGATCAATAAACCCAAAATGGTTCTCAACAGGTACTAGTACCTGCCTAATGACTCCAGTTCTCTCTGGGACCCACATGATTTATAATAATCCTGCCCACAAATAAAATGTCTGGCTCATGTGGCTTCACTTGTGAATTCTACCATGCATTTAAGGAACAAAGCACTACATAACCTTTTCCAGAACACTTTCCAGCTTCTAATAAGAAGACCAGTGTGAGCAATTCCAAAACCAGACCAAACAAACAAAACCAAAAGAAAACTGCAAATAGAGTGCCCACCAACATAGGTGCAAATACCCTAAACATGAGCAGTGAGGAATGGCAGGGAGACATTCCCATAATCTAGCACCTGAGAGGCTGAGGCAGGAAGATGGTGAGTTTAGGAACAGACTGGGCTATAGTCTGTTCCAAACCAGCCTCAGCTACATAGTTTTGTTTTTTAAAAAAGGCTAGCAAGATGGCTCCGTGGGTAAAGGTGCCTGACAAACATCCTGATGACATGAGCCCACATAATGCTGCAAGGAGAAAATCAACTCCACAAAACTGTCTTCTGACTTCCACATGTATGTCCCAGCACATGTGCCCTTCCATGTACAAACACATTTTAAAAATAGCAATCAATATATTAGAAGGCTTATATCACAACCCACTGGGATTTACTCCAGGAATACAATATTGGTTTACTACATTCTAAAGTCTATTACTGCAATTCACTATATTAACAGAATAGGAAACTTCAATTATTTCAGTAAGACAGGAAAGGCTTTTGGCAGAATTCAATGAGTTTTCACTGTGAAAGTACTCAGTCACTGAGGAAATTAAAAGAAGCACCTCAACCATACTAAGTGCATCTATGGAAATATTACAGCTAATAACCAGATGGTAAGGGGCCCAATACCTCAGTTTGCCTTGCATTTAACATGAGAAACAAAAGAGAGGTTGGCTTTAACCAACTACACTTAAAATTGCACTGGGTGTCATATCCAATACAGTAAAGCAAGGTTCAGAAAGATATATAGCAACCCTATTTGTTGACAACATGGCTAACTGCCTCTGTAGGAGACATAACCACGCATAGAGAACCTGTAAAATAGCAGAAGGAGTGGATTTAGCAAGACGACGGGACAGGATTTAGGTTAGAAGATACACAATGTGCTTATTTCTGTCAACACAAACTGGAGTCACCTAGGAAAAGGGAACCTTAATTGAGGAATTTCCTCCATCAGACTGAGCTGTGGGCATTTCTGTAAGACATTTTCTTAATTGTTCATTGGTGTAGGAGGGCCCAGCCCACTGCAGATGGTGTGGTCTCTAGGCAGGTGGTCCTGGGCTATATGAGAGGTAGCTGGGCAAACTGGGGAAAGCAAGCCAGTAAGTAGTGTTTTTTTCCTCTATGGTCTGTGCTTCAAGCTCCTGCCATGGCTTCTTCAATGACAGACTGTAACCTGGAAGTATAAGGGAAATAAAGCCCCCCACAAGTGGTTTTGGCCAGGGTTTTATCCTAGCAACACAAAGCAAATGACATACTAGTTGCAAAAATCTAGAAAGCAAAGAATCCTAAGAACATTTACAAGAGCTTCACAAAATAAACACTTATGAATAAATTTCACAAAATACAAACTAATTTAAAATATATTAAAAGGCAATTAAGATTTCAGGAGCTGGAGAGGTGGCTCAGCAGTTAAGAGTACTGACTGCTCTCATAGAAGAACAAGGTTCAAATACCAGCACCCACATGGTGACTAACTCCAGATCTAGGGGATCCAATGCTCTCTTCTGGCCTCTGCAGGGACTGCACGACACAGGTGTACTTACATACATACAAAACACTCATATACATTAAAATTTTTTTTAATTTAAGAAAAAAGGGAAAATAAAGATTTCAATATATGGAAAGCATATATACTGATTCATGCTTAGTAATCTCAATATTGCCAGGATGACAAGGCAGTCCACAAAGTAGACCTATACATTCAAGACCCCGAAAACTGTCAAGGTATAGTAAGATTGATTGGAAAGTGCTTATTTAAAACAAGCAAACAAAAAACCTCACAGAACTCACTTAAGGGTAAGAGCACTTTCTGCCCAGTTTGATTTCTGGAACCCATGCGGAAGAAATGAGAAAACTAACCTGAAAGTTGTTCCCTGACATGTGCACAATGGCACCAATGTGTACAGCACCACACAATCAAGAGACAGATTAAAATAAGTAAAAACATTAGATATGAGATGTCGATGGAGTTTTAGTGGACCTGTCACTTCCCACTGTCCAGGCTCTATGACCATTTGGCTGATGGGGCAAATCCTAAAGCTTAGCACAGACTTTATATAGGACAAGATACTAAAAATTCCATGCTCAAAGGGACTGTCAAAAATAACAGCAATCTTAGCAGCCAACAACCAGGAAAAGCCAACATCACAACAACTGGCAAATAATCCAGAAGTTTAAAGGCACACACACACATGTATTTTTGAGACAGGGTCTCACTGTGTAGCACTGGCTAGCCTGGAATTCACTATATAGACCAGGCCACTAGCCTCTAACTCACAGAGATCCTCCTGCCTCTGCCTCCTAATTACTAAGATTAAAGGCATGCTCCACCAGGCCCAGCTCAAGTAATTCTGGTCTAAAGATGAAAGAAAACATGACAAATAAATAGTAAAATAGAGAACATGAGTCAAAAGCAACAAGCTATATAAAAAGAACCAAATGGTATTTATCCAAACAGTATTTATCCCAAACACATGACAGTATTTACTGTAGCACTGTTCAAATAGCTAATATGGAACTAGCCCAGACAGCCAAAAATGAGGCACAGATACAGAGAATATGGTCTATTTACACAGTCTTTGTTCAGCCCTAAAGGGAGAATTTACATCATTTGCAAGAAAATGATGCCACTGGAGATAATCATATTAAGCCAATTAGGCCAGTTTCAGGAAAACAAGTATCATATATTTTCTGACATCTGTGGGTCCCAGACTGTAGAGATACATAAAATCATGTATGTTCTGATTACATCAAAGTAGAAGTGAAACTGTCTGGGGGAAAAAAGACGAAAGAGATGGAAGAGGGAGGAAGGGGCAGGGGAGCAGCTACAGGGGGATATGCTCCAAGTACATTATATTCTTGGGTGAAAATGGCCTTATGAACCCTATATAATGATAAAAGAAGACCCAAATGGAAATTCCAGAGTTAGACATTATCAGGAATTGAAGGAAATCCACAGGCCCATGAGATGGCTCAGCCAGCAAAGGCATTTGCCGCTAGGCTTGACAATCTGAGTTTGATGCCCAAGACTCACATAAAAGGAGAGAAGAGATCTACCATGGCACATGTGTGCTCTGCCTCCCATAAATAAATGGAATAAAAATTAAATGAGTACACTAAGAGGAACTTAAACTGAAGTAAGGAAATGGGCTTCACTGTGACATTTGTATGAGGACTCTGTCTTATGTTTGTGTGATTTCATGTCCTGCTTTTGTTTAGTTTACTATTTTATTAATGGTTGCTCTAGGTATAGTGTATAGCCTAATTTATCAAAGTCACTACAGATTACTGATGAATTGATTCTATAAAATACGGGAACTTTGTTCTCAGATAATTCCATTTCCTTCTCCTTTTTATGTGTTACTGTCAGGTAGCTCCTGATAAATGTTTTAACCCAGAAGCAGTCTTAAACTTGCTGTTTTATGCATTCTAATGAGGATTTTTATTATTTAAGTATTTTATTGAAACGTGATTTTTAAAAAAATTCATTTTTATTTTATGTGTGTCTGAGTATTTTACCTGCATGTATGTAAGTGAACCCATGTCATGAAATGTGGTGAGCAGAAGAGGGCGTTGGATTCCCTGGAACTGGAGTAATGAATGGTTGTTAGGTACTATGTGGGTGTTGGGAACAAAATCCAGGTCCTCTGCAAGAGCAGTGCTCTTAACAGCTGAGCCATCTCTCCAGCTCCTTGAAAAGTGATTCTTACAACACACAGCTCAACCATTTAAAGTGATCTAGTCCCATCACCACAATTTTTGAATATTTCTGTTTGTGAGAAATTTGCAAATAATTTGAATCAGAAGCTCAGGAATCAAAGACAACTCAGAAAATAATCTGGGCTACAACAAAATAAAATGACAATATAAAAATGCATTACATCAAATTCACTCTTAAAAGTTAGAACAAAACTACAGCAATAAAAACTGTATGATACTGATGGAATGATGACAGATACATGTACCAACGGAATAGAGGTATCAGAAGTATCAAAATTAATACTCACATATGTGGTGAAACAATTTCTACAAAACATTCCAAGAGTGCTCATGAGGAAAGGACAGACTCTTGAAAACTCAGTGAGGGGGAGCTGGACATCCACAGGCAGAAGAATGAAGCTAGACCTGAACCTCACACCACATACAAAAAGGTAACTCAGACAACATCAGCCCAAAACGTCAGAAATCAAACTACAAAATTCAAGAGCAAAAACCCAAAGGAAGTCTTCATTGACAGTGCACCTGGACATGACTTCACAGACAAAACACCACGGCAAAAGTAACAAAAGTCAAAGTGCAAATCGGATGCCATCAAACCTTAAAGCTTCCATCCAGGAAAGGATACCAGCACCAAGTGAAAGGGCGACCCACAGAGGGGACAGAACGCAAATCAAGTATGTTTAGGACATCACACTACATAAAGAACACCTTCAACACAGACACAAAACTCAGCTGAATTAAACAACAGGCCAAGGAGTTAGGTACACATTTCTCCACAGATGGTTTACCAAAATGATCAAAGGGCACCTGAAAAGGTGCCAAACACCATCAATCATCAGGACCCTGCAAACCACAATTGCAGTGAGACATCAGGCCACACCCAACAGGACGTCCTTTAGCCAAAATAATAGAAGTGATGGCAAAAACGTGAAGACGGCTGCAGGAAGGCTCAGCAGTTAAGAGCACTAGCACCCACATTGTGGTTACCAACTGCCTGTAATTCCAGTTCCAGGGGAACTGACGCCCTATCATGGCCTCCGCAGAAATTTCACACACGGTACACTTACACATATGCAGGCAAAACATTTATGCACATAAAAGTTTTAAAAAGGATGTGAAAACATTAACTCCTTGGGCATTATTGGTAGCAAAGTAAAGGGTTAAACTATTCTGGTAGAGAGTTTTCTAAAATATCAAAGCTAGAACTACTACATAATTGAGCATTTCTATTTTTTCTATCCAGAAACTGAAAGCAGGTTATCAAAGCAATTTATACCTATGTTTATTGCACCACTGCCCACAATAGCCAAGAAATTTAAGTAACTTAAATTTCCACTGAAAAATAAAGAAAATGTGGTATATGTGTACAAAGGAATATGAGTCACTCTTAAAAAGGATATCTGATTATATACCATAACATGGACCTATGGTAAGACATTATGCTAAGTGAAGTAGGTTAGTCACCAACAGACAAATAATGTGTGATTGCCCTTGTAGAAAGTATATAAAATAGTTTGGCTCACAGAAAGAGAAAGTATAAAGCTGTTTACCAGAGTCTGGAGGGACAAAACGTGAAGAAATGTTCACTAAGTAGAGGGTTCGAGTTCCAAAAGTTCTAGAGATTTGTTTCACAGCAAACTTAATACAGCTAAAACTCCTGAACTATATACTAACAAAGCTAGACAGCAAATTTTACAGTATTTTTTGTACAATTATGTTTTATTCAAAAATAGAATGCAGTGGTCCTGACACATGCCATGAAAGGATGAACCTGGAGGATATTGTGCTAAGCGAAATAATCCTGTCACAAAGGGACCAATATGATTCCACTCAAAGAGGGAACCTAAAGTGCTCAAATTTATGAAGAGAGAAGCAGCACAATGGGCTGTGAGGGGCTGAGGGAGCAGGGCGTCTATGTAACAGCATCAGTTTAGGAAGATGCAGCGTTCCTTTCTGGAGACGGATGGTGTTCACAATAGTAGAATGATTCCATGTACTTAATGCCACTTATCTATACACTTTAAAATGGTTACAGTGTTAAGTTCTTTTTTAAAAAATATCTTATTGAATTTTTGCAATTTTCTTTCTTTTATAATGTCTATTTTTATTGCATTTTTGTGCATTTCATGTAATAGGTCTTAATCAAATTCAGACCCCATCCTCCATCCATGCCCCCAACAGTGTGCTTTCTGTCATATATGTTATATCCTACCCCATCAAGCATTAGTACCCAGATGTCTCTCAGTGCACATTCATCTACGGGAGTCTAGTCAACCTATCTAGAGCCATTTCCCTTAAGAGGATCAGCTCTCCCTCACCCCACAGTAATTAGTTGCTAATATTTCCTCAGCTAAGTTTGGGGCCTTCTGCCCATTTCCCCAGCTCTATGCTGGGTTTCTTTCTAACTGAAGTAGTACGGGTCCTTGTGCGTTCTGTCATCATTGTTGCAAGTTCATATGAGCAAGTACCCAGAGGCCTGAAAACCTCTGCTTCCTTATGTTCATGTACCAACTCTGGTTCTTACAAACTTTCTGCCTCCTCTTCCACAAAGGTCCCTGAGCCATGGATGGGTGAGGTTTAAGAAAGGAGTCTTATCCAGGGACAAGCGCTCTGCAGTCTCTTACTGTCTACACCTTGGCCACTTGTGGCCTTTGGTATGCATCACACTTTGTTTCATGAGGAAGTTTCACAGTCAGAGTTGAGGGATGTATTAGTATTCTCTTCACCCTTTGTTTCACTATGTTCTATGAAGCTTAGGTGTAGATGTATCACTTAGGGTTGAGCATCTCTCAGACATATATTTTCTGTATGTGACCAGTTGTAGAACTCTGTAACAGTTTCCAACTGTTGCAAAAAGAAGCTTCTTTGATAAATGGTATACAATATAATTTGATGGTATTTAGATCCCCTCCCCCCAATGTTAAGTTTTATATCATATATATGTTATAATTTTCAAAAGGTCATTTAAAGTTATAAACACCTATATAAAAGATCTCTTAGCCAGGTGTGGTAGCACATGCCTTTAATCCCAGCAGTTAGGAGGCAGAGGCAGGCAGATCTCTGTAAGATCAAGTCCAGTGTGGTCTACATAGTGAGTTCCAGGCCAGCTGGGGCTACAGTAAGACCCTGTCTCAAAAAGACCAAAAAAAAAAGGTCTTTCATCAACCTAGCCTTCTAGTCTCAGGTATATAGGTATATACAGGAAACTAGGAAAATGAACAGAGCCTGCTAACTAGAGTCATTCAATGAGTATAGACTGGCTTGTATTGGCACATGATTCACAGAGAGGGCTTCAAGCAGACCATTATATAAGAAATTAGAAATTATAAAACAAGAAGCAGCATAGCACAACAGAACTTAGTCAACTCCACTGAGGCTTTCACAGTGAGAGGGGAGCAACTAACATATTTTGGTTTTTTTTTTTTTTTTTAATAAAAATAAGAAACGATCCCAACTGAATAAAAACCTTAGTATGAAACAGATGGATCAAAAGTATGAAGTGGAAAGAATGGGAAGGAGCACACTAACAGAAGGAAGGAAAGATTAGGTGAGTAGGATCAGAGAGTTTCCCTGGTCCTCTGGTCTAGTCTGAAAAGGGTATAAGGACACTGAAGGGACCAAGCTTGGTCACAAGGGCATTCTGTGCTGCTGGGTTAGGTAACTGTCATAGGCACTTCCTACTGTTGTGACCAAAATCAACCTGGGGAGAAAAGGGTTTATTTCGTCTTACTCTTCCAAGTGCCAGTGCTTGACTGAGGGAGGCCAGGGCAAAAACTCAAGGCAGAAATATGGAGACAGGAACTGAAGCAGAGGTCATGGAGAGACACTGCTTGCTGGCTTGCTCGGCCACATTTTTATACAGCCCGGGCCCACCTGCCCATGGATGGTACCATCCACAGTGGCCTGGGCCCTCCTGCATCAAATAACAATTAAGAAAATACTTCAAAGAAATGCCTACAGGTCAGTCTGAAGAAGGTAATTCCTCTCAACTGAGGTTCCTTCTTCCTAGGTGACTCTAGTTTGTGTGCAGTTGAGAAAAACTATCCAGCACAGTAACTCAACTTGGAACCCCTCTTTCAAAGGGAATACTGCTGATCCCAAGAGTACTGACATGCAGAGAGATGAGGGGTGTGCCCCTGAGGGCAGCAGACAGCTTGATGACAGCCCTAACGGACCTAAAGCAAATGAGAAAGCATGTATGTGCAGGCTCCAGGTTAGCCCAGTCTCTAAGAGAGAAATCTGTCTTAGTCTCCTGGATAGCACAATAAAATAGCTAGAAGTGAATAGAAAGAACTTAAAGAGTCCTTATTTGAACACAGGGTTTAAATTTTATTGTTACCTCCAAGAAACTTCCAGATTTACCCACAAACCAAGGCACACATACACCTCAAATGTTGAAAGCTCTCTATATGGTTTTGGATAACCAATTCCTTACACCACAATATGTAGTCATTAACAGAGAGAAAGAGAGAGAGAATATGAATATGAATGTGTGTGTATGTGTGTATAAGCAGATTCTACAACTTCACTTGGAGTACATCCCATAGAATCTTGAGACTCCACAAATGACTTTGGACAATCACTTGCAGAACTGAATTCAGTCTGTGTGAAAGATACATGTGTCATCTTACCGTGCACACTGCTTGAGTCAGGTGTTTGCATCCCTGGCGATAGGTATTATGGACTGCATCATGCCTTCAAAATAAATATTAAAGTATCAAGATAAAGGAAAGAGATTTTGTGAAAACTTTTAGAATTCAGAATTTGTACTGAAACCTTGTAAGCATCAGATCGTAATACTTACTGCTTCCTATACCAGGAGAGGACTCCATGTTCCAACACTACCCAAAATAACTTCCAGCCGAAAAATCTTGAACTCTGAAGAAAAATGGCAAAGATTTCCATATTGATGCATCTGAATTCAAACACATGACTGACCCAAGCTCACTGAGTTCAAACAGACATATATGAGTCTTTCACCTAGGCAATACTGAGCAGTACAACATGATGAAAGATGTAGTCATACAAAGTGCACTGAGGTGAGCACACCCTCACCACAGGGCAACTGCACAGATGAAATGTCACACTGGTGAGACCACTGATGAACACAGGACTGTCTACGGAAACAGTATTCCTGAGCTTCAAACATAACTTCTTCAAAGTCACGAATGACTGTCTAAAAGAAGAAAATTACCCTAAATTTATCTTACACAATATAAATATACATGTACACAAATTTGCACCCAGGGATTGTTTAAAATGCAATAAAAGTCATGAGCTAACATGGTTAATTCTAGAAAACTGAATTCTGTAACACATGCAAAAGGTCTGCAACCAGAGGAATTTTATATGTTTTTCCTGTAACAACTCAAACATTTTCTGCAAAGTCCTCCATAGTTTGACGTTTATAACAAAATCAACACTGTAATTATAATTTAGTAAAACAATACTCTTTCTATTCTTCTATTAAATTTAGTCACTTTAAAATATAACCAACACCCATAAAGAGACTGATATAATAAAGGCAAGCTTCTTGAAAACCAAGAATACAAAAGTGGTGTACACTTGAAGACGCAAAAATGACTGAATCACACATATAGATCTTCCATGGCTTACCACAGGCTGTGTCCCAATAAACCAATCATGAGTTGAAAATATTGTAGGTAAAAAATGCACTTAAGGGGACTGGAGAGATGGTACAGCAGCCAAGAGCACTAGTTATTCTTGCAGAAGACCCAGATTCAAATCCTAGTACCCACATGGCAGCTAACAACCATTCATAACTCCAGTTCCAGGGGATCCGATGCCTTCTTCTGTCTTCCGTGGGAACTACATGACACTGGTTCACTTACATACATGTAGGTATAATACTCATACACATAAAATAAAAATAAATAAATAACTTCTTAAAAATGCACTAAAGGACTAGGGAAGTAGCTCAGTGGTAGAGATCCTATCTAGCACATGCAAGGCCTGGGTTCAGTTCTCAAAAACTAAGTAAATAAAGCATTGGCACATTTGACCTAACCAACTTCATAGCTTAGCTCAGAACACTAATATTTACATTGGCTACAACTAGAAAAACCATCTAACAAAAAGTCTTCTTGATAATAAGCTATAAAGCATCCATGAACATATATGGATGGGCATTTCATAGTACCAGTAAGATCCAAAACACAAATCAGGCTGGGGTGTAGCTCAGTGGTAGAGAGCTTACTGAGCAGTTTTGGTGCCCCTGATGGTCACATGGGTGACTGCTCAGCATCATAGGAGTATCACAGAACACTACTAGCCTAGGAAAAGATGAAAATTCCCCATCAAGTAGATGCACAACTTTTTCACAGCACTAAAAAGTCAAAAACTTAAATCAGATCATTTCCAGTCAGGGACAAGCTATACGTCTAAAATGAATACACACAAATTTTAACAGAAACAGAGTACCTGAGAATTCTTTGCAGTTTTTATAACTGAAAACCATCCCATCCTACCTTCCAGAGAGGGCCTTCATACCGTTTCAACGCTTTGTAGATGGCCTATTGGAAACATGCTTTATTAAAATACATGTATCGATCTCAAGCCTTCAATTTTACTTTCTAAAACTTCATTTATAAAGTTAATCCACTATTACACACCTTATTACCAAGAATATGCTTCATTTCTGCACCCTGGGCAAGGTCAAGTGGTTTCTGATCTGTGTAAATACAAGGGAAAAAAAGACATCAGCAGCGTAACACTACTACAAAATTTATGTGGCAACTGTATCATATAACACATTTTCATTCTTCCATAAACTATTCCTCTACTCCATGCCCAGCACCCCACCCCCAAAAAAATACCTAACAGAAGCTGCCCCCTCTCAGTTCCTCATGGCCTCCCCTTGGCAGCTGTTAGCATTAAGCCAGAATACAAGATTATCCTCAGAACACTCTGTGCCCACTCAGGCTTTCTTGGCCTTATATCACTGACTTAGTTTTCTGACTGCTACAACAAATTCCCACAGACGTACCAGTTTAAAACCACATAGTTTTTATTTTATAGTCAATCTGTTTAAGCCTTGTGTAAATGTATTACTTTTCAGGTAACTGTTTAACTCTTTTATAAATACCAAACACCTGGTTTGGTATTTGTTGGTCACTTGTGTCTACATTTCCTCTTAGAAGATTCCGTTATGTGTCAGTCACCATTTCAGGCACGAGGGATTTAGCAGTATACAATAAAGAAATAATAATTTGGAAAGATAATAAATGTATAATAAAAAAAAAAACAGTGAACCATGGTATGCCAGGATATTTTCAAGAAAGACAGACAAAAACTATCTCTTGAGACAGAAGCTAAGGGACAATCTGGGAAGACCTCTCTGAAAAGGAATGGTTAGACCGAAAAAGAAGGATCTAGACTTCAGAGATACAGGAGAAGGGTATTCAGGGGGAATAGTGAGTACAAAGGCCCTGAGGTAGGAACAAGTCAGCAGGGACAAGAGAAAAAAAGGTCACACCAGATGAGATCTGTGTAAGTGGGATGTCTGTGAGCCAGGACAAGGAATCTAAGTTTTCTAAATACGATGAAAAGCTTCTGAAACATTTCAGTCAAAAAACAGACTATTTGGCTTAATTTTAAAACTGTCAGTATTTTAAAAATGTAAACTTTAAGACTGGGTGTGGTGGCACACATCAGATGCAGGAAGATATTGGTAAGTCCCAAGCCAGCTATAGTTACACAGTGAGACCATTTCAAAAATGTAAACTTTAGCTATTTCATGATTTTGTGAAATTACAATATTAACTAGTTGATACTACTGTACTTACATTTTTATGTTTGTTTGTTTTTAAGACAGGGTCTCTCTGTAGCTCCAGTTGCCTTGGAACTCTTGCTTTGTAGACCAGGCTGGCCTCAATCTCAGAGATCGCCTGCCTCTTTGATCCCAGAGTGCTGGGATTAAAGGTGTGCCGGGTCCAACCCATATTTATGTTTTTAAATAGTGCTACTGAGATATAAATTCACACACCATGAACTTCTAATTTAAAGTGCACAATAGATTTTAATATACTCAGACAACTCTCATATAGTTATTTTTAAATGAGTCTTTGTATTTATTAGTATACTGAATTAGTATGTTGAAATAGAGGAGGAACTGCATGCATCTGGAACTGCTTAAGATAGTCTAGGGGATGGGAAGGGATGAGAAGAGAGTGGTCACTGTGGAAAATTATTACAAGAGAGTGAAGCATGTATCAATTATCCTACTGCTTCAGCTTTGATAATTTACATAGTAACACCTTCTTTTAAAGGTTACAAGTTGGCTGTGGTGGTTTACCCCTTTCGTCCCAATACTAGGGAAGCAGAGGCAGGTGATCTCTGTGAGACTGAGGCCAGCTCAATTTACACAGGGAGTAGCAGGCCAGCTGGGGCTGCTTCTAAGTAGAAATGACTTGTGAAAGTGTGTAAAAGAAAACAGACCCGTCATGGAGGGCAGAAGTGCAGGTCAAAGACACTGGTGGCTTAAACCAAACTTAAAAACAGCTTTCTATACGAAATGGAGACTAGAGTTTAGACTCAGTCTAGAGGCAGATTTACAGAACCACTGATGGATAAAGCTGGGGTTGATGATATCTTGCTTCTTCAGTGAGAGAAGAAAAACCTTTTTCAAATGTTCAGTTTAGCTTCCTACACAACGCCTAGGAAAAGAGCTGTTCCAATTCTGGGTCATTTTTGTTCTTTCTCGGGGCACTTTCGAGAAACTCTCCTTTCAGCAGACAGAAAGATGGCAATATGATTTCTTTCATGGAACTCTGTACTAATACCAAAAATTATTCTGAGCTACTGCCAACTAGATGAACTCTCAGAGCCTTATTTCTGAATTCGCACAGGAAGAATTCAATAAGGTACATTTAGAATCAAACGAGACAGCCTCCCTACCTGCATGAACTCGTAACTGGTCATTTCAAAAGGTGTACAATTATTGTCAAAATAAAATAAGTCAAATAATGGGTAATTGAAAGTGTTCATGATAAAGCTTTATCACTTAGTGCAAAAACTGAATAAAATGTCGTTTCTCTTCAAATTAATTTGCATAGAATGCAATTTCAATGAAATCCTGAGTTTTACCAGGAACCTAAAAAGTAGTTTAAATGCCAGGTGCAACTGTACACCCATGGTAGTATCAAAGTCAGTGTCAAATATCCAGAAGAAAAGTACAAAAGCATCCTGGGTATTCCAGGGGGCCATTGACCAGGAGCTTTTCAAATTGCCTTTTGAGAAGTTTCATGTGTAACTTTGTTTCTAGAATGGATGTATAACCCCCAAGTCAATCTGTGGCAGTTTCTTGTTCATTCAGAGACATTCCCAAAGTGGTAAAACATTTTAGCTGCCCAACACTTGCTTTCTCAGTTTGTCCTACATGTTGAGGTAGAATGAGGCAAAACTTGGCTTTTTAATTTCAGTGCCACTAACAGGAAAATATCCCAAATGCTGTCTATTAGTATCATATTTTAGTGCCTTTTGCTTGTGACTTTCTGATATAAAATGGCCCCAAAGAATAGTACTGAAGTACTACATAACATTCCCAAGTATAGGGCTGCATATGCTGTACAGAGAAAACACGAGTTAGGACAGCCTTGCTCAGGCTCTAGTTAAATACACTGATGGCCATGACGAGAGTGCTCATGAATCAACAACGCACATTAAATAGGGGAATTGTAAATATTTTTTGTTATTTTTTATTCTTATGTGTATGAGTGTTTTGCCTGCATGTATGTTAGTGCATCATGTCATGCATGAATAAGGTTTTTGCAAAGAGTAGCACTCATGACACAAAGTTATGTACTGATCACTTGATGAAGATGCTTTTGACTAGAGGCTCACAGGAATCTAACCCTAGGTTTCCACTAGGAACTTACTAATTTGGTGTTGGTGGTAACAGGACCAAGTAACTCACTATAAGTAACAGGATCAATTACACCTATCATTCCCTTGATGGCAGGATTATTTTTGGTCAACATTTGTATCTCATTTGCAGTGTGGGGAGGGTACACTATTAGTTAAGTCTTAAAAGAAAAGAACATTAATATTTTTTCCATTGCAAATGCTTTATTTCAAAAACTGAAACCATTCAGTTTAATAAAGGCTGGATTTCAAAACAAAATCACTTTAGATAGTATTGACTATTTTTATTGTCAAATGACCAATGACTGCTTTCACTGACATGCTTACCATTTTTGTTCTTCAGATTGGGGTCAGCTCCACTTTTCAGAAGCTTTAAGGCACACTGCTTATGGGCCCGGTAAGCGGCACAATGCAAGGGAGTATTTCCTAACTGATCCAAACAGTTAACATCAGGAGGATTGGGCCTGCTGAGCTAACAAGGAAACACAATGCAGTTATAGACCAAAGATAGCCTTCTCCTACACACAAGGGTTTCAAACAGAGCCTGGAGAAAAGCAGGGCTTGTGGACACTCCAGCTATCCAATTTTAGCTCACTATAGCAGCCAACCCTGCAACTCTGAGGCTTGTCCTTAGGAGACACAAGGTCTTAGACCAGTATCCTTGTCCCATGCCTGATGACAGGTACACACACTACTCCCATGCCAGCCCATCTAGCCCTCACATGAAGATTTCACTGAGATGCACTTGCATCTCACACCTGTGACAGCTAAACTATACATCAATCTCCCACAAGCAGTCCTGGAGAAGAGTTAAAACCAGAAGTGTTCAGAGTGTGAATGTCAAAGTGCTGCAGAGTCTGTTCTTCCCACCTCGCTGCTTTGGGAATCTACAGTCTCCATGTCACAAAACGTAGAAGACGTAGCACACACTATACTTAGAAACCAAAGAACCACTTTCAAATGAGCTGAAATAACGTTAAAGCAAACGGCAAGGCTTTGGTCTTGAATTCAGAACAAATTTAGAGTTTCATGTTTCCAAGCAGGAAATGGAAACTGGAAAGTAGGTCTCCTAGGAAGAAAAAAGAAGAGAAAAAAGCAGGCAAATCTTTCAACTTGCTTGAACAGGATCAAGGTGTTGGGAAACACTGTCCCTTCTTGGGATGTTATTCCTCTAGGAAAACAACATTCAGAAATAATCACTCATCAAACCATGAAAAACGAATTCTTGTATAGGATCCTGGTGGGTTTTTTTTTTTTTTTTTCAGTTTTAAATAGGCTTAATCTGAAATTTTTCAAAAACTATTTCCTTACCTTTACATTTGCTCTGAAAGATTGGATTCTTAATTATCAGGATTTTGGTAAAGGGTAAGGACATAAATCAGAAATTCAGAAAAAAAATCATCACTTTAAACTGCTTAAATTATCACACAAACAGTTGCTGGGTATTTGAGAACATGTGATGCATTCTTAAGTGCTTTTTCCTTCCACAATTCACTGAATTATGAACTTGAGATTTAAGTATGGTATTTCCAGATGTATAAAGAAATCGTGCTTCTTGTACCAGAGCTGTGAGTTCAGCTGTTCTGCCTTCTCTGGCTGCTGCTAAGAGTAACTCTTCCAGCTTCCTTTGTTGAGTCCTTTCTACAGCTGCAAAAGGAAAAATATGTATTACTCTACTGGGAAGCATGAGGAAGAGAAAAACTCATTACAAAGAATTTGCTACAAAGTATAAAGAAGAGGCTGGAGAGATGGCTTAGCAGCTGACAGCACTTGCTGTTCTTTGGAGGACCCAAGTTCAATTCTGAGTATTCACATTGGGTGACTCACAACCGCCTGTAACTGTAGTTCCAGGGGAACCATACCCTCTCCATTCTCCATGGACACTAGCACACACATTTACACATACACATGCACACGTACAAAGTAAAAATAAAAAATTTTAAGTTAAAAGTCAAATGCATCTATGCTAAAATAACTCAGTCACATGATAAATTCTACATAATGTATTTAGTATTTAATACAATATAAAATATATACTATAATATTTAGACTCGAGGATAAGTAAGGGTATTTTGCAATAAAAGCAGCATAGAATGCTCTGTCCTTTTTTTTCCCCCTGGTAGATATATACATTCAACTTTCTCTGAAATAGCAGATCTCATTTCTGTATTCTATAATATTCGATAACAGTCCAATAGATGCTGTCCCTTTTGCAATGTGAGAGTTGGGCTTCCCTTTTAATTCCATTGACCATCAGTGCAGTGGGAATTGGATATGATGGACACTGATGGATATATTGAATGAAATACCATTACTGCTCTTTGTAACTACTTTTTATTTTGCTATTAAGTCTTCTAATTTTCTGATACAACTTTTTAAAAAATCTTTTTTAAAATTTCAAAGATATACAAAGAATGGGTTATAATAAGAAAAGCATACAAATGTTTTGAAGTGAAACTCAACTACAGTTATAGTGGTGAATTTAATTGCCTTTCATTTTTGGTGAGTTCAGTTTCTGTCAGCTTTGGATGAAATTATAATTTCAATTCAGAGAAAACTAGGAATTTATTCACTATAAGTTATGAATTTTTGCTGATCAAAATGCATCTGCCTTGGAAAGATAAATGAGTTCATAGCTTCTAGAACATTATCAAATGAAAAGTACCAAGAAACAGCACCTGCTAAGAATACGTACAAATCACAAAAATACATGTATATTAGATGCCAAATTATTTAGATTTCTACAAAAAACAAAACTTGTTTGTATTTAACAAATATTATGTGCCAAGTGCTACTCAAAACACTTTAAAAATATAAACTTACTGTATCTTTATAACTGCCACAGCAGGTGCTATATTATAAATTATGAAACAGGAATCAAGAAGTTGAGGATAGTTACATAGTAGAAGGGCTGGGGCTTGAACCTGATAGGCTATGCTCAGCTCTGAAGTCATATTTGCAGAAGAGCAACTAGTAATCTGATTAAAGAGTGGATTACATCTGGGGCCACAGAGATGGCTCAGCAGCTGAGCACTGGCTGCTGTTGCAGAGGACCCAGGTTTAGTTCTCGGCACTCACAAGGTGGCTCAAAACCATCCCTAACTCCAGTTCAAGGGGATCCAATGCCTTCCTCTGGCCTCCATGGGTACTGCACCACAACACAGGTACACTTACATACTTGCAGGCAACACACTCATACATAAAATAAAAATAATAAAATAGTTTGTAAAATTAACCGATTTCAGTTTTGTCTTAATACATGGTTCACGAAACTACACGTCTTCCATTCTCATAGTTTTTATTTTCATACTATCACAGGCATTCAGTGGCTTCTGTTGCTTGGACTGCTTTCCTCTCACTGGTTCTGTGGTCTTTGAACTGTGAGTTCTTCGAGAGCAGGGACATCCCTATCATTCTTGTGTGTGCCTCTAGTTTGGATACATTTCCCTGAGCTGTAAACATATTCTTTCATCAATGTTGAAGTCATGTACTCAATTCTTCTCTTTGAGTATCCCAAGCATTTATGATATCAGACAAAAGCTGTCATGCCAATGATAATCAAATAAAGCATAGTAATCATCTAGACTTCAAGAAAAGAAATAAAGAATACCCTACTATGTCCTTCTAGAATTTCTAGGCTCACTCACAAGAGAAAATAGCCAAAGATTCTGAAATGAAAACCCTGTGTGTATGCTCCTGGGCATTTCCTATCCTGTGTCCATTCATGTTACATAAAGACTATTGATCCAACCAATGAATAGCACATTTACCAGTTTGGGGTGAGGTAACTCTTAGCGTGTTCTTTTCTTGATGTAGGGGTGCTGTTTATATAGATGTTAAAAATTTGTGGAAACAGTGAGCTGCACATTAATGATGTGCAATTTTGTGTATGTGTGTTTTAAATGTGATTTTCTGTAATCTTTTGGGCTGGGATGGGTGCGGGGGGCTGTTGAGACAGGGTCTCCCTGTAGCCATAGCTGGCCTAGAACTAAGGAGTCCAGGCTGGTCTTGCTCTCATAACGATCTGCCTACCTCTACCTGCCTGATGCTAGGATTAAAAGTGAGCCCACCATGCCCAGCATTTTTTGATTTTTGAGATAGGGATTCAAGCAGCCCAGGCTCCCCTTGAGCTCACAAGGTAGGTGAGGCTGACTCAAAATTCCTGTGGCTCTTGCCTCCACCTCCTGAATACTGAGATTACAGGCATGTGCCAAAATACTCAGATCTCAATAAATGTTTCTTAAAGCAAATATTCCAAAAATAAAAAATGTTTTAAGTTTTTTTTTCTTTTATTTCATGTGTATGCGTGTAATGCCTGCAGGCATATAAGGGCAAGGATTGGATTATGGACAGTGGTCAGCCACCATGGGATATTGGGAATTGAACCCAAGTCTTCTGCAAGAGCAGGTAGTGCTCTTAACCACTGAGCTATCTCTCCAGCACCAATTTTGTTTATTTTTATAATATGTATTTTGAGTGGTTTGCCTCCAAGTATGTACATATACTACAAGCATGCCTGGTGCTACAGAGACCAGAAGACAGTGAGGGATACCCTGGGACTGGAGCTACAGATAGCAGTGAGCCATCACACAGGTGCTGCAAAACAAACCTAGGTCTCTGTAAGAGCAATGCAAGCTTTTAACCACTGAGCCATCTCTCCAGCCTAGCATTAAGTTTTAAATTCAATATGACTCTTTAATTTCAACTGGAATCCAGGATTGGTTGGGGCTACACATTTTAAATCTACCTTCATCTTGCTGATACTTAAGACACTTTCTCGGGTGAGTTAAACAATAGGACACTTGAAATGTAGCAAGCACCTGAGAAATGTACTTAAGGACAGAAAGTCTCTACTTCACAGTCACCATAGAAATAAATCACTGGGTCAAATATTATCAATGAACATTAAAACCACTGACTAAAAGTTTAGAGATCACAGACAGTTATGCAGTTCCCCACTTCCACAATCTACTTAGTAGTTACAGAGAAAAAAGTTACCTTTCCTGGAGACCACCAAGATCAGAGTTAATCAGCATCAGTTCCACCAACAATGGAACAAAGTGACCTTACGTGTCTAATGTAATGCTGTAGCACAGATACCACCTCACCTACATAGTATTCCTGCATAAATGCATATCCTGAGTCTCATCATATGAAAAGAAAAACTTGAACTGAAGAATAATCTGTAGAAAATTCCACAAATGTCTTCTTCCCATTCAACCTCACTCCCTTTCTTGGAGACAAGAATCTCACTATGTAGCCCTACCTGGCCTGGAACTCATTTCTTACCCACAGCTGTCTTCTTCTTCAAAAGGTCAATATTAGCTGGATGTGGTGGTGCATACCTTCAATTCAATTCCAACACTTGGGAGGCAGAGGCAGGCAGACCTATGTGAGATAGAGGCCAGCCTGGTCCACACAGAGAGTTCCAGGCCAGCTGAAGCTACAGAGAAAGCCTGTACAAACAAAAATTTTAAACCCAACAAAAAAATCTGCATTTCCTTTCACCAACAGGATTTTAATTCCATATTTGTTCTTTTTGATGAATATTACCAAGTCAAGGAAAAGCCTAGAAACTCCATATAGCTTATGCAACAAAAAAACAAAAACAAAAAAAGGGCAATATAAATTAAAAAAAAAAAAAAGTATGGGGAATTTTTTTCAGATAAAATAGAGGAATTATGTATTAGCCCTGAGTTGGGTGAACAATCTATGAAAAGGACCTAATTTGGACAATTGGTAAAATCTATATATGAAATGTGTATTACATATTATAAAAAGTTGAGTATCCCAAGCCAGGCATGGTGGCACGTGCCTTTAATCTCAGCACTTACAGGGGTAGAGGCAGGCAGATCTCTGTGAGATCAAGGCCAGTCTGGTTTCCATAGTTGAGTTCCAGGTCAGCAGGGGCTACAGGGAGATCCTGTCTAAAAGTTAAAAAAAAAAAATTTAATTAAAAATAGTGCTAGAGAGATGGCTTAGCAGTTAAGAGCACTGACTGCTCTTGCAGAGGACCCAGGTTTGATTCCCAGAACCAATATGGTGACTAAATAACTGCTCATAACTCCAGTTCCAGGGGATCCAATGCCCTCTTCTGACCTCTGTGGATAGTGCACAACGTGGCTGTACTTAAACACGTGCAGGCAATATATTCATACACATAAAATAAAAAATAATAGAATTTTTTTAAATTAATGAAAAATAAAGTTAAGCATCCTTTATCCAAAATTCTTGGACTCAGGAGTGCTTAAAATTCCAGGTTTTATAAAATATTTTTATTTTGTGAGTGTATTGCCCGAATGTGTGTAAGTACACCTGTGTAGTGCACTCAGAAGAAGGTGTCAGATCCCCTATGGGTGCTGGAAATTGAACCTGGTGCTTTGTGAGAGCAGCCAGTGCTCTTAACCACTGAGTCATCTCTCCAGTCCCTAAATTTCAGAGGGATTAGATTTTTGGAATATTTGAAAACTTTACTAGTAAGATGTTCCAACCAAACATATAAACGCTCAAAGTCCCCTTAATTTTTTATGCATTATGGCACTCAAAGGGACTCTACAGGCCACAATATGTATGTGTGTGTGTGTGTGTGTGTGTGTGTGTGTGTGTGTGTGTGTGTGTGCGTGTGTGCCTGTGTGTGTGTGTAGAAAACAGAGTACACTAAACTGGGAAGGGGCAGTAGTGGGAGGTGTAGATAAGGAAGGGGAATCTAAATAGCATCAAACTACACTGTATGAAAATTACAAACATTCAATTTAAAGTTTTGGATTTTAAAAGTGTTCCAATTTCAGATTAGAGGTATTCAGTCTGTATATTAGTGTTAGATTTTGTGATACTGATCATTACAGTGTCAGTTTTTGATATGCACAGGTTTCAAATCTGGATTTAACTAACCATAGACTGAAAATACAAAAAAAAAAAAAAAGGTATTTCTTGTCACTACCCCTGAACAACATAGCATAAGAACTATTTATGCAGCATTTACATTGTATTAGGTACTATAAGTAACTCAGAGATTATTTAAATTGATTTTCAACAAGGGTAGTAATACCATCCAGTAAGGACAGAGGAGTCTTCTACAAATGGTGCTGGGACAACTGGGAGTTACACAGAAAGTACCCCTACTTCATATGCAAAGTTTAACTCACAACGGATCACAGATTTCTAAAAGTTGAAACTCTTAAAACAGAATTTTTTGTGACATTAGGTTTAAAACACAGAAAGCACAAGCACAAGGAAAAAAATTATCAATGAGCCCTCATCCAACTAAACTTCAGTACCTTAAAGACATGTTTTAAGATGTGAAAAAATAACCTGCAGAATGGGAGGAAACGCTTTAAAATTGATGGATCTGAAAAGGAACTTGTATCCAGAATGGATACATAACTCACAGTAAATATGTACATAGTTTAAAAGCCCATGGAAGTTATGTAGAGGTTATGGACAAAAATCACCCCATTTTATATAAGGCACACTTAAGCATCCATGGATTTTAGGATCCACAGGTCTAGGATTCTAGGCTCCTGGAATCAAGGCCCAAAGACACTGAGTGAGAATGCTGTGATCATGTAACACAACACCCTAGTTCTTAAGAAACACACTGTAGTATTTGGAGGTAAAATATCATTATGTCTGCAAGTTATTTTCAAGTGGGTCAACAAAAAAATCAAATTAGTAACATCAGATAATATATGAAAAGGTAAACTAGACGTTACTAAGTGAAGTACAAAAGGTATACAAGTATCCATTACATCATAGTTGAAACTTTCCTATAGGATACAAACATTCCAAATAGGAAGACAGATGCACTGTGGAGAAAGCAGTTACTCCCCAACAGTGTCTGACAGGGAGCAGTCTACTGTCTTCCAGAATACCTCTTGTCCTGGGAAACACTGTACCCATCCAGGCAACTCACACCCTTATGACATTATATAGGGTCCAAAGATAAACTCTGTGTTATTTGACCAGCTGGGCCATGGACCAGTCATGGCTCTGCCACAAATAAGATCAACTTTCTCTCAAATAACATCTTTTCAGGTACTTAAGTATGTGTGTTTGTGTGTTTGGGGTGTGTGTGTGTGTGTGTGTGTGTGTGTGTGTGTATTCCATTTCCTGCCTCTGTGTGCATTATCCTATGATCTGGTTTCTATTCTATCTATTAACATGGTAGATTCTTCTTTGTACTTCCTATAGTCTACAAATGGTATTATATCTGGGTAAGGTTGATCTCATTAGAACAGAATCACTCAATTAAGTCTGTATTTCTATTTCCAGGCTAGGACCACATGAGCTGACAAATCACATTACCCACAAAGTCAACTAAGCTCTTGTTTTTGCACAGCTTGTATTTCAGAAGAACCTTTAGAGCATGCCTTTACAATTCCCCCTCATTAAAAGTCAACTTGTCAGACTAACCCAACATTCCAGTCTGTCAGGAAATCCTCAGTTCTGGGTTCTCATCTTGATACATTAAAATAAGAGGACAGGATCAAATTAGATTTCAATTTCAATTATATCAAGATGTATTAATGGGCAGGGACCATATCCAATATGTTCCACAAGTCCTAAAATGGCATGATACAGTGACTGACAGAAGATTGTAAATGATGATCTGCCTATTCACTGAAATCAGAAAGGTCATTTTAAGCACAAGAACAAGTTAAGACACTCATCTAAATATTTCTAACAAAAAGCCAACCTCAAAAAACAGAGAAGGTGGGTGGATGTGCTTAGTGCAGTGTACGGATGCACAAAAACACCAGGTAGACCTACTAGTATATACAGTTTGCGTTAATAATTTTTAAAAAAGATGTCCTTCAAGCAGATATCATTTCGTAAGTACAGAATAAGCAAGACTACAGCTCTCTAAGTCAACTGGAAAGTTATCAAAAGCAGAACCATGGGTTTTCCATGGAGAAAAATACTAATAATTAAAATTACAAAATTAACATCCCTTAAATACAAAGTTATATTGCCCTTCTTTGAATTGCAAGGAAGAAAAATACAGAACGTGTGAAGTTGCAGCTTTAATTCTGAGTCCTCATTTGTGAAGCAGAAGTCATCTTCTCTCCCCAAGTTATAATAAAGCTCTGTTGAGTTAAGGTTAATCCTTCCTGCTCCCTTGGTGTTCCCCAATGTAAACATGGGAAGGTTTTTGTTTTAAACTATTGTAGAGAATTGTCTCTAAGCTACTTAAGGCTCATATGTCCCCTTAATTGCAATTTAATCTTTGATGTTCATAGTAATTAAGATGATCCATCAAGAAACTGTTGCCTACTGTACTCCAATGATGTCCCTGTGAAGATGAAGCCAGTCAGGACTATCTTCCAACCACCAAATGATGCCTAACAGCTACAACTCTATCAGTTGCTCTGTCCTGCATTTCCATATCCCATCATCATGCCTCAGCACTTTATCAGCCACACTGCCCTGGCTTTAATTTTCTACTTTTCATTTTGTATTTGAAAACTTTTTTTAACTTGCTATAATTTTCTATAAACAGAGATTTTAAGTTGGATATGAGTGCTACAGTTTGGATGTGAGATGTCCCCCACAGGCTCCTGTGTATGAACATTTGGTCCCTAGCCAGTGCCCGTGTTTAGAGAGGCTGTAGAACCTTTGAGAATCAGGTCCTACCAGAGGAAGGCAGGTAACTGAGGAGTAGGCCTCGGGGTTCACAGCCCTGTTTCACTTCCAGGCTACTCTCTGCTTCCTGTTTCTCCGAGAAATAAAGTCACACTCACATGCTCCCACTGCTGAGGAGCCATGTGACATCATGCCTTCCTGGACCCTTCAACTGAGAGCCAAAATAAATCCTTAGGTTACTTTTGTCAGCCATTCTGCCACAGCAACAAGGAATACTCAATACGATGAGCCGAGCATGGGTTCGCTGTCACTTATTTGGTGTGGCAGAGCCAATTTCAGTCATCTCTGGACCTTAGCTATATGTAAAGCAAATGCTATTTATGTTAAGATCCATATTTACCTTCAAGCATGCTTCTAATTTCTTTGTCATGAGTGGATTCTTTGGCTGTCTGTCCACTCCCATTTACAACAGTAGTATCAGCATTGTATTCTAAAAGAAGCATCACCAATTCCTAAAAACAGAGAAATTATTTTAGTGTCACTCAAGTATTATCGTGCCCTTTTTCCAAATTACTGATTTTTTTAGTAATTCTAAAATAGAAAAATATGTAACAATCTTCAGATCACAATGATCTCTTAAAATACATGATACAGCTAATTCTGCTAATAACTGATAATTGCTTAAGCGATCCACAATCCACAGTTTCCAGCCAACTTCTGTCGTTGGCTTTTCAAAGTTAATTATCTGTTTTATGACAATAACTCATGATCAAACTAAATACGTAGCAAAGAGCCATAATTTATAGGCAATATAGTATGTTCATCTAGTCTTCTAGGGTCTGATGAGAAAATAATTTCTACAATGCCTACATTTCTAAAACTTAATTCTGACGTCCATGGAAAGCAGAACAGTATCCTCTGGAGTGACATAGACCCACAGTACATATCAAAGAGTATCCTCTGGAGTGACACACATCCACAGTACATATCAAAGAGTATCCTCCGAAGTGACAGATAACAGGACATATCACAGGACATATCTAAGACAGTAGACATGGAGAAAAATCCAGATATAAGTGATGTTTGTGCTAAGATGCACAGCACCCAGGATGGTAGAACGTGGCTTTCAGCTCTACACTAAGTACCGTTCTAAGGTCTAAACTGATGGTCCCTGAAACACAGGAAGAGAGATCCTGTCAGACTGTCCTGGCAGTTTCATCTTTGCTTTAGGCCATAAAATTTCCTACATTTAAAAACATTTCTACATAAAAAATGTTTAAATAACTTTATAAAGCAAACAAAAATTACTACCTTAGTCCCTATATGACCACCATAAAGATTTTGGCTTAGGTCTTTCAAGTCATTCTTCCTCTGAATAAATTTGAGATTTGTTTTGAAGATAAAGGGCCTCCCTATGCCGTCCAGCTTGGCCTCAAATCATCCTCGCCTTGCTTTGTGAGTAGACAGGAGCACAGGAACATACTACATGAACCCCGCTCAAGGATGAGATTGTTTACCAACATAATTTTACCTATATGGCATCACTTGTGGGATGAGTTTTTTCACCTACTATTTATTTTCTGGCATATTTTAGTGTTTCAAATATATTTCTCATGACTAGACATCACTGTATAAAATGCAGCCTCTTTTTTTCAGCACACAAACTGAGCCAGGGCTTTACACGTGTCAGGCAAACACTCTACCACTGAGCTGTATCAACAGTCCCATAATACCACATTTAAAAAACAGGGAAACAGATTGGAAACTTGCTAATATTTTAATAAAGAGAATTTTCATAAGATAGTTTAGAATTTCACATCATCTTAAAGGTAACCTTTTCGGAGAAATATTTCCATATTTTACAAAAATATTTCATGTGAGAATAGAAGCACACACAGAATGATAAAATCATTTATAAATCATGTATCTGCTAAGAGATTTGTATACAGAATATAGAAAGAATTTTAGCAAGTCAACAACAGAGAAAATCTAAATTTAAAATGGGCAAAGAGCAGAGTATGGTGGCTTGTGACTGTAAACTCAACACTGGGGAGGCCGAGCCAACACTCAGGAGGCTGAGGCAAAAGGATGGTAAGTTCAAGGCCAGCTTAGGCTACATAGTGACACCTTGCCTCAAAAACCAAAATAAGTGATTTTTAAAAATAAATAAAATGGGAAAAATAATACTGAACAATCTGAAAAGGAATTTGGTTGGAGGCCTACCTCAAACTTCCTGAATCAGAAACCCTGGGACCAATCCTTCATTGGAGCTGTACGAATCAGGACAGGAATGGGAGTGCTCAGAAAGAACTACCACCAGAACAGGCTGGTCAAAGACTCAGAGTCAGAAGGTAGCCCCAAGGGATTAGTGGGTGTTACTTCACCCCAAAGCATCAATGAGACCCCAAAAAGGCCACAGATGGTTTTTAATATCCTAGTGAAGAGGCTTTAATTCTCAAGAGTGCAAAGAAACCAAGGGTACTTCTCTTTGCCCCAGTTCCTGCCTTCTGTAAAACACGTACAGATACCAGTCAAGTTACCCTCTTCCTCATCCCTCAAGTTCTGGAATTCCTTCCCTGGTCCTGAGGAGTCCCTGATGCTTTAAGAAAATCCAACTCTACTTACATTTCCATAACAGGGAATTCTTTTCATTCACTGAGTATTCTATTGTCTTCTAACCCTTTAGCATCTCCAATTCTTTTTATTAATTAGTTCCTTACGTATGGAACCCTGTTAAAGGCCCTACAGAGCAAACACTCCTAGGCATCTCATACCTAGGAGAATTAATATGAAGGGAGAGTGGGTGTGTAGCTCAGTGGCTGAGCTGGCCTACCATGTTTGATACCTGAGTTCATTCTCCAGCAGGAAAGAGAAAAAAATGCTAAGATCTGGCAAAGAGACGGGTCTGAAAAAACTGGAGCTGAAATGATGTTCGCTGGGGCAGCCCTGGTATAACATGAAAGTGAGGTAAGAAAAAGCTAGGAAAAATGAAGGATAAAGTCAAGGTAAGAAGCAATGGTATATTCCTAAGTGTACACAGCAGAAAGTAATCACAGTGAAAACTATTTCAAGCCTTTATGTAAATACTGCACACAGGGTTCAAGTGTGGAGGAAGGTGAGTCCCTTTTTAGATACCAGTCTGGAGAGGCCTGGAGGCTGGGGAAGATGATCCAACAGCAACTGGTACAGAACCTAGATACCTGCAAAGCAAGAGGTGAGATCACAGATTTCCAGACAGTCCCCCTAGCAAGGTCACATGAAGTCAGAAAAATAGATTGGTTTTTTGAGAAATAAGTTTCCAGAGAAAAGAGGTAAAGAAAAATGGAGGGATACCTCTAACAAAAGAACCATCAAAGCATCCAGAGAATCAGCAGAGAACATGCAGAGTTCCTCCCATAGAAATGATCAGCTCTGTCAGACTGCAGAATGTGAAAATAGAAACGCTTAAAATTAGCAAGTCATGGATGATCTTCTCCTAAAGAATCCAGCTACATGGTGGAGCCAAGAACCAGACTAAAAAGGGTGATAGGAAAGTTGAGAAGAGTGTGGAAACATTTTAATATTTTTGAAAACTCTGAGCTAAGGCAAACTCCTGCTCAGAGAAGGCTCGGTGCCCACTCTATGTAAAGTAGTGTTCAGCCGCCTCCTAACTCATCTGTCTGCTCTATCTACTTACTTTTTTGAGTTCTTCTAACTCTGCATTTAGTGTCTGCTTCTCCTCTATGAAGGAAGGTGTATAGTCCATTTTGTTCCCTGTACTTTAATACATATTCCTAAACTGCTACAGTAGCAAAAAACAGAACAAAACAAAAAACCTTAAAACTGGTCAAGAGTATAATATAAGAGTTTCTGGCCTGGATGAAGACCCAACTTTCCATTTCTTTCAGATCACCAGGACATACAGCCACCCCTAATAAGGCAAGTTCACCTTAAGTCATGCTGAAGAGATGGGCGGAGTACCTATTGTGTTAATGAGATGAAACTCCCAGCTTCCTGGTGCTATTCTCATAGACTCAGTCACAGACATGAGATCTCCAAAGTCCTGCCCACTTCTCTGACT
Organism: Eospalax fontanierii; assembly: GCA_035773235.1. NCBI lineage: Eukaryota > Metazoa > Chordata > Mammalia > Rodentia > Spalacidae > Eospalax > Eospalax fontanierii. Next base: position 63,386,131 of record CM069538.1, read on the forward strand.
TCTTCAAAAACACATAACCTCTCCTTTTCTCTTCATAGCTCCTTTCTAAGCGTGCTTTCCCTGATGCTTCAGGCTGCATCAACATTTCTTTACTTTTCCTCTGAAGCTCCCTCCCCCAGGCCCACCATGTGGCTGCTAGCCCTCCACATGTCTATCTGCTTCCATAACTGCTCTAAACAGGCACGGCTTCAAGGCTCTTTTCCTTCTCCCCTCTATTCTCAAGGCAATTGCTTAGACCTACAGCTTGTGTGCCCTGAGGATTTTTCTTTAAATTCTAATAAAACGGTCCTAAAGCTTCTGTATGAGACCATTCCTAAATTCTTTTATGAATGAAACGAAGGACCCTCTGGCAGGACCCTGGTGTTCCCCTGTAACAAAACAGAGATACACTGCCTCAACTACTGCTGGTCAAGAGAGCACTGTGACCAGTTTTTCAAGTTTGAGAAGTATTATCTTTCGGCCTGATACTATTCTTTGTTGTGTTTTTTTACTGAGTGCCCTGCAGTCAGGTTAGGACTAGCAGGGCACAGCCAAGGTGACAGGAAAGGTAACACAGTCATGACTCAGGCCCCCAAATGCCCTAATGCTGCTTCATATGCTGCCAGTCATTTGCTACTGCACTATTGGGCTGCTGTCATCACCACACAGTTCATCTTGGGCAAAGAGGAAAGTCCTCACCCCGAGACTGCTTTCTAAGAGACTTAATAATTCACGTGGCATGCATTTTACCCTGTTAAAGTACCCAACTGACTTTTAGTAAGCCCACAGAATTGTGCAATAATTCACTCATTGCCTGATTTTTTAAGGTTTTCATCACCCGCAAAAGAAACCCCACATCCCCGTGATAGCCACTCCCCATTCTGATCTCTGAGATCAGACCTCAAGATTCACCTCTGCTCTAGTGTGTATCAATACCGCATTCTTTTGCATTGCAGAATTAGTCTCCACTATATGGGTACCACAACCTGTTGATCCATTTATTTACTGATGAACATCTGGGTTGTTTTTGCTTTCTGTCTATTATGAATGATGCTGCTATGAACATTTCTATGGGTCGTTGGGGTTTTTCGTTTTTTTTTTTTTTGGTAAATATTTTATTGAATTTTTGTGTATTTCGTACAGAACATCTTAATCATCTTTATACCATTTTCCCCACTGGCACTTTCCATAGCCCCCACCATGGGAATTCTTTCATTAATTTGTATTGAGGCCTATCAAGTCAAGTTAGTGTCCCTAGGTGTCCCTCAGTACAAGATCATCCACTGAGGTCTAGTCAGCCTATCTAGAGTCCCTCCCTTTAAGAAGATCAGCTCTTCCTCATCCAGCAATCAGCTGCCAAGAGTTCTTCAGCTAAGACTAGGGCCTGCTGTCCATTTCCATTGTGTTGTGTTTTTGTCTACTTTCAGTTGCATTTAGTTTACTTTTGTCTACATAGTTTACTTGTGCATGCTGACGCCACAGCTGTAAGTTCATTCAGCACTGTCTCAGGAACCTGTAGAGCTCTATTTCCATACAGTCATGTACCTCCTCCCTGGCTCTTAAAATTGTTCTGCCACCTCTTCTGAAATGTTCCCTGAGTTCTGAGTGGGTAGAATTTAATACAGGAATCCTGACTAAGGACCTACACTCTGCAGACTCTACACTTTGGCCATTTGTGACCTTTTGTGTTCCTGGCCCTTTGTTGCATGATGAAGCATCACTGATGAGAGTTGAGAGATGCATTAGTGTTCTCTTTACCCCTGTTCTATGTTCCATGAGCCTTAGGTGTAGAGGTTGCATTGTGGATGTGCCACTTAGGCTTGGGCAATTTACAGACAATCTCTGTGTATGACCAGTTGTGAAACTGTAATAATTTCCATCTGTTGCAAAAGAAGCTTCTTTGATGAGTGGTGACTGTAAATATAAAGATCCATATTTTGAACAGAGTAAAAAATTACATTTGTCTAGGAATGTGACAGCCTTGTGTTAGACAGGTAGAGAAAAAGGAGAGATAAATAATGCGTAGCTAGTGTAAAAATCCAGAGGAAGTAGTATTAATCCAAAAACATACTGAAAAATTACACATACAATATCTTTACGTACAGAGCCAGCCAGGAAAAACCTCCCTTTGAGTTGTTGGCCAGGTTAGTCCAAGAAACTCCCAAAATTACACAAGCTATTGCCACAGCTGTTGACTGTCTCCCAGAACTTGAAGGGAAGACCCTATTGCTGAAGACAGGGCCCATTTTAGATATAGGATTTGGAACAATGGAGCTGGAAATGACCTGGAAGCCACCTCCCCTGAAGGCTAGTGCTCATAATTTTGGAGAACACTATGTAAGCTGCTAAAGGAGAACATCAGTTGACACCCCTAGCTTTAAGACCTAATAATCACATCAATGACCGACACAGCAAACTATATTGGGAAAGTAGTGTCACTTTTATTTGCGGGGTAATCAACATCTACCTAACTGGACTTAAAGCCCACTGAACAGGAGGAAACTCATGTGCGGTACTGTAAACATAGCCAAATAGACCAACTTTCACCAAATTACAAAGAAATAATTTCTACAAATAATCTGAGCTTATTAAACTCTTACAGAAGATAAAAAGGTTGAAGAAAACCATTTAAATAAGTTGTATCTTTTACACAATTCTCAGTGAAAACAGAGTGATTTCCTCAGCTTTGCCATGCTCATATAATGCAGAATGTATGTAAAATATATTCAAATATTTAAATACAGGTACCAATATGGCTACATTTTTAAGCTCGCTAACTTAAGAGGATACGCTGTAATTATCTAATATCCTCATGTGTAGAAATACAATTCCCAACTGTTGGCAGACAAATACAGTTTCTACTGAAATTCAAACTTTGTTAAAATATTATTAACAAAAATGTATCAACCTGAAAAAATGCATCATTTATCTTCAAAGAAAAATAAAAGTTTTGGCCAAATTTAATGTCAGGTTCAAAACTTATTTCAAAATGAATTTAAAACAAAATATGTAATATTTAACTAGTATTTACTATGGAACAAACACTGTTATAGGAATTTCACTAATACAAATCTTCACAAAAGTCCTATGAGGTATGAACTACTATCAGATCTCTCATTAAAGATATGGAGCCTTAGAAGGTTAATAAATGTGCTACATGTATTTATAAAAAAAAAAATCATAAAACAGTACAAAAATATAGCCTATGTACCATGTAAGTTCAACCAAGTTCATTTACAGTGAAGATCTGCCAAGTTCTAATCAAGCTCACAGAATTTCTATGAGCTTTGGAAAGTGTCATTTTAACTGAAGCTCAGATACAAGCAGCATAAAAGACAATTATCAAGATAAAGGAAAAATGAACTTAAGGACATACAAGTCCAGTTCATTTATAGCTAAACCAATTATCAACATGCTCAGAGATGAGATTAACCAAGGATTGGATGTACATAATAGGGACATCAAGACAAAACCAAAGAATTCTTAAAATTTAGAGAAGAAAATATTCAATAGAAAGATTATAAAATAAATGTGAAGACATTCTCTCAAAAATGGGGGTGGGAGGGACTAACAGGAACCACCTGAGTGGAAACAATAGAGATGGCAGAAGACCAATTCTGGAGATTTATTATCTGACCACTTAGAATTCCACAAGGAAAAAATTGAGTCACTTTTAAACAGAAGCAACTATTCTAAAGTCAAAGTGTGAGTTTCTTCTTTGAGAGGAGACAGAATCTTAGAGTGGTCATCAAAAGTCCCAACCCCTGATGTTTAACCAGGTACAATCTTAATGATTGGAAACATGACTGATTTTACTTCTGTAATAAGGACATTCTACCCAGCGCCACTTACTTTACTAAGGGGAGAATTATGCTATGTGGACAGACCCTATTTAAGTAAGTCCTCCAAGAGGGCTAGAAAGCCAGGCACAGTGGCTCACACCCATAATCCCAGCACTTCCATGATTTCAAGGCCAGCCAAAGCTACATAGTAAGTTCTAGGTCACCCTGGGATACAGTATGAAATTGCATCTTAAAAAAGTTTAGCAAAAGGGCTAGATACTTCCTGGAAAGAAGTGGAAGTGTGAGGGTCTCCACAGAGCCCTGAGGATGTTTACATAAACTGAGAGCAATTCCCAGCAAGCAGAGACCTCAATCCTTCAACTGCACTAAGCTCTGCCAACAACTTGAATGTGCTCCCAAGCCCCAGAAGAGAGCACAGTCCAGCTGACACCCTGATTTCAGTCTTGCATCAACCCTGAGCAGACAATACAGCTAGGCTATATAGAATTCTCATCTCCAGAAATAATAAACAAGGGTTGATTTAAACCATTAAGTTTTAGTGATAATTTGTTACACAGCAATAGAAAACTGATACATATTTTTAAGTCTAAAGGTAAACAGGATAAAATCTTTAACGGCCATCTCACCCCTAGAAGCATTTTCAGGTCACCAAAAATCAAGAGTACACTTCTCAGCTACCCTTTTGCTAACTCAGCCAGGTTACGACTCCAGCTGAGGATCAAGCAGAAGTGCCTTATGACAATATCTAGGAATATCCTAGGAGAGTGTTCTTTGTTTCTATTTTGCTTCCTCTGGCCTGATTCCTGGAATTAGCTGGCTCTCATACTGGATGATATGAGTCAAAGTCATACTTCAAGACAGAAGATGCCTTTTGCCATCTGCCCTGGACTTAACAAGCTGGACTTTCACATGAAAATATATATGTGTGTGTGTGTGTGTGTGCGTGTGCGTGTGTGTATGTGTGTGTGTATAGCAAGTCACTAGTATTTTAGGTATGTTCCATTGTCATTTCAACTGAAACACTCCAGTGACTAAATAGCAAAAAACCCCTAGACTCATCTATAACATTGAAAACTAGAAAAGAGTGACAGGAACTTTCAAATTTCTGACAGACAAAACCCCAGCACTGAACTGGGGAAATGGGCAGCAGGCCTCAATCTTAGTAGAACTATTAGCAGCTGATTACTGCCATATGAGCGAGAGCTGATCTTCAAGAGTGACTCTAGTTAGGCTGACTGGACCCCAGTGGATGAACTTGTACTGAGGGATGTCTGGGTACACTGAAACTTGACTTGATAGACTTTAACATAAATGACAGAATGCATGAAATCCAGTGGGGTTGGGGGTATGGGAAGGTGCAGATGGGGGAGGAAGCATAAAGAGGATTAAGATGTTTTGAATGAAATGCACAAAAACTCAGAAAAAATCTGACAGAAAAGTGATTTCCAACCTAGAAATCTATATATTGCCAAACTACCACTCAACTAAAATAGGTGTTATTTCCAAATGTAAATTCTGAAATTGATCTGCCAGGCACCCATTCCTGGAAGCCCCTGAGAACTGTGCTCATGATGACATGGGACTAAGGACATGGGAAATCCAACACAGGAGAGTGAACAGAATTCCCAGGACTACTGGGAATTATAGCTCCAGACTGGCCATCATGTACACAGCTCTGGGCAACTATGACCAGAACAAAAAGGGCACACAGAACCGGGAGAGCTGCTCCCAGAAATAATAGCTGCATGAGGTCTATGATTAGAGAGTAGTAGAAATTTTAAGCTCTTACAAAGATTTAACGTTAATTATGTAATAAGAAAAAGAACTAATAAAGAAATTTCAAGAAATTATTAAATCAAAAAAAAATGAATTACATAACAAGGAATACACCAATTTTGTGGCTGAATAAGAATAAGAAGAACAAAGTGGTTTGGGCAGAGATTGAGGCAGAGAAAGAACACAGAGAGAAAAATACGCCAGCGGAAGGGGGGTCATTTTCTTCTGAGTACGGCTGCTGGTAGGCTGTCCATAATCAGACAGGTAGGAATCCGTGGGTTATTAAAAAAAGAAGAAAATACATAAAGGTAGGTAAAGGCATGTTGGAGGGATCCAGAGGGAGTGTGAGAAGGGATCTGGGGTGAAAAATAATCAAGATATAGTGTACATATGTATGAAATTGTCAAAGAATAAATAAATTTTAAAATGCTTAACTGGCAGAAACAAACCAATAAAAAAAATCAGAAGTTTACAAAAGAAAACTCCAGAATCAGTAACATGAGTATGTTATCTATAAACACGGTTAAAAAATCAAAGTAATGGCTGGAAGCAGTAAGAGGCAGCACCTCTGGAGTATGACGCAGGAAGTCTTGGGTTTCCCAGGTTTTTGTTACAAAGCCTCATGATGATCAGTGGTATTTTAAATTAAATACACACGAAGTATTAAAGACTCCTGTACCTTGCTAAATATTAACTGATCCACATAATGCTTATAATCAACACTTAAGAATTAGAAAAGCCTGTTTCTTAAGTTAATTGGAACTTCTTAGTTTTCTAAATCCTAGGTGGGCTCTGAAAGTGTTACCTCACTCCAGTAAGAAAAAAACAATGGATCATGTATGACATTATTACTTCTTGAGATTACAGGAAATCTGAGAATATCAGCCAACCAAATTGTGCTTCAAAGCAAGTGCCACCTCAACTGTGGCAGGTCTGGGGAATGAAATGGCCAGAAAGACCAGTGGACACAAGAATTCAGTGGGTCTTGGAAGTGGGTCAATAAGGAGGGCACTGCCTAGGGTGTGTGAGGCCTTAGTTTTGATCCCCACTACCACCTGTAAAAACAGTAAGAAAAGGAATTCAGTGACAAAACATGATCACAGTGGTATCCACTGCCATCCATCCATTTACTTTTTGCCTTAGAAATGTCACGTTCTATTACCATTTCCTAACTCAGGCCTCCCAGCCTTGCCTTTCTGCACCTGTTGCTTGGTACTGTAATTTCATCCACATGGCTTGCTACTTGGATGGCATCTTCTGACCTCCAATATTTGGGACACTGCCCCCCATTGCAATCAGTGAATCAGATTTGCACTGGGGTCTATAAGCTCCAAACCGTAAGGAATCACTGGTGAGCCCCTTGGTGGTGCTGGGGTTCTTCCCACAATTTCTTCTGCTGTGGTAAATGACGTATCTATCCCCTATGCTCTTTTGACACACAATTACCTAGTGTGTTTCTTAGCCTTTCATACTTCATTCAACCTAGCATGCTCAGTTATTTAAAACTCATCTGTCATGGCAATTTCAGTGTAGTGGCATTTCATAAGATGGTCATCACTTTTCCACACTGCTGGGAACTATCCCAGTACAGCTCAGCTAGCATCAAAAAAACCAATGAGGAATGATGAGAAGCTGCATGTAAAGACATGACATTGCCTAATCCAGTTTCTGGAACTGGGTCAACTTTGAACTACTTACTGAACTATTTATTAAAGGAGAGGTCAAAGTCAGAAGAAAAGATGCTCCTACACTGTTCCTGGACTGTTCTCAAAAGGACTAATGGTCATTTATGTAAGTAGCTATGCTCTGGGAAAAGGGAATACTCAAACAATTCATTGACTGTTATATGTAAGATCTGAACTGATGTAATACTAGAATAAAAGCATAATCAGTGACCTTTGTTAAAGCAAAATAAATCTCACCCAAGTGTAGCTCACAGTGTGTGACTGGGCCCACAAATACAACCACTTGGCATTTCCTATGCCAGCATGTAAAACTGGCATAGATGTCTCAGTTGTTGGCACAACCATTACATTGCTTCCACAGTCCGTAGCCAAATGGAAAGCCTAATATAGAGAACCATGGCTCAGATCTCCAGGGCTGGGCTCCTGAATCCTATCCCTAGGAAAGTTATCACTAGTGAAGGGCACAGAGAATCTAAAATGGAGAGCAGAGCAATGAGAAGCTGATGCAGCTGTGGCAACAAGAGAAACAGGTTCCACCAACCTTCTCACAGCAGCCCCTCCCAGAAAAGACACCCTGGTGTCTTGAAGGTGCTGCTTCCTTCAGACAGGTGTGAAGTAGGTGTGAGTGAAAGAAAGGGTGGGCTGTGAGCAAGGCCTTGAGTTGCTACCCACATCCCTCTCTGGGAATAAAATCTTCATGACTTTGGGTGCTAGGCATGCCAGAGGCAGCCTTCACCTGGCAGCTGCTTTGGAGATGGTCTCAGATAAAGACAGTGTGCTGGATAGCTTTAGTGTCAACTTGATGCAACTGGGTTGAAGGAGCCTCCATTGGGGAATTGCCTGTATTGGACTGGCCTGTAGCCTTATCTGTGGGGTGTTTTCTTGATTGTTGAATGATGTGGGAGGGGCCAGCCCACTGTGGGTAGTGCCACCCCTGGGCACGTTGCATTCAGTAAAGCGTAACTTTTCCTTTTCTTCTAACTCTTTTCTAAGCATGCTTCCCTGACAATCTGTACTTCACTCTTCCTCTAAAGCTCTCCTCCACACCATGTGGCTGCCCTCTATGCCGGCCTAACTCAAACAGCATGGCTTTCTCTATTCCTCTTCTCTATCTCCCTCCTTCAGGCAGGAGCCAAGATTCACAGCTTCCCTGCTTTAGAATTCTTTTACTTTAAAAAGAGTTAGCTTATTTTTAATTATGTATATGCATGTGTGCCTGTATATGAGCATGTCTATGTGAGGGCAGGTACCTGTGGAGGCCAAAAGAGGGTGTCAGATCTCCTAGAGTGGGAGTTAGGTGATCGTGAGCAGCTGGACATAGGTGCTGAGAACCAAACTCTAGTCCTCTAGAAGAACAGCAAGTACTCTTAACCACTCACCCTTTCCCCAGCCCCTGGAGATTTTCTTTCAAACTCTAACAAAATTGTCCTTGAGCTTATTTTTGAGTCTTTCCTTAAATTTTTTTATTAATGAGCCTAAGAACCTCAAGAGGGGACCTTGACTTCCCCAATGACATGTGTTGATTCTGGTGTGACTCCCCAAATCTCCAGTTATGGTATAATATACCCAATAGATATATAAATGCTAGGGGGATAAACAATGGCTTTCTGGTTCGATTTAAGTGCCACTCCAAGGAGGAAACACACAACTGGTACTGGAAGTCTGGCCAAGAACCCATGACTGGGGAGCTCATAGGTTCCAGGGGTGAAGCTACAACTATTATTCTTTTAAATGAACACAGTATCAAGGTATCCTCTAAATGCATATGACTCTACATCCACAGCTTAGTACAGCTATCAGTTCTCAAAGAAGCTTCTTGTGCAGCAGACGGAAGTTAATGCAGAAACTTACAATTGGTCAAAGTGCAAAGAGTAACTGTCTGTGGAACACTCAGCTATAAACAGAACATCTACATCACACCCCTTCCCACAAGGCTCAGGGAACATCTTGGAAATAGGAGCAGAAAGACTTATATATAAGAGTCAGAGGTCAGAGAGGACTGCTACAAAATAGTGTCTTCATGGCAAGACTGTACTCTTCAGGTCACAGCTGCTATGGTTTCCTACACAAGACCTGCACAAGATCAAGCATGTCGACATTCTATCACGGATGGGGGAGGGGTTCATAGGTTTCCATTCCTAGTTGTGGATCTATTAACAGCTGATGAACCTGGTAAGTTGACAACATTCCAGTGGATGGTCCCACACCCATACATACATGGGCTGCACTAACTGGACTCAATGGGTTATTAGGAAAAGGGGTAGGAGGCTGGAGAGTTGGCTCAAGAGTTAAGAGCACTGTTGCTCTTGCAGAGGACCCAGGTTCAATTCCTAGCGCCCATATGGAGGTTAGCAACTGTCCAAAACTCCAGTTCCAGAGGAATCCAACACCCTCTTCTGACCTCTGCAGGCACTGCACAACATGAGTGCACTTAGATACATATAGGCATAACACTCATACACATAAAGTAAAAAATAATTTTTTAAGTTTTTTTTAAAGAGACATGAAGTTGAGAGGAGGTGGGGAGGATGGGTGGATTCAAGAGGAGTTGAAGAAGGAGTGGGAGTGAATATGATCACAATACATTGAATGAATATATGAAATTCTCAAAGAATTAAAAAAATTAAATGAAGATCAACACCATAATTCAAATATTCACTGTACTGACTGTATCATTATTTCAAGCAATTCAGAAAAAAATTATAAAGAATTCTAAGCACATCTTAAAAAATACGGGAACAAAGGCCAAACAGACTATAGGGTTTTTTTAAGTCTCTCACACTAACTTTCAATATGGAACACTAGGGGTCACTAATGTAACAAGAAAAGCCCAGCATTGCCACAAAATTTTGGGAGCAGTATTCTATAGACTCCAAAGTACAAGAGTTTAAAGTGTTTTACCATTAAAAAAATTCCCTTTGACTCAATAGTCTATTTAAACCATTAAATTTCAAGATATTTAAAATCAGTCATAAGATGTGCTTTCATAAGCACAAGCAGAAGTTAATGTCTTTGCCTATCTAATCATGCTTAATTATTAAGCACAGAAATTTAGTATTTGAGTGACATACATTTAGCTTTAACTACCTGTTATTCTGATATTATCGGTAACAGAATATATGCATTGATCTAGTTTGATTTGTGGGACTAAGGCTCAATTCAGAATGGTCACATTCAGAATTCAAGAAAATAGTAGAAGTGGCATACTATGTAGCAGCTGAGCACAGGCATAAAGTGACAGGCATGAAGTCATCAGCTACGGACAGGGAAACCAGTGTTGTGTTCATACAGAACAAAATGAGATGTGCTGAATCCCTGTGAACAAGACTGATGCAGCCTCACAGGGTTAGGACACATGCGGCAAAAACTAATACAAGGTGTAAGGTGGGAGATGTGCCAGAGAAGCAGGGAAGGCAGAGCTTGCTGCCAGCTAAAAGAAGTTAAGAAAGAATTTAGAGAGATGGCACTTTCCAGAGTGGGTGGATGTGGCTCATGCGGAAAGAAACAATAATATATTATAAAGGGCACCCTTTATCTCAGTGTCAGTTAAGGCTTCACATCCTGTTCACAGATACCAACTTCTGAACAAATGGGCACAAAGGGTGCAGAATGAATGAATTCAAACATTCTCAGCATGTTCAAGTAGACTTTTGGTAACTTAGACAAAAATCTCATTAGAATCATGAAAAGCATGAAGCAACTCTAGCTTCTGATGAAAGCACAGAAACATTTAAATAATATGTTGTAACTTTAAGTTTGACATATGTTATAAAACAACCCTTAGCCATCATGTTGGACAAAAAAGCTAACAATACTGTCATAGCCAGGTTACCACACCACTCACATATTCAAATAGATCATGAAAACTGGATGAAGCAACTTCCAGCTACTGTGGCATTATAGGAGCTCAGAAAACTGCCATCCTCAAAAATGACCAGGAAACTAGAATGAATCGTCAAAATGAACCATTACATAGTGCTGGGAAGCTCTAAAGAATTGACCCAACAAGAAAGGGTAGACAAGGGTCGGGTGAGAACCCTGGGTTTCTTCACCCTTCTACCTGAGGTGCCTTTTCCAAAGGAGGCTTTTGTCCCCGGCACAGCAGGTGGTGACAACGAGCAAATTTGCTGGCACCAGCAACTGACTCCACTTGGAACCAAAGACCAAAACCCACACCAAAAAGCATTATTAGTGAAAGCAGCAACTTGAGCAGGAACAAATGGGAAATCTATGGGAGCTGTAGTGTGAGGCAGCTTTTCCCATCAGACTGTAGTTTCTATTGCTGCTCTAAGAAATCCCTACAAACTCACTGGTTAAAAACCTGGCAAAATTTGTTGTGCTCAGTTCTGTACTCTGTCAATCTGAAACACAGCGCACTGGGTGAAATCAAAGCAGTGGGGGACTGGTTCCTTCCAGAAGCTCTGCAGATTCTCTCTTGCTTCCCAAGCCATCAACACTCCTTGGCTCACAGCTGCTTCCTCCAATTTCCAAGCCAGCAGCACAGCATCTAGTGGGGCACATATCCCTCTGGCTCAACTCGTGGCTCCCACTCCTACTTCTAAGGACTCTCACACTTGTACTGTGTAACCCAAAGAATCTTTCCTATCTATGCCCAACTGAAGAGCAATCTCAATTCCACCTGAAGCTTTAATTTCCCCTGGCCATGAAACCAAACATATTCATAAATATCAAAGATTACAATGCAGACATCTTTGAAAGCCACTATTCTGCTTACCAAATAGGTATGAGGCTTTTTCCTTTTGCCCTATCAGAGAGATCCTGGAAATGAAAACAGAGAAAGAGAAGGTTACCTTCCCATATGGCCCCAACTTCGAGGAACCACCACTCACATGCAGATGAAACGACAGCAGGCCCTTCAGACGGAGCAGAAGCAGAAGTGAAAAATGGCTGAATTCTGGAAGTACTATCCAGACTATACAGAGGTCTCAGCAGAGCAGGAGCCCTGTACGACTTGAGTCCAGTGCTACCTAGATACTGGCTGACCAAGCTATGCAGACACAGTGGTGCTAGAAAAAGACTCTGAAATATTAAATTAGATGTCTTTAAAAACTCAGCAGAAGGGCTGGGAGATGAGCACGTGATGCCCAGAAACCACATAATGGGCTAGGCACGGACACACGACAAGAAGGCTGCTGGGACTTGCTGGCTCTCGGCCTACCTCCAGGGTCAGTAATAGACCCTGTCTCAAAGAAATAAGGTGGGAGTAATAGAGCAGGATATCCAATATCTTCCTCTGGCCTCCATACACATGTGCCTGCATACAGTCACATACATGTAGGCATGCATCATATGCATACACAAAGAAAACTCAGCAGAGGTACTGGGTAGCCTGACTCTTTCCAGAATCTATACACTAAAGCCAAAGCAGTTAATAAATTTAACACAATGAACCCTAGATCTGTACACTGAAAACTTCAACACTGCTGAGAGAAATTCAAGTTCTAAATAAATGAAGCTGCCATTTCAGGTTCAGAGGCTCAAAAACTTCAAATTGTTAAGATGGCAATTCTTCCTAATTGACCTATGTATAGATTGGATACAAACTATCAAAATTCCATTAGGCATTTAATAGAAATTGGCAAAACAATTCTAAAATTCATATGGAAATATGTGTGTGTGTGTGTGAAAGAAAGAAGAGATAAAAGAGGCAGAGAGAGGAGTAAATGAGAGGCATAGAGAGAGAGAGAAAAATCTTCTAAGACTTTGCTACAGAACTTACTCTATTCAACACCAAAACTGAGTCCTAAACCAGGAGTGGTTATGCAGACCTGTAATCTCATAATACTACAGGCAGAGGCAGGAGAATCGTAAGTTTGAGACCAATATGTGCTACTCAAGCCAGCTTAAGTCAGCCTGGTCTACATTGTGAGACCCCATCTCAAAAAACAATAGCTAGGGCAACCGGAGAGACGGTTCAGCAGTGAGAGAGAACACTAGCTGCTCTTGCAGAGGACCTGGATTCAGTTCCCAGCATCTACATGGTAGCTAACAACCATCCATAACTCCAGTTCCAGAGGATCCAATGCCCTCTTCTGACTTCTGTAGACAATGCACAACACAAGGGGCACTTACATACATGCAGGCAATACATCCATACACATAAAATAGAAATAATAAATATTTTTTAAAACACAAGAACTAAAGATATAAGCTTGGTAGAATACATTCCCAATGTGCAAAAGGCCCTGAGTTTGATCCCCTGCACCACTATAATAAATTGATATAAGGACAGACATACAGTTCAAAGAAAGAGGACATGTAAAAGTAAACGTTCACATTTATGACCAACTTTTTTTTTTTTAAGATATGACCTTATTATGTACCACTGGCTGCCCGAAACTTGCTGTGTAGACCAGGCCTCATGCACAGGGATCTTCCTGCCCCGTCTCTACCTCTGCCTCCAGAGTACTAGAACCAAAGCCTGCACCACCCAGATGAGTTTTTTGGTTTTTTGTTTTGTTTTGTTTTTTTGAGAATGTCTCATTCCATATGCTAGGCTGTCCTTGAACTTGAGACCCTCCTGCCTCAAATTCCCCAGTCCTGGAAGGACAATCATGCTCTGTCATAGTCAAATGACAACTGATTTTCACCAAAGATGCAAAGGCAGTACAATGCAAAGATGATACCTTCAGTAAATGGGGACTAGATAACACATGTGGCACATCTACTCAATGGAATATTATTCAGCCATAAAGTGGAACAAACCGATATATGCCGCAGTACAGATAAACCTCATCAATATGCTCAATTAAAGAAGTCAGCTATAGTCTATGATTCCATTTATAAGAACTTTCTAGAAAAGGCAAGGATCTTGAGACAGAAAACAAATGATAACTTGAGGCTTGAGGCAGGCATGAGGAATAAATGCACAAAGGACCAAGAAGATTTGTTAGGGTGGAAGAAGTGTTCTAAAACTGGCTCACGATGGAGACACAACTATGTAAATGTACTAAAAATCACTGAAATGTATACACACAATAGGTGAATTTACACAATATCAATTGTACATCAATGAAGCTTTTTTTTTAAGGGACAATCAAGAGTTCCCTACTGCTGAGGCGCAGCACGCTCACTCAGGACAGTGCTGGGAGTCCTGTGATCTAGTATCTGACCTCGCTGTCCAGCTCTAAGACCACATACCCCTTTGATTAGCAGGCTGGTTTCTACCCTTCAGTACTTCTTTCCTTGGCAGATGGCTATGACAGAAGAAACAGCAGTGACTACTCTTTCAACTATTTCACTTGCCAATCCCAAAACCAAAATGCTTTTCACCTTTCGTCCTGTGAAGGCAGCTCGATGCAGTGGTGTGTCCCCCATGTCATTTAACACGTTCACTTTTGCACCAGCCTGGTAAACATGAAAACTTTAAGTAGTGTCCACACATTAATAAATATAAAAGAGTAAATAGAATTACTAAGAATTTCAAAAGTTAAAATAATTGTTAACACTGTTTGTTCCTCCTAAAAATAAATTCATATAAAATTAATTCTCCCCTTTTCCCCATCAGGTTTCCTAAAAGGCAAACAGCTAGCGGATAAGCAGAATCTCTAAAGGACTTCTCTTTAAAAATCTCTATTCTTTCTACTCTAGTAGTAGTCATATATTTTTTAAAAAGTCCACAGATATACAAGTATTCCTCTACCATCAAGTTAACAAGTTTTCACATTAAAAAAGGTGCCATCATTTAAATGTACACATTAATCATAAGATGTAATTCAATTTCAAAAATATTCCTATGTAAAAAATTATCAAGGGAGAGATTAGAGGCCTCAATCCTCATTAATTATGGTATTCGCTGCAATTCCAACATTAGTTTTAATTATTTAGGATGTGATTTGGTTGTTTTTCTTAACTGTCATGCTTGTGAGGCTGAAAATTTTATCTTTATTAGTATGCCTACTTTAAATTTAAAGAGTAATATAAAAATGAAACTAGAGAAACAGACTTAACACTCAAACTTGCCTAATTCATATATTTAGTAAAGAAAAATAAGAGTCTAAGAACGAGCTGTTGCATTAAACTATCGTGGCTCACATGTTTTCTAAGACTTTTATCACATAATTCCCACAATATTATAGTTATAGTCATTAAAAATTAAAGCTATAAATAGACCTTCAACAGATCGTGGACCACTTGTTTATGTCCAAAATAGCATGCCAGATGAAGAGGTGTCCAGCCCAAATTAGACTTACTTCTTCCTGAAAATGGGGGAAAAAATAAAGTATATTTAGATGTAGGTAGTTTTCAATGAACAGAATTTCTCTCTCCCAGGGTGACAAGACACACAATTCAGTGAGAACTACAGTAAGAGCAGAGGGTTCACTGTCACAAGACCCAGACCCGAGCTACCTTGTTGACTCACCATCTCCATCCTGAAAGGGAGGAAGAGCCAAGCAAGATCATTCCAACCACCTGATCTCCAGCAAGGCGGCTCCAGGATTCTACATCTCTATCCATTTTGCCGCCATCTAGTTCTCTTGGCATAACAGTTCACGGCCAACTCTCTACAAACCCTGTAGCACTGAGGAGGGGTAGCCGAGGAACCTCAGGCCGTGCAGAGCCACGAGAAGGCCTGGCCCTGACAGAACTACTGCAGTATGTCATTTGCCACACTGCTGGCTCTCAGACAATGACTGGAAAGGGAGCCTTGACCTCAGATGAAACCTCAGTTAGTGAGAAGACTGGGTTACCAGAGTGCTGGAGAGTTCGGCTAGAGGACCAGAACCAGAATTACAAGCAATGAAATGTCAGATCCTATCCGCAAAGCTGACGAGAGTAAATCACAACTGAGTTGCACAAATGAAAGCCATGTAATTCAATTTAGCAAAAGAGATAAAGGACGCTCTAATGGGCTTAAAGCTGAGATAACTCCAAAATCTTACCAGAATTCTAAATCAGGCTACAGAGACCACCGTCCTATCAATTCCCAGAGCCCAACATGTAGAGTCTAGCAAAACTCAGGAGCCCACTACAATCATGGAGGGCAGCTTCTGGATTTTAGGTTCTGAATGGATAAAATCTTCCAACCTCAGAGTATCTACAGCAGGAGGCTAACAACTCCACCCTCCCCTCCCCACCTCACACAGGGAACTGCAGCTGCCCAGGGTGCCTGTGACTACTGCCATCTATCCCATGCGCTGCATCCTTTTCTTTTCTCCTGTGCCCTGTGGAACCCCCTAGTTATGCTGTCACTAAATCCCAGAACCTCAGGATATTGCACTGTCTATTTCTTTTGCCTTCTGTACCTAGAAAACCTGAGCTCTTCCTGATAATGGCACTTTCTTCCTCAGACAGAAGCTCCTCCTTTCCACACAGGCCTCCCTCCTCCCTCATGGTACCTCACAGTGCAGGAGACATGTGTTCTCTGCATCAAAAGCTCATAGCTGTTCTTAGTTAAGGATTTTTCTGCTCATGCTACAAGTGTTTCTGTGAGCCATAGCTCCATCAAATGCCACCTGCCAGCCTCCCACCAGCTCACCACTCACCAAGAAGCTTTGTACAACAGTCCCTGTATGACAGCCCTTGCCACCAGCCTAGGCAACCTCCTGACCACTCATGTTCCCTAGGCTGTTTCTCACTTCCCTTCATATTCTTATACAAGGTCTTGTGCAACCCAGATTGGCCTCAAACTCACTATATGGCTACAGATGACCTTTAACTTCTGATCCTGCTGCATCTCCCTCCCAAGTGCTGGTCTGTTCTAGGCATGCACCACCATGCTTTGTTCATGTAGTATAGTACTGGGGAGAGAACCCAGGGCTTTAAGCATGCTAGACAAAGCACTCCTACCAACTAAGCTCCATTCCCAGTCCCAGCTTCCACCATTTCTCATGAACTGTGCCTCTGTTCAATATTAGGCAGCCACCATCGGAGCCAAAGCCTGGAGCCTTTAAGCTCCTAGGAAGCTACTTTCCTACCGACTCTCAACTTCCCAGCTTGTTCATACAGATATAACCCAGATTTGTTCTTCAATTTAATCAGACCCTCAGCTCCTTAATCGCTTTTCATCTATGTAAACAGTCCCCTGTCCCCTTCACATATATTCCTTGAGTCCCATGTCAACATGTCCTTATCATGATCCTTCATCATTATCTCTGTCACAGTAGTCTAAAAAGAAAAGAAAAAAAAAAAAAAAAAAGAACACCCAAAAGTCTGGTAAATACACTCACTCTCACTACTACCCTTAACTACAGCCAGGCTGACGATCAATGAGGAAGAAAAATAATGGCACCCTGGGGGTTTGTGGTACCATGAGGTCAAGGCCCATACTTTGCCCATGCATCCTTATAAAGTTGAGGCATTTCTCTACACCCTACAACGTATTTCGGTGACCACGGTTCTTCTGCAGCCTCATCCTCTAGCCCTGACCTCACCTTCCAGTTTCCCTGCAAAACCAGGGGAGCATCTCTAGGTTGACTGTTACATTTTAATTCATATAGGAGAAATACAGTAGTTATACCATGTCCCTTATTTCTGAGGATTAGGAAAATAAGCAAGGACAAGAAGGAATTCCCACATGGAAACCAAACCACTCACACCCAGTCCCGCCCATTTCCTTCAGTCACAGAAATGAGTGAACTGCATGCACCTGCCAACTCACTCTTCTATCCTTCCAACTGTTCTTAAGACAAAGGCTGGCTGACTAGTATAACGAAAATGTGTAAGAATGGAAAGATGCAGCTCTCCCTTTTACATAACCAAGTAGATGGGTTTCACAAAGCAACCATGGATGAGAGATGACTAGGACACAGGCATTTAAGATTATCAAATGGGGCTGGCTCAGCAGTCAAGGGCACTGCTCTTGCAAAGCACCCAGATTTGGTTCCCAGTATGCACATGACAACTAACAACCATCAGTATATCTAATTCTGGGGGCCCCAATGCCCTCTTCAGACCTCTATGGGCACTGCATGCACAGGTTGCACTCACATACATGCAGGCAAAACAGTCATACACATAAAATAAACCAAAAAAACAATTTAAAGATATAATGTTTTTAACATTCAAAAGAGAATACTAAGGTAAAGACTAAAAGTTTGTTGAAGAATGGTGAAAGTTTATATTCTTTTTAACCTGGTCAGATTAGTTTCTGGACAACTCAGACCCTTTTCTTTCCTATTACAAAGATAACACTCCTTCTCCACTGAGAGCAGAACCATGAGGTTTGCCTCTCCACAAGAAAACGGCCCAGAAGGATGATTTATCCATACATGTATCTGAAGCCTGCCCTTCCTAGGACAGGAGAAGGGAGGCAGGGAAGGAGGGAGGGAGGGAAGGAGAGAGGAAAGGGGAAGGGAGGGAGAGAAGGGGTTGGGGAAAGAGAGGACAAGAGAGGAAAAGAGGGCGGGGAAAGGAGATGGGAAGGAGAGAGGGAGAGTGACAGAAATAAATGTGACGTGTAATTACTGGTTGTGAGCCTAGGAAGTGAGATAAACTCAAAGATCCCTAAGAACAGGCAAGCTGCACCTGAGATATTAGGATGCCATGCCTTGGCAGGCCACCTATCTTAGCATGTAACTCTAAGATGGCTAAGTAGTATATGAATATATATACACACACGCATGCCCTCTACTGTGTAGCCAGAGAAAGGTTAAATATAGCTAACAGAGGTGTTCTAGGCTCCCACGTGCCACTCTCATAGGTGAGAAATAAGAATATAATGGTTAGCTTTAGCTGTCAATTTGGCTAAATTGAAGCCTACTTAGGAGTGGTGAAGTGCATTTCTTGGTTCGTCTGTGAGGATGTGACCAGAGACAAAGGGCACGTGGTCAGGAAGACCCACCCTGAACGTGACCAGCGCCATCCAACAGACTATGCTCCCAGACAGAGTAAAAGGGGAAGGAAGCAAAGACCCTGAGAAACGGCCGAGGGTGGGAGGCGGGGTTTGCTGCTCAGGTGTCTGCCTCCAGCCACTTCTGTCCTGGAAGAAAGGACAGAGCTATAGCTCCACTCCATCCTTTCTCTTGTTGGAAGTTTCCAGCTTCCATGGAGGTGTAGCTATGATTTTCTAACTCCTCAGTCTTCAGACACTGTGAGACTATCCAGCCTCTGATCAGGAAAGCCAACTTAAGACACCTCCGTCTCTGGAGAAGTCCAACTAATTCAAAGAGCAGCTGAGCTGAACCAGCTTGGGCCAGATGCCAGATGAAGATGTCACAGGGGCTCAGGGTGACACAAAGCCAGGAAGAAGGTGAACCTCAAGGAGACAGCCAAGAAGTAACACTTGTCTTGTATGACAGAGAGACCGGAGTTTAACCTCACACCGAAGTTTCATTCCATTTGCAAAGGCTTTGAAACACCAAGAAGACAAGGGTCAAGGGTCACTGCAGAACCAAAGACTCTCTCGTGGCTGTCAGGACAGCTTACCTGCACTGCACCAAAATGCAGCCAGGCCCACCTTTACAGTTACAAGCCATTCAGAGCACTGGGGGAATGGAGGGAGTCCAGGGATTTATCAAAAGTGTTACTGAGGTACCTGAAGACCTTCAGTCCACCCACCTCTCTCAGAATGTCAAGGGGGCTTGTTAAAACACCACACCAATTCAGAGAAAACTTCTCTTTTTCTGCCCGTCTGAGTACATACTTACAACCTTGTGACACAAGCACATTGCAATCCAGCTTCTACATAGCTACCTAGGTTTACCTACTCACCTCCCGCCCCGTGGGCTCAGACTATACATGCTAGCTCTTAATTCAGGCCTTGGCCCATGCTGCTTCTTCTATCTTGAACCCTTTTCTTCTCTGTCTTCAGCTGCTTAAGTCCCACGATCTTTAACTTACCACCCTAGAACCATTTCTAAGAAGCTAAATCCTTCAAGCTACAGTTGCAAATCTTTCCTCTGCAGCCCCAGGGCACCTGTACTTTCTGGCAACTATTCTGTAATGGCAACTAGCTTGATCTGTTAGTCCAGAAGACTCATCTCAACAAGAGCAGGAATCCTGTCTGTCTCTCCTATCACAGTCTCCAAACCACCTTACATGATGGACAAACAGTAATGAATCTGCTGGCTCAACCACAACGGCTCTAAGAAAAAAATTATCAGAGAATGCACACTGTGGGCTCACCCCTGAAATGTGTACAAAAATGGATCTCAATTCCTCTGCCTTAGAGGGGACAATGAAAGACATTTCATTTGGTTTTAGGAGGAATTTTCCCAAGGATAAGGGAGAGTTATTATGGGCAAGATCAGAAGGATCCGTGTTGAATACATGATGCAGCAATGTAGACTCATAAAAGTCAGGTAAAAAAACAAAATGATCACCAACCTTCAGAGCTCACCTTTGCAATCAATGTCAGCAGTTACCTCTCTCCTCTCCATGGCTTCCAAGAGCAGTCTTACTTCTTCAGCATTGCCATTTCTGGCATGGTGGAGAAGCTGTTGCTCTGCTTCTGTGTTCATTTCTAGATTAAAAAATAACAGCACTGTTACTGTCTAACAGCGTAACTTGCTTTGAGATGCTACCTGCCAGTGCAGAAACAGACAAGAATCATTTCATTCGCAGCTCATAAGAGAACGATAAACTGTTTTGTGGGGCCAGAAAAAAAAACTAGAGGTAGGGACATAAGGACCTGGAGTAGTTCGACTTAAATAATGAATTTCCTTTCACACTTCCTTATTAAGCCTCAAAATAAATATGGAAAATCATAACCAAACTTACAGGATTTATGTCAAATGTTATAAGGATTCCCAAAAGAAATGGGCATTTCAGTCTTACCAATTTGTAAAGGAATATAAATAAAACAATAAAACACAAAATTTTACCCACTAGCCAAAAACAAACAACAAGACTAAATGTGTCTAGTGCTGATGGCACAGACAGGAAATGCAAAGTCACAGGTGCAATGTACACAAGCTTTCATATGCTGCACATGAGGCAACAATTTCACAATATCAAATCAACTTTAAAATGTATATACACACCATTTATCTTGAGCATTTCTAAGCTCTACTCTGCAGAGCACAGGAGACGATTTTATAAGCATGTTTACAACTGCATCACTTGCAATACTGGAAAAGTTAAAAGCACCCCCATGTCCCTCAAAAGGGAAGTGGTCATACAGATCCTCAGAAAGTCTAAGAAATGGTCTCTTGACTAGAGGATACTGGGAAGAGGGGAAGATGTAGGTTGAGACCTAGCAGCCTAGGCCATGAGCACCACAAGGCCCCCAGCCCTCCTGCCCTAAGCAACATTCCTAATGCCAGCAAATGGGGCACCTCTCTCCAGGAGACATGGCTAGTTACACTTCCCCAGAGGACTCTCCAAGAAGATGACACGAGGGTCTGCCACCAAATGAGCCAGATAAGCCTTACATGAAGCTGGTAGTCCTTTCTCAGTTTCCAGTCAGCTTTCCAGCCCCTTCTTCTTAAAATAAAAACCAATTACCAAAGAAAAGCCATCTGAACAAAGTTTCCAATGCTTGAAAGGCAGAGACCAAAATCAAACACGGAAGAAAAGCAACTAGAGAAGAGTTATTCAGAGAAAATGAAAATCAAGACTCTTAGAGAATAAAGATATTATATTCTATATGAACAACAACTTAAAAACTTTTCTTAGCCAGGCCACTGAGAGTTTAATACCAGCACTTGTTAGTACTGTTAGTACTATATTTTTTTTTCAGAGAAAAAATATACAAAAAATAAAAATAAAAATTACAGAAAACAAAAAAGAATGGTGGAAATTAAAACCAGTAAAAATAAAGAATTCAATAGAAGAGTTAGAAAATAAAGCTGTGCAGGGCATGGTGGTGCATAGCTTTAATCCCAGCAGGGAGATCTCTGTGAATTCAAGGCCAGCCTGGACTACAAAGAACCTTTCTCAAAAAAACAACCAAAGAAATACAATTCAAATCTTAAAATTTCAAAACTTAGGTTCCTTGTAAAGAAATAAAGCTGAAAATAACTCCTAGAAAATAAAAGTATTAGGAAAACAATACAGAAAAGACAAGTTGAGTGGCAGAGGCTTATAATCACAGCGCTCAGAAGGCTGAGACAGGATTGCTGTGCCAAGTGCCAAGGCCAGACTCAGTTACATAGTGAGTTCAAAGCCAGCCTGAGATGCGCACACACACACACACACACACAAACCCTTCAAGAAAACCTCACAGAATTGAAAGGAATGCTGGGAACCAATAATTCTACATATTTTCTGATCTACAGATGAAAGAGATCCACCAAAGCTAGCCATCATGACACTGTAGAACACTAGGCAAAGAGAATTCTCTGTAAGCTTCTGGAGAAGGAACGAGACAGATAATAAAGGAGCAGGAATCAAAATGGCTGACTTTCAAGTGCAACAGCTCAGAAACAGTAAATAGCAAAGAGCTAGAAGAAAGCATTTCCAACCTCTAGTTATTCATCAGCTAATCAAAAGCTCAAGTCAATAAAGATTAGCAGGGAGGAGCATGCTAGGCTTGAACCCAGGACCTGGCACTAGTTAAGCACACACTCTACCAGGGCATTACCACCCATCCAACTCTATTTTCAGGTATGTGAGGACAAAGATTTACTTCATATATCATTTCTTACAAAACTAACAAGGACAAGACCTCAATTTCAGAAACCAAGAGAGTGGTAGTGGAACACTGGGAAGTGAAGGGATTACCTGACACATGGCTGCACACCTGGCCTACATCTTATCTATACTTGGTCTATCTGGACCATGTGTTAACACCCCTGCTCTCACATTCTGCTGTCAGAAGAACTAATAATATCTCCTAAGAAGTGTTTCCACCTATACCAGAGACCCAGAGACCTGCCACAAAGCTTAGATGCAGAAATGAAGAGCAGCCTACTTCCTAGACCAATTCCCACCAGCCAGAAGCAAGTCCTGCTGCCTGATATCCCAACACTGGGAAAGGCCAGTTCTCACACTCAAGACTTGGTACACTCATTTCCCTCTGAAAAAGATCTATGTTCTCAGCAAATAAACTCAGACTCATTCAGTAACTTGTGATCAGTCCTTTTCTCACCAGACATCTAACAGAGTGTCTGGTTTTCACATCACAGACTAACCAACTTTGATATTACACCACCCTTGAGTTCACACCAATTAAAATATCTGACTAATCATCTTAAAAGTTCAACAACACTTCAGTTCCTTGTAGCATTACATGTAAAGCAAAAAACAATTTATTCACATAAATGATAAATGATCATGAAACCTTTAAAGAAGGCTAGAAGCCCGGCATGGCATCATGTCTAATCCCAGCATTAGGGAGACTGAGGCAGGAGGATTGTGGCTACAGTCACAAAGCAAAACTCTGTCATAAAAGGAAAAAAAAAATGCAGACTGTCTGGTTAACTTGAAATTTCAGACAAATACTGAGTAGTTTTGGGACAGGGAGATGCCATTCAAGCCTGATGACCAAGTTTGGATCCCAGAATCTACATAAAAAGCCCGATGAAACAGTGCTTATTTATAATCCCGGCACTCCAATGGTGAGATGAGAAGTGGAGACAGAAGAATTGCCTGGAAGCTTATAGCTTGGCTGGCCTGGAGTACACAGCATGGTGGCAGAAAATCAGAGAGACTCTGTCACAACAAGGTGGAGGGGCTAGAGAGACCAGCAGTTAAGAGCACTGGCTGCTCTCAAAGAAGACCCCGGGCTCAGTTCCCAGCACCAACACGGCAGCTAACAACTGTACTCCAGTTCCAGGGGATCTGACACTCTTTTCTGACCTTTGTGAGCACTGCACAATATGGATACACTTACATACATGCAGGCAATACACTCATACACAGAAAATAAAACAATAAATAAAATATGTTCTAAGAAGAAAGAAATGGGATAGTAGGGCTCGGGGAGACGGCTCAGCAGTAAATCATGCACTGCTTTTGCAAAGGACACAAGTTCAGTTATCTGCATCCACATTAGGGTGCTCACAACTGCCTATAACTCCATCTCCAGAGATCTGATGCCCCTGGCCTCCACAGTCACCTTTACTTAGGTGCACAGACACCCATATATATATGGTCAGTCTTCATAAAAAGAGAGTAAGGGGGATAGAAAAGATCTCATTTGGGTTGTAAACAGTTTAAGATTCCTGTGGAAACTGGAGACAGAAATGTTCAGTAAGAAATTACTAATGAGCTGGGTGTGCTGGTTGTTCGTGCCTACAATTCTAGCCAGCCCTTAAGAGGCTGAAGGAAAAATCACAGGAATTCAAACGCAAGCCTGAGCTACACATGAAGTCTGAAGCCAGCCTGGGCTATACAAGAGAGTGGTGATGGAGGTAGTGGTGGTAGAGGAGGAGGAGAAGGTGGTGGTGGAGGAGGAGGTGGAGGAGGTGGAGAAGGTAGAGATGGAGGTGGAAGAGATGGAGAAGATGGAGGTGGAGGTGGAAGAAAAGAAGGCGGAGGAGGAGGAAGTGCAAGAGAAGAAGGTGGAGGAGGAGGTGGTGGAGAAGGAGGTGGAGGAGGTGGAGGAGAAGGTGGCGGTGACAGAGGAGGTGGTAGAGGTGAAGAAGCCAGAGAAACAGTAACAGTTTGAGCACTGTGAAATTCATAGGGAAAAAAAAAAAAAAAAAAAAAGGCACCATTAGCTAAAGATTCCACAAGGCTGATCCAGAGAATTTCATGGTTGTGGAGAGTTGCAACATTGCAGATTCAGAGCCAAAGTATCTTGACCTACCTTTATACTCCTTAATGTCTACCCACCTGTCTTGACAATATTCAGTGACTATCATATGAAACCTTTTAAAATGTGTTAACAGACCACTAGCTTCCATGAGAAGCTAAAAATGTACTCAGAGACCAGAGATTTGCCTGGCTTGGCTATAATCTGCCTACCTGAGAGTCCTAGAAATGCATTTGAAGAAATGCCTTGAATTATGAACTTCTTTTGTCTTGTAATTATAAACTTCATGAAATTGTATCCACATTGGAATGTGTAACATTGAAGCAACCTAAATTTGTGTTTCAGGAGCATGGGGACTCATATTTGACTCAAGAATAAATTTTCTCTTACTCCCTTTGAAGAGAGAGTTCTTTTGTGACCACTGCACAAAAGAAAGGTTGTAGGTTAGAATTTAAAATGTTAGGGTTGTGGCTGGAGAGATGGCTCAGCTGTTACAAGTACTTCCTATTCTTGCAGAGGACCCAGGTTAGGTTCCCAGTACCCATATGGCAACTGTCAGCCATCCATAACTCCATTTCCATGGGGATCTGGTGTCCTCTTCTAAGCCTCCACAGGAATTTCATGACACAGGTGCACTTACATATATGCAGGCAGAACTTTCATATGCATAAAATAAAAATAAATAAAATTTAACAAACTAAATAATATAAAATAAAAATGTTAGGGTTGGGGTATAGCTCAAGGACAGCTTGTGCTCAACATGTGCAAAGCCCTGAGTTCAAATCCCAGTGACAAGCAAAAAAAAAAAAAAAAAAAAAAGAATCTAAGCAGAGGGAGTTATCAGTATATAAATGGTCATTAAAGGGGAGGGAGAGAGAGAGGGGTTACTATTTTAGAAGAGATTTGGCTAAATATATGAACTGATCAAAAGGAGAGCACAGCAAACTCCTAAAATATACCTTCAGTCTGAAGAGACCAGGAGGGCCTCATTCATGATATTAGCCAAGTGGGTGTGTTCTAGGCTGTGGGAACAAAGTCAGGAGTGAGGAAAGCCTCGGCATTCAAGAGGAAAGGAGACTGGGCAGACATGCAGCATGACAGCCTCAAGAAACCACAGTCTCCCCGTCACCACCAGGCCAACATCCCCTTCCCTCTCTAACACTCACAGGGTTATGAATTAGTAGGTACTTAAGATTCACTACATTTTAGGCCGTTCTCTAAACTTCAATGACACTCCTCCATTCAATAACACCAGGCCTTACCCTAGGAGAGACTGAACTGTTGTAGGGAACACAGTGTACAAAGAAACTGCTGCCTACAGTTCTGGAGAGACGTGTCACTGGCCCTCTCAACCGCAATTTCACTTTTTAAAAAACCTCACAGCATCTTATACTGGCCCTGTCGGTCTGTAGACCTTCTTTGGTCATTTCTGTGACCACATGTCCCTACACTGGATTTAAGGTGAGTTTAACAAAAGCTCACATCTATTATGCCCCTTTATGTCTCTAGTATCTAACACTGTGCCTAGTAGGCAATCAGATATCAGTTGGCCAAATGAACAGATGGAGAGTCTGCTCTCCAAAAATAAGCAGTGAGATCTGACCCATAGGAAGACCCAAATGCTTTGTGAGTGAACAGTTTCATCTCATGACCTAAAACTGTTTCCCATATGGCCAAGGAAAATCAAAATCATGTCAACAGAAGAATATTTTAAAACTATATACTCCAAGATTATTAGGACTATGACTACTGCTTGTTTCATCTGATACACCTGTATTTGTAAAGTATTTAGGGGCTGAGGAGATGGCTCAGTCAGCAAAATGCTTATTGCCCAACCATGAGAACCTGAGTTCAGATCCCCAGTACCCATGAAAAGTCAAGTGCTGCAGCTTAAGTCTGTAACCCAGAACAGATGGATTCCTAGAACTCACTACCCATCCAGTCTAGTCAGATCAAATTCAAGGTTCAATGAAAGACTACCTGCAGGGAGGGAGGGGGAGATGGCTCAGCGGTAGAGTACACTGTCTATTCTTGCAGAGGACCAGGTTCAGTTCCCAGCACCTACACAGGGGCTAACAACCATCTGTAACTCCAGTTCCAGAAGATACAATGCCCTCTTCTGAACTCTATGGGCATGGCATGGCACAGGTACATTTACACACATGCAAGCAAAACACTCATACACACAAAATCAAAATAAAATAATTTAGAAAAATAAGATGGAGAGCAATCAAGAAGACACCAGATAATGACCCCTGGCCTCCACACACTTGTGCACATATGCACATATACCATACACCATAAATAAAAGATAAAGTATTTAATTTGTGGAATTAACCTTTAGAAAATATAAAAGAAATTGATTTTTCTGAATAAAACATCATCCAAATTCACATTGTGAACAGGTTTTTTTTTTTTTTTTTTTTTTTTTTAAATATTCTTGGAACTCATGAAAGCCTGTTACAGAAAAGTGTTTTGTCTCTGATGCTTGAGACAGGGGAACAGACAAGCTGTCCCTGTGCACAGCTGGTCAAAATGGATCTGCGCCATGTTCTAGCAGTGAACATAGTAATTTTCATGATCTCATTCTGAGTACAGCTTTCAGCTGCTCTTTTCAGATTCATACCATTCTAAGCTCCAATTTATTGCTTTTAGATTCCTTCTTTAGCTTAGCATTGTGATTATGTACGATGAGGTGTGGCACTCATACCTCACACAAGTGGAAGTCAGCAGAAGACAGCTGTGGAGTTGGTTCTCTCCTTCCACCTTTAAGTGAGTTCCAGGACTTGAACTCAAGTCTCCAAGTTTTCCGGGCAGACATCTTTACCCACCTAGCCAGCTCTCCAGCCCAAATTTTAGATTTCTGAGATCTGAAGAGCCATGAAAAAGTTAAGGCTGGAAAGATGGCTCAATGTTTAGAAGCACTGGCTACTCTTACAGAAGACTGGAGTTTGAATCCCAGAACCCACATGGTGGCTAACAACCATCCATAACTCCAGTCCCAAGGATCCTACACCCTCTTCTGAGTTCTTTGACTTTTTTTTTTTTTTTTTTAAGTTAACAACTACCTAAATATTGTGAGCTTCAAAACTGGGAGCTCAGTATTTCTGTCATGTTTTCTTTCTGTCAAGCTTGACTTCTAAAAGGCCACTTTCAGGGCCTTCTAATTTTTATTTCCTTTTATGGAAAGTGAATTTATATTTTGTCTTTTAAATACTGAAAATTAAACTGGTAACGATAGTTTGTGCCACTAAATCCTCATTTAATTTAGCAAATTTTAAGCACCAACAATTCTGAAATCTCAGCAAAGATTCTAAAATTTGTAACTATAACTTGTAACATTTGGCCAGGGGTCTATTCTTTTTTAATTTAAATGGCTACTTTTTAAAATTCTAGAATTAAAGACATCTACATACTGAAAGTATAAAATTCCTAGAAAAAGCAAAGATGATAAAGTTTATCAGAGCAAATCCACCAAAACACAAGGAACATAAAATATTTAGCAATGTATCTTCTTGCATAAACAGATTTTTTTTGTTGTTTGTTGCTGTTTTGAAAAGTCTCATAAAGCCAAGGTATAAGTTACTATGCAGCCCAGGTTGGCCTGGGACCTGTGACCCTCCTGTCTCACACTCCAGTTCTACCATGCCCAGCTAGGAATACAGTTTTCAATAGGTATTTTATAAATGAAAGTCACTAGCCATGGTGGTACACATCTTTAGTCCTAGCACTTGGGAAGCAGAGGCAGGCAGATCTCTCTGAGTTTCAGGCCAGCCAAGGCTACATAGTGAGTTCCAGGCCAGCCAAGGCTACAAAGTGAGACTCTGTCTCAAAAAAAATAAAAAAAGAAAAAAAAGAGTGAAAAGTCAATGGGCTGGAGAGATGACTCAGCAGTAAAGAGCATGTAATGTTCTTTCAGAGACCCTAAGTTTGGTTCTCAGCACCATGTGTAACTCCAGGTGCAGGGGCTCTAACACCTTCAGGTCTCCACTGGCAGTTGCACCCACATGGTGCACACAAGCTCACACAGGTGCACATACACATAAATA
The DNA here is from genome assembly GCA_035773235.1 of Eospalax fontanierii. Taxonomy (NCBI): domain Eukaryota; kingdom Metazoa; phylum Chordata; class Mammalia; order Rodentia; family Spalacidae; genus Eospalax; species Eospalax fontanierii. The sequence goes on from CM069538.1 coordinate 63,415,022, forward strand.
AAAATAATAAAGGGCAGGAAAGATTGCTCAATCGTTATGAATACTGCTTGCTCTTGCACAAGACCCCAGTTTGGCTCCTAGCACCCACATGGAGGTTAACAACCATCAATAACTTCAGTTATTTAGAATCTGACGAAACCTCATCTGGTCTCCATAGGCACTGCATTCATGTGGTACACTTACATACATGCAAGCAAAACACTCATACACATAAAATAAAAATCAATCAATTAATAATAAATCCTTTTAAGTGAAAAGTCAAATGTCTCCATGTTAAAATAATGTGAATGCGTAACTTTTAATTGTACATTATAAAATGTAAGTATGATGGCGCCTCAAAAATTAAACATAGAATTACCAAACAGTCTAGCGTTCTTCAAAAGAAGGAAATCTGACTTGCACCTGAATACAGATGAACAACAGCACTATTATTCAGAATATCCAAGAGGTTGAAGTAATTCAAATGTTCACGGGCAGATGAATGGAGAAACAGAATGTGGTAAACACAGAACTTAGCCTTAAAAGATTCTCGGGAGGCTAGAAAGATGGTTCAGAAGAGCACTGGCTGCTCTTTCAGAGGATCTGTGTTCAGTTCCCAGAACCCCACATGGCAGCTAATAACCACCTGTAATTCCAGTTCTAGGAGATCTGACACTCTTCTCTGACCTCTGTGGGCACAGCATGACAGAAGTCATATATATATATATATATAAATAATTTTTTAAGTTTTTCTTTTTTTCTTTAAAGATTTTCTGGGAGCTGGGGAGCCCAAAGCTCAACTCTCAGAATCCATGTGGCAGCTCAGAACCGTCTGCAACTCCACTTCTAAAGGACCAGACACCTTCTCTGGCCTCTGTGGGTGCACACATATGGTACATATACATACAAGCAGGTTAAGCGTTTATATGCATAATAAAATAATAAATTCTTTAAAAATGATTTTCTAGCCTATGCTGTAACACAGATGTGAACCTTCAACACACAATGCTAAGTATAATGAGCCAGACACAAAAGGGCAAATATTGCATGATTCCATTTACACGAGGGCCAGAGTAGTCAAATTCAGAGACAGAAAGCAGGGCTGGCTACGTGCAGTGAAACACATCTGTAATCCCAGCACTCAGAAGGCTGAAGTAGGAGAATCACAAGTTTGGGGCTATACATAAGGAGACTGGATCCTGTCTCGAGGAGTAAATAAATAAAAATATTTTTTAAAAGATACACTAATACCAGGTGTGGTACACATGTGTGCCTTTAATCCCAGTACTTCCAAGGCAGAGGCTGGTGGATCTCTATGTGATCAAAGCCAGTCTGATCTCCACAAGTAGTTCCCTGTAGCTGGGGCTACAGGGAAACCCTGTCTCAAAACAAACAAAGATAGACTAAGGCTGGAGAGATGGCTGGCTCAGTGGTTAAGAGCACTGGCTGCTCTTGCAGAGGATATGGGATCAATTCCCAACATCCATATGACACCTAAATGTCTATAACTTCAGTTCCAGGATATCTGATGCCCTCTCCTGACCCTGTGGGCACTGCACACAAAGATGCGATTATATACATGCGAGCAAAACACTCATACACAGAAAATAAAAATAAATCCAAAAAATGTATTTAAAAACATATAGTTAATAGCTGTCAGTAGCTAAGAGGGAGCAACAGATGAAAGAAACAGTTCAATGGACACAGATCAGTTTAGAGGATGAGAAAGTTCTACATATGAAAGAGCCTCCTTATCCATTAAAAAAAAAAATTATTAAAACCGTAAGATTTGGGCTGGAGAGACAGCTCAGAGGTTAAGAAAACTGGCTGCTCTTACAGAGGGCCTGGGTTCTATTTTCAACACCCACATGGCAGCTAACAACCGTCCATAATTCGAAAGATCTGACACCCTCTTCTGACCTTAAGCACTATACAACATGGGTTCACTTACATACATGCAGGCAATATACTCATACACATAAAATTTCTTTTTAAAACTGTAAGGTGATTATAAGCAGAATACTTGTCTAGCAAGTGTCTAGATTTTGATCCCCAGCACCAAAAAGAAAAGAAAAATCGGCAGATATTGATTTTATGCTTGGCATACATCACCAATATATTTTAAATACGTGGTATACCAGGAAATTGAACAGAAGGGAAAGTAAATGTCTTATAAACAAATATGCTTATGAACTAAATCTTAAAAGGCATTAAAAATGAACTTAACTCTGCATTTCAAAGTGCTTGGCTGCTTCACGGTTACATTCTTTAGTACAAGGAAGTATCGAAGACCAAAGGTATCATGTGAAAAGTATGGGAGTAGTAAGAATTTTTGCTCTGAATCTTATTTCCTAAGCAATCAATAAGCTCATAGGCTTACACACATAGATATTTACATAGGCAATGATCCAAACAAATGTATTTTTGTTTTAGAAATTCATACATTGATAAACAGATTCAGTTAATCTAACACTAATTCTGGATTTGGGAAAAAAAAAGAAACTCAATTTACTTGCCAAGTGTATGACAGCAGGGTCACAATGACAGTCTAGAGTGTCTAAATAGCAAAACAATGCAATTTATTTCATAAATTTCAAGTCAGTGTCTAAAATGAAAAGCCACCTATTCCAGTCATTTTTCCTGTGCCAGCACTGGAGATGAATCTAGATTTCAAGCTTTATTAACTGAAAATACATAAAACATGTAAAATTTAAGGAAAAAGCTGCTTTAAGTTATAAAATAATGTTTAAATTGATTAACTCTTCACTTATTGGAACTTTTTTCTCTAACTTCCTTAATAAGGCTGTACCCTGATAATGAGCACTATTTTTATTTTATTTTATGTGTATGGGTTTTGCCTGCATGTATGCAATGCCCATGGGGGCCAAAAGAGGGCATCAGATCTCCTGGAACTGGAAGCAGTTTGTTAACGGCCTGGTGGGTGCTGGTAATAGAACCCAGGTCCACTGCAAGAGCCATCTCTCCAGCCCCATGAACACTACTGAAGGAAAAACAACACAGTCTACCATGCTTACATCACATGACAGTATGCAAACCAGAGAAATCACAGTCAAAGCTACAGCAAGTTGTTCACATAATTAACATTACATCACCTTTTCCTGTGACTATGTGTTAGAAGAGCTCATGTACTTGAATGCCACAAACAATAAAAGTCACTACCTACCTACCATTTTATCAATATTCCATTGGAAGGTTTAATGTCTGATGAAAATTAAATAGGCATCATGGCCTTCCTTTATGAAACTGTTTAAACCTATATTTTTATCTGCTGTAACAATCAAGAAGGAACCCTTAGATGCACTCCTGACTTCAGTTTCAACAGGAGAGACTCTGGAAAAAAGCTCCACTTACAGAAACAAAGAGCAGACAAGTCTCAAACTAGATAAGTGTTTTAGCAATAAAAATACTATCAGGGAAGTTGATGGAATTTTACTTTCTGATAATAAAACTTCTTGAAATCTTGGACAAAATGATTTCAAGTTTCTCCCACTTTATTTCATAACTGAAAATTAATTATCTTGCAAACCAAATTAAAATCACATCATAATGCCAATAGATCACGGTTGTACATTCTAGAAGTTTCTTTTTAAAGGGAATTTTTTTTATTATTATTCTTTTGAGACAGAGTCTGGCTATGTTGCCTCATCAACCTCAGATTCCTGGGCTCAAGGGATCCTCGTGCTTAAGTCACCTGAGTAGTTACAACTACAGGCTTGTGCCTCCACGCCTACTTTTAACACAAAGCACATGTGGTTTACTTTCCGCTGATACACGATAGGGAAGTGTACTTAGTAAGGACTACTTTCACTACATAGGAATTTCCTACTTGCAAGTTCATGAAGAAGGGAACTCAATAAAGGGAGTAACATGGTAAATCCCCTATTTCTTAGATCTGTCTCTCCTACAGCTCCTTAATACTGACTGTACCAGTACAGAATTGGGAAAAGAGACCAAGTGAGGAAAGTCTAAAACTAGTGACCAGGACCAATTAAGACAAAAGACAAGGCACCCGGAATCATTGTACTAGACAGAGTGCTCGCCACATTTTTTCTTAATCTTGTGTGTGAGATGTGTGCATGTTCATTCAGGTAAGTGGGGGTGCAGCAAGTGTGGAGATCACAGAACAACTCTGGGTGTGGATTTTGGCCTTCACCTTGCTTAAGAAAGCACTGTATACACTTTGCTAGGTAGCCTTAGGCGGGAAGCTTTCAGGGATTCTCCTGCCTCTACCTCCCACATTGCAGCAGAGGCGGCACTGGATTACAGGCATACTAATGCACCTGGCTTTATAGTTTCCATGGATCCAAACTCGGGTCCCCACACTTGTACTCAAGCACTTTACTCACAAACCCCAGTCTTACATCTTTTCTGAAACTTCTTTAATGAATCTGGATTAAAACCTACACTGGCAAAACCTCTTCCTAGGAACTGAAAAAGAGTTTACAAATCCAACCAACACATTTCTGAGTGCCACCAGACCCAGCTGAAAAGAAATGACAAGGTTCCAAACAATTCAAACTTCTCACAAGTAGGGGATATCTTCTCTCTTTCACCAGTGGATTTCTATTTCCACTGACTTTTTTCAGTGAGTACTTAGGAAGCTCAGCTTCTTATGTCAACTGGTTAGAAAACTGCCACCACAAGCCTGGTGAAATAATACGAACTTAGAATCCCAACACTCAGGAGGCAAGGCAGGAGAGTAGCCCGCCTGGACTAATGAGATCCTGTCTCAGAAACAAAACAAAGTTTGCCATAACCGAGCTCCAATTAAACAGCACTGTGATCAAATACACAGCTATGGGGACGGGATTTAAATAGGCATTTCATGGCTAAAGAGATCTTGCAGAGGACCTGGGTTCCATTCCTAGAAGCCAAATGGTGACAACCCTCTGTAACTCCAGTTCCAGGGGATCCAACACCCTCTTCTGACTCCATGAGCATGCACCACACGGATGTACTTATATAAATGCAGGCAATACACTCATTCAAATAAAATAAAAAACATAATAAAAATAAACTAATTAGACATTGTTCTATCTTCTCCCTCAAAGGAGACTGTGTTCTTTATTCTGGTTGTTCCTTAACAGTATCATTTCCTTTAATGCAATACAGTTGACGTGAATCAGGTGTAAACACTACTAGACTAATACCTCTAAAAATGAGTAACCTCTGAGGACAGGATTAGCCAGCTGCCTCACATTCCCATAGATACACAATGAATAGTGAACAACTGTCACCTGATAGAAGATCTTCAAAGAACCGTGCACTGAGATACAACTATTTCAGGCAGCTAATTCTTATTTTGATTATCATCTGCTGAACGCTGTGGGAGTTACTGCGCCAGGGACAAATGAAAGATAAGTTTTAAAAATGAGTGTTACTCTCAACGTTCTCCCTGTAGGTTGTATATGGAGCTCATCTACTAGTTCAGACTTAACGGATTAAAAGAGACTGGGCTTCGTAGCCATTCTGTAATGAAAGACTATTACAATTTCAGGTGAGAGATTTAGAAATTTAAAAAATATTTTATTCACTATTTTTATTTTATGCATATAAGTGTGTTCCCTGGACGTGTATAAGTGGACTCTTCTTATGCAATACCTGTAGAGGTCAGAGGTGTCGAGTCCCCTAGAACTGGAGTTACAGATGGTCGTTAGCCATCATGTGGGTGCTGAGAACCAAACCCGGGTCCTCTAAAAGAGCAGCCAGTGTACTTTTAACTGCTGAGCCATCTCTCCCGCCCTGTGATTCAGGATTTTTATTAACCAAAGTGGAGAGAGGAAAAAAAAATTACAAAGGTAACAAGCGAACCCTGATGGCCCTCAACCTATATAATCAACTACTTCCCAAATGTAAGAGGCGTGGCTATTCCAAACTCTATATCCACGAAGTATCTTCTAGAGGATTAAGTGACAATTTCAGCAAAGACATCATGACAGCAAAACTAGTTTAATTCTGTTATCAACCATCCTTACAAACCGAATGGCATTTGCAATATTCAGCTGTTTAACTTGCTACAGACACTAACCAACTAAATGTCACAATTCCAGCTATTTCAAACCGTCCTGACACCTGCAGGCTCCACCGGGAACGCCCTGTCCAACGCTTCCCGCCGCTCCTAGGTCTGGGGAATGGGGAATGAGAGCATCGCTCCCGGGTCACTCAGGGGCTAAGTCCCCTTCCTTTTCTGTCCGGTTTGCAGAACCGGCCACGCGGAAAGATGCACAGTGGTCACATGCGCGATGCGTGACTTCCATTGTCAATCAACCCGCCGGCCGGGTGGAAACCACAAGTTAGGAGACGCACTCCAGAGTGTCCGGAGGGGCCCCAGCGAAACCCCGCACCGCGGTGCCTACAGCCGGAGACTTTCCAAACTAAGTTCCCGCGGCGCCGGGCCCGCATCCGGGCCGAACCCGAAGCCCAAGCCCAAGCCCAAGCCCGAACCCCGGGCCGGGCCGCCACACAGACCTGCGCGCTCCCGAGGTGGCGTCTCCACAGGCTTGGCTTCCAGATGGACTCCCAGAGGGACACGCAGGAGTCCCCGCGCGGCGGAACTGGAGGTGGCGCGACTCTAGAGCGACGCCGGACTGCCCTGGGAACGCGAGCGGGCCGAGTGTGTGGGCGCCCGGCCAGGCACGTGACCAGCGGGTCACGCCCCCAACAAGCCACGCCCCTTCCTTCCGACTCGGAGAAGATGGGCGGGGGGCGGGGCCTGTGCGCTCCTCCCATCCACGCCCTTAGGCTAAAGAAGCTGAGAACCAGACCTGGGGGTCGAACCCAAGGTAAACACTGTCAAGGTAAACACTGTGGGTTAGTTTTGCAGGCTGGGAAGTACATCACCCAGCAGCCCTTTTTTTGCCCTGGTTGAACTTTATTGGCAGTGTAAATTAGCTGCACTTCTTTTTCTTTTCATGCGTGTGGAAATGGCCTTAAAATATCATACAGGCGTAAGGGTTAGAAGATAAGGATACATAAAGGATGCATAGAAGAACTTAATTTTCCTTCACTTGTCCCCCCACTAAATAATCTTTCAGAGATCCCACCTTTCACACCAGGGTGCCCGACTGTTGTAGCCAGAGGAGCTATCACAAAGCCTATAATGTCAAGGCTCAAACTCATAATTACACAAAGATTTATGTGTAACTCAAAAGACAGGAATTTACACGTTACTTTTCTACTTTAAATCTTTTGAAAATAAATATTCTGTTGGAATACAAATTAAGCATCATTGTTAAAGGGACTGTAGTTCTTTAACTCCATACAAGTCTAGAAACCCAAACAGAGAACCTGTTATACACAAGTTGTTCATTAGCCTGATTGTGATATATCACACGTGTCTGCCAAATGTGACAGATTTTTAAGAATGATGCATTTGGAGAACACAGGCACTCTTGCTTGAGTATTGCAGGCATGACTGGCACCATGTTTTAGTTCCAAAACATGTTGTAGTTAAGGCTGTACTATTTGTCCAGGAAAGAAAAAAGCACCTGGGTTCATTTTATTTTTTAAGAATACTGGAGAGATGACTTAGCAGTCAAGAGCACTGGCTGCTCTCACAGAGGACCTGGGTTCAATTCCCAGCACCCACATGGCACCTAACAACAGCCTGTAACTCCAATTCCAGAGGAATGACTCCCTCTTCTGTCCTCTGCAGGCACTGCACAACACTTACATGCAGGCAGTGTGCTCATACACATAAAGTAGAAATGATAAAATATTTTTTTAAAAGAACACTGATCTTGTTGTGTGAACTTTTCCTGGGTAGATGCAAACATCGACTCACCCACCTATGTAGAGCATCAACCACAGCCCAAAGAAACCATTCTAACAAAGTCCAACTTGGTAAACCCATGAGTTTATTGGGCTTACTTACAGAGAAGCATGGGTTCAAGATTACTTACAGGAGTATAGGTGATGCCAAAAGCAGCCACATCACCAAAAGTATCACCCCAGCGTGGATGACAACTTCCCCCTCACTGCAGAGATGGAATCTCCCATTCTTCTGACCTCCGGTCATCTGTGTACTCTAGCACCTCTGAAACCATGTGCAGCAGGGGAAGAATTACATACAGCTGGGAGACAGGTATAGGAAAGAGAGGCTGAAATCTCAGATGAGCATTTAAGGACCCTCTCTTCCCCTTCTATGAGGTAATGTCAACAAGCCTGATCTTGTGACTGTATTCCAGGTAGTCAAAACTGCTCTGATTAAGATGGTAATGACTGGGCCAGGTGGTGCTTGCCTTAGTCACAGCACTTGAACTTCTCAAAAAAAAAAAAAAAAAAAAAAAAAAGAGGGCAATGGCTGTTCAAACGATAGCATTCTGCAACAGTCTTCACAGCCAAAATAAAAATTGACTATTGAAATAATTGTTCACATAATTTCACAAGAACCTTCATTTGATTGCCTCAGTTCCTGAGTCTCCCTTTACAACTCTCTTCTTCAGTTTGTAAATGGAATGGTTCCTAGCCCATCGGAGAATGAGGTATTCATCATTACTTAATGATTAATGGGGGTGGGGCTGGAGTGATGGCTCAGCAGTTAAGAGTGTTTGCTACTCTTCCAGAGGACCTGAGTTGTGTTCCCTGTGTTCCCTGCACAATTGGCTAACAACCACCTCTAACTACAGCTGCAGGAGATCTAATGCCTTCTTCTCCACTCCATGGGCACCTGCACTTACAAGAGCACACACACACACACACACACTCACACACACACATTTTTAATATTTTTATTTTTTGTGTATGAGTATATTGCTTGCTTGAATTTAAGTACACCTGTGTCATGCAGTGCCTGTGGAGGTCCGAAGAGGGAGCTGGATCCCCTGGAACTGGAGTTACAGATGGTTGTTAGCCACTGTGTGGGTGCTGGGAGCCAAACCCCAGTCCTCTGCAAGAGCAGTTAGTGCTCTAAACTATTGAGTTATCTCTCCAGCCCAGCATTTTCTTTTTTGTTTGTACATTTTGAGGGAGGGGTTGTTAATGATAATGATGGTGGTGGTGGTGGTAGAGTTTTCTATTTTGTTTTTGTTTTTGAGACAGAGTCTACCTGCAACCCCAGCTTGCCTGGAGCTCACTATGGTAGACAAGGCTGGCCTGTATCTCACAGAATTCTGCCTGCCTCTGCCTTCCAAGTGTCAAGATTAAAAACGTGCACCACCATGAACCTTTGTACAGGCTTTTTAAAAACACAGTAATGATGTCAAATAATCCATTATTCTAGAACACTGCTGTCTTAAAGAACTTTCTGTAATGATAATGTTGTTCTATGAATCCATCTTGTCGGGACTCACATGTGGCCATCAAACGGTTGAAATGTAGCTTGTGTAATGATTTTTCATTATAACTTTCCCCTCACACAGCAGCATATGGCTTTCAGTTGCCATTGAGACAGTACAGTACTACAATCATAATCACCATGTTGTCTCCTGCTTTGTAGCATACCCTGTTTTGAGAAGCATCTGTGAAATGTAGAGCCTCTAGACCCAATTAATAAATGTTTCCCTTCATGTTCCACTCTGAGTGTAAAGGCAGGCAAGCATTTAATTGAAAGATGGCGCATAACAAAGCAACTGTAATCCCTGTCTACAGTGTATAAAAGCAGGAATGGAAATACAACACATGCAGGGAGGAATACAGATATGAAATGGAAGCTCTGGAGTGGTGGGAAAGGGATCAGAAAGTAGCTCCTGGTGCCCATCCCCATGTTCACCCAACCTAGACTAAAAAGTTAACCAAGGAACTTTAGAACAGGTCGGCTTCATTGGAATTGCCAGTGCCTAGTTCAGGCAGGACTCATCTTGGATTAGTTGGGTTGTCTCAGAACCCTTAGAAGCCCATACATCACTACTATTCTCTCTCTCCCAACATCCATATGAGTCCTTCCAGAACAGGAGCCTCCTCAGAGTCCACTACCTAAGGTCTGTGTCTCTTTGGTTTTCCTTAAGCACCTCAGAGTGCACCTCATGTGTTGCATGTTTTGAAAGCATTCTCCTGGTGCCAATGTGACTTTGAAATGATGCAGGAACATGCTGAAGGTTTAAGTCTTATTAAGAGGGTGGCTTTATGGATGGAGACTTTGGGGAGGGCTTCGAGTAATTACTGTCTGGAATGCTGAAAAGTAGGTCAGATGTCATCAGGCAAATCCAGATAAATTGTTGACTTGGGGGAAATTAACCATCCTGATGTCTCATATTAAAGACTTTGTAGTTATTACTAAGTACAGATTATCAAGCTATGAGGTCTTGTCAGGGGAGACTTTCTTCCTCAAAGTGTGTGGGTTTTTAAAAATCATTTATACCATTAACTCCCAGTTTATTTAACAACTAAAATAGACTGGTATGTTTTCAGATATTAAATTCCTTGGATCTAGACTTGATTCTGTACCTGTCTCTTTTCCTGGAATTGTGACCCAGATGTCTCAACATCTTCCATCAGCCTGCCTTCCACCAAAGACTGATTTTGCTGACTCCCACCATAAAATGTTTAATAAGGACCCCTATGTTTGTAGCCTTTCTCGGTTGCAAGTAACAAGCACAGACTGGCTAACGGTGAGCAAATCAGGAATGTGCCGCACAGCCACTAAAGAAACATCTAGTCTTGTCAGGGCTGGCCTAGGGCTCTTCTGAACTAGTCTACAGTTCTTACATGGGGCAATTGCAGGGAAAAAACACATTCTAATTAATTTTTCATATTTTTGTATTTTTTATCTTTCTTCATAAGTGGCAAATGTGAGCAAGAAAAACTTTTCATGGTTTTTCCAGTAAGACCTGGGTCCCTTGGGCAGTATTTCTGTACATTTAGCCCTTACTTTTATTCATTATCAATACAACTTGTTTTTCCATCCATAATTGCCCATCGAGGCAGTGTACCTGACAGCTGACTAGCCCTTCTTGGCATTCACTGAAAGCCTGTTTCCTTCCCCACATTGCTGTCATTTGTTTATTTTTGAGATTGGGTTATGTAGCCCAGGTGGACCTCCAGTTAGTGAACCCTGGGTAGTTGATGATGACCTTGAACTTATCATCTCCCTGCTCCTACCTTCCCAGCCCTGAGATTATAAGCATGACTGTCACAAGCAATGAGGGCCAACTGGCAGCTGGTGGGGTTCAGGTCTGCTGGTCCTCTCAATGTCCTTTCAGAGGGTTTCACTGGGGTCACACGAGCTGGTGTCTGGATCAGAGGAAGGCACTGAGGTTCAGGTTCCTTGAGAGTGACAGTCAAGTCAGTCAGTCTGACCGTAGGGCATGTGTTCCTCAGTTAAGGTGCTAGATGATCAATAGTCACCAGAGCCAGAGGAACCTCAGAGAACCAGCATTGCTGACCCTCCTGGACTGCTTGCATCTTTACTCTCTGACACTGAGTGAGCCCTCTGTAGTGTGATAATTGTAACTTGGTTTGTGATTACTATGATTAAGGAATGTATGCTTATGCCACATGTGGTATGTAATAAACCCAGCTTATATTGAAAGGCACCTCTGCCTGAACTTTCTATATTCCAAAACCAATAGCTTACAGGCTGCCCTTGTTGCTCATAACAAGGTACCATCACGCCCAGTTGATGTGGTACAGAGAATCAAACCCAGAACTTTATGCAAGCTAGGCACTTCTCTACCAACTGGGTTACACCCTGAACCCCATTGCTTTCTTTCAAGGCCGCCTTTGAGGGATCTCTCTTGGTTCAACAGATGGAGCAGAATCTGGGGAAATGGCACCTTCCCATTAGTCTTTAAAAGGATCAAGTAGGCTCACTCCACCCAACAGAAAAGCCCTCTGTTGTATAGCAGTGAGCCACCTAGTTTTCACTTTTTATATAATTGGCTGTATTCTTCTGAATTCTTCAGAATAGGAAGTGTAGTCTTAGCCAGTGTATGAAGGCACAGAGAGGGAAGTGAGAGCAGAGAGAAAGCAGAAGGCATGGGACATCGGGAAGGAAAGGAAAGGAGGATCTGGAACAGCAGAAGAAGCAAGAGCGGAAAGAATGGCAAAGACCCCACGAGTATGGGAATCCCAGAACAGGGAGCCAACGGTGATACTCCCTGCTCAAAGGCACTTAATATGGCAGCCAACTGACCTTCCACAGTCACATAGATGGTTCTCATTTTATTTTTTTTCTATTTTTGCAATAAAGTTAGATTCACTACCTGATGTAAGGTAGTGTTTTTCTATCCCTGAGCCAAGAAATAGCTTAATAAACCACCATTAACATGCTTCTCATTTACCACATTTTGAATCTCTAACAGACTTGTCAAAAACCTCTTTTCAGTAGCCACCGTGTGATGTTTAATTGTGCCAACTTACTGGGATTAAGAATCACCTAGAGGACAAACCTTTGAGAGTGACTAGGAGGGTCACTGCAGAGAAGTTTAACTGAGCAGTAAAGACCCACCTTAAATGAGGTGGCCCTATCTGTGGACAGGGGTCCTGGACTGAATGCAACGAGAATGAATGTAAAGGGAGCATTAGCATTCATCTAGACATTCTAGAAGCAATGTGACCAGCCGCCTCATCCCCAACCCTCATGACTTCTCCCTCACACTGAACCAGAATAAACTCTTCTCTCCTTCTTTAAGCTGTGTTTGTCACAGCATCAAGAGAGGTAACAAGGGACCAGAGAAGTGGCTCAGTGGGTAAAGGCACTTTGCTTCCAAGTCTGACAACCTGTGTTTGATCCCTGGAACATACATGATGGAAGGAGGGAACCAACTCCTGCAAGTTGTGTTCTGATTGCCACACTTACACAGTGGCATGCACACAGACTCAGTAAATAATGAAATTTCTGGGTGACTAATTTATGCCACTTTCCCTAGGGTCTCTACTGTACTTTGCTTTGCTCCTCCATGGCTTCTAAAATACACCACTTTTCCAGACCTCTTCCAACACCCTGAGTCATCTACCAGCCTTTGATAGCCAGGTCAAAGGGGTTGTTCTGGATAAGTTATGGGAGCACGTGATCTTATTTCAGCCACTGAAGTCACAAAGACCTGAGGAAGGGTATTTTATGGCCAGTGTGAGTCTTAATTGAAAGGCTGAGTCAAATCACAGACACCTGGTTCCTAGAGGTGGAAGCGTCATCACAGTCCATCTAGTCTAATGGCAAGCCAAATCAGCCTCAACTGCATTCTGACAAAGTCTCCTCCAGGCTGGGGCTGGGAACTTTCCAGACTGGAAGATCACCACTTCATGGTGAAGGTTGAAGTTCTCTCTCTCTCTCTCTCTCTCTCTCTCTCTCTCCTTCTCTCTCTTTTCAATATCATTACTACTAGAAGTTCCTCTTAGTAGCCTGGGGAGATGACTCAGCCTTGAGTGCTTGATTGCTGAACAACCATTGGAGGCCTGAGTTTGATCCTTAGCACCCACATGTAAAGCTGAGTGTTGACTGTGCACTTACAATCCCAGTGCTGGGAATGTGAGACACAAGGAGCCCCCTAGAGCTCATTGGTCAGGTAGTCTACTCAAAGCAGCGATCTCCAGTGAGAGAGATCTCAAAAATAAGATGAAGAATGGTAGACGAAGATACTCGATTCCTACTTCTTTCCTCTATATGTGTACACACACACATGCATATACACAAAAGAAATTTTAAAAAGGAAAAGAAGTTTCTCTTACTGAGGAAAGTGATAGTACCACCCAGTTCTCCCATGATCCTCACTGTACAATTGAAAACTGAACACAAACTGTGAGTCATGCCGCGACTCACAGACTAGTCTCAAAGTTTAGTAATGATTCACCTGAGCTGCCTTGGTTTCTTCTGCAGGCTTGCATTCCCAGATGTTCCAAAGCCATCTTTGTGTGCCAGATGATCTTTGAATTGTAATATGCAATTAGCACCTTTCTTTCTTGAATCTCGCTGGCAGAGTTAAGGAATGCAACCCATTTCAGTGATGCTACAGAGTGCAGAGAAGGGATATTAAGCCCTGTTCCACTGACTGCTAAACAGTGACTTCTGCACCATTGGTCTTGCATCTGCAGTATTTCTGACCTCTCCACTGCCCTCTGGTGGTAACTGATTTTCTCTGTTACTAGAAAAGACTGGGACTATAGTAATAAAAGCAGTTAGGAAGATAGAGAAATTAAGAGGGACACAGAGAGGAGACAGACCGACTTGAGAAAGTAGGTGAAGGGATGCTGCAAAGAAGTGGTACATTTATATATGAATTCCTGAACTCGTGGAATTTAAATCTAAATTAGAAAGCAAAGTATATAGCAAAACCCAAATGGATCAGGGCTGGAGAGATGGCTCAGGGGTTAAGAGAACTGACTGCTCTTGCAGAGAACTCAGGATCAGTTCCCAGCACCCATATGACAGGTAGCAACAGTCCTTAACTCTGATTCCAGAAGATTCGATGCCCATTTCTGACCTCCATGGGCATTGCACGCAAGAGTGCATTTACATGTATGCAGGCAAAACACTCATAAACATAAGATAAAAATAATAAATAAAGAGTCCTGATAGTCCCAAAGGTCATAAATAAAATATATTCTAAAGGGTTTGGGAGCTGTCAAGCCGAGAAGACATACAGTCATGGTAGTCTTTACCCTTAGCCTCAGCTTTGGATAGGAAACACCAGGAGATGGGATGTGAATAGTCTCAACATCCTGGAAACATCCAATAGGAAATGAAAATCCTGTGGGTAAGAGCTCAAGGCTGGAGACAAATTTTTATGTCAACTACAAATATCCACGATGCATACAGGGTAACCAAAGGAGAGAGGATTGGAATAATGGCAGGTAAAGACTTTTCCCAGCAGAGAAATTATCATTCATCATCAATACATTTATTCATTAGTCAATTGATTTGTCAACTTAGTAAACCTCATTATTTTGTAAATAGATAGATGTACAAGGCACCGTTTTAGACTTGATGGATAAGAAATAAAAGATAAATCTGCTAACAATCCTTCCCTTCAAGACTTAATCTAATGGACATAAGACAGTAAGGTTTGAAAATCAACAAGTATATTGAAAGACAGAAAATAATTTTTAGATTTGGTGAGATGGCTCAGTGGGGAAAAGTGCTTGACACATTAGCCTGATGGCCTGAGTTCCATCCCCAGAGCCCACATAAAGGTAAAGGAGAGAGCAGTCTTCATAGAGTTCATGAAGATGGAACGAGGGAACCATCTCCATGAAGCTGTCCTCTGACCTCCATGCACACACACCACAAAATAATGCTAAATAAAATTCAATTTTCATAGGAGTTGGAGAGATAGCTCAGCAGTTAAGAGCACTGACTGTTCTTGCAGAGGACCTAGTTTCAATCCCCAGCACCCACATAGGGGCCCAACAACCATCCGTAACTCCAGTTCTAGGGGATCTTTATTTTAAGTTTTAAAAATATTTTATTATTTTTATTTTATGTGTATGAATGTATTCCCTGCATGTATGTAAGTGTACCTGTGTTGTGCAATGCTTGTGGAGGTCAGAAGAGGGTGCTGGATTCCCCTGGAACTGGAATTACAGATGGTTGTTAGCTACCACGTCGGGGCTGGGAATAGAACCTGAGTCCTCTGTGAGAGCAGCCAGTGCTCTTAACCACTGAGCCATCTCTCCAGTCCCTAAAAAAATTTTTTAAAGAAAAATTTTTTGTTGTTGTTGTTTGTCTCACTATGTAGCCCTAGATGGTCTGGAATTCCACTTTGTACACGAGGCTGTCCTTGAACTCATAGAGATCTGCCTGCCTCTGCCTCCTGCGTGCTGAAATTAAAGGTGTGTACAACCATGCCCAGTGTGTGTGGGGGTGTGTGTGTGTGTGTGCAGTGATTAAAGCCGTGAAAAAGTGGGGCTGGAGAGACGGCTCTGCAGCTAAGATCACTTGTTGCTCTTTCAAGAGGACCAGAGTTTGGTTCCCAGCACCTATGTCAGGCAGCTCACTACTGCCTTTAACTCCAGCTCCAGGGGATGTCATGGCCTCTTCTGGCCTCTTTGGGCCAAATATGCATACACACACACGCACACCCACACCCACACACACACACATACACACACATGTTTTTCTTTAAGTGCTCATAAAGGAGAAACTAGAAGAAATGCTGGGCCCCAGTAGAGGGCTATTAATTGAATGCTTAACAGAGAAGGTGGCTTTGGAAGATAAGATGTTAAAGTGCACAGGAGTTAGATCTATGGAAATGGTCAAAGAAGCATGCTAGGTATACAGAGGGAAAAGTTTCCTCAACCTCCTAGAGCTCCTGACTAGGACAAAAATAAAAACAGAGATGGATTTGTAAGAGAAAAGTATAATACATTTACTTAGTGAGAGCTTCACATGGCACAGAAACATTCAGAAATGGAGACCCAAACACCTAGATAAAACTGTATTTTTAAGGTTAGGTTTCCTTTCATGCTGCAGGTGTTGTCTGTTTTGCTTTGTATTTGGTGCTGGAGGTTGAACTCAGGGCCCTGCAGGCCTAGACACGTTCTCTACCACTGTGCGATAGCTTTTGTTGTCAGCACCTGGGTAGAGGGAACCTCGATTGAGAAATTTCCTTCACTGGATTAGCCTGTGGCCAAGTCTGTGGGGCGTTTTCTTGATTGCTGAGTGATATGGGAGGGCACAGCCCACTGTGGGTGGTACCAATCCCAGGCAGGCAGTTCTGGTTGTTCTGAGAGCAGGCTGAGCATTGGCCAGGTGAGTAAGCAGCATTCCTCCATGGTCTGCACTTTGGTTTCTGCTCTGAGCTCCTGCCTTGTCTCCCCTCCATGAGGAACTATAAGCTGAAGGTAAAATAAATCCTTTCCTCTCCAAGTTGGGTTTGGTCAGTGTTTCATTATAGCAATAGAACACTAACTTGGACAACCACTGAAGTACATTCCAAGGCCTTATGCTTAGGTCAGGTGACAAATGAACAACATAACTGGATAAACTGGGTTGATCTAATGATAATACACCAAGGGGAACCCAGCAGGGTCTGTATGCTCAGGTTCTCCTTGGTCTGTCTGGGTGGCATTCTTCTTTCCTGTGTATAGGCCCAGACTCCATCTAGAATGAGAGTCATATGACTTACTATTAGAGGTCAGAGAATGTCTTTAAAGCCAACTCCTACACAGAAAGGCAAGAGAAGGTTAATAATATTCCTAGGTTTTATAGCTGACTTTGAGAAGACAGGTTCTAAATCATGTCCTGCCTTGGAGGAGGAAAGGGAGCAGGAGAAAAAAAGACATGAGCAAGGAAGATCTTTCTCCTGAGCCCTTCAGCTCGTAATATTCCCCAGACCAAGGCATCGAACCCTGGGATATCATGTTCTCAGCTTTGATAGAGGCAAATGAAATAGGATGAGCAAAACTGACTGAGGAAGAAGGAGAGAATGGGGTAGATACAGAATCGAGAAGGGAGTCTTATACATGGGGAACCACACCACACATGCTTGGAACAAAACAAGGCCTGAACCAGAAAGCAGTCTAATCAGTTCAGAGCCAAAGATCGAGGGACAGATAGTTGAAGGAGCCTTTGATGTGCCCAAGTGTAGACAAGTGGCAATTTCAGAAGTGAGTTCTGGCCTAGAACATCAAGCTGTGATCCTCTGGCACACTAAATAGAAGCCATGAGTATTGCAGTAGATGGGCAGGAATAGTGGGAAGGAAATGGGCCGAAGCTGAGTTTCACTCTCTTTTCTACCCTCCAGGACTGCTTCAGAGTCTCTGCTGGTATTCAGGACCCTCCTTCTGCCCCTCAGCAACCTTGGTCCATCAGCTTTCAGTCTCTCAAAATGTATCCATGGCATGCATGTTCTTAATCTCTGCCATCACGTTCTTGCCAAATAGTGCCTTGTGTCTTCCTTCAGACTTAACTAGGAAGGAACAGTCTACACTGGCTCTCTCATTTCCTCTCTGTTCTCCCCGCTCTGGTATCTGCTTCCATGACTCCACCAAAACTGTTCCCACCAGGGAAACCAAAGGCTTCCTTCCTGCAAAACCCAATGAACCTTCCCCGGCCCTTACCTTATTTGATCGCTCAGCAGAACCGGGCACTGTGACCTCTTCCATCCTGAGAACGTGCATTTCTCAGCTTCCCTGACTAAATCCTGGGCTCTTCCCTTAGGTTCTGGAAGTTCTTCCTTAAACTCCATTTCTCCTCATGGTCATCTTAGGTGAACTCCTGGGCTCCCACAGCTGTGAGGACTGTGTTCGTGTCCCCCAAATCTGTGTCTCAATTCTCAGCACCTTCTCTGAAGTTTTCACCCAGAAACCAATTACTCAAATCCAGTCCGACCAAATGGGAAACTTGCCGTCCCCGCCCATGCTGCTTTTCTCTACATCTCTCTCTAGGAGCTAAGTATCCTTGACTCCTCTGTCTCACCACCTTGCCTTTTCTGTGACTCCCCTTAACACCAATCTATGCTTTGTAGGCAGGTGTTTCCAAGTGTTAAATGTGAGCAACAAATTTTCTTGTTTAAAGTTCAACTCTGCCTTGAAAATGCCTTTGGGATGTGAGCTGAGCCTCCTAGCGTCATGAGGCCTGGCACAATGTCTGCATGCGTTCCCCAGCACCATCTTCACAACGCTCTGCACTTCTGCGGTCATGACCAACTTTCAGTTCCCTGCACTGATGGTGTCTGATGCTTCAGAATTTTCACTCATTTGTGCCTTGAACTCTCTCCTGCAGCCTGCCTGGTTGATGCTAATTTTCATGCTTAATGCATTCTAAACCTAGAAATCACTTTTCTCCAAAGACCTTCCTGACATCCTGTGACTAGATTAGGTGTCTTTCCCATTAACTCCTTTAAAAACGTTTAGTTCTCCCTCTTGACTTATCTTTTAGAACTAAACTCTTGACCAGTTTATCCCCTTTATCTAGCACAGTACATGGGATATGCTAGAAAACCAATTAGTATTTGTTGAAAAAAATGAATGAGCTGAGACATTAGATTATGTCATAGATGATTTATGCAAGGTGGGAAGTAGTGGCAGGAGTGGAATGAACACAAAATACAGAATCAGAAAGCTCGGTCAAATACCAGCTCTTTGTCTCCTAGGTAGCTATAATGCAACCCCACTGTTATGCCCAGAGAACGGCTCCCCAAGAACCACCACGGAGTCGGGAGTGTATGCAAAAAACAAAGAGCCTTTATTCAAGCTTAAGCTTGGTCCCCCAGACCTCACCAACACAGTGGATCTGTTGTGGGAGCCCCGAGCAGAGAGGTTAGGAGCCTTTTATAAGTTTGAGATAAAGGAAGGTGGGGAATAACAATGTTACATTTGGTTTTAGGAGCCCACGTGCCAAGCATATTTTAAGTTAATTGGTTGTAATTAACTATATGCCAAAATTGGTTAATAGAGGTTTGGAGGTTTCTTATTGGTGGGTGCTGCCTTCAGGGCAAAGGAATGTGTTGATTATTATTCAAACCTTTTGCTAGTTTTTGTTTTAGCCTTATTTAATCTTGTGGCCTTGTGACTGCTTAGAAGAACAAAGAATAAGATGGAGTTATATTTATCCATTTTCTGACATCCTATAGCCAGGCATTTTTACAGAAGCGAAGAGAACAGTTATTGGGCTGAAAAGGGGTCTAGGGGTCCCACATTCCCCCCTTTTTCTAGTACACAGTAATAACCCAATCATGGGTTATTGTAGGGGGTATGGCATTGGAGACTTTACATAGGTTGTAGTCCCAGTTGGACTGTGTGCCCTTAAACATCAATGCAAACATTAGAAGAGTTAGAAACGAGATAATCTTAGCTTTAGGGGATTGTCCATGTCCTTGTGAATTTTTCATCCTTTTTACTTGTCCTGAACTCTGGGGCCTATAAGCACAATGTAATTTCCATTTTGCCCCCAATGTTTTAGCTAACTCCTGGGTTACCTGAGAAGCAAAAGCTGGTCCATTGTTTCAGCTCCTCTTAGGGCCCTCTTGCCTAGGCCATAAGGTGCCAGCCAGTCAATTAGGATTTCTTAAGGCCCAACAACCACCATGAACAACTTCTAGGATTTCAGAGCCCAACAAGCACTGTACTGTCTGCTGGCAACTCAGCGATGAAGAAATAGAAGTTGCCATCGAGGGAGCTGAGTGCAAAAATACTTATGGTATATGAAAGGTGGGAGGAAAGAGCTTTCCAAGTTCAGAGGCTGCCGTGTGAGAAGAGTTCAGGAAGTGGTCATGTGCCTCATTACAGGAAGTGAAATTCCTTCTCTAAGGTTATAGCATGAGCTTGAGAAGCAGCTGTAAGCAGCTGAGATGAGGAAACCGGGCTGGAGACAGCAACGGGAGACACACCATAAAGGCTCCTTTACAGTATCACTGTTGTGGAGTTTAGTACTCATTCTCAAGGCCATGGCATTAAAGGATTTTCAGCAGGACAGTCCCAGGATTAGATTTCTACCATAGAAGATGAATCCAGTGGCTACAAGGAAAATGAGTTGAAAGAACTTGGTGACTTGGTTGCCTGACAGGGTGGAGGAAGAGGAAAGTGGGGGGCACCCAGTTTTTGGTGTACTTAATGGTTTATAGACTTGCCATTTGCTGAATACAAGCTTAGAAGATGGGAAGGACTTTGAGCAGAGGATACTTGGGGGGAGAGCTGCTATCAGGAAACAGGATGGTGAAAGGAAAGTCCTGCACTCAGGAGGACTTTCAAGCTTGTATGTTACTGTTGTGGTAAAGGGTGACCAATGGGCCTGAGTTAAGATGAACAGCTGTTGGGGTCTGTTGGGTGTGTGTGCACCCACAGAGACTAGAAGTGGGCATTGGATCCTTAGTCCTGGAGAGGATGGGGTGCCAGCAAAAGACCATAAACAGAAAAGGAGGGAGGTTGTGGTAAACACCACCTTCCCCTCTCCTCCTCAACTCCTCACACTTGATCTCTTTCTCACACACGGATTCATTTGTCTGGAGCTACAGCTTCTCTTGATCAGTTCCTGTATTGTGACTGCAGCTCCAACTGGCCTCCAAATATATTATTCCCCAGGGGTCTTAACAGTTCCCTGTGACTATCACTGTGCTGGATAGCTTTGGTTGTCAACTTGATACACCTGGGAAGAAGCAACCTCAATTGGGGAATTTCCTTTACCAGATTGGTCTGTGGGAAGTTCTGGTGAGGCTTTTTCTTTATTGCTGGTTGATGTGGGAGGGTGCAGTCCACTGTGGGTGGTGCCACCCTTGGGCAGGTGGTCCTGGTTTGTATAAGAAAGCAGCCTGAGCACAGATCAGAGAAGCATGCCAGTAAGCAGCATTCCTCCCGGCCTGTGCCTCACCTCCTCCCTCCAGGCTCCTGCTATAAGGTCCTGCCCTGACTTCCCTCGGTGATGAACTGTGACCTTGGAGATGCAAGATAAAACAAACCGTTTTCTCCGTAAGTTGGTTTGGTCGGTGTTTTTTCTTATCACAGCAACAGAAAGCAGACTAGAACAACAAGCAGTCATTGGCCGCTTCTCTATTCCTCGTGAGGTCCCTTAACTTTGCCCATTCTTTGGTAAGCTATCCCTTCCTTAATCACTCTTCAAGTAAATCCTTTGAGCATGTCCTTTGTTTCCTGTTAAAAACCTCATACACTGGTTACGTTCATTTCATGTCAGTTATCCATGTGCTATTTTATGGGTGAATTAATTTATTCCATCAAATGGGGTACAGGCGATTGCAGTAGTCAATTGAATTTTAGGACTACATCTTGAAACCTCTAAGACACTTTCATCAGCTTAATTTCAGAAATGATTTTTCCTGGTAACTCTGATGTTCCTCTGTTGCTACAGACATTCCCTAAAGTGACTGAATTGCTCTTCTTTCTCAGAAGTTTTCCTCTGCCCTTTGTTTTTTGGGGGCCATCCAAAATACACCATAGATGTATTTTCAGTAATTTCTTTTTCTTGAGAGAGTGTGGAAGGAACACCCCTACCCCAGAACAAAGAAAAAGAAATGCAACATGACCAGTACACAGTTCTATGTACCTTGTAACAAAGGGCACCCAATAAGGATATGCATGTTATATACGGGAGACAAAGAAACCGAACTGTAAAGGGGAACTACTCTAGGGTATAAAGGTTGGATCTTTCTTTGTTCAGGGCTCTGTTTTTTGGGTACAGACCCATGAAGCCAGATGTTAACATGAATAAACTGCTTCCTGGAGAAAAGGAAGCTCATCTCTCTGCACATAACACCTGTAACAAGAGAGGCTGGCCATGTTGCCCAAGCTGGGCTCAAACTCCTTGGGCTCAAGTGATCATCCCACCCCAACCTCTCAAATACAGGACGGCAGGCACATAACACTATGACCAGCACATTTTCAGTCATATTAGCTGCCAGCATCTTTTTTAAAATTTATTTTTATTAGTTGTAATTATATGTATATGGGGGTGTGCACATGAGTGCCCATGACTGTGGAGTCCAGAAGAGGGCATCAGACCCCTGGTGCTGGAGTTGTGAGCTGGACTTACAGGTGGTTGTGAGCCACCTGATGTGGTTTCTGGGAACCAAATTCAGATTCTCTGCAAGACCAGCAAGCATTCTTAACAGTGGAGCCATCTTTCCAGCCCCAAGCTGCCAATTACTTAAAAGCTACTAACTGCCACAAAAGGTGCTAGGACTCCCTTATTTATGTTTTTACAAGCCTCAAAATAGACATTAACACTCTCATTTTATAAATAAGAAGAGTGAGGCTCAGAGAAACAAAATAGCCTTCCTGATTACATAAATAACACATGTATATTGGGACATGGATCAAATAGTGTACTTTGTAAGCTCATCCCTTTGGCCCCTATGCTCTGTTAAGGGAATGCACACTGCATGGTTAACTTAGAAATAAGGGTTGGGTAATTGTAGGACTGTAGTCGTGGAATCTTTAGTCAGCTGGCTAAGGGTTCTTTTGCTCCCCCTGGATAAGCAAACGCTGTTCAAACACTAGGCTCCAGCTTTTGTTTAAAAGCAGCAGTGATTGGCGCCCTCTAGTGTTGCAGTTCTGCTGCAGGCCTCGGGTATCCGGCCATTTATCTAATCCTTGATAGCAGCCAGTGGTGCAGCTTTCAGACCCTTCACGACTTTCTGGAACTCCCCTGGGTGGGGGGCTAGGGCCTGCAGGTTCTCCTTTCCAGCTTCTTAGCAGCTTTCCTCAGCTCTCTACTTTCTCTTTGACCCTCTCCCTGCGTTTCAGCTTCCTTTCTCCCTGCCCTGGCTGTACTCAAGACGTTTTGCTGCTTCTGCAGCGGCTGCTCCCTGGGCGAGCTGGGGTGCCTAACTTGGCTGAGACTGTTGGAGTGTAAGCCAGGGCACCCACTGATGCTCAGGACTGGGAAGGACACTCAGAAACCAGGTGCTAGGCGTGGGCACCTGTTGCCAGGCAGATGGAATCACTGTGGGGGTCGCTGCTGGGTGGGTCCAGACCCATGGCTGCTGTTTCAGGCGTCAGGCAAGTGTGATGAGGCCTCTGCTGCTGCTTCTGTTGCCACTGCCATCGCCATTGTCGTCATCCACTGTCTCGGCTGCTTCTTTCTTTGGGTTACCAGCTCTGCTCACAGTATGGAAGGAAAGCAAGAAAAAAGTAGACCCTTATTGGACCTAATTCTATACAACACTAGCAGAAGTTGCTCAGGCAAGTACCTCTGGGCAAATGGACTCACTCCTGCTTATATAACATCAGAAGTGGTGTTTGAGCAAGTCAGAGCTACTTGTTTGGGCCCAGCATTGTGTCATCTCAGCACCAGTCAGAGTCCAAGAGACTTGTATTTTGGACCAATCATGGCCTTATCTCTTAGTACCAACCAATCATAGCACCAGGGAAGTGCTCCTCATTTTGGCTGAGGTAAAGTCATCTAGAGTTCATCAAACAAAAAGTCTATACAAACTATTTCAAACAGCCTTGGATGGTGCTGTGCCTTCAGAAACCAGGACAATGAACCGCAGCCTTTGCAAAGGGAATAAAGGAAGATACAAACTGTAGTTAAGAGACAAACTTGCTTGACACTTTGGAAAGGGCAAGGTAGATCAAGTTCTGCATGGAAGGGTGCAAGTTCAACTTAAGATAGCCAAATAGGTCACAGGAAATGAGAAAGACAATAATCTGGTTTCCAGTATACATTTAGAAAAACCCAGAACTCAACAATTTTCTTCCCACCAAACAGTAGCCCATGAGTTCTTAAATGGGAGTTTCTAAGTGGTGAGAACTATGTCTTATTAATATCCATAACTATGGCTAGTAACCATTATTAAACCATCAGAGAGCAAGCAAAGTGGTGACAAAGTGACGCAGTGAAACTCCATACTGTTTCTTGAATGAAATGTGTGGTGGGTGTTTGCTTGTTTATTAGGGACAGGGCCTCACTACATAGCCGAGGCTTGTCACCAGTAAGCAGGCTCAGGGGTTCTTTAGTTCTACCCAGAGTAGAAATCAGACAAGTACGAATCTTCAAATGCTGGTGTCTAGCAGCTTTCATTTTCCCTCAGTGTCTGACAGCAGCAATCAGGCCTCGGCTCTTATTGGGGCCAGTGCCACGGTTCTCTATCTGGGTTCTCGGACCTACAGCTCTGAAGACAGTTCCCTAGATCTTTTCTGGTGACCAGGGCCTGCAGGTTCTGTTCTCTGATTCTTATAGCCTTTTATCTCCTGTTTCCTCTGCTCCCACTTCCTTTCCTCTTCTGCTCTGGCCACTCTTAGAACCATTTAACTGCTACTTTAGAGGCTGCTGCCAGGACAACTTGGGGTGCCTGCAACTGTTAGAACAGCCCTAAGGAGCCTGGGATTCCCAGAAAGCTGTTCCGGAACTGAGCAGGGACCAGGATTCCTGATGGGGCAGGCATCTTCTCCCACAGGGGCAGGCTGCCCTGGGGATGAATGGGATCCCCCAAAAGGAGTGGCAAGTTGTCTTCCTGGTAGTGGTGCCATAGTTGTGCCACAGATGCGGTCAGGTCTATGGGTACTGCAGGTGGGTGAGATGCCACTTATTGAGCTCTTAAGCTGAGGCAGGCAAACACAGGAAATCATTTAGTATGCTGGGACTTCCACTTGTTTTTGGTTATTCACAGCCACCTGTGTAATAATGTACTTGGCTGCTGAGTTCACTCACCTGCATGCACTGTGAATTCACAACCCTCCCTAAACCATGTATCTAGCAGGCTCAGAAGGCAGTTGGGCCCCCACCTTGTTGGGATACATATACTCCTGTGGGTGGATCTCCATCTCCAGCACAGCTGTTGTGCTCCATCCATGCCAGAGAATGGAGGAGGATCGAACAGGGCCTCAGGTGGCTCAGAGTATGGCAGGAGGAGGAGCTCCCGGGATACTAAGTCGGTGGGTAGTTCGGTTATCAAAACCAAGGCAGGGGTTTATATAGGGAGGCCTTTCTGACCATTACAGAAGGCAGAGAAGTTAAAGGTGGGGTCTTTAGGGAAGGTTGTAGGGCTGATGTGGAAATTCAGGAACGAGGAAACGAAACCCAGAAACCTGGTTCTGGTCTGGGGTGGGGGATAAGAAGATTCATATCTACAGTAATTTCTTGGGGCCAGGTTGTCACATCAGGCAGAGCAGGCCAGACACTTGCCGTCCCTTCAGGGTATCTGGGGTTGCTTGCCTTGCTCAATACCCAGACCCCCACATACCCTACATCTGAGCAAGAGTCTAAGTTTACTTATGCTGGTAACAATCAAATCTAGACAGTTTCTACTGAAGTGGTATCCCAATGACTTCTGGTATGAACTGGTTTTAGGTGCATGCACAGTAAGACAGAACTGTGTCTTTTTGTAAACTTTTAGGGGAGATTAAACTCAGATGTATTGTGGGAAGAGGCATGTACAGTAGGAAAATAAATGTATGACTTAATTTATCAATTACCATAGACAACCACCCAAACTACACCTTTAGTAACCAGCCCCTCCCACTATTGAATCCTGGAGAAGAAAACCTTGAGCAATAATCAGGGTCCTTGAGTACCCTGCTGACACGTGACCCACTGTCCCTCTCGGCAGTGAATTCTTCTATAACCTGTACTATGGCTTTGCGCCAAGTAGTTGTCTTGTTTCTTTTGAAAATCTTTGTGAACCCTTATTTTCAATTCTTTGGATAAAAGGTGGAGAACCTGGAAACATCCAACCCAGCCCAGCACTGGGGAGCAAAGGTGTGGTATAGGCACAGCCAGTGGTGTCAATTCCTATGGCACAGCAGGTGTGGGATTCTCATGGTACCCATAAGGTCTTCAGCTATCAAGCTGCTCTTCCATGTGACTGGGTTGGCATCTACGGGATCAGCCTCTCTAGCACACATGTCAGTGCCTGCAGCTGTACTTGTTTAGCTGTCAAGCTGTGCTCAAGGTCACCTCACCATTGCCTCCATTTTTTTTGCTTCTTTCTCTGAGTTCGGATTCAGCCTGTTATTACTGAGAGGCAAGGCCAGGCCATGGAGAAGTTTTTATGGTTTAGGTGTTGCAACATCAGGAAAGGCAGCAAAGGAGAGTGTTTCTCTGTTTCTCTGAGCTGGGTGAGCCGGGGAAGCCTGCTTATACTGCCCCAGAAGGGGTGTTTAGACCAGTCACATCCATTTGTCTGGCCAGTCATAGCCTTGCCTCTATTACCAAACATGATAAGCTTTGTGATTGGGATTAATCACAGCCTTCCTACTAATCATGTTGGCCCCTCCACCAGGAGAAAGGCTCCCTCTATGACCAGGATGGAAATGGTTCATTGAGGCTTATGACTGCAGAAAGTCTGGTACAACTGTCCAAATGGTTCTGGCTTGGGATGTGCCATTGGGAGCCAGGGAAATCAGCAGCTGTCTTTTACACAGTCATCTCAAGGCATCTGCGGAATATTTAAAAGGCTGGTGCATGCCTGGTGCATGCCAGCTGGATATTTGACTGACAGTCCTTTTGCTCAAGATAGCTCAGGCATCCCAAGAGAGTCTAATCGCTGCTAATTAGAGAGTTAAATTTCTAGTGTCCTTGCTTATTTACAGGAAAATGAATATCAAGAATGTTTATGGTATAAATTGAAGGAACTTATCATTAACACTAACAATGATTTCAATGATTTTTAACACCTTTAAAGAATGCTTAATACTTGCCTAGTTCGAGGGAGACATATGCCCTCTTGGTATGTCTCAGCCTGTCCTTGAATTTGCAATCATCCTGCCTCAGCCTCCTGAGTCCACAATTATAGGTATGTAACATGATGCTCAGCTGTTGGGATGTTATTCTACAAAATATTTACTAATTACAGCTCTGCATACTTTATAAAACAAATAATTATAACAGTACATTATAATGTAACAATGATAATAAGATATTTATTGAATGAAAACTACATACCAGATAATATGCCAAGTAATTTTTTATATTTATTATTTTTTTATGTGTAGAGTTCATTGCCTGCCTGTGTGTAAGTGTCAGGCCTACAGAGGACAGAAGAGGGCATTGGATACCCTGGAACTGGAGTCTCTGACAGTTGTTAGCCACCATATGGGTACTGGGAATTGAACCCAGGTCCTCTGGAAGGGCAGCCAGTGGTCTTAACCGCTGCACTATCTCTCCAGCCCCTATCTTATTTTTTTTAATTTTTAAAATTGAATCATTGTGTTTCATACAGAACGTCTCAATCATTCTTAATGTTCTTTATATCCCTTTCCCTATCAACCGCCCCCCAGCTCCTAAAGGGAATCTATCCATCCTTTCATCTGTAGTAATGTCCATTGTGTCAAGTTAGTGTCCCTGAGTGACCTCAGTGCAGGTTCATCTACTGAAGGTCTAGTCAGACTACCCAGAGCCCCTCACTTTAGGAAGACTAGCTCATCCTCACCCAACAGTAATCAGTTGCCAATATTTCTTAAACAAAGGTTGGGGTCTGCTACTCATCTCCCCAGTGCCATGCTGGCTTTTGGTCTGTTCGAGTTGCATGGATCTTGAGCATGCCAAAATGATTCTTGTAGGTTCTTATGAGCAGGGGCCCAGGAGCTTGTTGGATTCTATTTCCTTAGGGTCATGCCCCTCCTCACTGGCTCTTAAAATCTTCCTGCTGCCTCTTCTGGAATAGTCCCTGAGCCCTGGGGGAGTGAGATTTAATGAGTTCTATCCAGGGACCCACACTCTGCAGATTCCTAATCTCCATGATTTAGACATTTGTGACCTTTTGTGTTATTGGCCCTTTGTTGCATGTGGGAACCTCATTAATGAGAGTAGAGAGATTCATTGGTGTCTTCTTTACCCCTTGTTCTATATTGTGTGAGCCTTTGGTGTAGAGGGTGTATTGTAAACTCCTTAGACATGGGCAATTCTCAGACAATATGTGTGTGACCAGCTGTGGTGCTCTGTATTAGTCACCATCTGTTGCAAAAGCAACTTCTTTGATGAGTGGTGACTGTGACTCTTGACTGTAAATATAAAGATAATTATTTTGTATTTAATAAGAAGTTATGTCTGCCTAGGGAGGAGACAGCCCTGAGGAATCTCTCTAAGATCTATGACTTCTTCAGCCATGTGTATTTGGCCATGATTACAGTATCACACATGAGTTTCCTCCCATTGAGTGGGCTCTAAGACCTACTAATTAGGTAGCCATTGATTGGCCCCAAGATAAAAATGCCACTAATGTACCCGTGTTGAATACGGTACCAGTCATCAATGTGGTTATTTAAACCTGAAGCTGGTGTTGGGCCATCAACTGATGTTCTCCCCTGTCTACTTGTATAGACTCTCCAGAACTATGAGTGTTAGCCTTTGGGGGAAGTGGCTTCAAGTTCAGTTACAGTTTCATTGCTCCAAATCTGGTCTCTGAAGTGTAAGATTTAGTTCCGAGACCTAGCAGAAACAAACGAGAGAACAGGACATTTATTATTAAAGACATGGGAATAGTTCCTCAGGTTTTGAGTGAGGAAGGTAGCCCACTCATCTTGGGGGCTAGCCTTCCCAGGTTGGGAAATGAGGAAGCTTATCTTGTCAGGAAGCTGCAAGTCAGTCCCTTTTCACAGATGCTTGTGAATTCTGGAAGTTTGCCTGGAGTCACCAAGGTGTCTGTCATTCATGAGTCCTGGAACTGCTGAGGGGTTTCCTTTCAGTCACACCGTACATTCTAGCCTTTAGTGTCATAGGGCTGAAAGGGGCGACGTTCTCCTCTGACTACTTCAGGCTGACTCTATGGGCGATGAGGGGATGAGGGATGTCACACGAGGCTGGAATGGGTTATACTGGTGAGTCCTCATCATGGTTAGGCAGCTGTTCATATTTCCTGGTGGGAAGGTAAGCAGAGGTGACTCAGTGGCTAGTGGCCCTTATGATGTATGTCCGCTGCTTTAGGGAAGATAAGAATTTAATAGTTAAAAAAAATTAAGGCGCCATTTGTGATTAGGACAAAATTACATATAGCTGGCTGGGAGGAGTGGCTGGATACTCAGGTGAGGGTCCGGTGACCCTGCTTAACAAACCCAACTGTGATGATCTTTTGCAAGGAGACACAACTGAAGTCATGAAGCTGGCAGTTATTTGGCTCAGAAGTGTGCTATGTGGTATCATCTTACTAAAAGAACACACATAATGTCATAAATTGATAGTACCTATGTATATATTACACTTTATAAGTTTCCAGGTGAGCTTATAGAAATGACAAAAATCATAGTTTAGAAAGAGAGAGAGAGAGAGAGATCTACCAAAACTTTGCTTTAGGCCTTGAGGGAGTATATGAATAATAATAATAATCTGTCTGAATTAGAAAAACTATATAGGGGTGCCCAGGGCATGAAGGGACAGAAAAATGCTCTATTTCAGAGAAAACAGTTTAGATCACAAAGAAAGGCTGTAATTAAGACCAGTGAAGGATGCATTCCAAGGACTGGCCAAAAGAGTGAGGGCCGTCAGGGATATCTCAAAGAATGTAAGGAAGAGGTAGAGTAGCCCTGGGGGGTGTGGGGAGGCCCATTGACTCTCACCATGGACAGCTGCTAAGGGTGTGCCTTACTCAAGTAGGAAAGGGAGGACAGACCATGTGGCCCCCTATGACAAACAGGCCTTTTGTCTACTGTGGCAGCAGCTCTGGTCTCCTCCATTGCTGTGGTGCATGGTCAATCTTTGGTGGCCAGGTAGACGAGGTCTATCAGTGAAGAAGATCTGGAGGCAGGTTGGGAGAGTTTGGGGGGGGGGGCACATGACTGACCTACCTTGATTTTGCAAAGAAGGGCGGTCATCCTTCAGGTGTCTCCATTTTCCACATTGTAGGCATAGCCCTGGCAGTGGCCTATGAGTTGGGGCAGGCTTGTGCCCAGTGTCCTTCATTGTCATGTCTGGCAGCTGTTGTGGCATTGATGCTGAGTTGCCTTAAGTCTTCTTGGGAGAAACTCTGAGGACTGCCACCAGTAGGTGACCCCTTTGTGTCTTCGGTGGCCCAGACTACCTTCTCCTGTTCCTCTGGATTATGGAATATTTTAAAAGCTGTTTTTCAGCAGCTCACCATAGGGGGTAAGGGGCTTTGGGGCCTTTGTTAGTGGGCAGATTGGGCTATGAGATAGATGGGTCTGTGCAGCTGTGCTGGACCGGAGTGAGGCCTGTGGGCTACAAGATATAAAAATGAGACATATGAGGAGAGCATGTGTGTATGAGAAGGAGAGAGAGCACGTGTGCATGAGCAGCAGGGAAGAGTGGCAATAGAAAAGAAGTAGAGATAAGGAAGTGGAAACAGGAACAAAGAAGGGTGTCAGTTACAGGAGGGTGAGTGCTTGCAAGTGGGGACGGCACTGCAGAGAAGAGCTTCTACCTACATGATATTCTAGATGAGATCTTCAGTCTGGCACCTGCCAGAATAGAGGCGAGTTGGGTCTTAGGACCCAGAGGGGCCCCAAGGGAGTGAGCTAGGCAGCCAGAGACCAAAAGAGCACTGGTGGGAGGGAGTTTGATTGGTGAGGGGACCCACTGAGGGGGGTTCAGTGGCCCAAGAGGGAGGGAGGGAGCAAAAGCACAGGTTAGGGTACTTTGGTCTGTGGGCCTGGTAGGATGCCAGGCCCATGACGAGAGAGGAGAGTGTGTGGCTGTGGGCAGCAGCAGGCCCAAAGCCCGTGGCAGCTCACGCAAAGCTCGTGGCAGCTCAAAAAGGTGTGTCTGTGTGTGGGGGAGGGGTTGGACTGAGAGGAGCCCATAGTGAAAATGAAAAGGCAGTTCAAGAGAGAGGAGGAAGAGACCAGATTGATACTGTCAGGAGATGGGGGAGGAGAGAGAGAAAAATATAAAACTAGAAGGTGAGATAGGCAAATGGGAGCGGGGAGCGTGAACAAAGCGGGGTCAGCTACAGGAATACAGGGTATGTGGGAATTCCATGGCAGGTAGAGGTCCCTACCCGCAGGATATCCCAGACAAGATCTCCAAGATTTAGAGTTGGGTTCTAGGACCCAGAGGGAACCCCTGGAATTTCTGTGGAATTGTTTTCAAGAAGAGAACTACTAGGAGAAGCCTGCAGGGGTTGGAGCAAGCAAGGTGGCTGATGCCCAGAAATGGGGGGGTGGGGGGGAGAGATCCATGCTGTAGGGAGAGGTGCAGAGGGTGGGCCAGAGGGAAATGTTAGGTGGACCGGAGGAGCTCCTGGGCCAGACAGGTGCTTTAGTCTGAGGGCCTGGTGGGACATCAAGTCCTGAGGGCTGTGGAAGAGCACACATGAAGAGAGGCAGAGCCCGGGCAGGAAATGGACAGGGGTCCTGAGCTGGCCCGTGAGTTGGCCAGCTGCCACTCAGAAATGGGAGACTGAGGGAGAAATAAAGTGGAGGGAGCAATAGAGGGGGAAGGGAACTTGGTACCTCCATGTCTCATGATGTAATGTGCTGGGTTGTGGGTGCGGAGCCAGCAGCCAGTCCAGTCCGAGCGTACCACACCAGGTCCTGCGTGGAAGCTGGGGAATTCATTTCAGATATTCACTTCAGATATTGGCACCCTATGTACAGTTTTAATTAGAAGCCTGTATCCAGCAGTCAGTCTGCTACCATGCCCAGTCCCAGGTGGGCTGCTGGGTCCCTGCTCCCCGCTTCAGCACCAGGTGTAAGATTTGGTTCAGCATCAGACCCAGCAGAAATGGACGAGACTCTGCAGGGGAGTTAACAGGACATTTATTACCAAAGGGATGGGGCTAGCTCCTCAGGTCATGAGTGAGGAAGCTGGCCCATTCATTTTGTGGGCTAGCCTCCCCAGGTTGGGAAATGAGGAAGCTTGTCTTGTCAGGAAGCTGCAAGTCAGTTCCTTTTCACAGATGCTTGTGAATTCTGGAACTTTGGCTGGCATCGCCACGGTGTCTGTCAGTCCTGAGTCCTGGAACTGCTGGGAGGTTTCCTTTCAGTCACACCTTACATGAAGTGTGTCCTGTCTTCAGCAATAGAGTCTTAGCTTCAAGTTCTAGGAGGCAATCAAGGGCTGTGGCAATAGCCTGTGTGATTTTTGGGTCTCTTGGACCACTCTGGTCAACAACTCAAAGGAAGGTTTCTCCTGTGTGGCACTGTTTGTTGTTATGTAGTCTTCAGCTATGCACATGGCCTTATGTGGAAACAGTGTATGTGGAATTTGTCATTGGACTGTTAGGCTAATGTGATTCCCTCTGGTGTTTTATATTAGCGAGGCACTATTTCTTCTTCTCTCTCTCCCCTTCCTCTCCATATCTGACCCTCCCTCAATGCCTTCCCCATTTAAATTGTCCCCATTTCCCCATTTCTCCCTCAATAATACCAGTCAACTATGGACCCACCTCTTCTGAGCCTCTTCTTTCCCTTCACCTCCCCGGTTCCTTTCCATTTTCCTGGTTCCTGCAGTTACATCCGGATACATAGTCACATATAAGTGTTTGGTGCTAGGATCCTGTCTTAAGAATTTCTTTTGTGAGGTGCGAGCTGTACTCAGTTCTGCATGCCTTTCTGGGTCCAAAAGAACAAAGTGAATTAAGTATGATTTTGCCAAATTACAGTTTGGGAAACCAGATCTTATCTGGACTTATGTACAGAGCAATTATGGGGAGGGAGGAGGGCAGAATCTTCCTACAGAAGCCAGGTAGTGAATTTTACATTTTCACCAGGACCACCGGTCTGCTGACAGCCCTTCACAAACGGCAAACCACACGTGCTACAGCCATCTCTTTCCCAGGTTCCTCCACTCACCTTAGGCCCTCCCCCCACATACAACTCAAGTCACTGGTTGGTTGGGAGGAGTAGCTGACTCTATTGGTTTGTTCCTTTGTCAGTCAAGTTCCTTGTGCTGTGTGCCGAGTGTTCCCAGTCCATTCTGACAGTCACAGGAAAAATTTCATACAACACTCCACACATTTTTTCCTCTGGTTCTTACACAGTTTCCAACATCCTCTTCTGCAATAGTCCCTGAGTCTCAGAAAAAGGATGTGAGAGGTATAGCACCATGTTCTTTTTATTGCAGCATGGATTATCATTTGATTTCAGTGATACTCCTTCTACTATAAAAACACAACAACAACAATAACAAAAAGGTAACATACACACAAATATGGAATGCTATAATAACCTAACTTATGGGCATAAACACAAATGCTTGGATAGTACCTAAGTAGGTACATCACATTCATCTTAAAAATAGTTATAGTGCCCTCCACTGGGGCCAATAACTCCCCTACCAAGTGTCAACCTTTCTTACAGTACCAGATGTGTATTCCTCAGGGAGGCCTTATATCCAATTGGAAATTTGCTGGTTGTACATATACTAGACGAGTCCCTATAGTGCCAGCAGGAACATCTTGCTTGGCAACTGATAGTGGAACATCCATCATTAAGCAGATCTTTTTGGGACCATTCTCCCCTAGCAATCTGCACAGCGCCCTCCGGCACTATGAAGGCCAGCCAGCCATTTGCAGGGAGTTTCCAGCTTGGTCCCAGCTAGATCTCTCCTCCCCGTGCTCATATCACACCACATCTTCAGCAATAGGGTCTTACTGTCTGCTTCCAGTGTGCAACCAGCATTAGTGGCAATGGCAATGGCTTTTATTGTGGAGGGGACTCTAAGGCTTCCCTGCTCAACAGGGCCCTTACAGGGGGGCAACTCACAACTGATACTGGAATTTTTTGTTGACATTTATATAAAATACCTTTTTACTCTTTAGATACTATAGGCCTAGGTTGTTGTATACTTTTCTCAACTGCTGTGGTGGATATCACTTGTGCCTTGCCTGACCATAAAGCTCCCAAGAATTTTACAACTATACCTTGTACTTTTACAACTCGTCCTTGTACCCTGTGTGACTTTATATTCCATCATTATTTCTTCATGTGTACTTGATGTCTTTCAGATGGGTTTCACATCTGCAAAACACTCAGAAGTTAACTTTATATACTAAATCGAACATAAACAAGGTCTAACACAGCTTGGAAATTCTCTATCCAAGTTGTGTCAACTGTTTTCTTAAGAGATCCATGTTGAGCACAATGGCATGTAAAAGAGGCATTAATTTAGTTAGTTCTTTACTATCTTTAATTACCTTCTGGAATTCATTTAGTATCCTGGAGTTCTTACATGAAGCCTCCATGCATTTCTTTATTCTTAATAAACTCTTTGGGGCTGGTTCAAGCTGCTTGGTCCTGCTGAACCTCTTGCTTCCCATGGCCAAATAGGCCCTGGGTCTGATTCCTGGCTCTAGCCACATCTGCTTTCTCTCCATTGACCATACCTGGCTGCTGAGAGAGACCCTGGCTGGGCAAGCTGTCCCCATCCCTCGAATAACTGTTCGCAGGAGAGAAATGTACTCTGTTTACTCTGGGGAGAGGTTATTATCCATCTGTGGAATGGTTTTTATCTTTCGTATACCTTTTTCAAACTGTTCTTCAGGTTCTAAAGTATTCCAGAAGCTCTTTAGCACAGAATTTGGCTTTTTGTCAAATTTTTCTTTAGGAACTTGGGCTTGCCACATCTTGCCACATTTGCCTTCCAGTAGCCCAAGCAGACCTTTTCTCTGTTTTGTCTCTTTCATACATTTTTTAGGTTGTTCTATTCTTCTACAGACATACTTTACATGCTGATCTAAGTCACTTATATCTGTCAAACCCTTTCCTGCCTTGTAAAGATCTGGTCCCAATAAGGGACTTAGCACAGAAACTAAACCTCCATACCAATTTTGAGGTCCAAGCTCAATTAAGTTCTTCATTAAAATTCTAGTGAGCACAGTCCTACTTGGTCCTGTGAACAGGGAAGCATACATTGTTTTACTCATCTCTAGTTTTCTCGGTAGTGCCTGTCCCTCTTTTATTGTCCTCCAGCCCCTGATAACCTCCACTCATGATAACCAAGTATCTCCAATGGCTCATACAAGCCCCCTGTGCTGCCTCAGGTTAGGCAGCATATATCTCAATGAGGGATGAGTGGTTATATCGCTCAGCTTTTCTGCTTCTGTAGCAGCTAAACTATTATCATCTGTTCCTATGTCCCACATCTTCACTAGCCAGGTGATGAGGGTTTCCTTTGCTGCTTGTTTGAATGTCTTCCCTAGTTCTAACAGCTCCAGTGCTGAGTATTCTCTGATTGCTAAATTCTCACACCTGTTAAGGCCTCCATCAGCATTCTGGAACATGAATTTCTCCTTTCTTTATATTACAGGTCCAACCTGAGGGGCACTTTTGTGTTTTCCTGGGTCTCTCCCTTCTTTGTCACCATCTGCTTTCTCTCATGGGTTCCTGGTGAGGAATCCCAGGATAGGCATTGGATTATAGGTCCATTCTAGGCTTTCTTTCCTTTTTGCCCTCTTGTAAAAAATGGCAGGTTAAAACTTCCATCTCTTTTTCCCTTTTATTTATCAGTAAGCTCAGAGGCTAGTACTGAAGAGGCCAGCTTCATTTCCCTTTCCCGCTCTAATTTCTCTCTTATTCAGTCTCCTTTCAGCTCCTACCTTTGCACGGGACATATTTCTTATTACCCATCATAGTGTTGCAGGCCCCTGGAACTTCTGCTCTTGATGCACTACTAACAGGGCTGGTCGAGTCTGCTCTATACCCTCTGCTGTTCTCAAGGCATTTCTGTAATTACATGGTGGTGCCCACTGGTCAAGCAGCGTGCCACTCCATGCCATCTACAATTGGATTGCCATCATGGGAATTTTCCCACAGACATCATCTGCCTTGGTGGCTTCACCTTCATTAAGCATCTCAGGATCCTCTGAACAAGCCAGGCCAGAACTTCCTCTGCCCGCACTCTCCCCACAACCAGCTTCCCTTCTGTTGCTGGTTTCTTTCTCCATATTAGCAGGAATATAATTGCTTTCCCCAAACTCACTCTCCACTTTGTTGGTCCAGCTCAACTATACCAATTTTGTCTTAAGAATTTTTCTGTGAGGTGCAAGCACGCTCATCTCCACTCACTTCTTTGTTGTCTAGAACAACAAAGAGAATGAAGTATGATTTTGCCAAATTACAGTTTGGGAAACCAGAGTTTATTTGGGGAGGGGGGGCAGAGTCCTCCTACTGAGGCCAGGCAGTGAATATGACATTTTCGTCAGGACCACCGATCTGCTGACAATCCCCAAGATGGTGAACCCTGAACCCTGTGCTTGTCTCTTTCCCAGGTTCCTCCACTCACCTTATCCCCACTCCCTGCAACTGAAGTCACTGGTTGGTTGGGAGGGGTAGCTGACTCTATTGGCTTCTTCCTTTGTCAGTCAAGCTCTTTGGGCTATGCTCTGAGTGTGTGCAGTCCATTTTTACAGTAAGAGGAAAACTTTCATACAACAGACCCACAAATGAGAAAGAATATATGTTGTTTTTCTGAGTCTGTGTTATTTCACTTAGCCTAACAGTTTCTAGTTCCATCCATTTACCTGTAAATGTCATGATTTCATCCTTCTTTACTGCTGAGTAGAACTTCATTGTGTAAATGTACCACATTTTTATTATCCACTTGTCAGTTGAGGGACACTTAGGTTTCTTTCATAGCTTAGCTATTATGAAAAGAGCAGCAACAAACATGAATGCAAAAGTGTCTCTGCAATAGGATGAGTCCTTTGAGTATATGCCAAGGAGTGGCATAACTGGATCAAACGGTAGGTTCATTTTTAATTTTTTATGCGTTCTCCACACTGCTTTCCATAGGGGTTGCATGAGGTTAGAATCCCACCAGCAGTGAATGAGCATTTCTCTTTTCCCACATAATCTCCAGCATCTGGTATCATTTGTTCTCTTAGCTGATTTGACTGGGACAAGATGAAATCTTAAAATAGTTTGCATTTGCCTAATTATTAATGATGCTGAGCACTTTCTAAGATGTTTCTCATTTCTTAGCCATCTTTATTTCTTCTTGAGTCTCTCTGCTCAAAAGAGAGGAAGTTTTAACCTGCCATTTTTTACAACTAAGACCCTTAACCCATTTTATAACTGGATCACTTGTTTTCTTGATTTTTTGTTTTTTGAGTTCTTTATATATTCCAGATGTTAAACCTCTGTCAGATATGTCACCAGTGAAGATTTTCTCCCATTCTGTGGGTTTTCTCTTCTCTTCCTTGGTTGTGTCTTTTGCTGTACAGAGCTTGTTAATGATGTTCTACTTATTGATTACTGACCTTAATTCCCGAGAAACTTATGTCTGATTTAGAAAGTCCTTTCCTACACCTATATCCTGTAGGTTACTGCCAATGTTTTCTTCTAACAGTGTTAGAGTTTAGGGTTTCATATTGAGGTCTTTGATTTCACATTGGAGTCAATTTTGTACAAGGTGAAAGATAGAGGTCTAGTTTCATTCTTTTACAGGTGGAGATCCAGTTTTGCCAGCACCATTTGTTGAAGACGGTATCTTTAATCCACTGAAGGTTCTTGGCCCCTTTGTCAAATATCATGCAGATGAAATTGCATGTACTTATGTTTGAGTCTTCAATTATAGTTCCCTGGTCTATGGGTCTATTTTTGTGCCATCACCATGCTGTTTTTATGACTGTAGCTGTGTAATATAGTTTGTAATCTATTATAGTAATCCCCCCTGCATTCCTCTTTGTGTTTACGGTTTCTTTGGCTATCCAGGTTTTTTTGTGCTTCCATATTAATTTTAGGATTATTTTTTCTAATGCTGTAGAGAATGTCATGGGGATTTTTATTGGGATTGCATTAAATCTATATATTGCTTTTGGTAGGATGCTCATTTTCACAGTATTATTTCTTCCAATCCTTGAACATGAGAGGTCCTTCCATTTTTCTGGTGTCCTCATCAATCTCTTTCTTTGAAGATCTAAAATTTTCACTGTAGAGGCCTTTAATGTTTTTGGTCAGGTTTATTCCTGAGATTTTTTTTAGGGGGGATGCTAGTGTGAATGTGAGGGTTTTCCTTATACTCTTTCTCCAATCTCTTAGGTCCATTTAATGTATGCCATAATTTAATTTGGATAGCTCTGTTTATTCTTTATCCAGTTGACCTGTCTAATGGAGACAATACAGTATTGAAGTACCTTACTACTAGTGAGTTAGGATTATTCTGTGTCTTAAAGTCCTGCAGTCCTGTTTTTATGAAGTTTGGTGCACCAGTTTGCTATATATATGTTCACGGTTGTAATATCATCTTATTAATTGTTCACTTGATCAGAATGAAGAGCCCCTCCATCTCTTCTGATTAGTTTTAGTTTGAAGTCTATTTTGTCAGATATTAGACAAAATAGTGCCGTTTACTTATAATATTTTTTTCCATCCTTTCACCTTAAGGTAGTGCCTGTCTTTGAAGATGAGATGAGTTTCTTGCATACAACAAAAGGATGGATTTTGTTTCTTGATTCATTCAACTAGCCTGTGTCTTTTGACTGGGTAGCTCAGTCCATTGATATTTCAAGTTATTAAAAGAAAGATGTGTATTGATTCCTGTCACTTCAAATTCTGTTTGCATCTTTCATCTAACTTTGTGGTTCCTTAGTTATGCCTTCATCTAGTTTCTTTCTGTTGCCCCTTGGGTATAGTCATTCCTTTATTCAGCTCTTTGTGTTGCTTCAAGTATTCTCTGAAGGGCTGGTTTTCTGGACATAAATTCTTTCAGCCTGTTCATGTCACGGAAGATTTTTCTGGGTAAAAGTAAAGTATTCTAGGTTAGCATCTATGGTCATTTAGGACTGGCAACACTTTGGTCCAGGCTCTTCTGGCTTTCATAGTTTGCATTGAAGAGTCAGCTGTAATTCTGATGGGTTTTCCTTTATATGTGACTTGTTTTTCTTTTTCAGCTTTCGGAATTTTTTCTTTATTCTATAGGCGTATGGTTTTTACTATGATGTGCTGTGGGGAGTTCTTTCTGGTCCTGTGTATTTGGTGTTCTATGTGTCTCTTATATTTGTATGGAAATGTCTTTCCTTAATTTGGGGAAATTTTCTTCTATAATCTGAAGATCTGGTCAATACCATTATCCTGAGATTCTCCTCCTTCCTCTGTGCTTATGATGCATAAATTTGTTTTTTTTTTCTTAGTGTCCCACATTTTGTGAATGTTCCATTCCTGTGGTTTAAAAAAATTCATCATTTTTGCTTGACTGCTCCAATTATTCAACTTTATCATCCAATCTTGATATTCTGTTTTCCATTTCATCCAGTCTATTGGTGTGGCTTTCTCTTGTTGTTTCAAATTCGCTTATTGCATTTTTCAGTTCGTTCTTCATTTCAGCCTAGATTTTCTTTAACATTTCTATCTCTTTTGTGAATTCAGTCAGAAGTTTGTCCCTTCCTTTAGTTCCTTTTTTTATTTGTGTGTTCTTTAAATTCATTGAATTCTTTGATCATGTTTATGACTGTTCTTTTAAACTCTGTGTCCTGGGTTATCTCTATGGGATTCTTGCTGTAGAACTCTTCTATAAGAAAATGTTTGGTGGGGACATATTATTTGGGGTTTTCATATTATTTTTTGTTATGATCTTGGTATTTGGATTTCTTTTGTTGTTTGTGTGTCTCATATGAAACTTAAGTCTTCCTTTGTTCAGTTGAAGTCTGATTCTGTTTGTATGTTTGATGTGACTTAGTTGTTTTTTTTACTGGGTATGAAAAGTTCAGTGGTCAAGGTTTCAGGTTCTATCTTTTTATTTTATATTGTAGAGACCAGATGGGTCTACTTAATCTACTCCAGAGTTCCCTCAGAGAAACAGGTTGGGTGAGATCAGATGCTCTCAGGTTCTCTCTTGATGTTGCATCTCTCTAGCCAGCAGGCACAGCACAATTTGGGGAAATTGCTATGAACAGGCTAAATTCAGGATTTCTTAGGCAATCTGCAAAGGTCTGGGCCCCAGTCGAGAAAACTGCTCACAGAAATCCAAGGCAGGTTGTGGGAGGGGACATCCAAGGTAGATGGGAGATCACAGGAGTGCAAGGGCAAGTTGTCAGTGGAGACAGCCTGTGAAGGTTCCAAGAATTTTCACTAAAAAATCGAGCTGGGCTGAGTATGGGATTCTGGATGCAGTGGGTGGTCTGGACTAAGAGATTAGTCTGGATTGTTGGGGTTCTGAAAGCAGGAGTGGGTCTGTGCCCAATGCTAGAAGAAGAATAGGCTGTGGAGCAGGGAGAGGCTGGAGTTGCTCAGGTGGCAGGGAGTGGACAGGTAGTGGGTGGATCGAACATACCGGTGAATGAGGCTGCTCAGAGAAAAATTAATGTTTCTTAATGTTAAGCCAAAAGTTTCAAGCCCCCTTTCCCCAACAATACTGGACTCCAAAGTCCTTTCTACAGAGACACTGAGGTGTAGCAAATCCTTAGATTTTTCTACTAGCTGGGATTCCTGAGGGAACGGGCCATTTCTTTTAGCTTTCCTGAAGTCTTCTGTGTCATCATTCTAATATCTTTATTATTATTTACAAAAATAATTTTTAAGTATATTGCTTGCATATATGTTAAGTGCACCTGTGTCATGCAATACCCTTGGAGGACAGAAGACCGTATTAGATCCCCTGAAACTGGAGATATGGATGGTCGTTAGCTGCCACATGGGTGCTGGGAGTTGAACCTGGGTCCTCTTCAAGAGCAGCCTGTGCCCTTAACAGTTGAGCCATTTCTCCAGCCCCTGTGCATATATCTTTAAAGAAATGTCCTTTCCTTTACTCCAATCATAGACCTCTTTGCTTAGCTTGGTTCAATTTTCCTTCAGTATCTATTGTGAAAAATAGTGTTTTTTTTTTTCCCTCAAGCCATGGGATTCTTCTTAAATACTTTAAATAAAATAGATGAAGCTTCTGCAGTGGCTATGAGATGATGCTTGAAAAATGGCTAGAAATCTACCCTGTGAGTTAAAGTTTTTAAGCATTATCATGAAAGTCAGGGGTTGTAAGTGAAGGATTTTAGGGAAGGAAAGACATGATTAGACTTAGACATTTCATATGATTACCCTTACAGAAGCAAGCAGGATAATTTAAAGATCCAGTTGGAATCAGTGACTAGGAAGGCGGTTATGAGGAAACATGAGTAAGATTTAGGGAATTAGAGTCATCAGGCAGTCACCTGTTGTGGAGATGAAGACAAAGGAATATGGTATCCTTCAGGTTTCAAGCTTAGGTAATGTTGAGGCTATTGGAGATGGAAAAGTAAGGTTAAGAGAAAGCTAGTCAGCTTGGCTTTGTATGTATTAACAGAGACACCATAATCATTTGAGTAAATGGGATGTAGAATTCAGCAGTCAGACCTAGATATCCCTCCTTTGTCCAGGATTTGTATTTCCAGAACATGTTCGGCCTCAGCTCAGGCAACTGCTGAAAGTATACTAAGCACTTTTAAATTACTTGTTTAAATTATAGTCTTGCTTTCTTTCAGTACAGTCTTGAAATGTAGGTTGCCCGGTCTGTTTGTAATTTCAGTAATTACCTTTCCTTTCCTTCCAAATGGCTTTCTGTGTATTCAAGTCTGGGGCTTTCATCAGGGTTGTATTGGTCATGTGTTTACAAACGTCAGAAAAATTGGGAAGATTTGTGTGTGTGTGTGTGTGTGTGTGTGTGTGTGTGTGTATGTATGTGTTTTCTTGTCCCACCCCGCCCCCTGGAAGGAAGGGTTGTTTCAATTTCCAATCTGAAGAAAAGACTTGAAAATTACAGCTATGAGGAGACAGGAATTAACAGAGAGTCTGGTGGACTGAAGAAGGATTGGGTAGTAGCTTGTAAAAGAGTTACTATGATATGATGTATTTTGTTTGGAAGTTTAAGATTACTTTGTGTGTGTAAAGGGCACTGAGGATCTAACTCTAGTGCCCTTTGCATGCCCTCTGTCTCTGATTTATGCCCAACTCTTTATGTGATGGTTTTCAGGTCCCGGAGGGGCCACCAGGAGGATCACTGAGTTGTTAGAACTTCAGGCCCATCACTACATCAACCAGAGTACTTTAACTTGCATTTACACATTTCATTGAAGAAATGATTCCATAGCCTATTTTTTTCCAGTAGCCATTTTTATTTTTAAAAAGAAAAATAATCAACTTTATTACTAATAGTACTGTTATATTTGGAGGAAAAGAGGTTCCTTTAATGGACAAAATTCTGATTTCTTGAGACATCATCAACACGGCATGGAACTGACCAATAACCAGCCACCTGTTTCTTTACTCTCTCTGAAGCATGGCCATGACCTTTTTAAAAAAAGGGTCTAAGTTTGAAATACATTATTTTATTCATTTTGATTATGTGTATGAGTGTTATGCCTGTATGGATGTTAAGTGCACACCTGTGTCATGCAGTGCCCAAGGAGGTCAGAAGAGGGTGTCAGGTCATGTGGAACTGGCATTGTGGATGGTTGTTAGCTGACATGTGAGTGCTGGGATTCCAGCCCAGATCTGCAAGAACAGGCAGTGTTCTTAACTGCTGAGTCATCTCTCCAGGCCCTGAAAAACACTATTTTCATGCAAAGGTAAATCATAAGACATATGAAGAGCCCAGTGAGGTAAGAGCTCAGATTTGTGACTGCTGACACAACAGGACATACATGTCCGTTTTTATTATTTTACTATTGTTTTCCCACAGCGTGGCTTCTTACTGGCAGTGCATGACATTTTTTGCAAGCCAATGCTTGGCTCAAGAGCTTCGTTGGCTCAATTAACAATTTCGGGCACTAGAGGAGAGCACCCTTATCCTGAGTAAAGGAGGCTAAAAATGCTATAATTACTTGAGGGAAGAGAGAGAAGGTGTAGTATTTTGGTTTTGTATGAGAATAGACAAAAACATCTTGTGAACAGAACAGATGTCTGGACTGAGTGCATAATTCATAACCAATGCATTGGAACGTGTCATTGAACTTAGATATTAGAAGTAGAGGGAATGCCATAAACTCAAATTTTTGGATAATGGAACAATAATCTTTATGCTAACTGACCTAACTACTGTCTGCTACAAAAATTGTTCTCAGACAAAAATGTATCACAACACGGCAGTGCAAGGGTAATGTTTTTCTTCACGCCTTTCAAATTGCCTGCCCTGATCTCCTCTAATTCTTTTGGTAAATGAAACTGCCCAGAGGAGACCAAATAACCACAGCCATGTTGAAAAACAAAACTAAACCAAACCAAACCAAAGGAAAACCATGCTTTAAAAGGCAAAGCTGAGTATGAGACAGAGGGATGTGATTAAGTTCCTCCCTGACAAGCTGGGATTCCCAAACAGTGGAGGTGCAAAGACCTCAGGGGGTGGGGTGTGCAGAAGCCTCAGAGGGGGAAGGGGAGGTTCAAAGGCCTCAGTGGGGGAGGTGCAGAGGCCTCAGTGGGGAAAGGGGAGATTCAGAGGCCTCAGTGGGGGCACGGAGGCCTCCAACCACGCAAAATTCACAAAAGACACAACCCAAAGGGCTGCTCCAGAGCACTTGCGTGCTGCAGGGAGGTCTTGTGTGCTGCAGTGAGGACGCAGGGAAGGCGGGGGCTGATGCGATGCCACCCTCCCAAAGGCTTGCAGCACGGAAGTCCCTCGCCCCCACTGGCCAGCAACCCGGAAGCAGATGCGTGGTGGTGACGGTTGTGCTTCCGGGTCAGACACTGCAGCTTTCTCATTTTGCCGCAGTGCCTCCTGCCCCCTCTCTCTGGACGGACCTGGGCAGTGTTTGGCCGCGCGGCCGCTGCAGACCATAATGGCTGAGGCGGACGCAGGGAGCGACCAGAGGCAGGTGAGGCCCCTGCGGGGCGCCAACCCTCCAGCTCAGCGCGGCCTCCCCTCGCCGCCGGCGCGGGCCTCGCGCTCGGGGCCGCACCGGGCGTGTGCATCGCGGCCGCGGGGACCGTGCCTGGCACTTACCCATTGCGGCCGTGGCTTGCGGCCGACCGCGTCCTTGTCTTGAGCTTGCGACCGAGCAATCGAGGCCAAAGCCAGGGCGCTGCTGTTGCCAAGTCACCTTGGACGCGGCCCTTAAGAACCCTCGGCTTCAGCCTTGGCATAGCCTGCTGCTCTGGGCAGTAGCGCAGAGCCCGGACCTCTCAGCCACCCATCTGTGCTCCCTCCTGGTCTGTGGGCGCCCGGATGGCTCTTCCTACAGGCCTGGAGGAAAGACGAATGCATACGTAGCTTCTTGTTTTTCACCGTGAGGTCCGGGTATACCTTTTAAATCCTAAACCCAAATAATAAATCCCGAAATGCTTTGAGATGGTTATGGAAAAAAAAGAGAAAAAAAGAAAAGACTCCCAGCCTGGTTGCCAAATTTAAAAGGATCCAAAACAGTCACCCAGTGAGAATGCAACAGGAGCCCAGAGAGGCCATGTTGTGCCGCATGGGTGTGGTTGCAGGGTTTACCTGTGAGATGTGTTTTAGCTTCTCGTTGTTGAGTCTCGGTGCAAGCAGGATTTAGACATGCATGTTCATTTTGTCTCGGTAGAGACTCGAGAGACAGTAATGCAAAAAGAAATAAGGCTGGTTGCAATCTTGGGCGTGTCAGGGAAGGAGCAGAGAACATGGGGACCGCTCGGTCTCCACTCCCACTCCCCATCCATTTTAAGGACCTGGGCCTCCTACGACATCCTTCATCCAGGCTAGGGACAGAGGTTACTAATGCAGTAAAACCGTATTTTCCGTGTATGGACATTTGAATGTTGACTTTTTTTGAAATCAATTTTCAGAATGAGGAAATTGAAGCAATGGCAGCCATTTATGGCGAGGAATGGTGCGTCATTGATGAAAGTGCCAAAATATTCTGTATTAGAATTAGCGACGATATAGATGACCCCAAATGGACT
Source organism: Eospalax fontanierii (assembly GCA_035773235.1). Classification (NCBI taxonomy): domain Eukaryota; kingdom Metazoa; phylum Chordata; class Mammalia; order Rodentia; family Spalacidae; genus Eospalax; species Eospalax fontanierii. Next base: position 63,460,016 of record CM069538.1, read on the forward strand.
CTTTGCTTGCAGGTATTTTTTTTTCTTTTTTCTTTTTCACTACTGCCATTTTCCAGTACATAACTGCTGCCATTTCTATTTTTGATTATTCTAGTGTGACGTAGTTCTAACTTGTCTTTGTTGGTTTTTGTCATGATGTTGTAAAACATGAATAGTTGAATCTCAGTTCACCCTCAAATAATGCTTTTATTGTTTTTTTCAGTATTTCAGTTCTTTTCATTAATGATGTTTTAAAATGGCATTTATAGATTTGAATTTTACTTTGATTTGTTCCATCCAGTAAGAGAGAGTTTAACCTTGGGCAGGTTGTTAAAATTGAAGAGGAAGAATAGGTTAGCAATGAGATGAGTGACAGATTATATACTTGTTTATTGAAATTCAGTTGTAGTTAGATAAAATAAAATGAAAGATCATTGGCTTTCTGTCTTATGTTTATTCAGTGACTGCCTCTGCATCTCAGTTAAGGATGTTTAGTTGGGTTGGGATTTTGCAGTGTTTGTTTTTAAAATACTGGCTTGAAGAGAAATGTATATTTTATTATGTGATAGTTTTTCAGAGGTCATCTTTAATGGTATTTCACAGGATTTAAAAAGAAATATTTTTAGCACTCAGAAAATATCTGGAAAATGACATGGCGTTGCTGTTTGTTGGTGCATTATGCCCCTGTATGTTTTCTTTTTCCTTTCATCTCTGTCCTTTTTCTTTATTCTAGCTTTCATTTTATGGTTTCTCTGAAAATAATTAGATTCTAAAAATATTGGCAACGTCTCTAACAACATATATTTTTAAAATTTATTTATTTTTATTTTGTGTGTATGACTATTTTGCCTGCATGTATTTAATGTAGCAGATGATTGAGAGTCACAAGGAGAATGCTGGGAGTGGAACCAGGCTCCTCCTCTGCAGTAGCCACTGCAGCCATCTTTCCAGCCCAATATACTCTTTGTAGAAGTGTGAATATGAAGGAGAGGATTTGGTTTTTTGTTTCAGAAAATTAGAAATTTGTCCACTGACTAGCTTTATAAATGTAGTTAATTTTGAAATGTGATCAAGTGTAAACAGATTTGTTTTTAAACATGTTTTAGGTGATGTTACCTCGTGATTACCCAGGTACAGCTCCACCTATTTATCAATTGAAGTAAGCTACGTTTCTGCATTTATATATATGTGCATATATGTATATTTTAAATTTACTTTATTTTAGTATATGAGTATTCTGCCTGCATATGACGTCCTAAGAGGCCAGAGAGGGATTCAAGTCCTCTGGAACTGAATTTAACAGACAGTTGTTAGCTACCATGTGGTTGCTTTGCTAGAAAAGACAGTGCTCAACTGCAGAACCTCTCCAGTCCTGCATTTATATTTCTATAAAAATATTTTACCATCAAAGATATTTCTTTATAGTGTCATTGTGTTTATATAAAATATATTTATTAAAATGTGTATCTAGAAATTAAAACATCTTTTTGGTATAGAGCATTTAAAAAATTACATAGTAATATGCCACTTAGTATAAAAGAGAATCACAGAATTTGTAGGTAAGATGGCTACAGAATTGTCTTTAGAAATGGGGAATAAAACCCTTCTACCTTATTTTGCCTAGTAGTCTGGAAACCTAGCCTTTGAATTTCTCCTAACTAGTCCTACTGACCTTATGTAATGCTTTGATGAACCTCTTAAAACTGCCAGCCTTCCAAGAATTACCCAGGATGCTTTGGGTGATTATTCCTGCTGCCTTCCTCCATTGTTATTGAGGAACCATCTTAAGAGTCCGACTTGCTGCTGCTTTTATGAGTCATGACCTGTTGATGCAAGTGACCTGTGATCTACCTTGTATTTTGACCTACCGGTGCAGGATAAACCTGTGAACAGATTTGCATAAATCTCTTATTTTTTTTCTACTAATATTATTATTGTGTGTATTTCAAAACCATGCCAATAAAACTAATAAAGGTAGTTCTGTATTTTTATTTATTGCATATGATAAAGCATATTTTACATATATTCTCAGAATAAAGATATTTTTACAGTTGCATGAAAATTTGCTTGCTTATTAGACTTATTTTTGAGATTAACTGCAGTTAGAAAAAAATGGGTACTCCTGGTATTGTGGCAAATACTATGACTCTGGGAATTTTAATTCATGAACATGTTCTGCCATTTATGTAAGGTTGGGCTGGTTTATAGTACCCTATGAACTCAATTTCTGTTTGTAAATCATTAAAATTGAGTATTAGTGGTGGTTTACCATGATTTCCTGGGAGATTTAAATGTGTTAAGGCAAATGAAAGCATTATGGAGCTGTATAGATTTGTAAAAACAGAACATTTTAACAAAAATAAATTACTTAAAAAAATCAAATACAACTAATTTGTCTATTAGTAATTTTTGTTTGAAATATAAACATAATTCTTGAATAATTTTCTTTAATATATTTTATTCAATCTTAGTGCTCCTTGGCTGAAAGGGCAAGAACGTGCAGATTTATCAAACAGCCTTGAGGAAATATACATGTAAGTAAATCATAGGTGATTAAAAGAAAATTCTGTTAATGGATCTGCTAGGGCTTTTTTTTTTCTGTTTTTTTTTTTTTTTGAGACAGAGTCTCACTATGGAACTCTGGCTGGCCTGAAACTAGTTATCTGTTGGGATTAAACATGTATGTCACCGTCCCTGACCTTGCTAGGGGCTGTTTTTGAAACTGATATGTTCAAGGTTTTCTCAGCTTTTTGTTATATTGTCCTTTAATTAGCAGAAAAATTCACTTGAAGAGACCTTAAAAAGTTAGTTATATAATTTCATACGTACATTTGATAGAAAAATATAATATTACTATAATGTATAAAGCTAATAGATATAGCAATATTTAGCTGGATTCTGAAAGCAAATTCAGAAACCCTGTTTTTTGTATATTTTCATAGTCTCTGTAGAATAAAGTTGATGATGATACAATTCTGACTAATTATGTGTTGAACTCTAAATATTTTGGTAGTTCTCTTGAGTCTGAAAGACCAAGATCCTACAGATGTACTGGTTTTCATCTATTCACTCAGCAAATGGTACATGGCAGGCAGTATACTGGATCCTAGATACACATTCCAAACCTAAAAATGATCCTTTTTTCATGGCATTTAGACTTTTCTATGTGGGTAAAGGAGTGACACTGTTTGTAACATTGGTAAAGTCAAGTGTAAACCTATGTCTTGGTAAGGGTTTATAACAACGATAGGCAGTTTGAAGAAGGTCTGTGCTGCTCTGGGAGGTCCCAAGCTATTTGGTTGACCAAAGGTTGAGTTAATTAGCTAAAGCTAACTGCAGTGTGAGCCACAGCATAGTAATGGTGCCGTGAGGCGGGAGGAGAGGGAGCAACGTGGTGAAAGGAGACCTGAGAGGTGGACAGAAAGACCCTCAAGCATTTTGTGGGCTTTGTTAGGATTTTTATCTCTATTGGAAGGAAAATTGGAAGCCCAATTTACAGTCTGATGCCAATGATAAGGTTTTCACTTTGGAAAGGCAAGCCTATTTCAATGTGGAAATTGACTGGAAAGTAGTGAGAATTGATGTAGGAAATTTGTTAAGAAGCTGATATATTAGCCAGAAGAAGATAGGATTGATTTGGATTATTGAGACATAGTGATTCACTAAATCAAATAACATTCTGCAATATCAGTGTTTTCCTAATACAGAAACTAATAAGGTTCTAGTATATGTTCTGGGTATCCACCCTATTCAGCACAGTGAGTGATTCCCCTCTTGTGTACCTGGGATCAAGACCAGGGTTCTTTTCGTCCCAAAATATTAATTAGAAAATGGTAAGTCACCATGGAATCCATATCACTTGTTCCTTCCTAAAGGAAATAGGGGATTTGAGGGGAATCCCAGCTTAGTGATCCTATTAAGTTTTATTTTTATTATTTTTAATTATGTGTGTGTGAGTGCAGGTGCCCACAGAGCCAGAAGCATCAGATCTCCTGGAGCTAGTGTCACAGGCAGTTACGAGCTGCCTAATGTGGGAATATTCTGGATATCGGAATATTCTGGCATTCAAATGTGGGTCCTATGCAAGAGCAGTAATGCTCTTAACTGCAGAGCCATCATCTCTAGCCCCTTAATTTATTTTTAACCAGCTTAACTCCCTAAGGCAGAATAAGATACGTATGCTGCAAATTTTCTGCCAGCTGACATCCTAATTATACATCTGATGGTCATTTTTCAACTCTTATGTGACATCTGCAATGCAGTAATGTTGACTACTTTCTTCTTTCTTGGAATCTTTCCACAGTTGGCTCCCATTGTGCTCATCGGTTGGACTTTTCTCCTGCCCATGCTCAGTGCTATGCATTCTGAATCGCTTCCCACCTTTTTAGCTGTTCCCCAAAGTCCTTTATACTCAGAGAAACCATTTGCAGGCCATGGCTTAGCTCACCTCTTCTCTCTGACTCATTCAGTCTAGCTCCCTGAGATTTAGGAAGTTTCAGAGATGATAAAGCAGTTTTTCCTAAAGATGAATAGTGGTTGGAATGACTTGCTCAGTGAAAGTGCTTAAGTAATAACTGCAGTTCAGTGATAGTATTTTCACACATGTAGTTGAAATAGTAATACATATTGGACTTCAAAAGTTTTATGAGATGAATTGTAATGATTTTTTATATATTTCCAGTCAGGAGCAGTAAGTAAAAAATACTACCAAACTTCAAAAGTCAAACACAGATTGTCATTATGCCACTTAATATTTCTATTTCTATTCTAAGTCTTATAACACTCTTGAGTTTTGTATGTTTAGTATCTTTTGAATGCTAAATTTAATTTTTGCCTGTATAAGAAAATAAACTGGTTAGTTGCCACTTATTTTTTTGGGGGGGTGGTAAACATTATCTCCTATATACCGGCTTCTTGTTTGGAGAAGAATGGTCAGTTGAACAGCTGCTTAACAATATATAGGATTTGGTGATTGATTTACATGCATGTACATTCATTTGGTTATATCTATCTTTTATTTAAGTATTTTGCTTATGGATTTTTTGAATAGAAAAAGATAATTATCTTAAAGGATAAATGTGGAATGCTTGGAACATATTTTTGTTTAAGGAATGAAAGGGCATAACAGGTTTTTTTTTTTTTTTATTTACCTTTCTAACTCCATTTGAACAACTTTTAATTCTGGAATCTGAGAATGAATTCATTTCTTGTAGCTTTTCATTTTGCTCCTCCTGCCCTCCAATGCTGGGGATTTAATCTAGGTGCTTTTTGAGACTTTTTTCTAGGGAGATGGAATGCAAAAGTCTATTCCGCCTAGATAGGGAACCAACAAGAGACCAAAGTAACAATTTTGCCAAAGTCCAGCTTGAGAAACCAATGAGTTTATTGGCGTTACTTACTAGAGTATTAGTGAGGAACTATTTTCAGAAGCATGAACTTCTTAAAGCCAACTGCATCACTGAGAAACCCAGTCCAGCCTAGTGATGGAAGCTGTAACCCTGAAGCTCTCAGCAGGCAGCTCAGCTGGTGAAGAATTTCTTCTCCAGGCAGCTTAGCTGGTGGGAGAGACTCTTTTCCCAGCAGTTGTTTACTGCTTCCATTATTGTTAGCTTAAGGAACTTCCTGAGACTTCTGAGCTGTTTATTTCCTGAATATCAGGAGTGTCCTCCTTCCTTTCTGGAGGAATAGTGAATTCTAGGAAATTGCTATACAACACCAGGGTCTTAAATCTGCTAGATGAGTGCTCTAACATCAACTATATTCCCACACCTGATTTTCCACATTTTCATATATTGTATAGTCTTAGGTTTTAATGCTGTTGAGGTTTCTCAAAGCAGAAATTATAGTGAACAAAGTTAGACGAGAAAGACTTTAAAAATATTTTATGCATATGAGTATTTTACCTGCATGTATGTAAGCGCACCCATGTTGTTCAGTGCCTCAGAGGTTAGAGGATGGCATCAGATCCCTGGTACTGGAGTAATGGGAAGTTGTGAGCTACCATGTGGGTGGTAAGAACCAAACCCTGGTTCTTTGCAAGAGCAGTGACTGCTCTTACCTGCTGAGCCATCTCCCTAGCCCCTTTCTTAGGGCTAGGGGGTGGAGGGCAGAAGCTACAACTAAGTTTGAACTCTCCCCTCTCAAACAAAAGGCTCGAGGGCTTTTAAGAGCTGGGATAATTGAGGGGAAAAGTACTAGGTGCCACAGTGGCTCATTATTAGATGTATTATAAATACTGAACTATTGCTGATTTTCCATTTTTTCCTTCTGTGATGAGGCTTTCTGAGTTTGCTGATTGGTGCCTATTGAAGTTAGGCTCAGAGACTAGAAAATAGAGGCACTGTCTTCCTTCTTCTAAGGGATGTCACCCAGGACTTTGAGACATCGCTGAGTTATCAAATCCAAGCAGCTACTATAAAAAAACTTAAAGGTACCTCAGAAGGGCAGAGCAAGAATTTACAGTGGTTTTTCTAAAGAAAATGCTCTTTAGAAAAGGGTGAGCTTAAATCCCTGGGATTCATGAGGTGGAAGGAGAGAAGTTATTCCAACAACTTGTCCTCTGACCTCCACATGCACACCGTAGTATGGTTGCTGTCCGTACAGTAAATAAATAAAAATGTAATTTAAAGAATTAAAGAAAAACTGAATCAGGTATGGTGGAATATGGCTGTAATCCTACCAATTGGGAGGCTAAGGCCGGAGGATTGAAAGTTTAAACCCAGCTTGGGCTAGCTACATAGAACTTGTTTCAAATAATTAAAACAGAACAAAAACACCACCAGGAGTGTTCTTGTAGTTATCTAAAGCTTGGTCAGGCTGGTCAGGCTGTTTTGGTCAGGCTTCTGGAGTCAGCATTTAAATAGTATGACTTTCTAGTACTTAATGTTTTTACTATAGAATGGGAATAATATTGTAAGGATTGAATGACATCCATGTAATGTACTTTGCACACAGTACTGCTGTTTGTTAGCTTTGCATCACTTTAACAGAATACTTGAGATAATCAACCTAAGAGAAAGGTTTATTTCGGATCACAGTTTTGCAGGTTCCTAACTGCCATTGATAAGCCCTGTTGCCTTGGTCCTGTGGTGAGTCAGCTGATCATGATGCAAGTGCTTGAGAAGCAAAATCATTAAATCATTTATACCATGAACCAGGGGGCATAATAGCAAGAGATAGCGGCTCTTAGTTTTGGTCAATTTCATTATCTTCTGATTATGTGAAAATACTTCCTTACAATAATGAATGTCAAAAGTTTGATCAGTTTTTGTTTTTTTTGAGGGGGGGTAAGAATCACTAAATTCTAGTGAATAGTTAAAAGATAGGAACAATTTTTGTCATATGAGAAAACAAATACAGTATAATATAAGAACTAAAAAAAATGAGTTTTTACACTTTTAGAAGTAGACTTCAAGAATCTGTGGCAAGGAATGATCCTTGCTCTACTTGAAAACCTTGTACTCACTGTGATGCCTGTGTTGGATTCTCCAGTAGCAGTGTGCTGAAGGCTAGTTATGTGAGTAGGGGCAGCAATGCATAGTGCCTCAGAGAAGGACTCTTGTCTATTCCTCAGTAGAAAGCTGTGGCAAGGAGAAGAAATTTGGAGTGAAGGTTGAATTTTTTTTCTCGATGACTTTGGAAAGAGTACTTACTAATTGTAAAAATTCTTCCATGGTCTTCTTTTTAAAATGCTGAATGTGCAGCTGGGTGTGTTGGCCTTGGTCTGTAATCTCAGCACTCAGGAGGCCAAGGTAGGAAGAGCAGGAATTCAAGGACAGCCTACACTACATAATGAGTTAGACTAGCCTGGGCTACATATTGTGGGGATATGTGCCAAAAACGAAAATCTGAAAGAGGGGAGTGGGTATTGTTTAAAAGAAGTTCACCAGTGTTCTCAATTAAAAAAAATCTTTTCCAAATGACTTTTGTGTTTTCTACAAAGAAAGGTTACAAAGGAACACAAGAGAGAGTTGGTTTTAGTACTACGAGCCGAGCCATGAAACAATGAGAGAGGATGGGTTTGACAGTCTCGAATTGTTTGAACAATGCCTTGCTTCTGTATGTTTGTTTTGAAAGTTTCCTTTGGTGGGTACTGATGAATGATGACAGAGAGGAATCATGGTTTTTAAGGAGAGCTTTTAGAGGGAGATGGTAAGGTGTTGCTTTGAAAGTATGGTCATTTCTTTAATCACACGTTGACGCTAACACAGTGTCATTCCCTAAAAATTAAGTAGTTGGTTTTTATTTTATTGATGTGCCATCATTTAATTGTGCCCAGGACTTTAAAACCCCTAACATATTCTTTTTTAAAAAATATTCTATGTGTATGAGTGTATTGCTTGCATGTATGAAAGTGCACCCATGTTGTGAAATGCCTGTAAAGGTCAGAAAAGGGGGTTGGATTCCCTGGAACTGGAGTTACATACAGATGGTTGTTAGCCATTGAATGGCTGCTGGGAACTGAACCTGTGTCCTCCACAAGAGCAGCCAGTGCTTTCAACTGCTGAGCCATCTCTCCAGCCCCCATAACAGTTCTTATTCTCAGTGACTCTTTGAGATGAATTGAATTATCTAGGCCGACAAACATAATTTGAAACTAAAATGAATTAGTCAGGCAATAGAATATTTTGTTAAAAACAAGTTATGATGAAATTGTTACTTTTCTTTTTAATCTTATAAATTAAATCCTTGACGAGTTTCAATATGTTCTGCATATGTCTTTGTTGAAATAGGTATGCTACATGATATATATGTCAACAATTTCAAAACTATTCAAAAAGTTTAGAAAAGCTAGTGCTAATTGGACACAAATACTGAAACTATCCACTGATAGAAATAAATCTTGTTCATATCTATTTAGGTTGATTAATCTACTCTTTAAGTTTTAAGTAAGGTATGTTAATTTTGGAACTATTTGGAATTTTTAATGTTGATATAAGCAATATATATTACTCAGATAATAAATGTTGATTAACTTTTTACATTTGAAAAAGGCATGGATAGATTTCATTATAATGTTTTAGATTACAATATGACTCTTTTTTGAATTTGAGGGGGGAAATTTTTGAAATAATTAATTTTCCTCTGAATTTTATTTAGACAAAACATTGGTGAAAGTATTCTCTACCTGTGGGTAGAGAAAATAAGAGATGTTCTGATACAGAAATCTCAGAATCCAGAGCCAGGTAAGATTAGAAAATACTCTGTATACTCTTTCAACTTGTAGTCATTACATTTTCATATGGATATTGGAATTGAAATGATATATGAAAATCTATATTCTTGTTTATGGTTTCTGTATAATAAATATGTTTATCTGGAGAGTTCGTGTATTATAATTTCTTCCATAAGATTCCTCTGTAGAGTTTTGTGGTAAAAGAACTTAATAACTTTAAAATGGACATTTTAGTTGGGATATAATTTATCTGCTGTAATTATTTATGCTTTTAAATAAAGCGTACGCTGCAGCTGTTTTTACTGTACTCCTGAAGCTGGGCAACCGTCATCACTGTCCAATTTCAAAACACTGGAGTGTGGTGCTCATCTTAATCTCAGACTGTCACTGAGCTGCTGAGAGTGTGAGGCTGGTGGCATGAGGCTCCCAGGTCTCAGTCATTTCCTTCTTTTTGTTCCCTGAAACCCAAAATCCTTTGAGAGAAAAATAACACCCTTTGACCTGGTATTTCCAAATGGATTTTTATTATTACCACTGGTAAAATTATTTTCAGTTTTGGGGAAAAAGAGATTATAAAAGAACCCAGAAGCTTATTTAGAAAAATTGTTAGACTGTTCGTTTACAGACAGCTAATCACTTTAGGCCCCCTTAGCAAAATTAGTACACATTTGAAGTTGATGGTAGTATATATGTTTTCAGATCATTTCTACTGTTTTTATATAAAAGCAGAAGTTTTCACTGCTTCTGTTAAAATCAGAGAAGTGGTATACACTAATCTGTGTAGCATTTTTGAAGTATTTTTGTTGACTTTTTTTTTGTCCCATGTTCTGATTTTGTAGCATTCAGAGTACGTATGAATATAGTGGATAAAATCCTCAAAACAAGATGAAATTTTGCCAAAACAAGATGAAATTTTGCCAACTTGTCTTGCAGTGTTAGAATAGTTGGAGAAATTGAATTATATATTAGTAGAAGTTTAGAACTCCATGAAGTGTGGCGCCCTCAAGTCTTAGGAAATTTTTGAAATTTCTTATTTCCCTTCCCCTCTATAACTTTATGGAGTTCACTTACTCTTCAAAGTTTGGAGTTACGATTTCTGTGATAAAATTACTTCAGATCTTCATTTTTAGAAATTTTATTTGGGTCATTGTCTTTGAAACTGTTTTTGAATTGGGATGTACTGAGTGGTAAAGCACTTGCCTAGCTTTGCAAGGCTCTAGGTTTGATCTCCAGCATCACCTACAACAAGTAAACTGTTTTTTTCAGACTTAAAATGGAAGGATTACTAATCCTGAAGTGAAGAATGGTATCTAGAGTGAGGACCCACTGACTTTTGTAGTGTGACTTGTTACTGCCTTGTAGGTGGAACATAATGTCTCCTATGCTCATAGGCCCAGATGTAAAGAAGAACACTGATGAGAAAGAGCCTGAAAGTGACAATAATCCCCCTGTTTTAGAATGCCAGCCCGAAAATCCAGCCAAAGCTTTGGATGCTGGTACCAGCGAGCGTGAGCCAGGTATGATATTACTAACTAGTTTCTTTTGGGAACAGGATGGTAATATTATGAGTTGTTCTTTGGAATGACCTAGAAACTTAAACTCTTAAATGTAAGGAATTAGTTATGTATTTGCAGATAGTCATAATTTCTGTTTCCTCCTAGTAGCCATTTTGTTTAATGACAGCCATGTGGCCTAGTTCCTCCCTAGGATTAAGGGGCATTTGATGATTCTTAACCTTGAATAGGGGAAATAATGGGAAATCATGGTACTTTTTATAGAATACTGATTGGACATAATATTTTATCTAATTATATATTACATGAAGTATGAGCAGTTTTTTTTATTAGGAGGTACTAGATCACATATTCCATGAAGTCAGAGATTTTCTGACATAGGTCTGCCAAAAGTAGAATGGAAAAGCAAGTTGTGGTATAAACATCTGTCCATCCTTGGTCTGAGTAGCTCGTTACACTTTTTAAAAAGTATTTTACTTATTTTTATTTTATGTGTATGAGGGTGTTGTCTGCATGTGTGTAAGTGCCCTGTGTTGTACAGTGCTCACTAAGGTCAGAAGACGGATTTGGATCCTCTGAAAGTGGAGTTACAGATGGTTGTTAACCACTACCTGGGTGCTGGCAATTGAACCTGAGTCCTCAGCAGGAGCAGTCAGTGCTTGTAACTGCTGAGCCATCTCTCCAGTCCCAGGAGTAGCTCTTTACACTCTAAATGATTAGATGGTATACAAACATAAAACACTATAGCAGTGCAGATTTGAGTCTCAGCTCTGCCCCTTTCACTGAGTGACATTGGCACATGAAAATCAGTTAAGTCTTACCTTTTTATCTATGTACAATATATTTATGATCATTTTACTTAAAATTTAATTTTGCTAGGCAATTGTTGATGGCTGCTTTTGTTTAGATTTGCCTTATAATTTATATTTATATCCCAGTTACCTTCTCCCATTGCCAATTTAACTATATTTGAATGTAAGACAAAAAACTATTTCTTTAAATTTATAGAAATAGAAGAGTTACCTCCAATTGATCATGGTGTGCCTATTACAGACCGAAGAAGTACATTTCAGGCACATTTGGCTCCAGTTGTTTGTCCTGAACAGGTAAAGTGACTTTCTAGCTCACTTTGATGTTGTGTTATCAATGCAGTTTAAGTAAATGATTTTACAATAATAGCTTTAGTTTTACTCTTATATTTTTCACATAAGATGAGCATTATTTATTTTCCCACTCCCAAATTACTGTGAATCATGGAAGAATTATTCTTTCCAAAGTGTATGTCAACTGCTTTTTTGTTGTTATTGTTTTGTTGAAGATTAAACCCAAGACCACGTGTGCTGGGCAAGCACTGTGTGGCTGAGCTTTACTAGAGTTGTAGTTAAACTCTGGGACTTTTCCTCCAACGAATCTTTATTTAAGAAAATTTCATTGTGTTGTAGAAAATTATGATGTTTAGGAGATGGTTAAAAAGAATCATTCATTTTGCTGAGAGAATATGAAGCTAAGTCCATTCTGCTGTTTCCTGACGAGGGGGCAGCGTGGGTGAGCAGATGTCCAGTCTCTCTGCTGACGTGGGTGAGCAGATGTTCAGTCTCTCCTGAGTTCCTTTTCTTTTTCTGCTTCTTAGTGTTAGTTGATGCTATTCCTACTAAGGGTGTAAATAGTAGCCTTCTTCATCAGAAACTCTATTCTTTGGTCCTTGCTTTTCTCCTTGTCTTTTCAGTGGAATCTTTTTCTTCTTCTTTGTTAACCATTGTTGATGTATAAGGCAATTCTAATTCTACATGTAAAGTTAAATAATGAACAAAAGGTGTTATGATTCACCACAAGTTTTAGGGGTTAATTTCCTTTCTTTGGTCTCTCTTGCTACTCTAAACTCATTTTTTTTTCCTTTGCAGTGCTGGGGATCAAACCTAGAGCCTCACACATCTAGGCAAGTGCTCTACACCCTGGCCCTTTAAGCTCCTTTGAAGCCCCGACTTAGGAATGCAGTTTGTTTTTGTACTAGGATTTTACTCTTAGACTCTGGGAGAGGAGGTTCTTTTCTACACAGACTTGTGCTCAAGACCACAGCTCTGGTTTAGCTCACTGACCTTTTCTCTCTGGACCTATTTTATCTTTGGCTTTTGTTCAAAATCCTGCCAGAATCCTTCTTAAACACTCTCTTCTGAATCTTTTCATCTTATATCCTTGTTCTGTTTCTGATCACAGTCCATTGGACTGTGAGAGCTGAAATAAGCCATAGACATCACTAGCTACTATACTTTATTGAGCAGGAAGCAGAGAGCCTGAAAGTGAGAACTGATAATCATAGATTGAAGTTCTCATCAAATTAGTCCCTGGTTCCATCTTAGTCTCCCTATCTCTGGCATTTCCTCTTGGGTTTCTGACAGTCTGACCACATCTCACTTTTTCTCCTCCATTCTCCTCTACACCTAATCCTTGCTGATTTCCATCATCTACAAGGCAAAGTCTAAAACTCCACACAAAACCATTTGTGTGTGAACCCAACTTAGCAGTCATAGTACATCATGGTACACCTTCTGTCATCTTAGGCCTGCTCAACCTAGAGTACATAGAATTTCCAGAATCTTCCTTCTTCCTGTTCCTATGAGGGTGCCAGACAAAATAAAGGTTACCATAAAATCCGAGTTTCATATCGACATTATTCATGGGATGTGTTTATACTTCTCTCCATTCATTTCTGTCGGTACATATTTGTTGTTGATCTGAATCTCATTTTTACCGGGAACTCTTTATTTCTGTTGCCTAATCAAACCCCACTGGTGCCCTGCGTTTGCACTTGCTGTTCCCCGAGTAGGGTTGTCTTCATGTCTCTTCTACTTCCTTGCCTTTCATACGGAAGAACTGCCACTTAGACCTGGCTAGTGTAAACCTGTTTGAATCACAGAAAGTTTTGGTATCATAACATTCAGAACATACGACTGTTGTAAACCTACCACATTAAGTGTATAAAATTGGTAAATTTCAGAGAGAGTTTCTGGAAATTTTTGCAGTTACATTGCAGATTCTCTATATGGGAAAGAAATTTTCATAAACTTTGTCGCAGACATAGGGTCTAAACATCTGTTGATAGCTGATGCTTATAGAAACCAGATCTGTCACTAAGTACCAGTGTCTGCCCCTAAAGTTAGGAAAAACTTTGCTATTGGTCTTTTTTGAGCCTGCTAGATTCTTTAAATGACTGTTTCAATATAAAACTTATGTCAGAACGCTTTAATTCAACTTTTTTAGCATTTACAGAGGAAATAAAAGGCATACTTGTTTACTTATATCACTGCTATTTTTAAGGTGAAAATGGTTCTTGCGAAATTGTATGAGAATAAGAAAATAGCCAGTGCCACCCACAATATCTATGCCTATAGGTGAGTGATTTTTACAGTTTTGAGAGTATGTAATTTGTAATCAATGGTTAGGAAATGATGCATGATTAAAAATTTTTATTATAATAACATACTTGTGATATATTTATGTATTGCAGAAAAGAGAAAAACAGGTTTGGAGGAAAGTCAGGCGTTTTCTGCTACTATGTAGCTGATGATATTTTGGTGTATGTTGCCTTTTCTGTGCACAGTTTACTTTTTTTTTTCAATATTTTACCTGTGTTCTATTTAATTTAGCAAAAGCATTTTCCTTTAACTAATTGAACAGTGTACTGTTTCAGTGACTGTATGACACTTGTTTGGGGCATTGAACATTTTTCACTATACTTTTTCAGATTTTTCACTATTGTAAAGAATAGTCTGTGGACATAGTTTGAATACTTTTTAGATTATTTCTACAGCATAGATTCAAATTGCTTTACCTTCTTTTGTGTGTATGTTCATGTGTGTGCAGGTGTGCTTCGCCATGTGGAGATCAGAGCTTGATTGTGGGTGTCTTTCTTCTGTTCTCTACTTTATTATTATTTTTAAAATTTATTTTTATTTTATGTGAATGATTATTGAGTGTTTTGCCTGCATTGCATGTACATGTACCTGTGCATGCAATACCTGTGGGAGCCAGAAGAGGCATCAGATCTCCTGGAACTGGACTTTCAGATGATAGTCAGCCTGTGGGTGCTGGGAACCAAACTTCTGTAAGAGCAGCCAGTGCTCTTAAATGTTAGGCCATCTCTCCAGCCCTTCTATCATCATTTTTGAGACAGGGTCTGTTAATGAGCTTGAGGCTCGCTGTCTTGGCTAGACTAGCTGGCCACCCCTGCTATTTGCACCCTCAGCACTGGGGTTACAGGCTGGCTTTTAACATATGTGTTGAGGATCCAAACTCAGGTCCTCATACTTGTGCAGAAAGCAGTTTACCTATGGAACCATCTCCCCAGCCTCCCTCTCTCCCCCCCTTGAAATGGGGATATAATTAAAAGAAAAAAAAATACACCAGCCTGCCTGGTTGATATTTCACATTTTCCCAAAGTTAAATTTCTTTAAGCAATTTATGAGCAATGAATGAAGAGCACTTTAACTGCCTGCCTTTTGGTTTTGAGTACAATTGTTTGCTGATTTGTAAGTGTTCATCTGCAAAGGGTATTAAAAATAGGCTTAGCAGGACCAGGCAAGGTGGTGCATGCCTTTAATCCCAGCACTCAGGCAGAGGCTGGTGTATCTCTGAGTTCAAGGCCAGCCTGATCTACATATCAAGTTCCAGGCCAGCTGGGGCTACAGGGATACCCTATCTCAAAAAGACAAAAATTTATGCATATATATACATATATATATATATGTAAAGCAATATGATTTAACAATACAATACAGTTTAGGCATAAAGTAAAACAATATAGATGTAGGGAGTTAGTGCAAATTTAAAATTCAGTTGATACAGTATATAAAATCTGTTATCTGAAAACCAAATTCAAAAGAATCTCTTTGCATAAGGGAGATTTTTTTACTAAGTTCACATCTTGATAAGCACCAAATTCATGAAAAGAAGTATTAATTAATTATGTAATTCCCTCCTTTATAACATCTGAACAGAATTTTAATGTATTTCTTTCCCCCTCCATTTTTTTGAGGTAGAATTTCATGTAGCCCAGACTGGCCTCAAACAGGGTGTAATTGAGGTGAGCCTTAAACTCCTGCCTCCATCTCCCAAGTATTAGTATTACATCATGTACCACAATATCGAACAATGCATTAAAAATGTTTATTTTTGTATGTGTATGTATGTATGGGCTTGTATGAGCCATGGCTTGCATGTACCATGGCATGCATGTTGAGGTCAGGGGAGAACTTGGGGGAGTTGATTCTCTTCTACCATATTGATTCCAGGGCTCGAACTCAGATCCTCCAGCTTGGGTAGTAGCTGCCTCTACCTGAACCATCTCATCTGTCCCTCAGCAATGCATTCTTAATGAATTAGGGCCATATGTGTGAAAATGAGGGAGCCGACTATGCTCTCACTGGTTGAAATGTGCTGTGATTGAAATGTGCTATAGATTCCATGTGTTTCCATATGTTTTTTGAGTGCCAACCTGCACCAACAGTTTATAGAAAGGAATTCTGATTATTTCTCTAGTTCTGCCACTGAAAATAGGAACTTTTTTTTCAGGATCCAGTTGTTACAGTATAGAGCTAAGTTTGATAATCCAGCTTCCATGTATTTCTTTATTCCATACCTTCAACAGTCTTTTACATAGTTTCAACCCCAAGCTACCAAGAAAGAAAGCTAAATGATAATGCTAAGTTCAGACCACGGACTTTTAGGTTTTTACATTCATTCATTTATTTATTTAATGTGTATGAGTATTATGTGTGCATGTGTGTAAGTGCACCTGTGTTATGTAGTACCTGCAGAGGACAGAAGAGGGCACTGAATCCCCTGGAACTGGAGTAGTGGATGATTGTTAGCTGCCATGTGGGTGCTGGAATTCAAACCTAGGTCTTAAGCAAGAACAACCAGTGCTCCTAACTGCTGAGCCATCTCTCCAGCCCCACTTTTAGGCTTTAAATAATTTTATTCTGAGTATTTTTGTAGCCTTTCCCCCTCCTTATTAATCAGTGATCAGCTGTTGCTTCTCACAACTGTTGTCAAACATGACCACAATTAGCAGCTTCTCCCTTGAGCCTCTTTATATGACTGACACTGGAAATGAAAGAACTGGGCTTGTCAGAACTGAGTATGAAATCAGAGTAAAATGGTACAAGTGAGGCTGGAGGGAACCCAGCAGTGTCAAATCAGTGAACTCTGTTGGTATGCAAACTTTGCATTGTGTAGTCTGCATGCTTAGGTCCTTTTACAGTTACAGCCTGACACTGGGCTGTGTTCCTGCTTTGGGGTCACAGGCTGATCTTTGGTCTGCTTGTATTCTGTGATTTATGGTGTTAGATTTTAATAATAAACTGAAAGTGACCCATGACTCCTATAGCTTAAATGTTTCAGATGAACGTATTTTAATAGTACTGACATTCTTTTTCTTAAAAGGAGATCAACTCTGAAGAGTAATAGACACTCCACATAGGTGTTCACTTAGTGTTTATTGAGTCAATAAAAGATAGATGGATGAATGAATTAATACATGCAAGAATTAATATGATCAAGTAAAGCATGTAGATGTGCTCTGTCTTTTTATAGCCATAAGCATATTGGCCAGCTTGTTCTGCTACAACCTTGCCTACATTTTTCTGAATATCAACTTTTTAGCTAATTCAAGTAGATAAAAATCCTACATAATAATTACCTCTTTTATTGATAACCTTTCTATGGAAAAGTTTTAAAATATATTTTATGCATTATTTTTATTTTATATATGCGAGTATCTTGTTTGCATGTGTGTAAGTTCACCCATGTCACACAGTGCCTTTGGAGGTCAGAAAAGGGCATTGGATCCTTTGGAACTGAAGTCACAGGTGATTGTCAGTTGCCATGTGGGTGCTGGGAACCAAACCCTGGTCCTCTACAAGAAGAGCCAGTGCTCTTAACTGCTGAGCTAACTCTCCAGGGAAACGTTTTTAAAGAGGAACATAAATATTTTAATTCTTAGACTAGAGACAGTAGACAAAGACCTGACAGCTGGACTGAGCAGAGAAGAAGCCTGTAGAACAGTAACTTTTGGTAGCCTTCATCTTTACGTGTCTCTTGAGGCTTCACTAGCTATTAGGGTCTTTAAAGATAGGAGTATGTCGTCTATTTCTTTTATGTCATTTTAGGGTGTCTATGCTGATGGTGTTTCCATGAATTATATCTCAGTAGGTGGTATAGTGACGGCTCTTTTTTAACTCATAGCTTTAAGGTTCAATGAAGTAAGGGAAGTGACATACATAGATTTATCTTCCCACAAAAGAACATTTCTGATATAAAGGAGACCTCTTTGGTTCCTAGTCTTCCCACGTAGGAAAAAGGTGAGTGTGTGGATAGTCAGTCGTCCATGGAAATGTATTGTACAGAGTTCAAAGATTTTAAAAACAACTATGCTAACTTGGGAGTATTCATATTGATTAAATACTGAGGAGTAACAATTATATGATGTACGGTATATTTTATTGTATTTTGAGGTTTCAGAGTATAACCCTGCTCTGTGTATTTCTAGAATATATTGTGAGGATAAACAGACCTTCTTGCAGGACTGTGAGGATGATGGGGAAACAGCAGCTGGGGGCCGTCTTCTTCATCTCATGGAGGTAAGTCCAAGTTCAACTCTGAATTTGTACTTATGGGCCATAAAATTTCTCAACAAACTAGATTTCCATTTGTAAATGGAATTTATTTGAATGATATAAGATATATTAGTTTTAAACATTGATTGAGAAGAAATTTTAATCACTGGCTATGAACAGGACACCAAATGGTTAATAACAAATATTGTACTTTTAAGAAATAAATAATACAGGATTGTCTTCAGCTTTGGGAAAACTCCTCTGTTTCTTGACAATTTCCTCCACTCTTTTTCTTTCTTTTGTTTTTGTGGAACTCTTTGTTAAGTTGGAAATTCAAATTTCTGGGTAAATTCCGAATGTTTTGATTTTAAAAATTAAATTGTCAATCTCATTATCTTTATATTCTGAAACATCTTCTTGACTTTCTTTCAAAATTCTTGTTGAATTTCTGTATTTTTTTTTTTTTTTTTTTTAGTAACCTTGAATTTAACTTTTCAGAATTTTTTTCTCGTCTGTTTTTATTTCTATAGACTCTTGCTCTGGTTTATGGATGTAATGGCTTCTAAAATTTCTCACATTTATGAACTCAGGTTTCTTTACATAGGTGTTCTCAGCCTCCATTTCTTCCTGGTCCATTTTAGCTTGTTTACCTTGTCCTTTCTCTTCCATGCTGCTGGATTTTCTTCATCTGTCTGGTGATCATTGCTTGTCCATTACTTTTAAGAATGGATTATTTTTTTTCTCAGGTAGTTACCATGGTTTCTTCTACTGTATGTGGAGCTTTGCTTTCTAGCTAGGCCTCTCCCTCAAGTAGGAACCCTATGGGGGTCAGGCCTGCACACTGGTGGACTTCACTTTAAAGTCAGCATTTGACAAACGTCAAACTGCTGAAGACTTTGCTGGCAGGCACCAGACATGACTCTTCTCTCCAGTAGTTTGCTCAGATGCAGGGTTTTGGTTGTTTGGCTGCCTAAATTGAGCTTGTGGTTAAAGTCACCAAGAACTGGATGCCTATCTGCATGATCCCCCTCTACTCTAATAGGTGGCCCCAAAGTTTAGAACTAGAGAGCAGTTGGACGCAGTTCCCTCTGTCTGACATTTCACCCTGAAGTGTTAGTACCCTTCTCAGTGCATCCTCACAGGCGCTGCCATTAAAGTCGACGGGAAACTTTATGGGCAATTTTATCATAGGTTATTTCACTCTTTTTTAAAACTGACATTTCTACCTGTCTATTTGTGTGTCTGATTATGCTTCTGAAAATAACAGATCTTGAATGTGAGGAATGTCATGGTGGTTGTCTCACGCTGGTATGGAGGGATTCTGCTGGGACCAGATCGCTTCAAGCATATCAACAACTGTGCCAGAAATATACTTGTGGAGAAGAACTTTACAAGTTCACCTGTAAGTAGCTATTGATGCTGTAGCTAGAGAGTTTCCTGGTGGTGTCTGTGAAATTTCAAAAAGAATTAAGACTAAATGAGAATGTGGGTGTTGGATTAGTAAAACTGTTATACTAAGAAGTTAAAGACTCAGGCCTTAGCATGATTGGATAGTCTGATTTTATAGTTTATACAGTTTATATTATGAATAAAAACTAAATCTCTTTAAATATGATCTGCTTTCCATGCCCTGAAACTGAGGCCCAGAGGATGGGAGCTAACACCACACTGACTAGATGTTCTTTAAAAATATTTTATTTATTTTTATTTTATGTGCATGAATGTATTGCCTATATGTGTATAGGTGTACCCATTTTGTGCAGTGCCCAGAGGGGGTTGGGTCTCTTGGAATTGGAGTTATGGATGGGTGTTAGCTGCTATGTAGGTGTTGGGAATTAAACCCGGTTCCTCTGCAAGAGCAGTCAGTGATCTTAACCACTAGACCCATTTCTCTCTAGCCCCTTGACTAGATGTTCTTGAAGCATCTGTAGAATCTGTAAGTATCAAAACACTTGTGCTTCCCCAGTGTGTCTCTAGCTATGTTCTTTGTAGGTGTGCTCTGTGTAATGTATTTAGGCCTTGCTGCATTACTTGGGAAAATGGATAGAGATGAAATAATATTGAGGTTATTGAAGCATAAATGTATTAGATAAAATGTTTTTCTTTTTTTAAAAAGAATTTTTGAGACCGGTTTTCTTATAAGCCAAGTTGTCCCAGAACTTGCTATGTAGATCAGGCTAGTCTGGATCCCACAGAGATCCTCCTGCCTCTGCCTCCCAAGGGATTAAAGGCATGCTACCACTAGGCCTGGCTAAAATGTTTTTCTTGATTAATTTTGATTGCTATGAAAATATTGTTATAGACTCTAAGTGAGAGTGTCTTCCAGATGTAGATA
This sequence comes from Eospalax fontanierii, assembly GCA_035773235.1. Taxonomy (NCBI): domain Eukaryota; kingdom Metazoa; phylum Chordata; class Mammalia; order Rodentia; family Spalacidae; genus Eospalax; species Eospalax fontanierii. Next base: position 63,480,632 of record CM069538.1, read on the forward strand.
GAGGTGGTGTAGGCTGTTTGATGAGAGTAAGGTTCCATCTACCTACCAATGTGGAGATACTGCATTGAGTTGTTTCTTTTTCAGGAGGAATCGTCTAAGAGTGTGGGAAAGAAAAAAGTGAAAAAAGATAAGAAGAGGAATGAGCATTGATACCTGAATCTATATGAAAGGTCAATTTGCCCTCAATTACATACGCATTCCATAGTGGTCAAGGAATATGTGAAGCGTGTCCTTGACTACTCAAGCTAGCTGATTCATCGTGGACACCAGCATTATGTGTTCTTCTTTGGTTATATCATCTGCCAAAAGTAGAGAGCTTGTGATATATTTGTGTGTTTCAGGCTTATTTGGGAGAGCTAATTGGAGCTTAATCAGTACTTCGTGTAACTGTAGGGAGCTAGCAGTTGCTGAGTGTAGTCTGAGTTAACATGCATTTCAGTACATGTTAAGTGCCTTTGTTAGGAGGGGAGAAAATGTCTCCAGAGGAATATCAATACTGGATTTCTTATCCTAGAAAGTCTTGTACTGTTGAATGCTCTCTATGGTTATTGGAGGAGGAGCTCATTGAAGATTGATCTCAGAGTTTTCTTCTTGTGATTTCAGTTCATAAATATGTCACGTTTCATATTGTAATGTTCATCATGAAGTAATAGATTAAGTGAAAATCCAGGAGTATCCATCTGTGATCATGTGCCAAGGTGATAATCCTAACATATTTGCTAGCCCAAGTGTTATGCCTCAATTTCGGTTGCAAATTGGTGATTGTGAAATTTCAAAAAGTGATTCTCTAGTCTGTCTTTGTGTGTTTGTTTAACTCTTGTGATGTAAAACATGAACACTGAGTGTCAGTAGCCCTTCCATCCCTGACATGTGTTAACATGTGTTTTATTCTGGTATCTTTTGAACAACCTGGAAGTACTTTGTCATGTTCTTCACTGAGAAATGAGAACTATTGCAGGCCCTGCTGTGGTTAATGGCGTTTGTAGAATGGGATAGAGGTGGTGGAATGCCTTTGGTGTAAGGTGAGACTTGCTATAAAGTTGATGCACACTTCCCATCTGGACTCCAACCAGATTATTTTACTTCTTTGATTTCTGAGAGTTGGAGAAACAAATCTTTTAATCAGAAGAAAATCCTTTCCCTGCTGAATCTTAGGAAACCTTCCTTTTTATCAGTGTTTCATTTCTCATCTTTAAGTTACTTTTAGGGCACAAGACAGTAAATTTATGTTAAGATGCAGATAAGTTGTACATTGTCCCTTTCAGATGTGATGCCAGCAATGATTAAATTGATTAACTGATCACAGACTTGTCTAGGGCTCCCTTCCCGAAGGAAAGGAACCAAAATTAGGAGGCAGCTTTGTAATGGTACTGGAGCACAGGAAGCCTTGGACCCTGGGAAGATATTTTTTCTAATTTTTAATGTTGAAAGAGCCACAACCTTACTTGACATTTTAAATAAGAATTCTATAAACTGCTTTGTACAAGGATGGATTCTGAGACATAAAAATCTTATTTTTCAACATAATTTAATGTTGTGAATTATCAAGAGTTATGGGATGACCTATATATATGTATATTTGAAACACTTCCGTTTCCATGAAATGTTAAGTATATCCTATGTATTAACTGTTAAAGAAGTTAGAAGCCATTTATTAAAATCAAAAATAATTTCACAATTTTGACATTCCAGACCCGTGAACGGTAATAAAGACAGTTTGAATTTGATCCTGCAGGAAAGAAGGAGCTAATTTTTCTGCCACACCAAATTTAATTTCTTTCTTGGTGTTGTGTCTGACATTTATTTGAGTCTTTACAGAAGACAAAAATTTTTTAATGTCTGTTTCATTTTTCCTTTCTTAAAAATTTTCCCTTCCTCCCTCCCTCTCTTTTTCTTTTACAAGATTACTAACTACATTTATACTACAGAATAAAATCCCTAATCTCCTTTACTACAGATAATTCAGCTAGTAAGAGGAGAGATCCAAAAGTCTTCAGTTGTAAATCTTGAATTATGTTTTACACTACACCGTTAATGCAAAATAACTAATGATGGCATATTTTTCTCTATTAAAAATAGAGAAAAACCATAAATGGAGAATTTTCCATTTCTCTGAATAATAATTTTATATAACCAGATGTATACTGTGGCATTCTTTATACTGCATTCATTAAAAGTACTCCCCATAAGCCAGTATCTAAAAGCTGGTAGCATCTACTTCTAAGTGGGGACAGCACTACCCGCCCTGAAGGGGTGCTGAGGAGGTACGGATCCTGAAACAGACTGTTGAAAAGCACTGTCAGTAATCACAGAACAGAGGAAGCAGATACTGTTTGGGGCAAGTGAAATGCACTGGGAAAATTGTGTAATTACATCCAATTCCACTAGAAGAGAGAACCATAAACATTGGGTGTATACATTTATTATTTTTTCTTATGCATGATTTTGTATATATGGCTATTTTTTTTCCATAAAATGGTATTAAACTGTATATAGTGTTTTGTAACCTGCATATTTCATATAGAAGTATATTGTTAACATTTCCCATGCCAATAAATATTCTTCTATGGCTTAAATTCTTATGGCTGCCTTGTGTTCTGTGTTCTGCGTACATCTTGAACACAAACTCGTCCCCAGTTGTTGCCAACTTTTTTCCTTCCAGTGTTTGACTATATAAGCAGATTTGAAAAACTGCTTCATTGTATGAAGATTTTTATATCATCCCTGTTATGAAAAACTAGAAATGGAATTCCTTCATTGAAGGTCTATATATTCCAGTAGCTCTTTATATATTAGCCAGATTGTTTTTGTGAAAAGTTTTATCAATTTTATTCTCATTACTCTTAGGGTATATTTAGAACTCCAGTAAAAATATGAAGGGAAAAAAGACAGTTGATAAAACTCCCAGTGGCCTTAAGTCGTAAAGAATGCTGGATGTAGTGGTGTGCCTTTAATACCAGCTCTTGGGAGGCAGAGGCAGGTGGGTCTCTGAGATCAAGTCCAGCTTGGTCCACATAGTGTCTTCCAGGCAGGCTGGGACTAGGGAGACCCTGTCAAACCCAAACAAAACAAAAAAGGTGTAAAGATAGAGGTCCTGTGTATCCATACCTCAGCTTTCCTTAGCAATAGCGTCTTATAAAGCTGTATATCACATTTACAAATTAAGAAAATGCAGTCTACTTCTTTTATTAGATATTTGATTTTCACTTTCCCTCTGAATATGTAGTCTGTCTTTTCATTCTTCTAGCACTGTCTTTTACAGAGTAATTTCACTGAGATCTAATTCACCCTCTCACATTCTCAGTGGTGCTGGGGAATTGAATCAGGGCCTTGTGTATGCTATACAAGCATTGTACCGCTGAGTTAGAGCCTTAGATCTTTACTCCTTCTTTGTTTGCTTTATTTACTTATTTTGGTCTCCCTGTAGCTCCAGCTAGCCTGGAAGTCACTACATAGACCAGGCTGGCCTCCATCTCACAGGGATCCATCTGCCGCTGCCTCTTTAGTGCTCAGATTAAAGTTCTACACCACCACACCCAACTTCTCTCTCAGATTATTTTTTTGGTGTCGTGTCTAAAGACTAACCTCAAAGCCATAAAGATTCTTTTTATTTTGTATTTCTGTGTGTCTGTGTGCACGTGCATACGTACATGTGGATACCAGAGGTCAATAATTAGGTATTTTCCTTGGTAGCTTTTCATCTTGTTCTTTAAGACAGTTTTTCTCATTGAACCCAGAGCTCATAGACTGGGGTCGGTCTTACGGCCCATGCACTCCAGGGCTCCTTCAGTTTCTGCCCTCACCCTCGGCACTGGGGTTACTGATAGACAGTGCTCACCTGCCCTCCAAACTCAGCCCTCATGTTTGTGTGGCAGGCACTTTACTGACAGCCATGGCCCCGAAAGAGTCTCTCAGGTTTTTAAGTTACATAGTCTCATGCTTTTCATTTTTTTACCTATTTTTAGTTTTTGTATGGGGCATAAGTCAATTTTATTTCCTTTCTTATAAATGCTCAATTAAGGAAATGACTTTTTTTAATTATAATTTTTTTTTTTTTTGTCTTTTGGAGACAGGATCCCCTGTAGCTCTGGCTGACCTGGAACTCCCTATATAGACCAGGCTGGCCTTGAACTCACAGAGAGCTGCCTGCTTCTACCTCCCTAGTGCTGGGACTAAGGCATGTGCCACCACGCTCAGTTATTTTTTCTTTCAATTGAACATTTTTACAGAGTTATCACAGTTTAATTTTCATAAAGTAAACAGTTATATAACAAGGACTTGAACCAAAGGACCCCCCACTTCCCTTGTGTCACAGAACTGCTTCTCTCCCTGGTGGGTAACCACTTCTGACAGCAGAGGCGAGTTTGGTCTGTTTGGAGCTGTATGTAGGAGGAATGGCACAGAGCCCTTTTGACTCCGTTGGCTCCACTGCTGTGTTTGACTTACCTGGGTAGCTGTACACAGCAGTATTTACCTGGGTAGCTGTACACAGCAGTATTTACCTGGGTAGCTGTACACAGCAGTATTTACCTGGGTAGCTGTACACAGCAGTATTTATTCCGTTCTTCTGCTAGTACTCCATTGAACAAACATGGCAATTTAGTAATTCTACTTACAGATATTTGAGTTTCCAGGTTTGAAGCTATTAAAATTAGTGCCACTATGAATATTTCTTACCTGTGGCTTTCGGTTTTGTTTTTTGTTAAGTTTTGGGTTCAAAAATGTAGACGTTTTTGAAACATTCTAATTACATTTGTGTGTGTGTATGTGAGCATGCTCATGTATGGACAGACGCATACAGGGAAGTCAGAGGGCAACTTAAAGGAGTTGTTTCTCTCCTTCCACCATGTGTGCGCTGGCACATTTTTACCAACTGCCTTGGAGATCAGTGCTGCTTCAGAATGTTTGTCGGTTGCTCCTGTCCCAATCTCAGACCATTAGTGTGATGTCAGCTGGCCCCCACGGTGCTTAAAAATGTATCAGTTGCTTCTCTGAGCTGGTATAAGGCAGCTCTAGCATGTTGCCTTGACTGCCAAGCAGTTTTCTGAAATACACTAATTTATGCTCTTACCAGTACACAGATTCATATGCCATAAGTTTTCCATCATATGTGTGGTAACATCACTTTCCGATTTTAATTTGTATTTCTGTGCTGACTAATAAAGTCAAATATCTTTAGTTACTACCACATTATATAACTGAAGACACTGAAGTCACCTTGCAATGTCTTTCAAAAAAAAAATCCTTTCCAGGACTGGAAGGTGGGGTTTGTTACCAAGGTTGAATCAGATATGGAGAAGTAAGATTACACTTTGGCATATCTGGGGACCTAATCTGTGCATTTCAATACTCCATCACTACCTTACTGGCATAGGAATCTGTGCATACTTTACAAAGGTGAATTTTGTGAGTTTGAATTATATCTCCATGAAACGTTCAAAATGGCTGGGCGTGGTGGCTCATGCCTTTAATCCTAGCACTCAGGAGGATGGTATATCTCTGTGAGTTCAAGGCCATTCTGGTCCACATAGTGAGTTCCTGGCCAGCTGGGGTTATAGGGAGACCTTGTCTGAAAAAGAAAAGTTCAAAATGAAAAATGTATGTGATTGTCATCATCTTGGACAATGAACATGAATGTGTTGGCCAGGATGCAACTCAGTTGGTAGAACGCTTGCCTAGCATGCACAAGGTTGTGGCTTCAGTCTCCAGCACCACATAAACTGGTCATGGTGGTGCATACCTGTAACCCCGGGATTTGTGAGATGGAGTCAGAGGATGCAGAGATTCAAGGTTGTCTTTGGCTACATAGCAAGTTTGAGGTCAGCCTGCTCTGCCTGAGAGATTGTCTAAAACAAATCAACCAAGCATAGATATTAAATTTCTCTGCCATATGTTCTAAAATAATTGTTTATAAAGCACCTGAGTTCAACTGGTAGCACCCAGATAAAACAGTCCAGCACAGAGATATGTCTGTAATCCTGGGTTTACATGTAGAGATGGGAGAATCCTGGGACTTACTGACCAGCCAGTCTAGCTAATCCATGAGCTCCAGGATCAGTGAGAGACCCTGTCTCAAAAAAGAGAGCATGTAGAAAGCATTCAACATCAAACTCTGGTCTCCAGTTTACAAAATAAATGAGGCTGTGCTGGGTTCAAGATAGGATTGTAACATGACACGTAATCCTTTTCTCATTTGTGGTCATAAAAATGTTTATGGTATGTTATCTGGACATTAACAATCATAATCCAATCTGTAAAACTTGAAGTGCAAAAATTTAGTAGGTCAACTAATATACTAGATAGGTCACAGGGTTTTGGCATTTGTGAGGATGCTGTTAATGATGAAACTAGAAAATTAAAATTTATTAATATACAATTGTGTGTGACAACAGACAGCTTCCACTAACTTAGTCATTCTAGATTTCAAGGTTTTGTTTCAAAATTCTGATGGATATGTAGTTATCATATAGTGAGAAGTTGTGTGCAAGGGCCGGGGAGGTAGCTGAGTTAGTAATGTGCTGGCTGAGGGCCTGAGTTTGATCTCTAGAATCCGTGTAAAAAACTGGGTTTGGAGGTGTGTGCTTGGTGATCTCCAGGTCAATGAGAGACCGTGTCTCAAAGTGGGTAGACAAGAGTTCCTGATGTTGACTTGCTGTTGCATAAGTTTTCTCATGGCGGTCCCGGCATTCAGCCTCACCCCGCCCTCCACGTCTGAACTGACTGAACTAATAGAGAATGCTCTTTTTAGAGGATTGATTTATTTAGGGCATTTACAAGGTTACTAGTTACCAGCGGCTGGCTGGTAAGGTCTGGCTCTTAGTCCTCGGCCCAGAGCCCTTTGTCCATGGCGCAGGGCTTTTTGTCCATTCCCAGCCAGCATTTCACTTCCACTCACATGATCCTTAGGACTGCAGCGACTTGGAATGCTGCCTCCTGGGTTTTGGCCTTCTGCATGGGCCCAGGACCCGGGCACTTCTCCTCCTGAGTGGCTTTGAGTAATCCCGGCCCCCCTCCCCGGCTTGCCGCCATGTTTTCTTCTTTCTCCCCACCTCCCTCCTCCCTTATTGGTCAGAGGGCGGGACTTGCCATGGAATGAACCAATAGAAAAAAAAAACTAGAGAGAAAAGCGTATTTACCATACACTTGCACACATGTGCATGCATATCCACACACAGATGTACCTATACCTGCCCTTCTACATGCACACACACACACGTGCACACACATTAAAAAAGAAGTCATATAAGAGTATATTTTTGGTGTTTTTGTTTTATTATGCTTACTATATAGACAAGTATGACTTAGAGTTGGATTGATTTTATGATTTTTTTCCCACTTAAAATGTAGAAGTTGGGTTCATGTGTTAATTTTTTCCACTCAGCATGCAAATTATTGCTAACAATTTTTTTTCCCCTCACTGTCCTGGGCATTAGACCTAGGACCTTGTGCATACTAGGCAGCAATTCTGCTCTACCACTGAGCTACACCCCCAGCAGCTAATGAATTCTTTTAAATTAATTGAGCTGGAATTCCTGTGCCCCTGTGCTCAGCCTTTCTGTGCCTCATTCAGTATTAATCCAGAAACAAAGTGGCACTAGGATGCTGTCATGTTCTTTCCCGAAGACGATGTCCCTTTCCAAACTAGCTCCTGTTCACACTCAGTTCAAGGCCTTGCTGTTTAAAAAGCACTGGAGCAGCTGGTTTATGCAGTTTCTTACTTCCAGCCTCTGGAGAGTGTTCGGGGGTAAGGGGGAAGGAAAGAGAGGCTGATAGATACTTTGCTGACTTTGTCTGTCCTGTAAGATAAGGTTCAGAAATGACCAAGAAGACTGCAGCCACATAGATCAGATCTACAAAGTGCTGAGTTGGTGGCCCCAGATGGGCTTTGGGTGTTGATTCTATGGATATAGTCATCTGTCTATTTTTAGCAATTTTTATAGGAAGAGGAAGCAGCAGACAGCCCTGGGGATCTTCCTTGTGTTCTTTGCTTTAGGGGAATTGTCTGTAAGGAAGTGGAGCTCCCCAGCAGACAACATTCGGGAAAAATAATGATGACTCTGGACGGGCCAGATTTCATTGTGTGAAAACAGAATTGGTTAGGTGCTCAGCTGGGAATTCCATTCGAGGTACTTTATTTGAATTCATTGAACTTGTCTATTTCAAACTTTGTGTGGTAGGCTCATCTCTCCTCTTCCGGATTGTCTTGACTATTAATATTTTAAAATATTATTTTTATTTTACATGTGTGACTGTTTTGCCTGTCTGTATGTAAGTGCATGCAGTGCTGGAGGAGACCAGAAGAGGGTGTCAGATCCCCTGGAACTGGGCAGTTACAGACAGTTGTAATCCACTACACAGGTTCTGGGAATTGTTCTGGCCCTCTGTAAAAGCAGCCAGTGCTCTAACTGCTGAGCGATCTCTCCGGCCTCTGACTATTCTTTTGAAATATTTATGGTACTTTAGAATTCAAATTCTGTGCATTGAAACAAGTGTATACAAACAAACCTCTTCCCTTCTTTATGGTCAGTAATCTTTACAGCTGGACCCAGCATCCCACTCAACCCATTCTCAGAGATAGTCCCATAATAATGCACTTTAATGTTCAAAATGCCATGATTAAGCTCTTCAATTAGGACTGTTAAATGCTTGGGTGTTTTTGGTTGGTGTTGTGTGTGTGTGTGTGTGTGTGTGTGTGTGTATGTAATTTAATTGTCAATTTTCTAATAAGTAATGATTAACATAATTTTCTTTTATTGAATCCAGGTCTTTGGCATTGTTTAGATCCTTTAACTTAGTCCCTTGCATGTGCTGATATAGTTAAGACTAGAAATAAATTTCACTTTACCTTTATGACTGTTAGATAATTTTAGGGAAAAGATATTGAGGTACAAGAGAAAGCTACTGAGATGCATCGTCTTTACGGGAGAAGTTTATTAATGCTGAAGATGGCACACAGTAGGAGGTGTTTATTAATGCTGAAGATGGCACACAGTAGGAGGTGTTTATTAATGCTGAAGATGGCACACAGTAGGAGGAGTTAATGCTGAAGATGGCACACAGTAGGAGGAGTTTATTAATGCTGAAGATGGCACACAGTAGGAGGAGTGGGAGGGAACGAGAGAGACAGGAAGAGACAGTGAGGTTTTAGTTCCAGGAGACAAAGCAGGGTTTCCTTTCATCACTTTCCCAGGGAGAGAAAAGGTCCCAAACCACACAGTTAAGAAGTTGCTGGTTTGCATTGTATGTCTGTGTGCCCCTGATTCCCTGGATCATGAGGAAAGGAGGCCGGAGAGCTCAGCCCTTGGGACTGGGGAGGTGGTTAGATCTTTGTACCAGTGAGATCTAACAGGCCAGTCACTGAGAAGAACACAGGAAAAGCAACTGAAGATGGAGTCAAGATTCACCATGCCAGAATGCCGAGTAAGAGGTGAGAGGGAAGCAGCAAGAGCTTCACTGTCAGTGGTGGATGGCGACCCTGCGTGCTGGTCTCCAGCGCGTCCCCCTTCAGTTGACAGGGACTAAGTATCCCGATGATTTACATTTAGGGCTTTTCTTCTTAAAGCCTATTTCTATTTTCTTTGTAGACTTTTCTTTCTTTAAAAATATTTGTTTAGGGGCTGGGAAGACTGCTCAACAGTTAAAAGCACTGACTCTTCTTATAGAAGACCTGGGTTGGAATTGTAGCACCCACATGGCGGCTAACAACCATCTATAACTACGGTGGTGTCAGGGGATCTGACACCCTCTTCTGCCTTCCATGGGCTTTGCACAACTCGGGTCACTTACCACACACACAGGCATAGCACTCATCCATATAGAATTTTTAAAAAATTAAAAAATAATATATGGGAGCACTCCTGTGCCATGGCGCCAGTGTGGAAGTCAGAAGACAATCTGTAGAGTTGGCTCTGTCCTTCCACCATGTAGGCCCCAGGGACTGGATTCAAGTACTCAGGCACATCAGTAAGCACCTGTGTCCACTTGAGCCGTGTCTCTTACTCTTTTTTCAGGTTTTGTTCCTGTAGCTCCTTTTTCTCCTCATTAAGTTGTCTTGTTTTTCTGCATGATTTCAGCTTCTGAATTTCATTCTTTGTTTCTGAGGGCACAGCTGCTGAAACTTCTTTGTGGTTGAATGACATCAGGATTTATAGACACCTCTCTCCATCCGACTTCCTCTATCTTGTGGTCCTCAGCTTAGTAGAATGGAAGGAGACGAGCAAAGGGCCTCAGAGCCTCCGGGGGAGCGCAGCCCCTCGTGCCCGAGCAGTCCTCGTGCACCCAGCTCTTTCCCTGTACTTAACTCTTTTTTCTCTTGTTGTTCTTTTTGAGACAGAGTCTCCCTGTAGCCCCAGCTGACCTGGAATTCACTATGTAGACCAGGTTGGCCTCAATCTCTGTAAATCTGCTACCTCTGCCTCTGGAGTGTGTGTGCTACTGCATACGCATCTAACTCTTAATTCATGCAATTTTAGAGACTCACTGAAGATAAATGTACAGTAAAGGATTGGCTCAGGAGGCCCAGGTCAAACCCTGCCTATTTTAAAAGTCTTAGCCTTCTTGGCCAGCACCTGGGAGAGAACTTTAAACTCTTAGAATATTTTATCTCATAAAATATTCTTATTTATTTGGGACCTTTGCTAGCAATGAGGTTTATAGTGTGTGTGGGGAGCGGGGGTTCTTGGGCTCAGTGATGGCAGTTTGACATCTGGAGTGGCTGAGACTGATGAACTAATCTTAGTGGTCTGGGTATTCCATGACTGATGCACCATAACCTGAACACTGGGCTGAGAAGATGGCTCATTCAATGACGTACTTACCACATAAGCATGAGGAACTTTGCCCAATTCCTTAGAAACCACGTTTGAAAAACAAGCCTGGTAGAGACAGGAAGATCCCTGGAGCTCCATGGTCAGGTAGTCTAGCCTAATAGGTAACCTCCAGTTTCAGTCGGAGACTCTGTCTCAGAAAATAAGGTGGAGAGAAACTGAGGAATATGCTTAACATTTACTGCTGGACTACACATGCACACACATGTGCACATGCACACACATGCACATGGCCTAGATATCCAGACTTGCGTGAGTGTCCCTGGTTGATAATACCCATGCCTGCTGCCACGAGTTGTTGGGAGAATTAAACCTTGCTAGAACAGAGCAAGCCTGTCTCTTTAGGAGCCTTTTCCCTTTACCAATTGTAATCTATAACACAAACACAAAATACAACTGTCACCTCAAAGGAAATAAGAACTCGTTAATTCTGGAGCCAAATATGATGACCATGCCTTAGGAACACATATTGAGGTTGCCCCAAAATGACATATTCCAATGTGGAATAATTTCATGAAGTTCTTTATAGTTACAGAACAAAGGAAAGTCGTGGATCAAGGCATTTTTTTTCTGATACTGTGGTGGAAAATCAGGTAGGTGGATTACAGCAATGTGGGGAAACCTCTGCAATAGTTTTCATATGCTATCTGAGGACACTTTGAGTTTTTAGGTTGATGTAAGCTAGGTCTGTTAGTATATTCTAAAAAACTTCACCTGATAATCACAAGTCAGACATAGTGGCAGGAAATTAATACCTATTAAAGGGTCTAAAGATAGCTCATGATAATTTGGCTCTGGTAACAATTCCACCTCTGATCATTTCCAACTCTTTACAAATTGGAGAGGTCCTAATCTGTCAATCAGCCTTCTAGACTCTTTTAACATAGGTGTTGTTGCCCCCTTTTTCTGAAGGGTGCAGCAGATGAACATGCTGCGATGCTTCTCTTCCTCCTGAGATTACTCCCACCCCGGCCAGCGAGGGGAGAGCCGGAGATATCAGGTGCGCCACTTGCCCCTAGGAAGATCAATGCTGGGATGTAGCGTGAATCCGGAGCCGGAGTCTTCTGGTTTTATAGCTCTTTTATTAGTGTTGCAGTTCTTCTTCAGGTGCAGCGGGGAAATCACTTTACTGTGCTCAAGCGAGCTCTTTTATACAATTCTCCCTCCAATCAAACGTACTTCCCTATTTCTTAACAGCCTATTACATTGTGTTATTTTCAAGTCTTGTATAGCATAAATGGGCGGTTACATGGGCGGTTACAAAAAGCAAGCAAGCATACAATCTTTCACCTTATTAGCATAGTAGGTTTCTGTTTCTTGGCTAGACCAAAGGGGGAAGGAAGTTTAGTTTCACTTCCCTTAGGCACCATCTTAACTATCAAGCTCTAACTTATTTCTTATGGACCAACAAGGTGTGGCTTTTTTTGTGGGAAGCTTTACTTCATAATATGTTGCTGTAATAAACTATAACAACAATATGGTAGCTTTTCTGAGTTCTTTGGGTCCTTCTAGCAAATTGTGGAACACGAGAGCGATCTTAAGGGACATCTGAACCTGGTAAGGTGGCACAGTCAATCTCTCTGGCTTCTTGAGATGCTGTCTTTGGAGATGAGGCAGTGGGTGCCTGATTAGGGCCTAGGCGTACTTGCCTACAGTGCAGGGTATAGAGTTGTTCTCAGGCAACACACTGTCAGACCTCAATGTGTGGGTGAACTTTTACCCACAATAACCTCTGCTCAGAATTCCAGGTTCACTCTGACCCATCTTATATAGAAACAGGATACAGGTTTTGCAACTGCATGATTATGACACTGATAGAAGACTGATAGAAACTTAATAATTAGAGTTCCCACTGTGATTTTGCTTGTCTAGCCTGGTCCATTTGCCTGTCGTCTAGCCCATAGGGCCAACATGGCATTAGAGTTATGATAATACAGAGAAAGCCAAAGGCTGCTTCATCATAATAGGTCTGAGTGACTCAGGCGTCAGCTTCACAAATCCTCTTTTAAGGGACATAGATACTAGATTTCTCTCTAGGCTCAGGACCACCAACAAGCACATGGACCATCTTGAATCCATAGAACTCCAAACAGAGCCTCATTGGAGGTTTTTGATACCCTGCTGGTCACATAGACACATTCTTGCTACAGGATCAGCTCTAACAGCAGAACTCTCTGGGAGTTCATGGCGACCAGGTGCTAATCATTAATCTTTTGGGTAACAGTAAGCAGGACTGAAAGCCCCCAGCTCCTCTGAGTCATGGTGTATAAGCAATACTATGAAGCAAGGCATTCCATGCCTTGGTCATTGGGTCAGTGCTTTTTAGGTACTTTGACAAAGCCACACAAGATGAGTCAGACCTTCTGGAATTAAATCTCCTTGTATAGTAGACCCCAACCACATCTGTGATCAAGATCTTTCTTGGTTTTGTTTTTAGGACAGGATCTCATGTAGCCCAGGATGACCTCAAATTTCTGTGCAGCTGAGGATGACCTTGCACTTCTGAGCCTTCTGCTTTCATTTTTCTAGGGCTGGGATTACAGTCATGATCACAGTGCTCTGTTTGTGGGTCCTGGGGACAGAGCCCAGGGCTTCATGTATGCTGGGAAAGCACTCTGCCAACTGGCCTTGCTAAGGCCTTTTTAAAATATAAAAGTGATTAAAAAGTTTTTTGTATGAGTGTGTGGGGGGGTGGGGTGGGGGGGATTATGGCACATGAATGCACATGCTTATAAAGGCCAGAAGATGGCATTTGATGCCCTGAATCTGGAGTTGAAGTCAATTGTGAGCCTCCTGACATGGGTGCTGGGAGCTAAACTTAGGTCCTGTGGAAGAGCAGCAAATGCTCTTTTTTTTAATTAAAAATATTTTTGATTGATTCGTTTTTATTTTTTGTTGTGAGTGTTCTGTATGTGTGTATCTCAGTACGTCACCTCGATACTAAGTCTGAGGGGCGAGAAGAGGGCATCAGAACTCTGGAGCTGGAGTTAGGGACAGTGTGTAGCTGCCATGGCAGTGCTGAGAACTGAATCTGAGTCTTCTCCAAGAGCAACCAGTGCTCTTCATCACTCATCCATCCCTCCAGCTCACAAGTGCTCTTAACTGCTGAGGCATTTTCCCAACCCTGATCAAGGTCCTTTCAAAGACCATATGATAACTCTGTTTGACAGCAGTTGCTTGTTTGACAGCATCACGGAATCACACAGACATTCAACATGTCTGTGTAACTAAGGTAAGTTGGAATGTATTTAAACAGATTGAACAATCCAATACGACGAGCACAAACTAGCATGAGCTACTTCTAATTTGGGGTTACTTTTGTAATTCTTTGGCCTGTGTGAGTTGTCGCTACATGCACTGTTGAGGGCTTGAGCACACTGATTAGCAAGCAGCAACTCTCAATCTTCTTCAAGAGAGTTTTCTTGTACAGAGATTGTGAAGGAGCTTTAACTCAGTCTCACAATACATTTGGCCAATGATCCCATAATTATAGTAAGATTTCATAGTTTCTACATTGTTAAATTTACCCATGATTTCTGTAGTACATGTCCTTGTAATACTTAAAATTATTTTTATAGGTTTGAATGTTTTGCCTGCATGTCAGTCAGTGCACCTGTGTTGTACAGTGCCTGTAGAGGCCAGAAGAGGATGTTGGATCCCCTGGAATTGGAGGTATGGATGATTGTTAGCCACTGTGTGGGTGTTGGGACCCAAATCCAGGTCATCTGCAAAAGCAGCCAGTCCTCTTAACTGCTGAGCCATCTCTTCAGGCAATGTAGTGCTTTAACATGTAGCATAATATAGATCAAAGGTAATTACATATCATCCATTTGTCCCTTTGATTAAGTCACTGGGATGGGTGATAGTGCTGGGAGCAAATGAAATATCCCAGGACTTCCCCTTGGCACCTCACCAGTGGTAGGATCAGACTGGACAAATATGGAGAAATGGATGAGGCCTTCTAGGATGCAAACAAAATATTTTCACAATCAGACCCAACACAGCAAGGTGCAGAGAGTAGATGGTCTAGTCTGTCCACTGGTTTGGAGTGTTTGTATTTAGGTTGGAACTAATATACATACTCATGTTAGTCATTTGCTAATGCCATGACAGAATCCTGTGCAAAGAAGTGGAGGGAGGCAGGACTGATGTGGGCTCCTGCTGTCAGAGGTCTCGGTCCATGACTGGCCGGCTCCCTTGCCTTCATGCTGGTGGTGAGGGTGAACACAGCGTAGGAAGATGAGGCAGAGCAAAGTGCAGCCTGCCTCACAGTAGCCAGGAGTTGGAGAGGCACAGGAAGGAGCTGGAGACAAGACAGCCTTCAGAAGCACACCTCTAGTGTGCTTCTGGCCAGGTCTTACTCCCCACTGCCTCCCAATAACAAATTAATGCTCTGAATCAAATTATATATCCACGAATCCACTGATACAATTATAGAATTTATGACCATTCATGTCTCAATGACCGCATCCCCCAGCCGGACACCTGCATCTGGACACCGAGCCTTCAACACACGAGTCTTTTGGGGTCATTTTATATCTAAACCAGAGCACTTGCTTTAGAGTAATACCAGACTTTGGGCTCCTCAGAAGCAGCTCTGGCTTCAGGGAGGACCAAATAGACCACTGGAAAAGAAAATGGTATGGCCCCAGAGAAGACTTGTTTAAATGCCTCTGTATCTCTCTTTCTTCCTAATTCTACCAAGCATCTCAGTCACCTGCCTAGTAACCAACTTTCAGTTAACCCCAACTTTAGCTAAGCCAAACACAGTGCTGGAGGCTTGTGGACCAGGCCTTGGCTTCATTGAGGCATCCTGCTCTTTCTCTTTCTCCTTTTCCATCTTTTAAAAAATTCTAGTTTTTATTTTTTAAAGTGTGTGTGTGTGTGTGTGTGTGTGTGTGCACGCATGTGAGTACAGGCTCCCCTGGCACTGGAGTTATAGGAGATTGTGAGTTGCCCAGTGTGGGTGCTGGGACCTGAACTTGGGTCCTCTGCAAGAGCAATACGTGATCACTTTAAAATTTATTTTATAATTTTTATTTTTTGTGAATGAGTGTATTATCTCCTTGAAAATAATTGCATCCATGTCGTGCAATGTCTGCAGAGGTCAGAAGAGTGCATTGGATTCTCCTGGAAGTGGAGTTACAGAAGGTTGTTAGATACCACATGGGTGCTGGGAACTGAACCCAGGTCCTCTGCAAGAGCAGCCAACGCTCTTAACTCCTGAGCCATCTCTCCAGCTCCTCTTTCTTGATTTTTTGAGATAGTGCTGGAGTTTCAGGTATGAGCCACCATGCCCTCCTCCTCCTCCTCCTCCTCTTCTTCCTTCTCCTCTTCTTCATCATTTTCTTTTGAGATAGGGCCTTACTATGTATACCTGGTTGACCCATGAACTTGATATGTAGACCAGGCTGACTTTGATCTCACAGAGATCCACCTGCCTCTGCTTCCTGAGTGCTAGGATTAAAGGCGTGTGCCATCACACCTGACTGTGCCCATTTTCTTAAGCAGACACTTTGTCTATCCTACCCTTCTAGAAACACACTGCTTTGGAAATGATGAGAAATCTAAGTTCATTGAACATGATGTTTCACTATTGCTACTTGTCTGAGCAGGAAGTCCTGAGTGACTTTATATTTCTCTCAGGCTGCTGGTAGGGGGATGGGATGAGATGCTAAGATTTTCAGATTGATCATTGCTTCTTCAGAGTCTTTCTCTTTGGGACATTTAATCTTTTTCACAGTGAATTTAGGCTAATGGGGGTGTAATTTTTGATCTGAAATATTTGTCTTTATATTACTAGATCTGATTTTTGTTTTCAAATGACACAAAATGAATAGAAATGGACTGGAAAGGGCTGGAGAGAGGGCTCGGCAGTTAAAAGCACTGGCTGCTCTTGCAGAAGACATGGGTTTGAATCCCAGCACCCACATGGCAGCTAACAACTATCTGTAACTTGGTTCCACGGGATCTAATGCCCTCTTCTGGCCTCTGTGGGTATTGGTTGACACAGGTACTCTTGCATAGAGCAGACAAAATACAAGGAAGGAAGGAAGGAAGGAAGGAAGGAAGGAAGGAAGGAAGGAAGGAAGGAAGGAAGGAAGGAGGAAATGGACTGGAATTATCCAATAAAGGACTTCCAGCCTCAGGTTATGCTATAAACAAGAAAGAATGTTATATAGTTTTTCCTTCCAGTGAAAGTATTTTAAAGGTTTATTTTATATTTGTCTGTGTGTGTGTGTGTGTGTGTGTGTGTGTGTGTGTTTGTGTATATATGTGCATGTATATGGAGTTGTTACCCGTGGATATCAGAAGAGGGAGTCGGATCCCATTGAACTGGAGTTATAAATGGTTGTGAGCCGAGTAGCAAGTGCTCTTAACTACTGAACCATCTCTTCAGGCCTTAGTGAAATTTAATTTATTTATAATTTATGTGTATGAATGTTTTGCCTACATTTGTGCAGTGCCCGAATAGGCCAAAAGGGAGCATAGGATCTCCTGTAATTGGAGTTACAGATGGTTGTTAGCTGCCATGTGGGGGCTGGGAATTGAACTTTGGTCCTTTGCAAGAGCAGCCTGTGCTCTTAACAACTGAGCCATCTCTTCAGCGCCATGAAATTACTTTTTTTAAAGGGAAATATAATCAACTCATTTTTATTTTACTTTAATCAGTGTAAGAGCATCACAAATGAAATTATAATGGAAGAGAATATGCTTTTTAAAAACAATTTAATCAACCAAACATAGACCATAGTAATAAATGTGTGATGAAGTGTTTTAATATTATTTTTAACAATTCCATCTCTAAAATATAAAATGAACAAAATTGACTTGATTTTAGATGTCAGGCAAATGTTTGCCCGTGAGGGTAGAATAGCTAACTGGAAAAAAAGGAAATTTGAGGTTCTTGTTGATATAGGTGTGGGTGACTTTGTTAGAATTAATCAATTTCCCACTTAGGATTTGCACACTTTTCTCTGTTTCACACTTAAACAAAAAGTAACACACGGGAATAAAACATTTTTTTTTTCAGTATTCTGACAGGAAAGAAAAAGCAAGAAAACTTCTGACTCTGTTGTTCTGTTTCTTTCTGTAGACTCAAGTTCTCAATACTGCTTTCCTTCGGTTTGGAGGACTTTAACATTTTTTTGTAGTGCAAGTTACAGTTTACTTGTGATCAATACTGTAAGCTTTATATCTGAAAAGCCTTTTTTTTAGCTTGACTTTGAAACATTTTCTTCTCCTATGCGTGTATGCATGTTTACATACGTGTGGGCACGTGTGTGTGTGTGTGCATGCATGTGCGCGCGTGTGGAGGCCCTGAGTTTAGATGGCAGAGCTCTTCCTCATTTCCTTTTGTTGCATTCTTTTTCCCAAGGCTCACTTACTTTTTTGATGATCTAAGCGTGTTTTGTCTCTGACTGGGCTCAGACTTAGCAGTGGAAGGTCTCAGTGAGGACCGCCTGTGTCCCTTGGCAATCTGTTCTTGGTGTTTTCTTTGGCTTCCTTAGGCCAAACATTTGGTGTATTCTTCAGTCTCCTGTTTATTTTTCTTGGTGCTTGTTTCTTTGGGAAGTTTGCAGTTTAAGGGCTTTTTTTTCTGTTTTTTTTTTTTTTAACAACGTATTGGTGGACACCATCTTCTTTTGGAGATTTGCAGCTCTTTCTGCCAGTCCAGGAATGTCCTCTCCTTTTGAAATTTTGTAATAGCCGTGTGTTTGTTGAGAACACACACATTGACATCCCCAATGTTCAGGGGAACACACTTGCACTTTCTCTTTCTAGTTCTTGGTTTTTAACAGGAATGCCCCTTACTTAACAGCAGGTATACTCTGCCATGGTCAAGACATCCTGGGAAAACTTTATCTATTGTTCACAGCATGGATTTGGACCACACAACTTTCTGTTCTTTACCTGGAGCATTGGCAGCAGCTTCTGTGGCCATGTGCTTCTCATTGAAAGTATGAAGTTGGTGTTTATCATCTACTTCAATGAGTTTCTGATCACTGGGGCTGGGAAGAGCAGATTCAGCGTTACCTGGATGCAGTTGATCTACTCAGGAGGTGCCATGAGAAAAGAACCCATTATTCTTTGAGGCAGGGTCTCTCAGTCAAAGCCAGAGCTCACCAGTATTCCTGATTTTAGGTGTGTGGGTGTTTTGCTAGCACGTTTGTAGGTGCACCCATGCATAGAAGTCTGCAGAGGCCAGAAGAGGCTGTTGGATCCCCTGGAACTGTAGTTACAGAGGGTTGTGAACTGCCATGTGGATGCTGGGATCCAAACCCAGGTCCTCTCCAAGAGTAACTAGTTCTTTCAACTGCTGAGCCATTCCTTCAGTCCCTCAACCACTATATTCTTGCATATTTTGATTTCAACAAACAATCTGTTGACATCTGTATTTTTCTAATTTTGTATTCTGTATGCTACATTCCCTGCACCTTAGCTGCTCTGCAGATTTTCTTTCATAACACTTCATTTTTTTCACCAGACAGGCTCTCATGTAGCCCTGGCTGACCTCCAACTGCAGTGCAGCAGAAGATGACCTTGAATTCCCCATCCTGTGCCTTTACCTCCTAAGTGCTGGGATTATGGGTTGGAGGTACTACACCCATTGTTAAGCAAATCTATTTGATGTGCCTGTGTGGTTTTACTTTATTTGTTTTTATGTTTATGTGTACATATGTGTTCATGTTCATGTGTGTGTGTATATATATATATATATATATATATATATGCTCAATTGTGTATGTGGGTGTACTTGTGTGATGTTGAGTGGAGGCTAGAGGCTGATCTCAGTTGTTTTTCCTCAGGAGTTCTCACCTGATCTTTTGGAGATAAGGTCTCTCAGTAGCCTGGAGTTCACCAGGTTGACTAGGCTGGCTGAGGGGTGAACCCCAGGGACCACCTGTCTCTGCCTCCCGAGTGCCACCACATCTGACTTTTTTAAAAAACATGGATTCGAACGCAAGTTCTCATGCTTGCAAGGCAAGCAATTACTACGGGTCTATCTCCCCAGCCTCATGTGGTTTTCTTTGCTTCCTGTGTCTGGGGTTTATTGAGCTTCTTGTGTTATGACTTTCACCAAATTCAGAAGATTGTGGCCATTACTTTTTCAAACATTTTTTCTCACTTCCTCCTCTCTCCTTTCCTTTGGGAACTCCTCTTAGACATATATTAGGTTACTCGAGTTTGTTCTAAAATTTAGTAATGCTCTCTTAAATCTCAAAAGATCTTTTATTTTTGTATTTCATTAATCATTTCCTTTTCAATGTTTGATCTGCCATTAACTCTTTCTAGTCAAGGCATTCGACTTTTCTAGAAGCTTTATGTGAGTCTTGTGAAATAGTCTTTATATTTTTACATACTTTCTCAGAATATGGAACACAAACATAATGATGATTTTGATGTACTTGTCTATTAATTCCAATATCTGTGTTGCTATAAGATTGGTTTTAATAGATGGGGTTTTCTCCTCATTGTAAGTCATATTTGTTTGTCTCTCTTAAAAATGTTTTTTTCATTAATTTACTTTTATTCGGTGTGTAGGAGTGCTTTGCAGACATGTATATAAGGACACCCATGTGTGCAATGCCTATGGAGGCCAGAAAGAGGGCATTGAATTCCCTAGAACTGGAGTTAGGTATGCTTTTCAGCCATCATGTGGTTGCTGGGAACTGAACCCAGATCCTCTGCAAGAGCAGCCAGTTCTCTTAAGCACTGAGCCATCTCACCAGTGTCTTGTTTGTTTCTTGAAATGCCTGATATTAGTTGCCGGTTTTACCTCTTTGGATTTGTGATCATTTTGTGCTTTATAAATACTCTTTTTTTGTTTGGGCTTTCTTTTCCTTAGATAACTTTTGACTTTGTTGTCCAGGTTATTCTGAAACTCACTATATAGTCTAGACTTGCCTTGCTGTCTCAAATTCTTGTTAATCTTCCTGCCTCAGCCTCCCAAGTATTGGAATTTTAGTCATGAGTCACCTTCATAAATATTCTTGAGCTGTGCTCACAGTTACAGTTTGGAAACAGTTTGATCCTTATAGATTTTGATCTTGGGAGTTGGCTTGTAGCCAAGAAATGCTTAGTATAGCACTAATTATCCCTCCTGACTAAGGCCTTTCTGAATATACCAGTCAATGTCCTAGGAATGATGAACTGATTTTCGTCTGGCTGAGGGGAGCAGACACCATATCCATCCTCCTGTATGTACTGGATACTACTGGATACTACTTCCTCTCATCTTCTCAAATAGTTTTTTTTTCCCCTGCCCACAAATGTTTCCTCTATACTCTACTGATCAGTATTTTCATGAACACCTGCTGTGGGGATCCTCAACAGATCCCTGGAATTCTTTCTCATGGCTGCTCTGTAGTACAGAAACCTGTCTGGTTGTCCTAGTCTCAGCTCCATCCCTTCACCTAAGGGACTTTGCTAGGTTTTACCTTGATCACACCCACCCCCCTCAGCTCTGGAAACCAGTAAGCTGCTACAGGCCTCTGCTGCCCACCATTCCTTCTCCTTTGTTTCATGTCTTGACAACTTTTTTCCAGTTTTCTTTTTTGTTGTTGTTTGTTTGTTTCAGGTGGGGGTTAGTGAAATTTAACCCCTCCTTCCTTATCATGACCAAAAGAGAATCTTTAAAAAGTTGATGTATATGAGTGTTTTGCCTGCATATTTGTAAGTGTACTATATGTGTGTAATACCCAGAGAGCTAGAAGAAGGTGTTGGAACCCCTGGAAGTGGAGTAATGAATGATTGTCAGCCACCGTGTATGTATGGGAATGGAACCTGGGTCCTCTGCAAGAGCAGCCAGTGCTCTTAACCACTGAGCCATCTCTCCAGACCCTGGAATAGAATTTTAACTGGCTCTCTATTAGTTTAAAAAATGAATCTCAGGGATGGAGGAAAGGCTCCAAGTTTAAGAGCTTGCATTGCTCTTGCAGAGGACCTGAGTTCCGTTCCCAGCACCCATGTTGGGTGGCTCCTAACTGCCTGTAACTCCAGCTCCAGAGGATCTGATGCCTCTGGCTTCCCTGAACACGTGTACTTGCATGCCCATACGCAGTTACACATAGACACAGAATTAAAAAGAAAACAAATCTTAAAAATGAATCTCTCATTTTATTGCCTATAAGATGTATCAATTATGTTTTATAGCTGTTATATAATATTACTGCATGACTGAGGGATGGATGAACATGCAACATTCAGATAAAATGTTTCACCGCTTTGTGGAAACCCCTTTTCAGTGTCAGTTAAAGGGAAACTGTTATCACAAGTTGATTTTTATCAAGAATCAGGAAGTAGTATGAGATCAACATTGGCTTCAAAACATTGTTTTAGGTACGACACTCTATACACAGGAGGTGCCTGGCTGGGACACATACTTGTCAGAACTTCGTGAATGGGCTGGTGTGCCACACTGACCTTCATCCTTTGACATGATGTTGGATGCTAACAGCACAGGCAGTCTCCCACTGGCTGCTCGCATTCCCTTGACATTTTTAATGTCCGTAGTAGCTTTTGCTATAATGTCAGGCAATGCTGTGGTCATTTTAGCTTTTGTGGTGGACAAAAACCTTAGACTTCGAAGTAATTATTTTTTTCTTAATTTGGCCATTTCTGACTTCTTTGTGGGTAAGTTATACGTCTTTTTATAAATAACCTTTTCTAGATATCATTTATTTCTAAAACCTTAAAATAGGGTCCTGTTATTCAGGGAACCATATGAGTTGGAAGGGAGGTTAAGAGCAAAAAGTTAAAGTATTAAAACATCTGGAAAGGGTTCTATATGCCTTGTTAAAGGAGATTATATGCATATGTATCTGTGTGGATAAAGGGAAATTTTTATCTGAAAACAGGTTATTTTTTCTTCACAGAATAAAAACATGAACCCAGAGTAGTTCTAACTCATTTTAATAGTGACTAGTTTTCAGAGGTATTTTGTAGTGTCTTTTGACTTACAAATATTCTTTTCTAGAGTAGTATAGCTTCCTTTTTACTCTAATGTTGAAATAATAATAAATAATGTGTAGCCAGTACAGTGTAAAAATGAAAAAGTATGGTCAATGTATTATTTTATGACATAGCCCAGAATTGTACACATCCAACAGTCAAGCACTTTGCACCTAACATAGAGCCGTAGCGTCGTGTAACTGTAGAAGACTAGAAATCAAATTAATCTTTCATTGAAAGCACATTCTTTGTAAATTTTCAATCTTTTATTGCTTTCACTTTTTATGAGACTGACTGCCACTAACAAGGAACCTTTTAACAATGCTTATCACAATAAAGTTAACTACAAACTGTCAGAGGACTGGTGCTATTTTATTGGAGCTTTTAGTATAATTTCACTTAGCCTATTCAGATTATTTTTTCTTTATAGCTACATAACATTTGAATTTATGCTAAAACAAAAGGAGAGTCATATTTTGTTTGTTGTCTGTAACACAGAAGTTGCTCAACAAATATTAGTCCCCTTCTCTTTCTATTTTACAACAGACATGTTTTGACTCAAATCAAATTCACAAACGTTAGTATCATGCCCAGTATGTGTTAATACAATTGGGAATGCAAGTACTGTTAGGTACTCAGGGGATGCTCAGAAGAGTGGGTTTGTCTCTTCCTTTAATGCAGTAGAGTGGATGAGAGACCACAGATGACTGTGGCAGGATGGAGCACTGGGCATCTCCACGAAGCCCCAACCAGTGTTGTGGACACTTGGGGGAGAGATGATGCATGCTT
Organism: Eospalax fontanierii; assembly: GCA_035773235.1. Taxonomy (NCBI): domain Eukaryota; kingdom Metazoa; phylum Chordata; class Mammalia; order Rodentia; family Spalacidae; genus Eospalax; species Eospalax fontanierii. The sequence continues at coordinate 63,504,202 of CM069538.1, forward strand.
GGTTATGGGGTTGTAGCATTCTAAATGCACCATTGAGGGTAGGTAGAATTTCTGTAGGCAGGTTGGGGAGGAATAACTCAAAGAGTCAGCAGTGACGTGTTGGGGGAGAATCATTCTTTGTATCTTCCTGAGCGGGAGCTCCAGGCCGGTTGCTGTGCACATGACTGAATGAGGGAACACAAGGGCTGAAGGTGGGCTCTGTGTGGTGAAGGCTGTCTGGTAGTAATGTCAGTCTGGAATAGAACTTATCAGGCAGGCAATGTGGAGACTAAAGGATCTGAAAGCAGCTGAGTGCATTGATGAACCAAGTTTTTCCTTGACTCATGGGAAGTGCTGTAGAGACTGTGAAGTGGTCGCTTACAGCAGCACAGTTGCAGAGACTGTGCCGCAGCCATCTAGGCGGAAGCCAAGGGGAGGCTCTGGGCTGGCATGCGAGAGCGGGGGCCCGGCAGCAGGCAGGGTCGCGAAGGGTGGGGTTGGACTTCTAGCACTCAGAAGGGTGTGCATGTCAGGGGAGGTAAGAGGTGTTCGTGGGGCTGAGAGGTCAGTGACAGCTCTGCTGTTGCCTTGAAAGTTTCTGAGAAAGTTCTCAGCTGTAGACGTTGGTTTAGGAGTCAATGCGTAGAAATTGCAGGCCACAGTTAAGGGGACTAACCAGTATAACATTCTTTTTTTGGCAGTCATAGGAATTAAAACCTGGGTCTAATATAGAGTAGAAACTATGCTACATCATCTAGACAGACAGACAGACACACATACACACACACATACACACGTGCACGTGTGCATCTTAAATCAACAACCTCCCCATTTTTCTCTTTAATTCTTTCTCCCCATCTTGCTACAGATCTATCTACATCCTCCTCCATAACACATAACACGTATAAATTCCCAAGTGTTTCAACATAGACAGAAGTCTGTTATAGAAATACCTCTCTCTCTTTCTTCCTCCTCCTCCTCCTCTTCTTTCTCCTCCTCCTGTTCTTCCTCCTCCTTTTCCTCCTCCTCTTCCTCTTCCTTCTCCTCCTTCTATTTTCTTCTTCTTTCACATAATTATGTGACCTTTAGGTGATACTCAACACTTAAAGGAGATGATGTACTTTGCCTGACCTGATGAGAACAAGGCCCTTGCTACTCTGATCGTGGGGAGGGAATGGGGTGAAAGAGCTGAGAGAACCTGGGGCATGGAGCTTTTTAACCCATATGGCTCCAGACAAGAGTGAGTGTCTGGAGTGAGTGAGTGTCCAGACCAAGGCTGGCATCAAGGAGGCCCCTCCATTCAGGACTTGAGCACAGAGCCTGGAGATGTGGCTGGTCTTTGAGAAATGACTCTGCAGAGGTAGTTACTCAGCAGACCTGCTGTTTGCTCTCCATCAGCAGGTGGGTAGACAGAGAATTGGCTTTGTTCCCAGTGAGAGAATTATTCAGGTCAAACAGGACCTGTCGTCATCTTTCTTTTTAAAAAGTATATGTATATTGTGTGTTTGTGTGTGCATGGATACACGTGTGTGCAGGTGGGTATGTACATATATGTACATGTGTGTGCAGGTGGGTATGTACATATATGCATGTGGAGGCCAGAAGACAACCTCAGACATCATCCTCAGGAAGACTGTCCACCGTCTTTGAGACAGGGTCTCTCACTGGCCTGGAACTTGCCGTTAGGCTGTACTGGCTGGTTAGCAAGCCTCGGGGGCATTCCCCTTCCCAGTGCTGGAACGGCAAGTGCGTTCCACCATGCCCAACAATTTTATGTGTATTCTAAGAATCAAACTCAGGTCTTCAGTGCTTACAAGGCAAGCACTCTACCCACTGAGATAGCTCCTCAACCAGAGCCCCCTTTCATCTGTCTGTCTTGTCTTTCACATTTCCTCTGTCCCTGACAGCTTCATCTGGAGCACTCCTCTTTTAACACAACTCTCATCACAGCACAGGAATCGGGACAGTGCCTGTGTCCCAATTTAAAAGATTACATTTATTTACTATTTTTATTTATTTTGTGTGTGTCGGGGGCACATGCTAAAGTGCATGTGAAGGTCAGAGGACAAGTTGTGGTAGTCAGTTCTCTGTTTACCATGTTTGTCCTGGGCATTGAACTTGGGCTATCAGGCTTGGCAGCAGGTGCTGCTGAATCACCTTGCCATGTTATTTACTTATTTGTTTATTTATTTATCCATTCATTCATTCATTTATGTTACTAAGCCAATTATTCTTTTTTGGCTTTGATTTATTTTTATTTTATGTGTATGGGTGTATTGCTTGTGTGTTCATAAGTGTACCTGGGTCCTACAATGTTCATGGAGGTCAGGAGAGGGCATCGGATTCCCCTGTGACTGGAGTTACTGACGGTTGTTAGCTGCCATGTGGGTTCTGGGAATTGAACCTGCGTCCTCTGGAAGAGCAACCATCGCTATTAACCACTGAGCCATCTCTCCAGCCCCATAAACCAACCATTCTTGATGGTTGGGGTGAGGTCAGGAGACACACCTCATTGGCACTCAGAACATTGGGACTTTCTGCTAAGCACCTTCTTCTCACAGGCTTCAGAAGAGCCCCCTGTACAGCATCCAAATTTGTTGTGCCCAATTAGTTAACTTCCCAGATTGAGTTTATTGTTGAAAAGCAAAGATTTATTGAAGAAAAAAATTCCATGCCTGCTGTACTGGATGACCCATAGATGAACTCTGTAATGTATTTCAGCTGTGTACTCTCTCATTGGAACACTCTGTGTTGTGATTTTAATGTGCAATGCCCCCACAGGCTCATGTGTGTGAACACTGGTCCTCAGCTGGTGGAGCTGTTTGGGAGGTTGTAGAACCTTCAGTGGTGGAGCTCTGCTGGAGGAGGTGGGTCACTGGGGGTGAAGCTTGAGATTTCATAGCCTAGTCCTGTTAGTCCTCCGATTCCTGACTTTGTTACCAACTGCCTCAGACTCCAGCCACCCAGCCTTTGCAGCTGATGAGCTGAATCCCTAAAATTGTGAGACAAAGCAAACCCCTGTTCTTCTTGCTAGGAATTTGATCACAACAATGAGAAAAAGAACTAACACACTATTGATACAAGTGTAGATGGAGATGTCTATTAAATTGGTACCGTGTGACCAGTGTTTCCTGCTAAGGGCAATTATGACTGACACAGATGATGGGTGGCCAGGACAGGCTCTTCAGAGGTGAAAGGTGGTTGATTCCTGTAGTGAAGTCTTTTTTTCTCACTGCATCCTTATGGAGACTTTCTAGGAATGTGTGCGATGAGAGAGGTGAACCCTCTGTTGTCTCTTTCATGGGTATAACACAAGAGCAGTATGACATGTTCGTTTAGCATAAGAACAATAGTAGGTTCCCTAGGTAGGACTGATGATCTCTCCACTTGAACTTCTAATGAGGTTTAACGAGTTTTAATGAACTTTTAACGAGTTTGGATTCCCTCCTGTGGAGCGGGCCTTACTCAGAAAGCAGTTGGTTGCTCCCATAACCTTCATGCCACAGCTGCACTAATGAACCCATCTCGTGTGTCAGGTCAGGGTACTGTAGCATTAAAGAGGGTCTCTTATACAGACACCATGCCTGTTGAATCAGGACCCCACCCTTATGACCACACTTATCATCTTTTATCCTAAGAGGTTCCATCTCTTAATACAGCCACTTTGGGTGTGTTTGGGCTTTCACATCTAAATTGGGGAGAGGACACAGGCATCCAGTCTACAATACCTGCCACACTTTCATCATCACCCACACACCCCTCTGTTGGTCCAGAGGATTACTTAAGCCTATTGGTTTCTCTCGCCCTTTGCTTGATATTTGCTCATGGAAGACATAGTGGCTTTTCAGCAGACTTGGACAGAAGGGCAATATTAAACTGATGAAAATTTTAAAGGAAACTGGGCTTTCCCACTGTCCTTGATTCGTTTGTCCAATAATTACATATTTCAAATCAAATGAAAAGACAAATCCTTGCCCTCGGGGTGCTTCTATTTCTACTAGCTGTGAGGATGGGAGACATAATAAACAACAAATAAAAACAGTAACATTGGAGGGTGGTAACTGTTCAGCAAAGCACAGCAGGGATGAGAGAGGGCGTGTACACGCTGGAGCTGTGGGATTCAGTGCTCACTGAGGGTAAACGGAAGGAGTTCTCCAGGGCAGGAACATATCACCAAGCCGAGGCGGGCGGGAGGGTGTGCAGTGTATTTGAGGCCAGAGGGCTGGAGTGAATTGGGAGTAGGGGGATAGCTGGTGTGGGCAGCTGGCACGGAACGCTCACCCGCAGCTCACAAGGCTCCTCCCATTCCATCTCTGCTCCCCTACCTTCCCTTCTCCCCTTTACCGCCTTCTAATGTATCCAATTTGAGTCTGTCTTACTCTCTCTAAATCATACATGCCAGAGGCCGGTTGTTCTATTGCATGAACTGGCTCTTGGTCTTCCTTAGAAAGTTCATTGGATTCAGAAGCAAAATCTCCAAGTAGGTTTTGTAGGAGCACTTAGGCGTAGGGCTATCAGAGAAACACTTCAGATTCACTTTTCTGAATCTTCTTCAGAACAGGTCACAACCGTCACCATTGGCCCACAGAGAGAGGAACTGGAAAAATGACATTGGTCCTGAAACATCACACAGAGCACAAGGTGATAGCAGGGTTGTTTTTTTCTTGGTCTTTTTGAGACAGGGTCTCCCTGTAGCCCCAGCTGACCTAGAACTCTCTATGTAGACCAGGCTGGCCTCAAACTCACAGAGATCTACCTGCCTATACCTCCTGAGTGCTGGGATTAAAGGCGTGTGCTACCATACCCAGCTTGACAGCAAGGTTTTATTGAAACCAAAGGAACAGGGTCTGGAGTGATGGTTTAGTCTGCAGTGCTTGCCACACAAGCATGAAGACTGGAGTTCGATTCCCAGCAGCCACAGAAAAGCTGGGCATGGTAGTATGTGCTTGTAATCTCAGTGATGGAGAGGTAGAGACACAGGGATCTGCTGGGGCTCACTGGCCCACCAGCCCAGTCAAATCAGCCAGCTCCAGTTTCACTGAGAGACACTGTGTCAAAGAGTAGATGGCTCCCAGGGAGGAATATGACTCCCAAAGTTGTCCTCTGGCATACACACACCACACACACACACACACACACACACACACACACACACACACACCCTTGCCCACACAAAACAAAATACCAGAACAGACTAGAGTATGCTTGTTCCAAGCCAACCGCTATTTGAAGCTGCTTCTAAGTTCTGAACTTCCTCTTTCATAGAGTTCAGAAAGTGTGTGGAAAAAGAGTCGCTACCTCCTATCTTTAATTGTGAAGTCAGGGATGTATAATGATCACTGGCATATCACTCTGTGGAAGAAGTGAGTGCAGGTGTGGAAAACATACATGTTGGGAACACTGGAAGCACAGCCAGGGGCCAGAACACAAATGTCTCTGTTTTTGAGGTACTTTAATCTGCCTTGGGTAAACCTGGGAATTTACTTTCTGTCACAATCACCCCCTACCAGCCCAGCACCCCTTTATCACAGGGAAGCTGACTTAACATTGAAAAGTGTACGAGTGTACTGATACATGCCTGAAATCTCAGCCCTAGCTAAGTAGGATGATTATAAGGTTGAGCACAACCTGAGCTACGTAGTGAATTTGAAGTCAGCCTGGACTATATAATAAGAACTCTCAGTAAACCAAACCCCATACAAACCCCCAAGAAAACACCCACAATTGAAACATAAAACAAGCAAGGTATTTGAACTACACATTCAGGAACTGAAGTTGGATCTGGTGATACAAGTCTGCAATCACAGAAACTGGAGAGGCTGAAGCAGGAGGATTGCAAGTTTAAAGGGTACTTGGAGTAGAAAGTGAGTTCAAGGTCAGCCTGGCCTTAAGGTTCTGTCTTAAAAGGTAAAAAGAGGTCTGGGAATTAGGTCAGTGGTAGAGCACTGGTCTAGCCTGTACAAGGCCTGGATTCCATCTACAGTGTGGCCCAAAGAACCGACCACACAGCTCCTCCCCTCTGTGTCCTGTTTTCCATCCTATATACAAGGCAGGTGGACACACCATGTGCTGCCTTCCCTTCGTGCTTCTGAAGCTGTGCCCCATGGTCTCTTCTCTTGTTTTGGAAGGATGCCTAGTTTGTTTCCCTCTCTCTTTCACTTTCATTTTTTAAGCCTTCCTAATGTTCTTGATGATGAGCAGTTTGGTCCTTATGCGGAACATGAAGATGTCTGCAAGAACCTGACAAAATATGAAGATTCTCAGCAAAAGCAGATTTCAACTGAGATCGCACTTAAAAGACCTACCAAGTCATGGCTCCGTTTTGACCTGCCAGGCAGTGGAAACCCCGGAGCCAAAGGAAGGGAGCCCAGCAGAGGCACTTCTCAGATCAGCGGACTTTGCTCTGGGCCCACCACAGGGGCCGATTTCATCGATTTGCTTATTGTTGAAGGTTCCAGTCAGTGGTTTTGAATGCATATCTGCTTTCACCTTCAGTTTTCTTGACTTACTAGCTGATTTGCATCTAGCATTCTCAGTTTTGGGTTCTTTGACTGATTTTTGTTTGCTGTGGAGACAGGGCCTCATTGTGTAGTTCAGGCTGGGCTGTACTTCATACTCATGGCAATCCACCTGCCTCAGCCTCCCAAATGCTAGGACTGTAGATATGTCGCCACATTGAAATTTTTTACTGTTGAATCAACATGGTTCCTACCTCACTAAGTTTCTATAAGCGTGAAATGAGGTTATTTTATTCATTTTTAAATTAATTGTATTTGCTTATTTCATTTACTTATGTGAAGAGTGTGACGTCTGGCCTGTGGTCACGGACAATACACGTCAGCTATTATTAAGTTGACTGCAAAAGACATCAGGAAGTGAGTGTAGATATAGGGAAAACAAACATTGATTTATAACAGAGCCCTAAATCTCAGGCAAAACAAAGGAAAAGAAAACCATGGTATCGAATGGAATACAATTCGTGCAAGAGAGAAGGGAGAAAATGGCCAGGTTAAGGTGGAGCGATGGCTCAGTGGGTGCAGTGCTTGCTGTGCAAGCATGAGGACCCGGATTCACATCTCCAGCATCATGTAAATCTGGGTATGGCAGTGTATGTCAGTAACCCCTACTCTGGGAGGTGAAGACAGAATCCCAACAAGTCTGCTGGCCTGCTAGTCTGGCCTGAACAGGGAGTCCCAGGTTCAATGAGAGATTCTGCCTCAAAACATAGGGTGGAGATGTGATTAAGGAAGACATCATGATGTCATCCTATGGCTGCCACAGTACCCCTTACACGTCCATAAGTGAGTGCACACATGCACACATGTACACACACACACACACACACACACTAAAATAGAAGGGGGACTAGTTAGGAAGGGGAGGAGGAAGATCTGTGGGAGTTGGAGGAGGACAAGAGAGGGTAATATAAACAAAACACATTATGCATGAAAATGTCATAATGAAACACATTACCATGCATAGCTAATGCTAACAAAAAGTTTTAAAAAATGTCAGTGTTTCCAAGAGAGTGCAAATGACACTCACTTCAGCCAAGGAATTTCCAAGAAAGAGGACATAGAGGAAGCCAGATTTTGACTCAAGGTCAAGAATGACAAGAAGAAAACAGTTCAGAAGAAAGAGGAGGACAAGAGCACATGCCTAACATGATGTCCTAGACCTGATCCCCAACCTAAAAAGAGGGCGTCATTCCAGGAAGAAAGAGGGATGTCAGCAAAGAGAGAGGGATTTGAAGATATGGGGTATGTTGGGGAGAAGCAATCAGTCTTGTTTGGGTTGGATCATGAAGGGCACAAAGGTGATTTATGATGTATATAACTAGAAAAAGAGGTTATGGTCTGAACTTAATTTGGAAAGTGATAAGGAGCCTTCACAGGTACACTGTTCATGACAGCTATTCTAAAAATCACACCTGCGGAGTTCATAGAGTAACAGTTCTGCACAGATTGGCAAAATACTAAATATTTATATCTATATCTGTATATGTATGTATGTGTGTGTAACTTATAAAGAAAAAAAGGCCAGGCTGGAGAGATGTGGCAGTGGTTAAGAGCAGTGGCTGCTCTTGCAGAGGACCTGGGTTTGGTTCCCAGCACCGACGTAATGGCTCACAATAGTCTGTAATTTTGTTCCAGGAGTTCTGATGTACTGTCCTGGCCTCCATGAACACTCTGTGTACATGGTGCATGTACATACATGCAGGTAAAACACACATACACACAAAATAAAGAAATCTTTAAAAAAGGAATTTGATAAAAGATGTGTTTAGATCACAGTTTGGAAGTTCAAATAGAAAACTGAGTGGCCTATTGGTTTGGCTTCTGACGGCGGCAGGTGGCACTGGTTGGGAGCACACCCATGATGTGAGAGCTCATGACTAGAACTAGAATAGAGAGGAGGACAGAGAGGACTTCTACGTCCCTGTCCAATGCATGCTCCAGTGACATAAAAACTGCCCACTGGGCTCCACCTCTCACAATTCCATAGCACTTCCAATCTCAGCACCCTGGAGCACCAAGCTTCTCCTTATGACCTTTGGAGGACAGCCCTCTAAATACTAGCAGGAACTTGTGGGTGAGTCTCCATCTCCAGCACGGCTGTTGTGCTCCTGCCATCCCAGAGGATGGAGGCTAATTGAATAGGTTCTCAGGTGGCCCTGGGTGCGGATGGGAGGGATTCCCAGGATACTGCGTTGCTGGGCAGTTCAGTTATTGAAGCCAAGACAAGGATTTATATAGGGAGGCCTTTCTGGTTGTTACAGAAGGCAGAAAAGTTAAAGGTGGAGTCTTTAGGTAAAGGCAGGAAGGTTGTAGGGCTGACATGGAAATTAGGAACAAGGAAACGAAACATAAAAACCTGGTTCTGGTCTGGGGTGATCTTTGTGGGAGGAAAAGATGAAGCAACTGCTGAGGCCTGCAGTGGCTTCCTGGGACCTAGGTTATCACTTCAGGCAGAGCAGGCCAGACTCCTACCATCCCTTCAGGGTATCTGGGGTTGCTTGGCCTGCTCAATACCTTTTGCAATAGACCCAGACTCCACCGGAACTAAGCTGTTTTCGGTGAAATCAAAAGTGTCACTCTTTGGTATACCCATTAGAGTGTAACTCCTTGTAATCAGTGATATGTACTGTTTTTAAATAAAATTCATTTATTTACTTAGTGCGTGTGTGTGTGTGTGTTTGAGTGAACCTATGCATGCCAAAGCATGCCATGGCATGTGAATGGAAACCAGAGTACAACTTGCAGGTGTTGGTTTTCTCCTTCCACCACGTGGGTTTTGGGTCTCAAATTCAGATCACCAGACTTGGTGGCAAGCTCCTTTACCTGCTGAGCCATCTCACTGGTCCAGTACTATTCCTTAATCTATTTTCTTTCCTGCACAGGTATGATCTCCATTCCTCTGTACATCCCTCACATGCTATTTGACTGGAATTTTGGAAGTGGAATCTGCATCTTTTGGCTCATTACTGACTATCTTTTGTGTACAGCATCTGTCTACAATATTGTCCTCATTAGCTATGATCGATATCAGTCAGTTTCGAATGCTGTAAGTTACGATGTTAATTTATTTTCCTTAGAAGATTATATACTTGTAAATTTTGGGTGACTAAGACATATCTGTATCTATAACTATATATCTATATCTATCTATCTATCTATCTATCTATCTATCTATCTATCTATCTATCTATCATCTCCAGGTACAGGAGATATGAGGAATTTGCACATAAGCAAGTTAGTTATCACTGAGATATGATTGTATCTCAGACAAAAAAATTAAATGTAATTTTTAATTTGTGAAAAGATAGAGGCCCCTCATTTTTCGATCTGTGCAATATGAGTGATTCACTCCCTCCTGAGCCAATGAAATGGGAGGAGTGGCATCAGGAAAATTCAGACTAATAGCCAGATGTACTATACTGTGTCTTTGGTAGCTTGAATATCTGTAAGGCTTACAGTTCACCACAGTCGGGTTGAGACCTGAATATTTTCCTCAGGATAGAACTTGGCTTACAACTAGAAAGAATCCCAGACTTTGAATAAGATGAGAAAACTCAATTCTGAACAATCAAAGGAGAAGACAGGTTACACAGGGGCCAGCCAGCTCAGGGTCTGTGATGAGAGAGTCTGAACATAGCCAAAATCCAGAATAGTATCATTAAGGCATTAGTAACAAGACATAAGCAGGCTAAATTTCTTTGCAACAGAACAATGGAGAAAATAGGGCATAAGATGGAAGAAAACCACAAAAATTGGGACAGTGATTTGCGGTCTTAAAAAAATCAGTGCAGATGTGTGTGTATAATTATGTGTGTGCTGTTGCACGCATACTGAGGTCAGGGGGCCAGCTTGGGTGTTGGTCACACCTTCCACCTTGCTTGAGACAGGGTCCCTTTGCTGCTTTTCTACTATGTATGCCCTTCTAGATGCTCTATGAACTTCCAGCATTCTCCTGTGTCAGCTCCTATTTCACTGTAGCAGCAGTCCGATCACAGACACATGGCTACCAAGTCTTGCTTTACATGGGAACCGGGCATCTAAACTCAGGTCCTCATGCTGGCCAACAAGTGCTTTACTCACTGAGCCACCTCCCAGCCTGTATTTGCAGTCTTTGACTTCCTTCACGTCTGGATCCTAGGGGCTCAAATCTTTGGGGGACTACTGTGTGGCAACCATTTTGCTAAATGCCAGCTTACTGAAGTGTCTTGGGGGAATCTTGAAATTAGCGGAGTGCCCCACACATCATAAAGGTCACTATCATTGGATGAATACATCTTGTCTGTGTGCAGGTTATCATGTGGAGGTAGATTTCTTGATTTAGCTAAAGTTAAATGTTTGACAACAGCGTTTTAAATCCAAATCCTTCTCATTAGTATTTTAAAACTTTCTCTTTTTTCTGGGTGAGCAATTCATTTTAAGTGTGTGTGTGTGTGTATATCCTACTTTTGTTCTGAGGAACTCCCTTGGCAGTCAAGGCTGTAAACTTGATAAAGGATGGATGGCTAGACCTTTGTCCCTAGGAACACAGGGTAGACCGTATGACTGTATGACTGAGTCTCCATAGGAGAGAAAGTGTGACCTCAGGGGGTTTGCACCTTGTTGGCTAATTGTTCACATGCAGAGTTTCAGACTCCTGGAAGCTCTCCGGCAGTGGTTGGGAAGCTCAGTTCTGCCTGTAGCTGAAGGTATAGGAGATGGTGATAGGAAACTGAGGAACTCGGCCTGGAGGTAATTTGGAAAATGAAGCCTCAAGGCCCATAGCACACAAGATTACAGTGGCCAGAGATGTCTTCTGGAGGGCCAGAGGATGTGTAGTGTGACGATGTCGAGCAGCTGAATCAAATCACAGCTGGAAGGACTGGGACTGAAAATGTACCTGGAATAAAGATAGGGAGAGAAGAACATTCCTTTACTTTGGATGAAGACAGAAACTTGACAGCGCAACCAGGACTGTGAGAACTAGTGTTGGTGGGATTGGCCATTCTGGTGAAGGACCACAGTCTGGGTGCAGTGGGAGTCCACTCTCCCCTTGCTCTGGAGGCTGGAAGTCTGACAGCAGTGTGACTGTGGGGCTAGCCTGTCCCTGAAGGCTCTTAGAGGGACGGTTCCTCACCTTTATCTTGGCTTTTGATGTTGTGAGCAGTCCTTGGCTTGGAGATGCTTCACCTCAATCTCTGCCTCTGTCTTCACCTGGCCTAGAGTGAAGGCTGTGCTTTTGGTGAAGGATGAGTAGCCAGATACTTAGCAGCAGAGGGCTGATTAAATGGCAAAATCTCTTATGTGAAAATGGGTGGGTGCTGGCGCGGCTGCTTCAGAGGCAATGCTGCCTTGTTGGCTGATTGTTCAGAGGCAAAAATCAGAAAGAAATCTCTGTGTTTTCTTCTAATGACACCAGTCATACTGGTAAGGAGACCCCTAGCCCAAAGTGACATCATCTTAATTTGATTACAGATGTAATGACCATATTTTCAAATAAGGTCACATTCACAGGTACCACTGGATAGACATAACTTTTGGGGGAGCTCAACTCAACTGAAAGCAGAAACTTGGAATGTAATCTCACATCATTTTTAATACCAGTGAGTTCCAATGGGTTTATTTGTCTCACAAAAAGAACATGACTGACAGGATGTTTGGATATTTTACTGTGGCAGAGAAGGAGGCAGGGCTAGGGGCAATATTCTGAATAATGCACATATTTTGCAGAGGGTGAGATTGATTTTAGAGAGGCCACTCTGATCAGTTGGGTCTGGATTCCGGCAACGCTTGAGCTGTCATCTGTCAAGAATGCTCTCCGGAGATGAAGAAGGATGAGGAGACCAGCATCCTTGTCTCAAGTCCCTGGGATGCCCATTATCTCAATTGACCTCATGCATAATGAAAGAGATTGCGCTCCAGCATATTGCATTATATTATTACAAAGGCTGAACAGAGCAATTAAAAAACTAAATGCAGTTTTATGACCATCTGGGTATTGTTACCATCTTCATAACCATTAGATTTAGTGCAAGAGATGTATTAATTAGTGTCACGAAGAGTAGAAGGTAAAAGAATGTGTGGAAGTTTGTGGTCAGTACCACTGTGGTCAGCTTACATTTGAGCTTATTCTCAGAAATTCCAGCAAGTTTGTGTGTTGGGGGGATCACTTTACAGTTAAAAATAACTTATTTTTAGAAATTATTAACTAATTGCCTTTTACCTACAGCCATTGGTAAGCATGTACAGTTCATCACAGAGTAACAGTGTTGAAGAGTACTTCTTCTCTTTAAAAATGTGAAAACACAACACACTAAGACTTTAAAATGCACAGAGAAAACAGTGCATGAGAGACGGAGAAAGGGACATGCTTCCATTCCCTTTCTTGAACATGAGGACATCATAGAAATCTGGAATATGTGAGCTGGAAGGAAACTGGTAAACCTTAGGTATTGGAAAGAGTTTCCAAGAGACTGGTACCTTGTATGCACTTACAAGTATTCTTGGTTCAGTGAGAGATGCTGTGATCCCAGTGTTCCAGGAGGTGGAATCAGGAGGATGTGGAGTTTGAGGCTTGTCTGGAGTATATAATTAGTTCAAGGTTAAGCTGAGCTGTACAGTGAATCTTTGTGAGAATGAAGGACTTAGGTGCAGCTCAGCGCTAGGGCACATTCCTGATCTGTGTAAGGTCCTGGATTGGATCCTCAGTACAGACAAAATAAATCTTGGCTTAGACATTTGTCCATAGTATACAGTGGTTGATCTTAGGTATCTTTGAATTTCAAAAATATCCTTATATTTTTGAAAATATGGTTTGACACAAAGATTGCAGAGGGCAATCTTCATTGACAGAGTGTCATTTTCCCTATGGAAGGCTGACTGTGTCACCCTTAAAAGAAAAGAAAAAAAAAGAAAAAAAACCATGGACGTTTCTTACAGCCATGTCTCTAAACATAGGTTATCCTCAGCTGTGGTAGAAATAAAGGCTTTGGGATTGCTCAGGAGCACTGTAGCTCCACTCCGCAACAGGGTTGGATGTCTTTCTACCTGTGTCCAGTCTTCTGTGGAGTGGTGCAAGTGTGATTGTTGTTGTTGGCCCCGCCTTGGAGTTGGAGCATGAATGGCTGAGTAGATTCTTCCTGAGTGCAGGAATCAGATATGGCATGGCCTTCACACTTTAGGAAACTGGGGTCATGGTGAGAATTGTGTTTTGCACTGTGATGTGGTACATGCATTTCTTTTCATGTGTTTATCTGTATCCCCAAAAGTATCCCCAAAATATATCGCTTTCATTGATGGAACATCATCCAACAGTATGTAGCTGTGTGATGCATTCTGTTGTATTTCATTGAAAAGAACACCTGTCATGTTCCAGGCTGCTGTTTGAGAACTGTGCTGAGGCACTCCCAGTTGCAGTTAACATTATGGTTAGTGTCTGTGAGTTAGGAGAAATCTCTTGTGTGTGGGTATGTGTGTGTGTGTGTGTGTGTGTGTGTGTGTGTGTGTGTGTGTATGTGTGGTACCAAATAGGAAAACCCAGTGCCAGGTGTGGGATACTTCCCCTCAAGTTGTTGGTCAGATGGATCCTGGAGATCTTCAGAACAATGCAGGTTATTGCTATTATTCTTGGTTGCTCACTAGAATTTGGTGGTAAGACCCTACTGTTTAGGACTCCACATGCTTTGGTCACAGAACAAGGAGAAATCAAGTTGTCCTTACTGACTGGGAAGCTTCCTCCCTGCTGGCTAGCTTGCATAGTACTGGATGGTGCTGCGAAGGATGCTGGAGGATAGGGAGGAAGTCATCAACACTCTTATCTAGCTGTGGACCTTCCAAATGGCAATAATGACAGGTGTGGTAAGATATGCCAATGGGTGCAATAGTGGCGTGAATGTTTTGGGGGTAAACAATCACTATCTGATTAGATTTAAGGCCTGCTCCACAGGAGGAAACACATGCCTGGTATTGTACATATGACCAAAAACACACGGTTGGGGAGCTCACAGGCTCTAGGAGTGAACGTACTACTATTATTTTGCTAAATGGACACAGTATCAAACTTCCCTCTAAATAAATATCTCTCTAAGCATAGATTAGTGCAGTTCTCTGACCAAATCAGAGAAGTTTCTGTATGCAGTAGATGGTGGTTAATGCAGGAACTCATAACTGATGAAAGAACATGGAATACTCAGTCACAAATAGGACATCTATATCACACCTCCTCTCCAAGGCTCAGGGACCACTGCAGAAGAGCGGACAGAAAGATTTTAAGAGCCAGAGGTCAGGTGCCACAGACCAGCTGTGGGATTCCTAAACCCTGAGTGGGAAGGATAGGGGATTAAGGAAAAGAAAGACAGAAATAGCGTGGATCAGGAGGACCTGTAGGCTGATCTGGTAGTTTATTGCTGAATTACAATGCTTTTACACCTTGTCTCAAAGCAGGAGATCTTACCATAGAACTTTTATACAGAACCACAGGTTCCCTTGAACTGTGAAGTCTCATTAATCATTTGTAATTGAAATTCATTAACCATATGTAGTTGAGTCAGCAGCACCCAAGCAGAACTAGTGAGAGAAAAACATGTACCTGGAGACTGCATATCAGGAACTGTCCTGAGCAGGTACAGCCCCTGTGTAGGGTCAGCCAGAATAGGCCTTGCCATATCCTGTTGGCTGTTCCCCACGGGCTAGATTGTCTGCACCTGGCAACTCTGAATCATCAGCTCCCAATATTCAGGGAGGAATGGACTGAAACAGTATCTTCTGGATATGACAGAACTGTTGCACTCATGAACTCATGGATGCTGAGGCTACCTGCACAAGATTTGCACAAGATCAAGCCATTCAACATGTCACAGTACCATGCTAGTTAATCTCTCGGACTCTTGCACATTCCTGGAACTTCTGAGGGTCTGTGGGGTGCTCTACATACTCCATATAGTTTATTTTAAAAATATTTTATTCATTATTTTTATTTTTATGTTCTGTGTATGAGTGTATTGCCTGCATGTGTGTAAAAGTGCCCATGTTGTACAGAGTCCATGGAGGTCAGAAGAAGTTGTCAGATTCTTGGTGTCTGGAATTACAGATGGTTCTTAGCTGCCATATGGGTGCTGGGAACCTGGTCTTCTGCAAGAGCAGTCAGGGCTCTTAACCACTGAGCCAACTCTCCAGTCTATTTTTCGTACATTTTCATGAAATTGAAACAAATGTGTTTGTTCTCTTCTAGGTGTCGTACAGGGCTCAACACTCAGAAACCCCAAAGATTGCTGCTCAGATGGTGGCTGTTTGGGTACTGGCCTTTTTGGTGAATGGGCCAATGATTCTGGCTTCTGAGTCCTGGAAGAACAAGACTAACACCAAGGAATGTGAGCCAGGCTTTGTTTCAGAGTGGTATGTTCTGGCCTTCACCTTAAGCTTGGAATTCCTGGTCCCTGTCATCTCAGTGGCCTATTTCAACATCCAGATTTACTGGAGCCTATGGAAGCGTGGGAATCTCAGTAGGTGTCCCAACCATCCTGGCTTCATTTTGGCCTCTTCCAGCTACTGTGGACGGTCATCCAGAGGCATGCTGGTTTCCAGGACATCTCATCTTGCACCAAAGGAATCAGCCACATGTCTTCATTCAGAAAGTCCACAGAGAAAGAGCAGTCTTCTGGTGTCCCTAAGAAGCCACATGAATAGCAGTATAATTGCCTTCAAAATGGGTTCCATCCCCCAATCAGACTCCTTAGCTCCACACCAGAGGGAGCATCTCAAACTGCTCAGAGGCAGGAAACTAGCTCAGTCTCTGGCCATTCTCTTAGGTGTTTTTGCCATTTGCTGGGCTCCATATTCTCTGTTCACAATTGTTCTTTCAACATATCCCCAAGGGAAACGCCCAAAGTCAGTTTGGTACAGCATCGCATTTTGGCTTCAGTGGTTCAATTCCTTTGTTAATCCCTTTTTGTACCCCCTATGTCACAGGCGTTTTCAGAAAGCTTTTTGGAAAATATTTGGTGTGAAAAAGCAACCCACGCCGTCGAAGAATCGGTCAATCTCCTCCTGAAGAAAATGTTAGCCTTAAATCTCTCCAGAATGAATTTGATCCTTCTGGTCCTATCCACACTACCCAAGAACGCATAAAATGTCATATCTGAAAACTTTAATAAAACTGTGAACATGGAAGTCAGTGAACATTACTGCCGTTAGCAGCAGTCTAATGAACTGATAATATGATTTTGCAAACTGATAGTTTGCAAACTGCATCCACTTAGGAAGTAAACAATGAAGAGAGTAAATGACTTTCTGCAGGTGATGCAATCTGCTAGTAATGAAGTCATCATTTGAACTTTAACTTGGTCTATGAAAACAGTCCAGATGTTTAAACATCTTCCATCCCTGTATCTGAGTACTTAGGGGATCCATTCATTCCACCGTCCACAAAGGGAAGCTAGCTGTTAGGATTTACAGAAGTGGATGGTAAGTGGGCTAAATATCGATTACATCAACAACAGCAACAATATGGAATCAAATCAAGAGAATGGTAGGTGGTGGTAAGTGCACACCTTTTCTTCTAGCATTGGGTAGGCAGACAGAGGCAGGCAGAGCTCTGTGAGTTCCAGGCCACCCAGGGCTACATAGTGAAAACCTGTCTCCAAAAGCCCCAAAATCCAACAAACAAAACAAACAAACAAACAAACAAACGAACAGACAGAATAACCAACAGATACACGAATGAACAACACCAAACCTATTCATATCTACAAATTGCACATCCCTCTCCTCTTCTGCAATCTCTGTGTTGTCCACTAGATGGCAGTAGCTCCACATGATTTTTCTTTTGTTACTCTAACCTCTGAATAAACTGGTACAATTGTTTTGTGCTACAATAAAACGAAATCTGATAACAGCCACTCACATTTTATTCAGTGAAATTTCAGAAAGTCAGTTAAAGTGACACAAACTCTCCAAAGGACAAAACAATGGCTTCTGTCTTTCCCCCACGGAAGACCAGGCTGCCCAAGGTGCTTGCACACTCTGCAAAGGCAGGCGTTCTGCCTCACACAGCTCCCTCCATCTGTTCTCCCTGCTCTCACCTATCCCCCTTGTCCTCACTACCACTACAAACACACCACATATTACATATTCATATGTCTAGCCTCTACCCACTCCAAACCTCCCACATCCACTTGCTACACACATACAATCTATGCACATTTAGCCCTCATCCTTCTCCCCACATCCAGTCACCACATACACCCACTTGTACACATATCCGCCCATGTACGCCCACCGCCCATCTACTCACCACACACCGTGCACACACTCTCTATGCGTCTATCCCTCCACTCCCAGCAACCCTCATGTCCATGCACCGTACAGGCCCATCCGTGCATATCCACCACAGATACCCACACTTACCCACTCACCACACACACCCTCAGCGATAACCATCTTTTCACCATCCTTATATACCATGTGTGTATGTGTATGTGTGCGTATCTTTCATGCTCAAATCCACCCCAATACCCTATATATCTTCTCACCACACACATCCTCAAACATACACCTCTACTCACCACATATATATATACCACACACCCACACACTACATATCTCCACTCCATACACATCTGTGCTACACACCCACACATATCCACACACCATACGTATTCATCCTATATACATCCATCTCACAGAAATCCACCTCACACATCCATCTCCTATACCCACATAAATTCATCTGCACATAATTCACCCCAGGCCCCACCACACACCAACTCCAACACACCCACTCAACACACACCCCACTCCATATAGCCACCCCATCCCACATACCTCCATACACAGTACAATCCACTATACACACAAACTCCCTACACCTACACACATCCACCCAATACACTACACCAGCTTAGCCTAATCCACCACTACACATTCAAATACATCCATGTATTACACACATTCACTCTACGTGCCTGCACATATCCACTATACCCACTCACATCTGTTCCCAATATGTACACACACACACACACACACACTCACTCACACACACATCTGCCTTCCCCAACATTCCAAAAGAACTTCTGCAAAAAATCCTGTAAAATCTTTTGAGGCTATAAATTCATATATGTATTATATTGATGTATATTATTAGTGTACTTTACTTCATAACTTTCCTTTATGAAGTATTAGAAATTAATATCTTTAAGTCAGTGCATTTCAGAGCCTCCAAAGCCTTTAAAAATCTTCTGAAACAGATCAATTCTTTTCTTAGTTACCTTAATGGCATTTTTCTTCCACCTAGTTCTCCACCCACATTTCTCAGTGACTCCTAAAAGTGACTATTTTTCATCATAAGAACATGAACCAAAGCATTCAAAGTTTTGACAGAGATAGCAATAAACTCACGACTTCAAGGGTCTTCCTTCATATAAGCAGAAGTTTCAAATTTATCTTCTGTTTAAGAAAGCACTGCCTTCTGGTTAAACTTGGCATTACCTCTCAGTTCTAGTTAATGCCCAGCACCAAAAGAAGCCAAAGAGCCCTGTGTGAAAAGAAAAATTTTATAATAAAATAATTTCCAGGGACTGGAGAGATGGCTCAGTGGTTAACACATTTTCCTAGTCTTCTTTTTGTTGCTTTCATAAAATCTGACCAAAGTAAACTTAGAAAAAAGAGTTTATTTTACCTTATAGGTAAAATAGGTATCACTGAGGGAAGCCAAGGCCAGAATTCAGGGGAGGGATCCGGGGGCAGGGACTGGAGCACAGGCCACGGGGGACTGCTGCTTGCTAGCGCGCTCTTAGCTTCATGCTCAGCTACCTTTCTCATAGAGCCCAGGCCCACCTGCCTAGGCATGGCACTGCTCACAGTGGGTCCTCCAAGATTGATTACCAATCAAGAAAATGCCCCACACGCCATCTGTTGGAGGAAATGCCTTAACTGAGGTTTGCTCTTCCCAGGTGTGTCAAACTGACCACCAAGATTAGTCATCACAGAGGCTTACTGACCTTGCCACACACCCACTTCAGGATCTAGACGACCTGAGAATTCTCCGTCCTCTACAGGTACGTAAACACAGACACACATAGAAGAGGGCATCAGATTCCTCTGGAACTGGAGTTCTGGGTGATTCTTAGGTGGGTACTGGAAACCAAACCTGGGTCCTCTGTAAGAGAAGCCAGTGCTCTTAACCGTTCACTCATCTCTCCAGTCCCTCAAAACTCTTTCTTATTAAAAATTTCCATATCATTTAAATTTAGACACCCCCTGATTCCCATTTTTCTTGCTTCTTTGAGACTGTCTTTGATACTAGAATGGGTGTCAAATAGGGAGATATTATGTATTTTGATGAAATTAAAATCTATGGTAAATTTTTTCAGGAATAAATCTGTTGTACAATGTAGGTATTATCTATGATTCATAAGATGAAACTATTTCTCAAACTATCAGTTGTTGTTTTAGGAAGCTAAGTTGGAGCAGTTGCAGTAGGCTTTTTAGTTTAGTATATAGTTTTGACAGAGAGCCCCAGTTCTGTTGGTGAAAAACTCTTCATTCTAGTTCCATCCATATCTGCTTCATTTATTAAACTCCTGTGAGACTTTGTTCTGAAACTTTGGAAAGAGAAAGATTTATTATGGAAGGAAGAAAATCTGGGAAGGAAGAGGGAGCGGGGACGGGAGCAGGTGTTTTGCATTTATACTCCCGACTTGGCTCATGTTCTAATTTCTCTGGGTAGAGAACAACAAGTTTCAGAATCATGTTACCTAGAGGCAAAAGTCGACCCCAGACACTGACAGAGCATTCCAGGGGGCACTTTGGGATTCTTCTGGCATGACAGAGCTGTATAGTGACCTGATGTCACAGTGTGATGTGGAGCTGGAAAGGAAGCTCTTGTGCATGCTGCAAGGACCCAGTGTTGTTCGGACGGCCTGGTGGGAACCTCGGGCTCCCCCTCGTGGCAGCACTGTGGAGGTCTGTGCGGTCTCTGCATTCTCTGATGGGCACCCGCGGTGTGGGGCCTCTCCCACCCAGTGGCCGCATCTGCTGTTGTGGACAAGGACAAAGGACAGTTAGAGCTAGAGACTGAGCACAGGTGTGCCCAAGAGTGCCTCTTCAGGAGTTGGGAATGACAGGAAGGGTCTAAAAATGAGGTGAGATAAAGAAATCAGACAAACATGAGCTTAGTCTACCATGATCTTTTCTCTCTCTTTTTGTGTATATATGGTGTGTGCGTGTGAATTGTGTGTTTGTGTATGTGTGGGCAAATGTGCACCCATGTGCATGTGTGTACAAAGACCACAGGATGATGTCCTGTATCTTCCTCAGTGGCTCTCTACCTTATGTATTGAGGCACGGTCTGGAGCTTGCAGTGTATATTAGTCTAGGCTCGTCTACTTCCTGTCCACACTTTCTGTGCACTGGAACCACAGGCGGCTGCCTTGCCCTCCTGACTTTTCTGTGGGTTCTCACTCAACTCCAGTCTTCACACTTTCATGGTGTGATAAAATACCATGTCCTCACTTCTAGAAGGTCTCACCACCTCTCAACAGCACCATAGCTGGGAAAACATGGGCCTTTGGGGAACTTTTTAGGTCCATACTATAGCAGAGATTTTATTTCTAAAAAGAAAACCATGGGGAGCGGAAAGCTGGCTCAGCAGGGGAGCCCCAGTCATATGTGGTGGTTTCAATGGAAACGCCCTCCATAGGAACACTTCGTCCCCAGGTGGTGGTGCTGTTTTGGGAGGTTTAGGAGATGTGGCCTTGCTGGAGGAAGCACGTCACTGGAGGCCAGCTTTGAGAGTACATAGGCTCATCCTATTTCCAGTTTGTCTATTTCCTGTGCCTGCTTGAAGATGTGAGCATTCAGCTGCCTGCACCTTGCTTCCTGCTATGCCTCCCCACCATGATGGACTCTTACCCTTCTCTGGAGCCATAAGCCCAACAAATTTTTCCGTCTATAAGTTGGTTAAGAGCCCTTTCTGCTCTTGCAAAGGATAGGAGTTTGGTTCCCAGCATCCGAATGGCCGCTCACAACTGTCTATAACTCCAGCTTCAGGAGATCTGATGGCCTTTTCTGATCGCTGCAAGAACTGCATGCATGCGATACACATACATAAATGCAGGCAAAACATTCACATGCATAAAAAAATGAAAATGAATTTATAAATGCCTCGCTGAAGGAAGTGGATTGGACACGGAACCCACACTGGTTTCTGTATTCCAGCTGCTTTGAGACAGATGGGGAGCGAAAAGGGGATGCATAGGAAGGCCAGCAAAGGGCTTCGGGGGAAATTCAAGGAACCCATTCCTGTAGCTGAAGTCCAGGAACTTTTAGAAGTTCCTTGGGCATTGATGGGGACTAGTGGAGAACTGGACACCTTTCTTCGGAAGAGCCCACTTGTTTCCACACTCGTGCATCACGTGTCTGGAGCCACCAGAGAAGTGAGGCCGGAACTGAGACTGGAGCAGGACACCAGCTCTTCTCAGCACATCAGTGAGCATCTCCACACAGCCCGACTTCAAGGCGCCTCTGTGCGGGCACCGCCGCCCAGGGACGCGGCCTCTCACCCCGCTCCACATTTGGAGTTGGGCAACACCAGCTTTTGAATCAGGAAGCGATTTAAAAATCAGTCATGTTTTGATCTTTCAGGCCTGGTTTCATCTGATTAATCAGCTCTGCATCCCAGGCCCTGCCCGGCAGCCTCCTCCCACCCCACCCTCCAAGTCTCTGCCCGAAGCATCCTCCTTTTCCCTTTGAGCAGGTCCGGCCTCCCCAGAAGGACCTGCCCGGCGCCAGCTGACCTTGCCAGGAGGAATATGTCTCTGCAGCTCGCTTCCTTCCTGTCTCCCTTCAGGCCTCCACTGCTGGCCACGCTCCCCTTTGACCACCCTGAATAAATTTTGCCTGCGTCCTGACAGCTGCTGATATGGCTTCTTTCTGTCTTTCTTTCTTTCTTTTTTTTTTTTTTTTAATTGAAAGTAAACCTTCAAAGCAGCCCAGCCACCTGAGAAGCTCGGCTGAGTGCTGCAGCTGGGCAAGGGAGCCTCAAACAGAAGCCAGCACATCACCCGGGTCCCCTCCCGCTCAGGGCAGAAGCCACCGGGGCTCTGTGGGCTTCTGGGCCACTTTGCCTTCAATTTAGCTTTTGCATGAGCAGAAAGAAAAGTGGGTTTGGGTAAAGTGGTTGTGGAGTGATTTTTGAAAGCAGCCTCTCTCTCTCTCTCTCTCTCTCTCACACACACACACACAGAGAGAGAAAGAGACAGAGAGAGAGAGAGAGAGAGATTTGCAGAGGGATTCTAGACAGAATGTAAGTTTATTTATGACAAATCTCAGGGTGCTTTTGGGCTGCTTGGTTGGAGTATTGGGCTACATTGCAGAAGGAAAGGAAATACATTTAAAAAAACCATCCTCAAATTTAACAGTATGTTTTTAGTTTTTAAAAATATTATTAAAAATAATTTATTTTGGCTTCACATGTATAAGTGTTTTACCTACGTCCACCTAAGTGTGCCATGTCCATATACCTACAGTGTCTGTGGAGGCCAGAAGAGGACACTGAACCCCTGGAACATGATGTGATGATTGTGAGCTGCTATGTGGGTGCTGGGAACTGAACTCAGTTCCCTGCAAGAGCAGTAAGTGCTCTTAAGCACTGGACCATCTCTCCAGCCCAACAATCTATTCTTAATACCAAGAAGCAGCAGTACACTGAATGGCAGAGTTGAGAAATCAAGATTCCTAGATGTTGTTTTAGGGTCTTTTCTTGAAGTTAACCCTTGTGGCTTCTGTTTCTTCCTCTACACATTTAAAAATTATAGAACTTAAAAAGTCCTCAGAAAAATTATGTGGTCAGTACTTTCATCTATCACCTACAGCCAGCAGTAACTCCCATTTTCTCTATTTGTCTTACCTTGATCTCTGTGTAAATAAACACCACACACACACACACACACACACACACACACACACATTTGTCGAACTATTTAGAAGTTACAGACACCATGATCCTCCACCCCTAATTAAAGACTCCAGCATGCTTTCTTAATGGGCACAATATAAGTAATTGTGCCTAAGAAAATAAAATGGAGCTGTTTATTGAGGGTAGCTTGGTCTACATTGTGAGTTCTAGGCTAGCCAGAACTACAAGGTAAGATGCTGTCTCAAAAATGAAGTAAATGAATAAATATTCCCCAATATCATCTATTCCCTAGTAAGTGTCAAAACTCCTCCAGACCCAAATTGTATTCTATAACTGGTTTTTGTTTTGAATCTGGAGTTAATCAAGATTCATCCATTATGTTTGGTCACCTGTTTTCTCTCTCTTCTCTCGCTGAGGAGGACCTCAATACACAGCATATACAGTATAAAGCCTTACATGTGTACCATGGTGGATTGTTACTTAGGTACATCCCTATGTGACCACCACGGTTTGACATTGAGAATGCTTCCATTATCTCAGAAGTTCTTCTCACGCGTTCTCTGTCAATATGGCCTCTTCCCTAACCCCTAGAATGCGTGAGGATACAAAGCAATTGGATCTTCAATTCTCAGATCTTTAGGCCAGTTTACAAACTGGTTGAGCTGCTTAGGAAAAGGCCCTGTGCAGTCTCATGTGTCTGAACACTTGGCCCCTAGCGTGTGGCATTGTTTTGGAAAGCCGTGGAGTCTTTGGGAGGTCGGGCCCTGCTTGTGGTTGCAGGGTACTACAGGCTAGCTTTTAAAATTTTATTTCATTAAAAAACATTTTTTCTTACTGTGTATGTTTGGGAGGGGTTGTGTGCCTTGGTGTGTGGGTAGAGGGCAGAGGACAACTTTGTGGAGTCAGTTCTGGGGATTAAATTCAACCAGGCTTGTGCAGCGAAGTGCTTTTACCTGCTGAGCCATATCAATGACCTGTGGCAGTCTTTTGAGAACTGTTATAGTCCGTTTCTAATCCCTGCTTTTTGCTTTATTTCTGACTCTGATGTGACCATCCATAAGCTCCTGCCATCACAGACTAAGTCCACCCCAGTGACCATGCCATCCCCACAGCGATGAACCGTGAGCCAAAATAAGGTCCTTCCCACTTACATTGCTTCTGTCAGGTATTTGGTAGCAGTCAAGAGAAGGAGCTAATATAGTTTGGCAGTGTCTAAGAAACTTCAGCAAATCCTGACAAGGTAAAGTTACATCCTTATAACTGACTGGCCAGTCATAAAATGGTGATATAAAAAGGTCATAAAATGATTATGCAAAAACACCCCATCTGTATTTCTGTTTGGGGTTCAAGAACATCTTAAAGCCTTAGTTGCTAATTCTGGGACCTCATGCTTGTGAAAAGAGAATAAACGAACTTTCCAACTGTCTCCTGGGTGAATGTTTGATTTCTTAGCTTTCTGAAGAACTTTTCCATAACATCCTAACTGTACAAACCAGCTTTTCCTCTTCTCCATAGAGACCCATATGTTGCATAAGCCACCAGAAGATAGTGCAATAATGCTTACAGCAGATTTAGTCCTAATGTTCCCGAACTGGAAATGTCCCAAATATCCATCCACAATAAATGGCTGAGCAAATCCTTCCAGGTTCATACACAGAAATGCTGCGTAATAAGTAAAAGAGAGTGCGTGGTACAATGACATGGATCTCAGAAGACACTGACAGAGGAAAGGAAAGCTGAGTGCAAGAGAGTAACTGTTATAGAGGAAAGTCAGAAAAGGGGCAAATTCAGACAGTAGAAGTCCTTACACCCTTCACTTAACAGTGTCCACTTTTTAAAAACCTTTACAATGGAGTTTCTATATTTATTTTTAAGAAATTAAGTGAGTTGTTTGGAGGAATGCCTCCCATTCTGGATTTGTCTGAGTATTTTGTTTCTGATCTGTCCTAACTGGCGATCACTGAGGGCACTGATGTGCTATTGTCTCAGAGGCGATTCCGTGTAATCATTAAGTTTCTAATCTGTGTGTCTAGAAAGGTCTAATTGTGTTTCATTCTCTGGAGAATTGAGCAGATCATTCAACTCATTTTCTTTGGTGCTATGGTCCCGCAAAGGAACGCCCCTTGAGAAAGATGTACTAAAAGTTAGGTATTTTGGGTTCTGAGAAGTGAACTAGAAAAGGAAGCGCTTCTTATCCAGCTGAACTTGTGAACCTCACAAGACTGCGCTAAGTAAATGTATGCCATGTTCGGCTACCAAAGTAGGATGCAGTAAACATCTTCAGTTAAGAAAAGTTAGACATTTTATTTCTTTTCAGATTGTGTCTTGATATTTAGTCCGGGTTGGCCTCGAATTCTATCTTCCTGCTGTTGAGTGCTCTGATGACAGGTGTGATTCATCCAGTTAAGGCTGTATTATGGTCAATAAACATATTTCCCAGATGCTGTGCCTTCTCTCTTGCATCACACAGGGGCTTGTTTAACACAGGCTATTAATCCAGGGGGTCAGGTTGTAGGTATGGTGTTTCCTTAAAGCCCAGGTCTAACTGTGATAATTTCTACCGACCTCATTTCCTGAAGTTAGAAACAACGTCAATTCCTGTTTTTGTTTGCTTTGTTTAAAAAATTATTTTAAAGTACCCATAAATACCATATTAACCTTTGGGAATGGCTTTTCTGCTAATGTCCTTGGCCTTTACCAAGAATAGTGTGTGTATATGTGAGTGTGTGTGTGTGTGTATGTGTGTGTGTGTGTGTGTGTGTGTGTGTGTGTGTGTAATAATCAAGCACTACAAGCAACACATGTTCCTTGGAAGTCATGAATTATCCCATTTACGCTATAAACAGCAGGTGAGGTTAAACGGATAACATCTGTTTGTGGGTGTGTGTGCTGTTCCAGGTCAGTAGGGATCAGAAGGTACGTAATTCTCTGATAAGACAGTTCCTCTTTTACTTCCCCATTTCCTGCTAGATGCATGGTTTCAAGAGGGAGAAAGGTCTTTGGGAGCACAGTTCTGGGAGAAATTTGAAGGAACAAATTCCCAGAACAGTTCAGGTCCCATAGTTGCTTAAATGGATGTTAAGAGTTTGTCTTTGTTCTGGCATTGCTGTAATGTGGCTTCTTACCACTGCATTATCATTTCTAGTTGTACAGTTCAGTGGCACTGGGTACATTTGCATTGCTGGGCCAACATCATTACCACCCACCTTTTTTAATACAGGGTTTCATGTAGGTTAGGCTAGACATGAACTGAATTTACTATGAAATCAAGAATGACCTTGAACTTTGGATTTCCTAGGTCCACCTCCCCAGAGTTAGGATTGTAGGTGTACAGTACTGTGTCTGGTTTAGGACCCTCATTACTTTTGATAACAGGAAACACATTTTCTTAGCAAATACAATGCTCTTTTCTAAACTTGAAGTGAAACTAAATCATGTTAATATTGTACTAGGTGATAGTAAAGAATGAACCTGAATGTTGTGAAGACAGGTTTCCTGAGAGGCTGCAAAGAATGAGTTCACAGTTTGCCAAGGAGCCTGGGAATGATCTCTTCCTTATCAGAGCTGGTCCCATTCCCTTTAACTTCAGTTACTCATTTGTCAGTGTGAGGATAGGGGGACTATTTAGAGAGAAATGAGCAATTGTTAAAAAGGGCCAAGAGAGCAAGTTTTCAAAGCTAGAATTCTCTGGAAAAACCATTCTCTATCTAAGCAGACCCTCTGGAATCAATGCACATAGCTGCACCTGGCCCCCACCTGGACATAATTAGCTTCCTTGAGCTCAGAGTAGAGCAAACACTGAAGAAAATGATGTCAAAAAACCCAGGCAATCTGTCATGATCTGTGCTATACAATTAAAGCAGTGTGAGTTCCCTAAGAGTTATGCAATGCAGATGACAGGGTGTTTAGAGCGCCAGAACTGGGAAGCCATCTGGCTACGTTTTACTTCACAGTGATAGCTCTTTCTTGGATTGCATTGTGTGCTTTGGGTTAGGAGTCACAGGAAGAAAAGATCTTACACCCCATCTGTAAGAAGACCTTTAGTGAACTTAAGAGTTAAATTTGTTTGGACAGGGGAGATGGCTCAGCAGTTAAGGGCATTGGTTTTTCTTGCAGAGGACGGGGCTCCATTCCCAGCACCCACATGTCAGCTCACAATCGTCTGTCACTTCAGTTCCAGGGGAACTGACACCATCTTCTGGTCTTCATGGGCACCGTATATCTTGGCTGTACTTACATACACGCAGGCAAAGCACTGATACGTATGAAATAAAAAAAATTTAAAAGAGTTAAATTTGTCTTTAGACAAGACTTAATTTCAAGCAGAGTGCTTAGTGCATCAGAATCAAATAGGAAGTAGCAAAGATTGGGGAGACCCATAAATTACAGATGCACAGGGGTTAGCAGACCGCGATACAAACGTAGGAACCGTCTTCTGAAGATGTAGTCCTCTCAGCCTGGGCTCTTCCATCCAGGCCATCACACCAGCTCCTCTGCAGACGGTGGAGCATTTTCTTAATTGTTGGTTGATGTAAGAGGGCCCAGGTCACTGTAGGTGGTGCCATCCCTGGGCAGGTGGGACTAAGCTCTGTAAGCTTCCCCCAGCAAGCCAGGGGAAGCAAGCCAATAAGCAGGATTCCTTTGCGGTCATTGCTTCTGTTCCTTCTTCCAGTTTCTTGCCTGACTTCCCTCAAAGATGGACTGTGCTTTGAAGTGTAAGATGAAATAAACCCTTTCCTCCCCTAGTTAATTTTGTTTAGTCTTTTATCCCAGCAACAAAAACTAAACAAGGATAGCTTCCTAAACAAAATCCCCCACTTTCTTTGTTGGAAGAACTTACAGTTCTGGAAAATCTCCCAGGTTCCCCCTTTTTGGTTATTTTTTGTTTTGTTTTGTTTTTTGAGACAGGGTTATCCTGTATCCCCAACTGGCCTGGAACTTGCTATGTAGACCAGGCTGGGCTCGATCTCACAGAGATCTGCTGGCCCGCCTCTCAAGTACTGAGATTAAAGATGCCACCGCGCTCAGCCCTGTCTGTCTTTTCTCTGCTTTGATCATGCTTGTTCTAGTTTTGTACTCATTACGATGCAAACTCGTCCTGTTCATAGCAGTGGTCAGTTACTCGGTGAGGAGATAAATAGATGCTGAATAGGGAGGCTGGGTTGTGCTGGAATTCAAAGAGAGAGAAATTAATTGGGAACAGAAGTGGGAGAATAGGAAGGGATCCTTGTGGCCTCACAGCAGAGTTGTTTTCGGAAGAGGCGTGGGTGGAGAGAAGGACAGAAGGAAATTTTAGTCTGTGCCAAGGCCTAGGGGTAGGAAGGGTGTTTTGGAGAGATGAAGCTTAGTTTTAGATATTTGGAAGACTATCCTGGAGGGGGACCTGGATCGTTTGATGTTAAAAGTACATCCCTATGCAACAGATAGTGATTAACACAGAAGCCCACAAACTGACCAATATGCAGGTTGCATAGTGCTTATCTTCAAATATATCCTTCCCAGAACTTGGGGATCATAGCGGAAAATAGGATGGAAAGATCATAAGAGACAGAGGTCGTGGATGACCACAAGAAAACAGGGTCTTCCAGACAGCTGTAAGTTATTTATATGAACGCAAAGCAATGGTGACAGCACGCACAAGTTCCACGAGAGCTCAAACCAGACATGGTGACAGCACGCACAAGTTCCACGAGAGCTCAAACCAGACATGGTGACAGCACGCACAAGTTCCACGAGAGCTCAAACCAGACATGGTGACAGCACGCACAAGTTCCACGAGAGCTCAAACCAGACATGGTGACAGCACACACAAGTTCCACGAGAGCTCAAACCAGACATGGTGACAGCACGCACAAGTTCCACGAGAGCTCAAACCAGACAAAACCCCAGCACAGACATGGAGAAGTGGGTAAGAAACCCCAACCCAACCTAAGGAAATATTGGCAGCCAATGACTGTTGCAAGGAGGAGAGACAGTCTCTTTCAAGAAGGGGCTCTTGGTAGGTGAACCAGGCTCCAGTGAATGAACTCATGCTGAGGGACATTTTGAGGACACAAATGAAGACTTGTAGGCCTTATTCTATATGTTATGTTATATATAATGGAGTACATTAAATTGGTCAGGGGGCAATAAGTGGAGGTGTGGGCACCATCAAATTATATGAAAATTGTAAAATTCAATTGAAAAGTTATAAACCCCCAAAAAGGTCTCTCTTAAAAAAAAAAAAACCCTTAATTATCTTTGCGTGCACTTCTGCATTTTTAAATTCTCTGTGAGTAGCAGGGAAAGAATGCATTTTTTATACATACGCTGTATTAGTTACTTCTTTTTTCATTCCTGTGACTGAATACCTGACAGAGGCCACCTCAGGAAGAAGCGGCTTGCTTTGGTTCACAGTTTGAAGGCACAGTCCATCACGAGGAAAGGCACAGTGGCTGGAATATCAGACAGTCGGTCACATTGCATCCACAGTCAGGACTCATAGAAAGATGGACAGTGACACTCAGATGACGTTCTCTGTTTCATTCCACCTAAGCAAGGGTGCCATCCGCATTTAGGATGCATTTTCCAATCAACCCAATCCAGAAACGCCCTCACAGACATGTCCAGAGGTTTGCCTTTGAAGTGATTCTAGAGCCTGTCAAGTTGATAATCAGCATTAACCATCAGGTGTGTTTACTTTATAACTTGGTGAAGGTAGATGGTTGAGTCTCATCATGTCCATAGACCTTGGTTCAGAACAATATAAAGCTCTTTTGGTGATGAAAGTAAATTCATTCCTAGAATAAATGAAAATTTATCCTTATCAAGTGGTGATCATTAGATCTTGGAGGAAGGCAATTATGTATGGGACTGAAAAGATTTTTGGACATTATCTGGCAATAACTTGAAGAAAGAACGCAAGACCTGGGCAGATGGGCATCTGGGGAATGAACCATAGTTGTTCAAGTATGAAATGATGAAGGGTAAATCCCTAATGACGGAGGTGACAGATGCTAGACGGGAACGAGAGGCATTTGGTGACCGGTTGTAAGCAACAGGATAGGATACATCCAGTTGAGCTGTGACATTTCTTGAATGATGCTGGCACCAGAAGGTACTCTCTCTTCTCACTCTCTCTTTTCTATTTCTCTCTGTCTATGAATGAGCATGCACGGTGTATATGTGTGTGCATGTGTGGAGGCCAGACGTCAACCTTGGTTGTCATTCCTCATGTGTTATCTGCCTTGATTTAAAAAAACACAATTTTTAAAATTTATTATCTTAATTTTGTATATGAGTGTTTTGCCTGCATGTATGCAAGTGCACTTGTGCTGTGCACTGCCTATAGAGGTCAGAAGAGGGCTTCAGGGCGCCTGGAACTGAGGGTTAGGATGAGTATTAGCCACCATGTGGGTGCTGGGAACTGAACCGGGCTCTCTGCAAGAGCAGTCAGTGCTCTTAACCACTGAGCCATCTCTCCAGCCCCATCCACCTTGTTTTTGAGACAGGGCCTCTCACTGGGACCCGAGACTTGGAGCTGGCCAATTAGGTTAAGCTGCCCACCAGTGAGCCTTAGGGATCTGCCAGTCTTTTCCCTCCCCTCCTCCAGGGCTGGGATTACAAGTGTGTTCCACCACACCTGGCTTTTTCTGAGTGTGCTGAGGTTTGAACTTAAGTCCTCATGCTGGCACACGGCAAGCAGTTTACTGACCAATCTATTTCCACAATCCTCATCATTTCCTCTAGACTCTACTGCCTCATTGTTTGTCCTGGTTGTTTTCTGGACCTCTTTTGCTCCAAGCTCATCATTACAGGAGGTGTGCAAGGGAAATGCCCAATGTTGCAAGAGTTTACAGAAACAGAGGTGTTCTTGGTCACAGAGGGAAGGGGTCAGAAAGAAAGACTGACAGAGCTCTGGGTGTCTCATACCACGTGGGAGAGGGCAGGACCCCTCTCCCCCAAGAGTGCTGGTCTCTTTCAGACAGCAGGAGTAGAAGCACAGGAATCAGTGGATGTAAAGCCAAGCCACATACTGATGGGGAAGGGAGATCTGAGGAGCCCACTGCAGGCACTTTTACTTTAAACTCACTGGGCATGCTGTAAGTTGATATGGGGGCTGGAACTTTGTAGAGGGCACAAGATTGATTCTCATTTGGCTGTAGTTCAGAGGTTGGAATTCTCCCCACTCCCACCTGCCATGTACTTGTCTTTGACTTTGGCAAGCTTTCTTATACATGTTATATAACATGTGCATACTTGTAGGTTACTAATCATGCATTTGATGTTGTCCCTTAATGGGAACCAATTTGTGGAAACCAGCTGAGCATTTCCTCCAAAGATGAGACCCAGAGTTACCATATCCCTAGCAATTCTACTGTAGGCATTCTAGAAATTACAAGCAGGGATTCCAATATCCATATCCCAATAGTCATTATGGCATTATTTACAATGACCCAAAGTCGATAGCAACCCAAGTGTCTGTCAACAGAGAGCAGATATGTAAAATGTGACGAATGTGTGCAACGGAATAACATTCTGCTCTATAAAGGGATGGAATTCTGGCACATTCTACAGCAGTGGGTAAACCTGAAAACATTCTGGTGAGGGAGATAAGTCAGACACTACAGAATCAATATCTTGGGATTCCACTTACATGAGGCACTGAGAAAGGGCATATGTACAAAGACAGAAAGTAGATGGAGAAGCTTCCTTCTGCAGCTCAGGGAAGTGCATGGTCTTATTACCTACTGCTTATGGAATTCCTGTTTGGATGATGAAATGGTTTTGGAGATAATGGTTTGGCATTAGTTGTTTAGCATTGTGAATGAAAAGAATGCCACTAATTATACATGTAAAGATGGTTAGAATGGCATGGTGGTGCATGACAAATCCCTGCACTCTAGAGGATGAGGCAGTAGGATCAACACAAGTTCAATGCCAGGCTGGGCTATGAAGTGGGACTCTGTATCAAACAACTAGCCAAAAAGAAGGTTAAAATGCCAAATTTTACATTAGGCCTGTTTTGCAACAACTTTAACGATATGCCCAAATTCGTTGAGTTGTATACTTTAAATGGGTGAATTGCATGGTTTGTGAATTGTATTTCAATAAATAGTCGCTTATACCTTAAGGATACTTTTCCTTGACTCTGTATTTAGGCCACAGGGACCATGAAAACCCCAAACTGGAAAAATAATAAACTGCAAGTTGTTGGTGAGAGGGGATAAGCACAGTTAAAGAGATTCAGATAATTAGCTCAGAAACTCGCACATTTAAGAGGCAGAAGGCCATGGGACATAGCAGAAGGAATGAAATGTCTGAGCCCCCAGAACTGTGGGCAGAACTATTCTACTCAGAGGCCATGTTTCCTAGCCCAAACTACTTTAGAAAGACATTTCCTCATGCAACAAATAAGGCAGGTTTTGGTGTGAGGGTTAAGGATAGCCACATTTTGAGTCCACCTGAATGGATAGCCTAAGAAATAGCGATGAACGTGAGCAGTCCCTGAGCCAGCCTGTCTCACTCTTCTGTAGGCTGCTGGGTCTCAGAGAGTGCGTGATTGATTTTCTTTTTTCATGTGTCTTTGCAGTTACAGGAGTGGCCCTCCAGACTGTCCACATTGTCATTGGAGAAGACAAAACTATTCATCCATCCATTCAGCAGCACAAAGCAGCCCACACCAAGAAAACAACAAAACATCCCCCGGAACAGATTCAACAGCTGCTCATCAATCTGGTGTGAGCTGCAGGTTGCCTGACTAAATTACTGTCGAATAGGCAGACGAGCACAATTTGTCAGTCAGCGTTCAGCTTAAGTGAGTGGAGACGCACATAAAGCCAGCAATGCAGCTGTAATTAAGAATTATACGCATCCCGTTCATCAGTGCTTTCTTAAGGTAGCAGTGACCCAGCTCCGAGGAACATGGGAGGAATCTGGAGCAGAATTCATCTCAGAGAAAAGTCAGCCCTCTATGTTTTAATCAACTCTCCGAGTGTGGGGAAATGATACGTTTATGATAGGATCCGAGAGAATTCAGGTTATTTTCCCCATTTGATTGTTTCAAGACAGGGTCTTCGTATATATGTATAATCCCCTTGACTGATGTGGTACTCGGAATGTAGCTCAGGATGGCCTCAAACTTACAGTCATTCTCCTAGCTCAGTCTGCTGAATGCTGGGATTGCAGGTGTGTATCACTATGCCCAGGTGTGTTTGCTTTTTTTTTTTTTAAACAGCAGTTGGTGTCATGGTCATTAAAGAATGAATGATAACAGTAGCAATAATAAAGATTAAGTAATGGAACATCAGGATTTCTTTTTAAGCAGGGTCTCATGTTGCCTAGGCAGGCCTCAAATTTGTTATGTACCTTAAGAAGGCCTTGAACTTCTGATCCTTCTGTCTCCCCCTCCTGGGTGCTGGGATTACAGTTGTGCATCACCATGCCCAGTTAATGTTGTGCTGGGAATCAAACCCAGGCCTTTGTGCATATCAGGCAAGCAGTTTCCCAACTGATCTATATAGCCGGTCCCTCAAGTTTTTGTTTTTGAAAGAAGATCTTGCTATATAGCCCAGGCTGTCTTCAAGTTTTGCAATCTTCCTGTCTTAGCCGCTCCTGTTCAGGTATCAGGGGCATGCACCATCACATCCAGCTTGGTTTGTTTTTCTGAGTTGGTACTGGGGCAAATGACCACATACAAAGCATAGGCTTGCCTCAGAAAGTTCACAGTCTGGAAGGGAGAATATGATGACAACACATCCCAGAGCCCTAGGGGATTAGTGCCATTAGAACAGGACTTAGGAGAACCCATTTGTCCCAATTCCCTTCTATCATATGAGGGCACAGCATTTGGCCCTTTCTTCAGGTGAGGACGCCGTCAGCAGGAGCCGTTTTGTGAGCAGAGAGTAAGCCCTCATCAGACACTGAATCGGCTGCTGCCTTGGTATTGGATTCTCCAGCCTACAGCCCTGTGAGCAGTGCGCTTCTGTTACATGTAAAGCAATTGCACATCTAAGGCACTTTGTTGTAGCAGTAGTGAGAAACGAAGACCCGGTCCTCACTCCAGCTGATCCAATCTCTTCCAAACCTTGACAGTGCTGCATACCCTCATGGCACCCCTTCTCATTAAGTCCTGGGATGCAAAGCTAGTTGTGTTGTCATCATATGACCAGAGTGATCACTCTGGTCACTGCCTAAATGTTCCAATTCTTAACACTGCTGCATTAAATGCCAGGCTCAGTGTAGGAATACCAACACTAAGGTAGTTTCAGGCAGGGAGGAGAGATGCTCAGAGAAACTTGTCTTGAAGAAAATGGCACTGGAATTTGTCCACAGATACATAGGAGCTTTACAAAATGAGAGAGGTTGGAGGGAAGACATTTCAGGAGGAAAGACCCAGCACAAGCACAAGAAAGAATAAATGAACCTGTGGAGAACAGTAGGCGGATGTATCAGTTACTGTTCTGTTGCTGTGATGAAACTCTGTGACCAAGGGAACTTAGAAAAGGAAGAGTTTATTTAGCATGGGGTTCCAGGGGAATTAGAGTCCATCGGGGAGGCGTGGTAGCGGGAAGTGGCTGCAGCAGGAGCAGAAAGCAGAGACTCACATCTTCAAGCAGGCACAGGAGGCAGAGAGGGAATGGAGATCTGGTAAGGCTTAAGAACTGTCTAAGCCCACCCCCAGTGACCTGCTTCCTCCAGCATGGCCACACCTTCTAAGACCTCCCAAAACAGCGCCACCAACTGGAGACAGCGTGTCCAAATACTTGGAGCCGATGGGGGACATTCTTATTCAAATCACCACAATGGGGTGAGTAGCTTATTTCTTATAAGAATCCCATGGCACTGGGCTCCATTCCATCCTTTCCTCATAACGCAGAGATTCAGGTCTCAAACACAGAATAATCCTCTGGAAGAGCATGTGGGAAGGAAAGTGGTTGCTTTTTACCATTTACCACCCAGAAAATTTTTTTTTCTACTGAATCATTGTGTATTTCATATAGAACATCTCAACCAGTCTTAATTATCTTTATACCCCCTCCCCTCCAGTACTTGCCCCCCACCCCAACTGGAATCCATGCATTCGTTCACCTGTATGAAGGTCTATTATGTCAAGTTAGTGTCCCCAAATGTTCCTCAGTGCAAGTTCTTAGACACCTCTTCTCTAATGTCAGTGTGTGTAACAACTCCCTTTCTTAAACTCCACAGATTTACTTAAACCTTATGACTGTATAGTTTATTGTTTCAAAGACAAGTGAACCCTGGTAATAAGGGCCAGGGTTTGGGGGAGATGACTGAGGAAGCTGAATATCTTCTTGTTGGTTATGAAGATGATAGAATGTGCAGTTAGAACTACTTGTGATCACTCAGAGAGAGCCTGACTCTGAGGGAAGCCAGCATGCCCAAGCAGGGATCAGGAGTTGCTCACTGTGTTATATTTTATTTAGTTTTTATTCATTTTTGTTTTATAAGTGTATTATCTGCATGTATGTAAGTGCACCCGGGCCATACAATGCCCACAGATGCCACAGTGCATGAGATCCCCTGGAATTGGAGTTACAGATGGTTGTTAGCTGCTATGTGGGTAATGGGAACCAAACCTGGGTCTCCTGCAAGAGCAGCCAGTGCTTTTAACCACTGAGCCGTCTCTCCAGTCCCAGTCACAGTGTTTAATAGGGATATGTGTGGACACTGATCAATCACAACAGATGTAAGCTGGTGTCCTGTACTGGGTAATGCTTGGAGAAATTTAGAGAGGCAGTGGTTTCCTCCTCCTCCTCCTCTTCCTCCTCCTCCTCTTCCTCTTCCTCCTCCTCCTCCTCTTCCTCTTCCTCCTCCTCTTCCTCTTCCTCCTCCTCTTCCTCCTCCTCCTCCTCTTCCTCCTCCTCCTCCTCTTCTTCCTCCTCCTCCTCCTCTTCCTCCTCCTCCTCCTCCTCTTCATCCTCCTCCTTCTCCTCCTCCTCCTTCTCCTCCTCCTCCTCTTCCTCTTCCTCCTCCTTCTCCTCTTCCTCTTCTTCCTTCTCCTCTTCCTCCTCCTCCTCCTCCTCCTCCTCCTCCTCTTCTTCTTCTTTAAAAGGTTTAATTTATGAGGTACCATCTGAAACAAAAATTTTATCATATAATTGATTTCCTTTTTACATTTACTTGCCATATTTCTCCTAAAATATTTATGGCGATTTCTGTATATCACTTAAAATCAACATCATATTCTGTTTTCCCCAGTGAAGGATACTTTTATTTTTCACTTTCTGCATTTGAGGTTGTTTTCTTAAAAGTTAACCTTAAAATGATGCTCTTAATATTAAAGTATGGTTATATCATTTATAACATTTAGAAATAATTTAATGATTTAAAATCATTCAAATTATCCTAAATAATACAGATTTGTATAAGATACAAAAATCAAAGGATAGATAAGGAGAAAAATGAAATCTGACCAACTTTTAAAAGTAGTTTGTTCACTTAAATCAAGATTTGCCATGGTCTACACATTTTTGACCCTACGAACTTCTTATGTTGAAACCACCAATGTAATTGCGTCAGGAGGTGGACCTTTGGGGAGCTGGTTACATCAGGAAGGCAGAGTGCTTAGGAATGATGTTTGTGCTGTCTGCCACGAGAAGATGCAGTGAGAGGGGGCCATCTGTAGGAATGAGCTTTTGCCAGACACCAAATCCACTGTCTCCACTCTAGACTTTGTGACCTCCAGAACCGTGAGGCACAGAGACTGCTCGGGCTAAGATGTTTTCTTTTAGCAGTCCAATTGAACTAAACAAGACACAGGAAAGGTCTGGTATTTTGTTGCTAATAGAAAGGAATCCTTACTCTGGAACTGATTCACCGATCTGTGAAACCTTGGGTTTTAACCCTGGCTCTTCCATTCGCTGCAACCTTAGATAATATCCTTAAATCTCTTTCTAGTAACATCTAACAGAAATTTGTTGGGAAGATTCCACGGGAAAGTATATGAATCCACCTGATTTTTGCACCTGCTTAGGTAAATTAGGCTATTTGAATGACAGTGACTTTTATATGTATGTGTAGCTGGGCTACAGGATGTCCAGGTATCTGGTTAGACATCCTGAATGTGTCTGTCAGGATGATTTTGGATAAGAGTGGTACTCAGCAGAAGACTGAGTAAAGCAGACTGCTCTGCTCACTAGGGTTGGGCCTCATCTACTTACCTGAAAGGCTGGTTCTCCACTGAGTAAGAGAGCATTCCTCTGTGAGCTGAGACACTGGCTGTTTCCTCCCTTGGGACTGGAGCTACACCATTGGCTCTCCTCAGTCTCCAGCTTGCTGACTCACCCTGTAGACTCTGGGACTTGCCAGTCTCCCCAACTGAGGGAGTTGCTTTCTTATAAACTCTTTCTGTAGATATTGTTCCTGTCAGTTCTTTTCCTCAGAGAAATTCCAACTTTGAGGGAAAGGCTCACACGTCTCCATCTAGGCTATCATCTAGGATATTTTGAGTCTAGGATTTCAGCCCTCCTTGATTCCCTCAATTCCCCCGTCACTGCTGAGCTTTCTGAAAGGGGTACCTTACGCTTGTAATGAATAGTCTTTCAGCCCTCCCTCCACTCATCTGAGCCAACAGTGGTCCTGCTAGAGAGGTTCCCACCACCCAGAAGGCACAAAAGCAATCATACAAAAGATTTTCCACTTATGCCTTGTTGGGCCTTAAGAAATCCTAATTGAGTGGCTGGCACGACGTGGCCTGGGCAAGATGGGGCTGAGAGGAGCTAAAACAAAGACCAGCCAGAGGAGATAGCACATACCATGCATACCATGATAATTAGGTGAACTAGGGACTTAAGTGCCATTGGAGGAGAATTACTTCCTCCCTCGTGAACAGCACATGGACAGTTGTAGCCACTACGTAAAGTGAAAGGCATGCTCAAAGTGACCAGTAAAGTGATTGGTAGAAACTTCCCGCTGTATGCTAATACCTGTAACTCTGAGCCTTTATAATGTGCCTGTTAAGTTCAATAAACGACTTCCTGAAGCACCACTGAGGAAGTTACAACATTAAAGCTGGATCGTCAGAAGAGCTGGCTAGCTGCACGCTTCTTTGGTCAGACAGGGACCCCGGTCATGTCTGATTGTTTCCTGGGACAAGCCAGGAGGCTGGGAACGGGCGTGCTGTCGCACCGATCTCCCTTTGCTCCTCTCAAAAGCCCTCTCCTACCGCAGGGAGCGGGCTGAGGCAATCCAAGAGAAGTAGGACACGAACTGTGCGCCTGATCCCCCTCGCTGTTCTCTCCCGCTGGGCGGGAGACAGGGAACTTGGAGAGGGGGTACACCGACTGGTGTCTGTCACTCTGCCAGGAGAGAGAGTGACAATGCCTTATAATCTTGAAGTCCCTCAAGACAATAACACTTTTTAGTTGCTGCCTGCAACCTTTTAATGTGGGGCTCAGCCCTGCCATGCAGCCTGGGCACAGGCTGGCTGTGTATGGTGCCCCTGGTCATATCACCTTCTTTCTGTTTCACCTTTGCTGTAGGCTCTCTTCCTTTAGATATAAAGATCCTCTTTTTTTTTTGTCTAACAGGCTACTTGGAGGTCAGCCAGATTCTCAATCCCTATTTCCCAACTGTGACTCTGGCTTAAGTCCCTCACTGGGCGGGCACATGGTGTCTCTTAGTGCTCTTCTCTCTAGGAGTAGATGTGAGCTGAAACACAGCTTTAGAAGCGGCACTGAGACCAGAACTTAGTTCAGTCTTGTTCTTCCTAGGAGTGTGCTAAAGATGGAGAGCTGCTGTCAGGGTCAGGAGAACATTTTATTTCCTCAGCCTGCTTTTGGATAGAATCTTCTAATAGAATGCACATGAATGTTAGTGATTTTCAAAATGGATGCTAGTGATACTGAAAATAAGGCATGCTGGATTTGACAACTCCTCAATAAAATTTTAAATATTTATTTTGTACGTATGTGTGAGGTATGTGTGGTGCACAATCGCTGACACACATGCCTGTGAATGCACCTAGCATCTCCGTCTGTCTCGGTCTCTCTGTACCTCATTCACTTGAGACAGGGTCTCTCACTGAACTGAGGGCTCACTGTTTTTGCTATGCCTGCTAGCAGTGAGCTCCGGAATCTGTCTGGCTTCACTCTCTAGTGCTGGGGTTATAGGTATACACTGCCATGTTTGACTTTTTACATGGATGCTGGGGATCTGAATTCAGGCCTTCATGCTTGAGCTGCAAGTGTCTTACCCACGGAGTCACCTTCCCCGCCCCCAAACTTTTGTTTGCGTTCTATACATTTCACCGTATTTAGACTCATTCGCCTGTCTGCATTCCCTTGATGCCCCCACCCAGTTCCATGTACTCTATTTTTATCTATTATTTGTCTGTTTGAATGAGGCAAAACTTAAAAAATTTATTTTATTTATTATTTTATGTGCATGAGTGTATTCTTACATGTATATAAGTGCAGTTATGATGTGCAATGTCCACTGAGGTCAGAAGAGGGCATCAGATTCCCTTGGAACTGGAGTTGCAGATGGTTGTTAGCTGCCACGTCAAACCCTGGTCCTCTACAAGAGCAACCAGTGCTCTTAACCACCAATCCAACTCTCCGTCCCAGCCAAAACTTTCTAGAGGTAAAAAGTGCTCCAGTGTTATCAATTCCAAGAGAGAGTCATTTGTACCCGGACCAGTTTAATTCTGTCACCTCTGAAAGGACTGAGAACAGGATGGATCAGAAGCAAAAACAGAGCTGAGGAGGTTAAGTCCCAAGTCTTCCCTTTTCCCTTTCCACTTCTCACTCCAGTTCCCATCCCCCAGTGGCTCAGCACTGCTTTCGGAAAACCTGGACGCTGTCATCTACCCGCCCTACCCATGGAAGCCTCTCACATCGCTCTCACTCCTCCGTGATAGGCCAGTCTTCTGTCTTAGGAAGACAGACATCTTGTGGTATAGCTTTGTTTGGCATTTGCTGGTATCAGTAATGTTATTCTCACATGGCCAGATCTTCTCTTCTCCCTGGCTGGGTGTGCACTTGGTTATATCTCCATTTTTTCCCTCCTCCTGTTTTCTTGTCTTTTGAAATTGAGTATAATCGTGCATCTTATTTTAAGCCAATGATTTTTTGTGTGTATGTATATGTATGTCTGTGTGTGGTGTTTTCATGGGTATATGTGTATTCATGGGCATATGTGTGTATTGGTACACATGTGAAGCCAGAGGACAATGTTTACTACCATTCTTCTGGTTTGAGGAGGGTCTCTTTTGAGACAGGGTCTCTTGCTAGTCTGGAGCTCACCAAGTAGGTTATGCTGATTGGTCAGCAAGTCACAAGGATCTGCCTGTCTTTGCCACACCACCTCTGGGATTACAAGCCTGAGCTATCAGGCCTGCCATTCACATGTGGGTTCTGGGATTCTTGCCTTGCAAGCACTTTACCAAATAAGTTATCTGCTCAGACCATTTCTTTTTGTGCTACTAAATACAACTCAGGGCCTTGCTTATGCTAATCAAGTCTCTACCACTGGCCTGTGTTGCCAGCTCTCTTTTCTTTTTTCCTTTGAGAGAGGGTCTCACTAGGTTGGCCAGGCTGGCCTTGAATTTGCTCCATAGCCCAGTTAGGCATAGAACCTACAATCCTCCTGCCTTCCTCTGGACTATCCAGATTACATGCCTGCACCACCAAGCCAGACCGTAAGTCAGTGAAATAGTAATTGACATGCTCCATGCTTCTTCTGAAAGGAAACTTTAAAAAGGGCTATAATTTTTACTATTCCCTTATAACTCCTATAATTGTGTACAAAACCAGGGCCATTTATGAAAGCGCATACTCAGATGATATCTCTGTGAGTCTGGATTCCCAAGCGACTCTCCTGAGCAAATTTCCCATGCCTACTTATCACACGTGTCTCAGCTCATGAGGGTCAACACACGGGAGGGGACCTTCTACTCCGCATAGCTATTCAGAAGCCCAAGATCCTTCCATGCAGTGATTCCCCTAGGCTTGCATTCAGAAGACCATAGCCCTTGGGCAAATCCACCCTGGTTTTATAAATCAAAATCCTATTCATGGTCATTTATTATGTATCATCTAGGGCTGCTTCCTGCTGCAGAAGCAGAACTGAGTAGTCACAACAGACACTGCAGAAACCCTAAGGCCTAAAATATGTATGACCAAGCCTGTGGCAGAAAAAGGGTACTGGGTTTGCTCATTCCTGGATCCTCTGATAAAAGGAGAGATGGGATAAGCGAAGAGAGAGACAGGGAGGAGGGAGGAGAATGGGGAAGAGGAGGCACAGGGACAGGGAAGAAACTCTTGTGACCCAAACTGGAATAGGGCAGACTTTGATCTTTCCAGTCTATCCTTGTAGAACCCAGTATGAGTAAGAATCCTGCTGAATCAGTTTAAAGAAAAAGCTCTACTGTTGGTATCTGACCTCTTTGTCTCTCTCTGTCTGTCTCTGTCTCTCTGTCTCTCTCTCCACCCTGGCCTGCCCTCAGGGAGATTTCTGTGGAGATGGTCTGATAAAAATTCCCTTTGCTTGGGGCTAGAGAGGTGGCTCAGC
Source organism: Eospalax fontanierii (assembly GCA_035773235.1). Taxonomy (NCBI): domain Eukaryota; kingdom Metazoa; phylum Chordata; class Mammalia; order Rodentia; family Spalacidae; genus Eospalax; species Eospalax fontanierii. The sequence goes on from CM069538.1 coordinate 63,546,103, forward strand.
AGTTGAGAGCACTGGTTGCTTTTGCAGAGGATCTGGGTTTGATTCTCAGAACCCACATCGTGGCTTACAACTGTCTTTAACTCCAGTTCTATGGGATCCAATCCCTTCCTCTGACCTTGGCTGACACTGCATGACATGGGTGCACTTACATACATATACTCATACACATAAAATAAAAAATAATAAAATATTAAAAAAATTCCTCTTGCTTTTTCACAGTTCCTCTTGGCTATTGTGGTGTGAATAAGTGTCCCCCATAGGCTCAATTACTTAAGTGCTCGGTGGCTCTGCTTGGGGAGGGTCATGGGACCTTAGGAGATGCAATCTTGCTGGAGGAAGCCTTTCACTGGGGATGGGCTTTGAGAGTTCAGAGCCTTCCCCCACTTCCGCTTTCTTTCTCTCTGCTTCCTGTGCCTTCTTGAAAACGTGGTTGCTTAGCTTTCTGCTCCCTTCACCTGTGCCATTAACCCTCTACCCCTCTGCACCATGATAGACTCATTTCTCTGGAACTCTAGGCCAAAATAGACTCTTTATTCTCTAAGTTGTCTTGGTTATGGTGTCTTATCATAGCGATGCAGAGTAGTTAATGCAGTCATTTTCCCTCCACTGAGCCCCTACTGCTTCTTGACTGTAAATGCCCACTTGCCCATACTGCACAGAGTCCACCACCTCTCTCCCTTGATGGGAAGCCCCATTGCTTTGGTTCATATGCCTGTTATGATTGTCTTCCCATGGATGAAGTCTTCCTTACAATGTTCCAAGTATCATTAATAATCTTTTTTAACAAGTGTATTACTTCAGCTCATGTTCCAGTGCCTGGAACTCAAGCACATGGCTACATGTCATTACAGGGAGGCCAGAATTGGTAGCTCTATGTGTGTGTGTGTGTGTCTGTGTGTGTGTGTGTGTGTGTGTGTGTGTGTGTGTTTGAGAAAGACAGATCATTTGATGAACAATCTCCGCTGCATGCATGTTTACCTGGTTTGGCTGACGTCCTTTCTAATCAGCCATAGTGGAAACAATAGGTATTAGAGATTATGAGTGTTTCCTTTGCTCTCCAACTGAACATCTGTATTAGTGATTTTTCTTATTGTGCTCAAATACCTGACAAGAAAGCAACTTAAGGGAGGAAGAATTTATTCTGGCCACAGCTTTAGGAAGTTACAGTCCATCATGCTGGGGAGTCACAGAGGAAGGGAAGGGTCAGGTCATGGTTGTGGCAGCAGGAATGTGAAGCTGATGGTCCTCCTCCTGGTGGATCAGGAAGCAAAGACTGGGCAGGAAGTCCTGCCACTTAGCACCTCACTTCCTCCAGGTAGGACCCACCTTCCCAAGGTTCTATAATCTCCTAAAACAGCACCACCAGCTGGGGACCACATGAGCCTTGGGGATATTTTCCCATATTACAAGCATCCTCACTCAGACCAGCACCACTAAGCATCCTTGCTCTGATGGACAGTGGCAGTGGAGACTCTTTACTCTACCTTCACCTCCCAGTGATCACCCATATGTGCAAGTCCATAGGGGCCAGTGTTGGATGGAGCCTAGCCAGAACAGACTCCATTCTGTTCCAGGGAATGTACAAGTTCTGCCCCACAGTGCAAGAAACTATAGTGTGGTGCATGACATGTTTTGATCTCACACTCAGAGTGCAGAGCAGAATAGCATCAGTCTCTGAAAATCAAATGAAATCTTATGGGAGAAGCACAGGTCCAATGAATAAAATTATATAAAACAATTTCATACTTGACATTTACTAAGAGGGGCTTAACTTTTCCTACATATTTTAGTCTGTTCAGCTGGTATTATTTATTCATGTCTCTTTCCCCATTTGGTTCTCAATTTATCTTTGGGGAGCTCAGAATTAAACTGTAAAAATGTATATATGCTAGACACTGTTTTATGTGCCTTCAATGGGAGAAGTCATCAAAATCTTGAACAGAATAAGATCCAGCCCATTACAGGGGTGATTTAGCTGAAATAAAAGGTAATGTTTAACTCAGAGAAGCTGGAAAAAAAAAGGAGATTTAGGGACATGAAATTGAATAATCAGATAGTGAAATGACAGTGGTTTTGCTGTCAACAGAAAGAGCATTAGGAGATCAAGATTGTTACCACAAGAAGGGCTCATGGTGACCCAGCAGGACAAGACTTGCTTCTGATCCCAGTGACAACAAATTGTTCCTTTACTTTGAAAGAATTAATGAAGAATGTTAACATCCTGTGTCATTTCCTTTTGTGTTACCATCCTGTGGGAGGAAAAGAATGAACATAAGCCAAATTAAAACATGAACGATCAAAAGGCAGCAGGTGCACCAACTCTAGGAAACCGGGCAGCTTCTGAGGCAGACCCCATGTCCAAACATTACTTACATGCTATTCCGTGCGACGAGGGATGCTTGTACAGACATGTGAGTAGGAATCCTGTGAGAGATATTATTTGTGAGGGAAGTTAGGAAGGAGAGCACACAGAGGGAAGGTAAAAAGCAAGAGTCAGTGTGCTAGTTTCCTGGGGCCATCACAAAGTACCTGACACGGGAGTCCTGAAACAATAGAAATGTATTCTCTCACAGTTCTGGAGGCTGGAATACTGATGCTGGCAGAGCCATGCTCTCTTAAAGAACTGGTGGGAGATTCTTTCCGACCTCTTGATCTCTTCTTATGTAGCTGGAAGTATTGCTTGGCTTTTGACTATCTAGTCTCTGCCTTGATCGTGTGCTCTCTCTTCATGTGAGTGCCACATGTATTTTCCTTTTTTGTTGAGATATGATCTTACTATGTGGACTGGACTGGCTTCAAACTCCCAGAGATTTGCCTGCCTCTGCTTCAGAGTGCTGGGATTAGAGGTGTGCACCAGCGTGCCAGGCCTGTTTTCTTCTTATGAAGACACTAGTTATACTGGCTCAGGGTTCACTCTATAAAAACTTACACTACATATCACCTAGAACATTGACAAAGACTCTATCTCCAAAGAAGATCACGTTCACAGTCCTGGCTTCTACACTTCTGGGCGTCTGTTATGTTTTTTACTTTTTTTTTTTTAAGTTTAATGTCTGTTTAATTGTTATTCATTGCTTTATAGCAAATATTACTTCTTAATTGGACAATTCTGAAATGATATATGTAAGGTTGCTTTTTACATTTTTACCAAGACTTAAAACTCTGTGCTTGTCACACCATCTCAGTGCCTTAAAATGCATGGACTTGTTCAGGTACCATTTCCAGATTGTCCGCTCTTGTTTAACTTTGATTTAAAAAAAACTTTTACTGTTTTTCACTTATGTGTATGAGTGTGTTGTCTGCATGTTATGTAAGTACATCTATATCATGCAATGCCCATGGAGGTCAGGAGAGGGCGTTGGATCCCCTTGAAATGGAATTACAGATGGTCTTTGGCTGCCATGTGGGTGCTGGAATTTGAAGTGGGATCCTCTGCAAGAGCAGCCAGTGTTCTTAATTGCTGAGCCATCTCTCCAGCCCCTAACTTTGATTTTTTAAAAAAATATATCTTTTGTTAATTCTTTGAGAATTTCATACCTGCACACAGTTTGCTTTGATCATACTCACTTCCCCACTCCTCCTGATCCACCGGATCCCTACCCCTCCAAGCTGCATGTGCTTTTTAAGATATAACCTGCCTAGTCCGATCTGTGCTGCCCACAGATGCATGGACCACATATCTTTTTTGAGGGACACAGTTCAACCTATAGCAATCTGTAACTGAAATCTCCTGTTACGGTGCCACAAAGTGGGCAGAACAGTCCATAGAACAGGGAGGGAGAGAGGACAACAGGGACCTGATGTTAGGGGAGGATGACAACAGTAATGATAGACCCTCGCCCAGGCTGAGGGCTGTCAGGCCTTGTGGGAACGTTGCTGTTGTCTGACTAAATTCATAAGATGCTTCTATGAATTTGCCAGTATTCCAGTCCATTTCACACAGAAGGACGTTGAGGACAGAGGCAAGAGGAAAATGGAGGGATAGCCCAATAGAGTGAATGGGATGCTGGGGAACGGTGGGCCTAGCTGCCCACCCATGGCAAGCTGGGATATGTGAAAGTTTCTTTCCCTTTGTCATAACTCTCCTACATACTTGAAACTGCCTAAAACTCTACAACAGAAGCTTATTATTAATGGGGAAGACTTAGCTCCTAGCTGATTTGAACAAGATGCTTCATATTCAAGGACAGATTGTGACTCTGCTTAGAAATTCTGAAAGACTTGTTGATATTGCCCAGACCACATTAATAGCGGCAATTACTATTTTTCTTTTTGCATGTATGTATGACATATGCGGTCCACTGTGTGGTGTATGTGTGAGTGGTGTATACATGTGTGTGTATACTGATATGCATGTCCATGTGCATGCACACCTGCTACATCACTCTTTGCCTTATTCCCTTGAGACAAGGCCTCTCGCTGATTTGGAACTAGGCTGGTGGCAATTGGGCCCCAGTGACCCTCCTGTCTCCTGTCCCCTCTGTGCTTAGATTCTAGGCATCCATGTGTGTGCTGGGGATTTGAATTCAGATCCTCATGCTTTAGGAGCAAGTTCTGTGACCCACTGAATCACTGCCCCAGACCCTGTAACAATTATTTACCATTCAGTTGATTTTTTGATGATTATACATAATTCATTCTCATATTCTTTCTTTCTCTCTCTCTCTCTCTCTCTCTCCCCCCCCCCCCATGCTCATAAATCTAGACACAGTGGATTGTCCTGATCAGGCTCACAGATCTGGGGCAAAATGCTCACATTCAGTGTCTCGCTCTGCCCACAACTTCTCTAAGCCTTAGCGTCTCTTTCTATAAAATAGAATAGTGAGAATAAATGTGTTAATATACACCTTAAAACAAGGCTGGAACACAATAAGGGTGTAGAAGACTTGCTGTTATTATTGTGTATGCATTATAGATGAGATGAATAATGCATACGGTGATGGTGGACATGGGTAGACGACACTAGAAAATACACACTAGGTGGGGAAGCTCAAGCCATCATTTTCTTTTAAAAATGCTTTTATTTATTCTTTGAAGTTTTCTTATATGTATACAATATATTTTGATAATATCCACCCTCCACTACATCCCTGCAACTCCGCAGGGACCCACCTACCAACTCATCTCCCACCTGACTTGATGTCTTCTTTTTTTTTATTACTATATTAATAGACCCTGGAGTCCAATTAGTGTTGACCATATGCAAATGTGTGTGGGCCATCTGCTGGGGCATGGGCAATCTACCAGCAGCCAAATCCCTGAGAACAGTGACTCTCCTTCCCTCCGCAGCCATCAATCACCAATAGCTCCTCTGCTAGGAGAGGTCCCACAGGAGCCCCTTGCGCTTCCATACTGACATTTTAACTGGCTTGATCCTGTGCAGGTCTTGTGCATGAGGCCATCATTTTCATGTTGCTACTGATGCTGAAAATGAACGACCTTCACTTCATCTGGAACGTGATGTCACTGTTTTGTCCAGTGGTACCAGCCAGCCCCTCAGATGGACATATTCATCACTTTACTGTTGCTCTTCTCTTTGGTCAATAAAATCACAGGATTAGAATATTTTTAATTGTGGAAAAAGACACATAGCATTTATCATCTTAGGGCTGGATATGTACTGCAGTTTGTAGAGTGCTTGTGTAGCATGCATGAATTCCTGGCTTCAAATCCTAGTGCTTTATAAACAGGCCTGGTGGTTCACACCTGTAATCCCAGCACAGAGGACCAGAAATTCAAGGCTGTCCTATGCCACATAGTGAGTTTGAGGTCAGCCTGGGATACAGGCATATTTCAAAAACACATTACCATTGTAACCCTTTTTAAGTGTATAGTTTAGTAGTTTTAAGTACATTTACATTATTTTGAAATCAATGTCCAGAAAAGTTTTCATTTTATAAAGATGAAACTCTATCCACTAATCAACTTCTCATTCTCCACACTCCTAGGCTCTGGAAACTCCCATTTTACTTTGTGTTTCAGTAACTTGATTGGTGTAGATACTGCATATAAGTGGGATAATACAGTATCTGTTGTGTGTATATGTTTGTGTGTGTATGTGATGTGCTTGTACATGCACATGTGGAGGATGGAGGTTGACATTAGATGTCTTCCTCTATCACTCTCCACTTATTATTAATTATTATTATTATTATTGTTATGTTTTTGAGACAGGGTCTCCCTGTAGCCCTAGCTGACCTGGAACTCATTGTGTAGACTAGGCTGGATTGTGTCTCACAGAAAACCCCCTGACTCTGCCTCCTGAGTGGGCCACCACACCTGACCTTCACCTTATTTTTTGAGACAGGATCCCCCATTGAACCTGGAGCTTGCTGTTTGGGCTAGACTGGTTGGGATCCCCTTGTCTCTGCCTCCTAGTGTTGGAGTTACAGGTGTGTACCGTCATGCTCCACTTTTTACGTGAGTCCTGAGAATCTGAACTCAGGTTCCCCCATGTTTGTGTGGCAGGCACAAGATAAGTTTCAGCTCCGTGATTCAAAGTTCTTAGGCTATCTGTAGGGTTTCCTTTCCTGGAATAGACCAGGAAAGGTGTCTTTAATGCAGGCTTCATTTCCACTTCATTTGGTTGATGAAGTATTGCAGAATGAGGCCAATCATGGCTGAAAATCTCTCATAGCCCCACCTCTCCTAGACGAGTCTTCCAAGACCTCAGTGCTTTTTTTTTCTTTTTTCCTCCATTTCTCTTGTCCTTCTTTCTTTCCTTTTATGTTTTGAAGAGGTCTCATGCAGTCCAGGCTGACCTTGAACAAATTATAAATGTCCCAGGATGACCTTGAGTCCCTGACCCTTCGGCCTCCATCTGGATTATAGGCATGTGTCACTATACCCAGTTTATTGGAAGCTGGGAGTTGGATCTAGGGCTTGGTGCATGCTAGGCAAGCTCTCACCAACTGAGTTTTGAAAAGACCCCAAAGCTTCCTGTGGTCTGACCTTAAAAGGCAGCAGCATGTGCTGGGGGCAGATAAAGGCAAAGGAGGATGAGAAAGAAAGGTTCAAGTCATACAGGGGAACCCTATCCGGCTGGGAAAAGACAGACACACAGAAAGTGACAGAAAGTTGGTGTTTTAGGAGAGCTTCCCTTCATGCTTTGAAATGACAGGCTTAGATCCAAAAGCAAATTTCTTCTGGGCAAAATAGCTAATATGGGTTCGGGAGGGACCATGTGCCCATCAGTGAGCTGTGTAGGCCACGCTAAATGTCTTGTTAAATGACACAGGAGAGGTGTGGGATATGGGGCTCTGGCAGCCCCTTGGAGGCAGAGAGAGATAAAGTAGAAAGTGATGGAATTGGGACATATGTCTCAGCCGACTGACTCCTGAAAACAGTTGTGCTCACAGTCCTTGTTGCTGAGGGTAAGATGAGGAAAAGGGTGGGTCCCAGTTCTTTAGCACGCAGTACAAGAGGAAAGAAAACCACAAACTGCTTTCACAGGATCCTTCTAGAAAGACAGAACAAGCCAGGTAGGACACAGTCCCAGAGGGATATGCTTCTGTATCCGTCATTAGCTACGTAAAGACGACAAGGTTTAGGAAAAGAGCTCTCTGACCAACAAGACTTAAAACACATTCTTACTCTGGGAAAAAATTAGAAACTATAAAAAGAATTAGGAGAAGAGGATTTTCTGTAGTCTTGTTGGTCGGAGATCACTGCCGACATTGTACTGTGCCCCTTGCATTGGTGAGATCACAGTGTGAACTTTTCTGTTTTGTTTTCTCACTAACACTTCATATAAGCACATTCCCATGTTGCTAAAAGCTCTTCATAAGTATCATTTTTAATGACTGGCTTAATAATCTATTTTATGAATGCAATATTTTCTTAACTATCCCCTTAGTATTGGGTATTTAGGTTCCTGCCATTTCCTAATTCTTAAAACAAAATAATACAGGCAAGGAATACCCTAGTGATAGATATTTTTGTTAACACACTTTCTACACTTGAAGTAATTTTCTTTAAAAAAATGTTTGCAATTTATTATTTTGTGTATTTTTTATTTTGTGTATGAGTATCTTCCCTGCATGTATGTAAGTGCACTATGTGTGTGAAATGCCAACAACGGAGGCCAGATTGTGACAGATCCCCTGGAACTAGAGTTACTCACTGTTGTTAGCCACCATGTGGGTGTTGGGAACTGAACCCAGGTCCTCTGAAAGATCAGCTCTCCCAATTGCTGAGTCATCTCTGTAGCCCTGTAGTTCTTTTCTTAAAATCATATCTTAGGGGACTGGAGAGACGACTCAGTGGTTAAGAGTTCTTCCAGAGGACCAGAGCTAGATTCTCAGCACTGGTGAGAGGTGGCTCACAACTGCCTGACACACTCCAGCTCCAAAAGACTTTATGCCACCTTTGTGGGCAGCTGAACTCACATATTCCCACATAGATACACAGGGGTACACATAAGTAAAAACAAAAACAACTCTAAAAAATAAAATCATGGAAATACTGTTTTTATGTTAACGTATGGATTTACTACTTTAATACTTAAAATAATTTAATAATTTAAAGTTATTCTAAATAATACCAAAAAGTACATAATACAAATTCAATATAAGCTGTAAAATGAAATCAGATCACTTCTGTACTATAGCCCTAGCTGGAGTCCTGCCTCGGTTTCTTGCTTTTTCTTTTATAGAAATCCTTTATATTATGAAAATATATGTCCCACAGATCATTCTGTGTCAGTATATCAAAGGATGCTTATATTTTATGTTGATGATTTATCTGTTTTTAAATTGTTATTTATTTATTTTTAGTTTTATGAGTGTTTTGTCTGCATGTATGTGTCATGGAATGCCTGCAGAGGCCAGAACAAGGTGATGGATCCACTGGAACTGAAGTTATAGATGGTTATGATCTACCATGTGACTGCTGGGAACTAAACCCAGGTCCTCTGCAGTCACAGCCAGTGCTCTTAACCACTGAGCCATTTTCCAGCCCTTAGTTTTATATTTTACTGGGTAGTAGGACTACATTAATTATTTTTGTGTATGTGGCATAGGGGCATGTACCACAGCACAGATGGTGGTCAGAGGACAACTTTTGGGAGTTCTCTCCTATATGTGGGTTCTGGAGACCAAACTCAGGTCATCAGGCTTAGTGGCAGGCACCTTTATCAACTGAGTCATTTTGCTGACCCCGTTTTTATCCTTGAGCTGGCCTATAGTTTAAAATGTACTCAAACTTTCTATTTTAATATCTAGTTTATTCTCTCTCACTGTTCTTTGCAGATTTTGCAAATTTTTCCTCCGTAGAAATAGGAGAAGAATACTTTTGCATTTTTTCCCTTAATGACATAAATGTTTTCATTGATCATTTAATGATAAATTTGGGGCGAACCATTTTGAAAATTTAATTTCTCCTATTTCAGAAAATAGTTTTCCTACTTACTATCTTTTTGCCTAGTTAGTAACATTTTAAAGCTTACTTCAGGTTGATTTTGTATATTTTTTGCTAAATTTATTCCTATGTTTTAATAATTATTTCTTCTGTTACAAATGGGATTTTTTTCTTCCATTTTATGATATAGCTGCTAGTTGCGTATACAGTAAATATATGATTGCTACTGATTTCGTGGCACAATTTTGGTTCCAGTTACACTTGTAACTTGTTATTAGCTTTGATAGCAATTTTGCAGTATTCAAACAGTCGACTCTTATTGGTTTTTCTTGATAAACAATTAGTCACTTCAAATAATGATAACTTCATGGGGCCAGGAAAATGGCTCCAGCAACCTGTATAGGCCCTTCCAGCACTATGAAAGTTATCCAGCAGGGAGGACACTTCCAGTTCCCTTTTGGCTTGCATTCTCTGTGTCTTGCAACCAAGGTGTATGGTGTCCTCAGCAATATATTGCTGGTTTATTCATCAGTGATATCTTACTTAGTTCTTGTGGGCGATGAAGAGGAGTGTTAAGAGCCTGTATTGTTTTAGGGGCCTCCGGAGCCTCTCTGACTGAGAGGAGGCATCCCACACCTGGTACTGGTAGTTTTGTTTGACAACCCAAAACTTTCAGGAATAGTATTATCCAGGCATGCAGGATATCTCCCTTCTATTTTTTAACTTATACTTTAATTGGCTTTCAAGGTAATAGGCTTCCATATGGCTTTCTCATAGATCCTTCACCTTGGTTAGCCCTTGCTGTGCTCTTATCTCTCTCGTTCCCAACCCACATTCCTGCTTGAACCTCTCCACCCCCAGTATTTCCTTCCTCTACTTTCATAGCCCCTATATTCTACTTATAGAAACCCTCCAGTGGCTGCTTTCTAATTTCCTGGTTTCTAAAGGTACTCCAAGGTTAACATAGAACATGAAAGTTTCACAGCTAGGATTTACGTATGAGAAAGAACAAGTAATGTTTATCTCTTTGAGTGATGCTACTTTACTCAGTATGATTTTTTTCCAGTTTCATCCATTTACCTGAAAACACATACTTTCATTTTTCTCTATAGTTGAATAAAATTCCATTGTTCATATGTACCACATTTTCATTATCCATTCATCAGCTGATGGACATCTAAGCTAATTTCATTTCTTAGGTATTGTGAATAGAGCAACAGCGAACAGGCATGAGCAGGTATTTCTGTAGTAGGATATAGAGTACTTTGGGTATATACCCAGGAATGGTAGAGTTGGGTCATATGGTGGATCTATTTCTAGCTTTTTGAGTAACCTCCACTCTGATTTTCATAGTGGCTGTGCCAGTTTACACTCCTATCAATGGTGAATACGGATTCCCTTAGTCACAACTCATAGAATCTGCTGTCATTTTTTTTTTTTTTTGATAGCCATTCTGACTGGGGTCAGATGGAATATCAAAGTAGTTTTAATGGGCGTTTCCCTCATGACTAAGGATGTTGAACACTTTAAAAAGGTTTTATTAGTCATTGCTATTTCTTATTTTGAGAGCTCTCTATTTGATTCCAGAGCCTATTTTTTACTGAGTAGTTTGTTTTGTTGATGTTTAGTTTTTGAGTTTTTTGTATGTTCTAGATATTAATCCTCTGTCAGATGAATATGTGGCAAATAGCTTCTCCCATTCCATAGACTACCTCTTCACTTGACTGACAGTTTCCTTTACTGTACAGAAGCATGATAATTTCATGAAGTACTATTTGTCCCCTGTTGACCTTATTTCCCAAGCTACTGGTGCCCTATTTAGAGAATCCTTTCCTGTGCCTATAGCTTGGAGATTCTCTATTTCTCCTTCTATCACTTTCAGAGTTTCAGGTTTTATGTTGAGGTCCTTGATCCATTTGCAGTTGATTTTTGTGTGTACTGGGAGAGAAGAATTTACTGAGAAAGAAGAATTTAATCAATTTTCTCCAGTGTGCATTTTGAGTTCTTTGTCAAAAATCAGGTGGCTGTAGTTATGTGAAGTTATGTCTGGATCGTCTAGTCTATCCCACCGATGTATGTGTTTGATTTTGTGCCCGTGTCATGCTGTTTCTGTTACTATGGTTCTGTTGTATGACTTGAAATCTTGTAATACCTCCAAGTGATATTTTTATTGCTCAGGATTGCTTTTGACTTGATGGGGTCTTTTGGGTTTTTATGTGACTTTTTTGATTTAAAAAAAATCTTGAGAACAAAGGAGCTACAGTTTTGATTGAGATTCCACTGAATCTATAGGTTGTCTTTGGTGGATAGCCTTTTTGCAATATTAAGTCTTCTCATCCATGAGCATGAGATTCTGTCTTCTATTGTCTTTCTCCCTTTCTTCAGTGTTTTAAAGTCTTCGTTATACAGGTCTTTCAATTCCCTGGTTTGGTTTATTCCTGGGATTTAAATCTTATTTTTTTCAGTTTGTTATGAATAGAATTATTTCTTCGATTTCATTTTCACCCTTGTTATTGCTACAGAGGAATGCTCCTAACTTTTATATGCCAATGTTACCTGCCACTTTGCCAAAAGGATTGATCAGCTGTAGGATTCTGCTAGAGTCTTTAGATTTTTTGTGTAGAGAATCAAATACTCTGCAAATAAAGATATTTCAACTTCTTCCTTTCTTATTTGTATCCCTTTATCTCCTTATCATTTTTGGATTCTTTTCTAGATACAGTCTCTCTGTAGTCCCAGCTGGCCTGGACTTACTAGGTAGACCAGGCAGGACTTGATCTCAGAGATTCACCTGCCTCTGCCTCCCAAGTGCTGGGATTAAAGGTATGGCCTAGCTTCATTTCAATCTTTGACCCACAAATGTTAATGAACTTTTGTAGTTTTGAAGTAATCTCAGTGGTATGAATGTTTCAGACTTTTCATTTGTATGGTTACACCACTGTGTAGAAGGCTTATACTTTTTCGTGTTCCCACCACAGATGTATGTGAGAACCTGGCAAACTTACTATGGAGATGGTAACCAATGCTGTCCTCAGTTTAAAGAAGTTACTAAGGAGATGAAGGAAGGAAAGGACCTGAATTTTAGATTTTTTTTTTTTTTTGAGGAGAAGGACATTTGGAAAATAAGTACCCAGCATAAAGCTACAGGAGTGGAAAGCTACAAGACCCATCACATGGCATCATTATGCCTCTAGCTTATGAAACATTGGACATGAGGGAAGATTTAGACATATTACTCGGGGAGAGAGCAGAGAAAGATCCAACTAGTGAGCCTGCAAGGAGATGCATTGGCTCAAGCAATTCGGAAACCTGAGAGTAGAGCTGACAGGTACAGCTGGTTCTAGAAGTTCAAATAGCATGATTAAGATGGTTTTTTATTCACTTTTGGCTAATTTGACTTAGATTGATGAAGTCATTTAACACTTCTGACAAACATGACCCCAGCTGTTCTAGGCTTACATTATTCTTTACTGTTCTTGAGCTAAGAAGAGGCATCTTTCCCCTCTTAGTAGAAATAATTTTCATGTGTGTTTGCATGTATGTGTGGGGCGTGTTCATGAGTGTGATTTAATTTTAGACAGTGTCTCTCACTGGCGGGAAATTCACTAGGTAGGGTCAGCCTCACCTGTCTCAACTTCCTTAGTGATGGGATTACAAGCACTTTTAAAAACCTGGGCTCTGGGGCTGGAGCTCAGGTCCTCATGCTTCATAGCATGCTCTTTGCTGACTGAGCAGTCTCCGCAGGCCAGTACCCCGATAACTCTTACAAAAATGACTATAACTTTGCTATTGGGGAACCTCCTCATTCACCAGTTGCATTGAACATTTTATCATTGATTTTTCTGTTTGACTTTGAAATTCAAGGACCATTCTGTCTTCAGTCAAATCTCCACCAGGGGGCTTGATGGGAGTAGATATTTCCTCTTCGAGTTATGCACAAAGACATTATCATGCTTCAGATTTAGTCAAACATCCTCTGAAATTTAAATATTCCTTTCTAAACCAGACCATAGCAGCCAAGCACACTACCTATGGACTGTCTTGAATATTATTTGAAAGCTTATTAAACATATAAATACTTTCAATATGGAATTGCCATGATTGTGACTGTTATCTGTGAGGTGTGAGGAAATGCTTTGTGGCATTTCCCTCAACAATGACAAAAAAAATTAATTGAAATGAATTCTTTTTAGATGATTAATTTCATGGCAATGTGCATATACTTTGGAGGTTAAGATGTTGGGAAAATAGCATCCGTTGAAGAAGAAATTGAACGGAGAGACTTAGAAAAGAACTCACAAATATAAGCAAGAGATGTTTTGACAGTAACCAGAGTATTAGGAGTCGAATTGGCCCTTAAATTGTGTTCATTAAGTGTTGTGTATTTCTTTGAGGTTTATTAAGACCCTTGAGAGGAGTCTAACAAATTTCAACAACAGAGAAATAAAAGTGCTCATTTAGGACTATAACCCACTTCCCCTGAGTTGCTTTAAATGTTATTTTTGACACACTTTTTTGGCATTTTGACATACTGTTGTTAACAAATTCAGTCACAGCACAGTACTTCCATTAGACAGAAACGACAATGTTCCTTTTGTTCTTTGTGAAAAAGTTCGAAGTGAGATTTGAATTGACTTTCAGGAACTTCAGGCAAAGTGCAAGAGTTGAGATGACAGGATTAAGAGGACATGTGTGTGGTGGGAAGGGGAGGCCTTATTCCTTCTCCAAGAGCCCAATCTCCTTAGCTGCATTGCTGTGGGGACAGACACCCTGATAACAGATAACAGTCCATCCTTGACCTGATCTCCGGTGCTTTGTGAAGCAGAGACCTCATACAGTATTGTGTGTGTGCCAGGAATCAGAGGGAGTTTGGCTTTTTGCCAGAGTAGAAACTTTGAGGGAAATCCCTCAAGGTTATTGTCCAGACAACTGTAATAAAATTCTCTGAGAAGGTTTAGGATAAACATGGAGGAAATCTGGATGGCAGAGAAGCCATTTCTGCATTGTTGGGGAATATCAAAGCTCTGCAGCTGGCTTTTATCCCATTTCTTCCTCAGTCTCTACCTGCTTCCTCCTTTCCTCCTAACCCCCTTTATCTGTAAAATATAACCAATAAAATAGATATTAATATAATAAACAGTGACATTTGCATAGAACCTATAGATACCCCCTGTATAAATGATCTCTACGTTGTTTATAATATCTAATTCAATGTAAACACTATGTAAACGGTTGTTTTAATGTGTTGTTTGGAGACTGGAGAAAAATGTCTGTAGATGCTCAATACATACCCACTTCTTCCCTTCCTCCCTCCCTCCCTCCCTCCTTCCCTCCCTCCTTCACTCCCTGTCCTCCATTCCTTCCTGTCCTTCCTCTCTCCTCCCCTTCCCTTCCCTCCACTCTTTCTCCACAGTTATGAAAATTGTGACTTATTAGTGAAAAACCTGAGCAAACCTGAACTTGAGGTGTTGAAACATCTGTTTTTAAACACACACACACACACACACACACACACACACACACACACACACACATATATATATACAGACGCACACACACTGGTTAAAGAAAAAAAGATAGACGATAGAGTCAGTGAATTAGGTGAAATCCACAAGAATGGAGAAACAGAAACCACAAGTGGTAACGCATGAGTCTAAACTCAGCAGAGGATCAGGAGTCAAAGGCCATCCTTGGCTATATAATAAGTTTGAGGCTAGCCTGGAGTATGAGACCCTGTCAGACAACAACAAACAACACCTAAGAGCGCTGGCTACTCTTGCAGAGGACCTGGGCTCAGTTCCCGGCACCCTCATGGTAGTTGACAACTCCAGTTCCAGGGAATCCAATGCCCTCTTCTGGCCTCCATAGGCATTATATGACATATACACTTACATGCAGGCAAAACACTCATGCACATAAAATAAAAACAAATAAATCAATCCCAATATCAAATAATGAAATAGATCAGAGAAATAGAAGGACCACAGCAATAATACAGTGGGCCCTGGGATCAGACTCACTGGGCTCACATGCTGGGTTTTATGCTTTATTCCTGAATGAGTTCTAAAACCATCTAAATCTTACCCATCTCATCTTAGCCAGAATGACACAAGGGAGAACCAAGGGTGGGTCAACTGAATATCACACCTACAGCATGTAGACGGAGCCTGGCAAGGGGAGGACACTCAACCTCAGCTATTATCCATGACACAAAATGTGAACACGTCTAGTTGGTTGTTGCACATTTGCAAAGGAAGAACCATCTGTAGCATAATTCAGGGGATTTTTCCATATAAGCCCTGAGTGGCCCGAGAGGTCTTAGGGCACCGGGCAGGCTGCTGTTGGGAAGGAATCTGCTGTTGGTAACAGCTGCCTCCCTGCCTCACTCTGCAGCACACTGGCAGATCTGTACAAAAGCATTCCTCGTACTGTCTCTTTACACAGCCGTTAACCTTACTTGTCACTGTTTCCGGTGGGAGATCAAGAGCCTTGAAATTACAAGGCGGCACAATAAATCATGGTCACTTCTTGACACGGCCAGACAAAGCAGCTGGAAAGAGGCTTGCTGCAATGTCAGCTCAAAGTTGAAATGCAAAGTTTTAACATGTTAATTGTCTCTCTCCTTTGGTTGTCATCTGAGTGTTCCTTCTTCTCCCAGGTCTGAAATGAGTGAGCAGGACACCGACTCTGGCAGCTGGGTGGGTCAAATACCCACGTCCGCCCCTCCTTTCCCATTCCCATCTCTTTCTCTCCTCTTCTTCTCTTCCCTCTGCTCTTCCTCCACAGTTAGGAACATTGTGACTTATTAGTGAAAGAACTGAGCAAACCTGAACTTGAGGTGATAACTGTTTTTAATCCATAGAAACTCAAGTTTGGCACCTCACTTTAATATCTAAAATCTCGGGGCTGGAGAGATGGCACAGCAGTTGAGAGCACTGGCTGCTCTTGCAGAGGGCCAGGATTTGGTTCCCAGCAAATTACAACCTTTTGTAATTCCAGTGCCAGGGGATCCAGTGTCCTCTTCTGGCCTTCATGGGCATTGCATACACATGGTACACATATATACATGCAGGCAAGCCACTCATACCCGTGAAATAAAAATAAATAAATGAATAAATAATAATAAAATGGAAACTCTTAGAATGCGAGCTTTGTGAAGGAGGTCTTCCTGAGATCTAGCCCTGTGTCTGAACGTAGCAGACCTTATCAAGTGTCTGTGAGATGAATGGATACCAGTTCTGGTCTTCCAGTTCTCTCATGCTTTAAAGTTTTAAAAATATTATTGCATCTTTTGGTTAATATGGTCTAATGCTACATATTAATGACCCGACCTCCCTTTCCTTCTCAACCTTTAATAAACGCTGTTCTCTATTCAGTTGACTTTTTGGACTCTCTCTTGTTTGCATTTGTTTCTCTTGCTCTTTGGAGACCTCCTCACCTGGCCTCTCAGTGTCTCCTGGATGTAAATAAGCTAAATGCCTCCAGAAAACTGGGGAGTAACTGCCCCGTAAAGACACATATAGTGCCCCCCGAAACCCTACTTCTATGCAGTTGTTTTGTCTTGCTGCTAAGCCTGCCTACTTTCTAACTCAGAAACTGGAGTTTTCTTTTCCCTCTTTCAGTCTCTCTCTATCCCACTTTCAGATGCTAGCCTAAACCCTAAGCCTACTCTCTCTGATGCATGAGTAACTGACACTCTCTCTGAAGAGTGCTTTGGGACTTCCGGTGGTTTCTGGACCTCTGACTCAGAATCCGTGACTCCCTTCCTCCCAGCCATCTCGCTCCTTCCGATGCTGTTCACCCAGCTTCCTAGTGCTCTTGTTTTATTTTTTCTCTCAAACTCCAATAAAATTACCGTCAAGTTTTCTTTGCAGCCTGTTTTTAAATTCTTTTTATCTATGAAACCAAGAACCTGCAAAAGGGACCCAGAGTCCCCAATAACATTGACACTCCCCTGTGTGCTTCCTGGACTGCATGTGGCCTGGCTTTCCATCTACTCTCTGGTTTCCCTAAATTTACTTCTGTGTAATGGGGTGTTATGTCCCCCACAGCTCATATGTTTAAGCATTAATCTCAGACACCTCAACATATTGTCTGTATGTGGTGCTAAGCTATTTCAAGAAATAATTAATTTGAAATCACATTGTGAGGGTGGGTCCTTCACCCAATGTGACTAATGCCCTTAGGTGAAGAAGAAAACAGAGACCAGGCATTTGATGCAGACCGTGTGAAATTTAAGTGAAAAGATGTCTGAGAGCCAAGGGAGACGTCTCAGAAGTAGCCAACCTGCCCATGTCTCGAGCTCAGGCTTCCAGCTTCTAGAGCTGTGAGAAACCCATTTTCATTGTGTGAGCTACCCAGACTGTAAGCTCCTGACGGCAATCCTTAGGAAACAGATATTCTCTGTGTCTTTTGTTTGGGTGAAACTTCTGCTTTTACTAAAGAAGAACCACTGATTTACGAAGCACTATTTTTTTCACATTTCTGAGGCAAGGAAACAGTAAGGCCGATGCTATTCGGAAGAGAAGGAAACAGAGAAGGAGGAGAGGGAGAGGTAGTGAAAACCAGGCCCACAGATGAGGCCGCAAACCACCCTGTCAGAGTCTGGTTTCTGTTTTCACGCTTGTGTTGGTTTGAATGAGAATGCTCCAAAGCTCTGAGCATTTGAACACTTGGCCCTCATTTGGTGGTTCTGTTTGCCGGAGGTCCTGGAACGTTCAGGAGGTATGGCCATGCTGGAGCAAACATGTCACTGGGGGTGGCCTTTGGGACTAGATAGGCATGCCCCAATTCCAGTTTCTGTTTCCTGTGCCTGGGTGAAAATGTGAGCCCCCAGCTTTCTGCTCCGGCTGCCTCTGCCACCACACCTGCATGCCATGATGGACTCTTATCCATCTGGAACCATAAGCCAAAAATCTCTTCCTTCTTTAAGTTGCCTCGGTTATGGTGTTTTATCACAGTAACAGAAAAGTAGCTAATAGAACTAACCCAGTTGCCGCATCTCCTGCCTGGCTCTCTCCTTGTGATGGGCAGGTTTTCTTGCCTTGTATATTCCTCTACTTCCTCCTTAACAAACATCCATTTACCTGGTTCAGAATTCTAGATAAGTTAATTCTCTGCACCCATGACTCTATTATTCAGGGAGTCAACCAACTGTGGACTGAAATCAGTTATGTGATTGTTGCATAGGGAATGTGTATATAGACTATTTTTATATTAATTTTTATTTAAAAAATGTTATTTATTATTTTTATTCTGTATGAATGAATGTATTGCCTGCACGAATGTAAGTGTACCCATGTTGTACAATGCCTGCAGAGGGCATTGGATCCCCTGGAATGGGAGATGGTTGGCCACCCTGTAGGTGCTGGGAACTGAACCTGGGTCCTCTGCATGAATAACCAGTACTCTTAACTATTGAACCATGTCTAATTGAACCAGCCTCTAATTTTTCTTTATTCTTGAGAATTTCGTGTGTATACAATGAAACCCGATCATATCCTTCTCATTTTTCCACTCTCTCCCAAATGCCTTCCAATACGACCTCCTCCAAACTTCAAATTATTTGTTTATTTTGCTAGGACATTAAATCCAATTAGTGCTCTTGATATTTGTATAGGTGTGGGGACTATCCACTGGAACATGGGAGACCTACCAACCAGTGGCCATACATTCAAGAAAGAATGATTCTCTCCCTGGCAACTATCAACTTCCAATAGCTCCTCAATGAGGGGTGGGGCCTACAGACCATCTCTTCCATGCCTGCTTGGATTTTGGCTGGCTTGGTCTTGTGTAGGTAACTCCAGCTCCTGTGAGTTCATGGGTGCGATAGCCATGTGAAGTCCAAAAGTCTGCATTTCACAGCCTCCTCCCCATCCTCTGGCTCTTACATTGTTTGTCCCTGCTCTTCTGCAGTGTCCCCTGAGCTTTGGTGGTTGGTAGGAGTGGTGGTTGAGAAAGATGTTCCATTTAGGACCGAGAACCCAATCTCTTTCTTTCAACACCTCATCTGTTATGTATCTCTCTATTGATTGCTGCCCACTGCCAAAGAAGCCTCTCTGACTAAGGTTGAGAGCAGGCCAGGTCCTGTGGGTATAAGCATAAATTTGGCAGCATGACCACTTAGCAGTACAACAACAGGTTCTATCCTGGGGTCTATGACTGCCCCAGCCATAGGCTTCTGACCTGGATTATAGTACCATGGATAAATTCCCTCCTGTGGAGCTGGCCTCAAATCCAATCAGAAAGTGGTTTGTTACCCCGTAGCAGTCATGCTACTATTACACCAATGGGCACATTTTGCCTGGTAGGTTGTGTGCTGTTTTTTCTTTGTCAGTCTTTTTTCATTCCTTAAACAATCCAATATAGTAACTGCTTATATGGTATTATGTTGTATTAGACATAAGTCATCTAGAGACCATTTAAAGTACACAGGAGGGTGCATAGGTTCTGTGAAAATGCCACATTATTCTATATCACACACTTGAGCATCTATTTTTGTGTCTGTGGGAAACCTGGATCCTGGAACCAACCCCCGTGGAAACTAATGGATTCCTGTCTGTATTCTTGAACTCATTCACACCAAGAGGATTTGAAGATCTGACAATAATGACCGGTTTCAAAAATGACTCCTGACCACACCTATGTTCTAAGAGGAGAGAGGGATTTTTAGAGGACTTGTCCTGATATAACTAGTCCAAGATTATTTCAGAGCGAAGCCTCAGAATGTATTGAGGCTCTAACCAAGCTGTTAACCAAATGAGCCAATTCATTGTTAAGCCAAGTTTCCACATTCATATTAAAAGTCAATTGGAAAAGACAGGATTTCTACGCAACTCCTAAGCTTACTTTATTTTCTCTTCCTTTTTCACTATCCATGATTTTGGTAACTCTATTACTCCAACTGGAAAAAATTGTTTTCTAATGGTATTAAAATGTACAGTCACTGATAAACTATGACCAGTTCTTGGCTTTTTGCAGGATCTGGGAATATTAAGATGCCATTAAATATTTTATCTTTCCTCCTTCATGCTCTGACTTTAATGTCCTTTTCAAAGGTCATTACTCAGTAATACTGGCAAGCTTCCCCTCCTTTGAAGATATCCTGCACAAGAGCATGCAATATTCATTATTATTCTCTACTGCCTGCTGTATCTACCCTTCTTCCCCCCGAAAAGGTTTTACAGAAGGCAAATATTTTAGGTAGGATGTATATACGATAAGAAGTTCTGAGTAAAAAGCCCACACAGACTCTGCATAGTTTTCCATGCACGTAAGTAGGATGCGTATTAACAAGAGAAAAAATATTTTTATAGCATTGTGGGCTCTGGTTAATACGAAGATTTATTGAGTTTCTGGACTGGTATTGGAAGTGATGGGGACAGATGGAAGCATTTTATACTCTACACTGTAAGAATATATTTGTGGAGCTAGAGAGATGATTCAGAAGCTGTAAGTGTATACTGCTCTTATAGAGGACCCCAGTTCAGTTCCAGTGCTCACAACCACCTGTAGCTCCAGCTCCAGGGAGCCACATGCCTCTGGCTGCTGTGGGTACTTCACTCATGTGCACAAATCCACACTTAGACATACACATACATATAATTAAACATTAATTTTAAAATAGAACACAGTGGCCAGATGTGATAAAGCCTAGCACTTGGGAGTCAATGGTAGGCAAATCTCTGAGAGTTTGAGGTCACTCACTCTGGTCTACATAGCGAGTTCAAGACCAGCCATTGTTACGTAATGAGATCTTGTTTTTCAAAAGGCTGGAGAGGTGGCTCAGCAGTTAAGAGCACAGGCTGCTCTTGCAGAGGGCTGGGTTCAGTTCTCAGCACCACGTGGAAAATAACAACTGTCCATAACTCCAGTTCAGGGGATCCAACACCCTCTTCTGACCTCCATGGGCACTGCAAAGCATGGGTTTACTTTCATACATACAGGTATAAGTTAAAATAAAAATAATAAATAAGATTTTAAAAAGAAAAAGAAACATATTTGTGTTTTATTTTCTCATGGTAAGTCACCAACACATACTAGCTGTTTGTTCTTAGTTAACCAATGATCTAGTTGTCATGTAAGTGGACTCAGGAGGAATGAGAGACTAGGTATCATGGTGTGTATGAACCCTTGATGCACAGAGAGAGGCAAAATACAACAACAAAAAGAATCATGAATCCCAAAGAGGATTCAAGCCTGACTACCTGTTATAGTTTGCTTCTCTATTGCTGTGATAAAAATTTCTGATCAAAATCACCTTGGGAAGGAAAGGGTTTAATTACCCTTACACTGAAGCTTTAAGAGTAGGGAAGGGAGAAAGCCAGAAGAGTTCCAGCATTCCCTGAACCCAGCTTCCTGATCTGTGGAGGTCTGAGGAGTCTCAGCCCCATGTGCTCGCTGCCATGGACTCCACCATGTCTTCCCCACTGTGAGGACTGTTCCCTCTTAAACTGAAAGCCAAAACAAATCTTTCCTTAAGTTTCATCAGTCAGATATTTTATCACAGCAACAGATGAAGGTGATTGATTTCTCTCTTTGACTAGAAGGTGTAGATGACCATTCTCAGTCTTTGTCATGCTGCGCAGACTGTTCATGCACAGCAGTTTCTACAGAGTCAGAGACTGAAGAAGAAATGTGTCTCTGCAGAGGCAAAGGAGAATGAGGACCTGTCAATCAAAACTTGGTATACTGCAAAAAACTATTTACAATAATTATTTTATGAAATGATCCAATTCCAAGGCATCTACCGCTTTCTGCAATGTCCCTTCACTCTACAGCTGTTCTCTTCTGGGTCCTCTTCTAGAGGAGGTTGAGATATAGTCTTATGAATTTTGACATGATTGCATCAGATGTTTAGTGCAACTGGAAATGTATTTCAAGGGACACAGGATTAAAGATGATTCAAACTGAAGACTGGGATATGCCTAGCTCGTACCAGGGGTCAGGACCTCAATTTCCATTTCTCTTTCTTTTCTTTCATGTCACTATGTGGATGCTCCACAATTTCAGGACGACATGTTTGGTTTTGCTTCTTGGTGTTCTGTGGAAAGAGTATGCAGTTGAAAATTCTCCTCTACCATGCATGTTAATATCCTGGGTATCATACAGCTTCCACTTACTTAGAAAAATGAGATAGCTTTCACTTTTTCTCTCTTGTCTCTGTCACCTTTTATTCATTTACTTCAGTAGATGCTATATATGAAAACAGATATGTGTGTTCCTTTGGACTCAGTCTTCTCAACCTTGACACTATTGACATTTTTGGCCAGGTATGTCTCTGCTGAGGAGGAGCTGTCCTGTGCATCATAGCATGCTGGCCAGTATTCCTGCTCTGCCAACAAGGTTGTCTTGTTGAGAATGACACCTTAATTTCTTCTCCCAGACACCTGCGGGTGCCCTTAACTGAGCTCCCATTTTTCTGAAATGTGACAAACCGCTATTGGAGGGGGGCAGTCAGATGTCTGTATGTGTGTGTGTGTGTTGGCGGGGGGTTGAGATTACCTGTATCTAAGCATCTCAAATGCAAACCTAGAGGCTCAGCCCACATGTGGCTGAGCGTAATGACCAGGGTTAGGCATATATAAAGAGAATCTTCCTTGCAAATATTTAAGAGCAGTTTTGGCTTTGTCTTTTAATTAACCTCTGCTCCACATCCTTTGAAACACCTGTGACTGTTGTCAAGGAGACCACCACCAAACAGTAGACAGCAGTTAGGCCAGGAAGATTACCTCTTGGTTCCTTTCTGTGGTTCCCACATTACTGCAGCAAACCCTGGCTGAGAACAAAGGTGAAAAAAGCACAAATTCCAGTTTCCTTCTCTTACCTGTCTTAGAACCAAAGAGAAGCATCTAATTGGTTTGACCAGATGTAAAAGAGAATCTAGCCCTATTGATAAAACCCAGGGCTCTAAGTCATGTTCCAAGTTAACATTTATATAAGCACATACCTCCCAATCTCCAGAGGTGATCAGATTAAATATATTTCAGTATTCACATCGGGCATGGAGATTCCAAAAGACTTTGGGGAAGGGGTGGGCTGTGACTAATTCTGTTAAAAATTTTATTTCAAGGTTTGTGTCACTGATATGCTGCCTACAGTCGCTTGAGCCAGGGACTGCTTTCAAGAAATGCACATAGCTCTTCCCCCTCCGGGATGAAATTTTTCAGTCACTTCCAATCAGGACATGTTGTGCTGTTAGGACATGTGACCAGTGTCGTCTGCATGGCACTCCCTACCTTCAGACACTGAACACATTTTGCTCAGAGATGTTGATTTACTTAATGAACGTCTAAAACCTCAGGAGAAACCTGAGATAATCCCCTGAAATACAATGTGTTGTGGCCTGGAAATGAAGCGTCCCTGCAAAATATCCTGCGCTAATGACATAGTCCTTGGCTAGTAATGCTTCTGAGAGGTGAGCGCTCATCAAATCAATGGGGTAACCCATTTAATTCACAGACAAATGGACAATAGGAAATGGAGCCTACTTCCAGGAAGTAGTCACAGTGGGACATGTCTTTGAAGGATACTTCTTATCCCACCTCTTCCTCTTCCTCTTCTTCTTCTTCTCTCTCTCTCTCTCTCTTTGCTTCCTGTCCACCATGAGGTGAACAGCCTCTGTCATTTGCTTCTGCCACCGTGATGTTCCTGCCTCAGCTTGGGCCCAAAGCAATGAAGTCAGCTAACCATGAACAGATGCCTCTGAAACCATGAGCCAAAAGCAAACTCTCTTCCTTTCACAGTGTTTACGTCAGGTCTTTTGTCACCGTGACCAAAACTCACATACAGTCTGACTGCATGACAGCTCCAGAAACACAGTAAGATGGTAAGAAGTGATCATCACCTCTGCTTTGCTCTCTGTTGAAACAGTAGCAAAAGAGAAAAACAAAGCAAGTGTGGCTCATATAATTTAGTTTTGTAACCAACAGCAAATCAAAATATATATTTTTGCAGTGATGTAAGTTAAAATCCCTCTGTCAGCATCCAGGGGTACTGCCTGTATTACCAAACAATCTGCTCTTAAAAGGAGAATGTGGGATTGGTGAGATTTACCTAGCAGGTAAAGTCCTTGGAGGCCAAGCCTGATGATCTGAGTTTGATTCTCAGAAACCCTCATAATGGATGACAAGAACCAACTCCCACAAGTTGTCTTCTGACCTACATATGTGTTCTATGACACATGGATGACACATATATACATAAACACAAATAAATGTTTTTTTTTTAAAAAGGAGAATGAGTAGTCACACGGGGCATCAAATTTCAGAACTGATGGGGGACTAGACACGGAATATGTCTCAAGATTCATGGCCTACGAGCTTAGAAAAGGAGAGAATTAAGATAGTTGTAATTTTTCTATAAATTATTAAACTCTGAGGTTGAGGATGTAGGTCAGTTGGTAGAGTGCTTGCTTAGGATGCATGTAGCCCTGGATTTGATCCCCAACGCTACTTGAGTAATCAGGTCTGCTGATATACACATGCCCCCCCCCCCCCTCCATATACATATATATATATAAAGTCAGGGCCAGAGAGATGGCTCAGCAATCTCAGCAATGGAAAGAGCTTACTGCTCTTGCAGAGGACCCAGGTTTTGTTTCCAGTACCCACATCAGGTGGCTCATAACTGCCTATAACTCAAGTTCCAGGGGATCTGATGCCCTCTCTGGCTTCCATGGGCACTTCCACATACATGGTGCACATAAACTCCCATAGTCACACACATGCATATACAATTCTTCCACTTTAAAAGATGTATTTCAGTCTTGTTTTAAAAATAATCTGTGGGTGGGGTGGAAAGATGGCTTAGTGGGTAAGAGCACTGAAGCACTGACTGCTCTTGCAGAGGACCTGGGTTCGGTCCCCAGTACCTACATGGCAGCTAACAGCCATCTGTAACTCCAGTTCCAGAGGATCTGACGCCTTCTTCTGACCTCCGTGAGCATTGCACGACACGGGTGCGCTTACACACATGCAGGCAATACACTTGCATACATAAAAAAATAATAATCTAGGAGGACTGGAGAGATGGCTCAGTTGATAAAGTGCTTGCCATGCAAGTATAAGTTCAAATCCTTAGTCCTTGTGCTTAAAGTCAGGCATAGCGGTGTGCATCGAGAGTCCAGGTGCAGAGGCAGAGCTCACTAGCCGGCAGTGCCGCTGACTGAGTGAGCTAAAGACTCAGTGAGAGACCCTGTCTCAAAACAAGAAGGTAGAGAGTAACTAAGGACGGTGCCAGACATTGACCACTGGCCTCCACACGTTTGTACATGCACACACGTACACATATGTCCACACATACATATAAGCATGTACATACATCCCAGATACATACTCCACACTACTACTACTAATAGTAATAATAATATTTTAAAAATTACTTTTATCTGGCCAAATAAAGCAAACTTTTCTCTCTTGCAGTGCTGAAGATAGGACCCAGAGCCCTGCACACACTCAGCTCAAACGTTCTTTGAGTCGAGATCTTGTTCTGTAGCCCGGATCAGTCTGGATCTCAGGATATAGCTCAGTCTGCCTCAAACTCAAATTTCCTGCCTCAGCCTCCCAGGTGCTGAGGATTACAAGCAAGAGTGAAAATTTTTAACTGCAGAAATGGAGGTTGTTTCTCTCCCATCTCGCCCATCTCCGTTGCTCCTGGCATATTATTTAGTCTACAAATGACCCAGTTAACAGGCCTATTCCAAATATTCTACCCTATTTCCATTGTTTCAGAACTCATGCTCCAATTTTAAGGTCCAAAAATACCCACCAGTGCCTAATAACACAAACACAAACTATTTTGGAAACAGAAGTCCCTCTTAATACCCAGACCTCTCATAGTGCACTGCACAGGGCTGTCAGGCAGAGAGAAGCTCCATAATTCATTTCCCTCTTTGCCTATATTTACGCTCACCTCAATCCACAGAGGATTTCAGGCAACTTCAAAAAGCTTCTACATCACACACACAAAATAAACTAACTGAAGGAATCAGGTCAAGCGTGCACGAGAATAGGGCGCTAGCTAAACCTCAGAGTAAGGTCAGAACATGGAGCAGGAGGTCTTATCTAGTTGCAAGAAGTCATTTTAAGCTGCCTAGGGGCCAACTTGATGATAGAAAGAAGTTCCCTCTTGACAGGAACATAAACTGCTTAAGAGCAGTTCAGTTGAATGTCAAGTCTGGGGAGCAATCCCTGTGGCAAGTTGTCCCAAGGAAGCAGGGACTGCAGAGGCATTTGCATTCAGGATTGGTAGGCATCTCCACCTTTATCGAGGCACTCCCCCCACCCCCAAGCCCTCCCAAGTAGGTCCTGGATGGTTCTCATTGTTAAGAGTGGTGGTTGGATGGATGCACAGTCTTACAGGCTCCTGAGGCCTTGAGAATATGAATAATAATGTTGTCAGCATGACAAGACCCATGCAAACACAAGCACACAAAAGCCCAGCATAGAACTGGGGAGATGGGCAGCGGGGCCCCAATCTTAGCCCAAGATCTATTGGCAGCTGATTACTGCTGGGTGAGGAAGAGCTGATCTCCTTTAAGAGAGTGACTCTAGATAGACTGAGTAGACAGCAGAGGAATAATGTGCACTGAAGGATGTCAAGGGATGCTACCTCCACTATATAGGCCTTAACATAACTGACAGAATTCATGGGATCCAGTGGGGGCAGGTATGGGAGGGTGCCGGTGGGGAGCCGGGTATAAAGATTAAGATGCTCTGTACAAGATACCCCAAAATTCAATTAAAATATTTTTTAAAAAAGAATGGTGCTTGCCATAGAACGTGGAGCCACTGCCCAGTGATCTCTCGCCCCTTCTTGCTCCTCGTGCCTCACAGTTTTACTGCATATTTTTATCATCCTCTAGCTGTAGCACACCCTGAACTCTCCTTGGCATGATGAAACCTTAACCACACCACAAACACACAGGAAGTCATCCACGTTACCTGCCACCTTCAGAAACTGATGAGCAAGAAGTGTGTAACTCAGAGAACGGAAAATTTGAGAGAACAGTTGAATAGCATCTAAGGGTGTCTTCTGTCTCATCTCCAGCCAGCAGATCATACAGGGAAAGAACACAGAGGCCGCCAGTCATTTCAAAGCTGAGTCTTGTCCAGCTGGTAGGGGGTGCGCTGAGTAGCTTCGGTTACCAATCTGACACACCTGGGGAGAGGAAATTGACACTGAGGCATCAGCTGCATTGGATTGGTCTGTGGGCATGGCTGTGAGGCATTTTCTTGATTGTGGAGTGATGTGGGCAGGCCGAGGTGGTGCTAGCCCTTAGGCAGATAGATGGTTGGTTCCTGGGTTGTATAAGAAAGTAGGCTGAGCACAGTCCAGAGGAGCAAGCCAGAGTTCCTTCACGGCCCGTGTCTCTGTTCCTGCCTCCAGGTTCCTGCTGAGTCCCTGCCCAGCCTGAGGGATGATGCGACCCATGTTCAAGGTGAGTCTTCACTCTTCAGCTAATCTCTGGAAACACCTTCACGGACATACCCAGAAATGTGTCTCCTAGGCGATTCTAAATCCAGACAGATAATAAAGATGAATCAGCCCAATGTATAGACAGTGTCTAGAGTTGGCTTCCAAAGTGGGATACTTCTTTTTCTTTTAAATTCACTTTGACCCTTATTTTAGTCTTAAGAGATCAGTTCTGTTTGGCTTCCAAAGTGGGATACTTCTTTTTCTTTTAAATTCACTTTGACCCTTATTTTAGTCTTAAGAGATCAGTTCTGTTTGACAGTGTGTTATGAACCAGATAGGCAGTTGCAGCATGGTTGGCTTGGTTCTTTGCATTACTGTTTTTCAGCTTTAGAAACATTGTTTTTTTTTTTTTTTTCAGGATTGTAGCAACTTCTGGCTTATTTCAGCCCTAAAGCCTAAGCTAGAGTGAAGCCAGTCTAGAAATCTCTGAGATGAGTAGGAGCTTAATTTCATCCTGGTGATGTAGAATGAAGCTCTGATTTCATGGGGCTGAGTAAGCAACTAAAGAGAGGCTCACAGAACAGCATAGCACAGCACAGTGATAAAAAGTACTGGTTTTACAGTTGAGACTCTGGTACACATTTAAATATGCGGGTACTTAGCAAGTTACCCATTAATGGAAGCCTAAGCCTTAATTTATAGCTGCCATCAAAATGCTGACAAGGTAGTCATGGCAGTCAGTAAGGGCTCCATGAATGGTAGAGAGCACGAGAGATGCTGTCCCCTATTCATTGGAGGCTTCGTGTCTGCTCCCTTCTTGCTTTACACTGATGAGAAATTTTAGCAGTGGGAGCTGGGCACCAGCACTTCCAAAGCCTAGATATCTTTCTCCCATGTCCTTTGAAGAACTTTTTTCAACTCATCTGTGTGTCTGCTCCCTACTAGACAGCAGATATCCCAGACCCTATGTTGCCAAAGTGCCAATGTTTCTTCATCTACTAGTTACAAGACTTTCTGTTTTTTTGCAATAATGGCAATGTTAAGGAGACGTTGACGTCTATATCTCTTATTTTCATGTGCCTAGAGTCTCAGGCATGTATCCAGATGTGGCGAACATGCCTGTAATCCTAGTAATCAGGAGGCTGAGGCAGGAGGATTGCAAGTTTGCAGTTATCCTGGGCTCCAAAGTGAGACTCTGTCTCAAAACAAACACTCCGTGGTGAAGAGCCCATAGGAGGAGCCAGTTCAGTTCTCATCACCCATACCAGATGGCTTACAATTAACTGCCTATAACTTCAGCTGCAAGGTGATTTGAAGCCTCTGGCCTCTTCAGAAGCTACGCTTATGTGTACAAACACAATCCCCCCAAATATACATAATTAAAAATAATAAAAATAAAAATTTAAAATAAATAAGAAACCCTCAAACATCACCTTTCCAGTAATGTCATGGCTAATTGCATTTTTGTAAGTTAGAGAGTGATAAAATGGATGGAATCTTTTTTTGTCCATTTTTTTTTTGGAAACAGGGTCTCCTTGTGGCCCCAGCTAGCCTGGAATTGGCTATGTAGACCAGGCTGGCCTCAATCTCCTAGAAATCTGCCTGCCTCTGCTTCTTGAGTGCTGGGATTAAAGTTAGGTCAGTTTTCTACAGGCTATGTAAAATTGTCATTTTCTATACATTAAGGAAGGACTTATTACACACACACAGATTTTGAGATGATATGGGATGACTTAGAAAATCTTGCTTTGTTTGCTAATAGTGTATCAATACCATCAACCTAGTACAGGAATCCCTTCACAATGAAGATTTTTTCTATGTAACTGAAATTTAAAATGACATTTAAGAAAACATTGCTATAAAATACTACCCAAATATTTTATTTAAAATGAGTTCAGCACAAGTTGCTGTTCATCCAAAGCCATATAAGGCATCTTTGGGCAAAGGCTTTGCTAAGTGTTCCCAGTTCTCTGGCCAGTACTTCATGTAAGTCAGCCACAGGCGTTACAAAATCATATCAGATTATGTATTGAAAGTATGTATTCTCAATATCTACAGTACACAAGGACCAGGGTTTATGCCCATTCACACTGCGCCACGCCATTTAGATTCCTCTCTGTTCCAGCCTGTTTGACTGGGAGACATCTGAGCATCTGGGGGTGGTATCCATCCTGCTGGGCTGCAGGTGTAACTTGAAGGAGCAACCTCCAGGTCTAAACTGGACTGGAAGATGTACCTTGGGGGATGTAGCTCAGAGGTACAGCACTTGCCTAGCATGCTTATCGTCCCTAAGATTCTATTCCCAATACTGCAAAAAATAAAACAACTACAGAAATTGGGCCAGGCATACCCACCAAATCCTTAACTGCAGATCTTTTGGGTTATTCACAGAATAAAGAAAGAGCTGAGCCTTGCTGGGCCAGACATTGTACTAGGTACCTGAAATGGGGATCCAAGTGCCCTAACCCTGCACATGATGTGGTTCTCTACCTGAGAATGGGACTCTGGGTTGTTGTTCTTGCCTTTCTGCTTTTGTTCCTGTTTTGACTGATGGAATAAAGCCTCTGTCTCTCTTGTTCTCTGGTTCATGTTTATGGGTATGGACACTCTTTGCTGGCTCTGACTTGGGCAGGTAGTTTATCGGTTTTGTAGACAAGGCAGTACAGAGGACTTCTATGAGTGAAGTCTGTGCTCAGACACTGAAAGAAGCCAGAAGATACAGCACAGTGTTTCTGTGGATGTGAGGACCCAGTGATCAGGTCCTCCCCTCCCCTCCCTTCCCCTCTCTCCTGTTCTCTCTCTGAGGCAGGTTCTCACTCTGTAGCCAAAGCTAGCCTCAAACCCATCCCAATACTCCTGCCTCAGCCTCTTGAGAGCTGGGATTATAAGGGTGAGCCACCACACTCAGATTTAGACCTTTTTAGAGTTTGCAGTTCAACTCTTCAGAAAAATGTTTTTCCCTGGCCTAATCCTTTGTAGGTTGCAAGGAAATGACAAGGCTCACCCTGGTGTGATTCAGTTGTCCACTGGATGTCACTGTTGCTCCATGGATATGCCGGGACATGGCTATGGGGCCCGAGGCTTTGGCAACCTCTGCAGGTGTGTCTCTGCATTTAGAACACTCTGGTTTTGTCCAGTGTGCATTACAGGCACCCCCAGAGCATCTAGAAACAAGGTTGGATTGTAAATCAGCAGCTCAACAAAGAAAAATTCTTCTTACCAAGGAGAAAGCAGGGGTGGGTGATGAGGGTGATGATCTGATTTAGGTGACAAGGGTATATTGGTATGCCTTTGCAAATCACCCTCAGAACAACCAGGGGAGCCTCCATTGTTCCCTTTGTCTCCAAGCCCAGACTGTGGAGAGTCTGTGCTGCACAGGCCTAGCATCCTTGGCTGGTCCATGGGATGCGGGAAGCAGGGTCAGTTCTTTGAGCAGTCATGTGAGGTCTTGGCTTCCCTCAGTTCTAGACTTTTCTGTGGCTACAAACAGCCATGGCTCTGATTATGTGATGGTCCTGGTAAGCACAAGCACGTACCAAACTCAGCATTTAATGAGCACAGTTCTAGAACGTGCCCTGGAGCTATGTGAGACAAGGAATCTTGTCCTGGGTTCTGGGTTTTGTGTGCACTCTGGGTGTTACACAAAGCCACATCTGTGAGAACTCTGTGTCTGAAAGCCAGGAGGACACTCCCTGCTACTTCTCTGGACCCTCTTCATGCCTTCTGTGTAGACGTCTGTGTGACTTGGGCTCATGCAGGTAGGGGCACCACTCCCATTGCAGTTTTTGTCTTGAACCCAGGTAGGAGCGCTCCACCTGGGTTCCCCCCTGAAGACAGAGGGGAGAGGTAAAAAGTCCTTCTGTTTTCACAAGTCCCAGGGCTTCTCCTTTGGCTCACTTCTGGTTCAGAAATCTGCAAAAGGCCCAAGATCAGATGTTAGCTGATCCAAGAGATACAGACTTAACTCTGGGCTGGGTCTCATTCTGGCTGTATAATGTCAGGTAAATCAGATAGCTTATTTAAACTTCAGTTTTCCCTTTGGGCAATGAAGACACTTGAGCCCTCTAGGGTCATGCTAGCGTTAGGTTAGATGGAATGCATTTAGGGTGTGTAGCACAGTGTTTGCATATTATACTTGTTTCCAGACTGCTAGCTTCTATTTTGGAACTGGCTAAGTTGACTGAAGGAGGGCAGAGGAAATCTTATATTGTGAGTATATGTTTTAGGGAGGCCTAGAAAAGAGCCCAGAATTGGGTTATGATATTTGCTCATATAATAAGCATGCTTGAAGGTCTTTTACTTGTCAGGCATCGTACGTAGAGAAAGACTTTGCCTGTTTCAGAATACTGGTCATTTAGAGGCTGAGACACAGTAATGTCATCCACACAGTAGATGTACAGTGTTGATGGTTAATCTTGGTTGCCAGCTTGATCGGGTCTGGAATCGGCTAAAGGGCACACCTCTGGGTGTGTCTGTAAGGGCACTTCCTGGAAGGCCTGACTTGGGGGAAAGCCCTTTCTCCAGAGTGGGTGGCACTTGCCAGGGGCAGCAGTGCAGATATGAGGAGATCTTGGGGAAGAGCTGTTGCTTTTGTCTGTTTGCCTTCACCTCTTGTTGGTGAGCACGTGTGCTCTGTTGCCGCAGTTCTGCCCTCCTTCGCTGGTATCTGAATCCAACTTCTTTTTCCTTCCGGTGTGGACTGTAGACTAGTGACTCTCCAGGGATTCTCCAGGCCTTCAGAGCCAGATTGGGCTTGCTGAGGCATCCAGTTCCATGGCTGGTTTTTAGTGTGAAGGCAGCCATTGTTGGACAATTCAGACCCTGTCCTACAAACCAATGTAGGAAATCCTCTTTCAATACACGCTCATTCTATGAAGTCTGTTCATCTTAAGAGCGTTAATATAGATTAGGTTAGTGTGTTGGTAAGCTTCGGCTTACTACAATAAAATGCTTGATACAATAAACTCTGGTTTGAGAAAGAAAGGTTTATCTTGACTTACAGTTTTGGAGCTTTGGTTTGTGGTTCGTTAGTCTGCTGCTTTGAGACCTGTGGATGTGATGGGAGCATGTGGCAGAGGATGGTACCTATCCAGCAGCCATGGAGCTAAACAAGAACAGTCTGGCCCCTCATGCTTGCCTTTGGTGGAATTCTCCAGATGACCAAACACCTCCCCAGAGGCTTTATTTCTTTTTTTTTTTTAAGTTAGTGTTATGATGAGGATGTCCATATTATTGTTGTATCTGTTTGCCCACATGCACTGTGGTACCCATGTGGAGGTCGAAGGACAGCTTTTGGGAATTGGTTTTCTCTCTCCACCAAGAGCTCCAGAGATCAAACTTAACCTGAGTGGCAAATGCTTTTACACACTGAACCATATCATTGGCCCCAAGAGGCCTACTTCTTAAAGGTTTCCACTACCTTCCAGTAGTCCAAACTGAGAATCAGGTCTTTAATACATAGATTTTTAGGACATTCCAGATTCAAGTTATAGCAGGTAGCTAATGTAAGACATTGGGTCTCAATATACACGGATAGAAATTTAGTGTAAAGATGCATCTAGTTAATAAAAAAGTTAAATTACATTTTGTGTGTGTGTGTGAACCAACATGCACATACCACAGTGCATTTGTGGAAGTCAGAGGACAACTTTCTGGAGGTTCTTCTGTCCTTTCATCGTATGGGTCCCTGTACTTAAACATAGGTCATTAGGCTTGGGCTTGGCATCAAGTGTCTTTACCTGCTGAGACATCTTGCAGAGTCTATTCATTATTACTTTAAAAAATCAGTTAGATTCTTTTATTGTAAAGTCCAAGAATATGGAGAGTGATACAGTGGTAGATGCACACACACAACGTCAGGCACAGTCTAGCAGCCCATTTGGGATGTGGGGTTATTACATAACAACATACCTGAAAGGCATGTTGATCAAATTGGACTTTTTTAAATCCTTTGCCACATAAATGTTTACATTCAGAATGATAAAATCAAGATTACCAGAAAGATAGAAACATGTTCATATTTCTGTGTGACAACACCTCCCTTCTCGCTCTTTTCGATGGGATTTTACATAAATCACCTCAATGTTGAAACTAGTTTTACATTTTTATGTGAGTACACAATGAGTAAATTAAAAATATGCACAATCAGTTTCCTTTTCCTCCACTGATTACTGTAGTGGTGGTATTAAAGGCTGGCAGCGTTGCCCCCAGGCTGTACCTGTCTTGACAAGCATTAGATCTTGCCTTATGCTTTTCTATCTCCCGCATACACAATATACACAATGTTAATTGCAGACAAAGCTCAGAGTTTATTTACCAGCAACCGTTCATTTAACAAGCATTTACTGAGGCCCTAAAGTCACAGATGGAATCCCCCTCTTCTTTACTCGGCAAAGATCAACATATTATTAAGGTCAACCTGCTGGCTTGAGTGGGACTCAAGCCTAAGTTTCTTAGGAGATTGTGGAAACATAAATTTTACAATGATGATAAACACTGAAATGATGCATGTCTCAATTCTCTGTACTAGAAAAATGTCATAAAAATAATGATATAGGGGCTATAGAGATAGCTAAGTGGTTAAGAGCAATTGCTGCTCTTACAGACGACCTGAGTTCATTTCCCAGCACCCACATCAGGAGGCTCTCAACCTCCTGTAGCTACAGCTCCAGTGTGGGCACCCACTCTCACATGCAAAGACACA
This sequence comes from Eospalax fontanierii, assembly GCA_035773235.1. Lineage (NCBI taxonomy): Eukaryota > Metazoa > Chordata > Mammalia > Rodentia > Spalacidae > Eospalax > Eospalax fontanierii. The sequence goes on from CM069538.1 coordinate 63,580,580, forward strand.
CATACATGCACATAAATCTTAAAAGTCATAAATCTTAAAAAAAGTCTCGGTGGGCAAATCACATCACTTGTTCCAAACTGCTAGGGCTCAGATTGCATCAGTGTGATACATAATACAGGGAAGAACACGGGAACATTTACTGAACTCCCAGAAAATACAAATAGAATGAAAGAATAATTGCTGTGTACAGTTCACATGACTATTGTAAGAAGATGGATGTTGTTTTGTGAAGGGCCTGGTTGTGAGCCTGTAGATGTGACAGATACACACAGGTGAGGGAAAGGCTGAGGTTGGGTGACGGTGGCTGGAGGCAACGGTTGAATTTCTCATGTGATGGGACTGAGATTAGCGGGGTTTCCAGACCCAGGACAGCCTAAGCAGGACTGTTAGGGCAGAGAGGGAATGTGGGCAGATGGAGTACATTTTCTATGAACCTTGAAAAAATGATTTAAGGAATACTGTCGGGCCATAAGAAAAAGAAACCTGTATGCTAATAAGGCATCCTTTTTCCTCTGTAGTGATTGGTAGGTTTGCTTGTCCATGTACCGGCCCATGTAACTGCCCATTTATGCTAATATAAGGCTTGAAAATAACGCAATGTGATAGGCTGTTAAGAAATGAGGAAGTGCGCCTGATTGGAGAGAGAACTGTATATAAGAGCAAGCTTGAGCACTGTAAAGCAATTTCCTTGCTGAGCTGAGGAAGAGCTGTAACACAATAATGAGCTACAACACCAGAAGAAGCTGGCTGTAGACTCTTCTTGGCCTGAGGGGGGGCGGGGGTCCTAGTTTTGCCTTTAGGATCTCCACTGCTTCACACCGGGGATCTGGGTTGCACCTGGTCTCTCCCGAGCTCCCCTTCTGTGGGCCAGGCACAGGGGCAATCACAAGGAGGAAGAGGAGCACCTACCCGTTTCTGCCGCGCTCATCGTGACAGCCATGAGGGCACGCAACAGAATACAATTTAAGAAATAATGTATCAGGGTTGGAGTGATGGCTCAGTTGGTTAAGTGCTTGCTATGCAAGCATGAAGACCTGAGTACAAATCCTCTGCACCCATGTAAAATAAAATATTGGGTGTGGTAGTGTGGACTTGTAACCTCAGCACTAGTGAGGCAGAGACCAGGAGGATTCTTGGGCCTCACCAGCCAGCTAGTCTTGATGAATCTTTTGATTATTGAGTTCCTGTCTCAAATAAGGTGGAGAATGATGGAGAAACATTGCTGATGCTCGCCTCTTGACTCCACCTGCATGCTTGCATACACATATATGTATATATAAAACACATACACATGCCTACATACACATACACTCCCCCCAAAAGAAGTGATATATCTATATTTAACTATTTTACCCAGAAGGGAAAAAACATTCTCTTTTGACCTGTAATATACACAAACACACAGACAGACACCTACCAACGATGACATTTATTCTCTGCATTTGACCACATGTGGAACTCCATCATGGTCTCTGTTGCAAAAAGAAGCTTCTTTGATGAGTGGTGAGAGGTATACTTGCCTGTGAATGAAAGGATGCATATTTATAATACAGCAAGAAGTTACATTGGTCTCAGGATGTGACAAAAGTAGGTTTTCTCTAGGATCTATGACCTCTCCAGACATGTGTATTTGGCTATGTTTGCAGTAACACACATGAGTTATCTCCCATTGAGTGGATCTTAAGTCCAATTAGACAGCTGTTGATTACCTCCAAGATAAAAAATGCCATTATTGCATTATTGCCAATAGAGATGGTTTGGTAGGCATGGTTGTGTTTATTAGGTTTTACAGTTGGATGGACAACTGATTGGTTTTGTCCCGTAGCCACTTGCATAGTATCTTTTGATACTATGAGCTAGTCTTCAGGGAGAAGGCTTCCAGGTCAATTCCAGCTCCATTGCTTCAAGTCCTATGTCTGAAGTATGTCCTGTCTTTAGTAATAGGGTCTTACCTTTGAGATTTGAAGGCCATCAAGGGCTGTGGTGATTGCTTGGGGGACCAAATCACAAATGGAACCCTCCAGGAGTGCCACCACCCTTGAGATATCAAAGCAGCAAACTATATATGGGAAGGACCTGTTTCCTAAAGCACCACTTAGAGCTCTGAGATCCCTGCTGAGCCTGGAGCACTCACTTTGGACTTTGCAACAAGTAAGAAATAAACTTACATTACATTTGAACCATCATACCAGAAAACCATTTTGGGTGGTTTTCTGACAGCATCTAAAGTTTCCTTCACTACTAGCACAGTAGTCATAGAATTCATGAGATAATCAGAAAACCCAGAAATTGAGAACTTTAGGAATGCTTGAAAAATATTCTAGAATCACAGAAACTACAGAGTGTTATTGCTGGAGGTGATTGTGGGATTTTTCAGCCAGTGTCTTGCGCATGCCACATTGGGTGGACAAAGGAATGAGCCATCAACAGGGGCGTGGCTGACGTAAGTGCCGAGGGCACCAGGATGATGCCCTCAGCCCCGCCTCCGGAGATTCTTTCAGTTCTCTCTCACTGAAGCCCCAGCTCCAGATGAAGACCCTGAACCCTGCCCCTGAGCCCCACATTATCTTACCCTGAAGGACAGGGTACAGGTGGAAAATCTCCCCTCTGACCCAGGCAGTTGGCAGCTCTGGCACATTAATTCAACTGCTGGTCTATAGATTATTCCCTTTGTGATATTTGCATTTTTTAAAAAATCGTGTGTGTGTGTGTATATGTGTGTGTATGTACTTGCTGATACTTATCCAGGTATGGAGTCAGAGGACAACCTTAGGCATTTGTCCTCATCATCCACCTTGTTTGAGGCAGGGTCTCTCTGTTGTTCTCCGCTGTGTATGCCAGGCTGGCTCTTCAGCATCTAGATCTCCACCTCCCACCCTGCAGCAGAAGTCCTGTGATTACTGGGCACTGCTGCGACTGTGCCAGCTTTATCTGGATTTGGGGGATTGAATTCAGATTCTCATGCTTGTATGGAAGGTGCTGAACGCACTGAGCCATCTCCCCATTCCCAGGAAAGCAAGCATTCTTCAGAGATTTCAGGGAGATCATGTCATAAGAGTAGGCAGAGGTCCTTCCTGCCTGTGTGTGAAGCCCTGCACAGTGAAGGAGTGAGCACTCAATGTGGCTGGAGGTCAGTTAAAACCATCTGATACATTGATAATATACTGTTGGAAGCAAAAGGCCAAACAGCCTTGAGAGCTGTGAGCATGGCCTTTGAGGGGGTCCACTAGGTGATGAGATGCTTTTTATTAGCTAAGAATAAAGCGATTGGATTGTTGCTGCAATAATTTTAAGCCAAAATTTTAATTAGTCATAGTATTGGTTCACATGTTCTCTGGAGAACTTAATAACCACCCGCGTGGCTGTGTCTCCTCAGAACTGTCTCGGGAGCGTGCTTTGGTGGACTGCTGTGAATTAAGCAGTACAGACAGGTACTCTTTCATTTCCGTCTTAGCACACACATTGGTAGACATGAGGATTTACACCACTTATTACCTCATTTCCTGCAAGTTTTCCTTGTTTGGTTCCACAACCTTTTTTTGTTTTTTTCATGTATGGAAGCTAGTGTATATTTTAGCTTGTTTCTAGCGCAGGAACTGAGCCACTACTTAGAGCCCAATTGTTTTAGGTGCTGCTCTGATTAACACCTTCCTCTCAGGCCTTTCATGCTGAAAAGCTGTGGCAATTTGGAAGATGGGGTCCTGATGTTAAGTAGCCATTGGAGAGACAGAAACGACGTTCCCAGGCAGGCATTATCCCTGGAAAATACCAAAGCTGCAAGAAATGAACATGTAAATTCAGTCCAAAGGGGTTCAATGAGTTAATGAGGGGTTAAATGGGCAGAGATTTAAACACAGGGGTTTTGTCTCCAAAAAGAGCAACTGCGTTTTTCAGGTTGGTAATTGAGGAGTTAAGCTTTCAGGAGCTCAAAGAATAACAGTGAGGAACATGCGAGCCCCACCAGCAGCTCTGACCTTCATCTCCAGGGTCCAAAGCCAGACAAGGGTCTTAATTAGCTGCAGAGGAATCTAGAGCTTTGGCAAAAAACCAGCAGACATTAAAGAAACAAAGCAACCCGTAAATAAAAGAGCTGTATTCTGTCAGAAAAGTTAAATAGGAGAAGCATTTACATAACCTTTGGGTGTTGCTCTTTTCTACTGTTTTTTTTTCTTACATTATTTCTATTTCTAATTTCTTTGCTTGGCCTCTCTCTTCTCTCTATCTTTCTCCCCCTCTCCCCTTTCTCCCCTACTGGCTTACACTATACTCTTCTATATCGTTCATTGCCCTTGTCTTTCTTCACGTTTCCAGTCCCTCAAACCCTTTAGATGCATTTTGGAGCATTTACCGTTTTTTCCTTATAGAATGAATGTTTCTTTATTGTACAAATAAGCTCAAACAATGTAGAGCTCACAGTTATAAAGGCCTTTCACACATCCAGAATTGTTTTCTATATATTGTATTATGTGAGTTTAATAAAATGTATACAGATTTGAAAAACTTTTTACATGATTTATAGTGTGTGTACACACACACACATATTCCCAAGCACTCATGCATGTAGAGGTCAGAGGACAACTCCCAAAGTTGTCCTCTCCTTTTCTATGTGGGTCCCAGAAGTGGAACTCAGGTGGTCAGGGTTGCTGGCAAACACCCTTACCTGCTGAGCCATCTCAGTGGCCCTAACATTTTTTAACAAAGAGAAATTACATACAGTTATGCAACTTGCCCTTTATACTTACTGACCCATCGTGTGATACTTTTGCTTTGGACTTATGTAGGTGATATGCTTCTCTGAATAGATTAAATTTTAAAAATACGCATTTTATTTTCTAAATTGAATTTTTGTGAATTCCTACAATATACTTTGATCATATTTAGACCACTTTCCTATCTGTACCTCTGTTACTATCCCGACCTGATTTCATGTACTCTATTAAACACACAGAGCTGTGTATATCCTATCAAGTGAAATTTACGTACCCAAATCTCAAATGCCCAGTGGAGCCCAATTTAACCTGCTCAGCATCACACCCTTAAAGAATACTAACTCCCCTTTTCCCAGAAACTATTGGTTACCAATAGTTCCCCAGCTAGGATTGGGGCTTCTCCACTTCCTCATGTCTATGTTGAGATTTTTGTCCAACTTGGGCTTACATGGGACTTGTCCACGCGGTCACTACTGCTGCAATTTCATATGAGTAACGACCCAGGTGTCTGGAAAACTCTGTGTCCTTGTACTACCTCTGGCTCTTACCATCTCTCCAACCCTCTTCCACAATGGTCCCTGAACCTTGGGAGGTTTGGGATAGGTGTTCTATTCAGGGATAAGCAGTCTGCCATCTCTTAGTCTCTGCATGTTGGTGTCGGCCAGGTGTGGGTCTCTTTGCCTGAGGAGGGTTCTCTGGTGAGAGGTGAGAGATACATTCATCAGCTGGGCTAGGGGAGATCTCAGATCTGGACTTGTATAGATTCCAACGACCTGAACAGGCTTTGAGAACTGAGATAAATGGAGAGTGCAAGGAGGTCTTGCTGTCGATGTATTTTTTTTATTTTAAAATGTGTTGTGTGTGTGTTGCTTGCATATAAGCACACCTGTGCAGAAAAGGGTGTTGGATGCCCTGGAACTGGAGTTATGAATGATTAACTGCCGTATGGGTGTTGGGAACAAAACTTAGTTCCTCTGCAAGAGCAGCCAGTGTTCTTAACTGCTGAGCCCTCTCTTCAGCCCCCAGATTAATTTTTTAATTAACTTTTCAATTAACATATAAAGTATGGTTTTAGATTTTTATTTTAAGAATTCCAGAATGAATTTTAACTCTGATAAGAACATCTCAAGTTGTGTGCCTGTTTAGATGCTTATAGGTCCTGTGATTCATAAAACCTGATTCTATTTAGAAGTATAGCTTGTGAGTTATATTGACTCTATTGATGTGTGTCTGTGAACTGTCTTGGGAACACAGCATAACTGTGACTCTTTGCTGAAGCTCTAGAGGGACAGGAGATATCCTGAAGATAGACACCTGTGCCCCTCCTGTTGCCTAGCAGCAGGTCACCTTTCCTACACTTCCAACATGAGTGTATTTTAACACATGTAGGAGTTCGGGAGTCTGAGCTGCCTGCCAAAGAAAAGATATAAGGCTTCCTCTCTCCATCTATCGAAGGATGGACCTAGAGACAGAGAATTCTACCAGACCTGAACTGAGAATATTACAGCTCATAAGATCTCCCTCCCTTCCTCGCTCCCTCCTTCCTTCCCTTCCTTCCTCTCTCCCTCCTTTCCTCATCTCTATTTCTTCTTGGTGTTTTTAACACCAAGTTAATGTATATTCTATTGAGTTTCTGTGCATTTCCTATAATAGATCTTAATCAAATTTAGACCCCATCCCACATCTGTTCCCCCACCAGATTTCATGCATTCTGTCACATATGTTAAGTCCTATCTGGTCAAGCATTTGTACTCAGCTGTCCCTTGGTGCAAGTTCATCCACTGGAGTCTAGTCAGCCTATCTAGAGTCACTGACTTAAAGAAGATCTATTCTCCTTATTCCCAAAGTAATCAGTTGCCAATAGTTTCTTGGTTAAGGTTGGGGCCTGTCGCCCGTTTCCCCATGCTGTGCTGGGTCTTTGTCTGATTGAGTTGACACGGGTCTTGTACATGCTGTCACCATTGTTGCAAGTTCATATGGAGAAATTCTCAGAGACCTGAAGACCTCTGTTTCTTTGTTCCTTTATGTGGCTCTTAAAGTCTTTCTGCCTCCTGTTTCTGCAGTGGTCCTGGTGCCATGGGTGGGTGAGGTTCAATACAGGAGTCCTATCCAGGGACATGCACTCTGCAGTCTCGTATTCTCTACTCCTTGGCCCGTTGTGGCTTTCTGTGTTGAACACCATCTGTAGTATGAAGAAGTTTCACCCGTGAGAGTTGCAGGGTGTTTAGGTATTCTGTTCTGCTAGTCTCCATGAGCCTTGGGTGTTGAGGTTCTCCTGTAGATGTGTCACTTAGGGATGGGTACCTCTCAAACTTACATTCTCTCTGTGTGATCAGGTGTGGAACTCTGTAAGTGCCTCCACTGCAAAAAGAAGCTTCTTTGATTAGTGGTATATGCGATACTTGTCTGCAGAGATCATCTTTCCTTACCACTGAGTAGAACTCCATGGTGAATGTACCACATTTTCATTATCCATTAGTCAGTGAAGGGACATTTAGGCTGTTTCCATTTCTTAGCAGGGTGGTAGGCAGGTCTGTGGTGGGCAGATCAGGAGGCCAAGGACAAGGTGAGGATGGGGACAGCCTGTGGAGGCTGTCCCCATCTGACAAACTAAGCTGGAGAATCAGCTCAAGTATTTGAATACTGGTCCTCAATTAGTGGCTTTGGTGTTTTCTTGTTTGTTTTGTTTTGAGACAGGGCCTTAATATATATCCATGACTGGTCTGGTAATCATTATGTAGTCTAGGCTGACCTTGAACTCTTGGCAACCTCCTGCCTAGTGTGCTCAGGACTGAGATAATGGGCATGAGTCACCATGCCTGAGTACAAAATACAGTTCTTCTCTCTTTCAAAAAATGGGGGAATCTTTAAGACCAGTTTTCTTCAGGGTAGAATTAAAAAATGGAGGCAGATGTGTTCTCTTTCCCCAGGGAAGGACTAGTAGCCTGTTTCACAGCTAAAACTTCCACATGTTCTAGCCTTTTTGTCATGGTTTCCAATAAGTTGTAGGATGGTCACAGGCCAGGTAGGGGTAAATCAGACTTTCTTCCTCCACATTTGGCCAAAGTGTAATAAATTCTTTAATTTCACCAATTTTTCTTTCCTAATTTCTTTGGAATACAGGGAAACTGAGGCAGCAGATTTATGGACCTACATGTCCAGAAACAATCCTGTTTCTATTCTTTGTGTGTGGGTATATGTTCGTGTATGCACATGTATACAGATACATGTGTATGTGTGTGTACATGTATGTGGAAGCCAGAGGACAATCTCAGGTATCCTGCCTTGGGCACCATGCCTCCGCCTTTTCGAGTCTGGAATCTCTCAGTGGCCTGTAGTTCACCAAGGAGGTGAGGCATGCTAGCTGGCAAGCCTCAGGGAAAACTCCACGGTGCTGAGATTACAAGTGGGCTTCAGCTTGGCTGGCATTTTTAGGTGGATTCTGGGGATTGAACTGAGGTTCTCATGTTTACAAGGGAAGCAGACTAAATAATCTCCTTAGCCTCCTAATATTTCTATTGTTACTATTATTTCTATTTTTGAAAAATATTTTACTTTTTATTATTTTTATTTTCTGTGTATGAGTGTATTGCCTGCATGGATGTAAGTACACCCATGTTGTGCATTGTCCATGGAGGTCAGAAGAGAGCATTGGATCCCCTGAAACTGGAGTTACAGATGGTTGTTAGCTGTCATATGGGTGCTGGGAATGGAACCTGGGTCCTCTGTAAAAGCAGCCAGTGCTCTAAACTGATCCCCGCCCCCATTATTGCTATTTTGATTTTTTATTTATTTGATGATTTTTGTTTTGTGTTTCTGAGACCGGGTCTTCCCGTAGCCTCCGCTGGCCTAGAACTCACTATGTAGTCCAAGATGGCCTGGATCTCGTGGAGACTAGATTGATTCTCCATTCTGAATGCTGGGATTAAAGGCCTGTGCCACTATGCCTGGCATATTGAATGATTTTATTTTCCTTGCCAAATATTTCCTGTGTCTTGTTTTTTTCCAGTTCTTAGTCATCTCCCTCATCTGCTTGTTTGGAGGTGCTGGGTTTGCAGAAGAAGGAAGGGCTTAATGACCTTCAGCCATTGTCTTCTGAAGCAGGGCATTAGCTCTCTGACCTTTCCCTAAGCTACGTCTTAAGACGATCATTCCAGAGGGGTCTGTCCTACCCTTGGAAGAAGCAAATGCAGGCACAGAGATGCCCAGAAGAATCTTGAATAATGGGCTACGGCAAGCTCCCTCATCAGCATTATGCCATCCCCCCTTTGCTCTGGTCATTCTTGTGTTGAACACAGCTCTTGCCTCAAAGGGAAGAAAACATAATTTATGCTTTTTAAAAATTTTATTTATTTTTATTTTATGTGCCTCAGTGTTGTGTCTCTACATATGTAAGTGCACCTGTGTGTGCAATACCTGCGGAGGCCAGAAGAGGGCATCGGATCCCTTAATGGAAGGTTACTGTCTGCCATGTGAGTACTGGGAACTGAATCTAGGTCCTCTGCAAGAGCAACCAGTGTTCTTAACTGCTGAGTCATCTTTCCAACCCCATAGCTTTCTCTTGAGACATATATGAGTGATGCTGTCTGGGAACAGGGTTCCAGGTCGCCGTGAATAACATGTTCCAATGTGGAAACAGTTAAATGATGTTTTATGATGTACAAATACATTGGTGGTATTGACTCAAGTTCTAAATAAAACACTTCACTTGCGTTAACGATTCTACAAGTTTGATTGACTGATTAGAACTTCTGTGATTGCAGAGAGCTGGAATGTTGCAGGTCTGTAGCCGAATGATCTTGGACCCTGCTTTGCTGTAAGCCTACTCCCAGTATATTAAAAATACCTAATTTATGACTTTCTTTGTTCTGTTACGATTGAAACATGAAATTGTCACCATGATGGAACATGGTATTTGGGGTGCTCTGTGTTCCTGGGACATAGTCTCTCATATTTGGCACAGAATAAATGATCTCTTATTCCCCTTGAAGTAAGATATGTGTTTTTTTGTGTTGAGAGTGGAAACATCAGGCAGGCAGGTTATGGCAAAATGGGGAGGTCTCTGCTACAGGTCTCAGAGTAGACCTGACGATGACACCTTTAGCTTTTGGGTTGGCAGAAACTGATGGTCTGCCAGGCTAATCCATTCTAAAAGGTTTCACGTGGTAGTCACAGGATTATTAGGTGAGACGAGGTGGGCAGTGAACGCCTGTTAAGGGGTCTAAAGAGTTCAAGGTAATTTGGCTCCAAATCTGCAACATGTCACTGCTGCACGACCAGGATGTTCTAATCAGCCTTGTAGACTCTAGCAGAGGCGTGGCTGTTTCTCTGGGAACTGAAGTCCATGCTTGTCCTTGAGTCTACGTTTCATTAAACCTATGCATAAAAATGAACATTTCCCTGTTTCTTTAGGTCTTTATTTCTGAAGGCTCCCATATCATGAAAGCATCACATTAAATAAGATCATCATGTCTTCTTGTTAATCTGTCTCTTGTTCAGGAGATCTTGCCAGGAACTAAGAACAAGTGAGGGAAAGATTGCTTTTCCTCCCCATGGAAGTTATTTCCATAATTTCCTGTCTTTTAAGTGTTTATCGTAGAAATTTCAGCACGTGCATGTAACAACATAGCATACATGAGTATATTGATTGTATTTGCTGTCCAGTCAGATATCAAAATCTGAGACGACCGAGGAAAAATGGGCATGCTCGCCTGCCTCAGATGCTATCGCTGTTTGATATTTTCAGTTCTGTCTCGATTGTTTTTTAGCCTCCCCAAATCTTCATTTTCTTGTTCTCTACAGCTAAGGGCTTCCTCTTCCTCATTCCTTTGTCTGCTCCAGCATCAGAGACCCTCTTCTGTTTTCATTCATCCCGAAAGACCTGTTCCAGAATTTCATTCTGTGAAATTCCATGATCGACCATTTATTTTTATTTCAGAAAGTATGCCCCTTTTGCCCTTATTCTTGATCATTTTTAAAGCTAAAGGTTGAGGGGCCTTCAGTGAGTTGACTCAGTGAGTAAAGGCGCTTCTGGCCTGATGAGGTGAGCATGCGACCCCGAGGTCTGTGTCTTCTGTTCTTCAGGACTCTGAGCTGTGGCAGTCCAGTAGAGGACTTGTCTAGTATACACAAGGACCTGATAATCCTCAGGAACACACCACACACACACACACACACACACACACACACACACAAATTTATACATGGAATTACAATTTTGCATGACAAAGGTACTGTCAATAGAGTTAAAAAGTCAACTCAGGGAGTGGGAGAAAAAAATTTTCAAATCAAATACCTAAGAGTGATTGATATTCAGAATACATCAGTAATTCCTATAATTATAATTTAACAATTAAAAGGCAAAGGATATGATTCAAAAGTAGATTCGAATAGACATTTCTCTAAAGATCTCTATGTGCCTCCATGCCACTAATCACTAGGGAAATGTCAGTCACAGCCACTGGGAGACACCACTCCTTACCCACTAGAATGGCTAATTAAAAAGCCTCCAGCAAATAACCCCTATTGGGGAGAATGTGAAGAAATTAGAACCTTATATACTGTTAGTGAGAATGTAAAATGGTGCAGCTCTTATGGGAAATGATAAGTTTTTCAAACAGGTAAAAGTAGAATTACCATCTGATCTGGGTATGTAACCGAAAGAGAGCAAAGAGTGAAGCAGGCATTTACATTCCCATAGGCAAAGAGAGCAGCACTGACTGGATTAACCAGAAGTTGGAAGCAACATGTGTCTGTAACAGATGAATAGAGAAAAAGAACAGAGTATATCTGATTCACGGAATATTATCCAGTCTTAAAAAGGAAGGGCATTCTGACATATGTTACAGTGTGAATGAACCTTGACATCGGTATGCTAAGGGAAAATATCAGTCTCCAAAGGATCATTATTGTGTTATTCCTTGTGCACGAAACTACCTAGAACAGTCAAATTTATAGAGCAGAAAATACAGTGGTGGCAATCAGGAGACGGGTGTTTATTGCGTAGTGGATATAGAGTCTCAGTTGTAAAAGATGAGAAAGGGTGGGCAGATGGAACACTGGGTAAGATGCCCTCAGCACAAACATGAGGACCTGAGTTCCGATCTTGAATGTGCATTTAAACCAGGTGTGGCGGTCTAATTCCACTACTGGGTGTGGAAACTGGCTTGCCTGGCCAGTCAGTTTATCTGGAAAGGGCTGGTTCAGTGAGAGACCATGCCCCAGAAAGTAAGGTGGAGAGTGAGGGAGGAAAATATGGGACATTTACTTCTGGTCTCCATAAAAGCATGCACAGGCAAGAGCATTTGAATATATACACGTATGCACACACCACACAGAAATGTCCGAGAGGCGTACGATGGTGTAATAATGCATCATACTGAAGTCACTACCTTGTACACTTGAATATTGCTGCAATGATAATGTTTGGATATTTATTTTGCTACAAGTTTGTTTTCGAGACAGGGTCTCACTACCTAGCCCACAGCTGTCCTGGAACTCCCTATCTAGAATAGGCTGGCTTTGAACTCACAGAGATCTACCTCCTTCTGCCTCTCAAGCCCTGGGTTTAAGGTCATGTACCACCAAACCTGGCCCATTTTGGTACAATTTTCAAAAGAAATTCCATTCATTATTTTCATTTCATGTGTATGAGTGTTTTGCTGCATGTATGTAAGTATACCACAGGGATGGATGCAATGCTTGAAGAGGGCATCAGGCCCTCTGGTTCTGGAGTTAACAACCAGAGAAAGAAAAAGATATCTTCTAGTTTATTCAGTATTTTCCATTCTTCAGTTTGGAGACATCTAGCCTTTCACAATGCTGGACTTAGGCGTGGCTGACTTTTCTTCATGTTCATGCTGTACACTCAGCTTTAACCTACAGATGCACTGCATGAGGCGGAGAGTAGCAGGCTGGGAACTCTGGGTCTGGTATCACCAAGGGGTCTGTATTGCTCATTTTCTTTGACTACCATTCTAGACCCTTTATTTTGTTTGCTTGGCATTATTTACGTGTTCTACTATGTTCTTTGATAGTACCAGCTCTTTCTTTGAGGAATAAGCTTGTATTTTACACCAAAAGAGAATGGACCAATTATGTTAAAATAATTTGACCTGAACTTCTTTTGTTTGTGTTTTGAGACAGTGTTTCCCTGCAGCTCTAGCTGGCCTGGAACTCATTATGTAGACCAGGCTGACCTGGATCTCACAGAGATTCACTTGACTCTGCCTCTAAAGTGATGGAATTAAAGGTCTGTGCCATCAAAATTTTTTATAAAGATTCATTTTATTTTTAAAATTCTCTCTCTCTGTCTCTGTCTCTCTCTCTCTCTGTCTCTCTCTCTCTCTCTCTCTCTCTCTCTCTCTGAGTGTGGTACCCTTGGGAGCTGGAAGAAAGAATCTAGATCCTCTGCAGCTGAAGTTACAGGTAGTTGTGAGCTGCCTGGCGTGGGTGCTGGGACTGAACTCGGGTTCTCTGCAGAGTAGTATGTGTTCTTCATTACTGGGACATCTCCCCTGCCTTGATGTGAATTCTTAATACAGTGTGTGTGTGTGTGTGTGTGTGTGTGTGTCTGTCTGTCTGTCTGTCTGTCTGTGTCTGTGTCTGTGTCTGTGTGTGTATGTTTGTAGGTTCTTTAGTCATTCATTTGTTGCATAAGTATATTTAGTGTCATGCACTAGGTACTATCTATGTAGTCACTGGGGGCACAAAGTGAATGAATGACCTGCTCAAATTTTAATGGAGGAAAAGAGACAGTATGCATGTCAACAGGTAAATAAGCAAGGAAGATTCATGTAGTGTTTTCAGAGAACAGGAAACAGAGAAGTGGGATACAGCGCGCTAACCACAAAGGCTGTGTTGGCAAGGGGTGGCCTGGAAAGAAGTTAGGGGTGGGTAACGTTTCGACTGGGACTGATGCTAATGAGGAGGAAACTGCAGATATTTGGGAGAGATAATTTCATAAAGAAAGAATAGCAAGGAGAAAGCCTGGAAGAGATTAGCTTATATCTAAATGATGGGGCTGGAAAGATGGCTCAGCAGTGACGAGCACTGCCTGTTCTTGCAGTCCCAGGTTCAGTTCCCAGCACTCACATGGTGGCTCGCAACCATCTGTAACTCCAGTTCAGGGAGATCGTATACCCTCTTCTGACCTCCACAGGCACTGAACACACATGATATACTTATATAAATGCATGCAAAACACTCATCAAATTAAATTTAAAAATCTTAATGTTGTCAGAAGAAGACTAACTTGCAAGCAGGTGAAGACCAGTTAGGCAAATATTACCCTTCAACTGTACAACTCTTAAAAAATGATTTCATGAGAGGGTGGAGGGGATGGCTCAGCAGATAAAGTGCTTGCCATATACACATGATGGCTAGAGTTCAGACACTGAGAACCCACATGTCAGGCAGGCATGGAACCTATCTGTAACTCAGTCCTCAGAGACAGAATGTGGGGCGAGTTGGCAGCTAGACTAGCTAGAATTGGCTAACTCTGGGTTCAGCGAGAGAGCCTGACTCACTAAAGTGGAGAGTGGTCCAAGAAAGGCCCAGTGTCAACTTCATGCCTCCACGTGTACATACACACACGTGCATACAAACATACGCATGAGAACGTGGCTTGATGAAATAATAATATCCAGGCCATCCATTCAGATCTGCAGCATCAATTTTTACCACAGGAATCAGGAAGTGTCCTCTCAGCCTCTCTGTTTTGGTGATTTCCAGCATCTGGAGAATATGTCTCTACCACTTGTCCTTTTGTATATATATTAAATAAGCAAACTTGGAGGGCTGTAACAATTTTCTTAGAACTTTATTATGATGACTAAAATAAACACAGCTTTGTGCAGGAATAGAGCGCTATTATCTCTGCACACTTCAGCTTTCCTGGGTAGTTGGAGGGCTTGAACTTCCCAGTTAGGGCATATCAATCAAATTTTTCCTATACGTGCAAAATATCACCTGCTTTGTGTGCTTAATAGACAAACATCACAGGTATAATCATAGAGATAGCATCGAGAAGGATCAGCCGGTCTGCATGTTCAGCTTTTCTTTCATTGGGAACAATAATCAACCTTGGATATGCTCACACTTTGAGTTCTGATTTATATACCGCCCAATTAGTGCCCCATTTAATGTGCTCACCTGTTGTCGCTTTGTTCTGATTTTCATGGCTCTGTTGTTTTAAACCCTCTCTTGCATACATTTTCCGGGTGAGGCTGATTGCAGCCACCCCTTGGTTTGGGGGAGAAGTTGGACCATTGCCACCATATCTGAATTGCCTTAAAAAAAGAAAAGGAGGTCCTGTAATTATTTTATTTTCTTCTCAGAGTGTGATTTGTTATTGATGACACATAGAGAGGGTGCTTTCTCCATTAGGCTGGCTGAGTCCTCTGCCGTGGCTTGAGTGTCTCTCTTACTAGGCTCGGAGCTATAGTTTGTAAGGGAGCTAGCGCAGGGAACTGAAGTCACTGATGGCTCTACAATGACTGATGTTCCCATGTGCATGCTGATGTCATGGCTGTGGCTCACTGGAAGCCTGGGAAATTAAAAGAAAGGAGGAAGTTTTAGTTGAGCCTCCAGAAAGAGATTATAGAGGCATTCAGTGGAAATGTTCAACAAAAGAGACCACCAATTTATCCACTTTCTCTTGGTGTCTCCTCCCCAACTGCCACACAGCCGCTACATTGGACACTACCCTAAACATTAAAAAAAATCAGTATTCTTAAATTTTATTTTTAATTATTGTATGATGGAATTCAAAATAAAGCCCCAGTGTTCACAGTCACTGCCCAAAGGGAGAATACTTATTAGATTACTGTGGAATGCAGAAATGGTTTTTCAGTACCCAGAAAATTAAATTCACATATGAGAATGTGGGAAAAAAATTAGAACTAAGAGAGCTAGTCTTTCAAGATGCTCATCTGTAAAGGAACGTAAACACCCCTACAAACAAAAGACCAAATGCAAACGAAGGTGGTCTTTCCTTCTCTCCATAAAAAGAATGCATATCACTGTGTTTACTTAGTAGACCAATTATTTTAAAAACTGGCTTTCAAGGAAAAAGTCACTCTCTGGCAGGGACCTTACATGACAAGTTCTGTTCCACAGTGGATTAAAACGGTTGAGAGGAGATGCTAACATAACTTCAACTACAGCAGTGTGAACACACCACTGTAATAATTCATTTAGAATGATGACACCTGAGACCTAATTTAAAAGTCCTAGATGAATACCAGCCTCACATTCAACCCCGAGGGCTGCTGCAAACCTACCTAAGAAAGTCTAAGAACCATAGTGAGTCTAATTGAATTGGACTTAAACGGACCATTGAGATGGCCTCACTGAGCTCGGGGGAATTCATATTGTCTATACTGAATCAGAATCACAGCTTGAACTGAATAACTGGTTACATTCAATCATGTTACTGTAACTCACGCTTGAGGTAAAGGGGAAACCTTTTGCTATCAGCAAGACTGGATGGAAAACAATTTCAAATCACTTTAAACCCAGTTGGCAACTACTTTGCCAATTATGGAATCCAGTGGGAAAGGTGTGTGCGAGGGCTCAGGACTAAATGATTTATGTCAGGCATCCTGGCCTCCCGAGGCATGCAGGGGAGTGTGAGGAAGGAGGGGTGTGTGGCTAATTATTTCTCCTAAGAATTCTTGAGCGAGGTAATTTGTGCTTGCAGATGAGTCACGCTGCAGGCTGGATAAAAGGCGAGGTAATCAGAGAAATTCCTAAGATCCCATTTAGAGATGGATAAAGTGGGAACCTTAGGATTCAATACACTTTCTCATCTCTTCATTCTGAAACATTTGGAGATATAAAACAGAAAGAGCAAACTTAGTTCTCTGCTCTAACGGGTGAGTTGGGATCAAAGTCTGTAATTTGTACTTTACTAGTGCATTGGGCTGCTTTCGAATGGGGACCTTGTACAAGATGACAAGCTATCACTCATCAGATGGATGAATGCCAATCTGAGGTCCTTTAGAACGACCCTGAGAAGCAAGCTCACTCTCTCACTTTGTAAGCCCTACTTTATTTTTTGATGACTCTGGCTGCAGACAGAGATGTGAATTTATACACTATTCAATGCCTTCTGAAAGAAGAATCTCACCATTTTCTGGGATTTCTATAGGAAGCTCTCCAGCTGAGAAGCTTGAAAGTTACCCCAAGGCTAATGAGTACTCCCCACGTTCACAATATAGGAAGCGTAAGAGAGCTCCATTGTGGAGACGTACAGTGGAGGCACACTGGTTTCTCCAATAGTCTTTTCAGATCCTTGCACTATCTGAGGCATCTTAGAGGTGTTTTTAGTAATCTTGAGACTATGAATGCTATGATCATATTAAATCCAGCACCTTGGAGGGGTTCTTGTTGAAGCCTCATGTGCATGTGTTGATGGGAGGTTGGCTCTCTTGCTTTCCTGCCTTTTGTGTCTTTCAGCAGCTGCCTACCATCATTACAGCTAATACACTGGATTAAACTTTTGGGCTAGCTGGCGGCTCCAGGCATGTCTCTAATGGTTTCCAAGGCGCACATCCCTAGAAAACACTTCTGACCAATGAACCCCTAACTGCAAATGACATGGGCAGGCTTCATTGAAAATGACACCACTGGAGGGAAGCTTGCTCTCATTTGGGATGTTTCCTCACTGGGGAAAGAAGGCCATTCCAGCAGTTACACCAAAGGGACATTGCCAAGTAGCGTTTCCTTCTCTTTGGCGCAGAGTAGAGAGAGCAGTGGGGGTAGTTAGTGCTCCCACATGCTAACTACGTGCTTAGCTGTGTGCTGCCCAAATAGGAACTGCAGCCTAGCTAGAGGGTGGTGAAATCACAGGCATCCTAGTTCATCCTCATACAGAATGGGAGAATGTGGACACCTGACGATCTGAATAGTGGCGCATGTCTGGAACTAATCGTGTTTAAATACAGAGTTTCTGAAAAAGGAAGAGTAGGGCCATCAGAAAGGAGTGGGAAAGCATGGGAGGGCCTGGGGATGGCTTATTGGCAGAGCTGCCTTCTAGTTCTTGACTGCAGTCACAGTGAATTTGTTTATGTTGCCGGGTCTGCCTCAGTGTCCCCTGGGACATTCAGGAGGTAGACCAGATGGCTCAGTTTAACTTGGCAACTATTTAGAGTGCATAGTTTTGTGCCAAAAATTGTGTTAAGCAAGGAGGAGATGATGGGAATGAGACAGGTATAGTCTGGGTCATGTTGGATACCATGGCCTAGTAATTTATGCTAACTTTCAAGTGATGGATTTTTTTTTTTAATGGATGAAGAAAAGCACTAAGTTCTATAGGAAGATATGAACAAGTTCAAGCAGCCAGGGAAGGCTTCTTGAGGCAAGTTGTTTAGGTTGACTTTGAAGGATAAGAAGTAGTTGTTCAGGAAGAGATGGAGTGGGTGAGGCAGAGGGGCATTTCAGACAAATAGCACGAGACGTTGTCTCATTGTGTAACCTGTATTGGCGAAATATCAATATCAACAGGCGAACCCCTGTTGACGAAAAAATCCAGCGCTCACCTCAGAGAGTAAGAGTTCATGTGAGTGCTCATGGCCTGGGAGGATGGATTCAGATTTCTTCAGATACCATGTTCCAAACTGGTAACAGTCTAATTACATTGTTATAGTAATAAAAAAAGTTAAAAATGAATATACAAGGCTGGGCATGGTGGCACATACCTTTAATCACTGTACTCTGGAGGCAGAGGCAGGTGGATCTCTGTGAATTCTAGCCCAGCTTGGTCTACATAGTGACTTTCAGTCATGCTATATAGTGAGACCCTTATCTAGCCCAGCTTGGTCTACATAGTGACTTTCAGTCATGCTATATAGTGAGACCCTTATCTCAAAGAAAAAAATCAATACATCATTAAAATCCATTGGAGACACATTTCAGCAAAGATTTCAGCCTATGTGATAGGCTTCAGTACTAGCTTGTGACATTCTTGGCTTTTGGATTGGTAGAAGCTAGTGGCTTGCTAAGAATACATTTTAAAGGTTTTGATAGTCACAAGAGTGTCAGGTCAGACATAGGGGTAGGAAGTGAATGGCTTTCAAAAAACATCCCAAGATGATTTGCTCTGGTCTATAACATTTTAACTCTCCAAAATCATGAAATTCAGTCACTTGGCCTTGTAAGAAGCTTTAATACAAGTACAGCCCACCGTACCGCCCACCCTGGAATATCAGTTCACACCACGGGATTTCAGGTGCGTGCCACCACACCCGAGCTTAGCACATAGCATCTTTGAAGAGTCTGCAGCAAGAAGGAGGTTGAGATTGGATCATGGATCAAGAAAGAGATCATGAAATGTGGCCAGGACGGAGGGTCACCCCTGAGGCGGTGGCTCTGAGAACCCAGCGGCTGCCTGGCCCTGCAGAGTCGGGCCGATGCAGCTTTCCGCTAGATGGAGTGTCCAGCCTTTGACGTTGCTATGATATTGTCATCTACAAATGTCTTGGGCCATGTTCCTATCTATCTTGGGATGCATGTGGCCCATAGGCCACAGGTTGGATATACCTGTTCCAGACCTAGTATTCTGGAACTTTCTACATGACTTTTGCGCCACTTAGGACACACTATATGGGTTCAATATTCAGGTATAATCCAGACAAGAGGCCAGAACCTCAGAAAGTCACCTTTAACCTGCTGCTTGTAGAAGCTTAAAAAATAAAACTTATTGTAGACACTCTGGTGCCTTTTGTCTCAGCCTCCAGGACTAAGGTCCACTTGGACTAGACCCCAAATCATGCAATTTGCTTCCTTCTGGGATTTACTAGTGGATTATCAAAGAATTTAGAGGCTGTTCTATTATTTGCTTAAAGTTCAGTGAGGAATTAACCTGTCCTCTAAGTCACTAATTCCTTCGAAAATATTGGTTTATCAGATTTTATTCAGATGACACATTATAAAGCAGAGAGGTACTTGAGGGGATAGGATCTGGAAGGGGATAGTTGAAAGCTTGATGCAGTGCTTGGGAAAGATGTTCTCAGGGATCTTTATCTGTGTCTCCCCTCCCCTCCCTCCACTCCCCCCCCCCACCTCCCTCTTTTCCTTGCTCCTCCCCCATCTCTTTCTCTCTCCCTCCTTCTCCTCTGGTCATGCATTCATCCAACACATTTTGAACGATGTGCCAGGCATGATGTTGGCCACTAGAAAAGAAATACAGTTAAGTTAAATTCTGGGCCTGCAGTACAGCCTTGGTCTGGCATGGTGGGGACTGTTAAGGTGGAGATGATCACAGTAGAGGTGAGTGCTATGGAGATGCAGAGGAACCTGCCATCTTACCAGGGCTCCTGAGAGATGGCTGCCTGCTCCTACGACGAAGGCCAGTTGTGAGGAGCCTGAGTGTGTCTGGGCAGAGAGACAGCAAACGTGTGAGTAAGCAGAGGACTGGGCTCCTTGTTAGTTCGCCTTCTATTAGTGGGACAGAAATCAACCTAGTAAGAGAAAAGGTTTATTTTGACTCACTGCTTCAGTTCAGTCCGTGGCTGCTTAATTCTGTTTGGACCCGTGGCAGCACAGTACGTCACGGAGGGTGCACGGCACAGAGGAGATCGGTTCACCTCACAGCAGCTTGGAAACACACAGGAAGGAACCAGGTTCCCAGTATCCTCAGCAACCTGTTCCTAGTAACCTAACTTCTTCTACCAGGCTCGTCTTGACTGTTTCATGTCTCCCCAGTAGCGCCTCAGACAGGGACCGAGCTGTCAACACAATTGTCTGTGGGAGATGTCAAGATCCCCATAATAACAGGCTCTCAGTTCTCCCTTAGTCAGGACTGGCATGCACAGCATCCCAGCACTTGAGAGGCTGAGGCAGGAGGTTTGTGAACCTGAGGTTGGTCTGGGCTGCACCAGAAGAGAGCAGAACAGAACAGACAAAGCAAAGCATCCTGTAGCTTGGAAAGACACCACGTGAGTGCTGGCCGTGGCTGTGCCTGGGTGGCCAGGTGCCACCTCTGTGGTGACCTCCGGTCGGCTGTGCTGTCAGTCCTGCCTCACGTGCACACAGTGCATACCTCAGCGGTTCCATCCCTGCCTGCTCTCCTCATCCTCAGGGGTTCCTAGGGGATGTGGTGGAGAGTGTGCCGGCCTCTGTGTTGACATCGCCTCTGAGACTCATGTTCTGGTAACTTTCCTGGCAGTAGTTTGAAAATCTCTCTTGTTGAAACCCAGTTTCACAGTTTCCTTGCTTCACTTTGCAAAGGGAGCCAGGGCATTTTATTTGCTACCCACTGCTTAACTGTAGCGACTCTCGGCACAATTAAGGTCTTATTGAGGAAGAAAAGGCTTTGATCACTTTTAACAACTCTTGGAACCCTGTCTAAGTGCCTCTGCTTATTCTCACCTCCTTTAATAGTGTGGATGTATTCAGTCACCCCTGTCCCACCCTTCCATAGACCCAGCCTACAGTTCCCCAGGCACAGATGTTCACTGACTTAATGATCTCCAAAGCTATTGTTAAAATATCTGTGATATCAATAGCATTACATGTTCAAGTGTGACTTGTAGGGCGCCAGCAGGGCTAGGAGCCTGTAATTCTGAGCCTCACTCCTAACCTGGAGCAGGAGGGCTTCCTTCACCCTTGAATGGTAGACACTGGAGCAAGAGGCAACTCTGCTCTCGACTGAGCTTAGAGTGGTGATGCATGCTCTGGCACTCTAGAGGCCGGCACAGGTGGATTTTGAGGATAAGTCTAGAATGAGATACATAGACTTAGAAAGTCCCAAGAACAAACGGGCTGGCATATAAAGGTCTCCCAGTGCATATTTGCTGAGTGAATGGCAGTGCGAGTGTGCTCACTCCCTTTATTCCCGTTTCCATCTCTGGAGTGCTGGGGTTACGTGCATACCACCACACCCATTTTATGCAGTGGTGAGGGTGGACTCTAGAGCTCCATGCATACTAAACTACCACTCTACCAACTGAGCTATGTACCAAGCCTCAGTGGAAAATTGTATTTTTAAAAATCTTCTTGCAACAGGGTCTCCCTGTAGCCCCAGCTGGCCTGGAGCTCACTATGTAGACCAAGCTGGCCTTGAACTACAGAGATCTACCTATCTCTGCCTCTTGAGTGCTGGGATTAAGGGTGTGCATAACCTTTATATCTTTATATTTTAAAGATTTCTTCAGGTAAGCACATCTAGTTTGGGGCTGAGGGTCCCAGAATGAATCTCCTGGCTTTGGGGGGCACACACCTATTAGAATTGCACTTGGCTGGGCTTGGTGAAGGAGGCCTGTAATCCTAGCTACTCAGGAGCCTGAGTCAGGAGGACTGTAAATTGAAAGCGTGTTTCCAAAGAAGAGAAAGGCCGGGGTTGGGGGTTGGTGCTTGGCGGTAGAGTGCTTGACCATCATACACGAGACCCTAAATCCAAACCCTCATACTTCCAGAGAAACAAAGCCAAAGTAAACAGCTTCGTGGCAGCTGCTCACCTGGTTCCAGGGGACTCTAGCTTACCTTGTAGCTATCCTTTGCTTCTATCTTGTAGATTTGTTTTCTTCAAGGAACTTCCCAACATTGCATGGTCCATAACTGTGACATAGTACATCGATTGCTTATAGCCAGTAGTTACAACAGAATGTCTAGTGAAATTTAGGTCCTGACTGTGACAGCTGGACAGGATGCAGCCTGCATCCCCAAATCACCTCTAGCCCCAATTTAATGTAATAATCCCACAGGGAATCATGCAGAGAAAGGTCAGATTCTGTTTGTCTTCTTGTTGCACTGTCAGCCCCAAATCCCTCCATGTGTGGAAGGCAGTATATGTCTAGGAAAGAATGTCTGAGGCTGCTTGAGTATTTAAATGCCAGCCTATCAAGTGATCATTGAAAGAGACACTAAGAGGGTTGAGGCAGATCCAGGCAACTGAGGCCACAGACCAACCGAAAACTGCTGGTTTATAGTTGGTTAGTTATTTTATTTTATAGTTTATAGAATATTTGTTTTCTGGTGGCATGGACTTTGAAACACAATGGAAGGACTCATACTCATCATTATGGTAAATTTCATTATTATTATTGTTGTTATTTTGGGGTCTTTCTGAGACAGGGTCTCCCTGTAGCCCCAGCTGGCCTGGAACTTGCTATGTAGTTCAAGCTGGCCTCAGGATCACAGAGATTCACCTGCCTCTTTCTACTGGGTCCTGGAATTGAAGGCATATGCCTGTATTTCCTTGATTTTTTTTTAATCATGGAAAAGAAAGATATGATTTCTTGAAGTTTGTTTTTGTGAAGAAGAAAATCTGCAAAGGGGATGATGGTCGGGTTGCAGAGACTAGTGGATTTCTTGATAAAGATCATACACCATCTTTCTATCTATCTTGTTTTCTTATTCAAGAAAGCGGTGTCCATGGCTCAGGGATTTGGGGCAATACACAAATGGATAAAGAACAGAATCAGAGTTGCTCAAAGATTGTTCTATGTAATTCAGCACACTCGCTAGCTTTGGGCGGGGTTGGGGTGAGGAGCCCAAATAGGGAAAATGCAGTTTGCATAGATGCCCTAGGCATTGTGCACTTCACATTTATATATGTTATGCCTTTTAATTTGCCCAAGAACTTTTTGTGCTAGGCATTAGGCTAGGCTAGGCACTTTTTGTGCCATGGCTGCTTGTGGAAGTTGAAGTTCTGAGATACGAATTCACTTGCTTGGCTTCAACCAAGCATTCCTTGCAGAGCAGGTCTGCCCAACTTTCAAGGTTTTCTTTCCACTGAGGATGGAAGTCGTTTTCAAGTCTACTCTGCGTCAGCTCAGGCACCAAAGTAGGAGGTTTCCCGTTCCACACATTTGAAAGTAGTTACTCCAAAATGGTGCTATAATATATTTGCTCTGATGGTGGGATATGGTCTCAGGAGGAGAATTCAGGGTCTCCGTAGCAACAGTGACTTGTGGGAAACCTTTAGCAAGCACTATTTGGTGGAAAGAGCAGGCCTTGCATTGGGCACCTTCTCAAGAAAGGAAACAAGGTCACGTCACTCCATTCTGCTCTGCCTCCATGCAAGGGTCAAATGTAGAGATGGAGATGAAGGAAAACTCTGCCATTGTGTGTGTTTTAAGTAATTCCAGATGAGATGTTAAAATGATGAATATCTTTTTCTGAAAGTTAGTTTAAAAATGAGTTTTCTTCTGCTTCCAAGTTTGCCGCAGGCAAAACTGCAGTTCTAGTTTCCAGAGACACAGTGAAGTTAGGAGCAAGGCCTTGCGCCATGGAGGGAAGGAACACACAGGTCAGGGAGGGCAGATTCTGGCATAGGTGTTTTCAGTCTGCAATCTCCCGGGTGGGTAGCCGACGAAGGGGAAAACCTGTGGGGAGGACCCCACTAGAATACTCACGGATGAGTGGCCTTTCTTGGAAAATGTGGATCAAATCACCTCTCTGGCTCATTCTTTGAATACGGTACCTGGCCTTCGTTTGCACAGGGAGAGAGGCCAGGTCAGGCAGCCAAAGCTGACCAGACTCTTCAACATCATCCCTGTCTCCTAACACGGTGCCCATCAGCCATGAAGTCCTATCTACCTGGGCTAGTTGCTGTGATGGTGAGGGGTTTCTGCCTTCCTTCTATGCCAGGGTCATTCTCAGAGGTGGAGAGGTGTCTGAGCTGGCCCTGGATGTCCTTGGTCTGCCCCAGAAGTGAAGGCTGGCTGGTAAGCAAGGTGAAGGCGACTTTCAGAACCTCTGGTCTGTGCTTCGCTTGCATTCTTCATTCTTACCTTAATGACTACACACCCATACCTCTTACTCCCATCAAAGCCAGCTTTGGCTTTCTTCCCAGCAGTCTTTCCTGAAGTTTGGTGTTCTGTGGTAGAGTAATGATTTTAGCTGGTATTTGAGCAAATATTAGGTTATTGAATAATTATGTAATTTTTCACCAAAAGGCAAAGATTAATTAACCCCTAAATTTCTAGTGGCTATCACAGCAAAGAACGTTATGTTAGGTATAATTAATGCTGAGATGCAAAATGGAGACCCTTCTGAGATTCAAGATCTTAAAGAAAGAAGAGTTTGTCTCTAGTGTAGCTATCTGGAGCTCAGGTCTATAGATGTGTTTAGGGGCCCTGGATTATTTTTACAGCATCTCTTGTCATCCTAAATGGCATTCTCCTTTTCTGAGTGGATTGAATCTGCCGTATTAGCTTGTGAGTAATGCCTTGTCAGAAGGGAGAAGGAGAGAAACTTCATGGCATGGGTTTTCTTTAAGTGCGTGCAAGAGTATATTACATCTGTTCACAGTCTGTTGTCATATGACTACTCT
Source organism: Eospalax fontanierii (assembly GCA_035773235.1). Lineage (NCBI taxonomy): Eukaryota > Metazoa > Chordata > Mammalia > Rodentia > Spalacidae > Eospalax > Eospalax fontanierii. Next base: position 63,605,567 of record CM069538.1, read on the forward strand.
GATTTAAGGGAATTTTATCCAGAGCTAGAACTCAGGAGCGCAAGGTACTCTGCTGCCTTAAGGAAGCAAGGAAGAATGAGAAGTAGTGGATAGTTGGTCATCTCTGCCACAAACACAAAGGTTCAACATGAATTTAGGAAACAGAAAATGATCAGTAACAAATAATACAAATCATACCCCGGTGGGAGAGAGTGAAATTGCAAACTGGTCAGGAAGTGACTGGGCTTGGTAGATACTGCACACGAATGGTGCATGAAACTGAAGGCTTTCTCTGCAGCAAAGCAGATGAGTAAGCCAAGTGCTTGGATCCAGTGACTTGGGTTCTAGCCAGCCTCTCCTCCCTGAGCTGTGTGTTCTGATTCTGCTAGTAACCTAATTTTAACTCTGGATTAGCTCTTTTCTTAATATAACCAGAAGTAAGGATGAATACTGACTCTCCCTCCATTGTCAAAGTTTCTTTGATTTTATTTTTTTTTAGATTTTTTTTTGTTACGTGTATATGTGGGTAGGTATGTGCACACGAATGCAGGTGTCCTTGGAGGCCAGAGGTGTTGGATAGTCCTGGAGCTGGAATTACAGGCAGTTGTGAGCTACCTGACATGAGTACTGGGAATGGAACTTGGGTCCTCTAGAAGAGCAGTATATGCTCTTAACCACTGAGCCGTCTCTCTAGTTCCTGTGACTTTCTTATTGTAGTGCTTCACCAACTTACAGGGTAGATGGTTTTGACTGAAACAGAGTCATGGGCATCTAGAACCTCCTGAAACCTAGAGAAAGGACCAGAAGAAGTCTCTCATTTATTTGCATTGGTTCTGTTCCCCCTACCCCCAACCCACTGCACGGGGAAGTGGTAGTAAGGTGGGGCTTCAACTTGTATTTGTGAATTTATGCTCATGAAAGCATATGCCCATCCTGTTCTTCTCCTTTCAGTCCCTGCTCCAATGTAGTACTAAAAAGGTTTCCAACTTAGGACGGTTCCTACAGTGGCTGACAATATGCAGTCTCCATTCTTCCTCTGGGGTTGATTACAGAGAACTCTGGACTCTGCTTTTCTTCTGCTCTTGGAAAGTCTGTCATCATTATTGATTTTTTTTTTACTGGTCATACATGAGGGACCCCAGCAGTGTATCCACCAAAGACTGGAACTCTTCCTATGGAATGAAAATCCCCCCATGTTTGATGGTATAGTTTCTGTTGCTCTGGGCTTTCAGAGACCTCAGATTGTTCACCCTTTCCAATTCATGGGGATTTTGCTTTGCAAATAGATTGTCAACAGTTGGAGGCTGGGATTTTTATAGAGTCTGAAAACAATACACAGCAAGAGAGTGTTAAATTCAAAATATGGGTCGGGAGCTCATTCTGTGCTAGACACTACTGTAGGGATGGAGAGACACACAGGGACATAAAATAGCCTCGGTCCTACGGGGTCATGAATCTTTTCAGGATGGCTGAGAGATGGTCTGCCTCCAGACAGCAGGATTGACTAGAAACATTTTTCAAAGTGTTTTATGAAGCTCTCATTTCCAGAGAACCTTGACATTGATCCACAGGCCACTCCACTAGTGGAGTTACTGCATTTAATAGATGTATGAAATTATGAGTGCTTTTCTAAATTGCAAAGCAAAGAAATATTTTAACTTAAATCCTTTCTACTCTTCTTGCTCCAAATACATCAATTGAGAACGATCAAGGATCACAGCAGCAAAGTGAGTGGAAATATCCCCAATGGTAGAAGTTTTAATTCAACTTTTTTTTCATTTATAGAGGGGTGGTGGTTGGGGAGGGGGTGAAAGAAGTATTCCAGGACATTCACAATTTATTACAACTTTTGGACATTCTATCATCTTTTTAGTTTTATTTTTCCCACACAGGATCTCATGTAGCCCAGCTGGCCTCAGACTTGCTGTGTAGCTAAAGATATCTTTGAACTTCTGATCCTCTAGCCTCTACACCCCAAGCACTGGGATTACAGGCATGTACTGCTATGCTGTTTGATACAGTACTGGGGATCACACCTAGGGTTTTGTGCATGCTAGGCAAGCCGGCATTATACCAACTGAGCTATACCCCGAGCCTATTTTATAGCTTTTCTGATAATAGTAATCACAACAATAAATGAGGCAGCTTTGTTGTCTATTGTGAGCACGCACCTTGGGGCTACCTCATCTGGCTCTCAGAGCTGTGGTGGTTTGAATGAAAAGTGTCCCCATAGCTTCAGGTATTTGAACAATTTGTAGTTGGTGGTGCTGTTGGGGAGGGTCATGGCATCTTTAGGAGGTGTGGCCTTTTTGGAGGATGGCCTGTGAGAGTTCATAGCCTGCCCCATTTCCAGTTTTTCTCTCTCTCTTCTTCCTGTGCATGTTTAAAGATGTGAAACACTCAGCTTTCTGCTCTGGCTGCCTACTGCCATGCCTCCTAGGAAGCCTAAGTCCCAATAAATGCTTCCTTCTATAAGTTGCCTTGATTATGGTGTTTTATCTTAGCAACAGAAAAATAACTAATACAAATCCTAATCTTAGGAGTCATTAATCATGTGATCTGGAGGGAGTTATAGCAACCTCAGTTTTCTTATCTATAAAATAGGACATAATAATAGCACTTATTAACATAGTTGTAAGGAAAACAAGTTAATAGTTCTAGCATTGTTAATATTTCTGGCATGTATTGAATACTTATATGTGTTCATTGAACAAATAAGTAAATAAATTCAAAGTTCTTTAACCCAAATAATTGACTTTAAACTATCATCAGTTTATTATCATAGATGTGTATATGTTTATATTTAAAACTTTATCTCTTGACCCAGTTTGTGCAATTACGTATTTCTACATAAATGTCTTATGACTTAAGAAGTTTTGCAAAACCTCTCTGGACTATGCAGTAATTTGATGGTCAGTAATTTAATGGTCAGTAATTTGATCATTCTCTGAATACAGCAAAATCCAATGGACTTTTATACAGACACATTTAAGAAACAGGTCCAGTGGACTAAAGAGATGGCTCAGTGGTTAAGAGCATTGTCTGCTCTTGGAGAGGACCTAGGTTTGGTTCCCAACACCCACATCATGGCTAGCAACCATATATAACTCCAGTTCCAGGGGATCTGACACCCTCTTCTGACCTCTGTGGGCACTGTGCGACATGGGAGCACTTAACATGCATTCAGGCCATCACTTATACACATAAAATAAAAATAATAAATAAGTCGCCATGTGAATGTTGGGATTTGATCCTAGGTCTTCTGCAAAAGCAGCTGGTGCTCTTAACCACTGAGCCTTCTCTCCAGTCCCTATCGTGCTTTCTTTTGAGACAGGATCTCACACTGTGTCTACAGCTGGTCTAGAACATACTATATAGCCTCATCTGGCTGCAAACTCAAGACACTCCTCTTTGCTTTGGTTCCTTGAGTAGTTGAGGTTCCTGACATGCACCACCTACACCCAGTTTTGTTTCAAGTATTCATCTCAGTGGCAGAAAGCTGACTAACAGACACCAATGAAAAGCTATGGTATTTCAAGGAAATAAACACTGTATCTATATAAAGAAATATATATATATAGAGAGAGAGAGAGAAAGAAAGAGAGAGAGAGAGAGAGAGCGCCCTGGAGAAAGGTGGCATTTAAGTTGAGGATGTAAGAAAGGATTTGGTTACGCTTTTGTAGGGTAGGATGTGGCAGGAAAAGACGTGAAGAGATCAGTTCTATCTACACTTGCTGAGTGGACATGCAAATGGAGTGCCATGAGGGACCTAGCAGCCAGTTCAGTTGTAAGTTATGAGTGTCACCTTCCTAAAGCTACCAGACCAGTTAGGCATGTGGCTGAGCATACAGAGGGGGGTTCTTAACTGCTCTCTCCACCTCTAGTGTCCCACGCACCCCTTGTTCCCTGACCCCATCCCCTTTCATCATTGTCTCTCAGTATGCCCAGACTTTTCCTACTCTCCAGCCTCTACCCAGAAGCATTTCCCTCAAGGTCAACATTTGCCCCATTATGAAGCTCTCTGCTCATGTCTTTGTGGAAACCCTGGTCACAGTGTACTACCTACAGGAAAAAACACCTGCTTACAAAACACCCACAGAAGTACAGGGAGGAGCCCCGGTCCTGTCATCCACCTTTGCCCCCTCTCTTTTCTGCATCTCCCTTCTCCTTTCCTTCTGCATACACCTCCCCTCCCCCATGTATCTGGGACTAGCATGCCACCACACTGACTCGCTGTCTAGAGCATCTGCATAGATCTTTATGACTTGCTGGGGACTCAGGTCATTCATGCTTACCAAAAGGTTCTTTTCTACAGGTGTGGTGGGGTCATTTAATATCCAGATTATCTCCATTTTACTCTTGAAGAAACAACTGCTCAGAAAATGTAAAGGATCTATCCATGGTCACATTTCCCACGGTCATTGGTGCTAAAGTCTGTGTTCCTTTCTGTTGGGCCACAGTCTGTTGAAGGTGAATGGGTATGTTTTAGAGTAGAGTTTAAAGAGAAGGCAGACCAGGTTATTAAAGTAATACAAGCAGAGAAGTAGGCACAGGTGAGTGCCAGGTGTGTTTGGGATCTACTTAACTAGACAAGTCAGTCAATGAGACAAGACTTTGTGCCAGGAGGAGGAGGAGATGAAGTTGGAAGTACAGAGCCTTGAACAACAAGATGAATTTGAAGTTTCGGCAGTCTTTGCTGTTTTCTTGCAACTGTGAGTCACATCTGATTGCCCCGATCAAGCCATAAAAGAGATTTTTTCCTTTTTTATAAAAGGTGGACATGACAGAATGGTCTAAAATGACAACTGAGGAGTCAGTTGAGACCCTAACTCACCTAAGTTGTATGAACAATTCCAAATGCTGGGGCAACTGTGCTGGAGGAGACAGAGGCCTGTCCTTACGAAGCAAGTTCTAGAGACACCAGGGAAGGGCAATGCGTCGGAGCAATGACCCTCGAGAGGACCCAGCGTCCCAACATTGCACTCTCTGTGGTGCAGACTCTCGTAGAGCTGAAAGAGTTAAAAAAGGAGACTGTCTTGTGTTGGAAAACAAACACAAGAGGGGCTCGGGAAGTATTTTTGCTTTAAAAGAGAAAGTTAGAAAAGGCTCTAAAATTCTCAGAATGTGAGGCCAGAGGTACGATTAGTTGGCATTTGTGGTAAGCCTGAGGATCTGAGTCCGACTCCTGGGATTCTCACAAAAAAGGTAGGTGTGGTGGCGTATCTTCTAATTCCAGTGCGGGAAAGGTAGAAAAAAGGGGCTCCCCAGGGCTTCTGGCCAGTCAGCTTAGCCTACTGGTGAATTCCACGCCGATGAGAAAACCTGTCTGAAAATTAAAAAGGTAGATGACACTCCAGGAAGGATACCTGAAGTGGTCTTTTGGTCTACATATGCACTCCCACACATGTGCACAACCCCTGTGCACCTGCATACACATCTACACGTGCATATACATGCACCTTACATGAATTACACAGAAACTCATGCATCTGCACATACATGTACCTGCATATATACATACCTGCATACATGTGAACCATCATGCACATAAATACACACACATACACACAAAATCCCATGAAAGAGATGCATGTTTTCCTATTGTCATTAAGGAGCGAGTCTGACCTGAGGAAGGATTTTTTTTAAAGCGTCTTCTGGAAGAAACAGTGCATAGTAACTGAAAATCATGCAATTAGACAGAGCAGGAGTTTTGGCTTCTTGCTTGAAGCCTGCTGAGCTCTAAGGCATGTGACTGAAGGTCAAGGAGGGTATGCAAGCAGATATGGATTAATAAACACACTGGAGTGTCTTACTGAGATAGTAATATTTGGATTATAAAACAATTTTAAAAACTATTTGAGCCCATGATTAATTGAGGCTCACAAATTTCAAGCAGTGAAATGTGTTTTACTGCAATTGCTATTAAGAACTCCTATCAGCTATCCGATTCCTTGATTTCCCTAGTGAATTTTATAATCTAAATTAAACAGAGAATGGTATAAATTTTCTATTTTGGGGGGTAGCTGATTAAAACCAATATCATCTCAATATACTGTTGCATAGCAGTTATAGCTGACTCTATGGGACAATTTATTATAGATCTGATTACTTCCAGTATTTTTATGAATTGATCATAAGCCAATTTGAAAACTTACCGATCTAAATAAGTTCAGTAATAACAGAATATACTGCCTGTAAGAATTAATAATGAAATAAATCAGGATGTATGGAAATTAGCACCTCTCCTTGTATAAATTATATTGTCATGAGACCATAAATCATTTCTTAGGCCATCTTTCTAACTCCACATATAATCTGTGGCTCTGGTGTCATCAGAAATTCATAAATATGCTAGAGATAGAAAAAGTATTTTCTGAACATATTTCTTTCTTTAAAAATTTCTCAAAGCAGGCTGTGGAGGTAACTCAGTGGATAAAGTGTTTGCTGTGCAAGCACATATGTAAATGCGAGGTGGGTGTGATGGCCCATGTGTGAGAGGTGGAGATGGGGATCCCTGGAGCAAGTTGACTAGGCAGACTAGCCAAATAGAGCTCTGGATTCAAGGGAGAGACCCTGTGTCAGTGTGTAAGATGGAAAGCACTCGAGGAAGATACTCAATGTGAAACACACACATACCCCTTTACACATGTTCATGATCACCTGTACATACATAGGCTCACACACATGAAAACACATATACACACATACCATCCATTCACTCCCCAAAAAGTAAAACGGAGAAAAGAAACAAGAGAATGAAGAAATGAAAATTTATTGAAAATGATAACAATGCCTAACATGCTTCTGCATTTTTATGAGGATATCTTCAGTTTCAAAATGAGCACATGTGCTTTTCGATAAGATCGAAGTTTATGACTAGCGATGGCTTCTCAGTTGAAAAAGTCTGCATACAAATAGCACAGACAATTCATCATGAAAGATTTGTGATGGAGGGAAAGATAAATAAAAGGGACAAGGAATAGTTTTATTCCCTATGAGCACAGCTGCCTATATTGCATTCTGTGACAGAAACTGAATGGACGGAATCTTCATGAAGAGCAGCTTTGTGCAGCGACAAACTGGGAAATCGAACAAGTTTCTCGGAGGAAGTGGGGCTGTTTCCACTGACCCTTCTATCCTCCTTCTCATAGGTGCTGCTGGATTCTTCTCAATGGGCTGGAAATGTGCCCATGTTTCTTCAAGGGGTGGGGGAGAGTGACATCCATTTCTCTCAAGTTTCCCAGGAATTTCTGTAGGTGCTGGGAAGCATTTATTTTTTATATGCAAGAGTCGGTTGGATTAACTTTATGAAGTGTCTGTGACAAACCACAGAACAGTGGGGGAACGGGTAATGAGGCACTGTAGATTTTGGGGTGTGTGGCTTAATTCTCCCTTTACCTCTTGGTCTCAGCCTCCCAAAAGGAGGCTTTTTGTTGCTTAATTCTCCCTTTACCCCTTGTTCTGTTGCTAGTACCCCAAAAGGACTTCTATTCTCCACCTTCCCCCCGTCCATGTGAATGCAGAGGCTACCTTGACTTTGAGCTTCACTAAGCTTAAAACATCCTAGTCAGTTTCTTCCTGGGCCTGGTGGAGTGACCGTGATGGTCATACTCCCACTTGCAAGGGTCTGGGCTCTGTCACATCATGGTGACCTGAGCTGATTGTGCAGTGTCTTCCAACGCTTCTTTAAGAGTTCTCCTTTTCCAGCATGGGCCAAATGTTGAGTGACAGTTCCCGCCCCTCTGGACCCTCTTCTCTTCCTGATACGTACCTGCGTTGCTATGTGGACACCATCAAGGAATTTGAACTCGTGAAGGTGACCTGTATCTAGTCATGCCTCCAAACAACACTGTGTGTGAAGCTTTGCATTAAAATGTCCCTTACAGGTTCATGTGTTTGACACTTGGTCCCCAGCTGGCAGTGTTTCAGGAGGTTGTGGAACCTTAGAGAGGTGGGGCCTAGCTGGAGAAAGTGGGTTGCTTGCTGGTGGGCAGACTATGAGGTTTAGCCTCATTCTGCTTCCTATCCCATCTCTGCTTCCTGGTCTACTTAGGTGAGAGAAAGCAGCCCCAGGTTCCTGCTGGTGTAGCTGAGAGCTGCTCCCGTTGCAACACCTTCCCTGTCATGATGAACTGGGCCTTCGATGGAGAGCCAAAATAAACCCTTCCTCTTTTTAACTTGCTTCTTGTCAAGTGTTGCCTGCAGCAATGAGAAAAGTAACCAATACTCGGTGCTCATTGGTGGCAGGAGTGGGATGGGATTAGTCTGGAAACCAGGAACATGTCTCAGGAGGAGGGAAGTCTATGAAGAGGTTGGAAAGGCTGGTCAAGGAGGAACCATGCCTATCCACAACAAACTAAGAGTAGACTATGTCAGTCAACAGAGGGTTTTGATCTTTAGAGAGCACATGTAAAAACAATCATGAAAAGAATGTTCACCGAGATAGAGGAAAGCAGATGTTCTCAGGAAAGCAGAGGGAATAGATATTTGGACAAGATAGGGGATTGGAAAACAAGTTTTCCATGGTACAGAATGACTGCATGGTACCTCTGTATGTGCCCTAAGTGAGAAGAAATCTTCATCTTCCAAACAGCACTTTTTTTGGGGTATATGTAGTATGTTGTATGTATTGTGTTGTTGTATATTGTATATGCACCTAAAATATTTCTATTTTAAAAATTATTTATTTGTATTTTTATGTGTACGAGTGTTTTGCTTGCATGTATATAAGCACACCACATGCATGCAGTACCCACGAAGGTCAGAAGAAGGCATCAGATCCCCTGGAATCGGAGATACAGAGAGTTGTGAGCCACCGTGTGGGTGCTGGAAACTGAATATGGGTCCTCTGCAAGAGCAGCAAGTGTGTCTAACTGCAGATCCATTTCTCACGTATTTGCACTTTGAGAGTCTGTGTGTATATGCGTGCATTTGGTTGGATGTCTCTCCTCAGTCGATCTCTACCTTTATTTTGTAAGACGGGGTCTTTCACTGAACCTGAAGCTCATCGATGTGGCTGGATTGGCTGGTCGGGGAGCTTCAGGGACTGCCCCTCCCTCTTCCAGTGCTGGGTTACAGGGTCAGAACTTAGGTGCTCGGGTTGGACAGCAGACACTTCCTTGGCTATACCATCTCTTCAGCCCCAAACAGCTTTCTTATTCATCTTTTATTTTACAGGATACTCTCTTGATTACTTCCCAAAATTCTGTTTTTCGTTCTAGTTTTTTGAGAATTTCATACATGAGTGATTTGCATAATTTCTACCCTCCCTCCTTTCCTCTCACTCTCGCTTTGTCCCCTTCAAATTCATGACCTCTGCTATAATTAGTAACGTTACACACACATATGTGTAAGAATATATAACCTGTTGAGTCTAATTAGTGTTACTCACACGTACACGTGTTTAGGGCTGACCACTTAGGATAGGACAGTCTGTCAAGGACGTTGTCTCTGGAGAAAACTGATTCTCCCTCTGTTAGCTGTCGTTAATTGCCTCGTCGTGGGGGAGGGGCAGGCTTGTGAAAGTTCCCCCAACCACACTGGCACGTTCACTGGTTTGCCTTGCACAGTTTTGATATTTTAATGAGACTTTTAAAGGACCTTCAGTAATTCTTTCAGTAGTACTATTTGCAAAGTATTATTTAGTCTAAAATAATCAAAGTTAATATAGTGCTTATAGTATTTATAAATGATATTTATTGAAATTTTCTATACATATATCATTTAATACATTTCATATTTATACATGATTTCATGTATAAAATATAAATTATGAACATTTGATATATAATTATTCAATTTGGATTTATGAAACTTTGAACACCCTTTAACCAAATTTGGTGCTTGTATTTAAAAATGAGTATTCATCTTTTTATAATCCAGACACTGTTCTAATCTAAGAGGCAGACAGAATGATAGCAAGAAAGAAAAGCTTTCAGAAAAGGTGGGTCACTGAAGATGAGCTTTGACAGATGAGGGGGTACCTGTTGGCAGAGGGTGTCATTTAGAGAGGTGGTCAAGGAAGATCACACTAAGAAGAGACATTAGAGCAGAGCATAAAGTGTCTTTGTAATGGCAAGTTTGGGATAATATTTTAAAGGATCCTTTAACAGACTGCTTCAAAAGCCAGACCATCAATAATTGTGTTGTGGAGGTCACAAATATGCAACTGAAGCATAAGTGCCCAATGTGTGCCTGACTCTATGCTAAAGGGCACTGCATGACTTACTGTGTCCCAAGATCGTATGAAACAGATGAAAGCTGCTCAGTCTGGTGAGATGATCTGGCAGGGCATTCTCCTGTAGAAGACCATATCTGTGCAGAAACACTGTATCACATGGCACAGAAAAGAACCAAAAAAATGTGAATCTTGTTCAAGTGGGGAGGAGGCAGAATCTTTTTGCTCACGTATCTGTAGGTCGGTCACACAGCACGCTGCTTTGCTGCTGGCACCGTTTCCTGCTATGGTCCCGCTGAGCTTGAGTGTTGGTTGTGATTTGGGTTGAGAATGGCTCCATGAGGAAGTCACTGTGAGATCCTGGCAGAGAAGCAGCATTAGCCTTATGAGGGGACACTCTTCTTCAGAAGGTAAGACTAGAGAGGCAAGAGAACATGTGGAAACATGCTGTCTCTAAGACCAGGCTTGAAACTGGAACCCTGACATGTCTGCTCACATTTAATTGGGTAGAGCAAGTCCTGTGCTTTGCTCTATGTGCAGGAGTGGGAAAGAATACTCCTGACTTTCAGGAGGAAGGTGGGAAAATGTGTGAAATTTCCTTGAAAACATGAGCCAAAATGAACATCCCCCTCTATGCATGCATGTATATATTACTACATATATACGTACACATACACATATTTACATGTATATATAAATATACATATAAATACATGTGTAGATTATATATAAATATAATATACACATATAAAGTATAAATTAAATGCATTTTGCAGTGCTGGGATGTAACCCAGGTCCTTACGTGTGTCAAGCTCAACACTGAGTAAATATTTTTGAAGACTGATTTAATTCACTTCAGGGAATAAGATGGATATGTGTGTTAATCCATTTTTCATTGCTATAAAAAAGTACCTGAAGCTGGGTGTATTGTAAAGAGAAGGTTATTTAGCTGGCAGTTCTGAAGGTTGCAGAGGACAGTGCTGGAACCTGCTCAGCTAAGAGCCTCATCACAATGGAAGGACTATACATGAAAGCAGTCACATGGACAGACAGGAAGACTGGGAGGGGCCAGGCTTGATGTTATCATCAGAATAAACTCTCTTGGAAGCTCATTCACTGCTTTTGGACTTGACCTACTCAATGAGTAAGACAGCATGAGTCCACTCACAAGAGCAATGTCCTTGTGACCTAATTACCTTCCACTAAGCCCCACCTCTGCCTCACTGGGACTAAGTTTCAGGCACGCAAGCTTGCAGGGGCCCTCCAGAACCATGGCACGGTAACCACATATCCCGCCTCTTTAACACAAGAACCCATTCAGAGGGAACCCCAGCAAGACTTTAGTCTTGGTCACTTCACGTGTATGGGCAGTAGGACAAACTGGATCCCCGGCAGGATCTGGGTTTGTGAGTTATGAGAGAGCTTCCTCTATATTCGTTTCCTCTGCTCGCTGTTCTGGCTTCTTCACATTAATTCAGGTCACTCTTCGTTATAAAATGAGACAAGAGAGTTTCAAAGAAAAATGTTCTCTATGAAATATTTAAACATGGTTAAAACTACCAGGAAGGTGGAGCTGAATGTTTCATGTGATAACCAGTTCTCAGATCCTAGCTCCCTGCGGGGGTCACTCCTGCCCAGTGTTATTCAGTCATCCTGGAAGAGTTCAGGATTCTTGTCCCCACTCCCAAAGCTAGGCACCCAGGCTGAGGGGCGGAGTTTTCTCAGTTTGTTCAATGTAAAGAATGGCCTTTTTGGGTCCCAGTATCCACTGCTCTGAGGGTCTGGGGAAGGAGTGTAGCTGGAGTGTGTTCACATTTATAGAAGACCTACTGTGACTCAGACTGTGGCTGTGTCCGAGTTTGGTTTCTGTTACGTGACAAACACTATGACCGAGAGCAGCTTGGGGAAGAACAGGGTTTATTTTATCTCGTGCTCCCAGGCCCATCACTGATGGAATTGGTGGCAGGAACCAGAAGGCAGCAACTGAAGTGCAGGCCGTGGAAGAACACTGCTTGGTGGCTTGCTCTGTGGCTTGTGCTTAATGCCCACAGGCCCACAGGCCAATCTGATGAAGGAAATTCTTCAGTTGAGGTTCCGTCTTCCCAGGTGACTACAGGTTTGTGTCAAGTTGAAAGCTGAGGCAAGCCATGACAGGTGCCATTTTGTATGCAAGGAAACTGTGGCTTAGAGAAGCTGAGGTCTCATGGTCAGAAGGAGGCAAGCCAGGATTCAGCTTCCAAAAGCCTGTGTTCTTAGCAATGGTATTCTGTATGGGTGTGATGGAGTTTCTTTCCATGCTCAGGTAACTAGAAACTTATTGTTAATAAGATAGTTTCTGTAGGCCGTCAAGTTATAACAATGACCTTAAACTGACCTTGGTGCTCTTGAGTACCCAAAGCCACAGGAATCCTCTTGGAGACAGCTCTCCTCCAGGAGCTGTTAGACTCCTGGTCTAATATGGATGCATGATACAGTTGAAAACCATGGACTCAACTATTAGTTGGCTCTCTGATTATTTATTAGTCAAACTTTTCTTATGCCATTTAAAGAGGAGACTCAGGAAGGCATGGTAATTAGGTCCCCCATATGGTTTTCTTTCCTTCCAAGATGATGGTTATGTGAAGGGAGGTTGTGCCTACTTAGTCACTGGGTGCCTCAAGCTTATAAGAAGACACCATTTACATTGTTAAATAATCATCATCTGGATTAAATAGGGATTGTACTAGGTGTGAATAAAATTGACATAGAAAGCACAAAGGAAATCGTAAAGACCACCAATAATGCATCCCATGCAAATGCGTTAAGGAAATGAACTCCCTGTTATACAGATGCACATGTGACATTGGATGTCTTTCTGTGACCTTGTAAGCGGTAAAAATCAAATTCATTTCTTGTTTGGGGATGAACTCTTCTCCGTTCTCTGGGTGTTTCCACAGTGCTCTATAGAGCATGCCTGCTTGGTCACGTAGATGCTTAGAGGTCCAACTTCTCTCTTACAGGATGCGTCACTCAGGCTTGGTGAAACTGCTTGTGTTCTAATGCCCAAGTTGACACTTGGGAAGACAGTTTTGGCAGAGCCTAGTTTTCCTGGTTGAATGTATGTCTCTTCCCACATTTCACTTGATGGAGTCCTGACCCTTCGTACCTTAGAATGTGTTCATGGAAATAAGATCTTTACAGAGGCATGAAGTTAAAATAAGATCATTTGATTTGGTTGGGTCTTAATCTAAAGTCACTGTGTTCTTTAAAAAAGAGAGGAAACACAGAGATGCCTAGAGGCAAAAGAAGTCAGTTACCTGCAAGCCCCAGTCAGAGGGACTTAGACCAGGTCCTCCCCTTTGAGTCCTCAGAGGAATCAGCTTTGATCACACTTTGATGCTGGATTTATTCCATCTAGAACTGGGAGACGCACATTTCTGTTGTTTAAACCACTCAGCTTGCGGTTCTTGATCACGACAGTCATAAAAAACAAACGTATCCTAATGATGCATCTGTCAGAGGAGACTGAAGATGGAGATGAAGAAAGAAACCAGTTGGGAGAGTTCAGTAATCTTGCAGCTCATGTGGAGTGGATGGTGACTCTCCTTTGCAGTGGTGTGGGGTAACTGATGACATGTCTGGCTTGAGGTCATCTTGGTGATGCTCAATTTACTTAAAACATATAAAAAACATCGATTAGCCCAAACTTGATTCTAAAAGTGGGGACACTTTCATTCTTATAAAAGAATTTCCATTAAAACATTGGAGTCCACAAGGCTTGCATGGGTTAGATGCTCAAGGAAAATAGGCATCCTGGTGGTGGAGGCAATTCATTTGTCCTGTTCTCCCGGCATGGATGTCCCCAGTCCTGCATTCTTTCACAGGACAGCTGGCTGAAGGGAGCCTGGGCTTGCTGCAAGCCACCACTGTGAAATCCTTCAGGTGGGAATTCGTCCAGCCCCTGTCCATTCTGTTTTTTATTAAGATGAACTGCCAGTATGTCTTATGTCCAGACAACCATCTTGTGGAAACCCAGAAAAAGCTTCAAAATAGAAACGAGGTAATCTCCTTGAAGTGGTTTGTCGGGGCCTTCTCGGGTCAGTGGGGAGGAGCTGGCTCCAAGGCGTCCCCAAGATCTGAGTGGGGCTGCCAGAGTGCCCAGTGCCTGCTCCCGCCGGCCTCCTCACACACTTGGATATCACAAAAGCCTTTATGTCTGTTGCAGCCTGTGAACTGGCTTTCATCATTGGTACCAAAGACCCGCCACTCTCTGGGAATAAAGGACATGAAGATCAATCCCGAGGGAGAAGACTCCAGTTCCAGAATGTCCCTTTGTCCAGGAACAGCTGTGGGGAATTCAAGACTAGCCAAGGATGTAAAGATCACAGGATTTTTCTTTCATTGTCTACTTGTTCGTCTGGGCACCACACTGAGCCTCTGCCATCCAAGGAGCTGCCCACCACAGTGAAGGCATGAGGCCTTAGCTGAAAGATTTATTCCTTTCCACAGAAGCTCCAAGCAGCTGTTAACCCTCGCTTTGCCTTTTTTTGCTTAAAAATTTGATAGGAATAGGCAAGTCATAACTGTGAGTGGTACAACATCCTAGATCCATGCATCTCTAACTTTAAGGAGTAAATTCTGTCTTCTCTTAGGGATGTTATATTAACACTAGTGGGATTTTATTTCCCTTTGGCACATTATACTTTGACAGGACTGTGTTATTTGGTCAAGCTACCTGGCTCAGGATATTCCTGAATGAGAATAATGAACTTGGCTATAGGAATATGTTTTCTCCAACTAGTAGGAAACAAAGCCATACTGTTAAGTGTAAATCAAATTATCAGTACATGTAACTCAATTAAAATTTATTTTAAAGTTGGTAGGATGCAGTTATATAAAGATTAACTTATCTATTTACTATTGATTTATTTATAATTCATTCATGCTGTGCACTAGTCACTCAGACTCAGAATTTAATTGGGTAAAGATGGGGACGAAGGTCAGGGTAGGACCAGCCTGTTTCTTTCCCCATGTTAAGCATCCTTGACATGAGAAATAATGACCTTTTCCCAGATGTTCTGTTATCTGGTCAACTCTGTCACGTCTCAGCCTCTCCATTTTGGGGTGGTTTGTCTTCCTAGATTCTCAGCTGTTCAATTCTGCCACCTAAAGCAAACTCAAGGAAGCCCGTAGGGCCGTGACCCACATCCTGCCAGGGCGGATTCTTATGAGCTCTGTGGGGTAACAAATGCCATAGTTGAAGAGGCTTGCCTTTTAGCTGAGGCTTGTTAGGTAATTGTAGGAATAAATATCCACCTATAGAGTGACAGTTCTGGAAACTGAGGTGATCACAGGCCTTCGGCTACCGTGGACCATGCTGGAGAGGGCAGGCCCCACTCTCGGGGGGAGTGGAGAGGAAGTGGGTTGTGTGTGAGTTCAGACTTTTCCTGTTTCCAGATCCTGGGACCACTAGTACCCACACATATGCTGTGTTCCCCATATTCATTTGTGTCTGGTATAATGTCCTCCTTACAAATCCTCCTAGGAAGGATTTTTATGGCCTCTTTGGAGAGGAGGAGAGTAAAGTTTTGAGACTACTGACCTACCCAAGGTTTTGCAGCCCAGAACTGATGAGCTGCTACTCTGCCCCAGCATTTGTTTATAGCCCTGGTCAGCCTCTCAGTTAAAGGTGGACTATCCTGGGCAGCCCTGTACTGGGATGTGGCACACAAGCCACCTGGTCAACGCAGCCCACAGCTCATCACTGCTCAGCCTTGGGGCCGGGCTAATTCTCTACAGAATGGAAATCAATCCTTTTGCATTTTCATGTCACCCTGTTCCTGCCTTCCTTTCCCTTTTCACAGAGAAATAGCTGGACAGAGTGGAGTGTCTGTGGCTGTTGGATGAATCTCAGACTGAAGGATCTGAGTTAAGTTTCCATGTCTCATTTGCAGAAATGGCAGCGGGGCTGGTGGGGGAGAGTTTCGTCGATACAGTGCTTGTGCCAGCATGAGGACTTGTGTTTGACCCCTAGCATTCATGCAAAGAAAAAAACTGGATGAGGTCGCTCACGCTTGTCATCCTCACTTCAGGGAGGTGGAGACAGGCAGGTCCCTGTAACTTACTGGACAGGCATCCTAGCCTAAACTGTGAGTGTCAAGTCCCAGTAAGAGACCCTGTCTCAAAAAACAAGGTGGAGGGTTATCTTGAGGAATGACAGCAGAGGTTGGTCTCTGGTTTCTACATGATTGCACATACATGTGCACCAGAACACACATGAATATGCATCCTATCCACCCATCCATTCCTCACCACCACATACCCCAAGAGAAATGGCATTGATGTGGTACATCATGTCAAGAAGTCTAGCTATATAGAGCCTGATGTACACAATTCAACTTACTCAATGGGCGCTGGTTTTACTTTCATCTGCCTATTACATTGTTCATGACCTTGAACAGTGGTATCCGCATTAAAGTTCCTCTCTAAGACTTGAGCCTCATGTCTCTCCCCAGTCTTGATGCTCTTCCTGAGGCATTTATGACACCAAAAGTGGAATAGTGATAGGTGTGGTAACCCATGCTTGTAACCTCAGCATTTGGGAGGTAAATGCAGGAGGATTTGGAATTCCAGGTGATCCTGGGATACATAGAAAAATCCCGTTTTTTTAAAAAAGATGGAGCAGGAAAAGGAAAAAGAAAAGAAGGCAGGTGTGGTGGCACACGCCTCTGCACTCGGGAGGCAGAGGCAAGCGGATCTCTGTGAGTTCAAGGCCAGCCTGGTCTGCATAGTAAGTTCCAGGCCGGCTGAGGCTACAGGGAGACACTGTCTCAAAAAAAGACCCTCCCCCGCCAAATAAGATGGAACAGGTGGTTCATTCTAGAGACATCACTGTGTTTTCTAGAATCAGAAAATTAGGTAAACAATGAATGTTTACTGGTGATATTTAAAGGAAAATGATGGGCCAGGGAGAAAGCTATTTATGAACAAATGGATGTTGACTGATTATTCAATTCTTGTTATGAGCCTGTTGATGTTGGTAGAATACACACCTCACTATGTCTTCTGTAGTTGGTTCCACATGGTTGAAAGCCAGATGAAAGTTAAAGAAGCATATGACCAAGAAACTGATCAAACCAAGAGACTATTTGGTTTTATTTTGGATTCTCTCCGCTACTACATTTATTGTGTATATGACTGTCATTACAAAAGATACTGCTTAGATGGAACCCTGTTAGTGAAACTAAACCCACTGAATTGGGAGCCTTCTCCTTGGTGAAATGCCGTGCACTCGACAATCGCTGCTGTCTCATTCTTTAGCAATTACGGTATTGAGACACACAATAACGAATTCTTTTAAGTATAGCTCTTAGCATGAGACCAACCAGTCTCTCTAATTCCAAAGACCCCAGATCAAGTTCTTTTAAATGAGCAAATAGAGATGTGTGTGTGTATATGTGTGTATGTATGAATGTATGTATGTATGTATGTATGTATGTATGTATGTATGTATGTATGTGTAACCACTCTTTAAAGAAACCCAAAATTCTTGGGATTGCTTTGGGCAAGTAAACACACATACACACACACACACACACACACACACACACACACACAGATGCATAAATGCAAAATACCAACAATTGTTAGAATTTCTATGACTGAGCTTTAAAAGTTGCTGGGGCTTTAGCCGTGTCAAAGTCTACATTCTCCTCTTAGTAGGGAACACATAGAGAAAGATAGAAAGCTTGAGTGTTATAGCTTTGTAGTGAGAGCCTGGCTTCTCTGGGTTCAATTCTTTCTAACGTTCAGTGGCATGCAGGTTCTTCCTTCTTCCTTCTCTTTCCCTTAAGTTCCATGCACTTTTCTAAAGCTCTTCTCTCACCCCCATGAGGAACTCTTCCCTGAAGTCTCTTCTTTCCCTGAATACGTAGCATAAACTAACACCCCTTCCTAAGAATGCTTTTTCTATTGCACCTGCTCCTATGTCCCATGTTTTCTGCCTGAACCCCTCGAGAACACAAGCTTTATGAGAGAAAGGTCTGTTCTGTTCACTACAAAATGTGCAACACTTCTACCACTGTCTGGTACATAGTAGGTGATCAATAAGTATCTGTTGCTTGAATGGCTGTACATCTACTAGTGAGAGCCACAGCCTGCAGCTTGCATAATCAATGGGGAGTCAGAAGTTCCCATCCCTGCTCTCATGGAGTATCCAGTTTACTGCAGAAGCCTCATGTTCATGATGGTTCTATGGGAGGTATTACAGAGGGTCACATAAGAGAGCAAACAGGGGTTCCTGACTTGACGTAGAATGGGAAAAGACCACACACATGTGGCATTATTTCTAAATCAGGTTTCTAGAAGGTCTCAGTGATGTTAGTGGTGATGGATAGATCCTTTAGGTAAGTTTGTGAATAGAGACAGTTCATTGGACCTATCCTAAGCATCAAATCTGCCCTGGTTCACTGAGTGCTTTTTTTGAAATGAGTTTACTTGGAAGAGAAAGTATCACCATGACTCAATACATCCCTACCTCTCTGGAAATTCATTTGGGTCAGAACACTCGATTACCTCTGTGGCCACATGATGTCGCTGTTGCTTAAAAATGCCAAGGAACAAAAGAAGGCTTTTGCCAGGCCTGCTTTATGAAGGAAGTTTCAGGAAGGTAGAAATGTTTGTATATATACACTTATATATATATATATATACTTAAAGCTATTTCTAAACACATCAGCTTGTCTGTACCTTAAGGCCATTGGTTATTTTTACCTATTTTTATTTTTATTTCACTCAGCAATATCAAATCTGTCTTGCCTTGCCTGGTGCTTTCTTCTGAAGAATCTAGAACCTTATGACAATAGTTTGTATATCCTTAAAAGTTTAAAATGTAAATAGTTCACTGAAAGAGCATAAAATATGGATGGAGAAAGATGACCGTGTCCTAAACAATGGATTGGGAGTCCCTTGGCCTTCTGGACCTGTGACACTTTGGAAACACACAGTCTATTTGTATTTCTCAAATTGTTGATAAGAACAGAAGGTGGAATTGGCTAAAGGATCCTCAAAGAAGTGTTTTCCTTGGCTAAAAGCTGGAGATGTCTCTGGCCCTATTAAGCAGCCTTGCCCTTGCCTGAGGCCAGAGAGGCCAGAGGTGGTTAAATCAAAATGTCCTTGGTAATGCTCTAGACAGACAGACATCAGCAATGCCAGAAAAGGGTTTGGTTTTTTCCTTATCTGCTTTTCCCTAAAGGAGCACCCCTTTTCTGGAACCTGTATATGGGCTGCGACTGAAGCTGAGAGGCACCAGATGACGCGGAATGGGAATCTGACTGAGCATCTCATCCCAATTCCATCACGTCTCCATGTAGAAAAGCCTTATTAACTCTAAGACAGTGACCTTCATATAACCTTCAGGGTACCCCACTCCTGGGGAACCCATTCTTGCTGTGCAGAAGATCTGCCTTCCTTTAAGCTCCCTGTAATCAAATACTTCTTTCCCCAAACCTCACCTTTGTAGTCCATGAACTTCATCCTTTGAATTCAAGTGACAAGAACCCGAAGGCCAATAACTCAGTGGAAGGGCTAAGTGAGAATCTGGCATCCTAACTCCTGAGTTAAAAGGCCACCCAAGAGCTAAGCAAAGCTCCATTATCAAAGACAACTCCCAAATTTCCTGTATCATTATCATTTCTTTAAATTTGTCCACTCTCCTTTTTAAAGCCCCTTTCCTGGGGACTGGAGAGATGGCTCAATGTTTAAGAGCACTGGCTTGATTCCCAGCACCCACATGGCAGCTAACATCCATCTGTAACTCCAGTTCCAGGGACTCTGGCGCCCTCCTCTGATCTCCATGGGCACTGCATGACACAGGGACACCTACCTGTGTGCAGGCATTACACTCATACACATAAAATAAAAATAATAAAATACTTAAAGTCCCTTTCCTTGTCTTTCTTTTCTCTTACTGCCTTTCTATTGCTCAGAATTTTCACTTTTTCTCTTACGATGTCAGTGATGTATTTTGTTCTTTAAAAAAGTTGCTCATTCTTCAGATATTTAGTCCATACTTTTTAAGTTTGACAACTAGTTTCCAGGTATTTTAGAAAACACAAGATTGAGCACATCACCTCTGTCAAGAAGGTCTGTCAAGACTTGTAAAATTATAGACCAACTCACACGAATAATAAACCAAATCTTTGCTGGGTGGCAGGCTCTGTGTCAAGCTTTTTGCATGTTATTTAAATATCATGACGTGGCTTGTTAACTCCGTTTTATAGATGGAAAAATGGAGGTTTGATAATTTTGCCTAAGGCTAAACAACTTGTGTATACTATGGGTGTGATTTGAAACCTGGAACATTTGGCTACAGAGCCTGACCTATGATTTACAGACTTCAAAGAACATTAGGTACGGTGAGGTAAATATTAGAATAGAGGTCCAAAGTGCTCAAAATGCTGTTAGTTTATTTCTAGGACGGCTCCAAGGAGCAAGTGGCATTTGGGGTTGTCTTTTAAGAGTGAGTTATACTTTCCTTGTTAGCTGAAGGAGACTCAACCCAACAAAGATGTTTTGGTTTCCTCTATATTTGCTAGATACCTGGCAGGGGGTCTTGGCTTCATTTGGGGACTTGGGGACCCAGGCTGAAGGGCTGATAGTTACATACTTTAGAACACGAGCAGAAGACAGAATGATGCCTCAGAGTGTCATTATTTCTGCTGGAAGTGACTTAATCACTCGGGCCTCCTTTGCTTGGCTATAACTAGTCACAGATCCTGGTTACCTGCAACGGGACTGGAGGAGATGGGGAGGTGTTAGAATATTAGTGGGCATGTTGTCTCCTCTCAAAGATTGTGCTGCCTCCCTGCAAGTAGACGAAACATCTATATTTAATCAGTGCATAACTTTTGGTACAGAAAGATTACGTTACATGGTCACATTCATCATAGCTACTGAGCTGGTGGCTAGCCAACTACAGATATGACCGTGACATGATTTCAGGACCCTCCCACTCAGCGTCTTAATATCCTCCCATGGTTGGTTGAAAGGGAAATTCTATAATTTGAAGTGGTTTTCTGTGGCTCGAGTCCTGGATACTTTAAAACACCCTCTGGAGGCCCTTTGGGGGTGACAGGATGGGAGTGGCGATTTCTGTCACAGCACAAAGAAACAAACAAATTAGCAAGCAAATGCCATTAAAACATGACAGCCATTCTCATTTCAAGCCTGGTGTTTCCCATCCTCTGCCAGGGGAAGGTCAAGTTCCAAGCAGACAGACCTCTCTCATCTACCAGGAATGCCCCTGTGACAAGCCTGTGGGCAGGACTGTGGAAACCCATCTAAAGACTGACCCATTGTCATCTCTGGTGAATGGAGCATTTGCTAGTTTCAAATGGCTTGCCAGGCCACTCTCTTCTAAACAGCAAGGTGCTTCCCCGTGTGAGAAAAAAAAAATGAAAGGAACAGCCAGATTTGGTTACTGTTGGAGCCACATGATTCAGAGATATCCTTGTTAATGACGGTCGCACAGCTGGATAATTAATCAAAGTACGAACAGAGTATAGAGCACTCTAATGCACACAGCTCCATCCAGTCTCTGCGGGATGAGGCCATCATCTGTTTATTCTCCTCTGGAATGGCTTGAGATTATTCAATTATTCAACAGCTTCCCTCCTTGCTGGGATGGGGTTGTATGGTTTTTAATTGGCGCCAGGGTCTTTTAGCTCCTATGAACTTTGCTAGTCACTCTTGTGATTCTAGTCCCTGGAAGCCCGAATGTTTATCTTTATCCAGAGTTCGGCCCAAACAATGCACCTCGGAGCAGCAATCAGCTTTTTAAAAACAACTCTGCCACACAATTGGTAGCAGAATCGCGACAGAAGTCGGCCTTTCACTCTTGCTCTACCGTGTTGTTATTGCTAAAGAGTCATCGAATTTAAAAAATGTATCCTGGGCATGACTTTTTCTGTCGTTATGGTTAATTTTGTAAATGTGTAAATGTTGTCTTTTCGTTAGAAGAGGTTTTGGGTTTTATTACTCTATTGGTATATAAATATTTGCCCATTATAGTGTTTCTTTGAAGTGCTTCTTGGACTAGCAATTCAATATTTCTGTCATGTAAAGACAATATTTTTTCAGACTTAGGAGAGGAAGTACAATTGCTCAGAGACATTTATTAAGATGTAGATTACCTCCTCTTTTAGAGCCTTTGAACAGAGTCACAATGAAATCTCATTAAGTGGGATGCCTTGACTATTCTCACCTGCCTAAACATTTGCCCTCTGTACTGGAGCTTTTTCTCCTTGAGACTCAAATCCTCCCCACCTCCTGTATTAATTAACTCAGAGCATTCATCCCCCAGCTTGAGCTCCGCCTGGCTCTGCCAGACAATACTCCTAACGGTTTCCTCCAACACCTAGTGCCACTCCACAGCCTGTCATCCTTTGAGTAACTGTTTTCCAGCTTCAGTCCTGAGTATGGTTTTCAAGGCTCAGATTCACTGGGCCTTAACAAAAGATGCTATCCTTTTTCAAAATTAATTTTTAATGTTAGCATGCAAAGTAATGGCATTTTTCTTAAACATTAAATTTTAAGTTAGTATGCAAAAAGTTATTAGTTTCATTATGGCATTTTCTTTTTAAAAAAAGATTTATATGTATGTGTAGGTGTATGTGTGTGTCCATGTGTACGTATGCCATGAGTATACAGGTGCTTACAGAGGCCAGAAGAGGGCATCGGATCCTCTACAGTCCACAGATGTGGGTGCTGGGAACCTTTAGGGTCCTTTGGGAGAGCAGCAAGCAGTTCTAACCACTGAGCCATCTCTCCAGCCCATCCGGCCCCCTCTCCTTGATATTTGCATACATGTATAACATTGTGTGTTCCTCATATTCGTCCTCCTCCTCTACTGCCCTCTGTCCTCCTTCCACCCCCTCGTTGGTACCCTTCCTCCCTCTAATTAGCACCCACCTCCCGCATCTGCTTTCTTGTTGTTGTAGGACACAATTGGCTTTGTGTCAGGAAGTAGAGTTTATTTTATAAGGGCAGACTCAGTAGTTTTGTTCCCAAATGTTGAACCCTACGCATAGTCTTATCTTTTATATCATTTTAGCCCTTTGGCCTCCCTTATGTGGTAACACACATTCTGATTGGGTACTCTATGCTACAGGGGTGTGACATTAAGACTGTAGGGACATGGGGCTGGAGAACACTGAGTGCTTTTGCAGAGGACCTGAGTTCAGTTCCCAGCACCCATATGGCAGCTATAACTCTAGTTCCAAGGGGACTCAATGCTCTCTTCTGGCCTCTGTTGGTATTGACATATGTGGTATATTTATTTACATACATGCAAACAAAACGCTTATAAGACTCCAGAAATGTAACCAGTCAGCCCATGTGCATATTGACACTGATTAGACCATGCTGTCTTTTCTCTGATCGCCTTTTCCCTGGACCCAAGGATCTTCTATACAGTGTTTCCTAAATTCCTTTATCCTTTCTCCCCTTCGCACCTTTATGCCTCTCCCTCCCCTCTCGTAATTAGTTTTCTGCTTTCATGACTATGAATGTATGCACACATACACGTATATGATTGAAATCTAAATTCCACATATGAAAGAGAATATGTGGCACTTGTCTTTTCAAGTGTGGCTTATTTTGCTTAACATAGTGATTTCCCGTTCCATCCATTTGCCTTCAAATGACATGATTTCATTCCTTTGTATGATTGGATAAAATTCCATCATGTGTGTATTCTTTAGCCATTTGTCTGTTGATGGACATCTAGGCTGGTTCCATAACTTGACTGGGATGAAAAATGTAGTAATAAACTTTAGTGTCAAGTGTCTCTGTGGCATGTCAACTGCTTTTTTTCCCCTCTTGCTGCCACTACAAACATATTTTTAGCTGATGTAGTTTATCTCTCTTTAGAAGCCTTGTAATCAAAGTGAGGTGTCCAGGCAGAGGCATTGGCCCCACTTGGGAACTTGGGAACACAGAGGATCTCAAGGGTCACCCAGGCAGGGCAGAGGAGAAACTGCATTTTTATGGGTTCTTAGCTGCCTGCACATATGTCTGAGACTACATCCCCCTGGGAAGTCCTGCCCAGAATATTCTGGTTGCTTGCTTGCCTCTCTGCCTTTGTTCATGCTTTCTTTACTGGAAGGCAGTACCTCCTTCCTTCAGCTTAGGTTTACTTTATTCATCCAGGGTTTTTGGATGATTTGTTGAACTCACTTTCTTTAAACTGTCATGATACACTTTAAAATCAAATTCTTGTTTGCAGTTCATTTTTGGAAATAGCATTATGGAAAAGCCATAACAAGTCAAATATTCTTGAAAATTTAAGTTGCTCAACAAATATAGTATATATTTCTTATGCTGTGTATCAGGACACCATTCAAGGTAGTTTTCTTCTCTTTAGGAATACTTTGCTAGAGTTTTTATTTGTATGCTTGTTTGTTTAATACCAGTTCTATTAAATGGTTTATATTTGGGAACTGTATTGTGCCAAGGCCTGTGCCCGTACTTTCAAGTGTGTGAAGTTAAGTTTGTAGATGTTAAATACATACCAGAAATAACTCCCACATTTATGTAGCCTGATGTGTTTCCACTTGGATTTAAGTAGCTATGTTGAGTTAAATCTAGTCCAAGAACTAATTTGGATTATTGGGACTATTTCACAGACATAGTTTGGATTCTTTGGAGTTAATTGTGAATCATTTCCTTTTCATTAAAGAAAAGATCCCAAACATGATATACAATAACAAGGAAAATATTTTCTAAATTTATCACGAGGGTTATTTTTTTAAATGAAAATATTTTTCACTGACCTTCTTTCTTCCCTCCCTTCCTCCTCCTCCTCCTCTCTCTCTCTCTCTCTCTCTCTCTCTCTCTCTCTTCCTTCATTTAGAACAAGAATGGGTTAATAGAGATACAAAACAAGAAGAAGGAAGGGGAGGCTAGCTAAATTATTTAATATATAATTAAAATTTTTTTTAAATTTTGGAGTGAGATTATAATTGTTCATCCAGAGATATTTATTAGGAGATAGATTAATACTTAGAAATGAAGTCTCATTAAGTGACATGCTTTTATTGTTCTTATCTTCCTAAGTATTTGCTCTCTTTAGTGGAATTTTTCCTTCAATGAAAAAAGGTGAAGGAAGAGAAAAAAGTCTCTAAACAAGGTTTAAGCAGTAGAAAAAACACATATGTTAATATTTCCTGCTATGAACTAAATTGTGTCTCCTCAATTCATATGTTGAAGCACCAAACCCCAATATAACTGTATCTAGAAATAGGATATTTCTTTGCAGAAATAATCTATGTTAAATGGAATTGTGAGGCAGGGGCTGATCTGAAAGGATGGGTGGCCTGATATTAGAACAGAAAAAGACAGTCGAGCTGTCTCCATAGATGCACAGAGGGGAAATCTGAGGAAGCTCCATTCTCTTTAGTCCAAAGTCACTGATTTAAGTGTGAGCTTCATTCTCCACACACCCTCCCACAAACACCCAGAGGAACATGTGACCATGCATCTGAAGACAGCTGAGGACAGTGAAAAGCTTCCTGGCTTTCTGAAGGAAGAGAGCCCGTACCAGGGAACAATTTGGTTAAGAACTTGGTTTAGAAACCAAGAAAATCAGTGCCTGTCCTTGCTCTGTGGCATTTTGTTAAAGCAACTGTCATTGACTGAGACTGCCTAACAGAGGTCACCTTCCTGAGGAAAAGATGGCTTGGCATTTGAGCCTGAGAGCTCATTGTTTTGGCTGTTACAAAAACTAGAACATGCCAACAGAATTTGTCATGAAGCTCTCTGGCCTCTGCCTCACCAGTTGCTTCCAACCTGAGGACATGTGTGAAATGAATGGAATTAAATCACTTGCTAATTCTCGGGATTGTTCAGATATTAAGCAGAGACTGTGGTCTCTGAGTATTTCCCATGCTTTTAGGATTTCAGGGTGATTAAACTAGGTCCTCATAAGATGAGTCAAACACATGGTGTGCTGTGGCAATGAGAAACCGGGGACATGCTCAAGTGGTTAAAACGCAACTACATTAGCTAACAATATCCCTTTAGCTGTGAAGGACTGTTCTTCCTCTCCAAGAGGGGTTACCTTCAAAGCTTGCTTTTTTTCTTTTTTCCTTTAGTGAATAATAGTGAACTGTATGAGGCAGGCAGATAGAGTTCAAAGTGCTGAAAGACAAACAGAAAATGTGAGAATTAATCTATTTCTTTTCTGTGAAGGAATCATTCCCAGCACTTGGACTGAGGGCAAGAACACACTACCCGAGGCACTTGCAGTGAGCGTGAGCGCACTTTCAGTGCGGTCACCTCTTAGTGTAGTTCCCAAAGCTCTGCCTCTAATATCTGTGACTCTCCAAAGACTTCCCAAATAGTCTCATTGTTATTTTTTTGTAAAGTTGAGTTGTTGGGGTTTCATATAACTGGGAGTCTTGGATTTGGTTCCTTTAAAGTATGTTTTGTCTCTTTCTTGGTTTCGAAACATGGCCAGTTAGGTGTATTGCTGGGAAAATCAGGTAAAGTGCGAAAGTGGGTCAGATTGGTGAGTGTCGAGCTTCACTGCCCCAGCGTCTTGCCTTGAAAAATGTAAGATTCTAGAATTTGGTTGTTTCAAAAGCATGACTGTTATTGGGGTCACATGATCACGTGGACTGAACTTGATGAAAACAGGGGGATTTGGGTGTTCACACCACTTCTATTTCTAATTTTTGTATGAAAAAATGGTATGTAGCTGGGCCATATGCCTAGACATGTGGTCAGATGTTCCTTTGGATATTTGCAGGAGGCTGTGTGGGGATGAAGTTAACATTTAAATCAGTGGGTTTTGAGTAGAGAACTCTGTACTCCCTAACTGGGTGGGTCTCATGCAATCATTTGAAAGCATTAAGAAACAAAAGACACTGGTTTTTTCCAGCAAGAGAGAATTGCCTGAGTGGACAGCCTTTGAACTTGAGCCACAGCACCTGAGGTCCCCTGGGTGTCCTGCAGGTTTTGCTTCTGCTAACCTTCATAGTCACGTAAGCCAATTCCTTAAACATACACTTCTTGCCAGGGCTTTTCTTCTCAGAGTGGTGCCTTACAACACGACACCCATGTCTTCACAGTGGCTGAGAAGAGTCCTGGGCTGATCCTTGTTCTTCCCTTGGGATGCTTTTGGCATCTTCAAAGATGTCTACTGTCTTTTCTGACATTAGCTATGGGGTCTGTCCTGATGTACTCCAGGGATGCTTCTTAGGGCTTGATCAGGGTCAGCTGGTCCATCTGCTGGCAGCCCTGAACCTCAGCTCTGCAAGCTACAGATCCTTTGGGTGGCTTGTCCAGGGTCTGGTCCAGGAATCCCACTCTTCAGCCTTCAATCTGGAATCCCAGGACAGTACCTCAAGGCAGGTGTGTTTGCATGTTCTCATTCTACAGGGAAACGCAGAGTGAAAGCAAGAGACAGGGCCAAGATATCCTGAGGGCACTGGGATTCACCAGACTCACTGGTGTTGTCAGATTCAGTAATATGAAAATACAGTAGTCTACTCTTAACCGCATGGTATAATGTTTCAGGAGGTTCTACCGATGCTTGAAACTATAAATAGTACTCAACTCTATACATGTAATGTTTTCCTATACATGCATACAGGAAAAATGATTAACTAGGCACCCTAGGAAAAAATAACAACAGCTAATAATAGCTTATTAAGTAACTCAAAATATTGTTTAGGTGCTAGAGATACAGTGGTGAGCCAGCCTGAAATGCGCCTGCTTTCACAGACTTCCGTGCTGGTCAGAAAAATAGGCAACAGATCTACTAAACCTATGTGTTCTCACCGTAAAAATAAGTACCTGAGGTGACATGCTAATTGGTCTTAGTTTATGTATATATCATAACATCACGCCCTACATCCTGATCATGTGTATATTTGTGTGCGTGCATGTGTACTCACCCATACAGTCACACGTGGAAGCCAGCGGTTGACACTGTGATGGCCTCCTCTATTCCTTTCCTTTATACTGTTGGAATCAGAGTCTCTCACTGAGCCTGGAGCGAGGCTTACTGGCCAGTCAGCACCCAGATTCCACATGTCTTTATGTGTCCTGCCACTCCTGGCTTTTGACATGGTGGTAGGCTTCCAAGTTTAGGTCCTCATGTTTGTGTAGCAAGTGCTCTACCCACTGAGCCATCCCTCCATCTCATGTGTATTTTAAAATTTGTAATAAATAAGACAAAATAGACATATTAGATGAATAAAATCAACTTGGCTCGTCACTGATATGTGAAGGTCACACGTAGAAAGGGTGAGGAGATGGTGCAGGGTGACAGTGGATGGCATGTCATGTTTGTCCTCAATCCACTGGTCCAGGGGTAGACTTGTGATGCAAACTGGGCTAATAAGAAGGCTTTTCTGGTCTTAGAGAGTCTAGAGAGTCTTGAGAGCACTGGTTCTAAGATGTGAGTTCAGGTTGTGGTAACAGTGTTTATTACCTTTGGAGACAGGAATGGCGAAAGAAAAGAAAGGTCGGTCCCAGTGGAAGCAAGCTGAGAGACGTCTGCAGATGTGCGGGCTCTGGGATTCAGATGTCCCTCCTCTCTACCTCTATCCCACCTTTCAAGATTTATATCTGTCTATCTGTCTGTCTATCTTCTACCATCTATGTTCTATCTATATTTATCTTCTATCGTCATCATCTATCTATATCTATCTTCTATCAATCTATCATATCTATCTATATATCTATCTATCTATTTCTATCTATCTATATCTATCAATCAATCAATCTATCTATCTCTATCTTCTAGCTATCAATCTATCATATCTATCTATCTATCTCTATCATCTATCTATCTACTATCTATCTATCTATCTATCTATCTATCTATCTATCTATCTATCTAATCTGGAATGTGTGGGAGGTAGTGGGGTGGCAGCAGTAGTCAGCTCTCTCATCAGTCCTAGGGATGGAACCCAGGAGTCAGGCCTGGCATCAAGTGTCTTTATCCACTGAACTGTATCACTGCGCCTTTCTGGAATCTTATGACCCAATATTTTATTTGTTATAAGCTAGTATCTCAATTCTACCATGAATGACCTAGTGTCCTCCTTCCCTGAAAGGAAGCAGTGTGGAGAAAATGATTTACAACAGACATTCACACTGTCACATCATAGGGTAGGGGCTTGTCCTAAGTTAGCTCTCTGTCTCCCTTGCACTGCCTAGTCTTCAAGTCTCTGGGTAGTTCAACTTCTCCACACGTCATTGCCAATTAAAACAGAGAGAACCTGCTCTCTTAAATGGTTATATCTTGACTTTTCCGCTTCAGATTGAACACTTCTACAAGTGAGCATGCTGCGACAACTGACTCCACTCAAATAGAGTCAGTCACATGTCCAGCCACGGGGACATGATCATGGCTGGGCATAGGATCACAGCATGAAGAGGACAACCACACAGTGATCTGACATGAGTTCTCCCAAACTTGGATTATTCAGCGTGAAATGATGCCATATGTGAGCCAGACTAAGCCCAATACCATTTCAGTTTTCTCCTCCTAAGTTAAAAAAACCCCAAACCCCACACCCTGTCTGGGTGTGCTTGCAGAGAGGGAAAGAGGTTTTTACTTGCAGACATAGTGAAGCATCTTTTAAAAAAATGTTTTATTTATTATTTTAATTTTATGTGTGTGAGTATATTGCCTGGATGTAGATAGCTGCACCCTGTTGTGCAGTGCTGATGGACATCAGAAGAGGGTGTCAGAGCCTCTGGAACTGCAGTTATGGATGGTTGTTAGCCGTCATGTGGGTGCTGGGAATCAAACTTGGGTCCTCTGCAAGAGCAGCCAGTGCTTTTAACCAGTGAGCCATCTATCCAGTCTGAGAAACATCTTTATAGATGATGGTTTGGAGCCAAGGACGGTTGCAGATTGTCCAGATGACTCAAACTACACCCTTCATGGTAGGAATGGCCCTAGGCTCACAAAGTGGCTGAACACCATCATCATCACCATCAAACTCCTCTGGACCTGAACCCACTGACCTTTGGATCTGAATCCAACACTTCAAACCTGAAGTTACTCTGATCTCTTGCACAAGAGTTTGCTGAATCCTGAAACTTCCTGACTGGTGTCAGGGGATGGAAAGACTCAACACCGGTTCCAGCAACTGGACTCTGCTTCCCTCCGTGGATCATGTCTCCTCAAACTCTGCTGTCTCAAAGCAGAATCTGGCCCACTTTAGCTTTTGAGGTATCCCAAATGAAGACTTGACATGAATCAATAAAGAGGATGTCCCGACCACCTCCAGTCGGTCTGGTGGGGTGTGAACACAGGTTGCCTTCCTGGTATCTGGAGGCTCAGCCATACCCTCTGAACTTCCCCTGTGTCCTTCCCTTCAGTCTTCTGTCATTCCTGTAATAGCTGCAGTAGCTGCTGCTGAGTAGACACAGGTGTTAGAGCTCAGAAGCAAGTCTAGAATACCCAGTTGCCTAAATCTCAGCTTCCAATAAAAGCAACAGTCCTCAGCTTCTCTGGTCCTTTGTGTCTGCCTGAGGTTCTTGTTAAGATTAAGGGCCTATCCCAAGCCTGGTTTCCTTGTTACAACTCTTGATTTTCTACCTAAATCCTCCGCAGTTTCAACCCATGTCTGTGTCCTTTATTTTGTAATCAGACTACAAATATTTCTAAGAAAATTCCTAGACTCAGCGTAGGCCATCTTTCTCAAAGTTGGATTATTTTTTTTTTCAGTTCTGGTGATTGGACCTAAGGTGTCTCACATGCTAATCTAAATATTATAACATTGAGCAAGTCCTCAGCCCTCCAATTTAATGCTTCATATTTGAGACAGAGTCTCACTAAGCTATCCAGATTGGTGCTAGCACTCTCTGTAGTCCAGACGGGTCTTGAACTTGAGATCCTCCTGCCTAAGTCTCCTCAGTGGCAGAGGATTGCAGGTCACCACCACCAGACTTGGCTTAATATAAAACAATAATATTCAAAACGAAAGCAAACATAGTAAATACACATCCTTTTCACGTGAGCCAGAACCTCTTACATTTCTGCTCTTTGGTGTCGTTCATAGTTTTTTTTTTTTTTCTTTTGAGACAGGTTTTGCTATATAGACCAGGCTGTCCTAGAACTCCAGAGATCCACCTTCCTCTGCCTGCTGAGTGTTAGGTTTAAAGGTGTGCGCCACCACGTCTGGTCTCATAGAGTTTTGTATACAAATTAAACTTGCTGTTTTTTGTTTCGTTTCATGTGTAGTAAAGAGACCTTTGTATTCAGACTTCTTCTGTAGTTTTATAATTTTTTTTTGCAAGTCGTTAGCCAGTGAATTTCCTAAAGATAGTCTGAAAGCAGGGTTTTAGTTATATGTATTTAGAATTTTCTCAAAGTATTAAGTTTTGTCTTCATGAGAACCCAAGTCCTTGATCTTTTTCCACTTATTATGCACATGTGTGTGTTTTTATGATATCAGAAGGTTTAGGACCAAGGTGCTGACTCTTTCTGGATGTTCAGCCAATAGGACATACGGCCTCTTGGCCTTTGCACTTCTGAAGAATGTGGGCACCTGTCAGAATACTTTCTAGAGAAGAATCAACCAGGTGCATAATGATTCCAAGAGCTTACCTTGTATGTGACCCTAGCCCCGGATTCCCATTGCACTGTCAGTCGCTCTGGGTACCCCTTCATCTGATTCCTGTCTTGCTGGCCTCTCAAGTGGCAACTGTAGGTCAGACCTTACCTTACCTTTACCTTTCCTTCTGAGGCTTCACCTTCTCTGTGGGATGCTGCTGAACTCAATGAGAAGCTCACTGTCTTTGGACCCAGCTCCTGGTGGGGCAGTGTTGGAAAGGCCGAAGTGTGCAGTACCAGCCTCTGTCTTCCTGAACCCTCCTTGATTCAGCAAATTATTTTGTATTGGTTGAAGACAGAAGGAGGCAGAGTCCATATTCAGTTTGATGTTATGGGAAAGGGAGCGGGTGGAAAGCAGATGGAGCTGTTCGGTTAATCCACACACAGAACGATCTGTGGAAATGCGATGGGGGGACGACAGTAACCAAGAGCTTAAGGGGTCCTGGGCAGACGTGGAACTTTTAGTGCTTTTATCTTTAGAAGCTGCTGTTTATATCCCATCACACTTCCCATTTTGCTCAAGTGTCTATAGTGTCCAGGGGCCTGTGTACTAGGAGCCATGAGTCGGCTTTCAGGGCTGGGTAGGGGCTCCATCTTTCATAAAAGACCTCATCGGTAAGTACCCAGGGGATTTGCTCTCCTTCTCAGGATGAGCTGCAGTGAACTCAGGAGCCAGTGCTGTCCATTCATGCTGAAATTCCCTTACAGTCTTTACAGGATCAGTCTGCTCTTCACTTTTCCTTTTGAAAAATGTGTATGGGTGTTTTACTTGCATGTTTATAAGTGTGCCCATGTCATGCAATGACCGTGGAGACCAGAATAAGGTGTAAGATCCCTTGGAACTGGAGTTACAGATGGTTGTTAGCTGCCATGTGGGTGCTGGGAACTGAACCAAGGTCCTTTGCAAGTCAGTGCTCTTAACTGCTGAGCCATCTCCTTGCCGTCTGCTCTTCATTTTCTTTGGGAGCTCAGGAATGACCACCCATAGGTATTCACTGGAAAAGCAACCACCACAACAGACCCATGGAATAAGCTCCCTTGAACTATGGAATGGTGATTAGCATGTCCCAGAGGGGAATCTGTGTTGCATGGAGTGATGGCAACAGGAAGCACCTCTGTGAGAAACTGGTGATCATCCCTGGGACCATCAGAAAATGGAACTTCCTTGAATCTGGTTAGTGAAAGCGTCAGGAGTGAAGTGGGCATCACTTCCAGTGGTGTGGGAAATTTCCGCAGATTCCGTTAGCTGGTATTTCTGGGAAGACGTTGACCTCAGTAAGGTTTTCAATGGCAACAATTCCACCCACTGCCTGTGTAAGTTTCCCTGCTCAGCTTAGATTTTATGATGGAGGTTCCGGCCCTGTTTGTGCTGCAGATGTACGGTTTCATCTGAAGCTCAGGGTTGGTGCCTGCAAGAGATTTGGAGGCATCTTCCCTCATTAGTAGACATTGTATAAAGATGTCCCTTTAATTATGACAGGAGTCGAGAACAGCACTGATTGTAGTGGCCCATGCCTTGTAATCCCAGCACTTGGGAGGCAGAGGCAGACAGAACCCTATGAGATTGAGGTCAGCCTGGTCTATATAATGGGTTCCAGGCAACCTGGGGCTACAGGGAAAGCATGTCTAAAAACAAAACAAAACCCAACAACACTGAATGGATCGTCCCCTGGATAGTGCAGACAGTTAGTTAGTTAACTTTTATTCATGTGTATGGCACATGGCACATGAATGGTGAGTCAGTGCCTGTGGAGGCCAGAAAGGGGTGCTAGAACCCCTGGAGCTACAGTTACAGGTGGTCCTGAGCAGCAGGATGTGGGTTCTGTGAACTGAACTCAGGTCCTCTGGAAGAGCAGCCAGTGCTCCTAACCACTGGACCATCTTTCCAGCCCCCACATTTTGAATGTTTTTGAGTCTGAAATGGGTTTTGAGTTCATCATGCCTAGATCTTAAGAAGTATGCGGAGCCCAACAATGGCTTGCTTTATCATATGCAGGACGCACCGAGTTTCTTTTCAATGTTCATTCTGTTTTCCTGGATCATCACTTTAATTCAGGCTTAGAGACTTTAATAAGATAATAATCTGAATTATGGTCTATCTCCTCATTTACCCTCAGAATTATAATGTCTCTTCTTCCCAGTTAACTAAAGAATAACAACCATCCAGAATTAAACTGCAATCAGCAACAGTGTAGTTAGAATCAAATTGTGTTAATGGGTTTCTTTTGCTTTATTAGTTCTTTAGCTTCACAAAACTGTCCCCCAAAGTAAATACTGCCTTGAAGCATTTGTGTTTGAAGAAGGGATTGAAGGCAGCTATGCTTGTGGTCTGTGACCAGCCTGGGTGGAGGTCTTTGAAAATATCCTGTAGTCTTCACTTGAAGGTTGTGTGTATCTGATGGCCCAGTCCCCCCTCACCTGACTAGACAGGGGATGGACTCTTGATTAATGCTGGGCCAATCATATTCTTCCTTTGGGACCCGGACAGGGATATTGGCTTAGAGAGAGGGAATGAGGTAGAGATTAAGAATAAAACGGCAGTGAGGATCCGTGTGCCTGAGATGTGTGTGGTAGTGGGGGGGAGGGGGTCAAAGTTTCAGAAAACAATTCTTAAAATGAGAAAGGCAATACAGTCAGTCAATTATGTGAGCAAAATCTAGTATAAATTGAAAATATGTCCATGATGGAAGGCAAGTATGTGACTGGAGTAACATTATACTGAAATATTGAATAAGACAAGGTGAAAACAATGTTTGACACTTTACTGAAACTAGATACCACATTAAAAAGCAAAAGCAGGTTTTAAACAATATGTATGATTACACATGTAAAACACACAGACACTCACACACATATATATGTGGATGCAAGTGTAACTGAGCTATAGCTCTAGTCATTACATAATGTTCTAATTCCCTTTCTGTTTCTGTGATAAAAATTTGGGACTAAAAGCAACTTAGGGGAGCAAAGGACTTATTTAACCTCACAGGCCACAGTCCATCATTGAGGGAGCTAGGGCAGGAGCTCAAAGCAGAAGCCATGGAGGAGCACTGTGTGCTGGCTCTCAGGCTCAAGCTTGCCAGAGGTTTTGTAAATCTCACGCCCACCTGCCCAAGAATGGCAATGCTCACAGAGGACTGCACCCCTCCCCCAACAATCAAGCAATCTCCCGCAGACATGGCCACAGGTCAGTGTGACTTGGGAAATCTTACAACTGGTACTCCCTTCTCGGGTGACTCTAGGCTGTATCAAGTTGACATTTAAAGCTAATGCACATAGGGGCTGGAGAGATGGCTCAGTGGTTAAGAGCACTGACTGCTTTTGCACAGGACCTGGATTCAGTTCCCAGCACCCACACGGCAGCTAACAACCATTCGTAATTCCAGTTCCAGGAGATCCATTACCCTCTTCTGGCCTCTGGGGACATTGTACATGTATGGTAAACCTACATACGTGTAGGCAAAATATACATATAAAAAAATAAAGCAAACTGCTACATATGTCTTGAATGTAAACTAGACAGCGTCCTAGAAAGAGATCATCCAGAGCTACAGGGCTCAGACTTCACTCACGCTGTGACCTGTGGCTAAGTGACTTCACACAATTCTGTCACCTAGAGCAAACTTCCTCTCTTAGCCCAACTGTCTGCTTTCCCTCTCTGGCCCTCTACATCCCACTCACTCTACTCTTCCTGCCACTTTTAGAACATTGCACACATTTCGTTCTAGAAGATGGTGATGGCTGCTGTGTTTGAGATATAGTTTGTCTCTGCCACAACTGGCTGTGTAATTTAATTTCTAATGCAATAGTGTTCAAAGCTGATGGGACCTTTCAGAGGTGATTGAAGGATAAAGAGTGATCAAAGTCTTTGTTGTGGGAAAGAGTTAATTCTTGTGGGTCCGGATTAGTTGTCCTGAGAGTGAGTTGAAGCCCTCACTTGAAAGCCAGGCTGATTTTGGGATGTGGTGTTGAACTTTCTAGCTTTCAGAAGCTGAATGAACCCCTATTCATTCTCTGTGTGCATGTATGGTGCATGTATACACTGTGCACAGGTAGGTTAGAGGACAACCTAAGGTGTGGGTTCTCAGGCAGCTTCCATCTTTTGTTTGAGACAGGTCTGTCATTGGCTTGGAACGTTGCCACGTAGGCTGGGAAAACTGGCTTTCCAGGGATCCACCTGTCTCTGCCTCTCATGTTGCCATCACTGGTATTATAGGCACAAAACATTGCAGTTGGGGTTTTTATGTGGGTTCCTGTCATAATGTCAGTCTGGACTCACCTGGGAGAAATGAGGGTCTGAGGCTATTGTGAATGCACACACCACTTACTTTCATGTTGCTGTGGCCAAACTCTTAAAAAGCATAGATCAGTGGAGGAAAGCTTTATTTTGTTCATGGTTTCAGAGAGATCTCAGTCTATCATGGGGTAGACAGTAGTTGCAGGAGTAGATTGCAATGGCTGTTCACATAGTGGTGGATCAGAAAGGAGACAGCTCCTGGAACCATGGGCCAGGCTAATAATCTTTGAATGTCCTCTTCTAGTAACTTCTTCCAGCCAAGCTCCACTTCCTAAGAGTTCCCTACCTTCTCAAAACACCACCAGCAGCCAGAGAACGAGCCTTCAAAAGTGTTTATGAGCCTGTGGGGAACATTTCAGGTTCAAACCACAGCAGTGAGTCAGAGGAATGTGCTGAGTTGTTTCCAGTCAAAATCTAAGAATCAGCCTCTAGGTTGGGCTCACTGGTCAGACAGAGGTCACTGGCTGAATAAAGAGATCTGGGTCTCAGGATTTTAGCTGGTGCCAAGCTGAAAGCACTGATGTTCTCCATTGGCCCTTGTGGTCTTTTTCCTTAGATAACAGAAGACAAAGCTCTTTGCTTCATTTTTGCCTGTAAAGCCTCCATACCGAGATGGAGAGGGCTGGAGTTCTCCTGTCTGTTGGTTGTCCTAGGTTATTCCGTCAGTGTGTCTAATCCTTTATACGGCTCGACCTTCATTTCTACTTAGAATGCTGGTGTTAATTACCTTTCCCCACATCTGTTTGCTCTGAGCTTCCGAGATGATTCTGTGTAGCCTCTTTTTCTGGTGTTTCTACTCTTGACCTGCTGTGTGGTGGCTGAGCTCTGAGGCCTTCCCTTTCTTCTTTGATTTGAATAGATCTCTGTAGACATTTAAAAGGGACATGTAGTCCCTCCCAAGCTGTGTATACAATTTCAAATTTACTCCTTAACAGGTATCCTCTCTAGATGAAAATGACAGCCTGAGTTCTCAGCCTTCAACAAAGCAAATTAAAATTTTAAACAGATCTCCCTACCATGAGGATTTCTTAGTGTTGTTTCCCATTTCTGAAGAACTATTTTGTGTTAAACATTCACATTTGTAGTATTTCAGCCACTGAAAAGAGCTGTATTCCAGAAGCATTTTAGAAAAATATGCAAATTATAATGTTAAGGCTGACTGAAAATGAACTCATACTTTGAAGGACAGATTAAGAAGAGATTTATTTCAGAGCCCACAAATCCACAGTTCATCATGTAGTGCCTGTGATCTTGTACCATTGTTTCTTTGTGCATTCATTTGCTTACTCATTCATTAATTCATTCAGTATTTACCAAGTACCCTGGGCATTAAAGATAACTTGTAGACCCACTGGGTCGTAATGATGATGATGATGATACAACAACAAGATAGCATTCCAAGAAGATCTAGCAAGTGTTGCGTTCTTATTACGTGCAGGTATTGTGCTAATCACTTACAATTTGTTTTTGCAGCTGCATGGCCTTGTACATGCTAGATGAACACTGCCGCTGATCTGCATCCCCATCCCTGTGCTAATAATTTAGATGCATTATAGAAATTTGTCCATGCAAGTCTATTACCAACAGGGAAACTCTGTTCTTTGCATAGACGAACATCATGTGATTGAGGGGCACACTGTTAGGACGTGTTGGAGATGGTATTTATGACTACACTGGTCACATAGAATAGGGCCAACTCACAGCTGACACACACAGCCTTTCAACACTGAGCCAGGGCTGTGACTTGCTCATTCATCAGCTTCAGCACCTGTGAGATTCTAGGGACAGATGTTTTCCCAGCATTAATTTTTTCTCTTTTCCTGCTTGCTCTGTGCTTGTGGGATCATTAGAACTCAGGTCTTGAGCAATGTGTTTAAATGTTTGCTGTAGTAGTCTGTTTGGGCTCCTATAGCAGAGTAACCATAAACTGGAAGGGTTATAAACATCAGAAATGCATTGATCAGGGCAACAGAGACTGGGCAGTCCCAGAGGAGGCACCAATAGACTTGCTATGAGGTGAAGGCTATGTCCAACTATTACCATATGTTTTTCTCATTATTTCCTCCCATTGTGGGAAGATGAGGGGGTTTTTCAGAGGCTCTTTAAGAAGGCCACTAATCTCATTCATGAAGGCTTCAACCTTGAGACCTAACCACCTCCCAAAGACCTCATTTCTTAATACCACCACCCCCAGAATTAGGTTATCAATTTCAAAGGGTCCACAGATATTCTGTCCACTATGTTTGATTTGACTGGACAGCAGCAGTGAGGGACTTTATGCAAGTTTCCAGGTGAGGTTCATTTGCTTTCTGAGTTCTCCATCTTTTTCATTTTTCCCCAGGAAATGTCACTAGCTCTTGCACATTTGTGCAGAACCCGACAAAACGTTAAGCTGCTCTGGAGATCATTTTCTGCTTCTGTCACAATGTTCCCTTCCCTCAGTTCATTGAATTTGGAGACAAAGGAGAGTCCATGCATCAAAAGGATGACTAGCCATTGGATGCTGAACCCATGGCGGGTTTGCCATACATTCAGGCAGATTTAGACAATGTTGTCTCTCCTCAAGCTAATAAGGCATTCTCAACCATTTGTTTCTGCCTAAGGGCCCTTCTCCCCTACTGCAGAGCCCTCGCTGCTGTGGGGGATACTGCTGAACTCTGTATTTGTTACACCTCTCACCACTGTGGCCAAACACCTGACAAGCAGTGACTTAAGGGAGGCTCCATTTTGATTCATGATTTGAAGAGATTCAGTTCTGTATGGTGGCTGGTCAAGTTATATCTGCAATCAGGAAGTGGAGATCAATGAACGCTGTGTCCTCAGGCGTTCTCCACTGTCCCTTTGTGTTCTTTTGGGGCCTGTCAGTCCATGACACAGTGCTACCCATGTTTAGGGCAGGTAGTCCCTGTTCAGTGTGATCTCTCTGGACAGGTGTGTTTACAGACATGCCCAGAGGTATCTTTTCTAAATGCTTGTAAGTGTAGTTAGGCTGACAATGAAGATTAAGCATCACGCAGTCCTAAGCATCCATCTTTGCTTACGCCAGGAAGAAGAGCTCCAATAGTGCTCCATGCTTTGTTAATAAAGCAAAATTCACGTCACCTTCTAATTCTCATTGGCCAGAAATCCTCTGTCCCCTCAAGCTTGCAGGGAAGCTGTTCTAGCTTCTTCACTGTACATGGTAGGGAGAGGGGGTAGGAATTAGGTTTCCGGAAAGCTTGGGAGAGTGTTGCTCTCCTCCATTTTCTCCTTCTACTCAGGCCCAGCTCAGTGCTTGGGACAAGCCTCGCCGCATCTAGGAAGCCAGTTCCACTTTGCCACAGCCTGGAAGGCCATCCTCAGCCTCTGAACCTACAGAGCCTTGCTTCCTGTGTATGCAACTACTTTTATTAATAGAAAACTCATGACACTAACACAGATCGGTTAATACATCACTGCATATCGAACAACGCTTACTAAAGAACTTTTACCATAGTGTAAATTAAACATTTTCTTATAGAGTATGTTTATTGTAAAATAGTAAAGAAAATTTAATAAGCATTATAAAAATGGATCTATCAAGCTCCTATCCACCCTTCAAAACCCACCCTGAGTGACCAGTGAAACTGTGAAGTCATACTTAATCTTTCTTGGAATTTTTAACTGTTTTTAAAATTTTGAACTTTTACACCTTATAAGTAAAAGATGCTATGATTCTTTATTCACCTGTACACCTTTCTTTTTAAGACATCGCTGTGTATGTGTATGTATGCATGTTTGTGTGTGTAAGTCTGGGCATGAACGTGCCATGGAGTGAGTATGAAGGTCAGAGGATAACCTGGGTGTTGGCTTTCACCTTCTGCCTTGTTCAAGGCAGGGTCTCTTGTTTGCCACTGTGTGTGCCAGAGTAGCTGGTCTGCAAGATTCCCAGGATTCTCCTGTTTCCTCCTACCTTACCACAAGAGCACTGGGATTGCAGCTACGCAGCACCGCATCTGGCTTTGTGTGGGTTCTGAGGACTTGAACTCAGGTCCTCATGCTTGTTTGGTAAGTGTTAAACCCACTCAGCCACTTCTTCAGTCTTACCTTCTTAAGCAGTTTATTCAAGATGGGCAACCAGAGTTGCTTCTTTGTTTCCTTCTGAGTTGACTAGGGCATTTGGGTCAATCACATCCTCTCTCTTGGAATACATAATAAAGATTGATGGGTTGGGGTTACTGGTACCAAGATCAAGTGAACTGTGTCCATAATGGTGTCATGGCATCCCAAATATATATCTTGTATTGTAGGAATCAATAGGGAAAACAATCAGCTAAACACCTGTCCCCAGGTTTCCACCATCCCAATGGCAAAGATCATTTGAGCCATACTCAGCAGAACTACAGAAGAGCAGAAACTAGAAGGTAAAGGGAAAGACAAGCCTTAGTAAAAGAGAATTGAACAGATTGGCTAGAGACTGCATTTCCTGAAGAGACAGGCTTAGAGATCAGAACCCAGTGCTTCTCCCACTCCATTTCTATTCTTGCTGCTCTCACTGGCTCACATTCATCAAGTATCATCTTAGTTCTTAACTTGATGAGATCTAGAATCATCTAGGAGATGAGGCTCCAGGAATGCCTATGAGGGATTATCTTGATGAGGTTACACCCTCTACTGTGGGTGGTGCCATTCTCTTGGCTGGCATCCTGGGCTGTATAAAAAGGAGAAAGTGAGCTGAGCAAAAGAATCCATTGCTCTTTGATTCTTAATTGTGGGTGAAGTGTGGCCAGCTGCCTCATGTTCCTGCATCTGTCCTCCCCATGAAGGACTGTAACCTTCAACTGTGAGCCAACCCCGCCTCTTTCTCCCTTAAGTTGCGTTCGATAGATTATTTTATTACAGCAACAAAATAATAAATTGATACACTAGGCTAATCATCTTGCGTAAGTGTGTGCCTGTGCTGTGTGCTTGTGGTGTATGTACGTGTGTATGTGGGTACATGCTCCTGTGTGCATACCTATAGATGCTGGAGGTCAACAGTGGATGTCCTTGTCTATCACTCTCTACCTTATTCTTTTCAAAATCTTTTGATTGACTCATTTTCTAATTGACTTATCTTCTGATTTTACGTGTATGTGTCTTGCTGCATGTTTGTAAGTACACCTGTGTGTGCAATGCCCTCACAGGCCAGGAGAGGCTGTTAGAGTCCCTGGAATTGAAGTTGTGGGTGGTTGTTGGCCACAGTGTGGGTGCTGGGAACTGACCCTGGGTCCTCTGCCAGAGTAGCAATTTCTCTTCACTGCTGAGTCAACTCTCCACCCCTTCTATCTTATTTTTCGAGACGGATGTCCTTCACTGGACCTGGAGCTGGCTGTTTCAGCCAGACTGGTTGGTCAGTGAGTGAACGTTAGGGACCTGCCTGTCTATGTCCTCAGTTCTGGAGTTACAGATGTACCCTCCCACACTCAGCTTTTTATGTGGATGCTGCGTATCTGAACTCAGGCTCTCATGCTGTGCCGCAAGCGCTTTGTCCACTGAGCCGTCTCTCCAACTGCAAGGCTCATCTTTTGATCTGAATTTGGTAGTATCAATAACCATGATAGAGATGCTCATACCAACTGCATTTAAGTATAAAAGCTGAGATTCTCAGGGGCTGGAGAGATGACTCAGCAGTTAAGAACAAGTACTACTCTTGTAGAGGACACAGAGATCAGTTCCCAGGGCCTACATGGGCTAGCTCACAACAGCCTGTAGGTGAGTAACTGAAGAATCATAGCCATTGAATACTAAGCATGAGCTTGAATTAGATGGAACCTATGCAAAGGGGTCTCTCTGTATTACTCTGGATCCTTTAAAGATTCTTGGAATGAACTAGCTTTGTGGATATCAGTGCCTTACATTCAGCAATCACTCTAGAGGAATTGTGCATGTAGCTCAGAATTCAGGCAGCTGGATAGAGCAGTCAGTTCTCTGTATTTCCATTATTCTATAAAAGCACAGGTATTTACAATAGAATCATGGTGAAAACCTGAGTCCCTCTTGAAAGTATTTCAGGTCACATCCAAGGGAAGGCTTTGGTTTGAAGATTCATTTCTTGGGTTATATGATTAATATGGTGTTTGAAGAAATGGTTTTCAGTTTGTAAGCATGTAAGCCCTGGACAGAAGACACAGATTGGGGTGGGGAGAGTGACAGAGCTCATTCAAAGATTGCACAAATGCACAGATACACTAAGCACCACCTGCAAACAGAATAAAGAGCATATTCTCCACACTTTCAGTTGGGTGTTCTAAATGTAGACACAGTTGATATCATTCAAATAAGGGTTCCTGTCAAATAGTGAAATTCATTGTTGCTTTCCACTGTCTGTTTTCTTTTGTTATGATTGTGCATGTGCATGACTGTGTGTCCACACATGTGCCACAACATGCATGTAGAAGTCAGAAGGCAATTTTCTGGAGTCAGTTTCTCCTTCCACCTTTATGTGGGCTCCAGGAATTGAACTTATGTCACCAGGTTTGCATGGAAGTGTGTTTATCCACAGAACCATCTCATCTATCCTCACTTGTTTTCTGTTAAAATTATTTTTGTTTTTTCCTTGAGAATTTCATACATATATACAATGTGTTTGGCTCAAACCCTCCCTAGTCCTTTCCCTCTATAGCCCTTTCATCATTTTCTTTTTAAAGTATTAACTTAATTTAATTAGTTTGCTTTTGGTCTTTTTGAGACAAGATCTCTTTGTAACCCCAGCTGGTCTGGAACTCATTGTGAAGACCAGGCTGGCCTGGATCTTAGAAAGATCCTCTTGCCTCTGCCTCCTGATTGCTGGGATTAAAGGCATGTGCCACCACTTCTGGCTATTTATTTTATTTTCCATTATGTGTGTCTGTGAATGTCTAGGGGAGAAGAGGGCATTGGAGCCCCTGGAGCTAGAATTAGAGGCAGCAGGTGCCAGAAACTGAACTCAGTGTCCTTTGCAAGAGCAACATGCACTCGACTACTGAGCCATCTCCCTGCCTCTCATCTTCTTTCTTAATCAACTTTATTTCAAACAATCACTTATATTTCTCAATTTTCTTAAAATAAATATTTTGTTAAAAAATAAATGATGAAAGAAATCTTGGAAGGAAGGGAGGGAAGGGACTGCAGGTGGATTTGATCCAAACACATTGTATATGTGTATGCAATTCTCAATGGAAAAATAAAAACAGGTTTTAAAAGAAAATAGCAAAGGGTGGATGAGATGGTTCCATGCACAAAGGCACTCGCTGTGCAAACCCAGTGACCTGAGTTCAATCCTGGAACACGTGTAAAGGTGGAAGGAGAGAGCTGACTCCACAGTTTGTCTTCTGACTTCTACACGTGTGTTGTGGCACATGTGGGCACACACACACACACATACACACACATCTTAAATGAAGGTCTATTTAAAAGTAGATTCTCATAATCAAATTTGAGGGCCACTGTTGTAAATGATGCCAAAAGGGTGTTGGGTCTTTACTATAGGGAGGCAGGTGCAGGTCACATTCACTTCTAGTAGACACTCAGGGTGCTCTGGGTGGCAGATTCCATCCCAGCCTCACTCTCTTTAGCAAAACAAGGAAATTGCCACTGTGCGACAGAGTTAGCCTGTGAGATGTGGCTGTGTCTTACTGCAGTGCGGAGCTTAAATGTCCCCAGAAGGTCTGTGTGTTAAGGGCATGGGCCCTTCCAGCTCTCTTGGAAGATGGAAGAACCTTTAAGAGGTGAGGCCTCCTGGGAGGTCTTTAGTCATTGTGGGCAAACGCTCAAAGGGATTGAGGAGCCCCAGCCCCTCCCTGATCTCTCATTTTGATTTACAGATACAAGTTGGAGGTTTTGTTCCAGTGCCCCTTCTGCTCCTGAGTGTTACCTTCCACGGACCCCAAACAACAGCCTCAACACCTATGAACTGGGGGCTCTAGAACTGTGAGTCAAAACATACCTTTTTATCATTTAATTACCTCAAGCTTTTTGTTACAGTGACCAAAAGCTGACAAATACAATCTTGCTTATAAAATGAAGAACTCATATGTTTTGATGGCCATCTTGTATTTCCTGGGGTGCAGGAAGATCATCAGGGACCAGGAAGTTAGTTTTATCTGATGCATTTTATGTGACATATTTTACTTATTTGGTTTAGTGTGAGTGTTCTGAAATCACCAAATCAGGTGTCTTACACACTTCAGCTTGGCAAGAGGGAGAAACCAAATCTTCCCCCGGCATGTGGTATTCATAAACTACATTGTTGAACTGCTGTGGAGAGCTGGTTGTTGAGGAGTCAATGTTATGGCATAATTGAAATGATAAGTCTATTAACTCCCAGAGCAATAGATCCCTCTCCCCCTCCCGACTCCAAATTTGGGCTTATGATTCTCATCTCATTTAAAAATAGCAGAGAATCTCAGGCAAGATGGTGTGGAAGTCCTCCGGAGATTGAATCGCTAACGACCCCCATCTTCAAATGGTCAGTGACAATAAACAAGAAGACGGCATTTCCAAG
Source organism: Eospalax fontanierii (assembly GCA_035773235.1). Lineage (NCBI taxonomy): Eukaryota > Metazoa > Chordata > Mammalia > Rodentia > Spalacidae > Eospalax > Eospalax fontanierii. The sequence continues at coordinate 63,650,118 of CM069538.1, forward strand.
GGGGCAGAGCATTAATAAGGTAAGATTTTAAAATTAATTTTTCAAGTTAATTAAAATGTCCAAAAGCACAATAAAACTGCAGAAAACCTGGCAAGGGAATGGCGGCAGTCCTGATTAATGCAAGTCAACTGTCTTTCGAGGGTAATAGTAATAACGATGAGATTATGGATATGCAGGAACCTGCTAAAAAGGAGCGTGATGTGTGCAGAATACAAACTGCGTCCTGTTACTATTTTATGGTGCACAATGGATCTTATTAAGGAGGAAGAGCGGCAAGAATCACCGCCGAATTGCTCAATAAAAGTATTGTGTAATTAACAGTATTGCAGCAGCTGGCGGAGCGATGCCTCCCATCGATATTCCACGTTCTCCATCTATTTCCAGTTTGCTAAGGGCTGTGGGTTCTAATGGAGACTGTTTATCTCATCACTAAACAGTAAGCTTTGGGGGAGCAGGGCTCTGAACTCACAGACAGGAGTGTGGCCTAAGCAAGGTGCTGCCTTTGGCCTCAGAGCGCTTCTGTTCAAACAGAGGAACTCAGATACCAGTGTCATTAATGGATACAATTCAGATGGTGTCCAAAGTTTCCAGAGAGGTCAAAAGAGGGAGTGACTGGGGGCTGGAGAGATGGCTCAGCAATTAAATGTACTTGCATCATCATGGTGGCAAACAACTGCTTGTTACTCAACCTCCAAGAGATCTGGCACCCTCTTCTGGACTCCGAGGGCATCTGCACACACATGTACATGCACTTTTCCTCACACAGACATAAGTAAAAATTAAAAATAAATAAAAGGGATTAAGCAGAGATGCAGGAGCACACATTTGAAGAAGACTTTGATTTTGATGTTGGCAAGGTTTTGATCAGTAGAGTTAACAGGCTTTCCTCCTGCGAGTTTGTGAACGTTAGAACAAGCTGTGTTGTACCTGATGTCACCAAGGCACAGAGGAGGCAAGGGAAGCATGTTTGTGGCAGAGAGAAGTATTCAATCAACAGAAATCTCATTCCCATGGGGCTCTTGGGCATTTATTTTTATTTTTTATTATCTTTTCGGTGTCAGGCGTGGGATTTAAAGTATGTTTTCTTTTTAAAGGTTTATTTTATTGCTTAATTATGTGTATTTTTGTAAGAGTGCACATGTGTGCAGATGTGTGTGTAGGCCAGAAGAGAGTGTCAGACCCTCCAGAGCTGGCATCACAGGCAGTCACGAGCCACTTGATGTAGGTGCGGGGACCTGAACTCCAGCCCTCTGCAAGAGTAGCGAGTGCATTTAACTGCTGAGCCACCTCTCTAGCACCTCTTTGGGTGTTTATGACTAACTAAGCCAAGCATACTGGCGGCCTTAGCTGAGCTTTAGGGAATTATACAGCAGAGTTGGAGGACAGGCCATGGAGAGAATACTGGGGTGCCAGAGCATTAGAACTTGAGCAATGGGGGCAGCCATGATTTGAAAGTAGCTTGTTCCACTGAAGGTTTGTGTGTTGGGATCTTCATCAGCAGTGTGATGATGTTAAGTGGTAGAGGGACTTTTAAGATGTGGGACCTAGGGAGGCTGTCAGTCACTGGGGAAACTGCCCTTGGAAGGGAAGCGTTTCTCTTTGTGGGACTTGTTTTGCCCTGGCCTCCTGTATGACGATAGAATTGGATCCAGGGCCTCGTGCATGCTACGCTACCACTGAGCTGCATCCTCGTCCCCTTATTTGTGACCCCATCTTTGTGCATCAACCAGGAATGAGTTCTTCATCTGATCCAAACTGGTATTGATCCTTTCTTTGGCCTTGAACTTGCAGAAGCATGAGCAGAAAAATCCTCTTTTCTTTATGTTACCCAGCCTCAGATATTTCACTATAGTAACAGAAAGAAGATGAATATAATACTTAACCTGATGGGAATGTGCTTTGTGAAAACAGAGACGTTTCAATGGTTGTCAGTGGCATTGTGGAGACGAAGCTAATAGAACTGGAGTAAATAGGAGGAAAGATCAACGATGACCAGCAACGTATGTATTTGAGTTCCGAAGAGAACCCCTGGGTAAATGCCAGCTTGGTGGGCTGTTGAACAGTGGTGATGAAGAAAGGTACTTCTCTTCTGTGTTCTGCTGAGCTAGCCTCTAGCTCTTTCTGTGTGGAACTGAACTTCCAGGACCGCTTCGATCCTGTGACACTCTGAGCTTAGGTGCAATCAGAATGCACTGTGAGACAGGACCTTTGGTGTGGAATGAGGTGTTCTTTAGGCATGTGCAGAAGATTTAGGCATCATCCATGTCACACCAACACCTGGCAATGTTTCTGGTCCCAGGTGGTGATAGTAGTGGGTTAAGCTGAGTTCCTGGAAGGATTCTAAGCCCATGATCATGGGGTAGAACTGATCCATTGCTCTGGTTTGTTTTTTTTCTATGAGACAGGGTCTCCCTGTAGCCAAAGCTGGCTGGGAACTCACTATGTATGCCAGACTGACCTCAGTCTCACAGACATCCACCTGCCTCTGCCTCCCCAGCACTGAGATTAAACTGAGATTAAAGGTGTGCATCATCAGTCCTGGCTTAGCTTTTTTTTTTTTTTTCTTTTCTTTTTTTTTTCTGCGTGGTTCACCTTTGTGCGCATATATGTACGTGCACATTAATGTAGAGGTCAGAGGTCAGCATCAGTGATTTTCTCAGTGATTCTATCTTCTCTTTTGATGGTGTCTTTTCCCTAGCCCAGTGCTCACTGACTGGCTAGCCTGGTTGACCAGTGGGCCCCTGGGATCCTCCTGTCTCTGCCCTTCCAGTGTCAGGGTTGCAGGTGGTAGGCATTTTACCAATGGAACCATCTTCCTAATCCTTCCCTATCTTTTTAAAACGAGGCATCTTTAAGCTTCTTCTCTTTTCCTTTAAATCGAGGAAGGTGTCTGTAGCCTTGGCTTTTCACTGGGTTTCTGTTATTTCTGGCTACATTTCCTTCTCCAACTGCTTTAACAGTTTGTGACATCAGAGTGGTGGGCACAGAAGGTGCTGGAGTTATAGACCCGCCAACCCTCTGTTCAGGGAAGCACTAGCAAGGACATGAAGAACTGCCAAGAAATCTGAGTGGGCCAGAGTCTAGCCCAAAGCCTTGACCTCCAGCCAAGCCCATAAACTGCCATTCTCACCTCCCTTGCCTTCTTGGTTGCTTATGACACCGGAGCCAGGAACGCTCGTCGTTTCCTGCTTTGCTCTCTTTCAGAGCCACCCTGGCCTCTGTAGCTTCCAAGTCTCTGGGCTAGTTTTGATCCCTGACGTTTTGTTTTTTTCATGTATATTCATGGGTGGTGTGCATATGTGTGTATGCATGTTCACATGTGTGTGGGCACATGTGTGTGGGTATAGGCACGTGTGGAGGTCCGAGGTTGATGATTGGTGGCTTCCCCCATTGCTCCTCTTCTTTGTTCTTTGAGGCATGAGGCAGGGTCTCTCAATCAAACCCAGAGCTCTTGGATGGTCTCACTAGCAAGCTTGCTCCGGGGTTCCCTCTCTGCCTTCTACACTTGGGATCACAGGTGGGCTGCCATGCCACCCTGACATTTACGTGGGTTCTGGGGATCTGAACTCTAGCGCTCTTGCTTGTGGCCGGAGCTTTAACCACTGAACAATCTCAGCTCAGGCCCCTGACTTTTTAATGATTCACTACTATGACCTTCTAGATGGCACCTTGATCTTGACACAGTCCTTTTCTAAGCTGTTTGTGCTACAAGGTGCTTTCAGGATTGTACAGTTTCTATGGCTCCCATGTGCTCTAGGGATCAAATTTAAACTCCGTATCTTGGGCTTCCAGGTGCCTCCTTGGTCACTGATTTCCCCGGCTGTCCTTGTCCCTAGCCATAGTCGACCCATGCTTGTTCCTGTTGATAAACTGCGCTCTGCGAGGACCCTGGAGTCACAGCTGCAGGCACCCCTCCTTCCTATAGTGCCTTCCCTTCTCTCTCCCATGAATGCTTCAGTATTTTTCTCTTTCTTTCCTTATAGAGGTCTGTTTTTGTTAAGACCAACCAAGCTGTTTCTGAGCATTCATCTCTATAGCCTTAAATGCAGATGAGTTTAATGGCAGCTACCAAACCCTTGTTTCACAGCAGTTTGGGAGACCAATCTTGTCTCCTTTTAGGAGTTTGCCAAAGAATAATGTGGCCCTTCATACACTGTCCCAGAGGAATGAAGGGAGACCTCATTCTTTTGCTTGATGAAAGAATTGCTGTACATCTCAGCTAAGACACCTGCTTAACATAGAACCCAGAATTAAGGCTTGCAGAAGATTACATTTTCCCAAGGGCAGTTGGATAAAAAATTAGTTCTATTTTTCACTTAAGCATGGGAAAACCTGGATTAAGCATTTACATGGGTTTCTTTCTGGGGGGCTGCTTAGTGGTTTTAATAGTAGGTTATAGATCTCTGAGAAGGGGCATTTTAGGAGCCATTGGAATTAGGATAACACTCTTCTCTGGGTCAAGTCCTCTTTTGATTTCTTTTTTATTACAATAAAATGCAAATTTGAGGACATCAAGAGATAGAGACCGACTAAAAGGGATTTGATTGTCTTTTTATATCCTATAGCAGGCACTGTGCAATACCATCTGGGCATTGCTCACCCTCTGCCTGAAGGTGAATGAATGCCTTGTGTGTGCTCTGGGGCCTAGTACAGGCTCAGTTCACTTTGCCTCTGGGGAAGGGTGAGAAGGGAGGTGCTTCTGTCTGAGCTGCATCCAGTGCTCCAGCACTGAAGAGCAGCCATCTACCGAGGACATGGGGTCTTAATCTTCTCGCTGCTTGCCCAGGACAGAAATTGCAGGCCCATTCGTGACACCAAAACTCAGCACTCCTTATCTGCCTCTGTCCCCTCTCCCCTTCTCAGAACTTGCAAAAACAACGTAACTTCTGGGCAGTGAGGGGCATTTCTTAGAAGTAGCACCATCTGCTTCCTTCCTTACAGAGATGCTCTGGTCACCTCTCTTGCTGCTTCCGGCTCCCATACTCTATGCAATATTTCTTCTTTGATCCATCCCCAGGAGGCTCAGTCCTACCCATGGTTCCTCTTGTGCCTCCTTGTTTATTAACTTCTTACAAGGAGAAGAGAGACTGGGAGCCTTTCCTGCTCCTCCCTCGGGGTTGCGGTGTTTCTGGATCCTCCTTGGCTCTCCCAGCCATGGCAACCCCTCACCAGGGTTCTGGCCCTCACTGATCTCCATCCTTTCCTCTCCCTGCCTTTTGACCTAGGATGGTCAGAGCGTCCCACCTCTGCCCATTTCAGGTGCCTCACCTGTTCCTTATGTTTCTTCCTTACTCTACACACAGCTCTGTAAATAGTCTGTTCCAGCTGTAAAAGACTATGAAATCTCCCATGTTAGATCCCATGTTTTGCTGGACAGAATGTGGCTAATTCAGTATTTTTTCATTGAAGATTCATAGGCTCTTTTGCCACTCAGCTTCTCAGAACCCTCCAATACAACCCCTACATACCATGCCTGCCCATTCTTACATGCCCAGAAATATCTCTGTGGACTAGTGTAAATATCTCTGTGGACTAGTTTTCACAGACCTTTTATTTTCAGATCTTCAGAATCCAGTATATTTTGGGGAGGTATGTATAGTCTTCAGTGGTTCACTGACAACAGGTATTGAGGAAGATGATGGGATTGCTCCAGAGTCACCTGGCTTGCAGGTGGCTGTAGTACATTCTAGAGAAGCTCCTAAGTATGTTTCAGTACAATGTTCTTGATCTCTAATCTCTTCAGAAAAGTCTAAGCACATTTTTGCTTGATTTACAGAAGGAATGCTAGGGACCTTTGAACTGTATTCCCTTTTAGGGAAACTTTTCCTAGATCTGAAATTCTGCAGCTCCTGAAGGGATGGGTCCAATGTCCTCTCTACTCACAGTGAATGGGAATCAGAGGAAGGTATGGAAGGACAGCTCTCCATCTCACGAAAAAGCAAATGCACTGTAGCCCAAGTAAGCATTTAGTAAAGTAGACATGGTGGGGTGTAAAGACTTTGGTAACCACACTCTGCGTTTTAGGGTTAGCATACGGGCTAGATCACAGAACACTCGTGGTACCTGGCTTTGTGAGTTGCTTAGTTGAATAAAGTTCATTTTTGTCCATGGAAAATCCAATATTTACAATAATTGTAGCTGTTATTTCATGTTTAACAATTGTTTGACTCTCTTGTTGTTTGTGTTTATGGTCCTGAGGACTGAACGTGGAGCCTCACACAGACCAAGCAAACACTCTACCACTGAAGTACATCTCCAGCCCTCTTTTCTCTTTTTGATTCTGAGACAAACTAAGTTGCACACTAGCCTGGAACTTGCTCTATAGATCAGATTGACCTAGAACTTTAGATCTTCCTGCCTCAGCCACTAGGATTACAGGCCTGTCCAGGAGGCCCAGCTTGTCCTTTTCCCTAAATATGTAACTAACTAGAAAACACCAAAGAGTACGTATTAATTCCTAGTTCCATCATTGGAGAAAATCACTGATATTTACATATCTCCTGTACAGAGTGAAAACTAAATCATAACTTTGTAGTCTGTTTTCTTTACCCTCTAATATAAAGTAAATATTTGCTCTTGTCTGGGGTGTTCTTCCACATAACTATAAGTGATTTTTCTTTTCGTTTTTTATTTTGTTTAAAAACTGTGTGCACATGGCCATGTGTATATATACATGAGCATGTCCTACCATAGGAGTGGAGCTCAGAGAACAACTTCTTACATCAGTCTTCACACTTTCTCTGTGGTCTCTGTTGTACGCCACACCAGGAGGCCCCAGGTTCCAGGGATTCTCCTGTCTCTTCTTCCCATTTCCTCCTAGGAGTGCAGAGATTATAGACACATGCTCCAGTGGCCAGCCTTCTGTGGGTTCTGGGGATCTGAACTCAGTTTTTATGAATACATGGCAAGTGTGTTACCCACTGAGCCGTGACCAAACCTTTAAAACTTTTCATGAAAGCCAAAATAGATGCATAAGTCTTATTTGAATATTTTCATATGCTGGATAATTTAAACATCTGAATTTAAAATGAATGCATACTGGTTAAAGAAAATGAAGTCTATTTCAAAAGGGAGAGGAGAAAAGAAAGAATACTCTCAGATCTTACTGGACTCAGAGATAATATCCATTAGCATTTTGGTGCCTGTCTTTGTGGACACCTTTCTGTGCAATATACATATGCTTTTGGACATATTACTAATAAGGCCTTATATAGCTTTTCTTCCTGACAATCTGTAATTTTTATTTCTGAAATGCTCTTTGGTTTGTGTTTTTCTATGGTTGGGTTTCAGTTCTTCAAATGGACTTATATGATCATTTTTGTATATTAAAACTACTAAACATTTTGTTGTTAAACTTTAGCAATATCTCCCTCAGAATTTAATTTCTTTTAGCCATGATTTTCCCCTCAGAACTTTAAATTTTAATGGAGTCTAATGTACTAATATTAACTTTTTAGTTTCTGCCTTTGGCTTAATGGAAGAAAGGCCTTGGCCACCCCTAAACTATATAACAAACTCTATGGCTAATATGAATTCCCTTTTTTATATTTTAATTTTTAATCCATCTGGATTTCATCTGGCATAAGGAATTATGGAGTAAGGATCCAAATTTACTTTTTCCCCCTAGAAGGCTAGCTAATTGTTCCAACATCTTTTCCCCTTTAATTAGAAATGCCAGCTTTAGGGAGTAACACACACACACACACACACACACACACACACACGTTTCCCATTATTTTCTAAAATATTGTATAATTATAGTTTTGATGTTTTTTTCTAATTTACTAGTACAATTTAGAATGGTCTGATCTCTCAGGAGTGACTTCATGTCATGTTTCTCTCTGTGACTTCAATCTGCTCAACTTATTCCTATTTGATCTTACTGCTGTCATCAATGCTTATTAGTTGGGATTGATGTAAGATTTTTCTCTGTCATATAACATGTCTCAGTTTTTGTGAATGAATTACTTTGAAAATGTTGACAAGATGAAATTTCTGCACATTTCAGATCTCTGACTTATTTCTCTCAGATCTAATTCCTATTATACTGAGTGCATGTGAAACTTTAAATTTTTACTTATTTTATGAATCTTTTGTTGTATTACGTATGTTCTGTTTTGAGACTATTTTGAGATTTTTGTCCAAATCCTGTAGTTTTCCAGGACTTGTAACATTTATGTATTTTTGGAACCTTAATAACTTGCAGTTTTGCTTCCCTCGCCTTCCCTCCCCTCCCTCCCTGCTTCCTTCTTTCCCTCCCTCCTTCTCTCTCTCTCTCTCTCTCTCTCTCTCTCTCTCTCTCTTTCTCTCTCAGATCTCCCTGTAGCCCCAGTTGCCCAAGGCTAGCCTCCATCTCACAGAGACCCTCCTGCCTCTGCCTCCTGAGTGCTGCATAGCTGCAGTTCGTTAAAGATACCAGTGGATTGAATTGGCTTCAGTATTGCTCTCATTTGGAGGTCTGACTTTCTGTTTGTTTTCAGGAGGGCACTAAGGTGCTAAGCTTTCCTGACCGTTGCACATTCTGTGGTGTGGTGGCTTCGTTTTTATTCCTGCTTCAGGCTTGTGTGATCACTTAGGTAATGTGCGTGCACAAGTCACTTCCTTTCCTTGCTCTGTACATTGTCACACTAGGTTTTTCTATCTTATGCTTCTCAAGGGAAATCTGATAATTATCTAATTTTTTATGATAAAAAGTTATTACTTCTGCCTGAGTGCTTATTGTACAATCTCATCTTTGAAGTGTAAAAAGTTGCCAGAGTCTTGTTTGCTGGAAGGTGTTGATGACAATGACGATGATGATGAAGATAATGATGATGATGACTTTTTGCTGGTGTAAAGTGAGCCTGTTGAGCTCTAGATGGGAATCTTCCTTCATTTCACATATATTTTTCCATTGTGCATTTTAATATATTTACTACTTTTTATTTCCTTCATGCATAGAAGCTATCTATACATCAGTTTTTTGCCATCTAATGGCACATTAACACCATATGTCTGATTGCTTTCATGTGTTTACTCTTTTCTGTCCATTCTAGGTGGTTTCTGCAAACTCATGCTCTATGGCACCATTCTTTCAATTTAATTTAACTTCATAGAATTTCACTTAGTTTTTGAGATAAGGTCTCTTGTAGCCCAGGCTGGCCTTGAACTCACTATATGTAGGTGAGGATGACCTTGACCTTCTGATCCTCCCAACTCCATCTCCAAAGTACTGTGATTACAGGCATGTGACTATACCTTATATGGTGATAGAGATTGAATCCAGGACTTCATACATGCCAAGCAAGCACCTACACCCCCAGCCTCCCTTTGAGTAGTTTAAATCAAGGGCATTTAATGGTGGTAATAGGTCACATGGGTGGTAAAAGATCTGAGAAGGTCACAGAAGACACCTAGGCAACCCATAGATGAGTGACAGAAAGACCGAACACCTCAGGCTGAGGTTCAGAGGGAGGTGACAGTGTTAATGCAGCTGACGTCCCCTTGGGTGGGGCTTGTCCATAGTGACTGGAGTTATGAATGAAACAGTGTGGGCCAATGTAATGTGCTGTGCAATGTCTGATAGATCGAAGTCCTTTGAGAGTGCCATAGCAGAAGCCCTGGGAGAAGTTAACAGAGTTAAAGATTATAGTAAAGACAACAGAAGTGTGCTGTTCTGTAGTGCTGGGGCTAAAACTCAGGGTCTTCGGCATGCTAAGTAAGTGTTCTAGCACTAAGCTGTATCTCCAGCCTTTAGTATGACACTATTAACCACACATGATTTATGAATGATTTCTAAACCCTTCGTTTTGGGAAGTTAGCCAGCTCAGTAGTTAGGACTGTGCTGAAGGTTGTTTTGGTTGATTTTGTGCTGTTATAACAAAATACCAGACTGGGTAATTCATGGAGATCAGAAATTAGTTTTCTCACCATTCTGAAAGCAGAGCAATCTAATATCCATTCACAGCTTTGGTTGTCTGGCAAGGGCTCCTTCCTGCTTCCACGATGGTGCATCTTCCGGCGGGAGGAAAGGCTGTGTCTTTACAAGACAGGCGGGAGAAAGACAAGTGAGACGAATCCAGTAAGAGGCCTTTTTATTTCTAAAGGCTGTAATTCTGCTGATAAAAGAGCAGCCCTTTGGCCCAGCTACCTTTTAAAGGCCCCGTCTCTTAATGCTACTCCAATTTTGGAAGCGGTACATTCAAATCATTCTGCAGGTGGGACTTCTCTTTAGTCAAGGCTTTGGCAGTGGTATAAGGAAGTAGATCCATACTGGTCTGTGAGACTGATTACAGTGTTTCCAGGAGTCTTGAGAGCTATTGTTAAACTTACAGGAAGGAAATTGCCAAATGCTACAAAGCAAGCCTCCTCTGCTGCCTGGAGAGCCTGATGGTTGAATGTTTACCAGCACGGCACTGGCCGTGGGTACACTGCCATCCACTGTAAGCAGTAGTTTTGGAGAGCAGGGTGGCTAGATTAAATGTGATGCCATAGTCACCATCATCGATGTATCTGTAAAATTGTGTGCGACACATTCGCCACGCAGCCTCTACACCTAAGGTTCAGGGAGCGTCACAGAAGAGGGAGTGGCAGGAACATAAGAGATACAGGCACCGGACACCTGCTGCTAGCTGTGCATTCTAGACATGATAGGGAGGCCTCACCGATGAAGTCTCCACAGTGCGGTAGTCTAAGGAGATCTGCGTAATGACAAAATCAGTTGACGTACCGCGGCACGTGGCGGAAATTTCAGGGGGTCCCACCTCAAGGTGAAGAACTACAGGCAATTAATGGATGCCTGAAGTTTCTCCAGCGACTGACTCTCTGAGATTTGACTAAAGAGAAGTCCCACCTGCAGAATGATTTGAATGTACTGCTTCCAAAATTGGGATAGTATTAAGAGACGGGGCCTTAAAGAGGTAGCTGGGCCAAAGGGCTGCTCCTTTATCAGCGGAATGATGGCCTAATCCCAAGCGGGCAGCCCTAAACAGAGCTACATAGAACACCACTAAATGGGCTCAGTGTGTTATGTATATGAGTATTTATAAATGTGTGTATATGTAAGAATAATAAAGAGGAAGACAAGAAAGTGAGAGGAAGCTGGGGGACATGAGGAGTTGCAGGGGGACTTGGGGGATGGACATAATGCAAATACAGGACTCACTCATGAGAGTCTCAAAAATAAAACAGAGTTTAAACGTTGTGACGGTGGTACTGATTGCTGGGCCTTGCCTCTGGGGATGGGGTATTGTTTCATATTTGCTGTCGTAGATTGTGGGGCAGTGGGGACAACACTTCACTACAACAATGTTTACTCCATCGATCAAGAGCTAATATCAGAGTTTGACCACTTATCACGCATGTTCGTTCCAATTATACATGGACTCATGAACCCAGTGGGCCCAGAGTAAGCTGAACCTGAGTTACTACTGGCCTTTGTATGCCCCATTATGATGGGGACATGATGGTGCTTTGGGTGTCTGGTTGTCAAAGTAAATTTACACCTGGGAGCCAATAAGTTTTGTAAATTTTGAAAATAAAAGAATGATCCCTGGATGGGTTCACGGACTCAGCGGGGTTTCCGTGATCTAGACAAGCATTGTGCCCAGTCCTCAGATTTCCCCAATTTCATGAAGGGTTACGATGGCACTTTGGGTCTTTAGGAATCAAAAGCAACTTAGATCCTGGCCTAGCAATCTTTGGAAGTTTGGGGTGTTTCTGTTTTTCCACTGGAAAGTTATCTGAATAAATATGGGACTATAGGTCACTTTGGGGAAGAACTGGGAAAATAATGTTGAACACACTTGCCATGGTATCAAGGTCTTCTGTTTCAGTGACCTGACTTGTTGAGTCATTCTAGCAGTAACAACTGGCTCATGACAACACTGCACTAAGGCCTGCAGTCTTGACTGTTCATGTTCCCTTCCTCTTAGTTGGATAATCATGTAAATCCCATGATGATGGTCTGACAGTCTTGCTCTGAGGAAGACCATCCTTGTTGACCAAGTCTCCAGCTCTCTGGGGTTCTTGGCTGCCGTTATGACCTTGCCTTTAATGTGATCGTTGTGCCCACATTGCTTTGTTTAGCAAGGCACTGTCACCAGGTCTCTGTTGTTTGAAGAGTTTTCCTTGTTTCAGGAGTGGTCAGTTCTGTAAAGGAGTTTCCTGCTCGCCGCTTTGGCCCACAAAGGACAATCTGACCGCTAAGATTCTCGGTAGTGCCAGTGCCTCTTTCACTAGTATTTGCCTTCTGTCCTCTGAAAGCATTGTATGGACCTCCAGACAGTGACTATAGTGTACAGGGTCTTCAGGCTCAGTATGTTCCCTTTAGCCAAGTTCTGCACAGAAGTCTTGAAGTCCTCTTCCAGATCATTCAACACATCAGCTATGGAATCTCTAACTCATTGGTCCATTCACATGGACCATCACATTTTTCAAGAACTTCAGTATGTTATAGTCAGCTGTAGGCCTTCTGCCCCATGTACATGAATGTCCCTTTGTCCACGCTGTGTTCGAAGAGCCCACCTCTCAGTTTCCATTCTCATGAGGATGTTCTTCCCTTTTGCGGGCACACATTAGCCAGACCTTGAAGCCCCATGGCTGTACAGTCTCTGTCCTCCTAGCTGAGCTTAACCTCCCAGTTATAGCATACTGGGATTCAACCTTGCTATCTGTTTTCTTTTTTCCTCTGATAGGCCATGAGGCAAGTCCTGACATAGGCATCTGAGTCAAAATGAGGGACAGAAGATATAGCAGGAATTTGAACAGAGAAAATTTATTCCAAAGGCATTTGTAGTAGTAAAATAAATGCATTTAACTATAAAGAGTCCAATAAATACAGAAACAATTGAAAATAGCTTCTGCTGCTAGACCCGAGGGAAAGTGAAAAAGGAGAGGTTTGAGACCTCAGGCCCTAGACCTCTATCCTTCTCCTCAGAAGCTGAGGTCCAGATCTTCTCAGAGAGGGTGCAGTTGCCATGGGAACACACAGAGTGCCGGTAATGGAGAAGCTGACTAGAAGGCACAGATGGAGCTCTTCAGGAGTTGGCCCACCGGGTGTGCAGAGAGCTGCAGGGTGCAGGGGGACTGGGCCTAGTCCAGGGAGCTGGGGAGGTTTGTATGACCAGGCCTTCCCTATGCAGATCTTCTGGAAACCGGGACAAAAACAAACAGATAAATAGCTCCGCGGAAACAGTGAAAGAAGTCTTGTTCTTGAGCTGTGGCTCAGTGTTACTCCAGTGCCTGCTTTATTCATAAAGGTATGACACCTTCTGAAAACAAGGAATTGTTACAAGGTTTAGTTTCAGGAAAACGAAGCAGAACAAGAAACAAAACAGATAGGTACTCAGAAACTGGAGGAACACTGGTAGTTTGAAAAACGTGGAGCCAGAGTCCTCCTGTAACCCTTGGCCGTTTCTCTCCATTGAGATGCACAGTCCACTTCTTTAGTTTTTTTTTTTTTTATTTTATGTTGTTATCTTTTGGGTTTTTGAGACAGAATCTCCCTGTAGCTCTAGCTCTCCTGGAACTGCTATGTAGATCAGTCTGGCCATGATGTCACATAGATCCTCTGCTTTTACCTCCCAGTGCGTGGGTTAAAGGTGTGCACCACCATGCCTGCCTAGGGTCCATTTTGCTACTCTGTTGAACCTGGGCCGGTCATCTAACTGGCTTGGGTAGAGTGGTATTGTAAGACTTGTGAACCAAGGTCTTAAAGTTCATGTAACTTTTCTTTGTCTCCCTTTGGAACCCAGTGCCTGTGTTATGAGAGGCTCCAGGATAGAAATGGAAACATTCTGGGAAATAGTTTCAGCACACCAGACTGTGAGTAGGCTCCTGAGGACAAGCCATCCCTAGCCAGACCATCTATCCAGTGCAAAGTTAGGAGAGAAGCAACCAACAGGGTTACAGACAAACCTTCCTAGCTTAGCCCAACCACAAATGCTAACACTCAGACTTGTGAACAAATAAATATTAGTTATATTAAATCACTAAGGTTTGGGGTAATTTGTTATAGACAAATGATTACTGGGCTGGGGAGGTAGCTCGAACATTAACGTGCTTGCTGTGTAAGCACCAAGACCAGAAGCCATACAAAAAGGCCAGGCATGGTGGTGCATGCTTACATGAGGGGCAGACACAGGTGGATCCCTGGGGTTGCTGCCCAGCCAGCCTAGTCTACTTGGTGAGTTCCAGACCATTGAGAGACTCTACCTCAAAAAACAAGGTGGGTGGTGCTCCTGAGGAATGACACCTGAGTTTGATCTTTGGCTTCTATAAGAACACATATGTATGGGCAACTTCACACTCATAGGTATACATACACATAAACATATACACACAAAATGACTACCGATTGTGCAGAAAGATAAATATTAACACTGTAAGCCTGATTTCTGTCTTTTAAAAGTCCAGATTACAAGACTGGCTTTTCATTGGTGCCTGGAAACTACAGTTTTGAGAGTGTTCCTTATCTTGGAATTTGAAAATGGGGGATCACCAGAACAAACTGACTTGCAAGGCTAGCCATACTGGCCAGCTCTGGTTGAAGAGGTTCTATCTCGATGAATAATGTGAAAGAGCAATTGAGGATGATTCCTGACATCAGTCTCCAGCCTCCACATACACACTCACATGTGTGCACATGCACTCCTACACTCATGCACTCCTACACATGTAAACATGCTTACACAGACACATGTGAGAATGGAAAGAAAATTTTTAAGCGATGGGGTCTCCTGACATTCCTAGTTGGCCTGGATGGCCTCAGACTCACAGAGATCTGCCTGCCTCTGCCGCTCGAATGCTGGGATTAAAGGTGTGTGCCATCACGCCTCACAAGGAAAAAAATTTTCTTGTAGAGTGATTCACTCTGTCAGTTGTTTGTACAAAGCATATGGCTTATGCTGAAGATACCCTTTCTTCCTGGGAGTCTGACATTTTTGTACATGACAGGCAGAGGCTACCTACAAGGTTAGATTCCTATAAAAATTACGGGGGCTGAGACTGTGAGCTTCCCTGGTGACAGTATTTCCCACACGTTGTGAGTCCCTGCTGGGAGAATTAGGGGTGCCCTTGGTGATTCCTCTGGATAAGGACTCTGTGAAGCTTGTGCCTGAATTCCTCTGTGTTTTCCTCCTGGCTCTTTTCCCTTTGCTGATTTTGCTTTGTATCCTTTGGCTATAATAAATCACAGCCATGAGTTGGACCATATGCTGGGTCCTGTGAGTCTGCCTAGCGAATCATCAAACTTGAGGGTGACCATGGGGATCTCTGACACTTTCTTGCTGACACCTTCTTCATCAGAGGTCTCTGAATGATCTTCAGGCAAGTTAGAGGATTCACAATCTCTAACAAAAGGGAGTGGGTATCTTCTATAGACCCAGAAGTCTCAGCAAAATCCGGGAGTGAAACTTCTGAAACTCACTGCTCAGATGAATGGGTAGGATTCTTGGGGTCTCCTGATTCAAGGTCAAGATCTTGTACTTTCTCTACAAGGATCTTGATCTTTGTTTAAGAAAACTTCTAGGATGAGAGTGTAATTTTCTCTAAAACAATGACAGCTTCTCTGTCACGTTGTGATCCTTCTCTCTGCCCATCTACTGGAGGTCAGCATTTCCCTAACTGTTGCCTTGAAGGCACTCTGGCTTCCCTACATTTACCTGGACTATCACATAATCCTCTTGGATGGTCACAATCTTGCTTCCACAAGTCATTGGTCCTCAGCAGCTGCTCTAATATTTGCATTTAACATATCTCTTGCATTCTCAAGGGCCAGGTGTATCACAGGAGCTAGATTGCATTCCACCAGCAAAAATGTTAGCAATTACACCAGAGCATCCCAGGGTTCATCTCTTTGCCACCTAGCACGAAGATGGGGTCCTCCTTCTTATGCAATTAGAAAATGATTCTGCTCCTGCATGCAGGTCACTTATCCCTACCACAGTGTGATGAAACATGTAGCACTTTTTAGAGCTTGCCATGTGATTGCCCTTGGATTTCTGAACTTGAAGATGGACATGATGCTGCTATCTCCTTTCTTTTTCATATGTATACATGTGTGTATGTGTGAGGCACACATGGGCACACATATGTGTTTGGGTACATGTGTATATACAAGAATGTATGTGTGTACAAACTCGGTGGTTTTGTTTTTAAGGCAGGCTCTCTCAGTGGCTTTAAATTCCCACCAGGCTAGGTTAGGCTGGCTGACCAGGCAACCTCAGGGATTGGTCTGTCTCTATCTCTCTAGAACTAGGATTACAAGCATGTGCCACTATGCCCAGTTTTTTTTTTTGTGTGTGTGTGTCTGTGTGTGTCTCCTGGGGCTTTTAAAAACTCAGGTTCTGATGCTTGTAAGGCAAGTACTTGACCTCACCAACTGAGCTACATCTAGCCTTCTTTCTCAAATAAGGAAATTTAGTAAGTCAAGGTTCTTCCAAGTGGCAGAGTCAGAATGTCAACGCAGATGTTTCTGACTCTCCTCATTCTTTCTCTTCTACCTCAGCGTGCTGAGGAGACTAAAGTGCTGCATCTTCAAAGAACCGATGAGGAAATTGTCTGGTTTGCATTTTTCTCATTTAAATTCTTAGGATTGCTTTAGTATTGATGTGGCTGGTGGCAATCTTTACCATATACTTTTGACCTTCAAGAATCAAGGGCACGGGAGAGCAGAGCTTTGTGAACCTTTTAACATGCAAGCAAGTCACCTGGGGATGTTACGTGTTAGAATGTAGATTCTCATTCTAGAAGTCTGTATTTCTGATGGGCTCACACAGTTCCTGCTGAAGCTGCTGGTTGCTGGTCCTCCACCACACAGAGGCACTTGATTTCTTTAGAGAAAAGTTGTTGACACATTAAAGTAAGAAAAAAAGCAAGAATAGCACTATCTTCCTTCTCCAACTATGCAATTTGGCGGAATGCAAAACATCTCTCCAGTATTAATCCTACCTGTGAATACCTTAAAAATCAGCAAAGACTATAAAAGTCAGGATTTAATCATCTATAGGATAAAAAATAGTGATTTCGAGGTGTTTTCTTCAGACATATGATTAAAGCTCATAAGTAGTGGGTCAGGTAGATAGAAACCTGATCTGTCTTATGTCAGCATCACTAGGGAAAGTCGAAAGACACAACTGAATTTTGATTGATTCATAAGGACCAGCGTAAGGGAGACCATTATGCACGATGACAGGAATTCCCTCCCTGTTGACCAAATCCTAGTGAGGTTCTTTTGAATCCAACTAGTCCCTGATTTTGGACTCTGTATTCATCCAACTCCATGCACCATTCAATTTTAGCAAGAACCCCACTGGTTTTCTTTTTGGATGTTGTTCAGCTCCTGAGGCTCCATGTGCTGGGAACTTGGTTCTCAGGGTTGTGGGAATTGGAGTGGGGTGGCTTTTTAAGAAGTGGGGCCTCTTTAAGCTCTTATGTTTACATCCATAGATTAGTGCATCTATCAACTCTCATCAGAGAAGCCTCTGTTTTACAGTTTATGGCAATTAATACAGAGCCCGCCCCCAATCTGATCAACATACAGGGAGTATGACTGTGGGGTGCCCAGCTCTAAATGGACATCTGTATCACACATGGGGATCATTTGGAGGAGCGGGGGAAGATTCTAAGAGCCAGAGGGAATGGGTGTTTGTACTAAAACTGTTTACTAGACACGATGCCGCATTTGCACATATGAACTCATAATGGCTATGACTACATGCAGAAATCTTGTACACAGTCATGTCAGCCAAAATTCCATCATGAATGGGAGAGAGGATCATGAAGCCTCACGCCCATCTGTGGAACTATCAGTAGTTGATGGTGACTGGGAGGGAGAGGGATATGTATCCTGGAAGTCTATCCATGCTCCGGTAGATGGTCCCACACTCATGCACATACATGTAGCACTAAATGGACTCAGTGGGTACTAAATTAAAAAAAAAGAGAAAGAGAGAGCATATGAAATTAGAAGGGAAAAGCAAAGCAGGGGAGAGAAAGGAAGGACTGAAGGATAGATTGGATCAAAATACATTATATACATGTATGAATATTAAATAAAATTTTTTATTTTAAAAAAGTGTGAAAAGAGGTGGGGCTTGGGGGAAGTGCACGAGCCATTGGGAACATCACTCCACAGAGGGATGCAGGTTCCTGTAGTGAGTTCTTTGTGGAGAGATTTGTTGTGGGAGCCAAAGCCTGGCCCTGCCCGGCTCTCTCTGATTTCCTGTTGGCGATGGCATCATTTGTTTCTGCACACACACCTGCTCTGACGTGATGTAGCAAGAGGGCCCTCACCAGAACCAAGTGATGCTGGCACCTTGCTCTTGACTCTCCTTTGATATGAGCTAAATAAATCTCTTTTCTTTATAAGCAGCCTGCCTGAGATATTTCCTTAGAGTGATGTAAAGCTGGTTAATATATTTGCTAAGTCAGTTTTGACCTAATTCCCCACCCTTTGTGAATATATCCCTTATCTTAAAGTCTGATCACCTTCAAGTCTCCAAACCAGATTAGGTTTCTTATCTTCCCCTGCTTGCAGTGACTGATCACTCTGGTTTCCGTTAAGCAGGAAGTCTATCCCTCCAGTATTAGAACTCAGCCTCTCTCTCTTCTTTCCCAATGGTAAAAGTAATCTCTTTGAGTAGTCATGAATCATTTTTCCTTTAATAGAGGTCAGAGCTGGTGTGGGGGATGTTTATAGGAACCAGCTCCAAATTCTGAGAGATTTCCATGTAGACCTCAGGGAAGCCTCAGAGTGTGATAAAATTCAGAAGTTTGTCAAAGTGACACCTTGCTGGGCACCCACCCCACACACCCGTAACTTTCTTCTGTGTTCTATATTGTCAGACTAGTCAGGAGCTTGTCTCCTGTGTAACCCTATTAGAATTAGATCCAGCCATGTGCCCCAAAGTCACTTCCTGTTTCCATCACTCTGCATCTGTCCTCAGATGCTGGGGCAAGAAGAAGCTCATTTTAGAGGTCAAAATTTTGAATTTATGTTATACTCACACACACACACACACACACACACACACACACACACATACACACACACTCCCTAAAGTTTTGACAACTTTGAAAACAAGGGTTAACTTCTTAATCCTAGGACATCTGGTAGCCTTAGCTCAAGCTCTGCAAATCTCCCTATGGCTTTTTCAGACAAAATATTGGAAGAAGAAAAGAAAAAAAGAAAAGAAAACCTACTAGGCAACTAAATTTACCTCTTCTTCCTCAAGTTTAGTACCTAGCCACACTGGCCAGCCTGTGAGCAAACTCTCTTTTTTGGCCACCTTGTTACTCAAATGACAACTATTTCCATTTGAACATTCAAAGGTTTGTGAGTTTCATCTCTTTCTCCCTTCTTTTCATTAAAATGGGACCATAAATATATATATTTTTCTAAAATAGGCTTTCCCCTTCAAGTAGCAATGATTCAGAGCTGACGATCCAATATATTTATTTGTCTACTCATCCATCCATTTATTTATTTGTTGTATAAGGTAATAGCTTATAGTACTTACCCGGAGCCAGCTGTTTACAGGATGCAGAGAGCAGGTGGTCTGGGGGGCCTCTGATGAATTGCATAAGACACTCACCAGCTGCCGACACAGTGCGTAATGAGCAAACCTGCAAAAATCTTCATTTTCAATTGGATTGTACCTTTAAGTAAGCAAGGGAGACAGCCAGTATAACTACAAACCATGACCAACAACCCACATAAACAGTGTGCAAACACAAGTGATTAATGTACCAGTATTTCAAAACACCCAAAGCTAATGAGTCAGATTTACTAGGGTGCACAGGAGAGGGGAGAGGGATGTGGAGGAGGAGACAACAACTTAATGGGCTTTAATGGCCTTTAGTCGAAGCCTAAGAATTCTCTAGCCTTCCGGTCCATAGTGCCATCTGAGCTACTAAACAAACCCCCTGCTGGCCCATGAAGACCATTTATCTTTCTGGCCATTCAAAGAGAGGCGGTCTGGTTTTAAAATAGAATTAGGGGAGCAAGCTGGTTGGTGACCAGTGCACTCTTCAGTGATCTCTGGTGATATGCAGGGATAATGGGTTACAAAGACAGACATTAATAAGGTAAGATAAGAGGGGGGAGGTTTATTAATTTTTCAAGTAAGTTAGGATGCCCCGGGGCATGGTAAAACTGTAAAGAATCTGGTGAGCGATGAGGGGCTTGGCTGATTAATGCAAGTCGGGTGTCCTCCGAGGGCCATAGCAATAATGATGAGATTATGGAAGCACCTACTGAAGACAAATGAGATGCTCCTGGAATAAAAACGAAGTGTCCTCCTTCTTTTGGAGTGCATGGCGGATTTTCATGAGGGAAGAACAGGGGTACAGATGACAGCTTGCAGAGGGGCTGGCAGCAGGGAACCTGCCTACTCTGTCAACTGCTCTCTGCCCCACTGCTCAGGAATTTGGAGCCTGTCTGGGAGAAGGCTAGAGATGAAAGCCATCCCTGTGGTCCTTTCTTCAGAGGCATACGGAGCTGGGGCTGGGTTAGTATCTCCTCTAGGCTCCAGCCTGGTCAACCTGTCTCCAGCAAGCTCCGCCCCTTCCTGTTGCCTATTTTCCCCCATGGTGTGTAAGGAGTTGGGCTTCCTTCCGGTTCATTCTGTCCCCAGCATGCCTCTGCTTTCTGCCTTGCTGCTGTGGGACCGATCAATGTGAAGTTGAAGAAAAGACAAATGGAATTCATGCTTTTGCAACTCACTTGCTAAGTTTCCTGTCCTCTTTCTGGGTTTTTGTTAACTTGTTAACTTGCTTACATATGTCGCAGCATGCTGTGCAGGCATTAGGAATGTTTCTCCACTCAACCCTGGACTCTAGATGGAGGTAAAGAAGTTATTGACATGGCCCCTTGCATGCCAAAGATTAGTGTTCTTTGAAGAGATTGATCAAAAGATAGCTTCCAGACTTCACCTGTAAAGAGTTTTGGTTATTTCAGAGGAATCACTTTTCTAGTGAGCCCCTGACAAAGGAGTCTGGTGCTAGACCTGTCTGTCATTGCTATGACAAGGTGAGCTAACTAAGGGTCATTTCAGTGGACTCTTCTGCATGTCCAACTGCTTAACATTTCACTATGGAAGATGTGACTTTTTAATACTGGTTCATTAAGACTTGAGGAATTGTGACACAGCAATAACCTCTTCTATATAGGACTACTGCAACAAGAGCGTATTGATTAAGGTAGAAGAGAACAGCCAGATTTTTAGGGAATTGAAAGGAGGAGTTAAGAGAGCAAGAACAGCCTATTGGAGAGGAGACAGGATATGGCAAATGGTCTACCCAGGTCTGAAAACAGGAGGGTCAGAGAGCAGGAACAGACCCATGACACTTGGGATACTCAACTATTACTTTTGGCCACAAAGCAGTTTCTTTTCAATATATAAATGTCAGTATATAATTTCAATATATAAAGCCAATTAAATGATAATTTATTAATAGTCATAGTATTTACAATTTATAACAGCTATCTGTAGAGTTGGTAAATTATAAAAATGAAGCCATGTCAGTAAAAAACAAAAACAAAAATAGAATCAGGAATTATAGACAAAGGGTCCCAATCTCAGATCAGTCTCTTCAACCAGCAGGTCAGTCAAGGTCAATAGCTGTAAATGACACTAGCTTGTTGATAGCTAGCTTTGCAATGTTAGGCAACCTCTTGATGAAGCTGATTTGGGTTTTTGCATTTGGAGTAACAGGAAGACTGTGTAAAATTTGGATCACAGACGATATTTAGTAAGAGTTTGAATTCCCTCCCTCCCTCCCTCCCTCCCCCTCTCCCTCCCTTTCTCCCTTCCTCCTCCCCCCCTCCCATCTTGTCAGGATCTCATGCATTTCCAACTGGCCTCAATGTAACAATGTAACTGAGGATACCTCGAACTTCTGATCCTCTTGCCTCTTCCTCCTGACTGCTGGGATTTCAGGCCTATTCTAGCACATCTGGTTTATGGGGCACTGGTTTGGAACCCAGGGCTTTTGGCTACTAGGCAAGCACTCTTCCATCTGAGCTGTATCTCTAGACCCTCAATTTATTTTTGTTAAAAAGTAGCTTGGAAAGTAACAGGATGTTATATCAAGAAATAAAGCCTCTCTGACATGGGGCACCTAGGTTAATGTTGGCCCCAAGATAATTACCTTGTAGCAAGAGGGTGTCTCGTACTCAGGCAGGGCCTTTTACGAAGCCTTGTCACTCATGGCCTTTAACCTGGTTGTGGAGTCGCATGTCTCTAATCCTAACACTAGGAATGGTAAAGCTGGAGGATTGCCTTGAGTTTGAGACCTGCTGAGAAACATTGTGAAACCCTGATTCAAAACCCCAGAATAAATGATAAATGTGTAAAAGTTAAAAATGACAGTGTGCTTTTATGGAATTTTACACAAATAGCCAGGCACAATCCTGAATTTATCAAAATACCGATGAGTCCTACAATGTTCCTATTCAATGGCACAATTCCTGAAAACTAGGGAATTTTTATTTCCAAGTTTGCACACAATGATTTACTTGGTTGGCTCAAGTTTACAATGTATTAAAACTTGTTCAATTTTTAAATTTATGTAAACTCTAATATTAAATGCACATGCATGTGTGCTCTCTGTACATACATGTTAACATGTGTGCACATTTAAATGGAACATACCTTTGCATTAAAATGTGCAGTGAATAGAGGAGAAAACATGAAGCAGCCGTCACACATTTGAAAATAAATATTTAAATAGTGAGATTCAAAGAAAATATGTGTGGAAGTCTTGGAGCCTCTCTGTGGAGTGTTGGGCTGAGAGTGTGCTCATGACAGATGGTGTTATGGAGGCTGGAGGTGAGTCCCAGAGACTGGACATCACAGAGTATCTCAAAGCACCTTCATAATGCGGGATCTTCCTTCTCCTAGAAATTTGAGAAGCATGAAAGGGGTTGGAGAGATGGCTCGGTGGAGAAGATGCTGTACTTACAGGGGACCAAAGTTTAGTTCTGAGCACTCACTTCAGGCAGCTCACAACTGCCTGTCACTGTGACTGTGACTCCCTCTTTTGGACTCCATGGGCACTGCACAAAGGTGTGTGTGCGCGCGCGCGCATACACACACACACACACACACACACACACACACACAAAAAAAACTGTTAAAATATTTCAAAATGAAAGAGAGCAGGAAGTAAATCAAGGGGCGGAGCTGTTAGGAGAATACGAGAAGAACCATGGTGGACAAGTCATCTTGGTGCACAGAAACAGGGAAAGAAAATGGAGCCTCCAGCCTCCAATTTCCTGAAGGATATAAGAGAAGGGAAGGAAGGGATGGGATGGAACAGAGGGAGAGAACAGAGGACACCGCAAGAGTTTGCTCCAGGGAAAGGCTGGTGGCTCGAATGGAACCGTCCAGGGAGTCTTTTTATTGCTCTGGCCGCAGTGGGCACTCAGAGGGTTTTGTTTTGGAAATCCACTGTGGCACCCTTGGCCTGGCACCTCCCAAAGCCTTGCCCTTTCTCTGCCTTTGTTTCTCTCTGCTTGCTTCCTGGTGGTCTCTCTGTCTCTGTCTTTCTGTCTGTCTGTCTCTCTCGCCATCAAGTAGGACAGACTTGCTTTTTCCTCAGGTTCACACTGTGTGCACTGACTAACCTGGCCCTCGACGCTGCAGGGCCTCTTTCCAGCTGTTAGCACCTCCTATCTCTATGGTAACAGAAGACTAGATGATGCTTGGGATTTTGCCTCAGAGAGTTGGTCTGAACAGGCTGCTTTCCTGGGGTAGCTTGTCCTTTAGCAGTTAACCGGGCCTGCCTGGGGAGAAGCTCTTCCCCCGGCAGCGTGGCAGGCCCAGCCTCCAGATGCGGGCACTTGGCAAGTCTGAGCTGAATGTCTCTGTGAAAATATGATGTAATTAACAGAACCTCAGCAGCTGGAACGATTCAGCACCTCACATTGATTTTCCACGTCTCCTATTTACTTTCGCTTTTTTAAACCGTCTGCAGTGACAGGAAATCAAAGAATTATAATGGCGTGCATGAGGGTCCCGGTGCTGGGTCAGCATTTCCTTGAGAAATCCTGAAATTAATCAGTTTGCGATCACTCAGTCATCCCTTTCCACTCCTAAATTAAGCTGGTCTCCCAAATGCTAAGAAGTAGTAATGTATTTTTGGATATTAAAAAAAATCAATTGTACTATTTTAAAATTTGAGAGGGCTGAGAGAGGAAAAAAGTCAGCTCAAAGTGGTAGCTGCTGATCTTCTTCAGGTTTCTCATGAGGTTGGCAAAGACATGTGAGGACAAAGGAACCCAAGTACTGCGTTCACACATGTTTCTAGTACTTAGAAATGTTGCTTGGTAGAACCAAAGAGAAACTACTGGTCCTCCCTCCCTCCGTCCCTCCCTCCCTCCTTCCTTCCAAAAGTTTTATTTGTGTGTATACTTGTGTGTGTGTGTGTGTGTGGTTGCCTGCATACCAGGGCACACTTATGGAGATCGGAGAACAGCTCTAGAGTCACTTCTCTCCTTCTGCCATGTGGTTCCTGAGGCTCAAACTCAGGTACTCAGGCTTGATGGTAAGTGGTAAGTACTTTTATCCACTGAACTACTTTGTCAACCTCGAGTTTTTTTAGTCACTGAAATTAAGTTCCCCTAGTGTGCTTGTTAATGAACTTTCATAGGAAATTGGGTTGGTTTTCTCATGGTCTGTTGCTATTGTTTCCCACTCTACCTGGTGAAGGAATGTTGGGCTAATTTCTTTCTAGATTCCTTAACATGCCGGGCAAGGGCCTTTGAGCTGGCTCAGCAGGTAAAGGCAATTGCCGCCAAGCACGAGGATCCGAGTTTGATTCCTACAACACTCATGGTGGATGGAGAAAACCTTCTCCTGCAAGGTACTCTCTGAATGCCACAAGCACACCATGGTGCATGTGCTTGCCCCTCCCCCACATAGGCACATCCACACACACACACAAACACTAAATAAACATACGAACAAACAACTAAATAACTGTAAATAGGCCGCTGCACAAAGCAGGCAAAGATGTGGTGCTGTGGTAGGAAAGCAGGCCTTGTTGGTGAAGACTGCTAGCTCCAGATCTGTTTCATGGCATTGGGCTTAACGTGACTTAGTCTTGCATCTTTTCTCTTCCTCAAACTTATCAGCTTTGGCAGGTGCCATGTCTTGGTCTTGCTGTAAGGCCTTACTTTTTAAAGTCTTTTCATTGATTCAAATAATATAACCATTTCAATAATAATTGGGAAAAGGCAAAAACTGACCACAATGCTACTAACTCAGACACAATAGCCTTTTCTGTTCTCGATTCGTTTTCAAATGCTGTGCTTTGATAGGATGCTATACACATTGTGCAAACAGGTTTGCATTTGGGATTTTGACCTATTGCTGTCAGGCGTGGTTTCCCATTTTGCTCTTAGCTTCAGTAAATATCGTTTTATTTGCTTCCCAAACAGCTGGAACAATTCAACCCCTCACATGGGTTTTTCAGGAACTGTGTGTAAGTAGAGGCACCCCATTACCTTAACTATTTCTATATGTGGAGATGATAGATTAAGACTGTTTTTCATTGTAATTAATCCCATGATAAGTATATTTATACATAGCACTTCTCAATATAGAAGATAATTTTGATAGAATAAATTCCCAGAAATGACCAAGTCAATGTCTGTGAAAATGTTATGAGTCTTGTTATTTCCTGTTGTTCTTCAAAACTGTTGTGTGAGTGTGTCATATCATTGGAGTGTCTGAGGAATCATGCTTTTAAAGGGTAATTTATCTGTAACACATGCACTAATATGAGAGCGTTATGCAGTTTAACAATGCAGGGAATTATCCCAGAGATCAACATTTCAAACTTAAAGGTGTTCCTTGCCAGTCATGTTTAGCATCCAGAAGTGACTTCAATATAAGCCATTTCTTTTAAGTGTGCAATAAACAATGAATTCTTTGTCTGGTTATAGTGTTCTATCTCATCAAACCTCATAAAACTAATTAGTGTCACACCCTCTCTGTTGGGCTGTGAATTTTGAAGAGGCTTTGGATCTCTCTTCCATGCCCCATAGAATTTCGTGGGCATGTCTTTACTGGAAACAACACCTTTGGCAAATAGAAAAATTCCGAGTGGAAAAAAGTGCATTTTCTGGGAAGAGAATAAGAACCTGGAGAGATGGAGTGAGAATGGTACCTCAGAGTCCCAGCAGCAGATGTTTTGGGTGTTGAAACTCCCATCAGAACAGCTGCGGCAATGTAGAATCACATCTGGGTGTGTGACGCGGCTGCATCATTACCTACCAACAGCAAAACAGCCAGATGCTTCCAATTCATTTTAAGGATCAAGCTTCAGGTCTGAACCTGTGAAAAGTCCCCACTTCCTGACCAATGACTTATCAATTGCCATGGCAGTTCCTGCAGACACAGCCTCCCGGGCACCGTAAGGACAGAACTAGTTGCAGCAGGTAGAGACAGAGCACAGCTGCTGCACACCCAGACCCTTGATTCCGGGCTCCTGCTGTCTGGCTGGAGAATGAAGTCATCAAAACCCTTCTGCACAATGGCCTCCAAGTGGCTTGTCACAGTGTGTGAGGCTTCCCTGGATGGATTCTGCTCTGTCTGTCTGTCTATCTAGAGAGGGAAGAGGAGGAGGAGGAGGAGGAAGAGGAGAAAGAGGAGAAAGAGAATGAGGAAGAGGAGGAGGAGGAGGAGAAGGAGGAGGAGGAGGAGGAGGAGGAGGAGGAGGAGGAGGAGGAGGAGGAGGAGGAGGAGAAGCAGAAGCATAGCTCACCTTTTCACACTTTCTTTCCTTCCCCAATCTCCAACTCACAAATTTCCTTCCTGGCCAGTTGAGCGTGTGACCATGTGGTTTTGAAGGTAGCAGATTGTTCTTCAAACTCTTGGAAAACTACCATGGGGTTTGAGTGCATTCCTAATTTTGTGGGTCATTTTTCTACTCTTACACCTATACAGAAGTCAGCAGAAATAGTACCTGGAGGGATGGGAGACAATTCAGTTGGTAAAGTACTCGCTTTGCAAGCATGAGAACCTGAGTTTCATCTCCTAGAACCCAGGTAAAAATGTCAGGATGTGGTGGCATGTGCTTGTAATCCCAGTACTGGGGAGACAGAGATGGGTGGATCCCTGGGACTTATTGACCAAGGAGGCTAGCCTAATTGGTGAGCTCCAGGCCAACTGAAAACACTGCCTCATGGAGGTATATGGCATTTCTGAGGATGACCCCCAAGCTTGCCCTTTAGCTCCTACATACATGTGCATTCATGTGTGCACACACATTTTTTAAAAACGTTGTTCTTGGGGGCAGGGCTCCAGACTGATCACAGCCCTCAGCATCTCCCACACTTCCTGGATGAGTGGCAGCGGGGCAGGACTCTGAGGGAGAACTCCTCAATAGGCACACCTCAACCCTACAGGTATGGTCCATGTGAGTCTTGCCCCTTTGTGAGGTCAGAGGTTTCTCTCAGAAGCAATGTGTCCACCTGCTACCTCTGATGCTGTGAGGAGAAGCTGACTGAAAACATCTAGTGACAGAAGAATTGTGTTCCCGTGTTGAGATTCCTGAGAAGCAAATAGTGGTATAAGATTTGGAATTTCTGCAAAACAAATGTCTAGAACCTTTGATTTTTGAAGTCATTCATGTTCTTAAAAATGCTTCAGCCTTCCTGAATGATCACATTTCTGCATGAATGCTCTGAAAGAAAGCTCACATTTATTTCTAGAAGTGGAATTGTTACACCAGAGACATAAAACCCTTCACATAGAGCTTGCAAATTATGGAAGCCAAGGCGTGATCTCATCTGTCCAGCTGAGATTTGGCTCCATCTTTCCACTTGTCATTCAGAGTCCTGTGCATCGAGTGCTATACTATAAAGAAAGAATGACAAGACATAACAAAATCCTAAGAGACAGCTGGCCTTGTGGGCAGGTCCCAGCTACTGGAGAGCCTAAGGAAGGAGGGTCACAAGTTCAAAGCCAGTCTGTATAACTTAGTGAGGCCCTGTCTTCCGGATAATAAGTAAAATAAGAACTGGGGCTATATCATGGTGTTACAACACTTGCAGAGCGTGCATGAGACCCTAGGTTCAGTCCCTTATATTGTAAACAAAGGTAAGATCAAAGAGGCTTAAAGAGATTTTTTCTTATTCAAACATTTTATTCTTCTGAAAATATAACTAATTTCTACCTATAATTTTTTAATATTTTTATTTTATTTTATGTGTCTGAATGTATTGCCCTCCTATAGATAGGTGCACTTGTGTCAGGCAACGCCATCCATGGGGTCAGAATTAGGCATCAGATCCCCTCGAACTGCAGCTAGAGATAGTTATCTGCCATGTGGGTGCTGGGGATCAAACCCGGGTCCTCTGTAAAAGCAGCCAGTGCTCTTAACTCTGAGCTATCTCCCCAGTCCCTCAATATTTTATTATTTTTTATGTGTATGAATGTTTTCCCTGCATGTATGTAAGTGTACCATGTGTATACAGTACCTGCGTAGGCCAGAAGAGAGTGTCAAATCCCATGGAACTGGTGTTACGGATGGTTGTTAGCCACCATGTGAGTGCTGGGAATCAAACTCGGGTCCTGTGGAAGAACACAAAGTGTTCTTAATTGCTGAGCCATCTCCCCAGCCCTGACCTATAGTTATTTTTAGTATAAACAGTGATAAAACAGTTGGGGCATGGGAACTGTCATCACCCTTGGGCACAGCATTGTGAATGAGTTGCTTATGGTGGTGGGAAGGCCCAGCTAGTGAGTTTCTCCAGGAAGGTCTTGCAGTACCTGAGGCATTGCAGATACTTAAAGTTAGAGTCATTGCCTGATAGGGATTTTCAATAAAGAGTTTTTTTCTGTGGATCATCAGTCCCAATTAGCTCAATTTTAGCCTTGCAGTTTTTGAAAATTTTTAAATATTTTAGTTATTATTTTTATTTTATGTTTATGAGTATATTCCCTGCATGTATTTTAGGGTACTCATGTTGTACAATGTCCACAGAGGTCAGAAGAGGGAGTTGGATCCCTTAGAACTGGAGCTATGGAAGGTTGTTAACTACCATGTTGGTGTTGAGATTTGAACTTGGGGCCTCTGTAAGAGAAGTCAGTGCTCTTAAATGCTGAGCTATCTCTCCAGCCCTAGCTTTGCAGGTTTTAACTTGATTACTTTTTCTATTCAGATCTCTCGGATTGCTTTCATCCACACACAGTATATAATTGAATGTGGCCAGTCTTCGGTAATCTGCTGAGTGATGTGATTCATGGGGATGTCATGATCTCCCATCCATCTCTGCCCTTGATAGTTGGGGTGGGGGTTCCCCACTTCAAAGGTAGATGTACCTACACTGTGTATTCCAATTATCGGAAACATTTCCATCAGTTACCAGTTTTCTGAAAACTGCTTCTGCAATGGGTGATAGTCAGATGTTACACAGACACATGACCAGCACTGACTGGGACCTGTAGTTACCTTTCTGCACAGACAGTGGGACCCAGTCTGCTTTTTCTTTTTTGAGAGAGTCCTAAGGGAGTGAGAAAATAGTCAAACTGATATAAAGTTGAGTCAAGGTCAAAAAGCAAAGGTGATAGTATTTATTGCTATTTATGAAACACTCTGAATTGGGCAATGTTCACAGTTGACAATGTTTGCAGTCAGTTATTTAACCCTCCTAATACCATTATGGGATAGTTATTGTTTCTATTCCTGCTTTACAGAGGGGAAAATGGAGGCCCTTGATGCTGTTGGCTACCAAGTACATTGCGTTTCTGCCTTTCTGCCTAAACTGTTCAGGGTCAAGGAGAATGGAGAGAACTCTGGGCTTCTGATAGTCCTCAAAATGAGTGATTAGGTATTTTGAATAAAATGTCCCTAGAGGTGAAGAAAAAATAGGGTGATTATAATTATGATCTAGGGTGAGTGTCTTCTCTTAAAATACTTCTTAATAATAATAGTAGCAACAATAAATAAATAAGTGCTTACTGGAGCTCTGTGCCAACAGTTGTAGGAGGCACTGAAAAATTAGCATAGGTAAATCAAAGACTAAGTGACATTCAAGATAACAGAGGAAGAACTCTGGGGGTTTATGTATGATTGAAGTACTACAGAGGTCAATGCCTTGTACTCAGTGGGCAGAGTCAAGCCTTTAGACAGTGAGGCTCAGAGAAAGTGTATGGTTTAGGAGAGGGGTTTAGAAATGCTACAGTTCTCCAGATATTGAGTCAAAGAGACTCTCCCAAGGACTTGGAATTTTGAGGAAAAGCACGAAGATGGGTGGGAAGTCAGGTTCAAGAGTGGCCACTTTGAAAAGTATGTGATTGCAGTCATTCTGAAATTTTGGTTACCTTGCTGGTGAACAGGAATGCTGCTTTTTCTAAGGGGCTTTCCTTTACTAACTCTTTCTTTATATAAACTCAGTGGAGGGGACATAGACCAAAGTATTAGAACAGAAGTGTAAGGGAGACTTATAACCCTTGGGTGTTTTAATGACTGGAACGTCTCTAGTGACTATCTGGAGGATTGTCTCATACACTAACCATGTTTTGATCAAACTGTCTTCAACCATTTTGTCTTAGTTTGCTTTCAATTGCTGTGGCAAAACACTCTGACCAATACCAACCTGGGGAGGAAGGGGTTTATTTGGCTTACATCTCCCAGGCCACAGTTCATCACTGAGGGAGCCCAAGGTAGAAAATCAAGGCAGGAACCTGGAGGTAGGAGCTGAAGCACAGGCCATGGAGGAATGCTGCTTCCTGGATTGTTCCTTTGGCCTATTCTCAGCCTGCTTTCTTATACAATACAGAACAACCTGCCCAAGGGTGTCACTGCCTATAGTGGACTAGACCCTCCCACATCACTCAGTCATCAAGAAAATACCCCCCAGACATGGCCACAGGCCAGTTCAATGGAGAAAATTCCCCAATTGAGGCTCCCTCCACCCAGGTGTGTCAAGTTGACACTAAAGCTATCCAGCACAGTCTTCCACCTAACTGGGACAGCAGAGAGAGACACTCTGAAGGATGCCATGTGCAGATCCCCACCACCTAGACACTTGTCCAGAGAGTGACCAGTAGAGGATTGATGGCTAACTCTTCGCTATGACTTAATTAAAGTCAGAAGAAAAGATGGAAAAGGAGATCGTATTGAGCCAGACTCAAGGCACAGATTGAAAGTTCAGGGTATTCTTTGAGGAGAACTTGAAATATTAAAAGATGCCAACCCTATGGGGAACCCACCTATGGCCATGCCAAGAGCCTTTTCTCCACAAAGCAGATGCTGCTCCTCCAGTACAATGGAGCTTAGGTAGCTTAGACTTCAAATCTGACATGGACGATGGTGTTTACTTGGTCCCATTTCACATCATCTTGACACCTGGTTAAGCAAGTGATCTGCCTGCTCTCCTGCACTTTTGTTGGAGAATGATGGTGAGACCCCACACCGAGTCCTACTGCTACTTCTTGGGGAAACTTCCTCTTGGGAGTTTGTAATCTGTTAATGTTTCTCAAGACTAAGACATCAGTGTCATTCCTAAGACCAGCTGAAGTCTGAAGAGTTGACAGAATAGCATGTAGGGAGGTGCCTCAAGGACCAAGTATGATTTAGAAGAGAACAGGTAAGTTTAAGAAGTAAAACTTCAAGCCTAGATCTCAACCCACAGGACTGGCGCATACACCTGCATCTTGAATCCGATGTGACTCTTGGGACTGCAGTTAGACAAGAGTTGACTTGGGAGCATCCAGACTGGCAGATGTTAGAACAGTTTCCTTGACTCCATTATTTTTTAAGCCCAGAATCTTTCCTATATTATCTGAAAAGTAGTTTCTTTCAATTGGATTCCACAATGTCCATCTTCCTTTTTAGTAAAAACAAACAAACAAAAAACAAAAACCCAAACTAAAAAGCACTTGTTCCTGGTTCATCTGGCCCCTGTTCATGGTTTCCAGAGTCACAGAAAATTTTCGATTGTCTATTCAAACCTCATCCTTTCCTTATCTTCTTTTTTTTTTGACTGTCTTTCATTCTCTTGTCTATTTCCTTTTTTTTGGTGTGCATGGGTACACTCCCCCATGTGGGGGCATGTTGAGGCCACAAGGTTGACCTCTGGATGTCTTCGTCAATTGCTTCTCTACCTTATTTTTTGAGAGAGGGTCTTTCATTCAACTTGGAGCTTTCTACTTGGGGTAGACCGGGTGGCCAGCCAGCCCCAGTGGTACTCCTGTCTCTGCCCCTCCCCCACAGTGCTAGGGTTAAAGATTCCTGCCAACACGCCTGGCTTAAATACAGGTACGGGAGATCTAAACTTGGGTCTTCGTGTTTGTACAGCAGGCACTCTTATCTCCTGAGTGATCCCCCTCTCTTCTTCATCTATTTTTACATATTTATCTATCCAATATATCTAATATTATGTTTTTTTTTCTTCTTCTTTTTTTTTTTTTTCTGATAGGGTCTCTCCTAGCACCAGCCAACCTGGAACTCACTCGCTATTGTAGATCAGGCTGACCTTGATCTCACAGAGATCTACATGCCTCTCCCTCCTGAGTGCTGGAATTGAAAGCATGCGCCATCATGCCCAGTGATGTTACTTTTCTTTAAAGTGAGTCAGCTACCACATTCCCTGGTTTTACTCACACACACACACACACAAACACACCAGGGCGGGGGTGAGAAAGAGAGAGAGAAAGAACCATGAATTGAAAACATTTAAAAAATATGTACAGATTTTCCCCTTGTTATTCCCTGGACGCAGTATAGTCACATGTTTATTTTTGTAGTGTTTACATTCCATTTAGTATTATAGGGAATGTAGGTGTGACTTAAATGGGGAATTCCACATCGACTGAATATGCATAAATATTATATCCTTTTATATAAGGGACCCAAGGATCCTAGATTTGGGGATCTGGTAGGAATCCTATGACCACTTCCCTGCAGATATCAGCAAGCAATTCTAATCTATCTGTTCATAACTAAAAGGAAGCGCTCCAAAGGTCTGAAACCAGACTCAGAAGCTCCCTGTTTTCTTCTCCCCACTGTCCCTTCTCTATCAGCTCTTTGTAGTTCTTGAAGCTATTTTCCAATGCATCTACAAAGTTATAGGAAATTTGCTAATATTGCTAATTCTCAATTTATCTCTGTGTTTCAGAGCTTGGTGGCAACATTTTTCTATTATAGCCTTCCTTTCTCACTATTTTCTTAACATTTTGTGGTGCTCCAGTCTAGTCCAATGTGGGTACTTACATTATTCTGACAGCGCACATATTCTTTACTCCTAATCTAAACCCAGCATTTACCTGCAGTTTATTTGGACTTTTCCTCTGTATGTTATTATTAACCTCCTTCTGCATTTCCTTATTATTTGTGAACCTATCACTCATCTTTCTTGATGGCTATATAAACACCTCTCATGGTATTTTACACAAGTTATATAGATTCATCAAATAACCTAGCAATCCTGCCAGCTTGGACACCTCTTTCCCTAGAATTCTCCAGAGTCCTGTGGTCTTCATTTCTTCCCAGGACCTGAAGTCTGGGGCTTCCTCATCTTGCTTTAGCCTGAGATGTATTTTCTCTGCTCTCACTTCCTGGATTTCAATTTTGCTTAATCTTGTTAACTAAGAAGTTTTGGTAAAGCATTAACTCCAGGAGATTTGTGAAGAAGAGCATATGGGAGTGTATTTCCTTAATCTTTGTTTATCGGAATAATTCTTTATTTACTTTCATAGTGAAGAAAGCTCCGGGTTTAATGGGGGCACAGGCTATATTGTCATTTGGTCTCTGTGTTGCTGATAAGAGGCACATCTCTGTTCCTCATGTTTAGCGACAGCTGTCTTTTTTATAAGCCAAAGATCTTTCCTAACTCTGGTATTTGAGATATCACAATATTTAATTTGATGGTTTTTATTGTTGTTACTTTTTAAATGTTATCTGCCAGGCTTTCTAGAAATTCATATCTTTTAGTTCTGGGAAAATTTAACCAGTGGTTAGATTATTACCACCTATGTATTTTATGAGTTTTGTCTTGCTAGATTTTAGAATTTGAGAACGTTTGATGGAGCCTCTAATTTGATTTTCTTCTTTCTTGTCCATTTCTTCGACTTTTGGGGGGCAGAAATCAGTGTGGTGGTTGGAATGAAAATGTCCCCCATAGGTTCTAAGTATTTGGACATTTTGTTCCCAGTTGGTAGCTCTGTTTTGGGAGGTCTTAGAAGGTGTGGCCATGCTGGAGGAAGCATGTCACTAGGGATGGGCTTAGAGAGTTCCTCAGCCTTGCTGGATCTCCAGTGATTTGCTGCTTCCTGTACCTACTTGAAGATGTGAGTGCATACCTTCTGTGTCTACTCCAGCCACCTCTGCTACCATACCTCCCCGCCATGATGGCTTCTTGCCCCTTTGGAACTATAAGCTAAATAAGCTCTTCCTTTTATAGTTCTCTTGGTCAGTGTTTTTATCACAGCAACAGAAAAGTGACTAATGCAATAAGTAAGCTTTATCTTCAAAGTGTTCTATTGATGGTTGTTTGTGCTTGATTATCGTCCACATAATTCCTACCTTCTTTTCTTCTCTCTAATTATATTTTAAAAATGTATCCCATGCTTATTTCATGAAGATAATATTTTATTAAAACTTTCTAATAATAATGTAGACTTTTTTTTTCCTGTCCCCTTTCCTGTGTCTTCATAACTCCTCAATAACAGATTTATAGATGGATAAATTAAAAAACCTCATTTGTTTTATGCCCCTTTCTATATTTGGGGCATTCTTCAATTGCCTTGTGGCCCTTGCATGCATATCTGTGTTTAAGAAAACTGTCCACTGAGAAGACCACAGGAAACTGGGAATTGGGTTATCTGGTGTCCCAGTAGGTATCACAAGAATGTGAGCTGGCTTATTTGAAGAAAATCTCAGATGGAGTGTATAGATATTTTACCTAAAGACCAGCCCATTTCTTTGCATAATTTTCCTTCTTTTTCCTGAGGCATATATCCGAAGTCTCCCATTCAGGAAGCATTCAGAACCAGCTTTCAGCTAAGTGGCTTACTTTGAACGCAGCGTCCTTTTGCCAGCTAAGCCTGGAGCTTTCCTGGTTGGAGTTCTCTCAAGAAAATGTTTGTCCTTGAAGGGCTGGGGTAGGGGACTAACTGATGGGGGCTGGTGGGAAAGAGCTAGTACTTGGCGGGCTGGAGTGCTGGGAAGAGACAGCCATTCTGTGTGTGAACATTGCACCTGCATTCTCTCCATGGTTCCTCTGCTCTGGGTCCTGACTCTCACTCTTCCTTAGGAATGCTCAGTGTCTTAGGACCTATCATCTCTGGATTCTGCAGATGAACTACATATTCTTTTTAAAAATATTTTTATTGAGCTTCTTTACATTTCATATCATACAACAATTCTTAATCATGTATAGATCCCCTCCTCAACCCGTGTTCCCACCCCACCCCTGCTGGGCCTCGTGCATTCTGCCATACACGCTAAGTTCCGTTAGGTCAGGCATTTTACCCAGATGTCCTTTGGTGTGAATTCATCCACTGGAATCTTTAAAGCCAATCTAGAGACTTAAGGAAGGTCCACTCTCCCTCACTCAGCCTTAACCAGTTTCCAGTAGTTCTCAGACTGGGGTCGGCCCACCACTCATCTCCCTCGAATTACTCTGGGTTCTGATTGAGTCAGCATGGGTCTTGTGCATGATCTCTCTCCTGCCACAGGTTCCCATGAGCAAGCTTCCAGTGGCCTGAAAGCCTCTGTTTCCCTATGTTTATGGACCAGCCCTGGCTCTTATAATCTTTCTGCCCCCTCTTCCAAACTAGACCCTAAGCTGTGGGTAGGTGAGGCTTAATAAGGGCATCCTATCCAAGGACACATACTCTGAAGTCTCTTATTCTCTCAAATTTGGCCAATTATGGCCTTCAGTGTGTGTCACACTTTGCTGTGGTAAGGAAGTTTCACTGGTGAGAGGTGAGGGATGCACTGATATTCTCTCCACCCCTGTTCCGTTTGTTCCATGAACCTTAGGTATGGAGGTTCCACTGTAGATGTGTCACCTAGGGGTGGGCATCTCTCCTGTGTGTGTTCTCTAGGTGTGACCAGTTGTGGAACTCTGCAGTAGTCTCAGTCAGTTGCAAAAGAAGCTTCCTGAATGAGTGGGGCACTGCATACTTGTCTGTAAATAGAACAATCAATATTTAGGATATGGACAAATTTCATTTGTCTAGAGATATGACAGAGGCATAGTTTTCTCTAGGACCTATGACCTCTCAAATCATGTATATTTAGCTGTAATTATAGTGCGACCTATGAGTTCGCTCCCATTGAGAGGGCTTCAAGTTCAGTTAGATAACTATTGATTACTCTCCAGGTAACAGGGTCACTACTGCTCCAATAATGTCAGTCATTATGGTTATTTGACTTTAGGATTGGATTGGACCATTGATTGATCTTCTCCCTTAGCAGTATTCATGGTAGTCTCTTGAACTATGAGAGCTAATCTCCAGGGAGAAGGCTTCCAGGTCAGTTCCTGCTTCATTGTTCCAAGTCCCATGTCTGAAGTATGTCCTGTCTTCAGCAATAGGGTTTGAACGTACATAATGTATTTTTAATGAAATTTTTATTTATTTAATGCATATGAGTGCATGCACCCATGTTGTGCAACGTCCACAGAGACCAGAAGAGTGTGTTGGGTCCCCTGGAACTGGAGTTATGAGTGGTTGTTTTCCACCTTGTAGGTGCTGGGATTCAAACCCATGTCTTCTGCAAGAGCAGAAGTATTCTTAACCATCGAGTCATTCCTCCCACCCCAGGAAACCGCATAGTCTTATGTTCTAGATTCTCCTACTCTGCCCAGGTCATTGTTGTTTTTCCATCAATTTTCTGAATGTTTTGACAAGTCATCTGCTGATATCATCCTCCACTTCTTATCATCACATGAGTTTATATCCATTTAATTCTTCCGTTGACATTTCATACAGGTTTTGGATGAGGGACAAACAGGGATTCTACTTACTATATTTGACCTAAATTTCTTTCTATGTGACTTTCAGTGCTGTCTGTGTTTTTCTCCGTGTCTCTATCTCTTTCACAAACACACAGATCAGGCACAGAGAACACCATAAGGTGGGGTTCATATTCACTTTCTAGTAAATACAAACTTCTGCCTCTGCGTCAGCGAACAGTGAGCGACCATGCCTGGCAGGTGGATCTCTGGCCTCTGTGAGTCCTTCACGGTGCCAAGCTCCAGTGAGGCCAAGGCTAAGAGACCTCAGAGAATTGTCTCCCCTTGAGCAGCTGTTGCAGCATCCGGCACTGGAGCCAGCGAGGCAGACTTCTGGGACGGTTTCTGTATAATTAATTGGGCTCTGAAGCAATACTTTTCCTACTTCTCCACAATGTTCATACTCACTCCAAATTGCTGGCAATGATCTTAAAGGGAGAAATAAACAAAGGGAAAACCTGGCCTTTTATTTCCTGGGAAGTTTGTTGGACAGGAATGTTTTCATACAGACCTCCATCCCCTGATCTGTTAGATACAACTCGAAGGCGGGCTGTTCCTATCTCACGGGTGTTCTGCAGAGCATGGAAGCAGTGCTCGTGATGAGGATGCGATAACCACAGTTAAAAACAGCCAAGTGTTGGGCAATGAAGAAACTGCTGGGCCAGGACACAGAATCCACCTAGGACGGAGAGGAATGGACAAAGAAAACGAAGTATGCACAAAGGAGTATCACTAATCTACAAGGAATTAAGTTACATCATTTTCAGCAAAATGGATGAAGCGGAGGGCATTCTGATAAATGAAAAAGTCAGACACAGAAGGACAAGTATCATGTGGCGTTTCTCATAGACAGAAGCTAAAATCAGTCAACTTAAAAGAATAATAGTGGTTACTAGAGATTAAACGCCGGGAGGCCGGAAAAGAAGGTGCGTACTATGTGTGTGTGGAAACTTCACAGTGAATCCCACTGATACATAGAGTTAAGTAGAACCCCCTTAAACCCATTCAACTACTACAGAGAAAACCCCCTCCCCACGTAAATTGGGCGAAACCCCCCTGCTTGTTAGCAGCCGAAGAAAGATCCATAAAAGGTTTATTAGGAATTGATTTGTGACCATGGCACACACTTTCTCTTTGTGATCTCTATACTATTCATTAAATGTCATTGTTGACACCGTGAAAAACACAATATCCTCAGCAGAGAATTAAGACAAAGACTTTTGCTTAATTTCAGGCAAAGCATGGTAAGGATTTGCACGCTACCTGAAATACAAATGTACCAGTCATGGGCTCCCTGAATTCTTATGTCAAAGTCCTGACTCCAAGGGCCTGAGCATGTGACAGTCACTGATGCTGGGATTTAAAAGAGGAGTTGAGGTCATTGAGGGCATATGGGTCCAATGGGTCCTTCTAAGAAGAGGACGTTTGGACACATGATGGGATACCAGGAATGCATACACAGGAAAAACCACATGAAAGCATGACAAGAAGGCAGCCATCTGCCAACCAGACAAGCAGCATGGCCTTAGGAGACTCCAAATCTGCTGACTCTGGTCTGGAATTGTAGCCTTCAGTTCTGTGAGAAAATGAATTTTATTGTTTTATAAAATTTTTAGAATTTGTCTTTATTTTTACTTTATATGTATGAATGTATTGCCTGCATGTATGTAGGTGTACCCATGTTATGCAATGCCCATGGAGGACAGAAAAGGGTGATGAATCCTCTGGAACTGGGGTTATGGGCGGTTGTTAGTCACCATGTGGTGCTGGGATTTGAACCCGGGTCTTCTGTGGGAACAGCTAGTGCTCTTAACCACTGAGCCATCTCTCCAGCCCCAAATTTCTGTTGTTTAAGCTATCCAGCATGTGGTATTTTGGTATAGCATTGCTGAATACAGCTTGTCTTAGTTGTATTTGACTTAAAATTACTCATCAAAGGTCATATCCTTAATATGGATAAGACACTTCAAAATACCAGCTTTTGTTTAACAGTTGGAAAAGCAGGTGTTAGATCTTGCTGAGAAACTTGACCACGTGTGGAGCTGCTTGGCACTATCTACCACCTGTGAGCAGGTGATCTGTGGCACTAAGTTGGTCTGACTTTGGACTTCCAAGTGTTGCTCAGAGCCTCAGGCTCTCCTTTGAGTCCTCTTGGTCTTGTCCTTAGTCTCATGCCACTTGAACCCAGCAGGGATGGGGAAATGAGCCTGAAATGGAAGGTGTTAAAGGGTAGGAGGAGAAGCTGAGGGTGTTGCTGGTGGGGAATGTCCCTGGTGAGGAATGAACTCAGGACTCCGTTCTCCCATTCATCCATCATCCCAGATGAAGACCTGGGGGAGGAGAGAAGATACTGCAGTGAGTATCTTGAGAAATGACCAGGAAATCCTTGGCTGAAACTTCTGGTGGCATCTGAGTGGTTTGTTTCCATAATTCAGGCTGAGAGAACTAACGTGGTTATATCCAGGCTAATGACTAGGCTGAAGAAACATCTGGCTATTGGTTTGTCAGCAACATCAAACCTGAAGTTGCATGTTGCTACGGTGTGCCGACGTCTAGCAAAGGAAGCCAGGACACTCATGCTGACCTAGGCACCACATCCAAACAGTGAACAACTAAGAATGCAACTGAGGGCTGAGAGACGGCTCAGTCAGCAAAGCACTTGCTTTACATGCTCAGGTTTGATCCCTAGCACCTGTGCTAAAAGCTAGGCATGGTAGTTCACACTTATGGTCTTAGTGTGGGAGTTAGAGATAGGTGGATCCCTGCGGCTTGCTGGCAAGCTAGCCTAGCCTACTTGGTGATGTTCCAGGTCAATAAAATAACAAAAAGTAGAAGTTGTCCTCTGGCATCTATATGCACGTGCAGGTGCATGCACGCACACACACGCACATGCACCCTTTTACTTAAACTCACATGTGTATCCATTATTTTCTCTCTCTCTCCTATGTCTCTCTTTCCTATTTCTCTCTCTCTCTCTTTCTCTCTCTCTCTCTCTCTCTCACACACACACACACACATACACACACCTTGGGATGGGTGGATGGAGGGAGGGAGAAAAAGGGAGGGAGAGAGAAACCAACAAGGTAAGGTAAACTAGACAGTCACAGGGAAAGCCGGTCACCACAGGAAAGCTGGAATCCTGTGAGATCGCCATGGATCCCACATCAGATGTTGACCTCACCTCCTCCTCTGGTTTTTGTTTAAACCCAGACATGGTAGCAGGCCTTAAGGAAACCCATGCATGCTTGCAAATGTGATGTGCTTTCTAATAGATATTCATGAAGTCACTGAAATGGGACAAAAAGGATGCAGGGAAAGTTAATAGCTTTATGTCTGACTTAAATGGGAGGATATGCCTGCGACTCATCTGCCCTGCTGTGGTGGCCTAACTCAGGTGGAGAGTCAGACAAAGACCTCAAGTCTGGGGCTGTCAGCCATGCTGGTGAGGGGCTGCTCACGCTTTCGGAATGAGTCTTTACTGCAAGCATGCTGTTTCTTCTCTGGTGCTTGTTAAATACTGTATTTATGCTGTGTATTTGTATACAGTGGGATTAGGGGACCAAACTGAATCACTGATGATGGTTGCTTGAAGGGATGTTTGACTAGGAGATTTATACAGTGTTCTTAATAATCTTTTTTATTTATTTATAGAATGTTATCATTCCAAACATACAGTGCTGCCATCCCCAAAGAGAGATGATGTCTGTTTGAGGATCACCAGCTCTGCATGTTGATTTGAAGAGAGATAAAAAGAGCATCTGGCCACCACAGTACCCGCTGCACATCCCCTCCTTCCTCATTATGCAGAGCTGATGCAATTTTTGCTTAATTTCTACTTATACAAATAAAGACAACAATTTGGGAGATGTGTCACACTGGCGTGAAACATCACCCATCTTGCTGGGTTGAAATGCACATGTTCCATTAGCAACAATTATAGTGTATAATTAAGGTTTTAGTTCCCAAGTGGGACTTGGTAGCTTCCTCAAATAGTGATGGTTTTATGGAAGACATACTAAAATAAATATATACCTGCCATCAACCTCATAACAGCTCCCCAACTCTGGTCCTTCGTCCCAAAGTATCACCAGTGCCTGTGTCAAAGACAGTTTACAATGAATGTGATGTTTCCTTTAGAGTAGCCAGGGATGAGGTCTTTTAAAAAGAAGACACTAGCAAGCAGAGCTATTTGGGATATTCCCATGCATTCGTGGGGTTCCCATGCAACAGGATCTACATGGTAGACGGGGTGTAGGCTAAGATGATTGGGAATGGCCCATCCAGGATGAAATCTCCTAGAATCATTCTTTTCTGGACTGCCATATTCAGGTGTTGATGGAAATTTTCCAGAGTATGCAATCTTGACACACACACGTGTACACACACACACGCCCATGCACATAAACAACCACAGAGAAAGGGCTAATGAAGTTCAAGGCCTTTTACCTGGGAGGGTCTCTTGATGCCTCTTCTCTTCCTCTTCAAATTTCACTCTTCCAGCAGCTGAAGAGAGCGCTGACCTGTGTCTCATCTTGAGTGCTGCAGGTGGTGACATAAATAAATTTCTAAGGGCAATTAGCGCAGTGACAGGATTTATAAATTATAGATGTGACAATGCTCCCTGCTATGAGGCTTTTTCATCTGATGACTAAGGGGCTATCAATAATGGTCCCAGAAGCCAAATCCTACATTTCTATCTGTACCCAAGGCCAAAGAAAAACAAAAAACTGAAATTCCTATAGCAGGCTCCCATGTTGGCTAGATTCACTGTTAGCTCAAGCTTACCAGCAGTGAGACAAATCAGGTGTGTGTGTGAGGAGGGGGCGGGTCAATGGGGCAATGTCACCAAATCCAGCCTGACGGGACGAGAGCCAGAGTGGAAGCATTGCCCTTTAACTCTCTTTG
Source organism: Eospalax fontanierii (assembly GCA_035773235.1). Lineage (NCBI taxonomy): Eukaryota > Metazoa > Chordata > Mammalia > Rodentia > Spalacidae > Eospalax > Eospalax fontanierii. The sequence continues at coordinate 63,691,978 of CM069538.1, forward strand.
GTAGGAGACTCTGCACACAGAAACAATGTGTGGAGCAATAGTTAATCTTTGCAACTTTGTGAGTATGTATATTCTCCCAAAAGTTGGGACTGTGAGAGTCTGCACTAGATTGTTACTCCATCATTCCTGGACACGTGTGTGTCCTAGGTATGTATCTTTGTTGAAAGATCAAAACTGAATAGATTTTTCTTCCAAGCTTGTATGCTTGTAGGGTTGTGATTCGTGGGTTAGGTCTTCAAACAGTGCAAGATACTCTATTGAATTACTCTTCAGAATCCCGGGAGAAAAGTGATCCAAGATAGGAAAGTATGCTGATGATTTGGGTGGATTTCTTTGAAATCTGGAAGCCTGAGTGTGCTGTGGAGGTGAACCCACAGGAGTGTGCAGTAGTTGAACAGATAGACATACTCATATGAATTCCAAGGTGGCTAGGTCAGAATGGATAATTTTTATTGAACTTCTGGGGCAGAGGTTATTGTTTATTTATCCCAAAGCAATCACCCTCATCCTCCTTCTTAATGGAGCACCAAATTTGTTTAGAAAATCGATTCTCAGGGAGTAACAAGTACCCTTCTCTCATTGGAATCATCAGAAGTGTTCAAGGAAACTTTTCTGAAATATAAAAAGGGAAGCATAGAAGAATGCATTCAAGCCATGCTTGTGAATGTCCTCTGGAATTGCGTGTATGCTCTGGAATCGCGCGTGTGCTCTAGAATTGCGTGTGTGCTCTGGAATTGTTGCTGTCAACTTGTGACTACAGTGGAAGGCTTGATGAAACTGGTGAGCATGGCAGACCCAATTTACCCAGCTCTCGGGAGCTGACGACCTTGGACGACTTCATCTATCAGACTCTACTGTGTATGTGTACGTGCATATTTATTCCACATTTTCCTCATTCTTTAACCCACTTTGGAGCATTTTCTGTTACTTGCAGCTGCAAGTTTCAGGACTGATAGGAATGCTATGTGGAATAATGCATCATGCCTGTGTGTTTGAATAACCAGCTCAACCAAATACAGGCGATGAAGCAAAGAGAAAATGTGGTGGTATTTAGGATTGAATTCTGACAAATGCTCTGATTCCTAAATCCTTCTGTAATGGTAGAAAGTAGAACAACAGAAAGTCCACGAAAACTTCTTTAAATAGAATCTATTTATTTGGGGGAAATTTTCATACATAAAATGTTTCTTGATTGTATCTACCCCTAACCTCCCTGGCTCACGTCCTCTAGACACCTGATATGTCCGACTCCCGTATTTGTGTCTTCTTTGATTTTCATTTTTTGCAAGCCACTGAGTACAGTGAGTGCTGCATGTCGGAATGTTGACTGATCTTGCTGGCTTGACCCTGTGCAGGTGACCATAACTGCAGGGAGTTCATGACTGGAATGCTCATGTCATGGCCAGAAGACGGCATTTCACAGCACTTGTCCCCATGCTTGGGCTGTTGCATTCTTTCTTCCCGATCTTCCACAATGCTCCCTGAACCTTGGGGAGGGTTGGTATAGATGTCCTATTTAGGGGACATCTACTAGTCACTTGTTCCCAGAACTTTGACTAGTTATAAATCTTTATATTAACTACTGCCTATCTCAGGGAGAAGCTTATCTGGTCAAAGCTGAGGGTAGTACTAATCTACAGGTACAAACATAGATATTTAGAAGGTAGTCTGACAACATGACCAGTTAGCATGTTCCTCCATGTGGCCCATGACCTCCAAGCCATGGGATTTTGACCAGGTTTACAATACAGGGCATGAATTCCCTCCCATGGAGCAGGCCTCAAATCCAATCCCGAATCATCTATAACCTTCATGTCAGTATTGTACCAGCGGGCACATTTTGTCTGGCACTTCAGAATTGTAGCATTCAGTGTTTGCTACTGGGTAATACCACTGATAACTTTTCTCCCCAGTGATCTATGTAGCATCTTCTGGAGCTCTGATAGCTGGATAGCTTGGGGACACTTTTCAGATCAGTTTCAGCATGATTTCTTTATGTTCTGACACCAAAGTGGCTGGTGTTTTCACCAATAGAGTCTTGCATCTAGTTCTAGTGGGACACCAAGAGCAGTAGCAATAGCGTGTGTTGTTGAGGGGCCTCTGAGGACATCTCTGATCAGTAAATGAGACTTTCACTTAATAATTCATGTCTTCTGGTGGGGGAGCAATCATTGTCTACCCATGCAAGGTACCCATGTTCCAACTCAAACTCATTCTTTTTAACTTTTACAAATATTTTAAAATTAGTGTCTCCATAGAATCAATCACTCACCCCTGGAACTCCCACTACAGCTAATCTGGCCTTTAATCCACTATGTATCTTAGACTGGCCTCAAACTAATGACCCTCCTGCCTCAGCCTCTCAAGTACTCAAATTACAAGCATGTGGCCCCACTCCCAATCTGTCTTATTTAATTTATTTCAACACTGGAAGCCTTTATTAAGAGAGAAAAAATGGTACAGTTTATGCATGTTTATACAAATAGAGTTTACCATTGTAATAAAATATAATTTAGGGAAGGTTAATTAGAGATATTTGCAATTATGTTGGCATAATTGGTTACAATTAATAAACAAGTTTCAGAAAACAGCTATAACTACTTACAAATTTCCAAGCTTATTTCAATCTCCAACATCCTGTTGTATTATGAAGGTGGTGTGTATTTGGTTTCAGGGTGGGAGATATGACTGGCCATAGGTATCCTTTGCAAGAACTCTGCCCCATAGTGAGCATTCTGTCTGTGTGTAAAGGGAAGGCGGAGCCTGAGCTCAGGGTAAAGGCATCACTCTGGTGTCTCTGATCTACAGCCCAGTGGGATCTGCCCCTGGACTTCTCCATCATACACAGATTCACTTGCTATTGTGTTTTGGATGTGAAATGGCTCCTGCTGGCTCACATGTTTGAATACTTGGTTCCTGGCTGATGGTGCACTTTGAGAAGGCTTTGGAATCTTTTGAGGGTGGAGCCTCACTGGAGGAAGTAGGTCATTGGAGGAGGCCTCGAGGCTTTATAACTTGACCATACCTCCTGTTTGCTCTCTGCTTCCTGAATGTGGATGCAATGTGACCTGCTGTCCTTCTCTTCCTACCACAATGCCTTCCTTGTCTGCTGTTGCCTTGCCTCGTCCACCATAATGGACTATATCCCTCTGGAACTGTGAGCCAAACCTTGTCTACCTCAAGTTACCTTTGCCAGGGTATTTTATCATAACAACAGGAAAATAAAGTAAGACACCAGTTGTCAAAAGGTACTGACAATGTGCTCCTCTATTCTCTGTCACATCACCCTTGGCCTGCTTCTGGGAAAACATTGCAGGGTAAACCTGGCTGGATCCATATCAAACGAAACTTTGACCAGTCTAACATATTGTTCTGTGAGTGTGAACAGTGCATGGGAGAAAATCCTAGATGAAATATGGTAAATCTGCCAAGAGGTCTCGAAGTGATTACCTTGAAGTATATTCCCAAGAACTGAACTGGAATATTTTCTCATGCCCTTCTTGGATACTTGGAAGAAGAGTTTGCAATCAAGAGACATTTCACAAGGAGAATATGACACTTCACTTTGGGGGGAGCACCAGGAGAAAAAAATGGAGTTTGGAGGCGGGCAGAGCTAGATTTGGAGGGCTAGTTGTATGACCGGGAACTGAACAGTGTGGAGATCTCATGATCTCCTTGCAGGGATGTGATCATCAGTGTTAGAGCCATGGTTCTGAGAAAAAGCTCAGCACAGTGCCTGGTTCCTAGTCAGCATGCAGTAACCACTAGAGAAGTCAAGGTCATGATTCAAGGAACATGCTCCCTGGAGATCCAAAAGTGACATGAAAATTATTCTTTAAAAGAGCCATAAGTGTGAGGAAAAGCTATGCTCCGATAAATTGCAATCTAAAACCTATTGGATAATAAAACGAATTACCAGAGCACAGTAAGTCCAAGGACCTAACTGCCTTTATCAACAGATGAAGCTTCGGTGGGTGCTCTGAGCTAGAGTGCTTCATTGATTAAATTCTTACAAAGATGGTTTTCTGAAGCCCCTGCATTAGGATTTCATAGTAACATTATGGAAGAGTTACTGTCCTTCTCAAAAGGGGAAGTGCTGTCACAGGTTGGATCGTGAGTTTTACACTGAGAATCTCTCAACTGAGAGGCATTTTTATAGGTGTTACATTGGAGGCCTTTCAGGCAGCAACACAGAAGCTGAGCAGGGCCCCACCCTTCTGCGGGTTTCTCTTTGGTTTAAGGCAGCTTTGTGCAGTCCCGTGTGCCCGTGCACTTGCTCCTGTGGCACCGATAAGGCTCATGCATTTCTCTTCTGCTTCTTTCTTCTTTCATTGTAAATTGCTTTAGCAAAACAAGGTGCTTTAAGTGCAATGCTAAGTTGTCTTTGTGGTTGTCATGCTCTGACCGAACCTCTAGAAAGGGTAAGATGAAAACAACCACATCGGTGCTCACCTGACATTAAGGACATGTGAGGATGCTCATGTGCTGACAGCTGATCAGAGCAATCCAAGTCACGACAAGTCAAGTGTCAACTCGAGACAGAGGGTGAAACTACTAACCATGAGATAACAGTGAAATTCCTTGTGGAGCCACAGGAGCTGTGAGGGAGTGGCTTTTCCTTCTCTCAGGAGCTAGTTGTGATCTGCGTCCCTGTGTGTGAGCTGAGACAGGAACTTGTTAGTGCTCTATCTCCTTCCTTCTGAGATGCCTTTTTGGGAAAACAAACATTTCCTACTTGAGTATTTGGAGGTGCTTATTTATCAAAAATACATTTTATTGATTGATTAATTGATTGTTTCTGAGACAGGGTCTCATCACATAGCTGAAGTGGGACTTGAACTCATAGTCTTACAATCCCCTTACCTCAGCCTCTGCAGTGCTTGGATTACAGGCATGTATCACTTGTGGAGACCAAGAAGGAGCTTTTTATAAAACAATACAGCTTGAGGCCAGATTCTGATGTGCCTCAGTTGTGAGTTGCACAGCTGCCCGTGTGGTAGGTTTGACTTACCTAGAGCTCCATAATTTACTCTTCGCTTCAGGGACATTAGACTTCTGAATTTGGACCACTTATTTTCAGTTTTTTAGGGATGGTAGAAAGGACTAGGAAGGACCAGTTCAGATGTAAATTTTTATGTTGATAAGCAATGAATGTAATATCCTAGAAGTTGATGAACACAGGTCTATTTCGCAACACATCCCCAATGGCTGTTAATTGTGGTTTTCCTTGTTCATTCAAATGAGCAGAATGATGGATAAACTTGTCCTACTGTGACTTTCAGTGACACCTCCCACAGTGAGGCAGGTGCTTCAGGTTAAAGAGGTGCCATCCTGAGGTGTCAGTGTTACCTCTCCTCTAATCACTCCTGTTCTTAAGGTGCTTGGCAGGTTTGATCTTGGATAAGAACCAACAAGTATCTTTTTCATTTGCTGGAATAGTTAAGCAGGGCTGATACATAAAGGTGCACTCAGGTATAACGAGCAAAACTTGGGAGAGATAGAGATGAGACTCTTTTCTAGACTGGGAATGTACTTGCTGCCCAAGCTACTACTGCTTTGGGTTGTTTATGATGGCAACTACTTTACCAGTAATAAAAACTGAAACCACGTATTTGCAGTGTCTTTAAGTGTTTTGATCTCATTGGAGAGAATGGTCACAAATACTTATCTTTCATTTCTATGTGTGTTCATAATTGTTCTAAATAATGTGTCAAGTGTTTCTTGATACTGCTTAATGTCTGAAGAAAATATCAATGCTGTAATGATTTAGAGAAAACTTACATTCTAATTTGATTCTCTAGAAATGAAATAAGGTTGAATGCCTGTCTGAAGTCACTGTTCTGTCTTTCGGGGGATATTTATGGAGTCCCAACCATGGTCCAAATACTCTGCTGGGGGACGCAGATAAAAACAGGAGAGTAGGTAAGGTGTGGGCTACTGTTAAGAAGCTCAGAACCTGGAAGGAGAGCCGACCTAGCATCAGTCGACAGTAACATGATCACAGTGGGACTTACAGGGTGCAGCACAGAGCCTAGGTTGAAGACCCCGAGTTCAACGCTGCAGCTGCTGAAAGAAATTCTAGAGGAAACAACACTTTAGTGTCATTCAGTCTTCACAATTAAAACATTTTAGCAATGTTCTTACGCTTTGCTCAAATATCGCTAGTTTTTCAAGCATTTATAAATAGGCATTAAACTGCCTACCAAATTTAAGGAACCAGTTAATGAGACATACACTTTTCATAACCAAATAATTCTTATGCGTTTTCCTCATCAAAATCCAAAAGCCCTATGAGGGCTATTACCACATTTTTTTTTTTTCAGATGAGAGACTGGCCCCAAGAAAGATGAAGGGGCAGGACCTAAGTCACCTAGCCAGTTCCTCAGAAGACTGAGGGCTGTGAATAAGGCCTTTCTCACTGCTGGAGTTGTGTGCCTCCACGTCTCTAAGGCTACATAGCACGCTGAGCTCCCCCACAGCTATCAGACAAATAGGCCAGCTGCATGCTGAAGTCTCCCACAAGGACCACCATTCCCAACCTGCTATTCTCTCTCCCACTCAAACCTAGAACTGTCACGGTGTTCTTAACTGGACGTCAGCATCTTGCCCAGACACTGAGGATTGAAGGCAACGAGTTTCTGTCTTCTTCTCCACAGTCCCCTTAAACTGGATCACCAGCCTCAGTTTAAAATCCTAAATCTATTTTGTGAGATTTGTCCTTCCCTCTTTCTCTCTCATTCCTGCTGCCCATGCCCTGTGTATTTAAATAATGTCCCCAGTGTGTCAGTGGATTTGGGGGAACGTATTGGGGAAGTAGGAAAATGATTGGTTCACTAGTCATCCACTCACTAATTAAATGCACAAAAACTCTCTGAGTCAAGGAGGCCTTGCCACCACTGGAAAAAATTGGGTTGTTCCTCTTAAGAAAATTAAGCTTGACCTGGAACTCCTAGCCTATTCACACACCATCTGGGTTAGTGAACTAGGCATTGCCTAGCTCTTAAACCTTAGAATGTTCCAATTGGACATTTAGTTGTTATAAAGCTAGAGAATAAAGTCTTACCAACAACTATTAAGGTAAATTCTCACCAAACTTCTACTTAAGATTGTGTTAAATAAATGCTTAAGATTTTGATTCAAGAGATGTTTTGGTCATTTGCGTATCCATGATTTATCAGACTTTTCTAGAAATAACTGTAGAAACTCCAAACTGTGGTAAGTTCTCAGCAGCAATACCAACTGAGCTCTGATCATTCTGACAGTATTTTTACTTCTTTTAAAAATTTATTCATGTGAAATATTTGTAATTTATAAAACCAGTTCTTAGTTAATGAAGTATTTATGAGGATATTTTTAGTATCACATTTATCCAATAGTATTTAATGAGATGAATAAAAATAAGTAGATCAGAACCATCTTGTAAATGAAGCAGTAAAGAAATCTCTACAGAAGAATAGTTTCTTTCTTTGAAATTCTACCTTTTAACTTTTGTATGTGCGTGTGCATCTGCATGGTTGTGTGTGAGTGTGGGTATGTTCCTTCCATGGCACACTTGTAGAAATCAGAGGACAGGTAGGTGCTGATCCTCAACTTCCACTGTGAGGCAGGTTTTCCTGCTTTTCACCACTGAGAACACCAGGCCAGCCTGCAGGCCTGAGTGTCCTGTCTCTGCCTCCCATCTCACTGTGGGAGCACTGGGATTACAGGTGTACACTGCCATATCCAGCTTTACACGGGATCCGGGACTCCAAATTCAATTCTTCATGCTTGTGTGGCCCTGAGCCATCTTCTCAACCCAAAACAACAGATTTCATTTATTAAGCTAACTCCTTTGAAGCACTGAAAAGTTGACTCATTTGCCATGATCATTAAGTATAGACATGTTTCAGGAACATGCACTACTAAATACCAAGTAATGCACACCTCTTTTTTTGTTATAGTGATGAGAAATTTGTTGTAACATTTCCAGAGCTAAAGAACAGTTTGTGAGAGTTTGAACTCTCATCTTGGGAGACCTAGACCTTGGATGTCTGATTTATCTAAAGATTATCAGATCACAGAAGACAGAAGTTATGGATTAGATAACCACAAATTTCATGTGTTCCATCCCATTGAAAGATGAAGCCCAGTCCTCCTGCTTTTTAACACAGATGGCTCTATGACCTGTTTTTACCGATTCCACGTGGTGGAAGTCACTCTGTGTAATGTCCGAGGCTGGGTTCTCAAGAGTTCTGTGGCTTCTTTTTACCAATTGGGACACATTTTCTTAGAAGACAACTTCTTAGTTGTCTTCTATTATTATCCCAAGAAAACCATAAGATCATGCTGTGAGGAAGCCTACACTAGCTGAGAGGGGGAAAGAGCAACAGTGAGAGAGAGAGAGAGTGAGAGAGAGAGAAAGGAAGGAGAGGGGAAGAGGGAGGAAGAGAGGGAGGGAGAGAGACAGAGATACTAGGGCACTAGGGAGCATGAGATGCAGTCAGGAATATGAGTGTTTGGGGGGATTTTGTCTTATTTGGGGTATTTCTTTTGAGCTTCTAGACCAAATGGACCACCTACTCAATGCTACGTGCTACTGAATCAAGCCAATGCCACTTTGAACAATACTGTTCAGTTCCTCCCTTCTGAATCCCTGATTCAAAGGACTGAGGCAGTAGAACTATTTTTCGAGCATCTATACTTTATGTAGTGTTTTCTTTCCTAATGTAGCAACAGGTAATCAAAAACATTGGCCCCTACCACCCACTGTCTTCAATGAAGAAAAGTTAACTCTGAAACCAAATTGACCAATGAATACTGTAATTAAGGCAGAGAAAATGTCCTCCAGGGTACTGGGGATTCCCCTTCTCAGGTTTCTTCTCTTCGGATCTCATTAGTCCTTTCCTTTGCCAGTCTGAGGATCCATTGTTCTCCATATGTCACCTCTTGAACATCATTTTTCTATTGTAAATTTTTGGTTGGTTCATCTGTTTGTATTTTACATTAAATATCAGGCAGCGGCCTTAGTAGACACACTCAACAGAACTGTTCAACAGAAGTGTCTAGAACTTTTGTGTCACAGTGTACATGCCAATCACTGAGAACACAAATATATACATGAAAATATGTCCTGCCTTTACAGAGTTTATCAAGTGGGCAAAGTAAAGTCGAAATGATTATATTTGAATCTTGAACTATGGTGATTGCTTAGGACATAGGAATGATGACTTGGGGCTTGATGGAAGATTTCATAGGAACAGTGGTATTAAGTATCAACCTGGGAGAAGAGAGAAGAGATTGGCAGGAAGGGGGGTTTATCCAAGTCATTCTGAGGGACTTAGAGGGACTTAGTCTAGAGGGACTAGTTACTATATTGATCCATTTTGTGCTGCTACAACACAATACCTGCAACTAGGAAATTTGTAAAGAGTAGGTTTTATTCTCTACAGTTCTGGAGGATGGAAAGTTCAAGATCCAGAGGCTGCCTTTGACATGGATCTTCTTTCTGTGTTATAACATGGCAGAAGGCATCACTTAATCAGATGAGAGGGAGGGAGGGAAGTGGAGAAAGGGAGAGAGTATGTGTGTGTTTTATGACAGCACACTCTCTCAATAATGAATCTACTTCTGAGATAATTTATTCATAAGGGCAGAGGCCTCACTACCTAATACCTCTCTCTCTCTCTCTCTCTCTCTCTCTCTCTCTCTGTGTGTGTGTGTGTGTGTGTGTGTGTGTGTGTCTGTGTGGTATATGTACATATTCGTGTGGATGTGTGTGCATGTAGATGTGATGCTGGTGTCTTTCTTGATCTCTCTCCACGGTTTGGAGATGGAGTCTCTCACTGAACCTGGGGCTCCTCGGTGTGGCTGGTGAGTGCCTGGGCTTCAGTTGCTTCTGCTTTAGAGCTATGTGCCTCTGTGCTCAGCTTCTGCCTAGTGCTGGGAACCTGAATTCAGGTCCTCGGACTTGCACTGCAATCACTTTACCCACTGAGCCATCCCTCCAGTTGTGCCTAATCACCTCTTAAAGGTCTCACTTCTCTACACTGTTGCACAGGGCATGAAGGTTCTAACATATGGCCTTTGGGAGTCACCTTCAAGCCATTACCATAGCATGTAATATGAGTAAAAGTCTCTGAAGTCCCATCGCATGTACTGGGACTTTGATTCATATGATACCAATGTTCATAAGTGCTTGGTCATATAATGTTGGGTTGAAGGCCAAAAAAAAAAAAGGTGAGCGGAAAGCCTGAAGGCTGCTTTATGAGTTGATAAGAAACATTTTACCAACCAAAAGCAGAAATAGACTTTGTCCAGCTCCTAGAAAGTACAAAGCTCAAAGGGAGCAAGGAAATACAGGTCCAGAGGGATGTTTTCCCTGATCTCAGAAGATGAGAACAGAGACAGTTCACAAAATGCTCAGAAAATCTTGAATGTGAATGAACTCTGAAGTTTCTCTCAACCCCTGTTGAGTGCCAGGGAAATTACATATTCTCCCACTAACAACTTACACATTGCTTGTTGGCAAGTGTCCCTTTCGCTTAAATTTGTCTGTGTAGAACTTTCAGAGGTCTTAGTAAATTGCATTTGCTCAAATTTCTGAAGTATGAAGATTGACAAGAAAGCTCTTCTTGGGCTGTGTTTGTGTGCGGTGTGCTAAATAGAAAACGGGGCTAGTCACACAGGCCCTGATGCTGTCTTCACCTTGGGGGACAAAGCAATCCTTCACGTGTTTACAGTGTGCCTGTGGGTTGCCAAGAATGAAGGGCATCCCCTCGTGAATATTGCAGGGAAGGAGAAAGATGGAATTGTAAAGAATCAGAGAGAAGATCCAGGGTATTCCTTATTTAATAGATGAGTGTAATTTTTCTTCTTATGATATTAATTTTGAGTTTTCATGTAATAATCATGTTGACTTTGTAAAATCCATACAAAAAACCCTTCAGATTGTTTATGTGTGAATACTTTGTATAACCATGGGGGATTTTCCTTGGCTATGTGTAAAGCTCATGAGAACACTTAATGAGCCTGATCTCTGTGGAGATAAGTTGTCAACTATTCTTTTCCCCCATTTCTTTCATGATTATTTGACTATTTAGGTTTTCTGTTTCTTTACTAGGCAATATTGGTGTCTTAGTTTATTCTCCTGTGGCTGTGATAAAATACTCTGACAAAAGCAACTTAAGGGAGAAAGGGTTTATATCTGCTCACAGGTCGAGATAGAGCACGTCATGGCGGGGGAGTCAAGGCAGCAGGAAGCCTGAAGAAGCTGGTCAGATCCCATCCACAGTCAAGAACAAAGAACAAAGAATGTATGTAAGCTGTGCTTAGCTGCCCCCGCTGCCCTTTATACACTCCAGGGTAAGATGGGAATGGTGCTGCCCATGGTGGGGCAGGTTTTCCCTTCTCAGTGAGTGTACACACAGTTCCTACCATCATGTTCAGAGGCCAGGTGACCCTAGATTCTCTCAAGTTGAAAATTAATACTGATATCCATATTTTCTTGAAAATCCATCATTCTATCAAGATTCATGATATTCATGTAACTGATATCTTCTATTTTTGCTACATCCAGCTTAAGTCTTGATTTAACAGGTGTTAAGCATTTTTTTAATCCAGTGAATTCACTATAAGATTTTAAATTTATTTTGGCCTACTTTTGAATTCTTGTATTTATTCTTTTTATGGTTTTGGGATAGAACCCAAGGTTTTGTACATGTTAGGCAAAAGATATACCATGGAGCTATGTCCTCAGGCCCAGGGTTTATTCTATAATTAAAAAAATAGTTTTATATAATACACAATTTTATAGTACATACACTTATAATGTTTTTATAATAAGTACATTATAATTTTATAGTACATGCATTTTTAAATAATGGATATCCTTTTACTCTACTCTTCAGTAATCTTTTTGGTATTCTCTTTTTGGAATTTTCTGGTATCTTGACATCAATGCTTTGTAAATTCTTGCATTCTTTTTTGTTTATTAAGCAAGATGCTTTGTTGGTTTTAACACAGCACTTCTTTATGTTCAGTTGGAGTGTCTGATCAGCAGTGGCGTTCATCTAAACTTCAGGGACTCAGTATATTCTGTTTTGTACTTCTGTCCTTCCCTAATGACTTGACAGGGGTGTGTATGTGTACGTGTGCGTGTGTGTGTGTGTGTGTGTCACATTTTAAAGTTCTAAGTTTGGAAGTGGCACAGTCAATCTGTTCACATCCCTTCGGTTAGATTCAATCACAGAGCTGCACTATCCTGGATAATACAGTCTAGTGACGTGTTCAGTGAGAAATAGAAATGAAATTAAAAAAAATTATTATTTTTATTTTATGTGTGTGGGAATATTGTCTGCATGTGTGTCGTGCACCTGACACAAAGGACAGAAGAGGGCATCAGATCCCCCGAAATTGGGGTTACAGATGATTTTTAGCCAGTCATCTGGACCTTGAATGCTGCTGACCAACAGCAGTAAAAAGGTTCATAAGTATGGAATTGAAAGGCTGCCCTGTGCCTTATTGTCATGACTGCCTTAGGTTTCATACTGCTTTCTGAGATAGGCCAGCTTCCAGAACATTCTGTCAGCTCTTCTCTTTGGCTTGACTGTGTTTTGCAGAAACCTCTGTGAATGACTTCTTTTGCATTCTCGGTTTCTGTTGGCTTTTCCTTATCCTTATATTCTTTTGATTTTCGTATTAGTATGTAAATGTTATTAGAAGAGAGACCAAGTGTGTATTAGGTACTCTATCCCAGTAGATCCATAACAAGGAGCATAATAATTCATTATAAAAACAATGAGATTTCTTTTCAAACTCTTAAGAAAAATCAGTTAACTAATTTAAAAAAATTCTCTAGAAAATAGAAAAGTTTCACCCAAAGTGATGAACTGTGAAAGTCCTTCCATTAAGATATATGATGCCTTATTAGGTGATGAAAATGTGATTATCCAGTGTATTTAATGGCAGCATCTTATAAGGAGATTGGGGTGCTGTACAGATTGAAAGCTAGTTGGACTATGTCTGCATCTCATAACACCAGGAGCTACCGTCTTCTTAAAGACAAAGGCCTTTAAAATAGTTTAGTGGTTTGTGTTAATAACACTCCTAACTTCATTTGGAGAGTATTTTGAATTTTTAAATTTATTTTTCATGTGTATGACTATTTTGCTTGCATGTAAGTACATCAGTATGTGCAGTGCTTATGGAGTCCAGAAGGGCATCAGATCCTATGGAACTGGAATTACAGAGGGTTGTTACCTGCCATGTGTGCTCTAGGAATCAAACCTTGGTCTTCCGTAAGAGCAGTCAGTGCTCTTAATTGCTGAGCCATCTCTTGAACCCCCATCAGAGAGTTTTCTGCAAATATTAGCCTGAGCAAAAATAGGGGCTATGGAAAAATGAGGCTTTAAGAAAACATCTCTTTTAAGACTGAATTTTAATAGTATGTTAAAGTTCAAACTCTAACACTGTAAGCAAACAAAACCTCAAGATTAATGATTTGTTTACAGTGGTTTCATGGAAAAACTTGTCTGCGAAAACAGTATTTGGCATTGAGTACAGAGATTATCACTTCTGAGCCAAACACACAGAAAGTACCCAAGTAGGAGAGAGAAAGGAAGGAGGGGTCTTGACACTTCCAGCAGCAGGCACTTCCTCTTGATCTTTTATGTATTTATTTATTTTACTTTATGTGTATGACTGTATTGTCTGCATGTATGTAAGTGTACCCATGTCATGCAATGCCTGCAGAGGTCAGAAGAGGCCGTTGAATCCCTTGAAACTGGAGCTATGGATGGTTGTTAGTCTCCATGTGGATGCTGGGAATTGAACCTGGGTCCTCTGTAAGAGCAGCCAGTGCTCTTAATACCTGAGTCACCTCTCCAGCTCCCATCTTGTTCTTGATGGAGGGTGTGCAGGGAAAATGTTTTGGTAATTTCCCCCCAGAACCATCTTGAGGCCTCGCTGTGGGATCGGAGCATCTGTAGACTTGACTACTGAGCCTGGTTCCTTAGCGATGGCTGGCCCCTGTGAGTAGACACTGGCACCTCCCTGCTGCTTCGTCTTCTCATGCCTCTTTCTCATCTCCAAGAGCATGGATCCCACTAAGATGGTGGATGAGTTGAGACAAAATGATGTTATACCGTTCATAGATATTTTAAAACAATTGGGGGCACACAAGAGAAAAACAGAAGCACATCTGTTTGCAGATAGATTCTGGGGAGAACCCTTCGTCGTCTTCTTGTCGCTGTACACCATAAGCTGAAATTGACCAGTTTTCTATCTACCACAACATTGACAGAGTTACAGTGAAAGACAATGTGCTATTTTCATTAGGAAATGCACTGGCTTATATACTGGACATTTGGCAAGTGTTTCCTACAGCTATATTTTCAATCATTACACACTTGATAACCAGAATGGAGGACCAGACCTCCCTCCTTCCTTCCCTCCCCCACCCCTTTCTTTCTTTGTTTCTTTCTTTCATTTTTTGTGACAAGGTCTCCCCGTAGGCCCACTGGAACTCACTATGTAGACCAGGTTGGCCTTTATCTCACTGAGATCTACCTGCCTCTGCCTCCGTAGTGCTGAGATTAAAGACATGCCACCAGGCTGGGCAGCTGCAGTACATTTTCTTTTTAATGATATAAGAAAGATTCCGAGAAAGGCAGCAGAAAGATCTAGAGTTATGGTCCCAAGGCCAGGATTTTAATTCCCCTTGCATCGGGAATAAATCTGTGACTACAGAAAAATGCTCTTTAATTTTTTTTAAGCTAAAGGTGTAATATCACTAAAATATAGCCAAGGTTATTATAAAGGTATAAATCGATGAGAATAAGTGGAAGGAAGGAAATCAGTTGCCTTGAAAACTGTAAAGTGACTTCAAAATGAAAACCACTCAAGTAATAAGCATTAATTGAAGGACTCATCATTTGTATTGAGGGTAATTTGCTGGATATAACTCTGTTTTTTATATCATTTCAACCTACCAGTTGTGAAATTTCTAAGGGAAAAGTTTAAAATTTTACTCTTTATTTTTAATTTATGTGAGTATTTTGTCTGCACATATGTAAATGTAACACATGAGTTCAGTGTCTGTAGATGTCAGAAGGTGTCAGATCCTCTAGAACTGGAGTTAGGGATGGTTGCTAGCCATGTGGGCGCTGGAAGCTGAACCTGGGTCCTCTGTAAGAGTAGATGGTATTCTTAACTGCTGAGCCATCTCTACAGTCCCAGGAAAGCTTTTTTGTGTGTGTACATGTGCATGTGAGTGGAGGTGTTTGTGGAGGCCGGAAGAACTGTAGTTACAAGTGGCTGTGAGCTGCCTGACCTGGGTGCTGAGAACTGAACTCAGGTCTTCTGCAAGATCAGTAGGCCCTCTTAACTGCTGAGTCACTGTGCCAGCTCCATAAGCTGGGGTTTAAAACTATCAAGAAGCATGAAGATTTTCCAAACTTTGTTCCTTGATTTTATTAATAAAGAGAGAACTGTGCCAAGAGTACATGCTTCGGTAGAAATAATGAGCGAAAATTGTACACAGGGATTACTTGGTTAAGTGCAATTAAGCTAACCTGTAATTTTTGTATTAAACTGCTGGTAGTTGGGAACCAAATATTTGGAGCTACTCATTAAATAAATTGCCTAGATTGAGGAGTTTTCTTATTGTAAACATAGGGAAGGAAGGATATGTGTGAAACCTGTGGTCTTAGAATAGAGACTACTACAAGTTGAACAGGTAACCCCAGACCCCGACTGCAAGCTCTTCAGGAACTGTCAGCCAGGCTCGTCTAATTCCAGGAGAGACTTCTGCAGGCTTTGGAGTCAGGATGTGACTGTCCCTTGTGCCTCTTCTCACTTCGTCACTGTTGGATAGCACAAAAACGCCTTGAATCCCAGTTTCTTCAGGTCTAGCGAGAGTCTGAACTCTGACCTAGCAGGGATGCTGTGGGTCAGAGTCAGGTTACAATTGACGAGCAAAACTGATTCAGAGAAGCCTTGTGAGTTCTCAAACGCATGTGTATCACCAGGGAACTTTGTTCAAATGTAGATTCTGGTTCAGTAGGGACTAGAGTGTGGTCCTAATGCTGCATGTTGACAGTTTCCCATGTGATATCAACACTGCTAGCCCTCGCATCACACTGAGTGATGAGAGCTTCTACAGTAAGTAGAACTTCCTCCCATTCATTTCAATGATCCAGGGAAAGCACTGGTCTCAGATAAGGCCACTCAATAGTCAAGAATATACTGATTCCTTTCCGTCTTTTTTTTCTTGTTCTCTAATGTTAGTGTCACTTTGAGTCTGGCTATTGGCAGTGTATGAAAAGGAATGCCTGAAATCTTGGTTCATACTCTCTTACTGTTTGTTTCCTGCAGAAGGATTTCTCCCAGTATTACCCGGAAAATTCCCCAGATTTGTTTTGATTATGTGGATGAAGTCAAATGGCAGGCTTCACAGCAAATGAAGCCTAGAGTAGGTGGCGTTCTCAGAAGCTGTGGGGAAATGGGTGCTGACAAAGGTAGCCAAAGAACACCAGATAAAGATATCGATCAAATTGACTTTCAGAATTGGGATGTGTGTGTTTTCTCTATTGTATTTGGAAAACTCTTTATAAAGAGTATAAAGGTAACGTCCATGTATATGGAAACATTGGGCATAATATGCGATGCAGATCTGCATATACTAGGATTTCAGATTATTCCCCAAGTGAAATCATTTTGTTGCAACTGAGTGTGGTCTGGATAGCATTTATGAATTTATACGTTGTGTCAAGAATAAGGATAGACCTACATGACTATAACTTCACAATTGGTGTCAAGAATGGGATTCTACAGCATAGACTCAACTCCCTGAAGTATGCTTTATGAAGAAAGGAAGGGTGTGGTTAATGAACCTTCAACTCTAAATGATCATGTGAGCTCTTGAAGCCTTAACTACTCAAATTGAGGTGTGTAGGCAGGTAATACCCATTTCACTTGGAGGAGATCAGAAATGCAAAATTGGGACTACACTAGCATGAAATTGCAGGTGGATGGCAGCCATTAGAGATAAAAGTTACTGATGGAATTCATAGGTGGATCTAGTTCTCAGTGAGTTAATATTTTTTAATACATGAGAATGGTAAGATAGTTTTCTCTCTACTCCCCATTCTGCTATGTTCCATGAGCCTTAAGTGTAGAGGTTCAACTGTAAACATGTCACCTAGGACTAGGCGTTTCTCAGTCATATATTCTCTGTGTCTGGCCAATTGTGGAGTTCTGCTGTAGCCTCCATTATTGTTAAAAGAAGCTTCATTGATGAATGATGTACTGTATGTTTGTAACTATAAGGATATATTTAGTATATGGTAAGAAATTTCATTTCTCTAGAGACATGACAGATATAGGGTTCTCTCTAGGTTCTGTGCCCCCTCCAACCCCACATATTTGGCTGGGTCTACAATGCCACCCATGAGTTCTCTCCCACTGAGTGGGTTTTAAGTCCAATTAGATAATTATTGACCACCCCCCAGAAGAGAGTGCTACTACTCCAGTAGAGGTAGTGTGCTGTGCTGGTTGTTGTGGTTATTAGAATTTAGGGTTGGCTTGGTCTATTCATTGATTTTTACCCTTAGCAGTTTTAATGTTATCATCTGACATTATGAGAGCTAAACTTCAGGTAGAAGTCTTCCCAGTCTGTTCCTGCTCCATTGCTCCGAGTCCTGTATCCCAAGTATGTCCTGTCTTCACCAGTAGTGTGTTATCATCTTCTAGTTATGTGGGATAACTAAGAACTTTGGCAATAGCCTGTATTATTTTGGGAGTCTCTTGAACCACTCTCACCAGTTACACAAAAGGAGCTACCTTCTGCCCAGCACTGTGTTCCTAGCAAACAGCCCCAGAGTATGTAGATGAAGTAATGTTTACACACTGTGCATTTCTCAGGGGTTTCCGTGGCATCACATTCCCCTCTGAGTTCCCTAGTCCTCCAAAATTCTCTGCCTCTTTCCTCCCTTCCCAGTCCCAGCACCTGCATTGTCCCCTCATTGTCCCCTCCTTCCCTCCACCCTCACCAGTGAAGTTCCTCAGATAACATAGAGCTATCCACACAGAAGGCCACAGCTGGTCATGTTTTACAGAATGAAGACTGTAGAATGTGTATCCCTGGATAGGACTGCTGTGTTGAACCTCACCCACTTATGGCTCAGGGATCATTGTGGACAAAGGCATGGAAAGATTGTTAGAGCTGAACTTAGGGAAGCAGAGTCTTTCAGGCTACTGGAGGCTTGCACATGTGAAACTGTGGCAGTGATGGAATTGAGCACAGGACCCACACCAACTCAAATCAGACAGGGGCCCAGGGTGGAGGGATAGAAACTGGTGGTGGGTCAAACTTAGACTGAAAACTATTGGACACTGATTACTGCTAAGTGAGGGACAGTATGCCTTACCATCTCTAGATGGCCTGACCAGACTCCAGTGGATGAATTTGCACTAAAGGACCTCTGAGCACTAATGTGTGACTGGATAGGACTTAACATGTATGATGGAATACATACGGTCTGGTGGGGATTAGGGGGTTGGATGGGGGAGCGGGTCCAAATTTGATGAACAACTTGTATGAGATATATAAAACCAAAAAAAAATGCTTGTTTTTAGATGGATGGAATATGAGCCTAGGAGTATTTTTGCATTCTAATAAACAATGAATATTTTTCTAGTTTCACCTGAAGTCTTCAAGCATTTCCACTTTATCATCAAAACTAAAACCTTCATTGAAGCTTGAAAAGAAAAGGATGGTAAAATAATAAGATGTAAATTAAATACATAACCTCTTGCTATTGTTGTTTGTAATGGCTAAAATGAAAGTGAAAGTGTTAGGGCAGGTCTTGATTCTGTACCAAGCGTACATTGTGTCTGATTTGAGCTATATCCTCAAGTCTAGGGCTATGACCAAGAGGAAAATTATGGTGTGACAACAGGTGGCAGCTCTATTATCACTTGTCAATAGGAGGACATATATTGGGCAAAACCGAGGGACTGGTGGGACCAGTGGTGTGTCATGAAGGAGTTGTTCCTTTTTCTGCATTGGTGTCATTGGCCTCTGGAAGAACCTTTAGTAAAATGGCTTGTGAGTGACTAACTTAGGAGAGGTGTGTTTGGTTTTGAATACTCTAGAATGAAAGAGCTTGCTTGGGTTGGAACAAGACCGAGCTGACTACAATCATTAGCCGGTACCTGTGACCTATACACTCAGTGGAGAATGCCTTTCCTGTGGACTGCATGAAAGCAACTGCAAAGTTAGCTTACCCTGAAAAGAGGAGCTGTCGCCCTTAGACGTCAGGTAGAACACTCCATACTGAAACTGGTATGCTGTGTTTGAATTTACTCTGCTGAGTTTACTTGATCATGAGCAGAATATTCACTCATTGAACATTGCCCTACTCAGATGTGGTGAATTCTGTGGTAAGGGGACTCCTTCTTTGTTGGCATCCCATGTAACATTGCTGTCTAGACGGCAAGGAACAGTCTGAAAAGACAGCAGATTTATTGTTTCTGTTTAGCTTATGGGCTTCACAGATGCTAAAAGATTTAGAATGATTCCTAAGTCAATGGGAAAAGATAAAGGAAGTTGACCAGGATGAAAATCTTCAGAGTAAGAAATGGAGCGAATGAATCAGAGAATACTTGACTGAAGCAGTGTTTTTATGCAGCACTACTAAAGGTTAGGTGGACCAGTGGGAGCTCCTACCAGTACACCAATATTAAAGGCCCCGGTTTGTCTCCCCTATGTCCAGGTTCATTTTAATGGTCACCTTGACACAGCCTAGAGTCATCTGAGAGGAGAAGCCTAAACTGAGGCATTACTGAGATCAGATTGGTCTGTAGGGATGTCTGTGAGGGGCTCTCTTGATTGTTAATTGATGCAGGATGGTCCAGCCCACTGTAGGCAGCACCACTTCTTGGGCAGGTGGTCCTGGCTATATAACAAAGCAAGCTTAGTGTGAGATTTGGTTCATAAGCTGCTTTTGTTCAGAATGTTTTATCCCAGCAATAGAAAAGTAACTCATGCACTCTAGTTTGAAGGACTCAGACAAGCTTGGAGGCAAAGAGGACAGAATCACCTGGTGATGGTCTGTCACAATAATCAGTATGGAAATTTATGGGGCAGGGACAGGATCTTCTTGCTGAATTCCTAGCTGGGAACGGAGGGTCATATTCATATGTGTGGGGAAAATGACCTCTGGGATCAGGGGAGAAAATCTTTTCTGGGGTTTATTGGTATGTGCCTCATGTTTCCAAACCTGCTGGTGGAGTCCTAATGGGATCAGCAGTGAGGGAGAGGATTCGGAGATGCAGTGTTGATAGACAAATAAGAACACGGCATGTTTGAATAGGCTTTATGTGAAGTGATTACGTGTCTTTCCTGAACATCCCTTCAAGAAGCAGGAAGTTTGGGTAAAAATAAATGACAAATGAAGGGAAGGAGAAATAGCAGCGAGGGTAAAATAAAAAAGAATAAACAAGCTTTCATAATGAGGGCAATCCAGTGTAGCTACCTACATATGTGTGGTGGACTGCCTACAAAGTGGCAGGCCCATAAGACCACAGTGGACCTGAAAAATTCCCATCTCTAAGTTATACTGCAGCCACTGTGAGTTCATAAGCAGTACAGTGTTCACCTGGATGGGGGTGAGGCAGGTGGAGATGATCTGCCTGTTCTAGGTGAGTAGAGGTACAGAATGTACAATTAGGCATCATATGTACTCGATAATGATAATAAACGATGATGTGTCTGGTGTATGTAGTTATAGTTCTATATTTTATATGGGTATTTTAAAGTGTACTTTTACGTGAGATACTTTGCATTTTAGTCTGTGGATCTCATTTAATGGAGCACGGGTAACTGACGATGGTGAGTAAAATAATGATTGAAACATGCCCTAGAGTCAGATGAATGAGACAAAAACTGCTTTAAAAGTCCCCGCAACAAGTTATCATAAATTCTAAGTACTGTGCCTAAATTTTCAAGGAGGATGGCTATTTTTTAATTTAATTGTTGTGATTTTCATACAATAATGTTTGATGGTATTTAGATCTCCTCCCTTCTCCTCACCTTGTCCCGACTGCCCCTGCCCAATATAATATACTCTCTTACAGAGTTTGATATATGTTCCCCAGTGTCCTTTATGGGTTCATCCACTGGACCCATGAAGAGTCCCCAGTAAGACACTGTCTTTCCTCTCCCAGCTGCCATCAATGGCCAAAAGTTCATTCATTAGGTTGCATCTGGAAAACATGTAATTCTTTTATTAAAAGGTTTACTGTCAAACAGTATTCTGTGCTCATCCAGCAACAAACTCATACATTTGCTTACCTCTTCTCTGGATCGCACCAATTTCTCGTGTTTGATTCAATCTCATATTGTTTTTTTTAAATTTAGATTTATTTATTTTTATTTTATGTGTATGAACATTTTGCCTGCATGTGTATAAAGACATCTGTGCATGCAATGCCCTTAGGGGGCCAGAAGAGGAGTTACAGACAGTTTTTAGTCACTCTGTGGGTGCTGGGAATAGAATCCAGATCCTCTGCAAGAGTAGCCAGTTCCCTTAACAGCTGTGCCATCTCTCCAGCTCCTTGTGTTATATTTTTAATATTTGTCATATGTATACATATATATGATATACCATATAGTTTAGAGATATAGCAAATTATTCCATCTAGGTTTGTATAAATACACTGTGATGTCCCCACCACCATTTAATGATAACGTTCACATAATGTATCCCCAGTGATTAAGTAGTGCATAACTCTATTACATTGGTGCTTCCAGAGCAAGAATAAAATAGTCTCTTAGTGTAAGTGTGCAGGCATTTGGAAGGTGAGGCTGTGCATTTCTCACCACCGCCTTATTTTTGCCACTTGATAAAGTTGAATAGAAACTGCAAACTTGAGGGCACTGCTCTGGGAGACACAAGTCATACAAGAAGATGATGGCGTGAACCAATGGCAAATGAGCAAGTGGAGTGCTAATCACATGCCAGGATCTTTTTTCACTCTTATTTTTCTGGTTATGTCACAAAAGTCATCATTTAGGAGGGAGTTTCTGGGAACTGTTCCCAACTCTGCCATGGGCTGTGTGGTATACAGGTTCCAGCTGGTGGATCACTCCATAAATATAAACCTGGGTGACTGGGTGCTTAGAAAGATACCTGATTGTAAACATAGGGGTGGCCTTCCTGACACACCACAGCTCACTATGTACAAATATATATTGCTCTTGTTTAGTAAATAAAAAGTGATATTAAACAGGGGAGAAAGGACAGTGGACTTATGATGGTATTGGAGTAATGAGAACCAGAAGACATTTCCCTGGGGACAGCCCTGCCCTGCAGTGAAGAACGCTGTGGGAGGCCATAGGAATACTCACATTACATTATGTTTAGCTCTGACTCCACTTCATGTAGCCTGAGTATGGTAGAGCCAACATTTTAATGATACATATATTCTAACTGCACTCAGGCTGTTATTACACAATGACATATGTACATGATACGAAAAATACCATTGGCCTACAAGACAGAAACTGGGATTAGGGAAGAAAGTTACTGTTCTGTACTTCACGAGACAAGCTAAATTTGGTTTTCGTGAGCAGTGGTATTTGGAAGGAAAATACTTTAGAATGAGATGATTGGAGGGAGTTTTCTTGCAGGAGGAAGGCAATAGATGGGATTTAACTGGGGAGTATTTTGGTAACTGGGTCAGGCCACAAATACTGATGGACGATACTAGCATCTAATTCTGGAGAAAGGCTTGCTTCCTAACCCAACATGTCCTCTTGACTGCTTTAAGTGGCGGAGCTGAGTAGCCATGGGAGAATTGTTTTCCATATTAGCTTCTGAGGCCCTGAAGTCACATCAGTGGACCTCCTATGGCCCTCCAAATCCATGAAAGTCCTGTAGGGCAAATTGTAATTGGTGTTGGTGGACTAAGACTGTCTTTGCTTCCAGAACAAGTCAAAATTTGACATCCTCAGTACAATTATCAGAGATAGGAAGTATTCTGGTTTGTCCCCAAGTCTTCCATGACAGAAAAAAGGGAGGAATTTTTGACAGCACACCATGAAAATGGTCTTAGTATAAATTGTGAACAGAAATAGAGTAAATGGCTTTATCCTCTTGGACTGGCTGATTTGAAATTTAGAATCAATCAAATTATGACCAACTGTAGAGATAACTGTCCACAATAAACCTACTATATGTATAAAGGTCAACTGTCTTCTGAAGACACAGTGCACACCTCTGTAATTCTAGTGATTTCCTCTGTAGTGAGACCATGCAGTAATATGGTATAATACTAGCATATATCGATCATATTTCCATATGTAAATAAGTCTTACAGTAGCATTGGTATTGATATCTAATGTATGGGAGATAGAGTTAACATCTCCTTGGACTTTATGATCTGGGTATTTGGACCACAACAGGCAGTTTAATGGTATGATTAATGATGGAGTGTTTGAGCCACATGGAATCTTTTCTCCCTTTAGAAGGGCTCCAGAAGGGCCAAAAGCCAGAACTGTTTGACATCTGGAGAGAATGGAGCATGTGTTCAATTACCCATGTTCCCACAGTAAAAGCCCAGGATACCAGGGCCCAAGTGAGTGTCTGGACTGGCAGTATCCCATGCTTAGTGTGAAGCATTATTGCCAGGAAAGTTAACACCATTCACTATTAGAACCCTTGAGGAGAAGACTTGAAACTTCATGTCTGAAAACCATGTGGACTCTCTATGTGCTTCTTATTGATTTTATTTGTATCCATTTTCTATAATAAACCACAGTCATGATGGTAACAGCTTTCAGTGAGTTCTTTCAGTGAATTATTAGAACCGAGGATGAGCTTTGGAAACCTTAGTCTGAAGTAGGTGCCAGAAGAGGGAAAGGCCTTGTGGACACTATGTACAACTCCACAGGTTCATTTTAGTGATTCTGTTTGGACCATTTTTTCCTCTCTCCAACTACCCTATCTCTATCAAGAACATCTCTGCAGCAAGCATTATCCTTTAAATGGCTCCTTCGATGCCATTCCAACTATGGCATAATCCAAAGTAAAACACCCTTAAGATCTTAATACAGATGTATGTGTGAATTAAATAGTGATTCTAAATATACAGTAACCAATTTTCTTCACATTAATAATTCAGTTATTTTTATTTGTTTTTAAACAAACAAAAAGTAAAGTAGACCCAGTCCACAGAGCAATTGTCATAGTACCCACAATTTTTATTAAACTCAAAGGAATTCTCTTTAAAGTGTTTGGTTATGAAAGTTACCCAAATTCACTCATTTTTTGTCCTATCAATTTCTCCTTTAAACATTTTTTCCCCTTTACATTCAAACTAGAAACAGTGGACAGGCCCTTCCCTCAGGGAGCTCATCCTGGATCAAAAGCAGGTGACATCATTTGGTGCCCTTAAATGCTATTTCAATAGGTAACTTTTTCCATTGCTACCACATATACCTGATAGATGCAGCTTATGGGAGCAAGATTTATTTTTGTCTCATGACTGAAGTCAGTGAAGGCGTGGTGGAGTTCACAGTGGTGGGAGCACTTCCTTACCACAGTTGGAGGAGCCAAGACTATTTGCTTGCTTCTCACTAGAACAGGAAATGAGATGAATAGGACTGGAAGTGGGGCTGGGCTACATCTCTCAAGGCCCACCCCCAAATGATCCACTTCCTTCAGGTAGGTCCAACTCCTGAAGGTTCCACAACCTCTGAGGACAGCATCATCAGCTGAGTACTGAGTGTTCAAATACTCAAGCCAGGGAATGGGAAGAACTTCACATTCAAGCATAACACTATATTCTCTCTCTCTCTCTCTCTCTCTCTCTCTCTCTCTCTCTCTCTCTCTCTCTCTCTCCCCGTATGTGTGTGTTTGTATGTAGGTGTGCATACCATGACACATGTGTGGTGGACAGAGGCCAATCCCAGGTGTCAATTGTTACCTTCTACTTTGTCTGAGGCAGATATTTTGATTCTCTACGTGTAAGCTAGGATAGCTGATCTGTGAGCTTCTGAGGATTTTCCTGTCTCTGTCTCTCAGCTCGCTGTAGAAACACTGGATTTACAGAGGCACTACTAAGTCCCACTCTACACAGATTCTAGGAATCCAAACTCGTCCTCGTGCTTATTCAGCAAGCTCCTTACCCACTGAGCCATCTTCCCAGGTCCCATAACGTAAAACTATTCGTTTTATTAGGAAACTGAACCTACTCCTAACTGCAGTGCTATTTATTCCCTGCATCTGTTTCGCATTAGTAGAGTGACTAGAGATGAGAGAGAGGAAATGGCAAGGCACGCTGCACAAACCGTTTGCAAAGACTCCACATACATTATCCATTCCAAAACCCTTCGTGCTTGAGAATACTGGGAATCTGTGATTCACCAGGCACCTTACAAACTCCCATTACTGGTCACCACTTTGCAAATGGCAAAAAACTTGACTACAGTAAAAATTAAAGACAGAAGTAGAGTAATAATAGAGAGATGATTCAGAGTCACGGAGTACAATCACAAAAGGCGCCAGATCCCAGACGAGTTACCCAGGCAACATTTTTCTCTTTTTCCATGCCTTTCATATTGGATTTCAGTTGTGGTTACTTAACTTATAGGCTGGTAGTGTATTTGAACTGCATTAATCTCACTTTGTCAGATGCTCCAGTTCAGGAAACTCCAGTTCAGGAAACTCCAGTTCTAAGACTGTCTCACCACAGAGAGAAGACAAAACCACCTGGTGGTGGTCTGAGTGAGGGAAAAAAAAACAAAGAACTCCCTTACAAAGAATTCATGAAATGTTCTTAGTCAACTCCTTAAGGTTACCACACAGGATTTAATAAATCTTCAATGTTTTACAGGCAAGTTAGAGAAACATTTCCACTTCAGAAGGCGATGTTTACTGACGTAGTGGTATCATTTTTATGCAAGATTACAAGAAAATGATTTGAAGATAATTACATAATAAATTAAAATAAATACTTAAAAATATAAAAAGTCAGTATAGATTTTGATGCTTCTCATTCTTGTGAAATCATACAACAAATAAAACTTTGTGCATATTCTTTAAAAACTCCCCCAAATGAAAAAGTCCTCTTTGTAAAATGATCATGTCCTGACTGCTGTGGCCTAAGAATTTGTCCCAGGCAAGCATTTACCACAAGGTGACCTACGGCAGCTCAGTTCCCTGACCATTTCCTCCTATGGCACTACGGTACTATGCATAGACTTTACTTGCAGTCTCTTGGTGCTCAGATGGCAGGGACATACGTTTGCACTTACTAAAAACAACTTGATTATTTTTTCATTAGCTCAGTAATTAATATATCAGGGCTGAAGAGATGACTCGGCAGCTAGGCTAGCACACTACATTTGCAGAGGACCAGAGTTTGGTTCCCTGAACACACACTGGATGCTTTACAGCTTTAACTCCAACTCTAGGGGACCCAACATTCCCTTCTGACCTCTGTGAGCACCCACATGCATGTACAAACAGGCAGACAGACACACACACACACAAATAATAAAGTAAATCTAAAAAAGTAATCAAAAGTATTAATGCCAATGAGATTTTGAAATCTTATTTTTTGTGCCAGAGTCTAAGTTACTCATTCAAATGCTATAGATTATGCATGAATTTTTTTTCTTTTTAAAAAGATAATTGTCAAAATGAACACATAAAATTTGCTGGGCACTGTGGTGCATACCTTCAAACCTAGCACTAAGGAAGCAGAGGCAGGAAGATCACTGCACATTCTAGGACAGCCTGATCTATGTAGTGAGACCTGTCTTGAAAAACAAAATAGTAATAACAACAATAATAATAATAGATAAAAAGATCAATTGAGGACTGTAAGAATTGTCACATAACCTCTAGGATTTCTGGACCTGGCTTGAAAACACTTTAAAAAAAGAATTTATTTTATTTTATGTGTATGAGTGTGTCTGCCTGTATGTAAGTGCACTTGTGTCCTGCAATGCCCATGGAGGTCAGAAGAGGGCATCAGGTCCCCTGGAACTGGATTTATGGATGGTTGTTTGATGCCATGTGGGTGCTGGGAATTGAATCCAATCCTCTACAAGAGCAGCCAGTGTTCTTAGCCACTGAGCCATCATCTCCAGCTCCTTGCAAACACTCTTACAGATGCACACATGTGTGTTTTGATTCAACAGCATTTGCTCTAATAGTTCTCATAATGAGGTAATTGAACTATTTCACTAACACTTAGAATGTGGAATGTGAAAACAGTTTGCAAGGTTAAAGTACTGGAAATTTTCCATTTCCTCTGCTCATTTCTCTTTTCCTCATCCTCAGAGACTGTGTAAGACACACCCAAAGTCTTCCTTGCTCATGTTCCTCTTACAGTTGTATTATGTGGTCTTTCTATTAGCTGTCATGCATTCCTTCAGACACAGCTTTGTCTGAGTGCTTCCCACTTGATGGACAGGTGCTGATGGACCCTTCATGATTTCCTGGATTTGAGGCAGTGATTGAAATAACCATGATTCAAAAAGAAGGCTTCATGAAAAGCTTCCTCGGAGAGAGGTTTAACTTATCCTCTCCTGATGGTGCTACGTGTGGGAAAAGATGCAAGGACAGCTCATGGCGCTCCAAATTTTGCATATAGAGAACAGAACTTCTTCAAAACCATTGTTGCCCATTGCCGTTAGAGTCCGAGAGGAAGCAAGCGCAACTGTCAGGGTCTGCGCATGCTCCAAGCACTCACAGCACTCTGTGTGCTGAGTGTTATCCTCCTATTTGCAGGGAGGAAATGGATCAAAGTTCAGCAGTTTACCTAGAAACACTGAGGAGGCAGAGCACACTTGAGCCTAGGGCCTGATTCCTGAGTGCTTGTGTGACTTCCCATGTAAGTGACAAGATGGGCAATGTCAGACCAAGTCTGGGCAGAGGAAACAAGAGCCTCCCGAATTGGCATTTGCCCAGTCACATGTGGTCTCACATCCAGGTATTCACAGCAGGATTCCAGCTCCCCGCAGCACTTCCTTGCTTAGTTACTGATGTTTTCCCTGTTCTTTCACATCCTTTTCAGAATCTGTGTCTTGGGGTAACCGAGATGGTGTAGCAGTTAAGAGCACTGGCTGCTCTTGTAGAGGACTCGGTGCTCAGTTCCCAGTACCCACAACTGTCCATAAGTCCGGTTCTAGTGGATCTGGCCCCTCTTCTGACTTCCATAGGCACTGCACGCACATGGCACGTGGTGCACTTCCATACATACAGGGAAACACTCATACACATAAAATAAACATTGCAAAAACCCTTTCTTTTCCCAGCATATGAGTTGGTCTTGTCGTCCTGCTCTAAGTTTGGTTTTTTCTCTACAGAACTGGCCTAGATTTCAGATTTTTGAGCTCTTGAAATTGAGCACAGATATGGGACAGAGGTTGGTTCTTACCAACCAGCTTGGGTAACCCTGGGAACATAGCAACAAAGATGTAAACGCTAACACTTGCTGAGTAACAAAGATGGCCCAGCAGCCATGCTAACGACCTTGGATGCATTATTAGTTAATCCACGCAGTGACCTTTGGAGTTATCTGCTCTTAGTGACACTTTGCGGGTATGAATACCAAGACTCAGAACGATCTAACAGTAAGGCCACCAGAGACAATGCTCCACTGTCATTATACCCTTTAGTGCAGAATGCTTTTCTGAACAAATGGGAGACTGGGTACGACTGCAGGTTCCAAGGTATGTGCTGGGTCTATTTGACTTCTTGCCTCGGATTGTGAAGTGCTAGTCTAGGAATCGAGTATTCAAGCAGTTTCCATGGACCATAACCATTCTGAGCCCACAACCCCTGTTTACCCAACTAGGTTGTCTTTACTTATGTGGAACACTAGTGTCCAGATGCCCTTGTGGCAAAGTACAGAGAAGGAACCGATTCTGACTGTGCTACCAACACCACAGAGTCTATCAGAACAGAAACCAGACCCTGTATCAGGAAATTAGACTGGCATTAAGTACTGTTGAGGCTTAAATTGTTTCCTAAATTCACGTGTTGAGATGAATCGCTCTGTCTCAGAATGTGACTACTTTTTTATTTTGTTTTGTTTGATTTTGGGTTTTTTGGCACTGAGGATTGAACTGAGGGCCTCCTGTGTATTAAGTACAGGCTCTACCATGGACCCGCCCCCTGCCAAACCCCAATGCCACTCTTTTGGAAGATTAGGAAACAGACACACAGAAGAAAGAGCGCATAAAGCCATGGGGACTTGATGACCGTTTGCCAGCTTAGCAGAGAGGCCTCACAAGACATGACTTGACTCTTACCTCAGCAGTGAATCTGTTGTTTAAGCACCCTCTCCCCAGGCTGTGGCACTTTATTATGGAGATCCTAGAAGGTGTGTACAGGGCAAAAAGTACGTAGTGCATTGTGGGTCTCCTTCTCCAAGGGCGGCTGTTGCAGACAGAGGAGAGCAGACCAACAGGTCCTCAGGCATCCCACAGTGTGATGGGAAAGAACTCCCAGGAGACTGTGTCAGTGGACTGCTCGTTTATTGAAATCAAGGCAGGGGTTTATATAGGGAGGCCTGTCTGGCCATTACTGAAGACGGGAAAGTTCAAGGTGGGGAGGTCTTTAGGTAAAGATGGGAAGGTTCTAGGGCTGACATGGCCTGTAGGGGTCAGGTGAAGCAAGCACTGAGGAATGAGGAAATGAAACCCAAGACCTGGCTTTGGTCTCTGGTGATCCTTATGGGAGGAAAAAGGAAGATTAAGTAAGTGCTGAGGAGCGAGGAAATAAAACTTTAGGTCATACCTGCAGCGGCTTCCTAGAACCTAGGCCATAGCTTCACACGCATGCGCAGAGCAGGCCGGACTCCTACTGTCTCTTCAGGGTATCCAGGGTCACCTTGCTTGCTCAATACCTTTTGCAAGAGACCCAGGCCCCACAGTGCATGACTCTCTTTGCTTGTGGCATAGGGAGTGGGTAACCACAGAATTTGGAGAGCTGTTTCCTGCTTATAATCCATGTCTGTGCCTGGGGAAGAGGAACTCCAAGAAAGAACTAAGGGAGGGTTGCTACAGGGTCTGAGTACTGGAGCACAGCCTGTCCACATAGCCACACACGGGTGCTAAACTATATAAAAGATGTTCCCACCCTGCCAAGATTTTCTGTGTTTTTAAAATTACGTACTCTGCAAGAGAGCCTTAATAGTGATGTGTGTTTTGTCTGTCCTCAGATCCTGTGTCCCAGAGATTTTGACTCAGAAAAATGGAAAAGATGGGGGGCATTTTGTGTCCTTGAGCATTGCACTGCAAATTTATACTGGTTGTACACATTTAGATTGTTGTTGTGTACCTTTGCTTTCCCAGTTCTTGGAAACTGAAGGCAGGTGGATTGTGAGTTGGAGGCCAGCCTGAGTTGAATAGTGAGATGCTATCTTATATTACTCCCATTAAAAAAAAAAAATCGAGGCTGGAGAGATGGCTCTGTTATTGAGAGCACTGGCTGCTCTTGCAAAGGACCTAGGTTCCATTCCCAGCACTCATATGGAGGCTATCAACCTTCTGTAATTCCAATTCCAGGGGATCTGATGCCCTCTGCTGGCCTCCAAGTCATGGCATGCACAAGTGCATTTATGTACATGCAGGTAAAACAGTCACACATAAAATAAAAATAAAATAAATTTTAAAATGAAATTAAGATTAGTAAAATCCAAAATAGGTGGAGACAGAGTAAAAGAAGGACAGATGGGAACAGTTAAGATATGATGTATGAATGGATAGAAAACAAAAGCACAGTCTTTCAGTTGCTACAATTAATATGCGTCAGTAACATAATGATTAAAAAACAGTTTGCAAAAATCAGAAAGTAGAGGAAAACACTTAAAAATGACCTGCACACTCATCTCATTTGGAAATAATCACTGTTATTTAACATTTTCTGAGCTTTTACTCTATGAACAGTGTGTTTTGGAAAGTTAGGTTGCTTCCAGCTTTTTGCTCTATTAAATAATATAATGATCATCCAAACATAAAGCTGTGCTTCAGGCTCATTTCCTGAGAAAGTTTATCCCGGAGCCATTCCACCTTTTATTTTAGTACAATATTTCACTTTGTCTTCACAGAATTGTATTTGCTTAAGTCCACTCTATATCCAAAAATATTTCTGCAAAGGGACTTTCATTCTTCATTACAGTTTCTGCCCATGAGTTACCCCCTCAAACCCTCATTTTGAGACTGTGGAGAACTGTCCCCGCAGCCAATTAGCAAGAATAGAACAGCTCCCTTTCAGGTATTTAAATTAGCTTCCTTAGCTACAGTCAAAGAAACTCTCCAAAAATTCATCCAGAATTAAGGTCGTGTTGGTTATTTGGTTTTGATGTCTTTTCCACATCTGGTCTTATCTTCCTCTAGATTTTGCCTAGAACTCAGCAACATTGTACACAGACTAGGGAACTCTAGGAGAAAGCAAGGGGCTGCTTTGTAATGTCTCAACTGGTCTTGGCTTTTTGCTCTTTTGTGGAGGGTGTCTGCTAGAAAGAAGCTTCCTTGGGTGTTTTAATTAACCAGAGGCCCAAATATTTAAGGCATCATAAGAGATGATCTCAAAGCAGAATGAATTTTCTCATCACATAGGAACACAGATACTCTATCCCAGAATGCTATTTCTGCTCCCATTTTGTTTAAAGTGCTTGTTTTATAATTTCCCACACCATTCCAAATTTCATTACCGAGGGGTTAGAAAGCACATCTCAAAGATATTGTGGCCTTAGTGAAGGAGTCTCCCTTGGCTGTTTTGTGGTAACAATGTTGGCTGGTCAAGGCTGACTATTCATGGAGGATGTGCTTGTCCATCACTATCCTTCTCAGTCCACCTCAGGCCAAGCCTTGCTTTCCAGTGGAGTTAAAGGGGGCTTTTCCCTCACTTTCAGATAAAAAGTAACAAGGACATTTGGTTTAAGAGACTGCTTGAGAGTGACTTTCTTTGAAGCTTTCACAAAGCTGGCAAGAATTTCACACCATTCTGAGTGCTGCAGGTGAAAAATTTAACAGCTGGTGGGAGTGCAAATTAGAGCCAATTATAATTTGATTGACCT
This sequence comes from Eospalax fontanierii, assembly GCA_035773235.1. Classification (NCBI taxonomy): domain Eukaryota; kingdom Metazoa; phylum Chordata; class Mammalia; order Rodentia; family Spalacidae; genus Eospalax; species Eospalax fontanierii. The sequence goes on from CM069538.1 coordinate 63,724,054, forward strand.
GCCTTGACAATAAAACTGTCTTCCCTAATTTAAAATGCCTAGCAGGAACCTCTCTGCCCTGGTAAGGTGGTGATTTCAAAGGAAAAGCGGCTCAAACTACGAAATTCTTTAACAATACTGACAGTAATAAAGATTTATTTATATAGTAGGTTTTTTTTTTTTTCTGTTGGACTTAAATGACCATATTCAAAGTGAGGGATAGTAGTACACTGTGAGAGGAATGAAAAAGGTCAGGGTTTGATAGTCATGTGTCTCAGAACAGGGACATTCTGAAGAAAGAGAAAAATGTCTGCGTTCCAGCCAGGATGCCAGTTGTCCTAATATTTTTAATTAATCTTTTGTTACCATGAATTTTTATGATGACATCGTCATACACGCATATCTCAGTACAGTGCTCACACTCTTCAGGACCCTCCTCCATCCCCTCCCCCCACTCCACTCTCACTGGTCCAATTGCAATACTGTCTAAAAAGAAACCAAGCATAGAATTCAAAAGCTTATTGCTGTGCCAGGCATAGTGGTGCATACCTTGACTTAGGCGGCAGAGGCAGATGGATTTCTTTGAGTTCAAGGCCATCCTGGACTACATAGTGAGTTCTAGGCCAGCTGGGACTCTAGGGAGACCCTGTCTCAACCCCAGCCCCCAAAACCAAAAACAAACCCCAAACCAACCAACCAACTAAGCAAACAAACAAGCAGGCTAAACAACAAAAAAGCCCGAACATATCCTTTGAAAATGTTGTCAAAAGGAACGAGAAGAGAACCATTTTTATCCTATTGTTCTATTGAAGTTGTTTTGAAGAAGCATAAACTCCAGGCCAAGCCCAGCGTATTCTTTTCTTCTTATTCACGCAGTTTACCTTAACTGAAGGTCACAGGAAAGTAGCTGCTGGGCCTCTACTTCCTGCTCTGGCTTGAATTAAACCTCAGGGTCACCTTCCTTGACCTTTCATTGTGGTGCAGGTGATCTGTTGGCCTTGCAAGGTAGTTCTCTGAGGCGTGACTTAGCAGAGACTGGGCACATAGACTCTCCCATCTACCTCTGACACCTGGGATTGACTTGATCTTGGGCACATTGGTCTTGAATCTCAGGTACTTCATCTATATATTGGAAACAATAAAACCCACTTCAAGGGATGTGGTGGTGTTTCCTGGCATCATATGCTGACTAACTTGACTTAGTGTCTTGCCTGGACTCTGGCTTAGCTCTGAGGAAGTAGTGAAGTCCAGTTGCTCCCTCTTTCAGGACCTGCCTTCCCTTTCTCTATCTTTGAGGCCCCCGGGTGTTTCTTCTATTCTGTCTTCTTGTTCTCAGGGAACCTCTACAATGACCTGGGCTGAGGTGTGGAGAAGAGAAGGTGGTAGACTAGGCATACTACGCTTGTCCTGTAAGTGGCACAGTACTCCCAGTTATCTGAAGTTTCCCTTCCTACAGATTCCGTTATGCACACTCAACAACGATCTGCAAACACTAAATGAAAAAGTGCAGATGTGAACAATGCATAAGTTTTAAATAACTGTGATTATAGTAGATTGTTAGAATGGCTCTGTTTTGTTAGCGGTTATTGCCAGTCTCTTCCTATGCCTAATTTATAAGTTAAACTTCCTCACCCACGCCTCCTGTAGAGTTCACTATTATCTGTGGTTTCAGGCAGCCACAGAGTGTCTTGGAACGTATCTCAGGTGCATCAAGGAGCATGTTGTGCTTAGAGTAAGTTTCAGAAATGACTAGCAATGTTCTTCCTATAGATCTGATCTATAATCCTAATATTATTTGGACATATTTTATGTTAAACACACTTTGGCAGTTGGCTAGGAAACCTAACCTTTTATTTTTAATCATATGATTTAAATAAAAGTAAGCAAGAAAAGTTAAGAGAAGGCTGTGACAAAGGCCATGAGTTTATTTGATAGGAAAGATATGGATAACCTCAGTTTGGGACACAGATATGGCCAGAAGCTTGCTGCCTTATGTATTATGACAAGTCTCCAAGTGTAAACACAGAGTCTAAGCTCCAGACAATCAACTATCTACTCAAACTTTTGGATCATAATGTTATAAATGGTATACCACGTGTATGTGAGCTTTAAGCTAATAGCTACAAATCATTAGGCATCAGCTCTTTAAGGAAGGAGAAAAGGTATGGATTTTTATGACAGTGGTATCGTTCTTCTTTTGAAATCAATTCCGGATGAGGGTTAGGGTTTCTGAAAGCCCAGTCTTCGTGTATATAATGAGACTATTATTATATTCATAATATTCCTCTATTATTATTACTGGCACTTCTTTTACTGCTTAAAAAATGACTAGTAATAAAGATCTGGTTGTATGCATCCTGCACGCAACCTTGAAACTGAAATTTCTTGTGGCCAGCACATTGGTTCGTAAGAAGCTTATCTGTACAAACAGTAAATAGAGAGCAAGAACCCCTGTAACCAAGCTCTGGAGTACGGCCAACCCCCAAGCAATGGAATGATGATTTCTGCAACCAGGCTTGACTGGGTCGGACCTGGGCAGCTGATGGAGGGGGCAGGGTGTGTGGGCAGCTGCTGCCTGGTGAACTGAAACAGGGCACACACAAGGTGGGCAGCCAGATGCCATAATGACCCACCGAAGAATAACCACATGCAATACAGCAGAGCTGTGAAACACTGGCAGCAGATGGACAAAAACCTGGCATGCAGCAAGCAGGGAGAGGCAGCTCGTTTATAGCACAAAGCCCTGCGTGAGTCATGGAGAGACAGGGATTCAGACCCATCCCAGGCCTGCAGAGAGCAACAGGCCCTGTGAGCAGCCTGAATCCTATCCCTGTATTCAGTGACTGCTTGCTGTGTGCATAATCGTCTTGGATAGATGCTGCACTATGCAGGATGAAGCCAGGCTCAGTGACCTCTAGGAGTTTGGAGAATAATGGATGCCCAGTTGCTTTCTGTTTACTACTGTTTGGGAATTATGCTCTGGTTTTGAAATCACTAGTATTTAACATTCTGCAAAAATCGGGTTCTTCTTTTTCAACCACTTGGATGGCATGACTTGAAAACCAGAGGAGATGGAGTTTCAGACTAGCAAAAGGCTGCAAGCAAGATTTGATTAGTTACATCTCCAGCAACTGTGCTCCAAGATTGGCCCGGAGCTGTCTGTTTAGTGAGACTTTCTTCTTCAGTTTGAAGCCACGAAGTACAAGGTCATCTCACCAGAACTATCGTGCAGGATGGATGACTGGTCCTTACCTGAACTTTATCCTCAAGGATATTTGTATAAATGGCATCATGTTTCCATATTCAAAGGACAAACTCATTTTGTGTGGGCGTGTGTGTTCTCTCTCTCTCTCTCAATTATGTTTTCTATGATTTGGTTCTTGAGTAAACATTTGTTGTCGTCATCATCTTCATCATCACCACGACTGTTTTTGTTGCAGTTAAAAACAGAACCAAAGAAATCCCCTCTTAGCAGTCAAATATCTCTAATAAGCTGTTCTTCATACTTTTAAAGGGGCCTTTGAGAGGAGAGGAATTGAAGTGCAGTGTGGGGCATTTAAATCTGTAGGCCTCTTGATTCTAGAATAGTCTGTGAGGGAATAAGGAACCGAGTGGTGGAAATGTGTCCCCCATCCCCCTCTTTTATACACTAGAATAGACTGACATGATTTTGCCTTAATCTGATGGTAGTAGAGCAGACTGCTAATAAGTGAATTACTAAAATATCTCCATTTTGGCAAGTTGGCATTCAACAGAATGGAACTCGCCTATACCACCACGTCTTTACCAGGCTTGATCACCCTCAGAAAATGCAAAAAGTTAGCTGTGACTTGTAGATGATTTGTGAAAATCATGTAAAAAGAATGTTTCATGGCTTCATTGTTAGAACTGAACTACATCCCAAAGCATAAAGGAACAGTCTGCATTCCACAGTGCAAATATGGAGGGTGGTAGAGCCATGGAAAGATGGGTGACATTTGTGCTCATGAGTCAGGTCTTCTGAAAATTTAAATACAAAGTAGTAGAATGTGCCTAATTTCCTCATCATAGATAAAAAGAGAGGCAAACAAAGTATTGTTTTACCCTTATCCTGGGAATAAGTGTGCCAATATCAAGTATTGGAGACAAACATTAGAAAGATGTGCAGGGGATTGGTAGGAATATACAAACATCTTGGAGAACAATTTGGAATAATTTAAACAATATTGAAATTTTAAAGTATGAATTATTTATAATAAAAAAAATCACTCATTGACTTTTTATAGAATACTACTTGCAGAGACAAAAAGACACATTTATTTTCCAAGTAGTAGTATTTGGAAAAGCCCAAATAGAAAATGACCTAAAGTCATATGGTCTTATAAAGGAACTCTACACAAAGTAAGAGACAGTAATCATAGACACAGGTGATGGATATTGAATGCATTTTGTAAACCTAATGTTTTCATGTGCATGACCTTGTATGTGTATATGTGCTTGCATGTGTGTGGGTGCATAAGTGAGTGAGTGTGTATGCATGTGTGTGTGCATGTGGAGGCCAGAGATTGATGTTAGGTATCTTCCTAAATTGATCTATACCTTATATATTGAGGCAGGGTCTCTCACCGAACCCAGAACCCACCAATTCAGCTAGGCTGTCTAGCTGGCTTGTCCTGGGGATCTTTGTCTCCACCTCCTGAGTGCTGGAATTAGAGGCACTTCGAAGCACTTACATGAGTTCTGGGGATCTGAACTCTGGCCCTCGTGCTTGCAAGCACTTTACCCATGGAGCCATCTCCCTAGTCCTCGTAATGTAGCTGCTACAAAGTAAATTGTAGAGTGTCACATATACTATCAGACACTTTATATGAGGAACAAAAAGTCTATGACACCGTACTTAAAATTGTCCAAGGGTATCAGTGTTGTAAGCACAGTGAAATGCAGGATGGGAATATTTGCCTTAGTGTTCTTTGTATTCCTGACATCTCTTTATTGTTGCCCTGTAAATAAATTGAAAACTATTGAACCAAAGTCAAAGTTCAAGAAAGGGCAATAGGACTCCATCAGGGAGATGGAAGAAGAGTGCTGAAGGAACGTAGAGAGGGTGAAAGAAAACTGGGTTAGGATGTTTCCTCTATATTCCTGCAACAAGAACAGATGCAAAGTAGTTACTTTAGAATGGGTTCAAGGGAAGAGGCAATTCTCATTCCGTGTTTTAGCTATCACATTTTCTCGCTTCTGAAATGGTGTGAAGACATTGGTGATGAAGGGTCTTTCAAGAGATCCTATTATCTGAGAGAGGTAAGTGTTCAATACATACTAGGTGGAGAACTTCTGAAACTTAGATAACTTAGGGACCCCATATTGACCAAACTGTGAATGTTCTTAAATATGACTGTACGGACATGATACTGCACCATGTTGGAGCACCACTAGTTTCTGAGGGGAAACAAAGTAAGGTATGGATGCTAGACAGATGGAGAGAAGTAGGCATACACAGCTGTACATATCCAGGCAGAATCACCTATCTTTTATCTGTGTCTATTTACATGACGATGATTAAAACTGTATCTCTATTCCTCTCGATACTCCCACTTGTCGAGGTTCACGATGGAGAGGGTTAGAGTAGTGGAGAGAATGTGTAAAACTTTCAGTTGTTCTCATTTCTTTTATTATAATGGGAGATGGAAGGTTTAAGGTAAAATGCCTTCTTTTAAGTGTTATAGCTTTAATAACTAATGGTGGCTAGCAAATGCCATAGAGAACATTAGAGATAAGAACACACCATATATCAGGTAACAAGAATGACTTATTGGTGACAATAATCTTAACATGTGCGCACAAAATTAACTCGAGGCAGGTTTTTAAAAAATGTTTTATTTTTCTTTTATATGTATGGGTGTATTGCTTGCATGTATGTAAGTGCACCTGTGCCTTGCAAGGTCTGTGGAGGTCAGAAGAGAGTGTCTGATCCCCTGGAACGAGAGCTACAGATGGTTATTAGCCACCTTGTGGGTACTGGGAATCAAACCTGGGTCCTCTGCAGGAGCAATCAGTGCTCTTAACTACTAAGCCATTCTCTAGTCCCTGTGGATGTTCTTAAATATGACTTGAGGCAGTTTTACAGAATAAGTTTTTTTCTGTGTAAAATCAGAAAACCAGTAGTCTTGGCTATTGGTAGAAAATTTGGAGATTATCCTACTATTCTATAACACTGTTAGGGATATGCTCTGTGCTTCTAAAAAGATTTCATGATTTTTTTCCAACTTTAGGAAAATTTGCTGACTAACATTTATTGAAAAGTTTTATTTTTATTTCCTAGTATTATAATATGAATCTGTGGCAGTAGTTCAGCATATAGTGGTTGAACTAATATAATTCTCTGAAGAATAGTGTCCTTATACTTGGATACATATTTTCCCTGTGTGTGTGTGTGTGTGTGTGTGTATGTGTGTGTATTCAGGGTCTTTTATTTATCCCTGGTTGGCCTGCTACTTAGCTTACTGTGTGTCACAGGCTTGCGATGAACTCACGACCATCTCTTGCCATCCAGCTCAACCAATCAAAGTTCTGGGATAGCAAGCTTCCAACTCATTCCCCCCAACCCGCCCATTCTGCTATTTACATTTTTGTTAACCATTTACACAGCATCTATTACATTTCAAGCATCACAGTCAACACCCCCAAGAAATGGATGAACCAAGAAAGTCTGTCTTTACAAGCTGTACAACTTTTATTTTGTGCTCTGCTTGTGTTATAGTACTGGATAGGAGTGGTGAGAACATGTGCTTGTCTTTCCGTTGTTCCTAATCATAGGAGGATGGCCTCCAGTTCTTATCCACTAGTGTAATGTCAACTCTAGGCTTTCTTTGATGTCCCTTACTAAGTTCACAATTTAAATCATGAATATTTTATCCCATGGTTTTTCTATATCTCTTGTCTTTTGTTCTACTGATGTGGTATTTCACATTTTCAGACATCTTAACAGCCATACATTCTTCATCTGGCTACCGTGTAAAATCTTTTCACATTCTTCTAGCTTTATTAAGAATTTTTTACATCTTTGTCCATAAGGGCCACCAGTCTATAGAGTTCTTGTGATGCCTTTTTCTTGCTTTAGCATTAGATAATGCTAGTTTCCTAGAATGCATTTGGAAGTGTTCCTTCTTTAATATATTCTGCAAAGATTTTTGTGGGACAGTGTTGGAGTCCTTCTGCTTGGGGCTGGCCTGAGCTGGACGCAGGGTCTCTGCTGAGAGGGGGTAAGAGGTGTGGAGTCAAAACAGACTCTGGGAGTTGGGTGGGTGCATGTGGACAGTGAGCTGCAGCAAACTCAGTTTATTCAAGGAAGTGCAAAAGGTTTTATGAGTTTGGTTAGCCAATCATCCTATGGGGTGGTTCCCAACTGTGACCAATAGCAATCTGTCCTCAGGTAGATCATCTTAGTACAGGTTCTCTCCAGATGCTGGGCGGAAGCTGGTGTCACGCTTGGCCAGGGTGGAATGTCACATCCACAGGAGCCATCTCCTTATTGCTCATGGCAGGTGGTCAGGTATTATTTATCTCTTAAACATTTTATAGAATTCTGCAATAGTGAATCCAAACCCTTCTGTGGATCCAAATTCCAGTCCACATGCTTATGTAGCAAGTGCTTTTATCCACTGAGCTCTCTCTCCAGTCCTATTTTTTAATTATTTCACTACTTTTGACTCCAGATCTCTAGTAATGTATCTTAGCTTGTCATCTCCTTTTTCTGATAGCCCCTTTGCTTTTCCTAGGGTCACTATGTTTTTGTGATACCACTTTAGACATATGCAAATCTGTGGTTTTTCTCTTATAGATAAATGTAAATTGGATCAGCTATCTTAATTCAGTCTAATAATTTCTGAATCGTGATTAAGCATCGAATTGATTCACATTTAATGCAATTATTGCTATCAATGGACTTATATCTCCCCTTTTGTGATCCTTTAACTGTAATATTCTTGTCCTACTTCTTGTTTCTCTATCTATCACTATTTTTCTATAGAAATATATAACATATTATATATATTTAATATATATATTACTGTGGCCTTTTAAATTTTCTGTTGTTTTTATTAATGTCTTTAAAATATTTCTAGTACAGTTCCCTTGGGGATTGTAATGGTTATCTTTAAGTTACCACAACATTATAGGTAAAATGCAGTCAGTAAGACAGCTCCATTTTCTTGTTCTTTCTTAGTGCTTATTATAATATGTTATGCCAGCACATATTGTAAACCTAAGAATACAGTATTGTTACTATTGCTTTGAGCAATCTTATATTCATAAAGACATTGCTAGAAAAAGTAGAAAAATATGTCTTTAGTCTTCAACATTCCCCACTTTAACTCTCTTCATTTCGTCCGATGTGGTCTTAGTGGCCATTTGATAGCATTTCATTTTTTCTTAAAAGGCTTAAGTTTTAATGTTTCTTATAGTAAGTATTTTCTCAATTCTTATTTATTTGAAGTGGCTTTGTTTTCTTTTAGAACAATGGCTGTACTGAGTATAGGATTCCTGGTAGAAGTTTTTTTTAACCTTTAACGCTTTGAATGTGTTGTTCTACTCATAAAGAGTCTGTTGCTTATCTTGACAATTCTTGTTTGAGACATTGTGAAATCATTTTCTCCTTCTGAGGTCAAGATTTTCTGTTTGGTGGTTTGAAATCAATGTATCTCATTTTGTTTCTGTTTGTGTTTATTTTGTTTAAGGTTTGTCCAAAAGATTTGGGGAGATTTCAGTCATAAAAAAGCTTTCAGTTGTTTCTCTGTACCTCCCCACCTGCTTTTTCTGGGTCTCTCCTTACACCCACGTTGGAATTCTTGACATAATCTAGCAAGCCCCTGACAATCTTCTTTTATTTTGTTTATTTCTATCTGGTCTTCATATTTAGTCAAAACTATTCACCCATCTTCAAACTCGCCTTTGTATTATTGGGTATTTCAAGTTTTCAGTTGATCCTATTAAATACAATTTTCATTTCCGTTATATTCTTCTGAAACTCTAGAATTTTCATTTTGTTCTTTTTATAAATAGCTTTCATTTCTCTGTGGAGACTCCTCATTTGTTAGCCTGTTTTCATACAACCTTTTGAACATTTTTTCCTTAATTGCTTGAATATATTTATAATACCTCTCTGAATCCTCTCTTAGTCCAGCATATAGGGTCACTCAGAGTCAGTTCATAATGATTGTGCTCTTCCCTCCCCCAGAGTATGGGTCATACCTTTCTTTACATTTGTTGTTTGTTTATATATAGTTAGTAAATTACATTGAGTAATATATTCCCTTCAGGATACAATAGCTGAACCTCTGTTCATCAGATTTTCTAATTCTAATTTTAAGTGTGTGAGTGTGTTAATTTTGGTTAGTTATTTTCCTTCCCTTTTTTTGAGATAATGTCTTGCTATGCATCCCAGACCTAGAACTCATAATTCTCCCTTCTCAGCCTAAAGTGCTGAGATGACAGGTGTGTGCCATCATGTCTAGAATATTTCTATTTTATAACCTGGTTCTTTAGGGACCACTTTTCTGTTGGTATAGTTCAGTGCTCAACTAAGATTAGGGATCAAATTCTGTTCAAACACCCTGAACCCATTAGACTTCCATACTGTTCCAATTGAGATGTGTGTGCTCAGGGAGCACATTCACAGTCATAGCCAGTGCTCAAATCTCTCTTGGCTTTCACATTTCTAAGGGTCCTTGGGCTTTCCGAGAAACATATGCCATTTAGCAGACAGCCAGGGGTTCTGCCGCGCATGTGTCAGCCCTTTTATGATGCTCTGCATTCTAAGACCACCCCATTAAATTTCTGGCTGCTCATCTTAAACTGGGAAATACAACCTTGGTGTAGAAAATCTGCAGGTGTTTAGGGTCCATTCCAAACCAAACTTGCCATTTTCATCCTTATAGGTCGTTGCTGTTTTTCCTCCTCTCTGCCTGAGGCAAATCTTTCTTTGTTGGCAGCAAAACGCCTTTTGTATAGCCTCCTGCCTGAGCTGGTGAGCTGTCCTTCTTGCCCACAGAACTGGGGAGGGGAGTGAGGAGGAGCCTAGGGTGGGGGTTACACATCCTCCTACTTTACTGTCCAAAGCCCCATCCATTTCTGGGTTCTAGGAAGAACACATTTCATTTATCTTGTGCCTTTGGTAAGTTTCTGTACACTGAAACAAATTTTGATGGAAAAGATCACTGCGGGTTGTGAATGTAACTCAGTGGTGGTAGATTGCTTGCCTAGCATGGGGAAGGCCCCAAGTTCAATCCCCAGCACCAGTAAATGAATAGACAATTTTATTCAATTCATGTTTTATCTAAAAGGGGATCACCTAATTTATTTATGTTACTGTTACTAAAAGATTAATTCTGCTTTTTGCAACACTATTGTTAAGAGTAACGTCTAATTGATATATACTAAGCATGTTTTAATTTTACTTCTACCGTTTTGAAGCGGGATCTCATATAGCCTAGGCTGGTCTTGAATTTACCATGTAGCCAAGGTTGATCTTGAGTTCTGATCCTCCTGCTTCCACCTCTAATCCCTCTAAGTACTGGGATTACAGGTACGTTCCACCTTGTGCAATTCATGTGTTGCTGGGACTTAAACCTGTGGCCTTCATGATAGCTAGGCAAGTCATGTGCCAACCAAACTGTATCCCTAGCCCTAGCACTGAAAACCACATTCTGGCTGAAAAGCTGAAAATAAAGTCTCAGGATGCCAGGTTTCTCTAGGAGACCCATAGTATTTGATGAGTGGATAAAGATCTAAAACAACAGCCAACTTTTTCTTTGCTTTTATAAGAGAGAGGAATTTGGGAGTGGTAACTTAGAAATTCTTTTCAAGCTTGTTTTGTTTTGATAATAAGCAGATTGATGTACCTGAACTATTTTATTACATTCTGTCAAGATAATGAAAACCTCTTCTACATCCTAAGAAACACTTACAGATGTTCAGACTCACTTGTTTTCTTCTAAATAAAGAGACGAGCAGAGGGATGGCAGCATAGAGAACCTCTTCTCCTTTCTAGGCCAGGCTTGTGCACAAGCTTGTTGGTTTGCAGGATGGTCAGAGAATTTATTCGCAGGATGGTGCTGTGTTTAATTACCAAATGTTTCTCCTTAGGGATTTAAAAGTTTTAGCTATGAACAAAGCCATTGCCATAAAGCCAGAGAGTTCTGCACTACTTTGGTGGACTGAGTTTATTACTCTCTGTAAAAGGTGCATTTAATCTGAACTGTACATCAGAGATATCAGATTGACAGCCTGAACCCAGCCCACAAACCTGCTTCATTTGGCCTAAATGGTGTTCTAACAAGAGTGCTTATTATCAATTCAAATGGAGAGATTTCAGGGTTAGCGACATGGCTCAGTTGGCAAAGTGCTTATCCAAGGACTTTGGATAAAGTTCAATCCCCAGAACCCATGTTAAAACAACTAGACATGTTGGTTGCTCTTGTAGTCTATCTCTAGGGACGCAGAGGCAGGCCAACCCCCGAAGTTCCCTGGCCACCAGGCCAGGGAAACACTGCCTCAAAAAAGGGTGGATGGTGTCTGAGGAGCAACACTGGAGGTTGTCTTGTGGCCTCCACATTCACACATGCACACTTTCACACACACAGAATCAGAGAGTTCACATAGTAAAGATTTCCCCATTGCAAGATCTCTTATAACACAGCCTTGTTCTCCACAGGTAAGAGTTCGCCACAGCCCTTCTAGAAAAACTCATTCCCTGCTCTCCATTTTGTCTCATTCCTGGCCCAGTCCAGCCTGGTGCACTTTTCATATAGATCTACTCTGATCTTGTAGACATTCAATTCCATGACTTTGGGGAAACTTAATTCCTCAAAAGATCAGACTGCTATCTGGGGAACATGTTGATGATTTGTGAAGGATTGGCCTGCATTTATTTACTTAACATAAAAGAATTTGGATCAAGGGGAGATAGCTCTGCAGGCATAAAGACCTGAGTTCGATTCCCAGACCCATGTTAAAAAGCTGGGCATGGTAGTGTGTGCATATAATATCATTGCCAGGGATGTGGAGACACGCAGATACTTGGGGCTCACTGGCCAGCTTGCCTAGGCTACTTGGTGAGTTCCAGCCTAGTAGGTGACCCTGTTTCAAAAATCACAGTGGACCACTCTTAAAGAATGATAGCTGAGTTTGTCTTCAGGTCGCTATAGGAATGCACACAAATGTGCATCTGTATTCATAACACACCACACACACATGCACACACACACACACACACACACACAACTTAGATCAAGTGAAGTTATAGTCCAGGGTGGAGAATTGTTTGTATATAAATATATAAATGACATCAAGTAAAATGGCTGTAAATGGAATTCATTCATTCATTCATTTGCTGCTCAATCATTCACAGCATACGAGTGGACTGAATGGGTTCACCCTTACCTTCCTCCATCATTTGTGGTTCCTGATGTATAACAAGCATCCTACATATAATTTAACAGATGCTCCTTGCAGAATGGTCTCACGTTCCTGTCATTTCTCCAGAAAGCGAAATAGCTTAATTTCTTAGCCCGCGCCCCTGGGCCCGCCACACTCAAATTTCTATTGTAGTTGCTTTAACATACTGAAGATGTTCACATGTTGTTGAAGAAGAATAACAGAAAGTGTGAAATATGGGACATTTTGCGTGTGATTAGGTTGAGCTTCTCACAGGCAGAGACCTCCTATGTGGAGGAATCCAGGAACCTAGTTATTAGAGAGAGGACCGGGCAGTCTCTGGGCCCAAGGTGTGATGGGAGAGTACCACAGAGACCAGAGTGGACCTTTCATGGCTGGGACATTTTAATCCTTCAGTAATTTGGACAAGACAGCATGCAAAATAACCTAAAACTGACTAATGCCACTCCAGCTTCACAAGCCCAACTTTCAGGACCTAGAAATATGAAGGAAAGCAGATTTTAAATTTAAGGTCAGGCCGTCCCTGCACTCCTTACGTCTAACTCTTACTAGCTTACACCTGCAGTGGTCTGAAGCTGGTGCTGTGAGCTATGCCCTGATCACTCAGCTAGGCAAGGCCAGGCAGTCAGCAGGGGGAGGACCACACAGAGAGATGAAGGACTGGGAACACTTCAAAGGAAAGATCTGAGGGGACAGTCTGGGACTCTGCCACCCACTCCCGGCTCCTGGGAGGAGCTGTGGCAGATTTTTGGAAGGAGGATCTTTGGTGGGTCCTCACCACCACCCTCATTAAAGGCAGCTCCGGTGAATCTTATTCTTGGTAGTTGATGTTTTGCCAGAAGTTCGAATAGCCTTTCCTTTTAGGTCTGCTTGGAGTTACAGCTCTCCCAAGAACAGTTTTCAAAACACAGCAGATCATGTAACTATCCATCATCCATCGCATGCGGATAGGATACTTGGACTCGAGGAGACAGCAGAATGTCATGAAAAGAAGCCTCAGGAAGAGAATCAAGAAGCCCAGCACATCCCACCTTCGCCAGTGTCTGACTTCAGCCAAAGCCTGTGCTAAGCACTCAGACACTATCGCCTTTTTCCTCAGACCACCCCCGTCATTGCTACACTCTGGGTTCATCCCAGAGGAAACAACAGCCAGTTTCAGAGCTTCAAGACCCTCGCTACCCTCGCTAGGGTTTTAGGACCCCATCAATTAGGAGATCCTGGTGTTTGAACAGAAAGAGAAATGTTCTCAAGCGGGATATACTGTTATAGAAATCTAAGAAGTAATGGCAATCTGTATTAAGAATAAGGCTTGTGAAATGAATTAAAATGAGCCCGTCCATAATGAACAAGCATGCCCCAGTGCTGACTATGAATAACCGGGTAAGGCTGATACTTTCTAATTGTGCCGCTTGCCATGGAGAGAAATAAAATTGTGAGAGTGTGAAGTGTGTAAAGGATTCTACCGCCCTCCCGGGGCTCGGAGACCCACAGATTGGAGAAAGTGAGTGCCTTTCTGACCATAGAATTCCTCACTCTTACTGCAAGTTAGAAAGCTCTAAGGAGGATTTTAATGAACTGGCTGGCACTTCCTGGAGACAGCCTGGCACACTAGCGCCATCTAGCGTCCACATAAAAAATCTCCTTGGCAATCATCTTTGCGGTAATTGGCCCCAGTAACTTCCCTGAAGTAGGGCAAAGAAAATAAATCCATCAAAGCTGACTGAATAACAGAGAGGAATGCCAGCTGAAAGCAGTTTTGACTCTTGATGCCTTCAAAAGCCAGGAAAGTTAATTCTTGCCTTATGTTTCTTTCTCCGTGCCCAAAAGGCAGCGGAGCTAGTCACTAAACCCAGGGAGGTGAAGCAGGTCACTAAGTTTATAATGGAGTTGGGAACCGGTTTTCATTTTTTCTCTGCATCCTGGCAGCAGGAGACAGGCAGCTTGTTATAACTGAGAGGGGGCTCCTGGCCAGCCTGCTTGCTGGGTGGATTTCTGTAGGCGTGGGCTCGCTGGGAATATTATTACCTCATGGAGTCACGGATTTAATAGCATTTCTTCCACTTCATTCAGCACAGCGCTGAGTTTCAGTGACTCTGGCTTCAGCACACTGCAGACACAATTTGTTCCCTACAAGCATCACGTCTTCACGGTCCTGTGTGGGTCCCAACCACCCTGCCTGCTCTTGCACACAACGCAGGCTTCCTGGCCAGGTCTTTCCTGCAGCCCCACTTCCCCACCTGGTTTGCGCCTCCCTCTCCCTCTTCTTTCCTCCCTTCTTCGGCTCCCTCCCGTTTTCTCTCCCCTTTGTTCTACTCCAGCAAGATAGCTATCATTTCGGAGCACCTACCACGGGTCCAGGCACAGGGCCAGATGCTTCACACATAATTTGCCATTTGAGATTCTGTGTGTCTGTGGGTTAGGAGCCCAGAGCTGTGTGCAAAGCACATTCTGGGGAGTGGAGTGCCCGCTCTCTCGCTGTGCCAAGTCAACCGATGTCTGGAGGCACATAAGTGATGGCACCCCTGATCTCTCTCTCTCTCTCTGTCTCTCTGTCTCTGTCTCTGTCTCTCTCTCTCTCTCTTCTTTCTCTCTCTCTGTCCTCTCACTCTTTGAGAGGATAAAAGTTATTTAAATGCATGGTGAGTCCCAGTTTCATTTTTGTTGCTGTGATAAAAAAAAAAAACAAAAAACCCAACAGGAAGCAATTTAGGGGAGAAAGGGTTTGTTTGGCTTCCGGATTACAGTCCATCTTGAGGGTAGTCAAGGCAGGAACCTGAAGCAGCAAGTCACATCCCATTCACAGTCAAAAGTGGACGGAGTAAAGGCACGCATACCTAGGACCCAAACCCAAGCAACAGTACCTCCCACAGTAGGATAGGTCTTCTCAGACCAACTAAAGCACCCAAGACAATTCCCACAGACATGCCCCTCTGTCAACCTGATCTAGGCAGTTCTTTATGGAAATTGCCTTCCCAGGTGATCCTAAGTTGTGTCAAGTTGACAATTACAACTAACCATCACAATGAGCCCAGGGAGAACTGGGTTTGGGTACCCAGGCCCCCAAAGCCTTCCCTTCCCCTGCTCAGATGAGGCAGGAGCATAAATTTTGGCCGTCTCCCTATTTTCCCAGTTTCACAGGGCCAGCTCTGTTCATGAACTTCCAGACTGGAGGCTCAGAGCAGGCAGTCTGTTTGTTATAATTTCATGGTTTGCATAACTGACACCGTTCATAATGAAGGCAATATTTTCATCTCCTTCCTCCCCTGGCCCAGAACTTTGTGTTCTTCATGGCTGGCAGCTTAGGCTTCCCTGAAGAGCATCTTACTACTAAGTACGGAGCAATGGGGTGGAGTTATTTGAACCCAACTTCAAATGATTTTAACTCAAATGAGTTTTTAAAAAAAATTCTTTGTCAGCTTAGACTCAATTTCCTATGGTGTGGAGAATGTTCTAAACTGGCAATCAGAGGATGAAGGCTCATTCTCGGACTTGGATGACTTTGAGAAATTGCTTTAGACTTTGGTTTCCTTATCTTGGTCTCTGTGATTCCTAGATCGAGGCACTGAGATCTGAAGGCATCAGGAGGAGGCGGTGCTTCCACTCAGCCACACTGAGTTGCTGTGAGCTTAGTTCCCCCTTGAAAGAGCCTATCATTTTTCAGACAACAACTCATGGAGCGTGTGCCTGAGCTTCCCCTCTGCAGCCTCCCTTGCCTGCACTCAGGTTTGGAGGAGCACCATGCACTGTGGGCACTGGGCAGCCAGTGTGCTAGAATGTTTTATTTAGAGCTAAAAGCTGGGACTTGTGGGTTGACAATTAATTTTCTTCTTGATTTGTGAATTTGTTCCAGAGTGCCCTGTTTTGAATCACATTCAAGCACTCATTGACTAGTTTTCTGGCTTTCTTTAGGAGAATGGCATGTGGATTGAGGAAAGACTGTGGAGCTCAAGTCAGTTGGAGATGACTTTGCAAAGGAGAAGCAAATATATAGCTTCTGTTCTGAAGAGACAAAGATAGGAAACCAGGAGAGGGCAACAGTTTGGCCTCTGCCACCTGCAACCTCATGCTTCGCCATACCTTCCCCTAGTATAGGGACATCTCAGCACCATCTTAGGTTTTCTGTTCCCTTGAAGTAACTTCTTGCTCCTGAAGGCTTTGGGACACTGGATATTCACCTCTCTGGCCAGACACCATGTCAGCTCTGAATGGTTGTTACTGTTCTTTCGTTCCAAGCTCAAGTTCACCTCTCTCTGCCAAGAATCAGGTGGGCTCTGTCTTTGGTTTATAGGAAAGAAAGGGATGGGATGGAATATGATTCATGGGATGCACATGGATATTGGTGCTAATTCTAGAGGCTTGCTTTATCCTTTTAGTTTCCACTCACTTCCTTGGCGAGTTCATCCATCTTACATAATAATGTGAAATGCCATCTACCTACTCTTAATGGAGACCCACCAGCATCTACCTATGACCTATCTGTTCATCGTCTATCATTAATTTAGTTATCATCTATCTATCTTTGATCATTAGTGGCTTCTGTTTATCAAACATCTATTATCCAAATCTATCACTTACCATCTATTGTTTATCAATAATTTATTCCTCTAACATTTATCAATTTACCATCTCTCTGTCTACTGGTATCTATCTTTCTCTTTTTCTACTTATTCTATCTATCTATTGTTCTATCATCTATCAGCCAATCAATTAATCATCTATTATCCCTTGTCATCTTCCAGGACCTTTGCCCAAATCATAGTTATCATTCACTGTTTTTCTCTCATTGTCAGCAAATCCTGTGTTCTCTCCCCTTGAGTTACATCCAGGCTTTGACCATTCTCTACATCTACTGACTGTGCCCAGGGTCCAGCTGCCCGCAGGTCCTGCCTGGACTTCTGTAGTAGTCAGTCTCCTTGCTTCTTTCTGGCTCTTTTCAGCCTGTGCTCAGCCCAATGACCCACATGAGCTTGTTAAAATCTGCCAGTTTATGGCACTTAGCTTAAGTCCTTCTGAAGACTGTCTGTGTGATGAGTGAACTCTGCACAGTGGGCTGCTCGCTGCCTCTGTTCACTTTCTCTTATCTCTCTCTCCTTCTGTTCTTGATTTTTCTTACAGTTTGAGACTGGGCCCGCACTAGAACCTGTATGCTGGCTGTGTACTTACTCTCCTGCCTTCCTTTCACGTGGCCCACTCTCCACTCAGCTGTGCGACCCCTGTGATTATTCTTCCAGAACTACGTTCCTTTCTGTCAGTGTGACATCATCACCATCTCTGCTGTCATTCCCTTATTTAATTTACTTTGTACGCTTCTTATTTGTATTGCCTTTCCCTTGTGAACGTAAGCTCCATAGTGACGGGAATTTCTATGTACTCGGTTCCTAGCCATCTCCCCAGCAAACAGAGCCAGATACTTAATAAATATTTGCTGAAAATGATGAGGAAGATAATGGATAACGCGTCTCCTCACATGTGGGTACCATGAACATTGAGCAGGTAATCA
Source organism: Eospalax fontanierii (assembly GCA_035773235.1). Classification (NCBI taxonomy): domain Eukaryota; kingdom Metazoa; phylum Chordata; class Mammalia; order Rodentia; family Spalacidae; genus Eospalax; species Eospalax fontanierii. The sequence continues at coordinate 63,741,965 of CM069538.1, forward strand.
TTGAAAAGTGTCATGGCAGGCTGCTGTGCCAATGTTAGAGCAGTAAGTAGGTAAGCTGACTCACGGGACCATCCTGTCCCCACAGGAATTCATTCAAATTGGGCTGTTCCAGTACAAAATTTCTATTTCTAGAGGTTCAATTTTCTGCTTACAGCTATTATTTAGCCTGGTTTGACTGAATATTTACTGAGTAGCTGACAGGCCAGTGCACTGGGAGCTGAGGGCACAGAAATGGTCTATGTCCACATATTGGATAAGATATAGGTAACAAGTTTGCCTACAGATGGAGGGGTAAGTGTGATGCTTGTGTCTGACGTCCAGAATAAAGAGTTGGAAGCTCTTTGGACACTTTCACCTTGAATATTTACCATGTTCTGTGGGTTTTGATGGTCAGGAATACAAGGGAGAAATTCTATGTATTAATCTGGAAACAGATTCTATGTATTAATTCTATGTATTAATTCGGAAAAGGCAGGTGAGGATGACTTGCTGACGAACATTGTGGCGGTCTGCCTTCCTTTACTGTTTACTCTCAGAAGTCTTGTCACTTCCAGTGCACACTGATTTCTCTTTGCAAAGGGAGGTTAATAATCCCTTTCTGTTCTTCCTGTGTCAACAGTAGCTTGTCCCCATGGAACCCTGCTGTGTTGTGATGTCATTGTAAAGCAGAGTCAACTGTCTGTCTACACTACTTTCTCAGAGCCTTGATTGTTGAAGTTTTTGACTTAGTTTCTGACTTAGGTCGGAGAAGCTTTCTAAGCAAACCCAGAAGCGTTTCTGATGCTTGAGATGTTGATGAAAGGACACAGATTTGCAGAGAACTAAACATCTACGGAACTGAGTCTGCTTTTTATTTCTTTCTTTTCTGGGCAATATGCTGGTTTTAATGACATACCTATTTATTTATTTGAGGTGTATATATTTGTATAAATGTGTTCATGTGTATATACATGTGACTGTGGGGTATGTGAACATGCATGTTCGTGTGCATACATGCATCTACGTGTGTGTATGTATGTGTGTATAGGCCAGAAGTCAACACTGAGTATTTTCCTCAATTACTCTCCACCTATTTTTTTGCGACAGGGTCTCTCACTGTACCTGGGGTATTGCTGGAATTACAGGTACATGCTGCCCCACCTGGCTCTTTACCTGGGCTAGGGATGGAGCTCAGGTCCTTGCACTCATGTTGCGAGCACTGTACTGGCTGAGCCATCTGCCCAGCACCAAGTTCTATTTTTAAAAGACTGACCCAGAGCTCAGATCTTCATGGGGTCTTCTTTCATTCAGGTTCCAGATATCTCCCTTCCATTTCTTTACTTGCCGAGTCGGGATCCAGGGCCTCTCCTTAGTATGCCTATGGTGCTCCAATCTTCCTTTGTTATAACTACAAAGACTTGGGCTAAATGTTATAGACTGAGCAAGGTCCGACAGGAAGCCGAGTCTTCTCATGAACATTGATACCAGCCACAGGTTGGGGATCTTGGGGACATGCTTGCTTCTACCAGGTTGATACACATTTATGGGTCTTGAAAGATCTCTTCAGGTTTAATCATTCACTGTGAGGATTCGCAGAGCCCGCTAATAGTGCTTAATCAGACAGAAGCACAGGCTCATGGGGAGAAGTCTGGGAGAGTTTAGACTCTTAAGTATCTGATAACCCTAGGGATGCAGGACTCTATGGACCATCAAAGAGTGATAATATGCACATTATTCTCAACTAAGGGGAATCACCCAAGAGCTCAGTGCTCAGATTTTATTTATTTTTTACTTAAAAAAAATCTGTGTGTGAGAGTTTGTGTGCACGTGGAAGGCAGAAGACAAACCTCGGGTGTCACTCACCTTTCACTTGATTTAAGGCATAGTCACTTGTTCTCTGATGCCTACATCAGTTAGCTGGATAGCAGGCTGCTGGGAATTCTCCTGTCCCTGCCTCCTATCTCAGCATGGTAGCTCTGGGATTGCAGTCATGTACTTCTGTGTCCAGCCTTATGTGGATTCTAGTGATCCAGACTTAGGTCCTCCCTCTTGCATGCAAATGCTCTACCATCTGAGCTATTTCTCTAGCCCCCAGGGCACCAATTTTAAATGAGGATTTCTATGTAGGCCTGGTTGATATATTCATTGGCATGTGGTGGAATTGACTCTCTAGCCCTAGATCGACTTCATAGACTCAAAGGTATGTGGTGGAACGGAGGCTAAAGGCCAGGCTGAGATCTCAAGGCTCACACAGCAGCCCTGTCAAGGTACCTCTGATCTTTCTGGCAGGCTAGGCTTCATTTTGGGTCATCTTGTCAGCACACACAGATGTGGTATGAGGATCCCACCGTGGATAACAAACATTTAATTCACTAGGAAACTCCAGAGGTTTCAAGGTTAGTTCCCAGTCACTGGGACAAAGGCCAGCTGAATGCTTTGCCTGACACTGTACTGGGATGCCTATTTCCCTCCCTCCCTAATTAGCTTCCTAGGAATCTGGCCTTGTTTGTCACTGCCTTTACATTTCACACAGAGTAGGTGCTTAAGAACACATGAGCCATATGTGTAAAAACAAAGCTGCACTTATTGGACAGATTAATTCTGTCAAACAGGCGATTGCTTCAGTTCTAGGGCATTGTCAGTAAGGCTGTTGTTCCAGTCTACAGTCTCCTGGACATTAATCTTGGTGGCTTTCAGGCCATCACGTTCTCATGTTGGGCCCTTTCACAGTGACCCAAGCCAGTTCAAAGTCGGGCAGTTGCTCTCTTAAACTGAGATCAGTGTGCAGAAAGGTTGTCCATGTGGAAATTAACAAAGTCTCCCTCATCTGTGTTCCTGCAGCTCTGACTCTGAGCTTCTGCACATCTCTTTGTAAATGCTTGAATAATAAGCTTCCTTTTCTGTTAAAAAAAAAAAGTAAGGTTGTCTGTTTGGTTGTGAGCTTGAGCCTTTAAAGGCTGTACTATCTTGGATGAAATTCTGGAATCAATAAAACATTATGTAATATATATATATATATATATATAAAATGAAATTTACAAAAATCCAATTGAAAATGAAAACATTAAACTTGCTCTGCCCAAAACTGCCAGCTTTACTTTTATTTTTTACTTATCATTAAAAATTTTTCTGACTTATTTTTATTTTATGTGTACAAGTGTTATGCCTGCATGCATGTAAGTGTATCTGTGTCATGCAGTGTCCACGGACAGAAGATGGTATCAGATCCCCTGACCTGGAATTTCAGATGGTTGTTATCTGCAGTGTAGGTGTTGGGAATTGAACCCAGGTCTTCTGCAAGAACAGCCATTGCTCTTAACTGCTGAGTCATCTGTCCAGCCCCAGCTTTATTTTTAACTCTTTCTGCTACTATAATGTGACAGACTCGGGGGTGACACATGGCGGAGGAGTTTCCATGGCTGTGATTTTGATTGCAGTGAAAAGTAATTCCAGGCTGTGGTATGAAGTAGTCACTTTTTAAGGCTCTCTATGATGTTGAATACTGTTGTGCTTTTACGTTGCAATGTTAAATGTCTCTCTGATGCTGCTCAGAATGCCACTTCCCACTGACTGTGTGAGTCTAAAAGATTAGCTTTAACCACTTCATACCAGTGACCATGTAGAGTATATATGAAGAACATGGGGAGAAGATGTGGGGGAAGTTGAACTGTGGATGAGCCTTGGTTAGTAAACCACCCCTTAGGGCGTCTGTAAGGAGGAGGAATGGTTGGCAACCATAAATAGAAGGTGAGTCTCCTACTCCAGCGGTAGTTACTAAGGTCAGGTCCTTGATAAGAACTTTCCCATGCCAACTTGGATGTGGCTTGCCAGCTGTGGAGCTGGGCATGCTGGGAGTCTAGGAAACATCTGAGGCACCTTTTTGGACTGAAGGAAAATGTTCAACTAGAGCTGGCCCCTCCTCAGGCTAGACTACAAAGATGCAGCCTCTCAAAGAGGAAAGACAGACTAAGCATTGCTTAAATAGTTCCTATGCTTTTCAGACATTTCAGAAAATAAAGATAGGCAAAAGATGCTCGCATCCTTATGTAACTCTGTTAAAATGTATGAAAGGGACATTGGTTTTATCCAAGGTCACGAAGCGTTCAAAGTCCAACTAGTCGCACACGGATGATGTGAGAGACCATGCTGAATCCCTTTCTTCCTTTCACTTCCTTTTCTCTTCCTGTCCGCCTTTGATACAGAACAATGGGAATGTTGAGACAATGGGTCAGGCTCTGTGGCTTTTGTAGGGCACGCGCTGTTGGCTTGTGGTGTGCCACCCAAAAGCATGACAGTTCTGTGAGGGGCGAGGCCAAGGGGAGCCCAGGTCCCTGCCAGATCCAACCCTTGCCGGAACGCGCCTGTGCTATTGTGTGTGTGGAGTAACAGTGACATCCTGTGGCCAGTCTGGTTGATCTAAGTGACTCCTTTATAGATAAAGGAGTCGTTTTGTCTGCGCAGCAGTGTGAGCCTGCATGGGCTCCTTCTTCACACAATACACAGAAGAAAGGGGGAGTAGAGTCCCTGCCACGACTTCCAGGAATCCATTCTGCAGCGGATGCTGGGCTGCATCAGGGAGATGCTTGGGACATAGAAGATTATGTCTGTTTTTCTGCTTGATTAATTTAAATGTTGTCATTTGAGTGTCGAGTGAACCATAACGACAACGGCGTGGGTGGAGTGGGAAAGCCGTGAGAGGAAAGGCAAGCATCTCACCTCTTTTTAATACATCCCAGTGGGTTAATGCAGAACTGCTACTTAAAGCTGCCTAAACTGCTTGACATTTAGCATTTATTTATATATATTTTTAATTTTACAGTCTTAGTTAGACTAATGTGATTTTGACCTTACTTGAAAACATAGGAGGGAAGAGAACAAGTCTGATCTTTCATTGTCTGCTGCTAGTCCTTCACAACCTGACACTTCTTTGCGAGCTGGAGCTTGGCTGTGCTCCTATGGAGACTTGGGAGCTTGAGATTCCAGATTGTTTAATGTGAAACTTTTCCTGAGAATTAGATGGAGGTGGGGCCCTTGTTGGTGCCTGGCTTGAGTATGATGGATGAACTCTGATTTGTTCTCTATGGGACACCAAGTTGTTTCTGTCCAAAAGATACCATTACTTAGAGAATATCTTCCATCTGGGTTCTGTCCTAAGTGTCCCCAGGGTCACTGCTTGGGGACTAAAGAAAGGCAAATGATGATGTTTCTCAGACCTGGGTTCCAATTCCACATCCTATAACCAGTTCCATAACTTTGTGCAAATTCTCTAATATTGGAAATCTACTTTCTTATAGATTTGTTTTGGGAAACAAATATGGAAGTTTCTGATCATAGGAATAGCAAATTATTTATGAAATCTTATCACTCCAGGTGTGATACACTAATTTTTACACTTTGAAGTATGCAACCAGAAGAGTGAAGGTAGTTCTGTGGAAAGCTTCTCATAGCCGACTAGGGTTTCGTTCTGGGTCGGTGGAGATGAATTCTAATGTGTGCAGTAGTGCAGAGTGGTCATAGTGCACATGGCCTGGGGCACAGTGAAGGCTGACACAGGTGAGCTGGGCTGTTACTGCTGCTGCTGGAGACACTGTATGCCCAGAGCTGAGAGCTGAAGGCTCTCTGCTCTCACTTCCCTGAGAAGCTACAACAATATCTTTGTAGTTGTCAATTGAAATAGCATTGGGTTAAGGGCAAAAGAACAATCAGAAATGAGTGTGTGTGTGTGTGTGTGTGTGTGTGTGTGTGTGTCTGTGTGTGTGTTCTTTGACCCATTCTTGCTGAAGCTGGGCCTGAGCATTTTGCCACAGGAGGGTCAGATGTAAGGGCTGCCCAGAGGTGATCTACAGTGCTTAAGACAAGAAAAGAGGAAATAAAAAGGAGGGAGGTAGGGAGCCAAGAAGATGCCAATAAAGGATGGAAATGCGGGGGAGTAGCAGAAAGTAGGAGCTTCAGCCCTGTGTATTCTCCTAGGCCATTTTAAAGTTCTCTAAAATTGTGATAACTTAATTCCTGTGTCAAGAAAGGTTTCACATACTTTTTTGTCTAGTGGCAGAAAAAAAAGGCTCAGGCAAAGATTCCTCCCACAGGGGGGAAAAAGCTTGCATGTTTGTTCTTTTCCTTGGTGACTTAAGAGAGGGAATTAAAGGGATGGCTTAGAATTGTCCATATCTCCTTCTAGCTAATCAGAGTTGTATGGAGAAGATCGTCCTTCCCCCAAGCTTATCTCCCTCCCTCCCTCGATTTTTCCCTCCCTCCGTCCCTTCTTCCTTCCTCCTCCTCCTCTTCCTCCTTCCCTCTCTCCCCCTTACTATGTCCATCTTTCTTAGTGTTTCCAGTTTTTGGAATGATTTTTGGCCTACACAGATGGCGTTTACTGACTTGGTCTCAAAGCCTTCTTTTGCCTCCAGTTTTCTCCTGGGTTTCTTTCCACGCACAGCATCAGTCTCTTTCATAAGGTTCACTCCAGTTTCTAGTTGTGCTAAGTAACAGATGGATTGCCCACATCCTGGCTGAGAAATCAAACAAATTTAATTGAAGATGGGTTCATTTAGGTGTTGATGGAAAGAAAGGAAAAATACTATCATACCATTACTCAGAGACTTAGAGTACGGAATTGCTCCTTCTGTGATCACTAGGAAAAACCAAGAGTTGGACTCTTTATGAAGGTACTTGAGGGGCATCTTGGATTTAAGACAGTGATGACTTGGGAAGGCAGAGCCATAAAGCAAATCAAATAATTTTTTTCTTTCTTTCTTGGATAGAGCCTTGTTTATTCTGCTCTTGTGCAGTCTGAGCCAGCAGCTCCCATGATTTTGACTGTTCTCCATGTTTTCTTGCATGGTGGCAGAGAACATTCTAAGTCAGACCACTTTGTACATATGACACATATAAGACACAGATTTTGAGGTAGCAAATGCTGGATGTTTCTGATCAAAGGAAAAGCAAATTATTCATGAAAATACATTAAGCTCTGTGTGATACAGTAATACTGTCTTAAGATTGTGAACCCAGAGAGTGGAGGCAGCTCTAGGGAAAGTCTCTCATCAGCTAATGCCCTTATGGAAGGCTCCAGGGTGGCTGAAGATGATGCTGACACACTCAGCACGCACCTCTCCTCCAGTTCCAGCCCCGTACTCTCCTCCGCGTCCTCATCCCTACACTGCTCCCTTATTTAATATAAGAGAGGACACGGGTGGACTTCATGGGTGAGTGGCCCCATGACTCTCTCTTCTCTTTTCTTTGCCCTTCTCTCTCTCCAAAGATGAATCTGACATTAAATAGGATGAAAGTATTTCCCACGCCTATTAGCCCCCCTTACATGGCATTTTAACTTGTCTCTTGAGGATCAATAGGGTTGTTTTTGGTCCTAAGGGACAGAAACCCCAATTCCCATTGAGTTACACAATAAATGAAAAATCTGACTTCCATGGCCACCGAATCCATAAGTCAGAAGTCTTTAATGTGGCTCCAGTAGCCCAACACCGCTGACTAGAACCTCACCTCTTTCTCCTTCTCTTGTCTATTCTGCCATATACATCATCAACTTCCCCTTAAGACTGATGCCCCTCATGGGCAAAAGGGCGGCCACTGTCTTTAGGAACCATGTAAGTCCCTATCCATAAGGAGGGAAGAGAAGAGGCTTTTTTCTTTTCCTCTTTAGGGGGAAGGAGGTGCATTAAACTCAAGGCATCTTCCTAGTTAGATAGGAACTATTCAACTAGTTCCATACTCGAACTGGTTACTATTATAGCTAATGCATGGAATGCTCATTAGTATATGTCAATAGTACCTATGTTACAGCTGGGGGATGTGAAAGCAGAAAGAGACGATGGCGTGGCTCATGGAGTATGCTGCTACTCAACAGGGAGAGGCGTCTATTGCCGGTTCTTGTTTCTTATCTAATTTTGTGTTCACCTGTAGTATTGGGGATCAAACCCATGATCTCATACATGCACACTACTGTTGAGCCCTACTCTCAGCCCTCAATCATTTTTTAATAAACTCTATTTAGTCTTCATTGTCATGTGTGAGAACCCATTTGTGTGCAACATATACAGTGTTAAGATTGGCAGTGTTGCCTGAGAAATCAGCAACCTGCACTGTTGATTATTTGAGCACAGAGTCTCCACAGTATATTCCGGACAGCTTTGTGCCCAACACTCTCAGTGCCACCTTGGATAAGGCCCCCTTGGTGGAAGACCAAAGAGAGTTGTTTGTACGGTGTGATGGTCTTCATTGTCAGTTTGATTAGATCTGGAATCATTTAAGAACTACGTCTCTGGGTGGGTCTGCAAAGGGAGTTCCTGGAAGGATTAAGTGAGGCAGGAAGACCTTTCCCCAGAATGGGCAGTGGCCCAGACATCAGCAGATCCAAGGGAAGATGGTTGCTCTTTGTTCACCCTCCTTAGCCCCTGGCTGGTTAGTGCATCTTCCTGGAAGTCATTGGTGCTGCCATCCTTCACTGACATCAGAACCCAGATTCTTCAGCTTACTGACATGCAGTGAAGGTAAATGGCTCTCCAGGTATCTTCCTGGCTTTCAGCACCAGACTGGGAGAGCTGAACTAGCCTTTTGAACTGAGAAACTACCTAGTTCCCAACTCCGCAGGGGCAAGTGGCCATTGTTGGACTACCCAGCCCATATTGTGTAAGGCAATCAGTAAATCCACATATATTTATGAATATATGTGTATATATATATATATATATATATATATATATATTCATCCTGTAAGGTCTATTCCTCTAAAGAACCCTGAATAATATACTTGGTCACTTAGAAGGTGGTCACCTTCTTCCTCAAACAGAATTGGTACCCGAGAGTGAAGCTACTGAGTCTTGGTTGGTGGATGAAGGTGTATACATCAGATGTTGGGAGCATAAGCTAAATGAGCTCATTTTACTCTTGAATCACCTGCTTGTAATCTAAATCACTGGCAGAGCAAGCTTGCTCCTGAGCAGGTTGCTTCTCTACTTGGAATGGCTGTTTCACCACCCTTCTCTCCTTTCCTTTTCATTACTTTTCTTTCTTACCAGAGAAGAGATAGAAATCAATTTGCCAGCAAGTCCACGTTCTACCAGGTTTGACTCTGAAGCTTGCCGACTCTCCAGGGACAGCATCTACTTTCTGTGAGGAAGAAGACATTCAGAATCTTAAGACCAAAGACACAGAAGAATGGGAATTCTTGATCCCATCATACTCATGCAGTAAAGGAAGAGTACTCTGTCACATCCCTACCACGGTTGGGCTGGAGTGAGATGGTTTTATAGTTGCTTAAGGAGACAGGTGACTGTCCAAAGCCAGTGACATTAACTGCTTCCTGGTCAAGGGGGGAAGTGAGCACATCATGTACCCCTGCTTTGAGATACTCTAGCCTTCGTTCTTCAGCAGGAAGGATCGAAATGCCTACCCTTGGGTTCTGATCATCATTCTCTTCCTTATCCACCAATAAAAACAGAGAATCAAGGCAACAGCATTGGCTGTCCCACTAGAGTGCAACAAGAGCCCTGGAGGAAATGAGTAGTCACCACAACTGTAGCCTAGTCATGAGTCATGAACGTCACGTAAGTTCTACTAGCCCCAGGGTTCATGGCTATAAGTCAGTGCAATGGGTTCACAGCTATGTCAGTGCAAAGCCAAAATGAGCATAGTCAAGAACTCACAGAGTGGAGAAAGGTTTTTTGCCTGTTACAGGCAAGGAGTGCTCAGGAGTTGTTTCCAAAGCCATGCTCTCAGTGACTAGAGAAGGGGTGGGGTTTGATTTGAATAATTTTTGTACACCCACCAAGAAAATAATTGTAGGGGTGGACACATTTCTGAGCATGCTCAGTTTAAGGTTTCAATTCAGGAAGGTGAACACATTTGGGGGCAAACCTAGCCCAAAGTCAAGGAGTACATGTTCAAGGTGTTCAAACAGTGAACAGGAGCCCTTTGGAACCTGCTCAGCTTGGGTGATAAATATGTTGCTCAGGAATACCTCAAGACATACTCAACTTCCATTGTAAAATCTTGGCTGAAAACAGGACAGGAATTTTGGAAGGTGTGTTAATGTGGAATTTTGTCCCTGAAAGTGCCTGCCTCACTTGGTGGCTCTCACCACATCCTGCAGAGGAGATTGCTGGGAGCCTGTATAGGTATAGATTTCCTCACATTTTGCAAGGGAAGAACAACTATTGGCTCATCCTCCTTGAAGGAGCAGGTGCAGATTTGTTTGAGTCTCTTTATTATTGGAGTAGAAACTTGTTTTCATATTAACACTTTGATTCCTTGCTCAACTGATGACTCTTTGAAATTTCTGTTTCCAAACCCCCTCATTTCCTTTATCATTCTTTCTGCTGTTTCTTTATACACTTAGTTGGCTATCTGGTTTTCTTTAAGGTGAGGGTGAATATTGCGGTCATCTATAATGAGTTATTTTTACAGTTCAATTCCCAGAAGGCAATTTTTTAAAGATCATTGTAGGATTCATCTAATTTTTGGCCTTCCTATCTATCCTTGATCACTTCCTTCTCCTCTCTGTTTTCTATTGCATCACTTCCTCTTGTGATCTTCGTGTGAAATCTCCATTGGCTTAACTTCTATAGCTCCTTACTGGGTCATGCACTCCAACAACCCCTTAGGCTCGTCCATGATCCATGCCCTCCCCACATCAGATAGAACTGGTGGCCTTTGGGAATTCCTCTTTTAAGATGTCTTCCCTAGAGAGCCCTGGCAGGTGAAGGAAAAGCTGGTCCCTATCCTTTCCCTCAGATGTTTTCTCCTTTCTCACCTGTGGTCTGGCATCCTTACACCCCAACCCTTCCAGGCTTCTTTCCTTAGTGTTAGTCATTCTCTATATCTTCTTCTGGCTGCAGATGTGCCTGTTTGCCTGGCTAAGTATGCCTCCAAAGAAACCACAGATCTTCCCACTCATAAGTATTCCCTGGGTCCCAGCCTGAACCTGCTGGTGGCAGGATGGAAAGGACACTGGAACCTGCCATTCCTAAATCTGCCACTTTGACCTAAGGATTATTTTGTACTAAGCATATCTGAGAACCTGAAGATCCAGGTAATAGCTTTTGACCCCATGTCTATAGAAAACAAATCCAAATCTAAGTTTCCTCTTTTAGCAAAGGGAATTTCCATTTATAAAGGAAGTTTCCATTTGCCTCCACATCTCTAACACCACTCACTGCCTGGGTTCTATTGGAGTGACATGTCAGATGCTTAAATACTACACATTCCTCTCTCCTTCCCGTAACTTGCCTTCCTTTCTAGAAGCCCTGAGCTTCTTTGCGTAGCCTAAGATGGTAGATAAACTTCAATAATTTTCTTCCTCTTCTGGCCTCATTTCCTTTCTTTCTTTCTCTCTTTTTCCTTTCTTAAATTTTTTTGAGACAAGGTCTCCTCATGTAGCCCAGGCTAGTCTCAAATTCACTAAGTAGCAGAAGGTGACCTTGAATTTCTGATCCTCCTGTCTCTACCACCCATAAACTTGGATTACAGGAATGCACTACTGTGCCCAGTTTATGCACGGCTGGACATGGAACCCAGGCTTCATGCATGCTAGGGAAATACTCTACCAAGGGAGCCACAACCTCACCCCCCTGGAGTTTCATTTCTTTGTGAGGTTCCTATGCTTGTTTGCTTGTATACATGATTAAAGTAGTTTATCTGTCATGGATCTATCTTTCATCACTTTGATTATTGGATTCTAGCCATTGAGGGAGAAGATAGAAGGAAGTAGATTTGTCCTCCCCTGCAGTGACCGTGACAATTCATTCTGAATTGACATCTTTGAAGATGTCAAGCTTAGATGTGTGCTATCAATATTTTATCTCTAGTTTTCTTCCAAAACATTTACTTCATGTACAACTTGGACTCATGTCCTGGAGCTCAGTGGCTGTTTCCATAAGGCCCTGAGGCGTTACTGCCATCTCCAGTCTTTGGATATACTATCTTCACTTCAGATGTGCTCACGTTGAAGATGGCTTCACAAGCACTCCAGTTCCATTCAGGTTCAGTCATAGGTACAACATCTCCAGCCTATCAGGCTCCATTGCTAAGAAGATGGCAAAAATGACTGTACTCATCAGCTTTGTCTCTCTGTTTATTCCTGCTCTGTAAGAAGAGTGTTGGTCGTGTAAGTCAGTATAATCAGAATGGCTGTCCTTGCTGCTTATGATGGCACGAAAGTAGTTCAACAGAAACACTACAGATTTTTTAAACTTATGTGTGTCCGTGTGTGAGCACGTGCATGGAGGTATCTGTAGAGTGAGAAGAGTGCTTCAGATCTTCTGGAGCTGGAGTTACAAGCAGCTTTGAGTTGCTTGTCATGGGTGCTAAGAACCAAACTCTGGGCTTCGGTAAGAACAGCAAGTGCTTTTAACTACAGAGCCTTCTCTCCAGACCTTGTACTTCAGATTTTGAATTTAGGTCTTTTCCTGGGCTAATGAATGCAGTTCCATTTTCTCACAGTTCCCAGTCAGCCCCGAGATCCTGTGGGGGCAATGGAAGGATACTGTATCGGTTACCACGTGGCTAAGTTCGGATGCCCAGAGAGTGAGGTGTATTCATTTAACACTATTTTCTGCTGACCATTGGTCTATCCCATTACAAGCAGAAGAGCGTCTGTATTAGGAGGTGATATAAAATGTGGTAATTCTGCTTAGGCGAGAGAAATCCTGACTGAGTTGTAGCAAGAAAACAGCTTGTTTAACACCAGCAGAGGCAGAAGGTTTTGTCTCATTGGAACTCTACTTATTCAATGCTTGAATAGCTCTTGGCGCAGCAGGGCCGGAGGAGTGCCTCTGTGTACAAAAGGCAGGCATGGTGGATGTTAAACTGGCATTCATTTATTGGAATCCATTTTGGGTACTTTCCTTATTTCTCTCCTGGGAAGGCGTTGTTGGTGGCATCTTTGAGTTAGACACAGTCATATTTGCTTAGTGGGAAGATCAGCTAGATCTGAAAATAAAGTTGGTATTCCTGTCATCGACTCTGACTAAAGCTTGTCTCCCCCCCAAAAGAGTTTTGTTTCGAGACTTGAAACAAACGTGTCACGTGTGTTTGATTCACATTTCAAAGGGCTGAAGCACAGGCACCGGATGTATATACATCAGTCATTGGAAGACTGTTGCAGTCAACAAATTAATACAGCCTATGCCGCCCTCCTCTCTGCTTTTCTGCTTTGTTCCTTTTCTTGTGCAAGCTATTGATTGATATACCTCAGGGAAGAGATTCTTCTGACTCAGACACTAAGCAAGTTCCTAAAGAAAATATCAGCTTTAAAAGGGAGAAGAGGAAAGCGCAGGAGCAGCAAAAAATCGCCAATCTTTCATTTATAAGAGCTACTGAACATCTGGAGAGCATGCGAGCGCCCTTAACCCCCAGAGTGCAGAAACAAATGAGCGCCAAAGGGCAGCCCATGCTAATGCAGTGCCATCAATTTGAATACAGTGGAGGCCCCATGGCAAACATCTCCAGAACCTCTGGGAATCCCTCTGTACCTCACACCACCTTGAAGCACAGGAAGCCTCGCCTGATGGGATGGAAAAGATCTGGAGGTTGATGAGAGATGAACAATATTTTTAGTCCATCACTGGGTTTACTTTTTATTTATTTACTTATTTACAAAAATGTATCATGGGCCTGAGAAGATGGCTCAGTTGCTAAAGTGTCCACTGTTCAAACATGAGGTCTCCAAGCAGTCATGCAACAAACCAGGCAAGGTGGCCCAAGCTTCTAACCCTGGTGTTATAGAGATGGAGACAGGAGAAACTGTGGAACTTAATGACTGCCTGACAGGTCTTGCACAGTCACTGAGCTCTAGGTTCAGTGAGAGACTGTGCTTCAAAAATTAAGGTGGAGAGTGAGAGACAAGGGTATTGAATATTGACCTCTGAACTCCACCCACATGCACACGCGAACATGTTCACATGCATAGAGCACATATATACACACAAACATAAAGTATGTATCATGATCAAAATGAAAAAAACTCAGGTAATACAGCAAAATTTTATTCCAAACTGTCCATGAAATGGTGGCTGAGGTTCATGTTTGCGTCAGAACTGGCATCCAGAGCATCTGAAAGCAAAGCTTCCCGCATGTGGGATCAGAGATGAGGAAGGAGGCATTCGCATTCGGAGGCAGAGTACGGGCCTGCTATGGAGTCGACACTGAACTTGTGCTGTCAGTTGGCCATAGGTGATCTGAATAGCCTTTCATCCACTGAGAAATATGGAAACACAGATTATAGCATGTCTTCTCTTGCCCTCTCTCAGAGGTCTGAGAAATACCGTAAACATGCCGGGGATTGGCTTTGCATAGATGTCTGGGACAAGCAATCAGTGTTAGAATTAATGGTGTCCTGAAGCAGTTGCAGCAGGCACTTCAAGTTTAGAAATGGGGAAATATTTCTAAACATGCCCTTTCCTTCGCTCCAGAAAAGATTTCCCCATACGTCCCTAAAGCAGAGATTTCTTGCTGGCAGCCAAAGGCCTAGATGTGGCCAAGAGACAGAGCTTGTTGGCACAAAGGAGGTTTGAAATGATTTTTTCTTTAATGTGATTGCCAGCATTGACAAAAATATCCAAATTTTTAATATCTCTTAAAAAACAGAAAAATCTGGCAATGGTGGGTGCACTCATCCCAACTCAGCACAGACAGTGGGGAGAGAAGTTGGGTGTAACGAAGAGACTTTACACCCTCCCTCTGGGTCCTCTACTTTTCTGTTTGTTTATAGACATTTGGTCTGTACCACTTGTCTATAGGAAGCTGAAGAAGGCATTTTATTTTTGGAAACTTGGACAAGAATATATATTAGTCATGAGTGTGTGTGAATATGTGTGTGTGTGTGTGTGTGTGTGTGTGTGTGTGTGTGAAGTCCAGCCCTAGAAGACACACAATAGTGCACCTTTAAGGAGTACTCCACTGAAGGCCTGAGACCCAAGGGAGTCCATGGTAAAAATGTAAGCTCTTTTCATGTCTTCAAACAGGAGGAGGTTGGTGTCTCAGCTCAAAGAGAGTCAGACAGAGGAAGAAACAACCTTTTTATTCTATTTAAATTTGTTCTGTTTAAATTTCTGATGGATGAACAGGGCCCATCCACACTGGGAAGAGTGATCTACTTTACTTAGATTATCAGTTCCCACATTAGTCTCCTGTACAAGCACCCTCACAGAGATACCCAGAAGAATATCCAAGCAAATATCTGTATTCTAAACAAGTTGAAAGATAAAATGGACCATTATATACTTCTAATAATCTTTTACCTCACCTTTATCTGGCAAATCTCCTGTGTGCCATTTATCTAAGACTCGACTGAGTCCACTGAGATAGGAATGCCCTCCAAAGAATAGGTATCTGGTGCAAAATTCAGGGGCTAGAGGCAAAGATTCAAACAACAGGCAGAACAAGGAAACAACTATTAATATTTTTCTCAGATTCTCTGGATACCTTTACTTTTTATGTCACAGTTAGTCACAAAATCAGTCAGAAAGTCTATGTTTATCTGTGAAATCAGATTGTTATCCAGCAAGCTCCTGCATCGCCCCTTGCTGCTTCACTCAATGGGGCCCTGGCTGCAGATCCTAGAGGTCATACCACACAGGCCCCTCCACAGAAACTCTAGTGAAAGTGGGAGGCTGCCATCCATTATTTACATTGATGAATGCTCTGTGGGTGTCAGGGAGGCTAAGAGGACATTTGAAAGAACCAAGAAGAACAGCCAGTCTTGCAAAACCAACTGGGACTCACAGGATAAAATCTGTCATCTATCTTTGAGTGTGCTTGTATATATAAGTGAGAATATATACATATATGTGTTTGGATTTGTGTGCTGTTGTGTGTGAAGTCAGAAAAGTGAGTCAGATAATTATAGGCGTTTGTGGATCCTGGCTTGTTATGTGGGTGCTGAGATTCTAACTCCAGACCTCAAACTTGTACAACAGACACTCGTAACTACTGAGCATCTCTCCAGCCCCTTAATCTCTTAAAATAGTGAAAATAATTTCAACTCAGACGCAGCCTGAAGGGCATGGGTGGCAACTCCAGTCTCCACCAAATGTGAATGAGTTCAGAGTGGATGGATCAATTAATGTAGTTCTTTTTCAGCAAAGCTTCAGGAAGTAACAGCCACGCACAAACGCTGCCTACCTTATGACACATTGGATTAATAACGTATGTCAGGTTAGTTCTGTATTTTGGGCTATTGTTTAAATATAACCATAGGCATTTTTTTCTTTTTACAAAAATCACTGAAGGTAAATGGCCACTTGGTGTCCGGATTCAGTCAGCATTATTCTGTCATTCAAGGCGGATCTGGAAATCCCCAGCCCCGTTACTTCTCCTTGTGCCGTTGCCTGCCCCCACCACTCCTGGGCTGCGGGTGCCTTTGTCAGACTCTAGAAACCAGAAGGGCCGTTCCATGTCTCTCGATGAGAACTCCCTCTCCTGGGCGCTGGCCTACCCCTGCCCTTCAGAAGGGAACACCAACCTGTCCAGTGGGCGTGAGTGCTCATGATTTAACGGGTGCCAAGTGCTTGACTTTCCACTGGGAGCAGAGCTCTCTGCCTTGTAGCATTCCTGGCCATCTGGGCTGGGAGATGGAGACTACCTTGCACTGGAATAACCTTGGCCAGTTCTTTTGCAACTTCTGTTTCAGGAATTACCTTTCCCAACACTGTGGCATGTCACACCAGGAGCATGGACGCTGCATGACCTGGAGAGGCACTATGGATTCTGCCTTCAGTACCCGTCTCTCCTCTCCCTTCCCCTTCTGTGCTTAGCATTCTATCTCAGAGAGTGATAGAAGCACGTGCTTCCTCTCCAGGAGGCAGGCTGAGCTGAACACTTGAACACACAGACACAGACACAGACACAGACATAGACACACATACAGATGTACACAGAGACACAGACACACATAAACACAGACACACACAGACATATATACAGATGTACACACAGATACAGACACACAGACACAGACACAGACACACATACAGATGTACACAGAGACACAGACACACATAAACACAGACACACACAGACATATGTACAGATGTACACACAGACATACAGACACACAGACATACATACGAACATACACACAGACACAGACATACAGACACACAGACACACAGACATATACACAGACACATGCACAGACACACAGACATACACACAGACATACACACAGACACAGAGACACAAACACAAGCAGACATACATACAGACATACAGACACAGATACAAACACACAGACACACGCAGACATACACATAGACATATGCACAGGTACAGACACACATGCACAGAGACACACATATACATACACAGACACAGACATAGATGTAGACACACAGATATATACACAGACACACACACAGACATACAGACACACAGACACAGACTCACAGAGACACAGACACAGAGACATACACATAGACACAGATACATAGACACAGACACATACACATATATAGACACACAGGAACACAGACTCATGCAAATACACACACACACACACACACACAGACGTGCCCGGTAGAGAATAAGGAGCAGTCAGTTGAGGGAGAGAGTGTGTGATGAAATCTGAAAAAGGAAGTGCTCCGAGATGCATTCACTGAGCCTGGAACTTTAATGGCACATGTCCTCAGCTGCCAGTTCTTTTTGTCTTCATGAGAAAGTGTCATTTATATTCATGGCCAATACCATTATGCATGAACAGCTAACTGCCACCCCTGAGGATTCATTACATGTCACAGAAACCACCCTTCAATATGGTCTTTTTAAAAAATATTTATTTTTTATTTGATGTGTTATGAGTATATTGCCTCCATAAATGCACACATATCCAGCAATGCTTGTGGAGGTCAGAAGAGGGTGTCAGATCCCCTGGAACTGGAGTATGGACAGTTGTTAGGCACCATGTGGGTGCTGGGAACCAAACCAGGGTCCTCTGTAAAACAGCCAGTGCTTTTAACTGCTAAGCCATCTCTCCAGCCCGGTCTTTTATTATTTACCTGAAACTTGGTGCTCCTAATAGTCTCTCCAGTTGCATAGAATTTTCAGGGTCAATAAAACCCAAAGCATGTTGTGTGTGTGTGTGTGTGTGTGTGTGTAGCTCTTTGTGTGAATGTCTGTTTCCTCTCTCCTGCCTTCAGCCCAGTCAAAGGCACAGTTTCGTCACCATGATGCGCAGTAGCTTCCTGCCTTGTCTTCTCATTTTGACATCATTTCCTCCAGTCTGTTCTCCATATAGCTTTGCATCTTCAATTGTATCTCACCCCTTAATGAAGGGAAAGAAATAGTTTCTACTCTCTACAGGCAATGTTAGAGATACTAAGAATAAGCACTCTATTCTGTCTTCTAATGGATCTCATGTTCTAATGACCCCATAGTCATCATAGTTTATAGGAGAAGGCTTCAGGTTGAAGTTATTGAAACAAGATGAGGTATGATTGGACCTCTGTCTAAAGCCCCTGCCTAATCTTGCCACTTCCGTCTCCAACCTTTATCTTCAACTCCACTGTTTTTGCCAGGACCCCTTCCAGAGGACGTTGGCTCTTCACCATGACACCTAGTTCATTTCCACGTGTCCCATCGTAGCTCACTTGCCCTTCCTCAGGAATGCCTTTCTGACCACTCTAAATAGAGTTTCTCTCTGATATTGTTTCTTTTTTTCCTCCTTTCTTTTTCTTTCCTGACAGTTGTCAAAGAAGGTGCTCTGTGATTCTAACACTGGTGTCAGCCTTCCCCACTACATGGTTGGCCATGATAGGCAGAAATATGCTGTTTTCTCTTTTTTTAAAGGTGTGTCATTTTTAAAAGTGAGTCGAATAAACATTTGGAAGATCAGTTAAGCATGGAATCAGAAGTGAAAAGACAGATGGACTAAGAATCACTTTATACTTATGTCTTGGAAACATTTAAATTCTTAAAGAACTTCTTAATTTTAATTTTTTTTAATTTGGAGAGAAAAGCTTATTCAATTATTTCATGACTGTCAGGAGCCGTGAAGGATCTGAGGTACTACCTACACCCAAGCTCACAGATTAGCCTAAACAGTTTTATTGATAAAACAGAAGACACGAGACTCTTGGGTCAGAGACCATGGACTCTATTACTCAGTACAGCCAGCAACATAAGCATCAGTGTATCTGCCTACATTTCCCTTTGATCCTAAGTCCCCTAGGAATGATGATTGGTCCAATGGACGTGTTGCAGATGATTGCTGAAGTTAGAAACCTGACTATAAAATTTAGTCTTCTATAATGGAGAGTAGGCATGTTGGCTATTGGTACCAATGAAGATACCATTTTTACCTTCTGATGCCTTCAGCCAGAATGCCTTCAATTCTGGTTGGAGACCAGAATTAGTTCTGTCCTCTAAGCATGGTTACTTTACAAATACCCTTGAAATCATAGCCCTTCTTGGAGAAAGGCAATTAGTACATCTCTCAGAAGATGTGTAGAACCAGTAGTAAGCCATGGGGATTTTTCTTCCAACTATATCAACCCCAATGAATATAACCCAAGTATATTATACATACATGTGTGAAAATGTCTCATAATATACAATTAATATATGCTACTACAAAGTCAACTCCTTGTGTCTTGATTTTTGATTAATTTTCCATAAATATGCAGTCCCTCTAATTAATCTGATTGACAGAGGCTGAACAAAATCCCATTAGCTTGTTTCTTAGAAGATTTTATTAAGTTTACTACCAGCAAGACAGCATTAAACAGCAGGATGATGGCAGCCTACAGTGTTGACCTCAACCATGGCTCCAGTGTCCTGGATCCCACCAGCTGGGCAAACCTTGGAAACATAAAGCATTTAGTTTAGAATGTTGGGTAACTCTCTTCTCCAAATCCATGTTTCTATTTGGCCTGAGAAAGTAATTCAGACCATATTATCAAATGCTTGAATTCTGCCTTGACTCAAGAGGAGGAAGCCTGGTAGAATATTCTTCTAAGAAATACTCCTGGCCTGTGTGTGAAGGCTAACTTCAATGCCTTCAAGACCCAAAGTGGTGTCATTGATTTCTTTAGCTAAAGTCAGGAGCAAATTTTATGTTAGTTTTCTAATTGGATGACTCCCGTTGGAGAGAAAGTTGCCCTGGGGTGTGCATAAATAGCAAGTCTGCTAGCCTCCTAGGAAGCCTTCCCAAATAACCAAATATAGCCTCGCTTTGGCAAGAACTCACTGTCATCTGAGGGCTACATAATTTACTAGTGATGTTTGTTTAAACATCTGAGTCCAAGTCTCTTATGACCACCGCTGAGGTACAAGGTTCCACTGAATTTGTCTTAAATTTAGCTGTCTTCTGTCTGTTATTCTGCACCAAGAGCTCTAACAGGACTAGAAGAACAGCTTGCCCCTCGAAAACCAAACACCATCACACCTCTCCATGGCTTTTTGCCACTATTTCTATTGCTATCACCATTTTATTCCTGGTTTCCACACTAGAGGAGTAGCCCCATGAGTATCTATAGTCTCCTCTGCAAAGGAAGTGTTTACAAGTGGCGTCCCTGCAAGTCCCCTGAGATAGGATCAGTTGGAGGATGCTAGCTGACAATGCTCCTGTTTGGTTTTTTCAATTGGGCTTTAAAACAAAAGATTTCAATTCAATTCCTATGTCTATGGTTTGGCTTGAGAACAGTTAATCCAACCTGTCCCATTTTTCCATGCTGCCAGACTGGAGGCAGTCACCTGCCCCACTCAGACACTGTGTGCAGTCATGGAAGGAGGGATGAGGAAGATGTCCAGAGGCACTGATGGGTCTTTTGCATGGGAGGTACAGAACCCGGGAAGGGAGGTATAGAACCGAGGATGGCCATTCCTGTCTATCTTGCTGGATTTGTTGGAGCATCTGAAGAAGAAAGGAAGCTGCATGAGTCAGCTAAATTTTAGGTCCTTTCAGTTTGGAAGAGTGACTCAAGGGTATTTTCTGAACAAGGTGTCAGCAAGCAGTCTCTGTATTTGTACACAGGTGTCTATAGTGACTCTCACTCCACACCTGTGATAATTACTCCCTTAAGACAGGGTCTTTCACTGAACCCAGAGCACCAGTGACCCCCCTATCTCTGCCCTTCACAGGGCTAGGTACAGTCACATGTAGGCACCCAGCTTTTTAATATGAGTGCTGAGAATTTGAATTCAGGTCCCCATGCTTGCTTAGCAAATGCTCTTACCAGTGAATCATCTCCCCAGTCCTAACTAGGTTGTTCTTGTGATGAAAAATTTACCAGTGTGGGTCTCAAAATGGTCCAGAAATCTAAAAACGTGACCCCTTAGCCTCAATGGTTAAGATGTGGTCCCCTTGCTGGGAGATAAACATATGACCTTTTGATAGGAATCACACATCTGACAGACAAGAGGTTCTGCGTGGGAAACATGGAGTCCTCTCCTTTATTCATAGTACACGTTCTGGGTCAGGGAAGATGAAGGATAGAGCAGTAATGGCAGCAATGTGGCCATTGCTGACCCCGTCATGAGCTTGATTCCAGCAGGTCTCTTCAGAGCACAGGCTCTTCCTGTGGACATCCATGGGGGCAGCCCAGATGGTCTGACTCACAGCCATGATATGCTTCCACATTTCACAGCCCCAAAGCAGAGTGACTTTAATCTGCCAGTCTGTAGTTTTCCAAATGGCAGACCAAATAGCTAAGCCATTGGCGAGAGTCCAAGAGTCAGAAAAAGTATACTATGGTTCATCAAAGAGTATTGGCCAGAGCTAGGAGAATGGCTTTGAGTCCTACCCACAGAGCAAAACAACTCCATCCCAGCTCTGCATGGCTGGCAGGGAAGCTGAACAGCCACAGCATGCCCAGCATTAGGTTTCAGCATAGCCGAACCATCAGCGGACCAACAGACCCAGGCATTTGGGGAAAATTCTGAAGCAAGAGCCGTCCTGAGCCATAGCAGAATGGGAAACAGCATTTTCCCCCAAGGCATGGCTACCACCTTTTCATGTAAAGCCAAGATGCAGCTGGGACCAGGATGGCTTTAATATTTTTTTATGAGAGGAACATGTTGGGGTCTTTGCACTTTGTTAGGCATTGAGTTGCATGTTGCCATAAAAATATGAATGTCAGTGTCATAAGGCCCACATGGATCAAGTGCTCAGTTTAAATAAGAACCCTGTAGCAAGCTCATAGCTACTTCCTAGGGTTGATGCACCTGTTAATCATGTCAGGGAGGTGACAAATCTACAACCCCAATGGGTATCTCTGAGTAGAAGCTGCCTTGTCTTGCCAGAGGCTCCACCGAGCAAGGTCATCAGTCACAGAGACAGTAGGTCAAAGTGGGCCTTCAGGTTTGAGACTCCCCAAAGTACCATCAGTTCTCTCCATGGACTTCTTCTTGATCGAGAGACACCCCTCTGTCGCTTATGGGGTGGAGAAGCATGAGTTATTGAACACAGCAGTCACTACTAAACATTCAGAAGCAGGAATAACACTAGTGGCTAGAATCTGTCGGAAGACCCCACCATAGCTTCTCCTGTCCGCCATGAAGTTCATTTCAGTTTCATCAGTTGACCCTGGATGCTCCCTTCTCCCATGGGATCATGGGAGATGATAATGACTTAAGATCTGGTATTCTATAGTATCATAACATCCTTAGAGTTTTATTCCTCTTCTATTTTAGAATCCTTCTGCGTACTCAAATGGATGTAGATAGTTTTCTTTGATGTGTGTAGGGGCGCAGTAAGAGTTTAGTACCATCTGTAATCATCTCTGTGGTGGTTTTAATGAGAACGTCACCTGCAGTCTCCAAGTATTTGACCATTTTGTCCCCGGCTGGTGGCAGTGTTTTGGGGGGCTTTGGGAGGTGTGGCCTTACTGGGGGAAGCATGTTACAGGGGCTTTAAGAGTTCTTAAGCCTTGCTGGGCCTCAGTCACTCTCTGTTTCTTGTGCTGTTTGGAGATGTGTGTACTCCATTTCTCCTCCAGACACCTCCTGCCACCATGGTTTCTTGCCATGATGGACGATCATCCCTCTGGTAAGCTAAATAAGTTGTTTGGTCAGTGTTTTTATCACAGCAACAGAAAGGAAATTAATAAATTAATACAATCTCCTTTCTTAAACAAGAGAGAGAGATATCAGGGCTATAGGGTGACAGCAGGTAGCTTTA
Source organism: Eospalax fontanierii (assembly GCA_035773235.1). Taxonomy (NCBI): domain Eukaryota; kingdom Metazoa; phylum Chordata; class Mammalia; order Rodentia; family Spalacidae; genus Eospalax; species Eospalax fontanierii. The sequence continues at coordinate 63,765,072 of CM069538.1, forward strand.
TAGTTCACATTTATTTTCCTTTTGAGCAGCCATTTGCTTCTAGGCAACCCAACAAGCTTGTCATGGGTTTGGTCCACCTAAATCTTCATATACTCATTGACTCTTCATTTCTGGGTCAGGAACTCCTTGACTTGGCAGCCACATCATGTCATCTTTTGTAAGGGGCCATGAGCTTACATGGTAAGCTGCCCCCATGGTAATAATTCTCCTTTCTGGAACGAGAGTGGGTAATAACCAAGAATCTGTTCAGGGCTTGTCCATCAGTCCTCATCTGCCAGGTGTGTTAATATTGATCCTTGGGCTGCATGTAGTCAAAGATAACTATGCATATGGCTCAACAGAACCAAAAACCTACTTAAAACATCATGAGAGGGGCTATGGAAACTGTTCATTCCGTAAAGTGCTTGCTAAGCAAACATGAGGACCTGATTTTGATCCCCAGCACCCATGCTAAAAGTTTGGATCAGTTTTGTAATCCTAGCCCTAGGGAAGCAGAGACAGAAGATTTTGGGGGCTCCCTGGCCATAAATCAGTGAGCCCCAAGTCCCAGTGTGACTGATTCTGTGTCAGAAAGTAATTTGGACTGCTTCTGCGGAACCTGAACACAAGTTGACCTCTAACCTACACACACACACACACACACACACACGCACACACATGCACACACTAAAAACCATGGATTTCTTTTGTAGCTTGGCTGTAGGGACCTTGGTGAGTTATATGCCAACAGCACTTAATAATGGGTAATCGAAAGATATTGGTTTAGGAATGAATGAGGAAGTCAGACCTATGTTCAAATTCCAACTGTATCTTTAGCATCTTGGTAATCTTGGGAATGGCTGAATTTGTTTCCTCCTATATAAAATAATACATTAATATTACCCAACATTTTTTTCTGTGAGCTTCCTATATTATAAGCACAATAGTAAGTTTATTCCACATATTGTTTAGTCCTTATGATAACAGCAGGAGATAAAAACAGCAAGTTTTTCAGTTAGAATTTTTTAAAAGATTCATTCTTGGGGCTGGAGATTGGTCAGGAGTTAAGAACACTGGTTGCATACAGGTTCCCAAGAAGCTTGGAAGACGATGTTGGATTCCCTGGAGCGACCCATTACCCACTGAGTCATCTCATGGGCGCTAGTTCCTTTCAATTTTATAAATGAGGAAGAGACATAGGATCAGTTCAGTTACTTGTCAATGCCACCCACCCAGCTAGGTCAGCCCTAATGTGAGGATTCACACACGTGTGATCCACTCCAGCTCTGAGACCCTCTGCACTATTGTCTGCTCCCTGCATGAGAAAAAAGGACAATATGAACCTCACTAGAATGCTTATTAGGACGGAAAGAATTGTTAGGTGCTTAATAAAGGACGTTCTTTTTTCTTTTCCTACAGATGTTTAGCTAAAACTATAAAAAAATCTGACTTCTTGGAATTCTCTTTCTTAAAAATAGTGATTATTACTTTACCAAGTAAAAGTGGAAAATTATGTTTCCCTTACAACAAAGGGGGAGAAACTCTGAACAGTGGGTACAGGGTGGCGACGGGAAATTGAACCCAGCCCTCTCCAGGTTGAGGAAAGAGAGCCACCCACATGGTGTGTGGACCCCCAGGTGTCTGTGAAAACTGCAGAGCATGACTGGGAAATCATTCTGCTTTCATCAACTCCAGATGAGCCAGCCCACAGAGAGAGAACCCTGAATGAATCACCTCGAGACCTCGCGAGAAGAAACAATGGGGCCTCTAATTTGTAGCAGCCTAGAACAAGCCGGCTGTCTTTGTGCTCTTGTCTGAGTACCGTAGCTCTAGTAATCTGAGCTTCTGGCTATCATCACTTACATAACTGTCCCAGCATGGGGCTCCACTCTATCTCCCCAAACAAGAAAAATATCTTGTGGTTTTAAAAGAGGCTTGTCTAAAAATGTAATTTTCAAAGATTATGCATTTAGTGAATGTAGAACAACCAAATCTGAAACATGTTTAGTGGAGATATATTTATGCGCCGTTCATTCTTTTGGAGGCTAATTTATGCATCCCTATATAATGTTGGCATTCAGTAGATGCTGACGTCACACGGCTTAGCATCATTTCAAACAGACACTTGGGCAATATAAATAAAATGACATTTGATAGATTTCATGAGCCAATTATTCATTCCCCAAGTATATATTTTCTTTATAATGACATAGTTTTAAGATAAACATGAGAGCTTTTTGGTATGGATTCAGTAATCTTAAGATTCTTATTGTGTTTACTTGGCAATATTCCTCAGTGAGACAAAAGAGTGTCTTTGACTAAGTTGGAGTGAAACCTAAAAGAAGAGGCACAGTGCTCCCAAGATATAGGTTGTGGGCACCCCTAGGTCCCAAGTACAGATAATGGATAGAAGACTCTCTTGTCCTGAGAGAGCTAAAGTCAGGTTGGGGTGATATCATAGTTAGGTCTGAAATGCCCCCTAAGTGTTTATGTGTAAACTTTGGTCCCCAGTGTTCAGAGCAGCAGTGTTCAGAGATGGAGCTTTTGGGCAATGACTGGTGTGTGAGGTCTTTGACTTCAGGAATGGATTAATCCATCCATGAATTCATAACTCAGTTTGTTTTGGGTACTGAAACTTTGACATTTTGGTTGTGAGTCTTAGCCTTTAACAGCTGCACCATCATCTCTCCAGCCCTCAACTGGCGATTGGGAGGTGGGGGAAATTTTAGGAGGTAGGACCTAGTTGGAGAAAGTAAACCATTGGGGGCCCTGTCCATGAAGGGCATATTTTGTCTGTCCCTCTTCTGTCTCTCCCTCTGCTTCCGGGCCTCTGTGATATGAGCAGTTTTTATTTTTCCACTACATGCTCCCCAGCTGATGTTAGCCTTCACCACAAGAATGTAGTCACATTACCACGGTCTAAAACTTATTAAGCCATGAGCCAAGACAAATCTTTCTACAATAAGTTGATTTTCTGGGGTATTTTGTCACAGTGCTGGAGAGCTGATGAGCACGGCTCAAAGGGCACTTTGTACCTACTCCTGTTTCTGTATCTTTTGACCACTTATTTCCCTGTCTGGATAGATCCCCTTCTGGCCAGTTGCTTCCTCTAGGGCTGTGGCTCTATGTAATTTGTCCTTGCCTTTGGTGTCTATAACAGAGAAGGCTCACAATACACAGCCCCTCCTTCAGTTCTGGCACCTCCTTCCCTTTGCCATATACATTCTTTTGCTACAGGCGCACACATGCACATATCGTTTTCTGCCCCTGGCAGTTGTCTCATGCTGCTCTGTCTACCTGAAATGCTTTGTTCCCTGAATGCATCCTGATGCTCTTACCTCTCTTTCAGAATTCAGCTTATGACAGAGTTGCTGAGGCCAACAGTGGCAGTGATGTGACACAGAAGAAAAGGAGTCTTGGGAAGAGGTCTTAAAAGGGAGGGCTGCAGAGATGGTTTAGTGGATATGTGGGTGCTTGCTGAGCAAGCATAAGGACCCAAACCCGCATCCCCAGTAGCTGTCTACACAGCCATGTGTGGCTACACATGGGTATGTAAATCCAGTGCTGGGGTGTAGGGAAGGGACCAGAGGGTCATTGAGGCTTGCCAGCTGCCAGCCTGGATCCAGGTTCAGAGAAGAAATCTGTTCTCAAAAGAATAAGGTAGTGAGTGACAGAGCAGGACACCTGATGTTTTAATTCTGGGCTTCCACATACATGCCCATGGCTATGCAAACCCTCACACGTGTGTGCAAGTACCACATACTCACTCACACACAGAGACACACGTGCAAAAGAAAAGACAAAAGGATTTTTTTTACCAGAATAATGTACATGGAAGGATGCTTCCCCACACTACATAATGTAAGAGATTCTCCAAATCACCCAGCTTCTCCTCTTCTGTTTCAGATGACACCCATTTACATTCTGACCACATGGCTTCCCATAAATTCTGATTAGAAGTAGAGCAAATACTGGGAGGCTTATAATAAGCATCAGATTCATATCTGGACACTATGCTGTGTGTCTCACGTGATTTATCAATCTCTGTGGGCTTGCTTAATGTGCTTTCATCCTCTGGATGAATGCCTTATCTGGTCTGCCTGTCCATCTCTCCATCTCACGCTCTGCAGGCTTGATTCATGGGAGGGTGCCCTGAGCCATCTAGACACTCTCTGGGCATAAACATTTCTGACAATTAAATCCCAGCCCTTGGAGAATTCTGCTGCTCTCGAGTGGTTGGTCAGGGTGAACAGTTGCCTTCCTTATAGACCAGCCATCTGCAGTGAATGCAGCCTGTTTCTTTCCTAGCACATCTATGGTGAATATCTAATAAAGCATCTAGTATATAACGAAATAAAAATTTCTGTAGAAAGGATGTCAATCTGCTTATTTTGGAATTAGCTGGAGTTTTGTAACATTACAGAGTATGTTTCTACTTTAATTAATTAATTGCTTTCTGAGGTAGTGTCTCACCACATAGCCCAGACTGGCCTCCATCTTAGGATCTTCTTGTATCATAAGCCTTCCATGCCAACATGTTTGTCTTCATGGAATACTTTTAAAAGGCAAATTGCTAAATGGCTGATATTAATGTCTGTCACAGGTTTTTAACATGGGTTCACATATAATCCTGAACCAGTGACTCACAGGTGACACAGATTTCAGATTCAAGATGGCAAGTTTGCCTTCCTGGATTTCTACAGCTTTCACACAGAGTCTTACCAAGTCTGGAATAAATGAACAATGACAAGGGCATGGGTTTTAGGACACAGCTGGGCAGAGAGCTGTTGGTTCTCCTGACTTATGACCGTTCTCCAGTCAGAGGGCACATCTATCTTCTAACTCTAAGAAATGCAAAGAGATGCCAATGACATCTCCCAGAGGACAAGGAATGGGTTCTGAAGGCTGATGATCTGAGATGGGGACCTGTCTTTTGCCGAAAGAGCCACAACCAATGGAACTATAACAGGAGGAAAGACATGACATGTGTTGGTTGGTTTTAGGTGTCCACTTGACACAGCCCTACATCTGCTGGGGAGACGCCAGCAATTGAGGAATTGTCTAGGTCCAGCTGACATGTGGGCATGTGTGGCATGTATGAGTGGAGTTAGTTGAGTACTCAGCATTTGTTTCTCTCCTTTGGACTATGGATCTGCAGTTACTAGATGCTTCAAGTTCCCACCTTGACTCCCCACCATGATGGACTGTAACCTAGAATTGTAAGCCAAATAAACTCTTTCCTCTGTACATTGCTTTCTGTCAGGACATTTGTAATGACAACAGAAATTAAACTAGACTACTGGGACTGGGAAGTCACTGCCTTCTCTATCTGACAGCTAGTACAAAAGGCAGATGTCTGCCCCAAGATAAGTCATCACAAACCACTGTGGTCCCATCATTAGCCTTGTAAAAGTCACGTGAAGAGCTAGCCTGGAACGGCTTTTCTTGCTGTTGGCTTTTTATTTGCTAGCCTGTGGTGTCTAGTAGGGGCATTTTCCCCTTGTTGTAGGGAAACCCTATTTCAATTTCTTTTATATATGTGTGTGCATATATTTTATAAAGCTTCCATGGTAGTAGGTTTCCATAGGGCATTTCCACAAGTCTTTGCTGTTAGTACTCTTCTGTATTCTCCTTCCTCTACTCTCCCTTCTTCCCTCCCGCCCTCCGCCCGCCACCCCATTTAACTCTTGTTAATTTAACCTGCTACAACTTGCCTTTTGTCTGTTTTTGTTTTAATCATCCTCAGGGGTTTCCAATGTTACCCCATTCTGATTTTAATTTGTGTCTCTGGAATAGCTAGGGATTTGGGGCAGGTTTTCCTGTTCTTGCTTGCCTTTGTGAACCTTTTTGATGAAATACCTGTTCATGCCTTCGTCATCGCTGTGTGTATGTGGTGGTTGTGTTTCTTTTTTGTTGTTGAGTTTGGTTAGTTTATTATATATTCTGGATACAAGTTATTACTAAGAATATTCACAACTTACAATTGTCATTTCTGATGGCCTGGCTTTTCATTCTCTTAACGGTCTTTTTTACATTGAAGCTTTATTTTTGCTTGCTTAAATTTATCTATTAATTAATTGATTAATTTATGTACTTTACATTTTATTTATTATTTTTATTTTATGTATGAGTGTACTGCATGCATGTGTGTGAGTGCATCCTTGTCATGCAATGTCTGAGGAGGTCAGAATTGGATCCCCTAGAACTGGAGTTACAGATGGTTGTCAGCTGCCATGTAGGTGCTGAGAATTGAACCTGGGTCCTCTGTAAGAGCAGTCAGTGATCTTAACTGCTGAGTCAGCTCTCCAGACCCCAATTTATTTAATTTTTACTTAATTAATGCCCAGTTGAATAACTATAACCCCAAGGGTTACTAGGATTTTCTTTTATGTGTTCTTTTAGGCATAATTTTACATTTAGACATATGATCTAGTCTTTTAAAAAAATTTTGGAGCATTTTATAACATGGAATCCAATTGTTTCAACATCATTTATTGAAAATGCTGTATTTTCTTCAATAACTTTTCTTTACGTGTTTGTAAAAAATCAAGTGGGTGTTCTGGGGAGATGTTTCAGTCAGCAAAGTGCTTGCTGTACAAGCATGAGGACCAGAGTTTGGATCCTCTAGCACCCACTTTATAAAAGCCAGGTATGGCAGGGTACTCCTGTATACTGTGCGGGAAGACACAGACAGGGAGATTCTTGGGCTCTCTGGTCAGTCAGTCTAGCCAATTGATGAACTCCAGGTTCAGTGAAAGATCCTGCCTCAAAAAATAAGGTAGAAAGTGATTCAGGAAGATGCTTGATGTACTTCTGGCTTACACTCTCTCTCTCTTTCTCTCTCTCTCTCTCACACACACACACAGACAGACACATACACACAGACACACACACAAGGTAGAAAGTGGTTCAGGAAGATGCTTGATGTTCACTTCTGGCTTACACACTCTCTCTCTCTCTCTCTCACACACACACACACACACAGAGACACATACACACAGACACACACACAAGGTAGAAAGTGGTTCAGGAAGATGCTTGATGTTCACTTCTGGCTTACACTCTCTTTCTCTCTCTCTCTCTCTCTCTCACACACACACACACAGACACATACACACAGACACACACACAAAGTAGAAAGTGATTCAGGAAGATGCTTGATGTACTTCTGGCTTACACTCTCTCTCTCTCTCTCTCTCTCTCTCTCACACACACACACAGACACATACACACAGACACACACACAAGGTAGAAAGTGGTTCAGGAAGATGCTTGATGTTTACTTCTGGCTTACACTCTCTTTCTCTTTCTCTTTCTCTCTCTCTCTCTCTCTCTCTCTCTCTCTCTCACACACACACATACACACACACACAGACACAGACACATACACACAGACACACACACAAGGTAGAAAGTGATTCAGGAAGATGCTTGATGTTCACTTCTGGCTTATAGACATGCACACACACAGGGCAGAAAGTGATTCAGGAAGACACTTGATGTTCACTTCTGGCTTACACACACACACACACACACACACACACACACACACACACATGTCTGCATGCGCACAATCAGTTGGCCAGAGTTGGAGGTGTAATTCAGGAGCAGAGCATTTGCCTAGCATGTATGAGGCCCTGGCTTCAATCCTCAGGACCAACAGGAAGAAACAGAAAGCCAGTAGCTCTAACGTGGTACCCCACTATCATGATGACTGTCACATCGATAACTCATTTTAGAGACTATGGAGTGTGAGTCCTCCAAACTCAATGTTTCAAAAAATTATTCTTGCTATTGTAGTTTCTTTATTTTGTATATGTACATAGGTCAAAAGTGGACTTTGTTGTACTTGATAAAAATTGAATCGCTTCATGTAATTGTCAACCAGATCAATATTGCTATCAGTTTCCCAAAAGTCTCTTTAATGCGTGTTCCTATTCCTGACCTAATCACTGCTTTCTACCCTCAACCCCTTTATAGAAACCATAAATTATGAATTATACTACCAAAGTTTACTCTCGTTTCTTTGTAACATGTTTATAGGTAGCATCATGTACTATGTCTATAGGACCTCTCAGAGATTCATCCTCATATCGCATGTAGTAGTAATTTTTTTTGCAATGCTGAAAAGAATGTCAATTTTTATTAATACACCTTGACTTCTACATACCTTATGTTACAATAAGTAATTTGGGTAATTTCTAGCTTGGGACAATAGAACAAAAATTTCATATTGTGGTGAATGTGTTCATACTTTTCTGTAGAATTACCGAGAACTAAAAATTATTGCAGCATAAAACATGTTCATGCCTTAGTAGATGCTGCCAAAGGTTTTCAAAGTGAGCATGCCTGGGTCCACTCTTAAGAGTAGTGAGTTGCTCCACAACTCTGCATTGTGTGGCCTTGTCACTTTCTTTGTTTTTTGTCATTCTGGTGACGATTTGAGCATCCCTGTGATTTGAATTTGGATTCGTGGTGACCAATGACATCATGTACTGTCTATGTGTCTATTCCCTGTTTGGATATTCTCTTCTGTGAAGTGTTTTTTCAGATCTTTTGCCCGTTAAAAAAGTAGGAAGCCTGTTTCATTTTGTTTTTTAATTTGTGCTAGCTATCCGATATATGTATTCCACCAAATGCTGCTGCTTTGCACTCTATTAATATTCTTTTTTACTAGGCAAAGCTTCAATACTAATAAAGTCCAGTGCAGCAATTATTTCCTGTGTAGTTGCTGTTTTCTGTGTGCGGATCAGGAAATCTTTGCTTGCCCCATGTTCCCAGCTGGGCAGTTATTCTCTGGTGTTATCTCTTAGTAACTTTATTGTTGTTTCTTTTGCACTTTAGGTCCACCATCCATCTGGAATTGATTTTTGGGTTTGGTTTGAGGCATGGATCAAGGTTCATTTTATTCTTATATAGAAATTCAATGATTCTAGCACCATGTATTGAATAGACCATTTCTCCCTCATTGAATCTGAGAGGGTATGTGTCATAAATCATGGGACCATGGAAGTGTGGTCCATTTCTAGGCTTTCTATTCTGTTCTTTGTTAATCCTTATACCACACACTCCTCTGTCTTAATGATGATAACTGTGTAATGCAACATGTTATGTGATAATGTAACTTTGTTCTTCAAAATTGATACTTTGCAATCTATCCTCATTTGATTTCCATAGAACCTGATGGGATTTTTATTATAATTATATTGAAACTATAAAATAATTTAGGGGAATATTTACATCATTACAATATTGAGGTTTCTAATTCATGAACTTGTATGTTCCTCCATATTTTTAATTTCTCTCAGGATTATTTTATATGTACAGTTTTGTACCTGCTTTATTAGATTTTCCCCGCGTTCAATAGTTTTCATGTTATTATAAATGGCATTTAGGATGCAATTGATTGTTACCAATATATGGAAATGTACTTTTTGTGTATTACATTTATAATAATCTTGATAAGTTCACTTAATAATTCTAATACTTTTTAAAAATTACCAATTGGTGTTAAACTTCCGAATTTATTGACATAAACTTTTCATCCTCTACATCTGAAACATAGTAAATAATAATTTTAGCTGTCCTTGATCATGAAAAACTATTCTTTTGAACTATCAATAAAATATGTTTTTCCAAGTTTAAATTTAGTAGTTTTGAGTTTATGTCTGCAAGAGATGTTGCCCTTTAATGTTTTTTCTTGCATTTTCTTTATCAAAATTTGGTATAAATATTATAATGACCCCATTCAATGAATTGGAAAGCATTGCTCCTTTAATTTATTCTTTGTAAACCTTTGTATAAGATCAGTGGGAGGACAGGAGATGTAGCCTACTTTGTCTAGCCTGTATATGACCTTGAGTTCAATCTGAAATACCAAACAAATGAATAAGTTAAAAAGCAAATAAATAAATATTTTTAAAGGAATTTTCCTCAATTTTTTGGAAGAAAACACTGGTGAGACATGAAACATCTGGATTCATTTTGTAGGGAGATATGTTTTCCTTTAAAATCAGCACATCAAGTTCTAGTCAAGAGCAAAACATAAAAAAAAATTGAAAAGGAAAGAGTTAAAGTGAAAGACTGTTGACTGCTTCTGGGGTTTTGCTTATTAAGAGAGGAGACAAAAAACTCAGGGTTGAAGAAGCATCCCAAGGTAGGAACCACCTCAGGAGTGAGGAGTCTCCTCCCTTGGTCTGGATGCAGCCTTGTTTGAAGAATGCATGGTTACAGCCCATTAGGTACTTGAGAAATCTGTTCAGTTTTCCAGGGTTGATCTAAAGTTGGCCAAGGCTGGTGGCGAAGAATCATGGCCCAGGAATGGTAAATTGGAAGCTTTGATCTGTAAGTCTCAAAGTTGGAAACCCATTACTGGAATACCATCCAGCAGAGGCAGGGACACAGAGAAATGTGAATTGCCCAGGAGCAGAAGATGAGCACCCTTCTGTGCAGTGCCCAGGCCTTGTGCACGACAAAGGTGCAGACGAAAGGGTGATTTTCCCTCCAATGGCCTTCTGACCCTCTGCTGGCAAAGCATAACACTGTACCAATCTGCAAAGCAGAACTATTATAGGATCATAAGCAGACTATAGAAGGATGTATTTACTAATGAATAGAGAGCTGGTATCATTAGATTCCATTTTCATGCAAATATTGAACTATTCAGGAGGTCTAGTTCTTATATCAACTTTGCTGTATTCCTATGGAATTAATCCTTTTAATCTAAATTTTCAAATTCAAAATCTAAATTTGTTGATAATTATCTTTGTGTGTGTGTCTTCGGGATCTGGAATGCATGTGTAATTCCCTTTTTACTGACCCTTCTAAGATCTGCTGACTGTTTATACTTGCAGCTCTCGTTGGCTGCCCTGGATTCTCTGTTGTGCTCTTCTTTCCCTAGTTCAATAATTTCTGCTTTCAGCTCCATTTTTTCTCCCACTGACCTTTCTTTTGGCTTATTTTGCAGTCTTGTCAGAACTTTGTGATGTGTATGCACATGATGTGGCTTTTAATCTTTTTGTTCTTTTCTACTCTATGTATTTAAGGGTGCACACCTCCCGATAGCATTCCTTTACTTGCAATAACTGTGTTACTGTCTTATCTGGGATCATTCTCTTTGCCTCATGACTTTTGTTTGTTTATTTCTTCTGGTTATATCTTCATGTAAATTTTGTTTGAACATGCGCCTAGTGTAGGCTTTATTACATTTTAATATAATATTATCTATTATTATACAGCATATTTTGATCATAGTCACCATGCATCTCCCCTTCTCCAACTCTTCCCTGATCTCTCCCAGCATCCCCCTCCAAAGTTCATGTCCTCTTTATATTTTAAAAATCCATTTGGTCCAATTTGTGTTGCTCACACACGTGTGTGTGTGGGGCCAACCACTGGGGCATGGTCAATCCACCAGGGGCACACCTCTGAAGAAAACTGACTCTGCTGGGAATGGTGGCACAAGCCTTTAATCCCAGCACTTGGGAGGCAGAGGCAGGTACATCTCTGTGATTTCAAGGCCAGCCTGGTCTACATAGCAAGTTCCAGGACAGCTGGGGCTACAGGGAGACCCTGTCTCAAAAAAGATCAAAAAGAGAGGAGACAGAGAGAGGGAGAGAGAGAGAGAGAGAGAGAGAGAGAGAGAGAGAGAGAGAGAGAGAACTGACTCTCCCTCCTGAGCTGTCATCATCAGTTGTCAGTAGCTTCTCAGATGGGTGTGGGGACTTATGTGCCCTTCTCCATGTATGCTGAAATGTTGACTGGCTTAATCTTGCACAGTCTTTCTTATGCAGGCAACCACAAATGTTCTGAACTCAAGAGTAAAGTGATCCTGTCCTGTCCAGAAGAAGTTATTTTGCCCCAGTCTCCTGGACTCTTGCAGTCTTTCTGCCCCCTCTTCAGTGATGTTCCTTGAGTCTTAGGAAGTGTAATGTAGATGTCCTATTTGTGGGTTGAACAGTGTACAAATAAGCCTTCATTTTTTAAAGCTATTTTCTCTCTGTACATAATTCTAGGTTGGTATTTTCTTTTAGTGCTTAAAATGTCATTCTATTGCCTTTCCACTTTATAATTTTAAGAGAAAGACAGCCATAATTCCATTGTTTCTTTCCTAAAGTCATGTAACCTGTTTTCTCAGTTTATTTTGGTATTTTATGTGTATGAGCATATTGTCTGCCCTGAGGTAAGTGCATCCATGCAGTGCAGTGTCTGTGGGGGTCAGAAGAGGGGGAATCAGATCCCTGGTAACTGGAGTTATGGAGTTGTTAGCCACCACCTGGGTGCTGGGAACCAAACTTGGATCCTCTACAAGAGCATCTAGTGTCTTTAGTCACTGACTCTATTTTTTCTATTTATAAGATGTCCTTTTAAATCCTTGTGATTTAGTTTTATTTGTGTTTATTCTGTTTGATATCTATAGTTTCTTCAGCTTATATCTTTTGTTTCTTTTAGAAATTTCTCAGACTGTTTCTCTCTTTTGTTATCGTTCGCCTTTATTTTTTATTACAATTGCTTGCACTTCTAAGAACTATTTTCATCATAACTCTTATGTCCCTTCAACTCTTTAATATTGTGTTTTCTGTTTCTCCCCTCTGAGTAAACACAAGGCTGAATATTTTCTACTAATTTGTGTTCTATATCACTAATCTTTTCTTCTGCTGTTTCTAATCTGTTTATGAGCCTAATTGCTGAGTTCTGTATTTCAGTGAAATATAATTGAACTTTATGTTTTCTAATTGATTATTCAATAATTTTCCTCCTTCCTATTTGATTATATTATTTGTAGTTGCTTAAAAATTTTTGTTCAGCAATTCAAATATTCATCTTTGAGTTCATTTTCAGTTTGCTTTTAAAAACAACTTCTGGCTTTTGCTCATTTGATTATATACTCTGGTATGCTTTAGAAAACTCACCTAAGACAAATATTATATATGAAAAATTGTAGATGCTTTGGATGACATCCCCCCAGAGGGAAGATTTAATTTTGCTCTGACAGGAAGATAGACCACAGGCAGATTATCTTGGTCCATTAGACTGGAGTTTCAGACTTAGTGTAAGGGCTTGTGAAGCCTGGCCTATTTGAGGTCTGTCTTTATTCTTGGAACCTACAACCTCCAAGGATCTCAAGGGTAAGCCTTATGTGTTTATTAAAGATCCTCTTTCTTGGCAGACTATGAACTTCAATTTCTGTATTCCTAGTACCGTGAGACTCCTGAAATGTCTGCTTCCGTTTTCCGTTTCTTAGCAGCTGCCTTCTGCCCGTTTTCTTGGCAACCTGCCTCACATGTGCAGCTAGAAGTTAGAAAGCACCTCAAGGAAATGCTGCATTTCACATCTCTACAGTTGGCTTTCCCATCTGATCAAGACGTCTCAAGTCATAGAGAACCTGGTAGCCTTGTGCTCCAATTTCTGACCCCCTGCACAGGATCTGTTGTAAACTCTTTCCTGCTCATCTTTGTGCAGCCATCTATGTTCCATGAAGAAAATTGGAAAATGTCCTGAGGGGGACACGTAGCAACTAGCACTGGGCTCACTTTTATCTGTTTTCCTTCTGTCTGTGTTCTGGTCTTTCAGGGTCAAGGGACACTGGCAGGTACAGTGGAACTCCCAGGAAGAATTTGTATAAGTACACTGTCAGAACCACGGGGTGCAGGTGAGGACAGGAGTGGAAATTAAAAAAAAAAAAAAAAAGTCTAAAATCACAGAAGTTACAGATAGTTGAAGCTCCACAAGGGGGCCTTAGTGAACCCACAAAAATGTCCAATAGAAGGAATCAGCTTTAAACATCTATCTTTTTCTCCCCAAGAGCAATATACCACCTTGGGGCAGGCCCAGTTCAAGAAGGGGAAGGACTTTCTCATTCCCTTTTCTGATTCTACTCCTACTCCAACCTATTCTGGGTTATTAGCAGCAAGTAATAAGGATAATAAGGATGGAGGCAGAGAAACAAGGTAAGAAGGACCCGTCCTCTATTCTTACTGCGAGGGCAGTCTGCAGTATGTTTGTGTTGAGAGCAAATGGCAATGCCTGGAATTATGTATACTCTAGTTATTCAGTTTTACAATGTTTACAAAATTAATTTATGTGTGTATGTGTGGTGTTTGTGTGTGAGTGTGGGTACTTGTGTGCCTTGGTGTGCATGTGGAAGTCAGAGGGCAGCCTTTGGGTGTTGGTTTTCAGAAACTGGTTCTCATCTTCCACCTTGCTGAAGCACGGTCTCTTACTGTTTCTGTCACGTTGTGTACTCTTGGCCCTTGAGCTTCTAGGTGATTTGCCTCTCTCCATCTGCCATCTCTCTGTAAGAATGCTGGGTTCATAGATGTGTACTGCCACGTAGGTCTATTTTATTTTTTGTATATATGATCTGGAGATGGGACTCAGATCATCAGGCTTACACAGGAGGCACTTTCACCCGCTGGACCATCTCATCAGCCCAGAGTTCACAGGCTCATTTCTGATGGATAAATAATTGTATCAATGACCTTTGGGTTCCAGTTGGCTCTACTGATGGGATTCTTGGAATTAAGTGTGAAGGACAGAATGGCTCTGAAGTCTGGAATCCTGGTCCCCGCTGGAGAGTAAAACCAAACCCAATATGCTGGAATCCTTTTCCTCCCTCTGAATTCCAGACTTTTCCAATTTGGGTTTATTAATTATATCTCATTTCTAAACATGAAATAAATATAGCACTGACAAAAGGTGTTTGTGTCTCAGTGACAAATATAATTCCTATAGCCGCTAAACGGGAAATTCCAGAATTCTCCTGTGGCCTTGCCTTCTATTAGGCAGGAAGAAGCTTCTTTCCCCAGAGACAAGAGCTGATGAGAGTCTCATGTCCCCAGAGAGCCTCCCTGGAAGCTGGTCTTTGGAAGTTCTAGCACAAACATACTCCCACCCACCTGGCTCCTTACCGACCATGAACAACTTGGCTCTTCTTCCCAGAAAAGCAGTTTTGTGTGTGAGTCACTTTTGTCTCTTTGCTTTGGACTTTGGGCCTCGGAGGACCTTGAGGATCCTTCCAATACTGTACTAAGAATGCTTTCAGGGCTCAGCAAATAATGAACAGTACAAAACCATGCAAAAAGCACAACCATGGGAACTTTGGCCTGGTACCTAGATGAGTGGAAACTCAGGGACCAGGCCAAAGAAACACCCTGGTACTCTAAGCAATGAGAATGAACAAGGTATGTGTGTAAAACAGCATCCTGATGCTGTGTAGAAGCAGTCATGATCCCTAGACCCAGGCCTCCATTCTGGAATTGCTGTAAATTTTCCTAACTGATGGGCCGGGCCCACTGCAAAGAGACATCACCTGAGAGGAGAAGGTTCGGGAAGAAGACACAAGAGGGCTCTTGGGGGACAGAATGGAGCATACAGACAATTTTTTTTTTCCTATGTGTCTCTTTGGCATGGTGCCTATTTCTTAGTGGGTGTTCCAAAATTCTGCCTTGATGGATCTTTGGTATCATAAATTATTTAGAGGCTTGTCTGATTTTATGTCATCATCTCAGAGAAAGCACATTGAAAAAGAAATCTGTTCCTCCCCAAGTCAAATATAGAAAATGAAGCTGTGTGTGTTTGAGGGGTGGTGTATGATTATATTGGGTGGAGACCAGAGATCAACTTCAGGTGTCATTCTTGAGGTGCTATCTGCTTTGGCTGGCCTGCAAGCTCCAAGGATTCTTCTGTCTCTGCCTCACCAGCACTGAGATTACAAGTGTGCACTATCATACTTGAATTTTTACCTGAGTTCTGGAGATCCAACTCAGGTCCTCAAGCTTTTCAGGCAAGCATTTTCATAAAAGAGTTTTGTATTCAAGGAATATTTTTGTAGAGTGGGATGGAGAATACCTTTCTTTTTATCCATTTAATTTTCAGACTCTGCAAAGCATTATTGAATGTTGGGGCCCTTGGAAATATCCAAAGTCCCTACTGACATCTCCTTGAACATGGACTCACTAACATTTATCTGTCTAAAGCAAAAGGTATCCCTAATGATCTAGGCTGACATTTATTCAGAGACTTTCATTCAGCAATCCCATAGAACCCTGCACTCTGATTTACGGGCTGTCCATGGAGCGAAGTGAAGGGTAATGACCACTGTGGTGATGATGGTGACGGATCGCCTGGGCTTTGGTATTTGATATGTCATGTTTTTTCTGGGGTGTTTCCAATTTCCTGAGCTTCCCGGTGATTAGAAGGGTAAGAGATGGCTCATTCATTTCATCCTGCATCTCTGTGGACATGGCTCTGATTGGAGCTCTGGGAGGCCTTCATTCTCTCTTCCCCTCATACAAATTTTAGTAATGAAAAAAGCAGACACTTGCAATGCTGCAGCGAGGTCATGTGCTCCCTCATTCCTGGACATGGCGGCTTTCCCTCTGCCCCTTCATTCATTTAATTCATTAATTTGTGTGCGGGAAGGGGATGGTTTGTGTGCAAAGGGTCAAAGGACAACCTTTGGGTGTTGGTTCTGGCCTTTCACCTTGTTTGAGACAGGCTCTCCTTTGCTCATGTGTAAACCAGGCTAGGTGACTCCTGAAATTCTGGAGGCTGTCCCGTCTCTGCTTCCCATCTCTCCATGGGAGTACGCTAGGCTCACAGATGTCTGTGCTGCTGTGTCTGGCTTTTACATGAGGTCTGAGGCTCCAAACTCAGGTTGTTTGGCTTGCATGTTACACCTCTTACCCACTGAGGTATCTCCTCAGATGCTCATGTCTCTTTTTCTAGTATTCTCGGTCATTCGAACCTTTTTGGCTCTCTGCTCCACAGTGGAAAGGGGAAAGCAGAAACCAGGATAAACTGTGTTGTCTAGGAGGGTAATGGGCACACAGTCAGGCACAGAGAGCCCTGCTGTGTTTCCAAGCCTTGGAAAGTCTTCCCCCCACTCATTCTCTCTGTATTAGTTACTTTTCTGTTGCTGTGATAAAACACGATGGCCAAGGGAACTTACAGAAGGAAGAATCTATTGGAGCTTATATGGCTACTGAGGGTTAGAGTCCATAACGGCAGAGCAGGCGGGGTGGAAGTGGCCAGCGCAGAAAGCCCAGCAGTCACATCTGCAAACAGGCACAGGAAGCAGAGAGCCAGACTGGAGATCTGGCACGGTTTAAGAACTCTCAAACCCCACCCCCAGTGATGTGCTTCTTCCAACAAGGCCCCGCCTCTGAAAACCTCCTGAAACAGTGCTACCACCTAGGCAAAATCTCCAGATACCTGGAGCCTATGTTGGTGGTGGCGGGGGCACGTACTCAGACCACCGCAGTCCCTGTCTCGTCTGCTCTGACTCTGTCACGTACTCAGACCACCGCAGCCCCTGTCTCGTCTGCTCTGACTCTGTCACGTACTCAGACCACCGCAGCCCCTGTCTCGTCTGCTCTGACTCTGTCACGTACTCAGACCACCGCAGTCTCTGTCTCGTCTGCTCTGACTCGGTCTCTCCCCACCTCTACCATCTCTGTGCAGAACCTCTTGTACCCAGGCTGGGTACTTTGAACTCTGTTCAGTGAGGATGACCGTAAACTTCTTCCTCTTCCTGCTTCCACCAGTGGCTGCTGGGATTATAGGCATGTATCCACACTCCTAATCTATGTGGTGATGAAGATCAAACCCAGGGCCTTGTACATGCAAGCAAACACATCACCCACTCAACCGCATCTCCAGATACCGCTCTCTTTTCTGTACAAACAAAATCCTACAGGGTATCAACATATCAAATAAGTAAAATAGAACTGTTCTGTTCCAGTCCCTCACTGCACCCCTGAGTGACCTCTGAGATCTAGACTGAAAAACTCAGGCTTCCGAGGAGCTGGGTTGTGATCTGTATTTAGGAGAACTAAAATTCTTTCTAGGGTCCTCACTGACTTTTGAGTAAATTATTCACTGTCTTTGTTTCATCTCCAAAACAGAGTGACTATTCTCCATCCATTATTACAATGGTGACCTTTTCCATTAGGATTTGAGTGTGCTAGAGCTATAGTGTTAGGAAGAATACTAAGGTTCTAGGCATGGTTGTAAATTCTGTGTCCTGTAACTTCGTTTAATACATAGAACACTCCTATGGGACAGCTAGCCTTAGTGCTTTTATTTTAATCAGGAAAACCCAAGGCAATGAGAGATTATTCAAATTTCCCATGATCACTCATCTTGCAAGCAGTCCATGCATAGTTGATACCAGGCAGCCTGACTTCAAAGCCCCTTGATCTGAACTTGAGACACTAGGTTTTCAAACTTTTTGTGTATTAGAGTTGCTTAAGAAATCAAATAAAATTTTCAGAAGCTGGATTGTACCCCAAGCCAATTAAGTTATTTTCCTTGGGAGTGACATTTTACTGACAGTGTTTCCTAAGATCCATTTGTGGGTTGAGCTATGTCTTCCAAAAATGAAATATTGAGCCTCTAACATACATGATCTCTCAGCATGTGACTTTTTCTGGAAACAGACTCATAGTGGGATGCATTCAACAAACCATCAGATACATATAGCAAACCGCTCAGAACTATAAGAGGCGAGGAAGGAGTCTCCCTGATAGCCTTCAGAGGGAGTGCTCCAGCTTACATATTGATTTCAAATTTCTGGCCTCTAGGTCTATGAGTCAAGGCATTTCTGCTGTTTTAAGACACCCATGTTGCAGTGCTTTCAGTCCTTAGGTATGGTAACCCTTGGAAATAAATACAGTTGTCCTAGTGATTTCATTTTGCAGATATATTTGAAAATCACTGGTCTGTGCTAAGAATGTGCTGCGTGGGTAGTGAGGAGGGACCCTACCTTGATTCGGCCTAGCAAGAGTCATTTACCCTCTGTAGCTAACTCTAGCCATGCCCTATGCAGGGATATTTGAAAAGGAAGACAGTTTAGCATGAGAGAGACTCAGGGTCCTTCTCAGTATCTCTTTCACAGAAGGGGCAGTTGTAGTCAGCCTTGAGTGTGGACAAAGTAAGAGATGCCCAGAAGAAGAAGGAGGAGGATGGAGGACAAGGTAAGTGTCGCCTTTACAGGCGGTACTGTAACATACTTGGGGGACAGAGGGTGTCTGTGAGCTGTAGGTACAGGTGAAACAGAGGCCTGAGGGATGGCCGTGTGATCTGGAAGGAGAGGATATTCAAATACTACACAGAGAAGTAAGGCTGAAATGAGAAGGTCACGTTTTCATTGGTGATACACTGGTGTGGAAGCAAGAAAACACTAAACAAAGATGATGAGCTGTGAATGACTCTGAGGGATCAACATGGCGTAGCTGAGGAATCTTGGGTGCCAAGAGTGAAGTCCAGAAAGGTAGGTTAAGTCAATGCATTTTGGGGATTTGAATGCCATAGTCAGAAACCTCCAAACTGCATCTTGTGAAGAACAGGAAGTTCACAGAAGCATGGCCTGGGGAAGAAACCCCATTATCAGCTACATTGAAATGTCACATTTGATTTCCCTAATGACTTCATGAGACAAGTGCAATCATTACCCTGATATAATCGATTTAGGAACTGAAACTAAAGCAATTTCGATTGCTGCTTAAATCCCATAGTTGGTAGAGATAGACACTCAGATTGAACTGCTACTTTCTGATTCTAGAGTCTCTAAGCTTAACTCACTTGTCACTGAAGATTCCAGAACCATCACTGGTATCAAAGAAAAGTAGCTTCATTGGTCATGAGAGGTAGGTGGACAGTGGGTTTGGGGAAGGAGGGAATGGGAATAGGAAAGTCTGCTAGGAAGTGACCTAAGAAGCCCATGAGATAGCTCTATAGCAGGCATATCAATGTGGCCACCAATCAATCATCGGAAGATTGTTGTGGTTTGAATATGCGATGTCCCCCAGAGGATCATCTGTTTGAACACTTGGTCTCCAGCTGGTAAAGTTGCGGGGCCTGTAGGAGGCGGAGGCTCTTTGGAGGAAGAGGGTCTGCAGGGGGAGGTTCTTGAGGTTTTATTGCCCAGCCCACTTCTTGTTCCGCTCCCTGCTTCCTGATTGCTGATGCAACGTGACCAGTTGCTGTGCTGCCTTCCTGCCATGATGGAATGCATGCTTCCAAATGGACGCCAGAATAAACGGTTCCTTCCTTGAGTTGCCATTTGACAGATATTTTTGTCACAGCAACCAAAAAAGTAACTAATACTGAGATATAAGGATGACTAAAGATCGATGAGTAATTGAGAGAAAGATGGTTTTTTATTGAGTCAGAAAATACAGGAAGAGGGGCAGCTTGGGTGTGGGAAATAGGTCCTTGCTGGACTTTCAAAAGGAAATACAGTAGTTAGCCAGGTAGATGTTTAGGAAGCACATAGAAACGTGATTTAGGGCTCACTGTGCATGGGAAAGATGAGTCACTGGATATAAGTCTAAGCATTTTAGAATTAGACACTGGACACACAGAGTGTAAGTGTGGTATTTAAACCCTAGGGTTCTGGAACTCAACTGTTTGCTAGCTATGTGCCCTTGCTCAGCCCTCAGCTTTGTCATATGTGAAGTGGGGTCACTAATAGGACCGATTTCATGGTGTCATGTGGAGGATGACATAGGGCATGTGGACAAGGTGGAATAAGGCGGATGCTTACGAACCGGGCATTCTTGTTCTTCTGTGGTCCAGAAAGTGTACCCTTGACAATGCACCTTACTCTCTCTTTTCCTCTTCTTTCCCCCTCAACCTTTCTATGTCTTTTTTCCTTGAAAGTCAATTTCTCTAATGATAGTATCTATTTAGTATTTCTTTCTTCTGGACTTAGTGTGGATGGGATTTTCCCTGGGTCGTAGCTACCTGACTTTGTTGTATTATGTGTCTTAGTTGATGGAGGGGACCAGACAGAGCAAGTTGCTCAAAAGCTCTCACTACCTTTGATGGTGCAATTACTGGGTTCAGTCCTTCCTCCCCGTTCCCAGGTGAGTAGCCTTAGACAATAGTCTGCAGTGTCTAGTATTTGTTGCTCAATCCCCTACCTCAGATCTTACTCTCATTTAGAAACACCTAGACACTGGCTGGAAAGATGGCCTTGTGGTTAAAATACTCGCTGCATAAGCATGACGTCCAGAGTTCGAATTCTAAGAACCCACATAAATACTGGGTGGGTTTGGGTATTCTCTTGGAATTCCAACTTCCAAAAGTGGAGGCAGGGGATTCCCCAGAGCAAGCTCATAACAGTGAACCCTGGGTTGGGCAGAGAGACTTTGCTTCAATTAATAAAATGGAAAAGCAACCAACAGCAATTTCAGGCCTCTATATGCATGCCCACCCCCATAACTGTGTGTCCCCACACATGCAAACATCACACACATCACACACACACAAATAGAAAAAGCAAAAGTAGGGGAGCGGAACAAAAGCAGGAAGAGGAGGAGGACGACGATGACGAGAAAGCACACATACACACTCTCAGGCATAACCAAGATTGTGTCTAAGCAAATATATTCACTCTCCATGGTTTGGTGAAATTGGCACATGAAATTGGAAAATTGGCACATGAAATTGGAGGTGCTCATCTTAGGCAGCTGAGTGGAGTCAGGTAATACTAGAAACTGGAGTGGCTTCTGGTCTTGTAGTTCTGGAAGGTGTCTGTGACAACGGAGATCAGTGTGGAGGAAGTGACTCACTGAGATCAGCTCGGAGAACAGAGATGTGCTGTGTGGGTGAGGGCAGCTGTCACTGGTGAGTCGGGAGAAGGTAATGACAAAACCGTTTGGAAGAGTGACGGTGCAGGTCCTCCAGCAGCCTCCGCCCCGAACCCCCCACCTGGTTATCTCTCTTCCTGCCTGACTTAGACACTGTCTTGACTTGCCTTTCTTTAAAAAAATCTGCTTTTATCAAGTGTCTATCCAGATAAAGATATTTTTAATGACTTCCGTTTGCCTGGAAGTGAGTCTAAGAGGGAGGAACTCTTGTAATTTTAGTACTTGGAAAGCTGAGGCAGGAGGACCATGAGTTGGAGGCCAGCCCAGGATACAGTGTGAACACTTATCTCAAGATAACAGAGGCTGGACATATAGTTCAGTGGTAGCAGATGGCCTCAAGTTTGATGCCCAGTATTGAAAAAAAAATGAATCTTGTATTTTATGTTTTTATGGAGGCCCTTGCAACCTACCCTCATGACATGATTTCAACACAGCACATCAGAAATTCCTGCTGCTCCTCAGCTCCTCAGTCCCCTTCATGATGGCCTTTGTATTTATGTTACACACCAGCATCCCCAGAGTGAGGGTCCATGTGCTGAGTGGTCATCCATTCTTAATTCTCTTGCTCCCTTTGCCCCTGGAAGTGCCTTGTTCTGTTCATCTGCCCTCCCAACCCTCTTGCTTCTCTAACTCAGACTTGTCTGCCCCCTGTTCTACCTGCATACTCAAGTTAAAACAGGTTATTTCCCAAAGATCGATACAAAAACTAATTAAACACATGTAATTGAAAAGAGAGTGTGGTCCGTAATGTTAAACAGTGTGTTGAGCGAGAAGAGTGTGGTCTTTGATTTGTAGTGTTCTTTAGCCTCTGGCTCAGAATAGAAGAGACTGTAAGAACTTTGATTTCCCAGAGCCAGGCCTCCATCTCTGTGATAGTTAAAGGGCTTCAGAGAGAAGGCGCAGGGATTAGCCAAGTGACCGAAAGGAATGAGAAGTGTTACCTGAATACTTAACAGATGAACAGGAAGGACTTGGGGAGAATCTGGACTAGGAATTAAGTGTGTTGTAATTGACTACCTCTCTGAGTCATTCTATCCACCAGTCAACTGGATTTTACTAGATTTCCCCAATCTTCATTGAGTTGACTCATGTAGACTATGGTAAGTTTCTTGGACTCAGTGCTCTGTGGAATTAATCAAACTTTGGGTTTGTCTACTGTAATCAGCTTGGTAGCTGTTCTCTGCTGGTGGATGATCCTTGCCTTCATTAAATCTGAAGGTTTCAGCTTTTGTTCCCACACACCACTTCAATCAATACAGTAAGTGCAGCTGTCTCCTAAATGAGGCTGTCAAGCCAAGGCCCCGACACCCAGCGCTTACTAAATACCTAATGATCTTCTTTGTGTTGCAGTGCCCAGCACTGTCCTCCTGTCCAGGGCCTTGACCTTACCCTAAAAATAGTCTTTTCTAAAATGTTAACTACATCCCATTCTTTAATTTCCTTACTTTTTATGATACGTCAACAAATTGCTTCAAGAGACGCGAACCGGAATGCGCGAGTTGGCAGAGCTGAAGCTCGTGGCTCTCTGTGACCCCTTCTGTCTCTCAAGGGGTACGTTTCCTTGTAGGGTGCTAATTAGTGATGTTGACCAAATGTTTCAGTCTTTCCTCATTCTGGATCCATGATGGGGTTGTTTCCTGACTCCCTTGTTGACAGAGGCAGGTGATGTTCTAGTCAGTGAATTGAAAGCAAAAGCAATGTATGTTACTGCTTTGCTGGGAAACTAATGTCAGTGTGAAACCCTTCAGCATTCAATTTTCCCTGTGTTGCTGTGTGAGTCTGGGCTCTCCAGAGAAACTGAACCAATAGGTAGAGGTGTGTGTGTGTGCGTGTGCGTGCGTGTGCATGTTTGCTCATGTGTATGTGCATGTATGGGTTCCTTATATTATTATCATATAAATAAGCACTATATAAATGCACTATGAAGGGTGAGAGGCCCTGAGATATCCAGCTGACCAGATGAATGGAGAACAGCACCAATAGTTTAAATGCCAGCTCGAGTCACAGGCCAAAAGTCAGACCAATGATCCGTACCAGAGGTCACCAGGCAGAGAGAATGTAGAGGGGCAGTGTCTTGTCAAACTTTTCTTCTATTTAGTTCTTCAGCAACTAAATATTTCTATTACTTCTATTTAGTTCTTTAGTTTTCTTCTATTTAAGTTCTCAGCTTAGCTGAGACACACACAGATGCACACACATGTGGGAGCACAATATACTTTACTCGATTCAGCAACTTAGGTATTATGGTCATTTAGAAGGATTGAGGGAAAGCCTAACATGTGTAATCAGTAGAATGTTTATATCTTGACTACCCCTAATTCATCAAGTGAACACAGAATTGGCTCCACAAGCCCACACCATTTGTCACCTTGGCACCCATATCATCTCCTTAAACCACATATAATCTTCAAATAAAGAATACTTATGTCTGGTCTGCTACAGTCATTTTGTGTGGGAACAAAAATACACTAACCCTTTCACCAGATGAGGGCACACCCTTTAGACATTTCTCCACTAGATACGATAAACTAAAGTATATAGATACTATACTATCATTAACAAGCCATAAATGCTATGATATAAAGCCAAAACATCGTAAGCTACAGGAAAAGAGAGGGAAACAAAACAAAAAGATTTCCTTAAGGCACACACAAATAGATTCACAACATAAAAAAGAAGACATCCTCATGAAAAGTACAGTTGTTTCTGTAACTGGTTGTGTGGTTGTGTCTGGAGTATAAAAGTGGCTTCTGTAATGCGTTCTGCATTGCCTTTGCCTTCAAGAGGCACGCAAGCTGACTGTGGTGTTGAAGCGGGCAGAATGACCCCCAAACTTCACTCTTGCAGGCTTTGGATCATATGTGGTCCTGTATGGGTTGTATTGAAATTTCCATTGACTTTGACTGAAGGTCATGGAAATTCGTTTTAAAAAAATTTTTAATTGAATTTTTTCTATTTTAATACAATATATTTTAATGATTTCTAGATCCCCTCCCCTGTCTGTACCTCCCCTTATTGCCCCTTGCTCAATTGACTGTATTTTATTATGTATGTAATAAGGCCTACAGAGTCTAATTTGTGGCTCCAAATGTCCTTCAGTGTGGGTCCATCCACTGGAGTCTGGTTAACCTACCAAAAATCACATCTTTGAAAGAGACTGCCTCTCTCTCCCAGAAGCCAACAGTTGCTAATAGTCCCTCAGGTAGGGTTAGGGTTTCTTACCCACTTCTCCATCTCCATGCTTGGATTTTGTCTGGTTTGAGCTTGTGTGGGACTTGTACAAGCTGTCATCATTGCTGTGAACTCATATGAATAACTGACTGGCTGTCTAGAAAACTCCATTTCCTTGTCTGGCTCTTACAGTGTTTCTGTCTCCTCCTCAACAATGATCTCTGAGCCTTAGGAGGTAGAAGTTTGATAAGGTGTCCAATTCAGGGATAAACAACCTCTTGTTCTTTGCACAGTGGCCAGATGTGGTTTTTCTGTGTTAATCACACTGCATAAAGAAGCATCTCTGGTGAGGGCTGAGAGATTCATTAGTCTATGAATATAATAATAAGTCATCAGAAGTCAGTTTAATACTATAACTATTTGGCAGGAAATCAGTATTAGGCTTTCTACCATGTCCTGTGACCAGTCTAGCCTGAGGTTCTAATCCCGATGTTGGTGTCAGGTTTGGATTCCATCTCACGAAACAGATCTTAAATCCAATTAGAAAGTGGCTAGTTTCTCCCATAACATTCATGCCACCTCTGAAGTGCTGGACGTATCTTTCCAGGTCAATTTTTCTTGCAGTTTGTAGAATTCAGAGCTAAGGTTAAAGATTAAATTTTCTTCTGGTAGAATGCACAGTACCTTCTACCACTACAAAAGCTAGCCAATAGAGATGAGGCTTTGAAGTCAGGGCCAGCTTGGTTTCTCCTTGCTTGTCTACAGCTCGAGTATGTTCTGTTTTTTAACAATAGGGCCTTACCATGAAGGTCTGTCAAGTTTTCCATTAACCTTGACTGTAGGTCATGGAAAATCTTAAGGGATGCCTAAATGACTCCTTGTATTCTAGACATATCCTTACTTACCTGTCCTTATCACAGTATATTAACTCTGGGTTACCTGTTGATTGGGAGGCACAAGGAATTCAGTGTGACCAGGTGACAGTTTTAACTTGTAGTTCAGTGAAGTCTGTTTAATCCACTCTTCAGGTATACATCTCTTTGGAAGGAAGATCTGTAAGTCAACAGAGCATAAAGTACTGAGAACATGAAGCACTTTTGTTAATGAGTCACCAGGAATGATAGTGAGTTATTCCATTCCCCTGAATTCCTGGAGGCACACATCTTGACTATGGGAGAAATGACATCATATATTAGATACTGGTTCAGATCATGTACAGTCTTCTGGAGTAACTTGCCTCTGCCTCATATGACATTACTACTTAGGTGACACCACAACTAAGTCTTCAAAGGGTCATTTTACCATTCAGTTATTCTAGATGCTTCATAGATGACAGAAGATATGGTAAAACCAGTATGTCAGAGAACATGGTAAGACAGTGAAATGTGTGATCAAGGAACCATTGCTGCACTTTATTTTTTGGGAAGTGAGTTCTCTGATAAGTGTCTTGCTCTGTGGAATATTGTGATGGTAGATATACAGTTTCATTAGAATCACTGTGTACAAGGAAGACAGATCTACCTTCAGAATGTTCTACTAGGAACAAATGGTGGAAGTGATACATTTAATGAACTAGATAACTCATTAATCCCACTGGGAAATGTTCTTAGGACTTGGAAATATATCCATGACTCCATGTTTATCTCTGCTCTTAGCAGACAGAGCCCTCAAGAGTGCCTCAGCCACCTCAGTGAGTATAAGTCCACATTGCTGAGTCTGTAATAACCTCCATTCCTGCCTCAATGGCTTCTTTGTTCATAAGACCATGGGGTGATTACAGGGGCATTTTGGGGAGGAGGCTGACTGGAATCTAAAGAATGAAGCATTTTATCTACTTGATTATTCAAATCCTCCTCTGCTGAAGGCACCTTTAGAGAGCAACCACATAGGAACTATATCTATCTATGCATGTATCTACATATCTATCTACATATCTATCTATCTATACCTGTATATCATCTATAGATGTATGTATGTAACTATTATCCATAAGCTATATATCTATATCTGTATCTATGTATTTATCAGCTATCTATGTATCTATTATCTATCTATGTATCTATCATTTAGCTATCTATGTACCTATCTAATTTGCCATTTAGAGAGACACATTCATACAACTATTTCCTAGATACCTTTGTCACTGTGATGGTTTGAATGAGTGTCCTTCATAAGCTCCAAGTATTCAGACACATGTCCCCAGTTTGTGGTGCTATCTGGGGAGGACTAGGAACCTTGAGGAGGTGTGCTCATGCTGGAGGAAGCATGTCACTCAGGGTGGGTCTGAGAGTCTTAAGGCTTGCTGGTTTTCCAGTTTTGTTCTGCTTCCTGCGCCTGCTTGAAGATGTGCATGCTCAGCTTTATGTTCTGGCCACCTCCTGCCACTATGCCTGCCCATTATTGTGGACTCTCTCTATGGAACCATAAGTCAAATAAGCTATCCCTTCTATGAATGACCTTGGCCATAGTGTCTTATCACAGCAACAGAAAAATAACTAACACAGTCACCAAATGCCCAAACATTCATTTTTTCCAATTCCCCAATGACTTCGTCAAATTTTTTGACAAAACCAATTCATATTAAATTACATTATCTGACATTTATCCTTCCTGGTAAAGTATACAATCAGGTTTCTTCCTGAAGTTTGCCTGCTGGAGGGATTTCTTTTTCTTTCTTTCCTTCAGGGATACCATAGAAAGGAGCTGAGGTGCCATTTTTAGGTGGCACCTGTATATTAAGGCATTTGTCTTCTATTTTGTTCTCAGTCAACCATAGAGCTCCCATGAAGCCATGAGTTGGGAGAGAACAGTTGAACCACTTCTTTAAATTGTTTGTTTTGCATTTGAGTCCTGCTCAGTCTTCACTATGAATGTACTACTTTCATTTTATGATGGGGTTCTGCTGTGTATGCTTAACTTCATGATTGGGTGAGTCAGATAACACCCAAATTGCATGGTAACTCAGTGCCCCATGGTTAATTTAAGCATTTGGCTCTTCTAAGAGTAGCAGACAAAAGACATTTCTCAAAAAACAGTACTTCTCTTCAGAGAATGGCTGGACTTTGCATACATATCCTGAGTCTATACTGTGTTTCACTCACAGCCACTTCCACAGGTGCCAATCATGATCTCTAGGCACCATTGAGACTTCAAGGACCAGTGAATCTGCTGGATCGTATGGCTCAAGTGCCAGGGCAGTCTTCAGAATAACCTCTTGTAGAACCTTCTTTTGTTATGGACCCCTTCCAAAACTGAAAGCTTCACCAGTCACTCACTGAAGGACTGGAGTAACACACTAAGTTCAAAGAGGTCCATTTCATTTAAAGCCTTTGTTGTTCTGATTGTGAGAGAAATGAGATACAACAAAGTATGCTTCACTTTAAAGGCACTGTCTCAGTGTCTCCCATATGATTGGACTTCTAAGAATGTACCTAAGGTAGGATGTCTGTCCCCGAATACTCATATTGATTTACTACCCTCTGATACACGCATGTCTTACCAGTAAGTCTAGTGTAGTTGCTGCTTCTTGTTCACAAGGTCCAATCAGCATAGTACCCTTAGTGTAATGGAGCAGTGCACTAGCTCTTGGAAAGATTATGAAGTCAAGATTCCTCTGAACTAAATATGGCATGGGGCCAGGTAGTTAATGTATCCCTCTGATAGGAGAAGGTGTGTTGTGACCTTATCAACCGAAAGCAAACTGATTTGGGTGAGCCTCATGGACGGGTATGGAGAAAAGATCTAGAGCTACTTACCAGGTACCAGGGGATATGTTAATTTGCTCAGGCAATGACACCACATCTGGTATAGCAGCTACAGTTGGAATTAACACCTGGTAAAGTTGACAGTGATCCACTGTCATGCTCTGATACAAATACATCTGTCTTTGGCTCAGGCCAAATATGTGAACTGAATGGTATGATGGGAATTACCACATGCATTATTAGTCTGGGTCTCAGAGTAACAGAAGCAATGTGATATCTATATATTTAGATCTGTATGCTTGCTATCAGATATCATGCACGTGATTATGGAGACAGAGAATCTGGCAGTTGGCAGCCTGGAGACTCAGAGGAGTTGATGGTATGGCTCTGGTCTGTGTGTAAAGATAAGAGAATGAGGAGGACTGAACGCGTAGGGCATCCAGCATGAGCAGGAAATCACCTTTGTTCCACGTAGTCATGAACATTGTCAAGTTGTTGTCACTGCAGAATAACTTATCTTCCATGAGACAGGGTGCTTGCAAGGCAGTAACACCTGTGAGATGTGGAAGGCTTAGATGATTATTACAACTTGTTCACATACTGTTGGTAATTGGATGACTTCAAATCTGCCTTCTTAAACCATGCTTCTCCGGTGACTCACCTTTCTGTGTCTAGCTTGCCTTGCCTGACTTATTCAGTTGAATGTCCCAACAGTCCTTCAAGAGCTTATCTAAAGCGAATTTGTGAAGGGTTCCCAGACCTGTCTTCAGTTCGGCACCATCTTTTAGCACCAGCATGTTCCGTTACTAAAATTGACATCATCATAAGCTTCTACCTTATCTTGTGGGAAAAATGATGAGACAGAATCTCCTGTCCTCCTCCCCTTTCTCCTCTCTCTCCTCCTCTTCCTAGTCTTTTTCTGAGGTGTTGGAGAACAAACCTGGGGCCTCACCCATGTGAGGCCAGCGCTCTACCACTGAAGCGCATCTCTAGCCCATAGTCACATTTTCTGTGCCTGGAGTCTGTGCTTTGACTCCGCATACTATAGACCTTCATGTTGCCACCTGAACAGCTGAAAAGATGAATTTTCATGGAATTAATTTTTTAAAAAACAGAACTCTGTTGACTCTTTTTCCTTCACCACAGAAACAGAGTGGCTTTGCAGCCCCAGAAGCCTGGCTAGTTCCTTCATTTTTCATATTATAAAGTGTTATTAAACTACACCACACAGATAAGCACTAGAAAAATTGCCGGGTTATTTTCCTAACATAAAATTAGCTAATTTGCCTGTGTATGGGATTGGAAAGGATGCAACGTATCCCATTCAAGTGATTAACCTCTTAGTTAATAAAAGCAACAATTTCATGTGTATAAATAATATAATAAAAGGAACATTTATACCAAAGTTATGTAGCCCTCCCTTTCTTTTCTTGTCTCCTTAATTGGTAAATAATTCATCAAACTCTGAAATGAATTGTGCTCCCACCTACATTTCTGTTTCCAATTATTATGAAATAGGACACATACACTTTCTCCCCTTGGAAGGCATAAGATAATGAAATTGCTCAGGGCTGTCCTGAGCCTGTATGAGGCTAGATAGAACACACAGCTGGCTGGAGCCTTGCTGGGCAACTGCTTCTTCTGGTTCTAAAGAATTGACCTTGTTCTTTTAGTTTGAACTCTTGTACCCAAAGGTCACCTATTTGTCTCTCTATTGGAGTGTCTGTAACTATGATGTGTTATGAGCATGTTTTTCATGGGAGGGGCTGGGAAGCAGCCAGCGGGCTGAGGATTTTAACAGGACTTTCGCTTCCCATGAGTTGCACAGATCCATTTTGCACTGCTCATCAGCCACAATTCCTGGACACAGAAATGTCCTTTTATGTTATAAATTATGTAAGATTATTGCCAGGACTCTCTTGTGGGAGCTATAATTTTTTCCCCTTTGGACTTTTTCATGTGTGGAAAAAACCCTACATTAGATATAAATTAATATACTCTTGGGTTGATGACCTTTGGTTTTTTGCCTTTTACCTTTAAATTGA
The DNA here is from genome assembly GCA_035773235.1 of Eospalax fontanierii. NCBI lineage: Eukaryota > Metazoa > Chordata > Mammalia > Rodentia > Spalacidae > Eospalax > Eospalax fontanierii. The sequence goes on from CM069538.1 coordinate 63,795,627, forward strand.
GGTAGAATAATGCCCAACACTGTGTAATTTGCCTTTGTAAAACTCTTCTGTGTATGTCACTATAATTCCCAAGGATGGTCTTGCTAATAAATCCCATTAAAAAAAATCCCCTTTTCAGATCGTTTGGGTCCCTCTCATGAGTTCGGTTTAGAATTTTATCATTATCTGTGTTCAACAGCCTTAACTCTGCTGTAGATGGATCGCAGAGGCTGTGTACGGAACTTACAATAGCAGTGTTTAGACCTGGGGTTTCTTTATTTTCCCTACAACGCTTTAGAGTTTATGGAAAAAGATAAAACAGTTACTGCCTCCTTTACCACAGCTTTTTGAATAGTCTCTTCAGCTTGGAGTTTATGGTTGTCGAAAAATCATCTTAATTTGCAGATTGTTGAGGCGCTGTTTTCTGGGTCTTCCTGTTATTGTCAAACAAAGGGAGGAATGGAGGAATCAGCAGAGTATTTACAACTGACTCAGTGGGGAGGATTCTGAAATGTGAATGAGATTCTGCCATGAGTTTTCCTTTTCTTCAGTGTGTCTCTAGTCAACTGAAACATTTAGCTTGATCTCTCTCTCTGTTCTCTCTCTCTCTCTCCTCTCTCTCTCTCTCTCTCTCTCTCTCTCTTTCTCTCATAAATGAACATTTCTATGTGTATGCATGCCATGGTTATGTGTGTGAATGTCAGAGGACAACCTTGGGTTTGAACCTGTGTCTTCCACCTTGTTTAGGGCGGGCCATCTTTTTTGTTCTGGGGTTGTTTGGTTGCTTGCCAAGCCAGCTGGCCTAGCAACATTCACTTCCCATCTCTCCATAGGAGTACTGGAGTTACAGATGCACACACCCAGGTCCTCGTGCTTGACATCAAGCACTTTATTCACAGGAGCCAGCTCCCAAGCCTATGTTTTCACTTTCTGAAGTCACAGCACCATGCTTCTGGTTTAAAGTGATAGCTTGAAGGGTAGATGACTAAATTCCTTCCTAAAAAGTTCCCTTCTCTTTTTAAAATAGTAAATAAGCTCGTCTTGGTGGTACCTGGACAAACTATGTTGTGGAATTCGGATTATTTATTTATTTGTATTTACAGCTACTCCAGAGATAGAGAGTTCTGTAAAAATGAACAATGGGAAAAGAACATACTAGAATATGATTGACTGAACTTGCTAAAGAAAATATGTCTTAATCTTAATTAAGCAGCTTTTGAATCTGGATGGGGGAATTGCTGGCTCTGTCACAGGAGTACTTTATAATTGGTGTCCTCTGGGTGGCTACCCTGAGAAATTTTCTCCACAGAGTAAATGCTTTCTCTCCGACACCATGTGTATGTGTCCCGATATACCGCAGTGAAACTCTGATCAAGGTCAGGGCAAATGAACTTCAGGAATTATAGTTGAAAACAGCTGCTATTTCTTTCCAACCAACTGTAGAATTACTTTTATTGACTGGGGAGTGCATGCTCTTCAGAGAAGGATACAGATTTGGGGGTGTCTGTTCAGGGAATTTGGGGTGAGTAGACCTGCTTTCTTCTCCTTGGATTCATTTCTCAAGCTGACGGTTAATAGCACTCAGCCCGCAAACAAGTCTCTTTCTAAGCAACATCTTGAAATAAAAAGAACTTGTAAAGGCTTGGTGTCCCTGTCCTTCACCCCCAGTTCCTCTCTTCCTGCCTTTAATGGCTAATCTTGGTTGTCAACTTGAAATCCTTGGAAAGAAGGAACCTCCGCTGAAGAACTGCTTCTATCAGAAGCATGTCCGTGGGCATGTCCGTGGGCATGTCTGTGGGCATGTCTGTGAGGCATTCTCTTGATGTCTAATAGAAACAGGAGGGCCCAACCCCCTGTGGGTGGTACATTTCCAGACAGGTGGGCCTTGGATGTATAAGTTCCTGCCTTGAGTTCCTACTCTGGCTTCTCTGGATGATGAGCTGAAACTTGTAAGATAAAATCAACTCTTCCTCCCTAAGTTGCTATTGGTCATGGTCCTTATCATAGCACCAGAAAACAAAGAAGAACACTGCCAGTTCTCCATCTCTGAGCTCCTTTCCTTACTTTAGCCTCACCCTGAAATGCTCTCTACAAGCCCTGATCACAGTCACCTCCTAGTAAGAAGGGTTGAGGGAGCCATTGCATTTGAGATCCAGCCATGCTTGTCAGTTATCTTCCTTTTACAGATGAGGCCACCCTAGAGACCATGTGATTTGCCTAATAGGACACATCAAGTTAGGATTATTGTCTGTAGTAGACAGCTTTCTGTTGCTGTGACAAAACACATGAGTCTACAACTTAAAAAGAAGGAATTTTTCTTTTTGTGTCTCAGAGCTTCAGAGAGTTCAGTTCATAGTCACTCAGCTCCTCTGCTTTAAGGGCCTGTGTTGAATACGGTAGAATCTCATGGTGGGAGGATTTCATACCTCATGGCAGCCAGCAAGGGGAGACAGAGAGAGAGAGAAAGAGAGAGAGAGAGAGAGAGAGAGAGAGAGAGAGAGAGAGAGAGAGAGCGCCTCATCCCCATGCCCTCACTTCCTTCTACTTGGCTCCTTCCCGAATGCTGCATCACCCTTCCGCTGTGCCATCCTTACTGTGACGGTTTACTATTGGTGCTTCCTGACTGAGGACACAATGTGACCGACGGCCTCCTGCCACCATGATTTCCCCACTGTGGTGGGATGATCCCCTTTAACAGCAAGCCGGAGTAAACGTTTCCCCTCTTAAACTGTTTCAGGTTAGATGTCACAGCAAAGCAAACAGTAGCCATGCAGGTACCGAGCCTTTAGGATCTGAGTTTTGGTGGAGATTTCAGATCCAAATGGACCAGGGTCAGAGTTCAAATTTAAGTGTGTCTGACTTCAAGGGCCTGTCTAATTCAGTCTCTTTAAGGTTACATGCTTTCTTAAACTAGTTAAAATCCCCTATCTCACTCATAACCATCTGAAGGGTCAAGTTCTCAGTCCAGGGCAGGTTTATTGGGAAGATCTTACTGGTCAGAGTAACTTGGACTCTGGTATGAAGTTCCTTCTCTCTTTTGGCTGCCTTCTGTACCTTTGCTCATAGATACTGTTTGTCTGAGGCCCAGTGAGATGAAATGTGGCTGATTTCACATAACCATCTGTCCCATTAGGTTACATTTGCGTGTCCAGTGCTCTTGAACTGTCTGGTCTCTGTGACTCTGGGCTTTGATTAGATTTATATATTACCTTTCCAACCCTAGCCTAGTTCATCTTTCCCAGAAATGACCTGGACTGTCTTATGACCAATTGGTCTTGACCAATAACCTCACCTTGTGCTTTGGCCCCGTTGAGAGTGTGTACTTCAAGTCAGTCGTATTTCCAAGGCCTCACTCCCCCTGTTTATTTTTCATTCTTTGGCCATTTTTTTGTGCTATTAGCTGTATCTGTTGTGTATTTCTCCAGTACTAACATGAGCTAACTCTTTCCTTATGCCTGTTTAGTGCAATGGAGTGTGGATTGGGATTTTTCTTGTGATCTCAGAGCTAGAATCCAAAGGTAAAAGAAGTAGGCACTAATTATCTTTATCTTCTAGAGGGATTATATGTGTCTACTTGGATTGCTGTAATAAAAGGACACAGACTGGATGGTTTAACAGAAAGAGTTATGGGGCTAGAAGTCTCAAATCCAGCTTCTGCCAGTGTTGGTCTGAGACATCTCTGGTTCATGACTGGCTGCCTTTTCCTTGTGTCTTTACATGATTTTTCTCTCTTTGTATCTGTGTTCTGATCTCTCCTTTTTATGATATGAATCACAGTGGATTACTGCCTACTCCAATGATCTGATTTAACCCTAATAATTGCTTTTAAGACTTTATTTCCAAGTACATTCACATTTGGGTACACGGGGCTACAACATCAACATATGAATTTGGAATGCATGCAGTTTAGCACACAACAGCTGCTTCCAGACAACACCTTGGGACTTCTTAAAAGGTAGACATGCTATCCTTGCTATCTCAGCCACTGCCTGACCTCACAGTTGAGGTCACTGAGTGGTTTAAATGGGTGGATAGGAGGATGGTCAGCTGTAGTTTGTATTTATGGTAGGAATTCTCTTCCTGTGGAAGGTGTGTAGAAGGTGGCTGGAATTTACCTTCTTCACCAAAAAGCCACATGAGGGATATGCCAAGAGAGTCACTGGGACAACTGAAAGTGTGTGTAAGGAATGGTGACTCTTATCTAGCTGGCTGAGTACACCCAGAGTCTGACTTAGTGTTTCCCAGTGAAAGAATCAGGCAACTTGAGAAATTTCTTTAGGGAGTTTGTTAATTTCCCTGAAGTCTGAAGGCACTTATGACCCCAGGGGCCAGTACCCGTTTTCATTTTTCTTTACTCTCCAAAGGTAAGAAGTTTGTTGGTACAGGTCTTGGGAAAATATCAGTAAAAGACTGGGAGAAGAAAATCAGGTTACTTTCCAAGTGTTGATTTCTTGAAGCCTTGGTAGATGCGGAGAATCCCGGCTATGTTTTGAGTAGGAAATGCCCCTCCCGGGATCATGTTTTGAGTGTACTAGCTCCAGCCCATGATGAGACTTTGAAGGCTGTAGCACATTTAGCAAGTGGGGCCTGCCTAGCAGAGGAGAGAAACCATATGAAGGTTATACCTACCCCTGGTTCTGGCCTGCTCATTTCATCCTGGTCCACCATTATGTGTATGAGCTCTGCTTCATGCTCCTGCCACCGTGGTGGTTGCTGAGCCAATCTGTTCTCCCTGCTGTGATAGACTGAAAACCTTCTAAAATCATGAACCAAAATAAACCTTTCTTCTTGTACATTCTTTTTGTCAGGTATTTGTCACAGGGACAGGAAACGTAGTTTGCATCATTGGTTTAAAGATCTAGGTGAAGAGCCACGGTGACTAAAAAGAATGCTCGACTTATAACCAGGCAACTAACATGAGCTATTTCTACGGTCCTGTCTAGGGAAGCTTCACAGGGAACCCTGAAAGGTGGCAGGGATCAAAGAATGCTGTGGCTTCCCCTTGTCTACAACAGACTTCAGTACAAGGAATCTGTGCCCTTCCCCAACACCATCAATACCAACTATATGTCAGGAATAATTGCACAGATGGCACCAACCCAAGACAGAAGAAGATTCCCCAGAAGCTGGTCAATTGCAGGAGACAATTCCTACGATCTCTTTTGCCCAAGTTCCCTCAGATGTGGTCAGAGCAGGCGATTCCCCAACCCCCAAACTGTAAGGTTTGAGAAGAAGAGCATATAACTCTCCTCTTTGATGGAAGACTGTCACCAAATAAGTAGAAAAGTTCAATGTCAAGTTGAAAAAGAAATTACAGCATTGTGCTATCCTGAGCTGAATATCTGCAAATGCCCAGAAATCTGTGGGATTTGCTAGGATATAGGGGCTAGAAATGAAGATCTGACATCAAGGTGCAGACAGCAATTGGAGAACCATAAAACTGTTATCTCTAAATACAGTTCAGACTGTTTGGCCATAAATTGCATTTGATTGATGTTGAAAAGCCACAGTGAGCGTTATTAATGTTTGGCAAAGATATCTCCCTTGGTTATTTCATGTCATTAGTTAGATTTTAGTTGCAATGAGATTAAAATAGACAATTGGGAAACATTCTCATGTTTCAGAGTGAGTTTATTTGATTCACAACTTTAGTTGTAAGAGATTAGATGGAAAATTAAGGATTAGATTAAAAAGTCAATTCCTTCTTTGAATGTCTGCTCTTGGACACTGTGGTAGAGTGGAATGTTTTATAAAACCTGCTTCTCACCATTGTCTCCATCCTTGACCAACTGCCTATATCAAATCAGTTACATCTTTGGAACTTATGGTGTCTTGATTTCTTTCTGCTGTTACTCCGATTTACCAAGTCTCCTATGAGGACAGTGTGGGCTTCAGAATGATACTGTGGAGGTCAGAACCCAAGCGTTATCACTTACTGGCTGTGTGATTCTGATCAAGCATTCAGACTTTCTGAGGCATACTATTCTCTCGCCTTGAAATGTAGATGTGACAATTGAACCGGGCCACGTAGAATCAGAAGAATCTCTCTTCTGTAAAATGCAGCGTTTGAACTGTGATGTTTAAAACCTCTTCAGTTCCCAAAGTCTGTTTTATAGAACCCCACAGAGAAGAGAATGGATTTCAAAAGAGTCCCATGGCTTTAGGTTATAAAAAAGAAAAAAAATAAATGTCCAGGTTACTACCAGAGATGAATCTTGAAGAGATTCTGGATTTTTCCTCCTAATTAAAAAAAATACTAGTGACTAGTCTGATTGGATAGTTTTAATAAGACTACTGAAAGTTAGGCATGAAGTCAATCTAAGGTTTTCCTAATATGAGTCTAAGAGTGGGTAGCCGTGGATCCCAGGAGGAAGGTTTTAATATTCTATTCAAATCTCTCTCCTACCTGATTTCTGATCTACTTTTTTTTTGGTCAATTATTGAGCATTATAATAACCAATTATAGTTGTTGATTTGTCTGTTTCCTATTTCTGACATATTTTGCTTCAGGTGTTTTGAAACTCTGTAATTAGGTACATATACATTTAGGAATATTTATCTTGATGAATTGACCCTTTTATCCTTATGAAATGTCTTTGTTTATCTCTGTCTCATCCTTCTATGTGGTACCTTCATGGACACTGAAGTCTTTTCATTAATTAGTGTTGCATAATACATCCTTTCTATTATGTCGTTTTTAACCAATATGTATCTTTCTATTTAAAACTTCATCTCTTTTAAATAGTGAGCATTTAGGCTTGTCCATATTGTGTGATACGTTCTCCTGTTCTCCTTTTAATCCACAATGATCATACATTTAGATATAACATAATTATTAATGTCATTATGTGTAAGTTTATCATCTTGCTATTAGTTTTCTCCTTTTCATCTGTTCTTTGCTCCCGCTTTCCTTTTCTACATTTTTTGGGATCATTTTCAGTATTTCATTTTATATCTAATGTTGAATTATTAGCTGCTGATTCTTGTTTTATTTTTTACGTTTTTAGTAGTAGTAGTAGTAATAGCAAGGTGTGTGTGTGTGTGTGCGTGTGTGTGTATGTGTGGTGTACATGTTCCTCAGCACATGTGTGAAGGTCAGAGGATAACTTTCAGGAGTTAGTTCTTTCCCTCCACCTTGTTGAAACAAGGTCTCCCTTGTTCCTGCTGCTCTCATGCTCCAGGCTAGCTGGCCCATTTGCTTCTGGAAAGCTCTCTGCTGTACCCCAACCCGAGCCCTCTCCCCTCTAGGAGTGTTGGAATTTCAGGTGCATGCCTACTGCAGCAGCCTGCTTTTTACATGAATTCTAGGCATCAAACTCAGCTCAGTGCCTCCCTTGCTTGTACTTTTACCTGCTGAGCCTCACTGCCTCCATTTGTTTTATTTTTGAAGTTGTTGTTCTAGGTAACATGCCCTACTTATCAGACTGTATTTTGAATTTCCATTGTCCACTTCACCAAAGAAAACGTGCAAAGTCATCCTTTCATTTACCCCTGTTATGCCTGTATGGGTGTTACAAATTCTAAAGTAGATTGTTAATATCTTTGCTTTGAAAAATTGTCTAATGCAATAAAACTGGGAAAAGTGTTTGTCTTGCTTTCACTTGCCTACAAATCATGCTTTTAATACTTCCCTTTCTCAGTTAAGACTAGCTTCAAGTATCATTTCTCTTCAACTTAAAGGAACTCCTTCACTAACTTTTGTAGTTAGATCAGCTGTTGATAAAGACTATCTCAGCCAGTGTCTTCCTAAATATTTTTTCTTTCACTTCTGAAGGGTAATTTTAGCTAGTTATAGAATTCTAGGTTCATAGCTATTTTTTTCTTCTCACACTTTAAAATATTTTGTTTATTATTTTTATTTCGTGTGTATGATTATATTCCCTGCATGTGTGTAAGTGCATCCATGTAGTGCAATGCCCAAGGAGGTCAGAAGAGGGCGTCAGATTCCCCTGGAGTTATGAATGGTTGTTAGCTGCCATGTGGGTGCTGGGACTTGAATCTGGGTCTTCTGTAAGAGTAGCCAATGCTCTTAACCACTGAGCCATCTATTCAATCCCTTCTCAAACTTTTAGAGATGTCAATGCCTTCTCTTCTGCTTGTTTTATTTTTGAAGAGAGCTCACCATCTTGCCCTGGCTCTAATGTACCTTTTTCTCTGACTGTTTTTAAGATTTTCTACAATCATTGGTATTCATTAATATCATAATTTGTCCCAGTAAGATTTCCTTTTTATTTATCCTGCCTGAGGGTCTTTTGAAGCTTCCTTTATCTGTGCATAGATCCCAAATTTGGAAGATACTGAGGCATCATTTCTTAAAATGTTATTTTTTCTGCTTTAGAATCTCTCCGTGTTCTTCCTCCTTTCAGTCTTCTGCTCCAGTGTACACGGAAGTCCCAGTGGCATTGCTTATGAGGCCGCTGAGGTTCTGTTCTTTCTTTTTTCATCACTGTTTTTCTTTTAGTATTTCATTATGGAGGCTTCTGTTCTCCTGTCTTAGATGATGATTACCAGTTACAGATCTAGAGTTTCGCTGTGCTGTCAAGTTCCTCTCCTGAATTTCTAATCTTATATTGTACTAATTCTAGAATTTCTTTTTATGATTTTTGTAGTCCTCCTGATAGCCTCTGTTTAGTCATGTGTTCCTCTTTCCCATTAAGTTACCAAATATCATTCATTATAAGAATTCTTTAAAATAATTTTTGATACCTCCATTTCATCTGCACTGTTTCTGAATCTGTTTACATTGGTAGATTTTTCTCTTGGTCACATTTTCTGGCTTTTGGGATTATAAGAATTAAAAAGAAATGATTTGTGTGTACATCTCTCTCTCTCTCTCTCTCTCTCTCTCTCTCTCTCTCTCTCTCTCTCTCTCTCTGTGTGTGTGTGTGTGTGTGTGTGTGTGTGCATTACATATATCTGGGTGCCTGCAGAGGCCAGAAGAGGGCATTGGATCTCCTGAAACTGCAGTTACAGAGAGTTATAAGCCATCCTCTGTAGATGCTAGGGATTGAACTCAGGTTCTCTGGAAGAGAAGCAACTACGCTCAGCCTCTAAGCCATCTTTCTACCCCTATGAATTAATTCTTGATTAAGTGGTAGATAGTAGATTTTTTGATTGTTGAAAATGTGGTTGCTCCTGTTCCTTGAAGAGTGTGGAATTTTGTACAACCAAACTTGGAGCCAGTGGCAAGTCAGTGTGGTTGTACTGAGGCTTGGTTTCCTGACCCATAACAGGAATCTAGATGCCTCTACCACTGAGGTGTACTGTGGGTATCTTAGTGGATGGCTAAGAACCTCTGAAAATTCTTTTCTTTCTGAAAATGATCAGAACTTCAGCACCTAGTCAAGTATACCTTTAAAAACTTTTCTGTTAACAGCTCCCCCCGTTGCTTTCTCTGGGTGGTTTCCTCAAATTATCCAATGTATTGTTAATGTACAGATACATTTCAGGGGAACTCTTTCAGATTTGGGGTTATTTCTCTGGGTAAATATCACTTCTCTACTTAACTCTACCTCACCAGTTCCAGTTGCCTCTGTGACCTTGAATTCTAATTAAGTTAGAAATAAAAGATACTCTAAATAAATAGTCACATGGCAGTTAAAGCAAGATGGATTATATTTCCTTAGTTAGAAAAATTCAATAATTATTTCTGTCTCTCTAATAGGGGTCTGCAAAATACCTCTGTTCTTTTTGGGAAAACCATTCTTTAACAGATGCATTTGAAGTAATAGCTGTCATTTATCTCAGTGTTTGTTAACACATTATTTCCCTTAACTGTCATACCACTTCCTAACAAACCCATGATGGGCTCAGTTTTCCTGTGCTAGCTGAGAGTGTTTCCAGGCAGAGCTGAGCTGAGCCAGGAGCGCTCTGTTTTGCTTCCTCCATTCTCCGTCTGTTGTGACATTCTAAATTGATCTCTCCACATGTATTGCCCTGTTTCACAGAAAGCTGAAGTGGGCAGGTAAGTAAGACACTTATTGCTTCTTCATTGCTGGAATCCTGAGGAAGTTTTTGAGCAAATGTATAGATTCCACCATTTTATCCATACCACACTGATGCAGCCTCCAAGGTGACCTTACAAAGTCCCCATCTTCATTCTGCTGTGTAATCGGGGTTTTCACCCACTGATGCTTGTGGCCCTTCCAAGTAACATTAGGCCTTGATCACTCTGTCTTTGAGCATTCCTGAAGAGTCCCCTGTAAGAGTCTCAACTGATGTATCTTCTGCACATCACTCTGGAAGATTAATCCTGAGTTGCCAGGCTTCTCTATCATGAAGCATTCCTTAATTTCTAGACCATTTAAAATCCTTGCATTTCCTTCTTTCTGGTCATTTGTTCTCATACAGAAAAGTAAATAACCTCTTGTATCCTATAGAGTTCACACCTCCAAAGTTTAGTAGACTCTATGACTCCTGTTATTCACCACATAACCAGGCTACCCACATCTAGTTACTTAAAACTTTCTCTCTAGATTGGTCATACTGACCATGTGCTTTGTCATGGTTCCGGAGCGGGACATCTTTCCTCTAGTCACATTTTGCTGAAGAATAGAATTTATACCCCATCTTCCCCAGCCCTAGCAAATGGATCTGAAATACTCGTTCTATAAACTTACAGGCTTCTTTTTATTACTGCTGCCAGTTCTATTTCAGTATATCTTAAATAATTTTTAAGTTCCTAATCCTACTTCTTCACTCCATAGAAGTATTTAAGGTCTTATTTTTAATTGAAAAATTTAAAAATTATACATTCCTCAAATGGAATGAATCCATTTAAAAATCTGGTATATGTAATTAAACAATCCTAGTGTCCCTAGATTTCTTTGTCATTTCTGGCACCTGGCATTCCTTCCTTAGAGGTTTTCAATTGTGGACTGCAATACTTTCAGCATAATGAGAATTCAGATTCCACAAATCACCCAAAGCCAAACATCAGTTTCTTTGGCCAGTAAAGCATGCCCAGTTAGTTGATGGCTTTCAGAGGGACTGACAAAAAGCCTTAGATAATGCACAGAGGATGTCCCTGTTTAAGGCCATCACAGTGTGCTGTAATTATCGTGGCAGGCTCCTTCCTGTCTAGAATATCTCCCCGAACAGTCGGCAGTGTGTCTTGGGGCTGACAGGTGGCTAGATTCCCTCTGTGTGGTGAGGACATTAGATGTTGCCGGGAGAATTTAAAGCAATACACCGAATGTCTTAGCACTTGAACCGTTCTGATTTTCCTCTTAGCTCTGTGCAATATGCATTTCTTAGGCACATATGAGAGAAAAGCCTCCTTTCTCCTCTTTTTCCTGAATTCCCCTCCTCACCAAGGCACATTCTCCAATTTGCTGGTTGCCCCCGGGAGCCATCCTTACCGCATCCCCCGACAGCCTTGTGCCCATGTTTTATGCAAAGATGTGAGCAGCTGGCCACCAAACCCCTGAGAGTCTGGGGCTTTTGTGTTCCAAAGCCTCTTCTAGGCCTTCTTTTCCCTCCCCTCCTGGCTTCGAGGCCCTGTGATCTTTCCCTCACTGCTCCCTGGTGTCAGCCTTTGCTGGATATGCTCTGTGTTTTTTTTGCATGCCAGGCATCCGTGCTGAGGAATACTGAACTTTCCTAAAAAGTGGCTGGTAAACACAGGGATTGGTGTCAGAGAATGTCTGGTATGTAACAGGTCCTCCCGGCTGAGCCTTTGTTCAAGCCTTCTAAAGAAGAGCTGTGTTGCCAGGCAGAAAATGTAAAGAGGTTACTAGAGCACAATGGATAGAAGACAGGGGTCGAAGGCCAGTCTGTTATGAGGCTTCAGTCAGATAATGTATGTACCATGCTAAATCTGTGCGACTTCGTAGATCATCGAACTTGGGCTTGGAATAAGATTGCGGAGATTGTTAGCTCTGATCCATCACCCACTATCACTGTGACCTTGGGTAAGGTCATTTACACATTTGTTTCATCTGTAAAACAATTTAAGAATCTTTCTGACACAAGTCTTGTGATAAAGATTCAGTGAGTTAGTAGCTATTAAGCACTTGAAAATGCTTAACATGTAAGAAATGCATAATAAATATTACATAATAATATTATTGTATATTACTAAGCACCTGAAATATTGTCCAGCCCCCATATATTGTTTAAATGTATTGCAGGCATGGAGAGCAATTTAAAGTTCTAGTCCAAGTTCCAGGTCTCACTGAAGCACTGTTTCCTAAGAGAGAGATCTTTGGTCTGGCTGGCCTGGCCTGCCACTTGGCAAAGACAACTGAGCCTCTCATTCAGTGCAGACAATACACAGAATTCAAAACAGGGTACGACTAATACTAGCATGCCGCACTCTTAATAGTAATTGAAAGTTAGAAGGTAAGCTTACTGCAAGTTCAAATAATTCTGAAAGAGGAAAATGCACAAAAAATGGATTGATAGTCTTCTAAGCAAGTTCACAAAAAGAAAAGGACGGCTCTGAACAACCAAAAATTCAGTCTAAAGACAAAGTGGGGCTGCATGATCATGCGTTCAGTGGGAAATCAGTCTTCCAAAACCTCCAGAATGAAAAGAGGCTGTTGGGTACCTAGACACCGATAAATGTATCAGAAACTCTGTCTGGAACCTTGGCTGTTTCCCTCCCACACCTTGCATAGACTCCGGCATTTGACTTCTCTCTGATACCCTCCTAACCTTGTGTTCATTCTGGGGTCAGCACACCTTTTGCTGTTAGTGTTGCTTGTCTTGGCACCGTTCTCTTTGGTTGGGCAGATCAACCTACTGAAGGTAAGTGCTACCCAACGCCAAGATGGGGCTGAGTCAGTTAGCATTCCTCTTTGGAAAGCGACCCAGTGCTCCTCAGAATGGAATCTGCCTCAGAGAAAAGCCTGTATGACTCAGTTCAAGGACTGGCTGAGCTTCAAGCTGCCTCAGGTTTCATCTGACCCTGAGCTAGAAGATAGAGATATGCGACTGTCTCCTATTTATCATTCTCAATGGGAACTGTGTGGACAGCTTCCATTACGCCAGGCCAAATTTAGACGAATGAAAAGGTCGACTAAGTAATTATTGATTTTATATGTGTGCATAAATTAGAGCACAGAGTCCTTTAGTCACTGCTAAAAATAAGCCTTCTATGGATTGGGTTTGGAAGGTAGAGGGCCAGTGCCACAGAGATAAAGTCATAACTTGGTGGTAAATCTGTACATCGGACAACTATTTCCTTATGGCTATCATGATAGCCCAGGACTTATGTAAAACATGAGCCTATGGAGTGCTTTGGATATGCGGGAGATGAAACCCGGGCCATCCTTTCTCTTTCATCATAAAGATGATATTGCCCATAATCCTTTTAGCAACAAGCTTCTCTCCAGCAGCAGTGACTTATGAATGCTATTTTGAGGAGAAGTAGTCAATATATTAGTTTTCTTTTAATTATGCAGCCACAGCAGCAAGTCAGGCATGAATTTTATGGAGCTCTGTGAATTTGCCATCAGTTCTGGGAAGTGGAGAATTTATTCATATACTATGGGGCAATTTGCTCTGGTTAGAAGAGAGAAATCATATCCTCCTATCTTATGAAGAGCTACTATTTGAGTGGGAAATTCCAAGAATCTAATAATCAAATCAGCCAAGGTTGTTAATTAAAATTGATGAGCGCTAAGCATTTATGTAACACTCTGCAACGTTGTACTATTGGAAAATTACCAATTGCCTGAAGTTTACAACTGTTAACATGCTTATAAGGCGAGAAAATGATGGGGAGAAGAGAAGAAATTTTGTTATCAAATGTGCTACAATTAGGATAAATATGACTTTCTAAATTTTGGAGATAAGTTCAGCTATACTGTATAACTATCGTAACTCTGGTTAGATTTGAATGGTTCCAAGGAAATGTATGCATTAAGTGTGCATCTTTAATTCTAGATTACAGTAATTGTGTCTCATCTTGGTTAGTGGTTCCTGTAATGCAGAGAAGCAAAATGTCTTGTCCAGGCTTAACTTGGTATTTCTTAGAAGCAGCCTCAGGGGGGAGCAGATTGCTACATTCTGTTGATCTAATGGGCCAGAGCAGCTCCCAAATTGAAGAGATGAGGATTGGCATGTCAGGAAAGAGGGGATGCTAGGAAAAGGGTGGCTTGAGAGTAGAAATACTAATGCCCAGACCCACTTGGCTTCTGCACAGAGCTCTCGCCAGCTCCAATCTCAATCTTAGACTAGGAGGTTTGGGGGCTCTGAGTTACATGTATCTTACCATCTATTCAGCAGGGACAGTGCATTCTAACTTTCTTAAAGAGGCTTCCTCCTAGTAGAGAAGATTCATTTTGTAGATTATAGTGGTTGGGACTTTGCCTTGTTCCTTGAAGTTCTTAATCTAATGCCCTAGTCCACTTACAGTTGCTATCTTCTGTTGTCAGGTCTTTACCCAAAGTCAAGAATTCTGCAGCCTTCCCTGTCTTTTAACTCCTGCTGGGCTGGATGTTGCCCACTCATTGGTTTTTCGTGCCATCCCTTGAGTCCGTGTTGGGTGTGCTTGGCTTCTTTGAGTTTCCCATCTTCTCCTTCTCTCTGGATAAACTGACACCTACATTTCGCACTGCACAGCCAATGTCCAGCAGAGCACCTGGTTCAGAGTCGGCCTTCCAGAAATATTTGGCAAATGAATGAATTTGGCCAATAAATACTAGGACTTTCTTCCAATATTTGCCAGAAGCTTACCTTCTCCGGTGTGTCTAAGTCTCAGCTCAGTCTAATTTCCCCAGGTTGCATGCCCTTCCCCGACCTGGTGCTTCTCAGGAAGCTAGCACGCATTTGAGGGACGTCAGGGTCACCAGTAGGATGTACCCTCCACGCCTCATCCATCCTTGAGGCTCTTCTATTAGCCTACGCAAGGGATAGTTTCTCCACTGCTTCCTAGCACTCCCCCAGAAACTTCAGAAAAAAATTCATTTGATGCAATTAGTTTACACCAATGAGAGAATGGCTTTAGTCACTGCTAAAAATAAGCCTTCTATGGATTGGGTTTGGGAGGTAGAGGGCCAGTGCCACAGAGATAAAGTCATAACTTGGTGATAAATCTGTACATTGGACAACAATTTCCTTATGGCTATCATGATAGCCCAGAACTGGAGAGATGGCTTAATAGTTAAGAGCACTGTCTGCTCTTGAAGAAGACCTGGGTTTGAATGCCAGCACCCACATGGCGGCTGACAATTGTCTGTAACCCCACTTCCAGGGGCGCTGACACCCTCTTCTGGCCTCCATGCTATGGCGTGATATGGGTGCACTAGCTACATAACACTCAAACACATAAAATAAAAATAAATCATTTTTTAAAGTAATGTTTTAAAGAAAGGCAACATAGTGCTTGAGGAATGACCCAAGAGGTTTCTACCCACTCACAATAATGTGTTTGCACACACACACAGAAGGACACTCAGGGTCAGGTAAGCAAGTGTGACAGTCTCTGCTGGGACTGGGCATCTAAGAATGTGGGATATGATGGACTTGAAAAGCACCTTGCAAATTATAATGAATCATTGCTGGAAGTGTTGGGCCTAGGCTAGCAAAGTATCTATGATTAAAGGAATAGCTTTCCTCATCAACTCGGGAAAGGATTAATCGGGGCCAATGGAGTTTCTTCCTTGACGAGAGAATCAGACATTTTGCCTAATTTACCAAAGGGTTCCCAGGAAGGTGGGTGGCTCCACTGTAGCATCAGGAGTGGCTGCTGGTACATCTTTATACGCAGCTCACAATCCCATTGCATCGTGTCACATCTGCTACGCTCTAATGCAATGTGACTAATGTAATCAGATGTGAAGTGTACTACAGCAACATGTCAAGTTAGAAAATCTGAAAAGAGAAAGAGACTTCTTTCTAAATCATGGGTGAGTTCTTTGAGCTGGAGGGTTGTGTTTTCAGCCTAGAGAGCTCTCTCTATTGACCTTCTGGCCAAGGGTATATGTTGGGAGGGATGGTCTTTCTCAAAGGTGGTGACCCTAGGTACACAAACCAGAGCCTTATGGATCTGCCTCTACCTGCCTTTCAAATCAGCATGCCTCACCTCTTTGCACAACAAGGCATTTACTCCAGAGGCGTGTGCTGCCAAGCTCTGACTGCTCAGAAAATGAAAGGTATCTACCGATTTCCCAGAGGTTAGGAGAAGCATGCTTGGAAATGAATCAGGCTCAAAAGCTGGAATTTTAAGGATCCAAAGTGGTGGAACAAAGGCAATGCCATTCACATTTATGATGAGTTCACCAAAATCATAACTAATGGGCATGCACAAGTTTTGCTGTATTTAACGATCTGTCAACTTCTCCTTCCCAGCTTCCTGTACACAGAGGGTAGGTGATCTTCATGACCCTGTCTCATTAACGAGTTCGAGTTACAGGAAAGGACTCTCTGTGGCTTGGTTTAGTGGAGACATCTAGTCTCTTCTGCCCCAGGTGGGCCGTAGTGCCTGGTGCTCTGGCTCCTGATCACTTCCCTCACCCGGCTCCTCCCTCCCTCCTTGAATCCCTCCCTCTCTCTCTCCCTCCGCTGCCTTTCTTCCGGCACATTTTACTATCTAGGATGAACATGAGGCTAAGAGTCTTAAAGAAGGTCAGAGCAATGGTTGAGACAATTCCAGCACAGCAGCATGGAGATCCGTGGTCTGCAGAGCAGCTATGGCAGCGGAGCTGCTCTGAAGGGAGCAGGCCAGCGACGCGCAGAAGTGCGAGGCTCCACTTTGCCTACCCTACCCCAGTTTATCAAGCACGTCCTGCAGCACAGAACCAGAGGCCACAGAAATGCAACAATACAACTTAGAGACAGTTACTATTTCTTTCTTTCTTTTTTTTTTTTTTTGAGACAAGGAGTTCTAGAATCCCCAGTGACACAGAGATCCACCTGCCTCTGCCTCTTTAGTGCTGGGATTAAAGGCAAGTCCCACCACACCCCACGTGTCATTATCCTTCTCCAGGTTCAGTTGTAGACAAGAGAGCAGACAACAGCAAGGGTGATCTGCAGTCATTAGGCGGATCTGGCCGGGGAGCTTGGCTCCGGCTCCTCCCTCTGCAACGCTGTTTCCACTGGGCTAGAGATATTCAAGCTTCCTGTCTCTTTTCCAGCCCATCTGCCATTAGCAGGAACAGAAACCCACAGTTATTTCCTTCTAGGGACGTAGGCCCTATTTACCCCTTCCTCGTGTTTGTGTCCTCTCCAGCAGAGGGCACCACTGCCCTGATGGAAGCTCAGGAAACCCAGGTGAGCAGATGCCTGTGGCTTCCAAGGGACAAGGGGTGTTTGCCGGTTACTTTCAGCCACTTACCACTCTCCAGCCTCTGCCTGCCCGACTCAGTTTTTTCCTTCACAGGCCTGCACCTTCCTCTCTGCAGTCCACTCTGCTCTTAGCTCTGCCCTGACCCCACCTTGGCCTCCTCCCTTACCATTAAATGCAGCTTCTCCCACGGACCATTTTAGGGCCCTGCCCTTTGTTGGGTGATAGCTGGCTAATGTGAGGAGCTAATCGGCTTTAGCGTTTTAACGTGTTACCACTCAGCCACTGCTTCCGACTTAATGAGATTTTGAATTTTACTCCTCTCATCCGTGATCTTCTATTCAATTATAAACACGGTGAGGGGGAAGCAAGCACCGTTTGCCGTTTCCTCTTTAACTCCCATAGCAGCTGCATACGGAGGAGTAGTATTATACTACGGTGGTGAATGAATTAAAAGAAGGGTGAAGCAGGAGCCAGACCCCAGTGAGGAGGAGGAAAACAAATGCTAGACAGAGTTGTTTTTCCTGTGAGCGATGTCAGGAAAACAGGTTGGCAAGAAAAACTGGCAAATCTTTCTGAAAAAGACACATTAAAAATAGCCAGAGAGAGTAAATAAACTGAGTCACACTTTGAATCAGGGCTACTTTAACTAAAGAGCAGCGAGAAGCAAAACAGTAATATAACAAATCAATGTGTGGATGGAAAGCTGCTCTGAAATCAAAGGCTTCTAGTGGGTGTCCCAGCATTTTCTGGGAAGAAGTTTGCCTTCCAAAGTCCAAAGCAAAAAATGCTTACAAAATACATGTGTCATTAAAGCTCATGGGTGTTACAAAAAGGCATTAGCTGTGGGCTTGGTAAATGTAGTTTCTTGCAAACTGAAATACAGGAAATGAAGAGTCTGGCATAGCCCCAGTAGAATGTTCAGTGTCAATAGTGTTTCTAAGCCTGCCCTGTTAGGGCTTTAGTAGTGGCCACAAGTGGTTAGTGAATACCAGACACGAGGCTAGTATGGAACTATTTCATAAAGTAAAGCAACATCCTATTTAAATAGTCCCTGGTTACTTAGGCAGCTCTGGTATTTGAATTCTGGGATTGTGGGGTGGTGGGTTAGCCCAGGTATAGCATACCCAACATGTGGTCAGCTTCGATCTGTAGCGCACTGCAACAAACAAACAAACCCTACAAAAAACCAAAAGAACAAAACAGAACATCCTACTGGGATTATAGCAATCCTATTTGAAATGTTAATATTATTTTAAGTAAATTTATTGTTTTATAACAGGACAATAATTTGTGTTAGTAATGTAGACTCTCAGGCTCTTCCAACCCATAAACCACTGAACCTGCATTTTAATTAATTAATTAGTCAATTTGAGACAATGTCTTCCACTGTACCTCAGGCTGGCCTGGAACTCACTATATAGCCCAGATGGTCTCCATCCCCTTGTTTACTGATGTGAGGCTTGAGTCACAATTTTAATGAGGTTTTCGGGTGATTCCAATTCATACTGAAGTTTGAAGGGTCCCTCTCTCCAAATCAGTTGGTCTGGATCCTCACTGTGTCACCTGAAAAAAAAATAGAATTTCCTGAACAGTTTTTAAATAATTAAGAAATTTTTTTTCTTCTTTGAGAAGTTTGAAATTGTATAGTTGTAGGTCACATTTTTCTAAATGTGCCATTGGAAAATGTGAGACTGCCTGGGAAAGCCAGAAGAAGGCCTCCGATCCTCTACAGCTGGAGGTGGTTGTGAGTTGCTGGACATGGTACTTGGACTCAAACTCTAGTCCTCTGCCAGAGCTCTATGTTCTCTTAACTGCGGAGCCATATCTCCAGCTTAAATTATTTTAATGCCTGGTCCCTAATATGGGTCAGTTAGATAGGGAAACATGTAGGTGTCAGAATCAACTGAACCATCCACTTGTCCAAGAAAGGTACTTTTCTTAAAATTGATTTAAGTAAATGTTGTAGAGCTGGACTGCTTGCTACTCCAGTTTGGTTTCTGTTGCTGTAATAAACCACTAACAAGCTTGGAGAGAAAAGGGTTTATAGAGTCACAGTCTATCACTGAGGAAATTGGGGCAGGAACTTGAGAAAGCAGAGCAGAATTTCTTCGATTTTTATTTTATACTTATTTTTTGTGTATGAGTATAGTACCTGCATGTGTGTAAATACACCCATGTCATGACGTGCTCATGGAGGACAGAAGAGGGCGTCATATCCCTGGAACTGGAGTAACAGACAGTTGTTAGCCACCACATGGGTGCTGAAATTCAAACTCTGGTCTTCTGCAAGACCAACCAGTGCTCTTAACTACTGAGCCATCTCTCCAGCCCCTAGAGAGCAGACTTTCTTTCTGGCTTGCTTACTCTGGCTTGCTCAGTTGTGCTTCTTACAGTCCAGGCCAACCTGCCCAGGGATGGTACCATCCATAATGGATGAGGCCCATCTATTAATTAACAGTCAAGAAAATGCACCACAGACATGCCCACATGTCAATCTGATGGAGAAAATCCCTCAGTCCAAGTTCCCTTGCCCAGGTATCTTTAGTTTGTATCAAGATTTCAAAAACTAGCCACCACACTTGTCTAACATGGCCAAGGTTCTGGGTTTGGGACTTAGTCATGAAGAATAGTTTATAAAGATTATGACAAATCACAACTTTGCATGTAAGAGTCATGAGTATTTTGGTCTGAAGTGGTGTACCAAGAGGAGATGAACATGCTTCATACTTAAAATATTTTCTTTGCCCACCAAAATTGGACTTGTTCTCAAGATATGAGAACCAGTTATTTTATTTTCTTCAAGTGGGGACCTGTAATGATTCAGGAAGCTGTAGGTGGAGTTTAAGGATATTAGTGCCTGGGCTGTCAAGGAATGCCATTAGTTAGGGGACACTGAGCACTGTGAGGCTGGGAATGTTGAGCATAATACTTGATGTTGTAGGAAAGGGGCATTTTATTTATTTCAGTTACATTTATCTTTGTGTGTGTGTGTGTGTGTGTGTGTGAATATCAGAGGACAACTTGTTGGAGTTGGTTCTCTCCTTCTACCATGTGGGTTCTAGGGATTGAACTCAGGTTGTCTGCCTCAGTAGCAAGTACCTTTACCCATTGAGCAATCTCTAAGGCCTAGAAAAAGGCATTTAGTCTTCATTTATTATCATCAAATAAAAGTTAAACTTTGAGATATATTTGAAAATGTATACTTTCTGCCTTTGCTTATCTGAACATTCATTAGAACATTTCACTATTTATGCTACAAGTTCTGATTTGTAAAGAACATACTCCCTTTCAACAAGAAAACACTGAACACAAGGAAGAGCATCATTTCTTGTGTTCATCTTAGAACCACAGTGGAGATATAACCATATCCAGAAAGTCTTAGCTGAGCTCTGCTTACCTCTGAGTCAGAAACCAGCAAGAAGACTACAGTGCTATTTCTGAAGAAGTGAGTAGGCTGGGTATGGACCAGTCTGACAGACACACCTGAGCTCTACAGTCTTGAGGGAAGCTGACACCTCTCTCCAGAATACTGTGAGATTCCTAGGGGCTGTTGTCTGAGAAAGATTCCCTTGTGGTTCTGGAAGTTAGAGTAGAAAATCCTGTGAGACTGTCCATTGCTAAAATCCACTCTTTATGTGAAAGGACTTTCCGGAGCCTCATTCCAATTGAGGTACGGCATTCCCTCACTTCCAGAACTATCTAGCTTTCCTTCTTACCTGACATTGGGTAATAAGATAAATACAGGATACATAGGGCCGGTTTTCAGGGAAATTGACTGTTAAACAGTCCACTTGAGATTAAACTAGAAGATCATGGATCTCTCTCGTCTACATGTTTCTGCCATAGCACTGGGGCTCTAGCATAGTAATAACAGAGGCCACTGAGGGGTAACAGGGCGCAGATTCTCTATGAGGAGGAGGTCCTACAGAAGTCCCAAATTGAGAAGAAAGTAAAAATCAACAGTACCCAAGAAATTTGAATCTTGGCACTTCTAACTACTGAAAACATTAAATGTAGCTGATTCTCAGCCAGACTAACTTAAGTTGCCCAGTATAGGTCTATTTGCCCAATATACCAGGCTCTGCTATCAAAGGAAAAAATTACAAAGTTCATCAAAAGCCAGGGAAGACAGATTCTAAAGGGACAAAGCCATCATCAGAGCCAGAGTCAGACACAGATAGTTTCAGAGTCTGAAACTATCAGATGGGCTGGGAGAAGGAAATGATGCATATAGAGGGTGGAAAATGTAAGCAAAGAATTAGAAATTCCAAGACAGAATGAAAGAAATGAACAGAAATTAAAAATACAGTAAAAGAAAATGAAGGCTGTCTCTTTGGCAGAAAGTTTGATGTTGAATCAGTGAGCCTGAAGGTGATGAAATACAAGCAGAAAGGGACGAGTGAGTATATGGTAGGTCACTCTAGAGCTGTGGGGCAGGTTTAAAAGAAGACTGGAAGAGAACAAGGAATATGTCAGGGAATGATGATGGAGAACTGCTGAAACCATTGACAGACATCATACTACAGATCCGGAAAGCTGAGAGAATACCAATTTTAAAAAACCCAGGGCAGATGGGATGCTCAGTGGGCAAAGACGCCTTCTGCCAAGCCTGGGCCCAGCCCTGGAACCCACATAGTAGGATAGGAGAACCTACTCAGCAAGTTGTTCTTTGACCTCCACACATGTGTCCACCACCCCTCCTACATACAAACTAAATAAATAAAATGTAATTTTTAAAATGAAGAATTACAGAACATCACACTGGAACATGTCATCTTGGAATTGCAGGAAAACAAAGATAATGAACAATCTTGGAAGAAGCAAGAACAGGAAGAACTTTGCATCTAGAAGAATGATAAAGGTAATGGGATTTGCATTAAAAACCATGAATGTGGGCTGGAGAGATGACTCAGCAGTTACAAACACTGGCTGTTCCAGAAGAGGACTGGCTTTCAGTTCCCAGTACCCACATGACAGCTAACAACTGTCTGTAACTCAGTTCCAGGGAATCTGATGCCCTCTTCTGACCTTCAAGGGCATTGTATGACATGGGTGCACTTATATACATGAAGGAAATACATTCGTACACATAAAATAAAAATAATAAATAAAATATTTTTTAATCATGAATACAAGAAGAATGAAGATCAGAATACCTAAGACGTTGAAAGAAATAAATTACCAACTTAGAATTCCATATCCATCAGAATTATCCTTCTTAAGTGAAGGAGAAATGAAGACCTTTTTGAACAAATAAGGGGGTATATGTACCTTCAGAAAATTAAGGAATTTGGCATCTGCAGGGAGCATGTCCCACAGTATATGTTTAAAAAAATTCTTCAGTAGAAGGAATATTATGTAGGTAAGAAGTGACTCTATATACGGAAAGAGAAGTGTGGAAAAGGGACAAATGATGCACCTGTCTTCCAGTCAACAGTCCACATAGGTCTCCTCTTGCCATAATAAGCTCTTGCCCACATCTGTAAATAAGGATTCTATTTTTAAGGAAGCCACATATATACTCTTGCACACTTTTAGTCTAGTAAAAATGCATTGAATTTTGTTGTATTTATTACTTTTATGTGTATGTGTATGTGTGAGTTTACATGCACCATGTGCATGCTCGAACCCCCAGAGGCTAGAAGAGGGCATCAAATACCCCAAAACTGGAGTTACAAGCAGTTGTGAGCCACCATGTGGGTATTGGCAACCAAAGCCCAGCCCTCTACAAAAGCAATACGTGCTCTTACCACTGAGCCATCCCTCTAGCCCCACAAATAGTGTTTCTTACAGGCTTCCAAACAGTGAACAGGAAGTTTGGAACTGGTATGAAGACACTAACTTTGTAATTTAGGAAATCTGTAAGTCCTACTGCATCAGTGTACGCATATTGTACATGCAGATGCTTACATTAAGCTAGTGATGTGAGACATGGGATAAATAAAAAATTTACTGGAAGGTACAGTTTAGAAAAGACAATACTTCAGTGAACTCTTCAATAACAAAGCTTTGTTAAACACTGTTGCCATGTATTCAAGCATTATATTAAGCTCTTTACATAGGAAACTAAATAAAAAACAGGGTCTGTTGCTAAAAGTCTTTCTGGAGGGCTGTAAAAAACATTCACCCCCTCCTCCTTTGGTCCCACTGTCAAACTGAGGTACAGTTTTGTCAGACTGCAGTCTGGGAAACCAGTGTGCTTATTAAGCTCACTTGTAGAGCAGTGCGTGTGGGCTTACTTATAGGAGTGTGGGTGCCCCCCTCTCCCCACCAAAGCTGCACTGGAAAGTCTCCATCCAGACATGGATGGTGGCTTCCCCATAGCCACATAAAATGGCCAGAGACCCTCCCTAGGCTCCCCTGGCCTGCATACCCTTAGCCCCTCCCCAGTGCCGTGTGCAGCTAGGGTGGACTGCTTGGTTGGGAGGTGTGGTTGGATTCTCAGATGAGGGTCCTTTGAATCTTCCTTTCCTGTGAGGTCATGACCGTTAACAAACTCAGCTGTGAAGATCCTAGGCGAGCAAGTACAACCAAACTTCAAAAGATGGTGTCTGCCTTTCAGAGGATAATCCTATATATCAGTGTCTCACTATGTAGCCCCGGCTAGCCTGAAACTCACTATGTAGATCAGGTTAGCCTTGGTCTTGTGGTAAGCCTCTGCTTCTGTCTCTGTAGTGTTGGGTTTATAGGTTTGTGTTATCATGCTCAGTACAGAGAAAGCTTTAAAAGAGAGTAGAAATCTCAGCTAAAAATCTGGTGTTTTTTAAAAAATACAGAGGTTTTGAGATCCAACCTTTGCTATATGACAGAGATACCACATTGAGGAAGTCCTGGTAGAGCAAGAAGCCAGTCTTCTGAAGGAGGAATTTGGCATCACAAAGAACAGCTACTGGTATTTCTGATTCCTTGATCTTCTCCCTATGGCTTGTTAGAGCCCATTAAAGGAGAAGCATCTTTAATATGAGACCAAACCATCCATTTGGATAGCTTCACTCTTGGCACAATGCCTAACACACAGTAGGTATGTAACATGTTTGCAAAACCAATGTTTACAAGGTTGGAAAATCACTGTTTGCAGGACAAATCTGGCTTATAGGCCAACTCCAGGCTGTGACCTGATTCGGTAGACTCTAGAATTGAGAATGTCTTATATATTTTAAAGGGACTAAACACACAAAGGTAGGAAATGGGGGAGGGGAAGACACAGATACACACACACACACACACACACTCAGAGACAGAGAGACACACACAGATAACAAAGACCATAAAAATATTTATCATCTAACCATTTACAAAAAGTGTTTTCTGACTTCGCTTTATTGGAGCAGTGCTTGCCATTTTTCTTGACCTTTGTCTTATAATGAGGATTCTCTGTGTGCCCCCTTGACACTAAGGGCTTGTCAGTGAGCTCTTCTTTAGCTGTCAGTGGTTTGGCTCCAACCCTGTAATACATGGCCGGCACCCCTGCCTTGTGTAAGTCACTTACCATGACCGCCCACTTACTTCATTGGTGCCTGAGTCAGCAAAAAGTCTGTGCTATTCTGTTTGGCTGGATGAGAAAAGTAAGGCTCAAAGTCAGCTACACGAGATGCTGATGACCCCATGCGGTTCCTGCTCATGTGGAAGATTCCCTGGCTGTTTTCTTATCTTGTCATTCTTTGTTTATATCCTGTTGTTTTCTTTTTCACAATGCATGACCTGTTCTATCCCACAGTGTTCTGACTCACTGACTGTGGATATGCGTTCAGCTAGAGATAGTTACCAATTGCATCAGAGAAACCCATTCTGCCTATAAAACAGTTGATTAAACAAGAATTTTTTGAAGTTTTACGAAACGTAAAAATCATAGAAAACATCACATTGTGTTATGTAATTTGATGTGTTTATGCTAAACCATGTGACCTCTGAGGGTCGAGATTTCTTTTCTATTTTCCTTTCCTAATTTACCACATTCTCAATAATTATTGACTAGGGATTGGGAAGATGGCTCAGTGGCTAAAGAGCTTGCCACGCAAGCATGAGGACCTGAGTTTGAATCTTCAGAACTTCAACCCTACCACCAATGTTGGGGGGCATCAGAGTGCTACAGTGTCCAAGCTCCTGATCTCACACTTTGCCAAAGCTAGGAGGACTCTAGACCAGTCTCTAGACCATACTGGGACTTTGAAACTTTTGTTGGGCTCTGTAAGTGGGGGTGCACATCAGCATCCCTCTTTTTCTCTGGTAATTTTTACTTTCGAGGCATTCTATTAATTTTTTCCCCTCAGAGTCCCCAGTGCTCTGTATCCCAATGTCTTCCTGAAGATAAAAGATGTCAATGCAGTGTGAAAAAAAAGATCCTTCTTCTCCCTGTCCCCAATCTTCAGAACTCAAGCTAGACTCAACAGTGCACATGTCTGTAATCCAGGCTAGAAAGAGGAGGATTCCTAGAGGGTGGTAAGCCAAGTAGCTATGGAACAAGAGACTGTCTCAGAAACAAGCTGGAAGGTAAAAACTGAAGGTTGAAGTTGTCCTCTGACCTACTACTTACACACATAGACACAGACACACACACACACACACACACACACACTATGCACACACATGCATATACACAATGACAAAATTAAATAAATAAAAATGTCTTGGCTTAACGAGAAGGAAAACATGTTGGCCAGGTCCTTGAGTTCTTTTAACATATGGTATCATTAAGAGCAGGTCTGAGTGATTCCATGGAAATGTAGGTGTGTCTGCCCTCTGTGAGGGGAACGGACTTGTAAGTCCAAAACACATCAGTGAATAAAGAAATGCAGTCATCTGGCATCTTTGAACCAGAATTCTGGAACAAAGCGCCTGGATATAGGAGTGATGAATATTTAGATTTGAACTTTCCACCGAAGTCAATAAGGGAAAATTTGCACAGTGGGTGTATCACTGATTTTTTATGAGTCTCCGGAGCATTGCTCATTCGGGGGATATGCAAGTAACCTCTAACTCTTTTTAGAACTTGCCATTTAGTTCACTTTATTATTTGTTTTTCTGGGAAGCAAAGGTCAAACTTGTTGTATTTCAACCCTACCACCTATGTGGGGGGACATCAGACTGCTACAGTGCCCAAGCTCCTGATCTCACTCTTTGCCAAAGCTAGGGGGACTCCAGACCGGTCCTTGTGTACTGGGACTTTGAAAATTTGTTGGGGCTCTGTAAGTGGGGGTGCATGTCAGCAGCTCTCTTTCTCTTTGGGAGTCTCTACTTTTGAGGCTTTTTATTAATTTTTTCCCCTCAGAGTCGCCAATACTCTCTATCCCACAAAACAATGTCTTCCTGAAGGTAAAAGATGTCAATGCGGTATGAAAAAAGAGCCCCCTTGTTTCTTTTTTTTTCCCCCCAAAGGCCTTATTTATGGGTTTCAGATGGTGGCAGGGATGTTTATATGAACCTTAACCAAACTGCCTGAACCTCTTGGGTCTGCAGCTATCAGACTGCAAATTTCAGGAGAACAGAAATTTCTTCCAGGATGGGGGAGGGGAGGCTGAGATTTCCTGTACTCCCTGTTAGAGTCCCTGGAAATGAGACAAAAAGGGTATTTCAGAATTCCAGTACCTGGTCCCCGCTGGAATCTGGACACACAGACATATGCAGGAGAGGAACATGTGTGTACATATGGTCACACACACGCATGCACACATACATGAATACCTATCACGAGGGGCATAGCATAGACTCACAAAAAGTATTATTTAAACCAGGCACCCAGGACTTTCCATTTCAAATAAAATGGGATCAAATTCCAAAACATTTCATAAGCGCATCAAAAAGTTTCCAAGTCAAACCAAACGACCATCTGACTTGAGGAAAAGGGCTAGCTCATTATCATTTTATCGAGATTTGCCTGATCATGCCAGAGGGGAAGAAAGTATAGGAACAAACAAAAGAAACCCAAACTGAGCTACATACAAATGTAATCTATTAAAGGCAGGGCTTTGGTGGCATGACACTTACAAGCACATGCTCTGTGGCTTCCTGTTTCCATCCACCTCCTCTTCCTCGCTTGCTAAAATCAATCAGAGAAGCTGCAGCGGGACGTGACAGACATCCTTACGTGGGCCGAGCGTAGGCTACCGCATTCGCCCCAGAGTACACAGCCACTGCCCTGCTCAGTTTAATAAATGAATAGATTAGGAGGAGAGACACAGAAGGTGGAAAAGATTGGGTTGCCGGCAGATGCAAACCCCAAATTAAGTGATGGCTGGAATTAGCCTTCAAGTCCCTGTCTGGCTGTCAAAGGCTGACGGTTACGATGTGACTTTGATCCCAAACAGGTTCCTGCTCATGTACAGCAGCACTCCCAGACATGTGTATCTTCCCAAGGACTGGCCTTTGTGTAGATGTTGAGCCAGCAGGTCGTTAACGTGCGGCGCAAACAGGCGGGGCCGGTGGAATACGCGGAGGCATGCTTGTAGGGGAGAGTCAGAATTTCCAGTAACCACATTCAGTTGGCAGAGCTCTGATTGGAACCATGTGACAATTTTAGGCGATGTACCATAGGCAGCCAATTTATTACATATGGCAATATGATTAATGGTATCAAATGCCTTTTTTTGGTAACATCCAAGAACACTCTGCTGGCCAAGTGCTCGCAGTCCAAGGCACTGAAAATCTGTTCCATGAATTTGGAGTCAGGCAGATGAGGTTAAATGAGAGAAGGCCCAGTGCCAAGGTAATGATTACAAAGTAAGTTGTTTCAGGAAAAAGGAAGCAGAATGTTTTAAATCTGGTCTTGAACAAATCTGGTCTAGTCTGTACCTACTCTGACCTATTTTTCTCTTTTCCTTTCCCCTCCTGCTTCTTGATGTGAAAACCCTAATAGCTACTGTCTTGAAGGTATTTCACTTTTTCTTTTTTCTCCTTTCTTTTTTTTCTTTCTTTCTTTCTTTCTTTCTTTGTGTGTGGTCATGTGTGTGCAGGTACACATGTATGTACATGGGCACGTACTGTAACTTCAGGTATCATTCTTTAGGCACTATCAACTTTTTTTTTAGAGCAAGGTCTCTCATTGGTCTGAAGTTCACTGAGTAGATGAGACAGGCAGGTCAGGGAGCCCCAGGAATCTGCCTATCTTGGCCTCCCTAGTGCTGCAATTATGAGCCCACATAACCATACCTGACTTTTTCATATGGATTCTGAGGATTAAACTCCAATCCTTGTGCTTGCAAAGCATTTTACCAACTGAGCTCTTTCCAGCCCTGGAAGATATTTAAGAGACCAGGCTGTCTGCCTTTCATTTCCCAGGCCCAGGGAAATCCATCCACAATCACTGGCTAGATCTTCGTTCCCTTGAATCTTCTGCTGGGCTAGCAGCAGAGGCCAGCAGATTCATTCTTGTTCAAACTACCACACTCTCACATCCCAGTTGGTACTGGAACCTACTCTATTTTCTTCTGTGTAATCTGAGTTTCCTTGAACTTCCAACATCATCACAAATGACTAAGAAGAAACTGTGGCTCACACGGAGAGATCTGTAGAGGGAATAAATCATGAGGAAAATAATTTATATTTTAGAATAATTTAGAATATGGATCAGCATGAAAGAAGGAAGAACCATTAAGAGGCAGAAACACCCTCAAAATGTGTTCTGTTCCCCAAAATATGTCCACAGAGCATATAGTAGGCACTTATTACATAGAACTCTGAAATATACCAAAACTTTTTGGGTGATGCAATAAATGGAAAATTCTATACCCTGAAACTTTGTTCCATGAATAAAAAAGTATTTAAAACATCATATAAAAATATTTTCAGGCTGTGTATAAAGTATATGTGTGACATCAATCAATTTCATTGGGTCCTATCCCCAAGATATCACATAATTTTGAACTCATAAATATTCTAAAGAGCAAAGAAATCAGAAACAGTTCTAGTCCTAAGCCTTTCAGAGAAGAGATATTACAGTTTTGTTCAGTGCATCAGTCCATGTGCAACTTTCAGGTGTTTTTACATAGACCCCTGCGATTTTGTCCAAGTTATGAGTCACTTCCTTCTGAAAAGGATTTTCTGAATAATCAAAAGAATTTAAGGACTGAGCAAAAGCTGGGTATTCTGATAGGCAGTCAATGGATGCTTAGGGAGAGAGTCCGTTTTTTCCAGAGACTAGCTCCCTGAGAGCTTATCTAATCCCAAGTGAGCAGCCCGAAACACATGTATGCACAGGCACCACTACATGGACTTTGTGAGTTATATATGTGTGTGTATATATCTCTCTCTATATACATACACAATATATATATAAACACTATATATATATATAAACACTATATATATATATATATATAAACAATCATGATCAAAGAAGAGGATAAAAAGCTGTGAAGGGGTAGGGGGTACTTGGGAGCAACTGGGCCTTGTCATGCCTCAATGTATGTATCTAAAATGTCTTAGTTAGCCTAACCCAATTACGACGTTAAAAATGAAATGAGAAGAAATTCTTAGTTGAGCCCAAACAGCCCTGTTACAAACAAGTCACCAGGAAAAAACAAAATGGCTGACATCTAGGGAGGAATGGACTGCCCTGATTGGACACCTTATCTGCTTTTAATGCCTGCTGTTTTGCCATCCAGAGAAACTCGAATATTAAAGAATTTTAAATACAAGAGACATTGCCGTGCACACAGTCCCAAGATATGTTCTGCTGGCTAAAATTCACCTCCACAAGACAGTCACAGCTTATACCGTGTAATAGAACTGACAGATGTCAGACCCTAGTGAGGGAATACAATCATTGGCAAGCCTTCCTGAGAGGAGCATTTTCTGTAAGTGTTGGGTTCAAGTAATTCAAGATGGAAAGAGTGCAGATACCCCAGAGTGGCACTGGCAGCCGTAAGCTCTGCAGGACTTTCTAGGAAGAGAAAAAAGTATTAGTTTTGCCTAATTATTAAGATAAACATTCATTTATCAACAATAACAACAGAAATAAGACTTTTACAAGCAGCAAACATTGAGAACAAAATCATGACCTGTGGCAAACTGCTAGTTGGGAACCTACAAATATTAAAAGAACAGAATGAAAAAGAAGATGTTAGAGTTTGAGATCTTGATGGGTAGATTTCATTCACTTATTCTCTCTCTCTCTCTCTCTCTCTCTCTCTCTGTGTATGTATGTATCTGTCTGTCTGTCTCTCTCTCTCTCTCTGTGTATGTATGTATCTGTCTGTCTCTCTGTGTGTATGTATACGTGTGTGTGTGTGTGTGTGTGTGTGTGTGTGTACGCATATGTATGCTTGTAGAGGCAACAGAACAATCTTAGCTACTGTTTCTCAGGAGCTGTCTACCATACTTTACCTTTTGAGACAGGATCTTTCATTAGCCTTTCTAAGTAAGTAGGGTTACATGGCCAGGAAGTCACAGGATGCAAGAGTCTCTACCTCCCCAACACTGGGATTACAAACATACACCATCATATCTGGCCTTTTTTTAAACTTAGGTCCTGGGGATGGTCCTTGTAAGATAAATGCTTTCCTGAGTAAGCTGTCTCCCACTGTGGTTTGGTCCACTTATAAAAATCCATCTTCTGTGCCTGTCTATTAACTCCAGAGCCTGAAAAAGATCACAATTACCCCACGTTTATCTTTTGTATTAGCAGGCACATTTAGAACAGACATATTTTCATTTTCTGTAGGTTTTCTCTTTGTCTGCCCATAGTCCCAACAGAGCCATGCATGTAAGTTATCTCTCTGCCTTTTTGGTGTATCTGGATTCCTTTCTCCTAAGGAAGTGGAGTACCAGGTAGACATCATGAAGACTCCACATGCTCTGAGACTTGCAAGCTTGTAGACGAAACTGACAGTTGCTCTCTTTGCCCTTGTGCTTTCTAGGTTTTCTGTTTCCCGCTCTATATCAATTAGTACTTGAAGTCATTTTTATAACTGTCACACAGTTGTATAAACAGCCAACCAGATTTTGAAGCAGAGATTTAGCTGGGTTGGTGAATTTACAGACTGTATTTCCACTAAGGTTTCTGGTACCACAGTTCTTTCTTGCCAAACTCGGTCCTTGGACTTGAGCGTGTACCCCAATTCTGAAGGTTCTCTGAAATACAGATTCTTGGGTCCCATGCTGAGTTTGTTGGGTGGTTCTGGGTTGGGCCTGGGGTCTTTCTGGTTTCTACTGCTGTTCTGCATACCTAGGTGAGGTTGTCCATGAGTTTTTGTCCAATTCACTTGTCTCTATCCTCAATTTTGCCATAGGAGTACTGGGGTTACAGATGCACATCACAGTACCCAGCTCTTTATGTGGATTCCAGAGATTGTGGTTCTGGTGATTAAACTCAGGGAGGCATGAACAGAAACTTAGGAGAAAACTAGTTTGAGGTTGGATGGAGATCTAATATTCCAAAGCACTTGAAATATGAACAAACTAATCTATCTGGAATAGTTATCCCTCTCATGAGTTAATATACTTTGCCTTCCCAGAATTCCCCACCCCTTAGGACAAATGCCACGGGTCACTTTGAGATTCAGTTGGATCTGTCTGCCTTTCTGAGTCCTGACTGAAAGCAGCCTATTTCTTTCTTTCCAATGCTGACTAAAGCCAAAGTATGCTTCTTCTGGTGTGTTGGGCTCCCCTCCTCCAACGCAGCTCCTCAAGCTCTCTCTTGGACTCAAGTCTACCACACCTCTTCTTGTTCTCCCAGCCCACTCACCCATGTCAGTACTTACACAAAGGTCTTTTCATTGGTACTTCTGAGTACACATTCTGACAGGACCTGGATACACATTAAAGCAAAGGTTGAATTCACACTGATGCTCCATGTCCAGCATGGGGAGAGGGATCTGAAGAAGCAAGTGGATTTTTGGTGAGTATGAGGTCTTTTCATTCACCTTCCATGGCTTTAAGGGAAGGTCTGACCAAGTCTCTTCTGAAAAGGAACATGTTCTAGTTTCAGTTCTGTTGCTGTGATAAAATACACAAAGCATCATACTGGTTTATTTCATCTTACAATTCTAGATAAACAGTTCATAAGTAGGTGGAACTTAACAGGAGCTTCAAACATTTACACACATCACATCCATAATAAACAAACGGCAGTGATGAATGCATGTGTGCATGCTTGCTCATGCTAGCTGGATTTTTTCACATTTACACAGTTCAGGAACTCCTGCCTAGGGAATGGTGCTGCCCACAGTGGCCTGGGCCTTCCCACGCCAATGAACTTAGTTGAGGTAATCTTCTCTAGACATGCCCACAGATCGACCTATTGTAGATGATTTGTCATTGAGACTTCCTAGGTGACTCGAGGTTGCTTCAGGTATATAAAGCTGAAGCACGGAGAGGTAGTGATCAAAAGCAAATCTTTAAGGAGTTGGAAAAATATCGTTCAAAAACCTGCATTACATCTTCATGTTTATGAGCAAGTATCTTTATGCAGGTACACAAGACAACTCTACTTGTGAGGTGCCCATAACTGTAAGGTGTGAATGAAACCCCCAACAGTTTCAAGCTCAGGAAGATGGAAGGAAACCTGGAGCCAGAGCTTATCTAAGCCTTGCAGATAAGTGCTCCAGATCCCAAATTCCTTGGCAGATAAGCAAGGAATTCACAGACAGCTCTGTAAAAGGACTACTTCCTGGCCAGAAGCTTGCCTTAAACATAAATCAGATGTCATGGCAACCCCCTTCCCCTAAAAGCCAGGAGGGGGCTGAAGGTTTTTAAGGCTTTGAGGACTTGGACAACGTCCTGGTGCTGCATGGGGCTTTGAGACTCAGACTTGGGCTGAGCTCTCTCCTCCAGGGAGCTTGCTCCTGAGGGAGCTCCTCCATCCCGATCTGGAGCCTGGCACGCCAGCCCGGTCCCCTGGAGCCCCAGCCCCAAGATGGGGATGAGGGGGCTAGCGTTTCTCCACTCGTGGGTGCAGAGGAGCTAGTCCCATCTGGTCTTCTCTCAATAAAGCCGTGTCCTGTTAGCTGCCAGCGGAGTCTGGTCCCTTCTGGCTGCTGTGTCTCTCCAACCCTGAACCTTACAATAATGAGTGGTGGTGTACCTATAAAACAACTTTCTAGAGCTGTGGCTTATATGAATTTTAAACTCTTGGAGATATATTAGAACCTTTTGTTGTGAGAGGCTTTATATCTCAAAAACAAGCGTTGCCATCCTCATAATTTTGTTTGAGACTTTGTTATTATTCTTGACAACCACTACAGTTCTTTGCAGGGAGCCAGGTACAGTAGGTCTGAGATGACTTTATGTAGTTGAGAAACTATGCCCCAAACTCCTATCTTCTCCTTACCCCAAGGAACTACCAGAAGGAAAAGAATCAACCTTTCTCTGCCTCCCCCAAACTATGGCTTTAGTCCAGCACAACAGTTAGAATTATGATATCTTAGATGTCCACTGGATAGTTCAGCAAGTATTATTGAGTTTCTACTACATGCCAAATGCCAGGCAGAGCTTTAGATCATGGAAATGTAGCAATAGACAACAGGTCTATCTCTTCTCTCTCCACTGCCCTCCTGGGAAAAACAAGTATTAAATAATGAACCATATAACAACTATTTTAAGATAGGAGTAGGACAAAAACTACATGAAGAAATGTGGAATGGGGCATGGGAAGAAGAAGTCTTACCGGAATGGAACCCGGCTGACTTCTGCATGAAGCTATCTTGGTTTTTCAGAGAAGCTAGGGAGGATTCATTTTGTCACTCTGGGATATTTACAGGTAGAAAAGCACCCACATTGTCTAAAGCCTAAGCCCTGTCGTTTATTACCAGAATGTCACAATTTGGAAAAAAGAACTCTCATAATTTCATGGTCAAAGTCTAGACCTAATAGCATAGAAAGGGCTCCAGCTTATGTCACACTAGTCTACACCAGCAGATCCAAGAAGGGAGGCCTGACTGTGAGGGTAGCCCCTGGGGATTCACCTGCCTGATGGACCAGCTCTCAGCCTTCTGGAAAGGCTTCTTGCTGGAGAGGGAGTCAAATGTACATATTGGTTTGCTTTTCTTCTTTACAGTAAGTCTTCCAGCATTGGAAGAGAGAAATAAGAGCTTCGAGAAAAAGACAAACTATAAGTGAAAAGTACAACTCTGCTTTTGATTCTTACCGTGAATATGTGGATTATCAGGGCTCCTACAGACCATGAATGGCAAAATATTAAAGGAAAAAGGAGAGAGGCATCCCTCCCACCTTCTAAAGTGCCAGAGAGAGCAGAGCATGCCATGCTTTGCAAGGGCCTGATGTGGTGGTGATTGGTGACCACAGAAAGTCCCAGAAACATTAGGGCCACCCAAGGACAGCTCCAAAGTCATCACTAGGGCAGATCCGGGCTCCTGGCAGGCAGCAGATATGACTGAAAGGGGTCAGAGAAGAAACGAAAGTAACTGATGGAGACCACCTGGCACCTGGCACAAGTCTCTCATAAGCACGAGTGCCATCTTTCCAGGACTCCCGAAAATAATTCTAGGGAACATTGTGAGACACTGGAAAACTTAAAATAGTAAAGGGGTGGTGGTGAATGCTCAGAAATCACAGGTAATTAGATAATTAGAAGCTAAGGAAGTCAATGGTAGTATCTTTGGTTACCTCACAAGACATATTTGGGTCAGAACTATGGAGTAATAAGGTCTTTGAAAAAAAAATCTATTAGAGAAAGACTGTAAGTGACAATAATTCAGTACATATTTCAAATAGGTACAAGAGAGAAATTTGAAAGTCTCCAGTGAACACATATAAAGATGATAGATGTTTGAGGTGATGAATATGCTAATTATCCTACTTGAACATCATATAATATAGACATGTATCAACATATTACACTATACTCCTACAAATATAATCAATTATTATGTTTCAGTTAAAATATTTTTAAAGTGCAAATCAGCAAGCTAGAATTTTCAAGTCTGGCTTGGGAAGGTGTTAGGAAACTTTCTATTACAGAAGGCAGCCGGAAGCCAAACAACAGAGAGAGAAATCAGTCAAGAATTTAAAAATGGGGAAAGAGACAGACAGACAGTCAGACAGACAATGGAAGCAAGCATCTGAAAAATCAGAGAAGTCAAATATAAGAAAAGGAGAGCAGTTGGCAATAAAGAAGACAGAGATCTTTAGGAGTCCCATTTTAACCAGCTCTGTGAGCCCAGCAGAAAGAAGAAAGCTGGGGAAAAAGGCTGAACAAAGGAATTGGAGGAGCTGGATGCTCTTCAAGCAAACAGACCTGCAGGCACCGGGACAAGCCATCCCAAGGTGTGAGGGGACCAGCAGACAGCAGGTGCCAAGTTGGCTACACATGGATCCCTGCAGAGACCTCAGAGGCAAATAGGGCCAGATTGCTACAGAAGAGCTTAAAGAAATAGCACCATTATATGAGTTCAAGAAAAACAGATTTTTAGAGAAAGCTTTCTCAGAAAATAAATAAATAAACTTTCCATGGGAAAGCTCCACTGAGAGCCTTTCAGAGGCATACTGAGCCTGCAGCAGCACGAGACAGGAGTCTGAGCCCCGTTCCCTCCCCACAGAAGTAGAATGAATTTCACTGCTCTGTAGATAAGAAATTGGCCCCTGCACTGTCTGTCTGAGTGGGGACAGGCGCAAGCTGGTCCCTTGGGTTAGAGCTCGCTGCCTTTCTGAGTGTCAGGGCTCTTAACTGTAAGCAACAGAAGCCAGTCTGACCACATTAAGCAGACGGTCTTGCTTTTAGGATACTGATCACTTCACGGTCTTGCTGGGGCACCTAGAGAATCAGAGCCCAACGGGGATCTGTAAGCAAGAAACCCTGCTTTGCCACCAAACCTCCATGCTGGGGCAAGAGCTACAAAGACAGCCAAGGTGCTGGCCACGGTAGTCCCAGGAATCTCAACATCCTGCAACCCCAGAAAGGGTTCATCAAGGACTTGGGACACTGGAATAGGCAGCATTCTTGTCTTTGCAGGAAAACTGTGAAAGCCAGCTGTTACTGTGTTCAACTTTAACTGTAGAAGACAGCTCTGCATCCCCGGAGGATCCAGCAGGTGGTGATCCCCAGACAGAGGCCAGCCCAGGAAGAGTGACAAGCATCCCACCGGAGTGACACTCGGCCTCCTGTGTGACAGGAAAGGTCACATCCATCTTGTCATTCACTGTCATTCCCAGCTCTGTGCGCTTTCTGCTGCCACCTCCCCCTATTCCAGTGCTTCACTATCACTGCAGTTTGGAGTGAGGCCTTGGTGGCAGCTGAGCAATTCTCCCTCTGCTGCCAGGAGGATGCGGGGGAGGGACAGGGAGGGACAGAGGGAGGGAAGCTGTCTTTCCTCTGAGCCCAGGAGGGCCTGTGGCTTCTGCCCTCCCTAGCTTGAAGGGGAGGAAATGGGCCTAGTGAACATTCCCCGATGTACAACTGTCCATCTGTCATGCTTGGATGTAATGGGAGTATTCTTTTTTTTTTCCTTTAATCATTTTGCTACATTTTACTGGTAGCTTCCATGATGTTTAAGCAGGTAATCGTCTGGTCCTTAAAAACCCTGGCACGATTTATCGTGGAGTCTGCCTGGCTTTCTGATAAGCGATCCTAATAGCTGTGTTGCTGGTGGCTCCTGTTTTTCATTTTAGATTTATCAAGGTCTGATTTAATTGCCATAAACAAGAAAAAACAAGATCAAATTAAGAGATGAAATCATATGGTTTCAGAGCTGATCCATATTAATGAGCTCTTATTTTTGTGATCTGGCTAATAATGACCCAGACCTTGATAAAATTAGCTGAAAGGAAAACAAACGTTACCAGGACACTGCAGTGTTTGGATGCTTTTAGGCTGGGAACACAGCAAAGGCTTAGAGACACTTCTCTCTGTGGTGAGTCAGGGGTAGGAATGAGGTCTGCAGGACCCAGGCCTCTCTGACCCCTATGTTTGCACCTGTGTCCCCCTTAGGGCTAGACATAGCTACCGTGTTAGCTATAGCTATTGGTCCTGTTAGCTCCCAGAGATGCCAGCTCCCCGGCCCAGCAAATACCCAGCAGCCCCCCTTGGCTGCGCTCCAGATATGAGAAATCAGACACAATATAAGGTCCTCCTCAGTAGGATTCACATCAGTCCTTTTAACAGGCTTGAAGTATTTTACATCCATAGGAAAACCACCTTTGAATTAGTGGTTTTGTTCTCTGAATTGGGCTTTGTATTCGCTCTAATCAAATTCCCTCTCACCCAGATAAGCATGAAATGTGGATCACATCACAGGCAGACACACTTGCAACTCCCAGCCTGCCTTTGTTATGGAAATATTTCTTTGCAGCCTTCCATTCTGGGAGGCTGCAGCACCAGCCCAAACACACCCTTTCCAACCCTGCCTTTGCATGTGAAACCAAGAGCCCTGCTGGAGAGGAGTCTTGTTTGGGGTGAGAGTCTTATTTCTGCAGAAACATGTTGTCAGATTTATAAATAAGCAGGTAGACATCATTCTTTGGTTCCTCTGAGGACTCAGGTTTGGAATCTGAGGACCTGATCTTCAGTGTTGACTCTTAGGGCCCAACTAGGTGACTCCAGGGAAAATATTTAACCTATCTCACTTTCTCCATCAATACAGTGGCAATAATAAAATTTATTAGCACCTCCCATACAAAGGCTCAAACCCTGGTGACTGACAGCTACATAAAATTTCCTCAACCAAAATCCACTTAAAAGTTTTCATTTTACTGTACATGGTCTTTAGGTCAGTCCCTTAGAATCTTGTTAAAGAACTTAGAAAAAGAAATTCCCAGGACAGGGAAGATGGCTCAGTGAATAAAAGCACTTGCCTCACAAGCCTGACTGATACCATGGAGGAGTGCAGGGATCAGTTTGTCTTCTCCACCAATTAAAGAATTAGAAAGCAATAAAAGTTTGAAAGTCAAGCAAAGCCAATGTTTATTCAAAGAGGGCAATTTTTATTGGAGTTTAAAAGAGAAACCCCAGAGCAAGGAAGCTGTAACTCTCAGAAGTTGAGTGGAGGAGGAGAAAAAGAAAAAAAAAATCATAACATTTGAGTTAAGCATGCATGGAGGTCAGACACATGGTGGACTAGTAGCCACAATATAGGCTGAGCAGCCCAGCAATGATTGTACACTGGAGAGGCTGAGAACCTGGTAATGGCTCAGTCACAAGGCTGGATGACCCAGCAGTCCCAATCTTGTGCTGAAGACCTGGAACCTGAGGAAGCTGGGTTCTGATGTCAGTGAAGGACCGTAACAGCAGCAGCAACAATAGAGTAGATGTGCTCATCAGCAGAGAGTAAAGGTGGGCAGGTAAAAGCCATCCCACTTTTCCCCTCAGACATTTCTGCTGGGCCACAGCCAGAGGGTGCTGCTCACTCAAGGGAAGGGTTTTCCCCCTTCAATTAACCCTTTTAGAAAACACCCTCAGTGACTGGCCCAGGGTCAGGTCTCTTAGTTGATCCCAGATCTAAGCAAGTTGACAACTAAGATTAACCACTTACAGAAACCTAGCAGAAGAACACCTTGGAATTGCATCGTCCAAGGAATGAGGAAGCAGGGGAATGATCCCCTGACCTTTCTCTCTCTGAGCAGTAGCTTCCTAAATATAGATAGCTCCTTAGGAACCCTGCCAGGACCCAGAGGGTATGTGATCTTTGGTGTTTCAATATGGTTGAGTCTGATTCTACAGGTTCAGGACAGGGCGGGGAGTAAGACAGGACAGCCAAGAATCTGTAGGGAATGAGTAACAGTAACGAGATGAGATGCCCAGCCTAAGACCTGTTCCAATCACTGTATTTGAAAAACAATCCCTGTGTGATGTGTGTGTATATGTGAATGCGTGTGTGTGTGAATGCGTGTGTGTGTGTGTGTGTGTGTGTGTGGCTTGGCCATGGCACATATGTATCAGAGGACAATCTTGGGTATTGTTCCTTGACTTCTATCTTATTTGAGACTGGACCTCTTCTTGGCTGCTGTGTATACCATTAGCTGATGTGCAAACTTCAAGGGATTGTCTTGTCTCCACCTCCCTTCTGGCTGGAGGAGTGCTGGGATTGCAGATGCACACCACTGCATCTGGCTTTAAGTGGAATCCAGACTCTGGTCTTTACTCTTGTGCTCTAAGCACTTTAACTACTGAGCCATCTCTCCAGCCTCATCTTATCGAGCTCTTGAGTTCTTGGCGTCTATCCTGATAAAGCTCTGTCACCTCTCCCACTATACATCGTTAGTGATTTGATGATAGGATGAGGCGTTCTTGTGATATCCCTGGCATCCTGCACTGTACCTCAAAACAGTCTCGCTAATATCAGCTCGGCAATATGCCAAAATTATTGTGTTGAAGTTCATGGCCAAGTCTGTCCTAAGAGCTATATCAGGCTTCTGTATTCATTTGCAGTATTTCAAGATCCAAGAAATAACTGACAGGGCCAGTGAGATCTGTGCCTTAAGTGATCCTATTAATTCTCCAAAGATTTTGGTCTTCCAGGCAGCAGAAAATAAAACTATTAATTATGGCAAATGTGTGCACTTTTTGCTTATGGTTGGTATGTAGGGACAATCGGGAGGTATAGCCCCAAGACTTGGAAACAAGAGTGCCCTCTGAGAATTAAAACTGAACTCAATACATAATAGATTAAAGAATAATTGAGCAAAATCATCTAAAAGAGACAGTGTCTCTGCAGCCAAAAGGGGAACAGGAAGTTTCTGTATAGCTGTTGTTAGTCTTTGTTGTCCTCTGAGGTCATTTGCGTTTTGAAATGGCACTAACGTAGTCACACCAGTCCCCTCCTCCACATGGAGTGAAAATTGCTTGCCTCTAGAGACTCCCAGCTTGGGTTCTCATGGTCACTCTCCTCTGAATTTTTGTCCCTCTTGAATGCTGTAGGTTGAACCTAGAATAGCTCCCAAAGTGTTGAAGACTTTGGCACTGACCTGGCACTGTTGGGAGGCAGTGGGACCTTAGCAAGGCTGGAGGAAGTTGGGTCACTGAGAGTATGCCTTGAAGGGGATATTGGGATTCTGCCACCCACCCGCTTGTTTCCTGGCCACCAAAGGATGAGCAGTCTCCTCTGCCATGCTGTTCCCTTTGCAGATCCAGTGCCAACAAGGTCATGTAACCATGGATTGAAGCCTCTGAAATCATGAGCCAACTGAAGCTTTTCTCCTCTTAAGTTGTTTTTCTCAGGAATTTTGTCAGAAGAACAGAGAGGTGACTGACAAGTGAATTCTAGACTGTTTCTGTCTTCAGTCTGGGTTTCCCTTCTATGTCCACTGTCCTAAGGACAAGTACACAGGTCTTTCTAAGTGGCAGACTTTATGCTTTGGGGTAAATAAGAGGGATTTACATCAGAGACATGGATACAAAGTTGGGTTTTACAGGTCTGTGACTCGGAGTTCTATGACTACTTGGCCCCAGGGAGCCTCCTCTTTGGCTCATGCTCTTTAAAAGACTCCATTCCATCACTCTGGCCCTTTCTCCCCTCTTCTCTTCCTCTTCCTCTTTTTTCTCCTCTTCTGCTCTCATCTTGACTTTTGAGTTGGCCTGGTTTGCCCAAATTACACATGCGTGACACAGTGAACGGCAGATACAGAGGCCTATAGATCTGTTGTGGAAATTTCTGTCTTTCCTTTCCAATCCTAGTTACTGCTAATTTTTTTGTATGTGTTTACGTATGTACAAGTGCATGTGTGTGTGCGAGTGTGTGAGTGTGTGTGCGAGTGAGTGTGTGTGAGTGTGTGTGTGTGTGTGTGTGTGTGTGTGTGTGTGGAGGTCAGAGGATGA
The DNA here is from genome assembly GCA_035773235.1 of Eospalax fontanierii. NCBI lineage: Eukaryota > Metazoa > Chordata > Mammalia > Rodentia > Spalacidae > Eospalax > Eospalax fontanierii. The sequence goes on from CM069538.1 coordinate 63,836,540, forward strand.
CCTCAGATATTGGTACCATTCACCTTTCTTTGTCAGTGTCTCTCAATGGCCTGGACCTTGCCAGGTAGCCGAGGCTGTTGGTGATAGAGCCTCAGGGGTTTGCCTGTTTCTGCATCCCCAGCACTGTGTTACAAGCCTGTACCACCACCATGCCTCTTTTCTTTAAATATGAGTTCTGGGGTTGAACTCACATACAAGATAAGCAATTTACTGACTGAGCCTTCTCTTCAGTTTGTTGCTAACATTTTCAAGTTTTTCCAGTCCTTCAGTCCATGGTTACATGACCTTGTTGCCATTGGACCTACAGAGAGACAGGATTTCAATGACAGAGGAGACTGCTCATCCCTTGATGGCATAAAGTGACATCACATTGTTGGTTAATATTCATTTTTCTGATTTTAAGTGAGGACAACTTTTCCTAGATTACGTATTGGCTCTTTGTGTATCTTCTGTGAATCACAGTTTTCTATCTTTTGCCTTAGGGGCCAATTCTCCACCAGCAAATCTGATTTTTAGAATTCACAAATGAAGTCTTGATTGACCACACAAAAGCACCTACGGGGCCTGTCTGGTGACCCACCAACATTTGTCAAGCCATTGCAACAGTTACTGTGCTTTTCTGATAAATGCCAATAATATTTCTTTGAAAACCCAGATATTTGAGACAAGCTTTCGCTATAACAGTAGAGGAGGACCTTGATCTTCTTTTTTCAACCCAAGTGCTGGGATTATAGGTATGTACCAAAATACCAAGTTTGGCCCCTAAGTTTTTGATGCTGCAAAACATATTAAATCTTTACAATCTTACAATCTGTCAGTCTTAGGGAACATGTGGCCATCATTATGGGGAAAGACACTTGAATTTGGAGAACTGACTCAATTTGAGTAGGATTGGTTTACTGGTAGTATTTGATCATTATACAGGAAAACAATTAGGTTTGCCTATAATAACCCTGGTTTAGCGCGGTGTTCCAAGGACCCATTCAGGTAGTATCTTCTTTCAGTCCCAAAGTTCATGGAAAGGCTCATAAGCTAAAAGGTCACCCTGTCTTTGCGTGGCCTTCTCCAAGTTGCTTGGGTTAAGAGCTCAGTATCCATTACCACTCAAAAACCTCCAGGTACTCATGTAGCAGGTCAGTATTCTGAAAAGGGGTTTTATACAAGTTAATAAAATGGCAATGTAAAACTAAGAACTTAGATTTAGAGAAATTTAGATTTAGAGAAATTTAGAGAATTTAGATTTAGAGAAATTTTGAGCTGACCTTAAAGAAAACTCAATTTTATTTATTTTTTATTGAAAGCATTGAGCCTTTGGACGGCTTTGGGGAAGATGTACACATATATACACCTATGTGCATAATTTCAGGGTATCCACAAACCTCATGAGACTCACTTAAGGGCACTATTTTAATATTGATAACTTATAATCAAATTCAAGAATGCGAAATTCAGAAAGCCCTCATGATGCATCCAAGAGAAGAAAGATTTGGGAGCCCATGGTTTCTATTGTGTTCTTTTAAAGGTCCTCCCTATCATCAAGATGAACAAGTCAGAAATTAAAGCTATGGAGAAGATTTTGGAAATAATATATTACCAGAAATTCGGGGAAATCCTGCTTCTAAAGAAAAGCATGAGTTGGATCTGTTGTTGGAATGGTTCCTTTCTAGATGGTTATGAGATTCCCACTAATATTGATGACTGAAACTTGCTGCCCCATCCCCACAGCTATCTTTCTGCTCTCCAGAGACATTTGCTGTCCTTCAGCAGCATGTCCTCTTGACTGCACATTCCCACTTATTCAAGAAGATTCTATTGGTTGACAGTACTCACTTTCTGTTTAGAGTCTTTCTTATACCTGCAGTAGGGTTGGTGGGATGAGTGGCTGGTTTCTCTGTCACAACAATGACTAGTTCAGGTTTATTTACTAGCAATGAGACAGATGTTTTACAGTAAAGAATGGTAAACAGATATTTTTTGGAAGATGTGAATGATTAACTTCTCACAGGACTTCTTCGTTTTTTTTACATTCTAATTTATTAGACGACATCTCTTGGTTTTATAGTTTTTATCTATCATTTTTAGCTTTCTTCTTTTTTAAAGATTTATTTTATGTGCATGTGTGTGTGCCTGAATGTATATATGCACACCACATACATGCAGGTGCCCACGGAGGCCAAAAGAGGGCACCAGTTCTCCTAGAACTAGAGTTATAGATCATTGTGAGCTGTCATTGTTGGTGCTGGGAACTGAACCTGGGTGTGGAAGAGTAGCCAGTGCTCTTAGCTGAGCCATCTCTCCAGGCATGGCTTTTTCCTTTCTTAAAGGTCACAGCAATGTTTTACAAACCAAACGGTCCTTTCTTTAGGGTTAAGTCAGAAAGCATTTCACTCGTTAGCTTGACCCAAAATGCGTACAGTCACAGTTTTGGATGGAGTTAAAAATATTAGCGACTAAGTTGCCATAAGCCCCAGAGAAGAATCCTATAATATCTTTGCCAGGTTTCTACGGCCTGAGGCACCACAAAAGATTTCTTTTCTTTTTTTCTCAGGTATCTGTGTCAAAAAGATTTTGTGGAGGAGCCAAAATCTTCATCTGTTTATGGCCTCACAGCCGATGAAAAATGCGGGATCATTAGATGCTAATTACTGGTTTCATGGCAATATTTTATCACAAAAGCTAATTTGATCTTGTGGAAGTCACTTTGGGGGCTGGCAGAACCCATTACTAAAAAGTACTGTGAAGTTTTCTTTTGAAAGTTCTACAAACACTTTGCTAACAAACCAAAACCAATTGGGGAAGACAACAGATTGGCCTGATTTCTCAATAGTTTCCATCTGGCCTCAGTCATTTCTGAAATAGTTTGTTTCAAAAGCATTCCTTTCTACTTAGAGGAAGATGTTTGAAAGATTCATATGTGGAAAAATCAAAATTCAATTGGGGATGCTTTTTTGTGTATCCTGAAGAATTGTTTATTTTAAAATGCAACTGAATTGCTTGCATAAGACATAAAGACACTTTCAAATAGAATCTGAGGACACGGATTCCAAGTCTTCTGGGCTGTTTGCTGACCCCTATGTTTTCTTGGTCTTGATTTTGTTTTCTTTGCATATGTTGATACCATTTGAATAGGATGTGATTTGTGTGAAAATGTCTTCATTTATTTCTGGGGATACAAAGGACTTTTACTTCAGGACTTTTACAGATAAAATATTTGTGAAAAATGATAAAACACATTAGAATATGGAAAATAGTTCTAGACTGGTACACAGTCAAAGAGGAAGAGGACAGTGCATACCAGGACAGCATCGGGAGCCTCAATAGTATCATCTGTAAAATGGATAATGAAGCCTATTCTAATGCTCTTGGGACAATGTGAGCCTTCAGTTCCCTGAGTGAATTTTATAAGGTACAGTGCATATGTACTTGTGATACAGTGTAATTTGTCAGTTAGGCTCAGTGCTTTCAGGAACAACACATTGCTCCCAATCAGAATGTTTTCTGATTATCATCCATGCATAAAACTAACATCTTTTCTACCTTATCCGAGTGCTTTCATGCACCTAACTTTTAAATTTTGAGATACAAGAGTGAAACCAACATAGGTTTCTTTTTCCTTTTTCACAATTTCCAGATTATAATGTCCATTGTTAACTTAGACCCCAGTCACCTCAGCTACATGTTTTGTTTCTTTCCTTTATTATTCCAAGAACTTTCAACTTTTCACATAAAAAAGTACTTCTGGGGCTGAAGAAATGGCTCAGTGGTTAGCAGCACTGATGCTCTTGCAGAGAACCTGGGTTTGACTGCCGGCACCCACACGGCAGCTAAACAACTGTTTGTAACTCCATTTCCAGGGGATCTGATGACCTCTTCTGACCTCTGAGGACACTGCACAACATGGGTGCACTTGTATACATGCAGGCAATACACACATACACATAATATTACAAAATAAATAAATAAAAGAAATACCTCTCTGTGCCTTATGGGTACATCTGAATGACCAGCACCACTCCTTTGGTTTTAATTGTTAAGTAAAATAAAGGTTACTTGAAGTCAAGTCCTCTGATAGCATAGCCATCCATCTGACAACCAAGATGGCTGCTGACTTACTAGCATTCACAGTGTGCATCTGCTAGACAAGAAGGGATTCACCCTGGGGCAGGGAGGCGTGGGTTCTCAAGTACTTCAGAGTGGTGCACAGCTTAAAATTTATCAATTGCTTCTTTGGGGGAATTTTCCCCTTGGTGTTTTTGAATGGCAGTAGACCACAGATGGCTGAAAGCACGACCAGTGAAACCATAGGTGGGGGGAACTAGTGCAGAAAACGTGCTTCCTTCCTTTTCCTCCTCCTCCTCTTCCTCCTCCTCCTCAACTCACTGGTGTGGTCTACAAGGGAGGCTTCTTGAAGGAGACAAATGTCTGAGGAAGTAAAGTGAAGGTCCACAGGCGTGACTAGCACCTGATAGCTGGCATAAGGAAAATGACTTACTATGTGTTTGTAAAAAATATGTCTGGCAAAAACACCCACAGTGAGGCTGCTGTCAATCTAGTTTTCTGAAGAAAGGCCTAAAGGCATTTGTCTATATTGTCTTCAATTATCCCTATGATGTTCCTGTTGTTCATCTGTTTTTAAACTTTGCTTTTGTCTTGTTGCCTCTACTGATACCAGAGACAGACCACACGACCACATGGGTGGGGAAGCCACCAACTACCTGTGTGGTCTTAGTTCCTCTGGGTCTTCTGTTTATCCATGGGTGGGAGATTAGGGGACTTTCTGGCTCCTTTCTGGTCCCAGCTCTGTCTGGAGTCTTTGTTAAGTATCATTATTTGAGATAAAGGACATCTTTAGAGAGTGTATTTTGAGAAAAAGTACTGAGGTTGCTCTCTTCGTCAAACACCAAGGGGCTTTGGATATTCACAGGTAAATCTTAGGGGTCAGGATCTATGTCTTAGTATCTTAGACACCCTGCTGTGCCAGGCAAGGTGCCCTACACTTAGCAAACATAATGTCTATTGAGGGTTGGATGAAAGAGCAAGTTTCTCTTTCAAAGAAGGCACCTCTTCTACTAAGAGAGACGTTTGTCTGCCACTTTGGAGAGCAGGTCATTGAGACCAAGTCTTGAGTTGGGGAACCTGAAGCACTATAAAGACAATGTTAGTGTCGCTTCTCCAGCTTGGGATGTCAAGGTCTGACAGTAGAGCCCACACTTCATTCACTTTTGCAGACCTTGAGTGCCTAAAGTGGGGCTTTGCCAATGGTAGGTTCTCAGTCAATCTGCATTCAGTGAATTCAATCAACTCCATAAAAACCATTTGCTTCTATCCAATTACTATTTATACAGTCTTACAAATACATATACATATATATATCGTAATCACTATTTATTCAGTTCTACAAATACATATATATATATATATATTTGTATAAATGTCAAATTTGTTAAAACCCATTGATAGCATTCAGATATCCAAAAGTGAGCTAATTTTATATGGATAATCTGTTCTCTTTCAAAACTATTGCTCTTTCCACATATTCTTGTAACACAAGGAAAAGGAGACATAAAAAGAAAAAGAAATCCTATCTCCAACCCATAATCCCCTGAGCCCTACTGTAGACGGCCATGCAGATGGGACAGGTTGGGTGAGAGAACTATTCCTTACAGCACCTCTTAGCTGTGTTGTTCCATGCATCTGTCAGCAATGGATGAATGAGACACAGTCAGCAGAGACGAGCAGAGAAACCAGGATCTTTCAAAATGTCCATGTTCTTATGTCCCTCCTCCACCAACCTGGTCCCTCTTGGAAATCTCAACTCTCTGAGGTGTAGCCAATGCCAGGTTATCAGCCTGAAGCTGCTTTTGCTTCTCCCTCTCCAACCCCATGTGCAGTTGGTCCTCAGATCCTGGAGGCGCTATTACAGAAGCATGTTCCCCATGCCCTCCCTTCCTTCTCCTGGCTTACCACCGTGTTCCCTTCCGCCTTTCTTTCCGGACTCGCCTCCCACCCTTGAGCTAAGAGCTTCCAGCTCTGCTTTTTCATCCCTTCTGCTTCTGTGCACACTCTCTTTCAGGACCTTCTTCTCCCCCACATGTTGTCTTGAGGAGCTCATGCTCTGATTTTCTCATGGCTCATCTCTAGGTGAAGTTCTTTAGCCCCGCTGAACCTGTAAGCGCGTAGCTCTGTTACATACTAATCACACTGCAGTGCCATTTTTGAAAATGATTCTGTTCTGTTGGAGAAGATGGAGTAGAAGCTTGTGAAAGTCAAGCCTATGTCTCTGGCTTCTTATTGCCTCCTCCAAGGATTCAACAAGGGTTTGGGGCATAGAAGATAATGAATACATTGATCAGTGCCTCATGATTAGTCAATAAATTGATCAATTTTCAAATGACTTGGAGATGGATGGGAGTTGGGTTAAAGAAGAGGTGCTTTGGCTAGAACAAATGAGATGTTTCTTCTTCAGTGATTTGTATGTAAGCTTTTTTTAGTATAAAAGGGAAACAAAACAAAATAAAAGCGAACATGGCCTGGAATATATAATACAGCAAGTAAAGACGAAAATGACAAATGGTCTGCAGAGAAGGGGGCTCTCCAGACTGTGCTCAGAGCATCGAACGCTGAGAAAGAAAGAAAACTTTATTTCCCTTGCAAATGCTTGTTTTTCTTTCTTTTTCCATAATCCTTTGCCATTTGGAGGACACTCGTTAATCTGCAAAGCAAGCCCCCTTTCCAGGCCATTAGTGCCAGGACGATGTGAAATAGCAGCCAGCCTGGGCCATTAGTGCCATGGTCATTTAAAACACCAGCCCATTCAGGTTATTAGTGAGCCAGGGCAATTTGAGTGAACAACCTGTCCAGACAATTAATGCCAAGGTAATTTAAAGTATCACACCGTTCACAGGCCTGTCAATTAGCAAGGTGTCTTCCATTTTACAAATGGGGCATGCAACTCCTTGGGTGCATTGGAGGGCCTTCCTCAGGGGAAGGGAGATGTCTGACCACTGAGCAGCTCTCACTTTGTGTAAGGTTGTCCTCCTAACTTCAGGCTGGCCTCTGGGTGGAGGCAAAGCCACCAATCTTAATGATAGTGGCTTCGGTGCCCAGTGGCATCTTGTACAAAGTGTTGGGCTACTGTGAGATCCTTCCCCACAGCCTTGGAGCACATATTGTAATGCAGATTGCTCACCCCCCAGAGAGCCAGGGCACTATTCACCAGCTTCTGCGGTGGTCTCGGCGAGTGCCAGAGTGTGCCAGCTGCCTGAGTATCACATAGACCAGCCACACTCTTGGCACGCCGGAGGGGGTTGGGTGCCATCTCCCATTTTCTGCAAAATCCAGCCTAGAAGCACAGATGAGCTCTGTGTTCTGGGGTATTCCTGAAGAGATTAGTGCTGTTGTCTGTCACACACATCATGATTGAATCTGGGGAAGTTTGCAGAAGGCACAGGGGAGGCCAGCTGGCGTATGTGCACCCCTCGGCCAGCCTGCCTGTCTCCAAGTGAAGTTTTCAGGTGGCTTATCAGTGTTGGCTTTCAGAAACATGGCCCCTCCAGGTTGTCTATGGAATGTGGGGTCAGGACCTATAAGCTACAGTGTGGGATGAGGGCTGTCAGCTTAACGGAAGGCAGAAAGCATCAATCATTTTTATGAGGCACTTTGACCTTTTGGGAGAGCCAAAACAACCCCACAGACCCTAAAACATTCTTAAATTGCTCATTATCATTCTGATAATTATTTAACATGTATGTAGCTCTTTTGCTGAAATATATCCTGTATACTCTTTTAGGAGTTGCCTTGATTAATCAACCCCATTCAGCAGTGGAGTTTAATCCATTCATTTAAAAACCTTTGTCAAACACATGTTCTGACAATAGCACTAGGAATCCTACAATGGCTTTAAATAGGAAAGCTCTCTGTCTTCAAAAGTTTACAATGTTACCTCTATTTCTCTGTCAAGCCCCTTGAGGCAGTAGTCAGAAGTCCAGGAAATTCCACTGGTTTCAGAAGAAAGGTGTCTGAAAGGGACAGAATAATTCAGGAAGAAATGACAAGAATTTAAGTCAGAGCACTGAGACAGAGAATGAGCTAGGAAAAGACTTCTAGATGGCCTGAAATAGGATCTAAACCAAATGGAATTTTCTAGGATGTGTTGAAAATCTAGATCTTGGGGCTCTGATGTGTATGGCTACAGCTGTTCTAGACTCTTAATGGTGGGAGGAAATAGATGAGTTCTCAGGCACAGAGGGCTTTCAGTGGGGAAAATGAAGTGGACCGGTAATGTTCGTTTTAAATATTTTTTACCTAATATAAAGAGAACTTTACTAAGTACTCCCATGAAGACAGATCTCTTGGATGATGTTTTAGGTTTTTTGGTGTGTGTGTGTGTGTATTTGTGGGTCTGAGTGGAGGTGACAGGCAAAGCCTGGGTGCGGATCCTCATCTTTCACCTTGCTTGAGACAGGGTCTCTCTTGTTCACAGACTAACTGGCCCATGAGTTTCCTGGGATTCTCTGGTCTCCACCTCCCATCTCCACAAGAGTGCTGGGATGATGGACATGTGTGTCTGGGTGTGCCTGGGTGCTGGAAATTCAAACTCGTGTCCTCGTGCTTATCTGGCAAGTGCCTTGTTAACTGAGCAATCTCCTCAGCCTATTTTTCAAACAAACAGTAAGGATTATGTTCATTCTGAAGATAACTGAGGTCACAGAAACTATGTTCTCATCATGTTTAACCACTGATTCTGATTTGCCACAATCCTTCAAGGTCAAACTCTTATGACCTTCTGGACAGGTGCTTAAATCTTCTCCTCGAAACTCAAATTATTTTGTAATTTCCTTAGAGCAATTATTTATTTCTATATTATTGTCTTGCTTCTAAGGTTTGTGGGAGGCAGAGTAAGATGTTTCTTTACATTTGGTCCAAAAGCCACTGAATCCTACAAAAATCCCGATGTTTTCAAGCATCCGCATTTTCCAGCCTCTTCTAAAATTTTTACTTACATTTATTTATTTGTTATTTATTGGAGGGGGCATGCACACTTGCTATGATACACATGTGGAGGTGAGAGGAAACTTAAAGGAGCTGGTTCTCTCCTTCTTTCAGGTGGGATTGAACTCAGATCTCCAGGCTTTGTAGCAGGGTCCTTTACCTGCTAAGCTATCTCACTGGCCCCTAGGCTGTCTCTTTCAGCTTTAAGTATTAAGTCAAACTAGTTAAATGTATCTCAGTTTCCTATTTAGACTCTATGATCTACAACTTATTTATTCATAATTATGGTTCTGCTTTGATTATAATTTCCATGAGGCCTAGAATATGCAGTTTTCATTTTTATTATATCTTAACAATATCTGAACATATTGTTCTACATATGTTATTAAATTTTTTTATAATTTTGAGCTGAATATACTCTCTGTCACTTGTATACCAAATGTATTCAAACTCACCAGGCTACAAGTGGGAAGTGGCTGCATTTATCAACCATTGTTTCCCAATATCTTTGGACAAATATCCCTTTGCTGTGTCTTTGTGGCATATCTGAATCAGTATCTTCAAAATCATTTTCATTGACAGGAAAACTCTCATTTTGATAGTTAATATTCACATTCAGTTAATAAAAATTCCAGGGTAGACATATTTAAATTTTTAATCTCATGTCCAATCAAAAACTTCTTCCCAGTCCTCTAGGCTCAAGCCTAACCCATGGTTGGGAACCTGCAATGGGTTTAGAGGGTGTATTAGTTACTTTTCTGTTGCTGTGAAAATACCATGACCAAAAGCAACTTATAGAGAGAAGTGTTTATTCTGATGTATGGTTCCTGAAGGATGAGTCCATCATGCAGAGAAGCATGGCCGCAAGTGGCCAGGATGGTGGCAGGACCAGGAAGCCAAGGGATCCCATCTTCAACCACATGCAGAAAGCAGAGAGTGAGCTGGAAATGGGACAAGGCTATAAACAGTCAAAGTCCACCCCCAGTGATGTACTTCCTCCAGCAAGGCCACACCTCTCTTTATCCTTTCCAAGCAGCACCACCAACTGTGGACCAAGTGTTTAAACACCTTAGCCTACCAGGGACCTATATCATTCAAACCATCAAGATGGTCTAAGCCTAAATTCTATGACACTCTATAATTCAAATGGAGGGATAAAGAGCAACTTGGTCATATTGTATAATTTGTTTGGTTCTATTTACTTCATGTAAACAGGGTGTGTGTATTGGGGGGGTGCCTGGAAAGATGTTTAGTGGCTTAGTGGTTAAGAGCACTGGCTACTCTTGCAGAAGACCTGGGTTCTAATCTCAGCACCCACATGGCAGCTAACAACTTTCTGTAACTGCAGTTCTAGGTGATCTGATGCCCTCTTCTGTCCTGAATGGACACAGGTGCACTTACATACATGCAGGCATAGTACTCATACATATAAATAAAAAAAAAAAAAACCAACAGGATGAAGGTTTGTTTCATGCTAGTTTCAACTGTCAAATTCTTCATGCATTTATAATGTTCTAGCAATGATGGCAAACTTCAAGACTCTAGTGAACCAGGCATCAAATCCAAATATTATTGCAGCACAGAGTTGAAGTATCCTTTGTAGGGAAACGTCTAATAAAAATTTGCTTTGCATTCTGAATTTGGAATTAGCATCTGACAATCCCCTTGGAATTATAACTCTTGTATTGTTACACACTAAATAGCTGCACTTGTCTTGTTAATAAAATCATAGTAATTGAGTAGCATTTTCATTAAGACAGGAGTGTGGTTCATTTTGAAGACAGATGAAAAAGGCAACCTGGAGATTCCAGAGGAACTGTGTTCTTCCATTCAGGTGGCCCAGGATCCACATTAATGGGAAACTATTTTGAACAAATATAGCAGCAAGCCACATGCTGTTGCTCCCTCTAGGGTCAGTACTCTGAGTTTCTGCCTTGGAGGCTATCAGGTGTTTTCCAGTCCCTTGGCTGCTTCATCAGCTAGTAGAGTGGGTTTACATATCTATGTTCAAGACCTACTGAGTACCCTAAAAGGAAGTAGAACTGCCTCAGATCTGACAGCATCACGGGTAGCGGTTGTCACAGACTCACTAAAGACGCTCTCCCTCCACAGTGAAGAACTGAAGAAACTGTATACATCACACCAAACAACCAATTAGTAATAGATCCTCCATGTTCTGAGAAAACTTGATGTGGAATTCAGGTTCCAGGTTTAGAAAAAAAGGGTCTTCCTCTATGAGAAAGCACAGGATAGGGTTCCTGTTCTGAAAAATGGTCATCCGGATACAGCCTGACATAATACATTCTTGACAACCATTTTCTGAAAGTATTTGATCCCCATGTGCATGCTGTAGACACAGTTATCCACAACCTGGGTGTGAAGGATGTGGGGCTGGTTATGGAGGAAGATGATGGGGCATCTTGCTGAGCTACGTACATCTGAGGTCAGGTGTTCCCTGCCCCAAAGAGTAGAGAAGTTTGAAGGAAAAGTATCACACTCAAGTCTAAGCAAAAGCCCTTACATACACACTTTACAGACATTAAAGTAAAATTAGGCAGGTAAGAAGAAACTAGATGCTGGCTAGTATTTCTAGAGATACCAGAATACTATTCCAGGTCTACAGCAGCATGTTTCTTTGATCATCTGGGTATTTGGAGACAGGGTTGATCAAGGTACTGAGCATAGTGCTGATCAGAAGGTTCATTTTACATGTGTCAGCTATAGTGTTTGAGTCTCAGAGTCTCAAAAACTGTCCATGCTTAGACTATTTCTTTAGCAAGTATTCATTTAGTACCATAACTGTTACTATACAGACAAAGAAAGATGTATTGACCACATATTGCAGGAAACAGATTCTGATTCTCATATTGGCATCCAGATGCATACCAGGGTCTGTTCTCAGACTGAGAGGAGCAGGACTGGGCTAATGGGAGAGGGCTACGACAGGGGGTCAGCTCCTTCCACGGGGTTCCTGTCTGCAAACCCTTCAGAGGTGCCCTGAGTTAAAAGGTCTCTGCCCTTTGTCTTCCTGCACTGATTTCTCTTCTCCAGGGCTGAGGTCTGAGCGTGCCTGGGGCATCTCCATCAGCTGAAAGTGATGCCTGAGGAGAGAGACACAGTTGTGAGCTGCAGGTAGTCAAAGGTGGGCTCTGAGTGGAGCTCAGGAAAGTTTGGATGGAGGATGAATTTAAACATTGCCAAACACCATTAAACAAGTCTTAGAAGAAACTTGGGGACAATGGTATGATGTTCAGAGCTTGTTAATGGGGTCCTTCACAGAAGGATTGATTGAAAGATGCCGTTAAAGCCTGAAAACCAGTGAAGAAAGTACTTCATGAACAGCACAGACAAGAGTGTGGAGTGACATTAGAGCAAAGAGGCCTCAGGAAAGTCCGGATAGGCACAGAAAACTTGGGGCAGTAAATGTGTGAGCTTACTTATTAGAGTCCTTGGGTGGGCTTTTTAGCCAATGGAGGTTCTGGCACCCATCGAGACCTAGGGCGTCTGAGAATACATAGTTCCTGGGCCTTTGGAAATTCTGACACATGCTGAAAGTTAGGGGAGCCCTGACTGTCAGCTTCAGTCTATTGTAGTCTTACCCAGTCTTTAAGCCTGTCTAAGGTTTAAAGACCTGTCTAATTAACCTCCCAAGCGTTGGTGACAGACAAGATGCTGTACCCAGAGCAACAAACAAGATTCTCCGTCTCAAGGCAGGTGATCTAAGGGGAGTGCAGAAATGCAAACAAAACATGGGTAATAAAGATTGGCAAGTATCGTTCATGGGAGGGGGAATGTGGAATTAGATTCAAATTATAACTCACCAGTTTCCTACCTGTGTGGTTTGGACAAGATCCATGCTAAAGGCAGAGGATTCTGGGGTTAGAGATGGCTCAGTGCTTAAGAGCACTGGCTGTTCTTGCAGAGGAACCAGGTTTGTTTCTCAGCATCCACAATGCAGCTAACAATCATCTCCAGCTTCAGTTCCAGGGGATCCAATGCCCTCTTCTGGCCTTGGCAGGCACTGCGTGCACATAATGCCCTTACATACACATGTAGGCAAAACATTCAATCCTGTAAAATAAAATAATAAAATAAAATATTTTTTAAAGGTAAGAGATTTGCTTTCATTGATAGAACTGTCTTCTATTCCACTTGGATGGGCAGAAAAAGTATTTCTAAATTCTCTTGGCCTCATCTGAAAGTACTAAAACACAAAGATGTTGAAACTTTTAATGACTAAACTATTAAGTCCCCAAATCCTTCTCACTCAATGAGGTACTTAGCTCTAAAATTCCTCTTTCAGTTATTTTGCTTCTGAAACCATGAATCCTGACTCCATATGGAGTTGTTGGGAACACTCTCACACACACCCACACACACCCACACACACTCACACACACACGCACACAGAAGTCCTTATGGCAGCTCTCACCTATGGTGCATGGAGTGACTTCGCTGGAGCCTTGGTTCTGAACATACAACATGCTCACTGTGGACTGTGTGTGCCGTCACACCAGGCAGCACCAATAAATGCTGCCTGCGGCACCCAGGTTCATATTTGTGACCGCTCTGCATTGTGAATTGCACTGTTTTACTGTACATATAAAGCTTTCTGCTTTTGTAGAAGCAGAGTGGTTTAACTATGCCAAACAGAGACTTTTCTTGTGTTCCCACCTTTGGTCCAGGTAAAGATGGAATTAGTGTGTCGTTGATGGTATAGTGTTGATGCTTGGTTTTAAAAATTGCTGCTTGTTCTGCTGGCTTGAATTTCATTTTTAAAAAATTGCTAAAAAATTTTAGGTTGGGATGAGGACTGAATTTCCAACACTTCTGAAATGGTCCTATGCATATTTCTGTCATTTTGTGTTATATATGTATGCAAATCAGTTTTCTTAGTATTGATGATTATGAAATCAAAATATTGATCAACATAGATGCTCTTTGTACTGTGGTATCAAATATTCAGCTGAGATTTAACTCATGTAAAAATGAGCAAGTACACCTATTCTTTAGGATGCTAATTTGCTTTCTTTTTAATAAATGCTAAAATTATATGTATAACAATTGTTTGAAAATAACTTTATGATTTATTATTAATAAATGCTTAATTTGTATACTATTTTAAATATCTATATACCAAGATTCATGTAAAAATTTATTGGGTGGAGGATGGAGAGATGGTTCAATGGTTGAGTGCTTATTACTCTTGCAGAGGACTCAGGTTTGGTTGCTGGCACCCACATTAGGTGGCTAACACCCACCTGTAACTCCAGTTTCAGGAATTTTACTCCGTCTTCTGACCTTGTGAGCACCTGCATGTACATGTTGTCCAATATATATAATATATATTATATGTGCAGGCAAAATACCCATACAAATAAAAAAGGAAACAAATCATTTTTCAAAACTTATTAGGTGAAAATATATTGAAAGTAGAAAAATTTAAGAATTCCTAATTCAAAACAAGCCCATGGATGACCTCTGACTTCCCTGAGTCCACATGGTCCTTTCTGTGTTCCTTCTGTCCTGTTCCCTTTGAAAGGATCCAGAGTCTGCCAGGCCATTCAAGGAAGAAACACTGTGGTTGGTACGGGGAGCACAGGGGCTTCTAGAGCTGTAGATCTCCCTTAGCAGCAGAAGTCTAGGGTGTAAGTGGATTTGGGTGGGGAGTGGGGAGGGGGAGCAACAAGTAGACAGACACACAGTCTTAATGGTTAAGTTGACAGAGCTTTGGACATCCAGTTCTTTCGCAGACCTCTCTGGAAACACCAGTATAAAGTTGGTTAAAGTCTTAGCTCACACAGCTGATCGATGGAAGAGCCAGGATTAAAAGTTCCATTCTGGAACCCCCAGTTTGGGGTTCTGCAAGATTGCTTCCTTTTTACCATTTCCTCAGTTCTATAGTTATAGACCTCACCCCGGTGGATTACCCAGGAGAGGACAGAGCACACAGCCTACTGCTCTCCCCGGGTTACACTCTGTCCTCTGTGCCCACGGAGCTTGCTGTGTTTAGAATCTCGTCCTCCTGCACACAGCTTGTGCTACTTACTTTTGTCTCAAATCTGAAAGATTCTCAATGCACCGTTCTGTCAGTTGTCAGTTTCAAGCTCTCCCACCACTAAGCACTGGAGCTCAAACCCAGACCAAGGACCAGTAGGGAATAGAGACTGGATCAATGTCCTTTCCCCACAGCTAAAGTGCATTTGCAGAAGCTACGATCTCCCTCGACACTATTATTTGCCCTGTTCTTTTGTTGCTTGCAGCAATCACATCTTGGAACATCTTTATTTCAGCAGAATCTCTTTGCCTGGCTTCTGTACTGCTAAAATGTCCATTGAGGCACTTTCCCATAAACCATATGGATGGCCTGCTGAAAGGAGGCTCCATCTCCAGTGAGCCAGAGAGCTGCTCAAACTTAAATAACAGATTCCCTGGCTCCTATCATCTTTATAATGATTTATAGTATTCTAGAGCCAACTCAGTTCTCAAGATACCAGTCTTTCCTCTCCCCACAACTGTCCAGGGAAAAATCCCTCTCTCATATCTAGGAGCTTGGAGTGGAGCGAGAAGGTGACAGTCATGGTGGAAGGTCTGATGTCAGCAGTTCATGTAGTTGGGAGAAGCATTGTTTTTCACTGGTTACAGATTCAGTGGTAAGTGTATAGAGAAAAGTTTGTAAAGTTATGAGGGAATTTATTCCCAGGCAAACTGTAAGTATTAATAATAGTTATAAAAACTAACATTTGCTGAATACTTATTATGGGACAGGTACTATTATAAATGTGGATTGACAAGATAATGGATTATTTCATTAACATCAAATATATGAGATATGTATTACCATATTTGCTCTGACCATGGCATATAAATTCTGCAAATACAGGGAACTTGTGTATCTTGCTTGTAGGTATTGTCCTCGGACTAAGATGAGTACCTAGTACTTGGATACCTGTTACCGTCTGAACGCTTGCCCTCAGTGTACGTGTGTTGAATCCTAACCCACACTAGGTAGAAGGAGGTGGGGTCTTTTGATTTTGATTAGATCATTAAGGCAGAGGTTTCATCAATGGGATTAATGCTATTATCAAATTTTAAAATTAATTTATTTTTATTTTCTATGTATGAGTGTTTTGCCTGTATGTATGTAAGTGCACTTGTGTAGTACAAAGTCCACAGAGGCCAGAAGAGGGCTCTGATCCCCTGGAAGTTACACATGATTGTTAGCCACCAAGTGGGTCCTGGGAATCAAACCCAGATCCTCAGGAAGGGTAGCCAGTGCTCTTAACTGCTAAGCTCTCTCTCCAGTCCTATTAATGCCATTGTAAAATAGGCCCAAGGGAGTTTATTTTTCCCTACCACAATGTGAAGACACAGTACAAGTGTGTCCTCACCCAGTCTGCGGCACTGTGATCTGGGACTGTGCAGTCTCCGGAACTGTAAGAAATAAGTATTTATTGTTTATATTAACCTAACTTATAATATTTTGTTATACTAACCCAAACACAGTAAGACAATTATCCTAGTGCTACTTATTCACTGAATACTGTTCAACAGAATCCTATACATGGGAACTTTAATGCTAAAGGATTTAAGTGACCAGTTTAAATAGCCCACCTTAAAGCCCAACCTTTTTCAATATTCACTAGACTCTCCTACAAGTTGTTGATGCTGACCACTGAGAAGAGGCTGAGAAGTGTGTACTAAGAGATAGCTGGACTAGGAATGGGAGAGAAATAAAAAGGTTGGTTGCATTCAATTTGAAAGCCCAGCAAACAATGACATCTCTGTCAATTAGCAGTTGTGAATGAGAGAGAAAGTTCTTCAGAATTTTCCTATGTAGCCCTTAAAAAAGGGACTATGATGTGAAAGTGTGTCTAGAGCAAGCAAGGCAGTGGGGAGAAGGTTGGAGGGAGTGCTCTGTGGTGATTTGAATGAAAGCAAGATGACCCCCCCAGACTCGGGTATTTGAAAACTTAGTCCTTGTTGGTGGCTTGGGAAAGGTCACAGACCCTTCCGGACTTAGAGACTTGCTGGAAGAAGTCTGCTACTGGGGACAGGCCTTGAGGGTTTACATCCTTACCCCTTTTCGAGTTTGCCCTATCTATATCCTGTGGAGTGGTGGTGGTGGTGGTGGTAGAAATTTGATCTCTCAGCTTCCTGCTCCAGTGCCTGTCACCATGCCCCCCTGCCATTATGAACCCCCCTCTGAAGCCCTAAGCCCAAATAAATTCTTCCTTCTATTAGTTGTCTTTGGTCATGACATTTATTCACAGCTACAAAAGTAGCTAAAACATACCCCACCAGTGAGTGAGAAGGTGTGCATTCAGTTCCCTAGTTAGACAGTCTCATATCCATTTCTAACCTGGCATAATTCTCCTCACCCCTGTACGCTTATTGAAGACAGACAGAAGTTATATTGTCTTTGCACTCACTCCAGGCTTGAATAATCTTCTGTGCAGGGTAGATACTCAGTAAAGCATTTAATGAACTTAGCCCTTGGAGCTAGCTGGGCTGAACCAGTGTCTGAAAGGCGGCTGTGGCCAGGTGTTCCTATATCTTGGCTCTCCTTGTCTCTGTGCCTGGACAGTAACAACAACTTCAGAGGTTTGAGGCATAGACTCTCTGGGTACATTTGTACCTTAGTATCCAGGTGATGGATCCCAGAACTCCTGTGGTCACTACATTCCACAGAAGCTAAAGTCCTTAATATAAAGTGGCCTAATTCTTGTGGACAACCTACGCATATCTTTCCATATGGTTTAAATCTCCTCTAGATTACTTATCAGATCTGAGACAGTGGAAATGTTATATGAACAGTTGTTGCACTGGATTGTTCAAGGAATAATGATGAGAAAAAGGTTTGTACATGTTTAGTATGTACACAATCATCATGGGTCTGCTACATTTTTAATCTGCCTTTGGTTGACTCTGAAGATGCAAAACCCCCAGATACAGAGACGGCACTCCTGTGTTCCCTAGGAGAGCCCCAAGCAGAATACTGACTTGAGTAACTTTTTGTCTCCTATTTATCATATTTTTGGCATATTCCTTCTAAAGCTCTGTCTGAAGATTTTGTATGTACTCCTCAGAGAAGTGGTTCTTTTTAAAGATTTATTTTTATTTTTAATTATGTGTATGCATGCATGTCTGTGTGGGGGAATGCTAACAGAGGCCAAAAGAGGATGCTGAATGCACTGGAACTGGAGTTCTAGGTGGTTGTGAGCTGCCTGACATGGGTGCTGAGAACTGAACTCAGCTCCACTGCAGGAGCCGTACATGTTCTTAAGCACTGAGCTCTCTCCATCCCCAGAGCAGAGCCTCTTGATGCTTTTTTCCTCCTCTCTCCAACCTCCACTTTTATTCTTGGTTTTAGCTGTCTCCTCATTTTCTTCTATACATCTCTTTCCTTCTTTCTCTTTTCCCTGAGATAGTTGTAAAGGGTATGAGAAGTGTGTTTGGAGTTGAAAGACTTGATTTTATCTTCTTAAGCCTCACTTTCTTCATACAGCTATCTAACTACACCTGCACTGACCTACGAAGTTGTTGTGAGATGAAGTGTGACCGTCTTTGTGAAGGTTTGCTGACACAAAGCACCAGGCACCCATCAGGCACTACCACTGCTTCATACCCTTACTCGCCCTGTATTCTCCTCAAAGAGCATGCCTAAGGGTTCCAGATGAGCACACGGAGATAGGACAGAAAACAGAAAGCTCACCAGAAAGAAATGCTTAGGGTCTCAGTAGACCCAGTTCACTGGAGGGCTGAGTCCAAGCAAGGCTCTCTCAGAAACTGGGTCAAGCGATGCACATTTATTTATGTAGCATTTCTTTATACATTTATTTATACTCAGGGGCCTCTTGTGTCCCTTATATTTTAAAATATTAATTTAGCTGAGTTTATAATCCCTCTTGTGAGAGGAGAGTTATGAATAAGGAGAAGAAAGAAGGAAGATGTGTGAAGGAGAAGGAGAAGAGGCTCGTGGGCAGTTGGGCCCATGAAGGGGAATAAGGAAGAGAGAGGAGGCGGGCCTGGGTGGGACTTCCGACAGGTGATTGAAAGCGAGGCCCCCAGACCTCTTTAAAAAAGCAGATCGAGGAATTGGTGCCCAGGGGCATTTGAGTTTCTGAAATAGGATGGATATTTGGAAAATAAAGAGCACCAGTTCTTCATGCCTAGATTTAAAACACCTGGAGGCTGTATTTTATTTTGGGTGACCATGAACTGAGCTAAAAAAGAGGTTGAGATTCTCTCTGGAGCCATGCAAGGCAGTGTCCAGGCTCTGGTTCTCTCTGGAGCCATGCAAGGCAGTGTCCAGGCTCTGGTTCTCTCTGGAGCCATGCAAGGCAGTGTCCAGGCTCTGGTTCTCTCTGGAGCTATGCGAGGCACTGTCTAGGTGCTGAGGCTTCAGCATCTGTGTTAGTTACTTTTCTCATCACTGTGACAAGATTACCTAACAAGTGATTCCAGGAAGGTGTATTTTGGCTCATGGTCTCAGGAAGTTCAGCCCATTATTGTGAGAATGACATGATGAAACAGCTTCATGGTAGGAGGAGCATTCGAGAATGTTCTTCACACAGCAGCTGGACCAGGAATCAGAGAACTAAACCAGGAAGGGAGGCAGGTATAACCCTCACTGACCCACTTCTAGCTTGCCACATATCTCAAGGATTCTACATCGTCTCAAAATAGCATCATCATCAGGTGAGAATCAAGTGTCCCAAAGGGAGCCTGTGGGGAGGCATTCCAAGTTTGAATCATAATAGAATCATTCTTTTCTAGCACTTGCTCTTGGACAGATTCAGAAAGGCCTGTCTTCTGTAAATGAACCTGAATTTTGGAAGAGAGTAAGTAGTTCCACTTCACATGCGGCTGAGTGGAAGGCATGATTAAGGCTAGACACCTAATAGCAAATTAGAGACTGTATTAATTGCTTTTCTCATTGCAATGACAGAACACCTGAAAAAAGCCATTTAAAGAAGGAAATGTTTATCTTGGCTCACAGGGTGAGGCTATAGATCATCATGATGGGGAGGGGAGGGCAGGGTAGCAGGGTGTGAGGCAACTGCTCACATTGACTCCACATTCAGGAAGCAGAGAGTGATGGGTACTAGTGTGTAGCCTGCTTTCTGCATTTATTCAGCCACAGAAAGGTGCCACCCTCATTCAGGGTGAGTCTTCCCCTCTCACTTAAACCTTTCTGGAAACATGTACACTAGTGGAGCTGTGTTTCCTGGTGCATCTAAGTCCTGACAAGTAGATAATGAAGATCAATCATCACAGAGAGATAAGCACCAAGTGACTTGGTGTGTTGAGTTCTGGTTTGGTTGGGGTGGGGCCAATAGTCAGACTAGGTCAGAGTCTGTTTTCTGGCTTTCAAGGGTTCAATTTGCTTCCATCATTAACGTCTCCTGCTGAGATGTGGTATCCATCTCCTTCCGCTATAGACTGTTGTTGAAATGAACGCAGATTATCTTAAGGGAATTCCCACTAACCCATAGCCATCCGTTGCTTCTTTATGATGGATCCTTTAAAACAGGTGAGAATCAAGTTGGTGCTCAGAGGGTAGATTTCCTAAGTTCAAGTTCCAGCTCTCCCATTCCACACTGCCAGCCTTTGGGCAAACTGCTTCACTTCTAAAAACCTGATTTCTCCACCTCCAACGTGAGTCTCCAAGTCTGTCTTTCGCTGATATCGTCTTGAGGAGTTGCCTCCCTTTCCCTGCTCATGACTGCAGAGGAGGAAATGGCACCCACGTTGGCCCATCCCATCAGTGATGATAATGGTGGCCTCACTGTCCTTCACTTGTTGCTGTGGAGGGTTCAAGAAGAAATGGTTTTGATTTAAGGATTAAAAAAACCAAGTGTCTCAGACATTAGGATGTTACTGATGGCTCACTTGAGATAAGACTTTCAAGAGTCTTATGGAATAGAATTTATTAAACTATATTGCATAATACAGTAGGATTTTACATGTAACTACTATATGTTACCCCTATGTGTGTATGTATTATCTAACTATCTCTCTACCTAACATCTATGAATCTGTGACCTGTGTATCATCTGTCTATCTCTCTATCTATCTATCTATCTATCTATCATTGATCAATTATATATATACATAATTGTCAATCTACCCATTACAATATAGGCTTACTTATAACATTGTTGTTTTAACAGCCATATTCACCATTGAATGGCATCCTTCAAGAGTTCAGGAATCACATCTGTTTCACTCATTCTAAATAAGCTCTGTTTAGCATACTGCTATACCATGTCTACCATAGCAGATGCTTATAAAATTTGTTCTTCACAGGGCTGGAGAGATGGCTTGGTGGTTAAGAGCACTTGCTGCTCTTGCAGAGGACTTGATTTTGAGTCCTAGAATTCACATGGTGGCTCACAACTGTCTGTAACTCCAGTTCCAGGGAATCTGATGCCCTCTTCTGGCCTCTGCAGATACCAGCCATGCACATGGTACATATCTGTATGTGCAGGCAAAACACTCACATGCATAAAATAAAAATAAATTAAAATCCAAAATAAAGTTTTGGTACCCTCGAGATTGAGCCTGTTGCTTATCGTCACTGATATTTCTCTTTCTTGCCTGCCCTTCCTGTACTACAGTGAATTTTTTTAAAGATGCAATTCACATACCAGAAAAATCTACCCATTTAAAGTGCACAATTCAGTGTCATTTTTAGTATATGCACGTAGGAGTACAACTGTTGCCACTATTTGTTCCTAGAACATCCCTAGCATCTCCCTCAAAGAAACCTCACACTCATCTGCCCTTGTCCCTGGAAACCACCCATATATTCTCTGTCTCTATGAGTTTGCCTATTTTGGATGTTTCAAACAAGTGGATTAATACAATAATACAGTGTCTCCTTTCTTTGAGTTAGCATTATGTTTACAAAGCTCACCCACACTGGGGCACATATCAGAGCTTTGCTCTTTTTCTATGGTTTAATAGTATTCCACTGTGTGGGTATACCACGTTATCCACTCATCAGTGCATGGACATTAGGTTCTTTTCACTTTAGGGATATCAGGTGTTAGGCTGCGATGCACATCTACAAGTCTGTGTGGATAACCGCTCTCAGCCTTTTGAGTATACCCCGTGTGGAGCTGCGGGCTCCTTGCTTCCCATGTGTTGAAGGTGCCCCCCTACTTTGCTTTGGATCGAGCTTTCTCCTTTCTGTTTTCCTGTGCTTGGAACATTTCATTTTCATTTTGATGCAAAGGGAAGAATCTCATCATTAACTGTTTGTATCTTGCTGTGCCTGTGGGCTAACTGACTATACACTGGGCACATGAACCCACTCAACGAGGGGAGTGAGTTCCCCTCTGTAGGCAGCTGTTGACTACAGCTAGGTGTATTTTAAGTGTTGAGAGCAACACAGGCAGGGCCAGTCCTTTTATTCCCCACTGCTTACTGTCACCTCATTTGTTCCTAGCAAGTCTCCAAAGAACCATCTTAAAGATGGTTCAGTGAACCATGGCTCTGTGGTGGCAGATCTCAGTGGAAAGCCTATAGACCGCCTCACTTCCCAGGATAGGGCTGGAGATGTTCACTTTGGCATTGCAGTGAGGTGTTGTGGATCTCAAACTTCTTCCTCATCAGAGCAATAATGGAGGTCTGACTGGGTGTGCTGACCATCAGAACACTTCTCCACTGTCAGCAAGTCCAATCCTGTGCTGGGGGATGATAATATCCAATGTCCAGATAAAAGGTTCTGATCAATGAGGGAAACTTGTCTAGGCAACGGAAAATCTTTCACTGCGTCTGACAGGAGTGCACAGTCATAAAGGAAAGAACAAAAATTTGCTTGCCAATTCCCCGAAAAGCCCCTTTCAGCATTGACATTCCCCAGAGCCGGGGGTGGGGACCACAGATGTCATCAAATAGGTTATTAATGCTTCAGGGGCTGCAGAATCATAAAAGTTAAATATGGAGAGTAGCCATTAAGCCTTCTAATCCCTCAATTGCCAATGCCCGCCTTTTCCTCCTTCCCCTTACCGAAGCAGGTAGGTTGTCAGGGCTGGCTTGAAACAATGCCCATGACTGAGTTTCTTCTTTTGCTGCAGGTGTCTCTGGTGAGATTTGACAGGAAGTTGGCCAGAGTGCTCCTAAATCAGCAACATGAGAGGCGGAAGTGAGGGTGTTCTGGTGGGAAGCTTAATAGTGAGGCTCTACCTGCTGGGGGCAGAGCAGCTGGAACCCTCAGTTTCAAAGACCTTGTTAGCAGCAGGCAGAGCTGCCATGTCTTTTATTTATTTTCGAGTGAGGTCTGCTCTTGCAATGGGCATAGTTGTCATAGGTGTCTACCCTCCTAGTTTGATATGAAGTGTGCCTGGTGTTCCTCTGTCTTTTCTAGCTTATGCATGACTTATGAAAAGCCCACCACTAAGCAATTGTTTCCTTGGGTTAAGATATGATTTCCTATTGGAACAAAAATACTCCAGAGAAAAAAGAATACATTCTACTAATGACCATCTACCTCGATCTATGTTTATGCATCAGATATTTTCCAAATAGCAGCTTCTGAAGACAAGGTTTGGTGGAACTGGGGCGGGAAAAAGTAGACAGGGAAAGTCCACTTTACCTCAGAATACATCCTCTTCAGAGTGAGCATTCTAGGCAGCAGAAGGTGCTTGCTAGGGAGGAGGCTCCCCGCCTGGGAAGGGCAAGTCCACGCTCACCTTTGGCATCCTATCCACTCCAGCCGGCTCTTCAGTCAGTTTTTAGCCCCCACACTTCATGCTCACTACAACCAGCTGGTCCAAGATGTGCCCTGAGGTGAACGCCAAGGCTGACTCTGCTTCCTGCTTTCCTGACCCGCTGCCCTCTGCCCGGGAGGAACAGTGCACCCGCATCAAAACAACCTTGTGCCTCCATTTCATTTAGAGTCTTGAGCAGATTTCCAACTGCGGAAACCTGTAGCAGGAATCGGGGTCTGCAGACAGAGGATGCAGCATGGTGCATTATCCAAATACGCAGCAGACAAGATAATCATCCCTCACACCCAGTGCACTCATCCCTGGAAACTGTAAATAGTTACTTTATAGTCAAAAGGAGCTTGAAGGATGTCATTAACTTAAGGACCCAGAGATGTGAAGAGCATTCTCGCTCATGCAGATGGGCCCAGTGGATTTACAAGGCTTCTGAAAAGCGCAGAATATTTCTCAGCTCTGGTCAGAAAGGGCTGTGATGGGGGAGAAGGGTCAGAGAGATGAAGAAAGGTCACACAGAGAGGTCTAGCTTTGGAGGGAGGGACTCTGGGAATGCAAGAAAAAAAATGAAGGAAAATCATTCTCCTTTGAGCCTCCTGAAAGGAACACAGCCCCACTGACATCTTGATTTTTGCCCATTGAGACCCATATTGGATTTTTGACCTATGGAACTGAACGGTATAGAACAATACATCTCCATTGCCTTAAGCTACAAAGTTTGTGGTACTGTGTTACAGAAGCAATATGAAAAACATTCAGAAGACTGAAATGAGTTCGTTGTTTGTTCTTCCCGTCTCCCAGCCCACCCTCCCCAGTCACTTCCAGAAAGACTCTCACCACTTTCTCTCTCACACACATCCAATTCCATTCAGGCCTTCCCAGGCTCATCCAGTCTATCCCCTAACATTTCTACTCTGCTCTTTGAGACTTAGTTTTAATTATGTGTATGTAAGTGTCTGTGTGTGTACATGAGTGCAGGTGTACACAGAGGCCAGAAGAGGGCACCAGATCCCCTGAGCTGGAGATAGGTAGCTGTGAGCTATCCAACATGGGAACTGAACTTGGATCTTCTGCAAGAGCAACACATAAATGCTCTTAGAGGCTGAGCCATCTCTCCAACCCCTGCTCTACCCTTTGAAATCTTACTGAATAACTAATAATAGATTTCATGGCTGAACATTTATTTGTACATTATTTTTCATATGACCTTATTTGCTTGCCATACATTATAATGTATTTAAATTTTGCATATGTGGAAACTAAGTCTTGGAGAGGTAAAATAAACTTTCCCAAAGCCACACAGCAAGGAGTGGCAGAAGGGGGTCAGATGCAGATCCACAACCTGTGCTCTTGGCCGCTAATGCAGTGCTTCCCTTTAGGGCATGCCTTGGGAAAGAGCTCTGTGTGGTATAAGAGAATATTAGATGGAAAGAGGATCCTGCGGTTTATTCTACAACTCTAATTTTCTATTTTCTGATTGCTATCTGCTGAGGCTCAGGTCACCCTTGGGCTTCTAATTTGCAGGCTCTTCTCATTTCTGGCACCTGCTCCCCACTAGGGGCTTTTGTGTTTTTGCAGAGGATTCATCTGGCCTTCCTGCTTCCTAATCCTCTTCTCTGGTCCTTTTTCACCCATCACTCAATCTACTCAAGGCAGATCCATTTCTGAAATGTCAAACTCCAGTATCCTGCCTCCGTGTAGCCCCCGTCTTCTCCCAGCTCTCTGCATGCTCCTACAACATCTGCTATTCCTAACGGCCTCCCATCTCTTGGTCCTCCTTTCTTCCCAAGTCTATTAGCTCCATCCTACCTCTCTGAGATACATGTTAGAGTCATCTCTCTCCCTGAAAACTGCGGAGCACAAAAGCTCAGACTGGGGAGGGATGCGCCTGCATTGGTGATGCCACAGCATAGCCAAACTTCAAAAGCATGGACCCTTGAGGGATTCCTCATTCCTACATCTCTGTGCACGGCTCTCTTCTGACTGCTCCTTGTGCTGCTTGTTAGTCAGCTTCCCATTACTGTAACAATACCTGAAGTAAACCAAAAGAAGAAAGGTTTGTTTCAGCATAGAGTTTCCCAGGTTTCTGCCCATAGGTACTTGGCTTTACTGCTCTAGGGTCTGTGGTAAGGAATGTGTGTTCTAGAAAGGCAAGAGAAGCTGCCAACCTCATGGAAGCCCGAAAGGGATACAGATGCAGAAAGGGGCCAAGGTTCCAATATCCCCTTCAAGGAAAGATGTCCCATCACCTAGCTCCCTCCCACTATGCCTCATTTCCTAAAGGTGCCATATTTGAGACTATTTGGGGGACATTTCAGATCAAAATTATAATATTGCTGAATTCTGAAAATCCACTCAAATATGGACAGATACAACAATCTGTCTTCATCATGGAGGGCTTTGATGCTAGTCAAAACATGATCAAAACCAGGAGTCTTGTAAGCCAGGAAGGCAGCTCATGACTGTAATCTCAGCACTTAGGAGACTGAACCAGAGGGAGTACCATGAGTTCAGGGCCAACCCCACCTACATGGTAAGTATAGGTCATCCTAGGCTACAGAGTGAGACCCTGTCTGAAAAACCAAACCAAACTAAACCAAGCCAACCAAAAAGAAACCAACAACAACAACAGCAAAATCAAAGCAACAATAAATGACAAATAAGAGCCGGAATCCTTTGTTTGCGAGTGTGGAGTGTGCTCTTCTGTGTGTGTGTTTGTTTTTCTTTTGTTTTGTTTTGGTTTAGGGGGAACAAGGTCTTATGTAGCCTAGGTTTGTCTCAAACTTTCTATGTAGCTAGGATAACCTTGAACTCCAGTTCTCTTGCCTTTGGCTTCCAAGTGTTATACAAACAAAGAATTTCTGGGTTACAAATGACATAATTCGTCCATCAGACAACCTTAAAAAGTTTGAGGAGACATTTCCTGTAAGAAAATGTCAGGAATTGGCTTGGGAGGCATGGGAACAGGGTCTGCACAGGAAAGAGCACAGCGCCTCTGCCGTCTCACCACTTCCGCTTCCTTCTGTGCTTCACTTGGTCTCATCATTGCTTTCTTTGTCCCCTGCCCTTGTCTCTGTCTAGATACTAGGAATGTTGACTAGCCACAGTGTCTGAATTTGCTGTCTGGGAGAAGGGACTGACAGGACCTTTTTCAGATCCAGTTTAAATTCCTGGGGGAGGGATTCTGATAGCCTGTGATTGGATCAGAGTCTTCTTGCCCCAGGATCAATCAGTCATGCAGCCTTTTGGGACTTCCTGGCAGAGTTCATGATCTTCTCCTCCTCACTCTCATGCCCTGTATGTTTATCAGCTGAGTGTCTCACTTTACTCATTTGATTCATAAGAATTTCAGGCTCCTCAAGGGCAAAGCCATAGTTTAATCATTTTAAGTCAATAGATACACAATAAATCAATGAATGGCTGACATGAGGGCCTGCGTGGGGACTGGACTGGAAAGCGAGCCGCACTCCTCGACGTGGAAGATAGTACCACAAAATCCCAGACAGTCGCTGGCACATGACTTGGCCTTCATGATCGACATTTAACCTGTCTTCTGTTGCACGTTCCCCAGTATTCCGGAAGCAGTACCGGCTTTGTACTCCCATGTTTCCTTTGATAGCATTTACCAAGGACTCCCCAGCTTCATATGGTTTCTACCTCTTCGCTCTTCTCCTTAGAATCTGATTTTTTGCCAAGCAAGTTGAGAAGTTCACCTACTGAAAGATCTTCATCGATTTATGTTGCCTTCCTTATTTATTAATGGGGCCACTTTTTCCTTGATATTTCTTTTTCCGTCTGATGCGTTTGTAAAAGCTCTGCTCCTTCCTTTCAACCCAATGAATGAGATTAGCTCAGCTTCCCTCTCTCATCTTTTCCTTTCCCTCCCCTGCGACTCTGGGATACATTTTTTTGTTTCCTTGCTTAAACCCTCATTCTCTGGAAAATTTCAAATGATCTTAAAATTTTGTGTTGATTCTGGAAGAAATCAAACTGTTGGTTTCTTAACTATAACACTTCGCTTTTTGTTAAATGACCTTGGCTGTTGATAACATCACACAGTGATTAAGAATATTGCCTTGGCTGGGCGTGATGGTGCATGCCTTTAATCCCAGTACTTGGGAGGCAGAGGTAGGTGGATCTCTGTGAGTTCAAGGCCTCCGCCAGTTACTGACAAAGCTACTTTGTTCAAACATGGAAAACTCTCTGTACCTTAGTTTTATTTTTATTTAGAAATGAAGTTTAATTATTTGCTACTGAATGTTCCATCACAGTATTTGGTGTATCATGTGTATGCCACAGCTATACTTGGAATAGGACACAAAAGAAACAGATGTAAATAAGGTACAATAGAGAATAGATATTTTGATAAAATAATTTGGGCTCTGTCTTTTCTGAGACTTCAAAAACAGAGTTTTGGAGATGAGCTCAATTACATTAACATATAATTCTACACATTAGTTTAATGGAAACAACATTTCATTAATTTTAGCCTTAGTTTCCTATACTGCAAAAATTGGCTTTCTGAAGCCTACGTCTCAGAGCTGTTCTGATGATGCAGATTATTGACAGCTACAGCATATCAGAGGGGTGTCTGGCACAGGGTAGCTCTTTGTGGGCATCCGTTCCTGAGAGCCCACCTTCACCCCCTCCTGTACCACGCTTTTCCTGTGCGCAATGAATTCTCTGGTTGGTTAGCATTAAGCATTTAGCCATCTCTGTAGGCACTGTATGTGTAATGACAGAGGATGGACATAAACAAGAGCCTGACCCTGATTAGAGATCTTGGTGAATATAAGAGAGACATGGAAGTGACCTTTGTATCCCTATATGACAGGTGCTTCACATAGCTTGCTATGTATCCTATCATTTCTTTCTTACAGTAAAACTATATCTGGGCATCTGCAGAGGAAGAAATAGAAACTGAGTAAGAGCAAAGTTCTTGCCTAGTGACTCATGGCAGTGCATGGCAAGGTGGAGCTGGAGCTCCTCCTGGGCTCAGCTGTGTCCCCCAATCACAGCACTATAATCTATAAAATGAAAACAAATACAAGTGCTGCTATTATTCTGTCATCTGGTGTAAGACCATGTCAAGAAGGAATCGAGGGTGGGCGTGCCATCGCTGTAGTGTACAGGAGAGCTGGGGAGGGCTCTGATACAGCTGGGGTGACCATAAAACGGACATAAGGGAAATCTTAGAATAAATTCCATGTCCCTCTATGGTTGGAGGTTGCAGTGCAATAGAAAATGTTCCGCATGGGGCCCTGCCATCTTGCAGGGGCTTGGTGGCTGTTTGCTGGGTGGACACAGGGATCCAGAAATATAGCCAGATTCAAAAGGGGCAGCTAAAGAGCTGAGCTTCCTTTCCTGGACTCTGGGTGGGGAAGCCAAGTAAGACATCCACAATCTAATAGGTTCTCTGGTTGCAACCCCATCTAGGACTCATCCTAGATGTGTGGGTCTCAGAAGGGTCCACAGCTGGATAAGTAAGAGAAGACCACGGGAACCAGAAGGGGTTGACTGGCTCCCTGGGAGGATGGGATTCATTAGGAGCAGTTGGGTAAGGCCACACCCTCTGTTTCTTCCTCATGTGGTCCCAGGAACTTCACTGATCCTCACAGTTGCCCCATAAGGTTAGAGTGAACACTGATGGCTTAGTTGGGCCTCCCACATGCAAAAGCACATCTTATTCTGCCCAGAATTGGGGGTGATTCATTTGGATGGCCTTTTGAACCTCACTTCTAACAGAGGTTACTGTGGGAGTGCTATATGTTTAACTACTTGGTCCCTAATTGGTGGAGTTGTCTCAGAAAGTTGCAGAAGCTTTGGGACATGAAGATTTGCTGGAGGAAGTAGATCACTGGAACTGGGCCATTCGAGTTTTATAGTGCTACCCTACTTCCTGTCTGCAGACACAATGTGACCAACTGCCTTAAGCTTCTACTGCCACACCCCCCTCACTGTCATAGACTGCGTCTCCTAAGTCAAATTAAACCCTTTCTTCCTAAGCTGCTTGACAGAGCCCTTCCTGAATCCGCACTTCCATCACTGTCTCCTGGCACTGTGGACATGACCTTGGCCATGCCTCTGCTGCCTGTCCCAACTCTTGGCCTTTGCTCTGTTACCAGGCACAGAGACTTGTCTTTGTCCTTAATGTTCTCTCTACCTAAAATTGTCTTCTCTGGCTCTTGGATCTCAGCTCTAGTATTTCTTCAGTGCCTCCTCCTCTAAGACAGAGACTGACCCAGTACCAGTATCTGTTCTGTTGCCCTGAATCATCCTGTACAGCATTTACTATTATCTCAGTGTATTTAACTTATCTGTTTACCTGCTTACTCAGTCTTCCTCAAGAGTATAATCTCTACAGAAGAAGAAGCTCTTCCTGATCTGCTCACTGTAAAAGCTTTGATTCTTAAGGAAGTACCCAGAATATAGTAGGTGCTCAGTAAATATCCTTGGACCAAATGCATGGATCTGAACATGGCTCTTCAAGCATAAAGTAAGCTTTGATGAACACTTTCAGTCTCTATTACTGTAAAAGTTCCCTGGTTTCTAGTTTGAAATTCAAAATTTCACTTCTATAACTACAAAACAATGGAATTTAGTTGAATTTAGTGCCATAAGCAGAACTGGATAAGCAGAGAGAGAGCAACCCATATATTTTAAAATACTACAGTGCAACTTTCTATAAAGTGAAAAGGCCTACTATAGTCTAGCATTTTTATAATGATAAATAGTTTTAATTTCTCTATTTAGTAAAGAAAAAATCTTGGTGCTTATTTGAGGTTCTGACTTTCTTTGGACGTTCAAGGGATTGGGAGGGATGAAGGGATAGAGGGAGGGAGGGATGGGGATGATGGAGGGAGGGAGGGATGGAGATGACGGAGGGAGGGAGAGATGGAGATGATAGAGGGAGGGAGGGATGAAGGGATAGAGGGAGGGAGGGATGGAGATGATGGAGGGAGGGAGGGATGGGGATGACAGAGGGAGGGAGGGATGGAGGGATAGATGGAGGGAGGGAGCGAGATGATGGAGGGAGGGAGGGATGGAGATGATAGAGGGAGGGAGGGATGGAGATGGTAGAGGGAGGGAGGGATGGGGATGACTGAGGGAGGGAGGGATGGAGGGATCGATGGAGGGAGGGAGCGAGATGATGGAGGGAGGGAGGGATGAAGATGATAGAGGGAGGGAGGGATGGAGATGGTAGAGGGAGGGAGGGATGGGGATGACGGAGGGAGGGAGGGATGAAGGGATAGAGGGAGGGAGGGATGAAGATGACGGAGGGAGGGAGGGATGGAGATGACAGAGGGAGGGAGGGATGGAGATGACGGAGGGATGGTTCAGTCAGTAAAGTGCTTGCTGAGAAAGCTTGAGGACCTGATTTCAATCCTCAGCACCCACGTAAGAAAGGCTGAGCAAGGTGACGTGTGCCTGGAATCCCAGGGCTGGGGAGGCAGAGACAGGAGGATCCGTGGGGCTTGCTGGTCAGCCAGTCTGGCTGAATTGGTGAGCTCTAGGTTCAATGAGAGGCTGTATCTCAAAAACTAAGGTGGAGAGTGATGGAAGAAAACTTCCAATGGCAACCTCTGGCCTCTGCACACATTCAAACATACATGCATGAGTGCATACATGTACATGAACACAGGAACACACAGCACATACACATTCAAGAACCAATGAGAGAAAGAAAAATTATTCTGCTTATCCATTGATAAATATTTCTTTGGAGAATTTCTTGTTCATGTTTTTACTGATTATAATACATTTTAGTTCTTTCCTGAAACAGATGTTCTTTCTCTTTTCTTATTTTAGGGAAACATAATGCACACAGACACCATTTCTTCAATGTCTACACTGAGTAGCTAGTGCCAGAAAGACCCATTTGTCCTTGTGGTGCTGATCTCCAGCCTGCTGAAGCCATTCCCTCACTTCTCTCTCTGCTGCTTTGGAAACATTCATTCCCAGTTCCATTTCTTCTCTTGCTCCCAGAATATCTTTATACTGATGTCTCACCTGCACTTAAAATTTACTGTACTATAAAAGCCAGCATGTCTCCTCCAAGTCCCACATTACCTTCAGAAGTTGACTGAGTCCCCGAGTCACGTGATCTGGGATCGCTTTTTGCGTAAAAACACCCATGAGCAGTATTCAGGGTCTCTTGTTTTCATTTGGGTAGTCTAGCACTCCTAGACTTCCTTGCTTGAAAGAAATGTAGGACCAAGTGCCACCTATAGTTGGAGTGTGTCCCCAAAGCTCATGTTCAGAAGCTTTTATTCCTTGAGGCCATGGTGTTAGGACATGGGGCTCAGTGGAGTGTTCTGCTGGTGGAGCTAGAACTTTGGTGTGTCAATTGTTTCTTTCTCTAGAGAATTCTGCTCTTGTAGGACTGAATTAGTAAGAGGAAACAGGCAGCTATAAAATCAGGCTGCTTCTTGTGTTTGGTCCCTTCTAGATGATGCACATTTGGTGGGCTTTTTGCTTTCTGCATGTACTCTTCACTGGATGTGACTGCTTTATCTTTGTCATCTAAGCCTTGAGAATAAATAGACAAAGTAAATCTCTTTTCCTCCACCAGTCTCCGGTGCTTTGTTATAGCAACAGAAAACAGACTGACAGGGTGCTCCTTAGCCTCTATCCCTCTAGCATCCTCCTCTTAAGGCCTTGGCTTCTGCATAGTGCTGTAAGTTTCTAAGGAGGAAAAGTTCATTTTGGCTTTCAGTTTCAGAGGTTTCAGTATATGACGGGCTGGCTCGTTTGCTTTGGACTTGTATTGAGGCCAAACATCACAGCATGGAGCATGTGGTAGAGCAAAGCTCACATCATAGTGACCAGGAAGCAAAGGGAGAGGGGAGAAGGAAGCCAGTATCCCCACAAGGGCTTGTTTCCAGTGCCTAACTTCCTCCCATTAGACCTGCCTCTTCAGAGTTTCATTGTCTCCCAGTAGCGCCCTAGACTGGTAACCAAACCTTAAACACATGAAACTTGGGGGTTACTTTTGAAGCCGGGAGAGGAGTAAGCCACTGGAAACAGCACTGCAGGAAGGGATTCATACTGTTCTTATAGGGTGAGTTAATTCCCACAAGCATGAATTGTTAACACAGAGAGAATCTGAACCCTGAATCATTCTGGGGTAAATGGGACTTTTCAGGAAGAGAGTTGAAAGAAAGGTTCCAAGTGTCTGGTTTGTCCTTATCCACATCATGTACACACTACACCAATCAATGTTGTTGGTAAGCCGTCAGCTTCTCATTGGTTTGAACTGTCTGTTAGCTTCACTGTCTTGCTTATCTGTTCTCTTCTGGAATTCTCATGTGGCTATGGTTTTACAAGATCAAAATTTCCATCCTTCCTTGGAAATCATAGAAACAGAAAATTGATTCTTACCCTTCCTTTCTTATCTGTATGAAACGAGAAGACAGATACTATCCGCAGACTCCAAAATGCATGAGAGAGCAACAGAAGCTATGTGGAAGAAAACGAAGGGAAGAAACGTGAGGAAGATCCTGGAATCAGGTCTCAGAAAGTTCCATTGCTAGTCTTTCCTGAAAGTACACATCGGTGCTTCTTCACTGAATCTGGTTTGGTTCAGAGCAGCGGAGGAGGCTGGAATACATATAGAACTACAGGCACACCATGTTGGCCAGAAGTTCAATAGCAATGGCAGTGGAGGAAAAATATTTGTTTATAAAAACTTGCCAAATGGAAGACCACCCTGACACTTCTCTTATCTGCAACAAACTTTTAGATATAATCAGACCAGAGAAATCTAACTTGATCAATAATGAGCAATAAAGCATATAATATTGATGCAGAAATACTGTAAGTGACCGGAAGAAATGGCAAGGTTACCTGTGGGTAACCACAGTTACCCACCCGAAATCTGATGCTACAGAGTACTTAAAACTTGTGACAATATTTTGTCATGCATTTTAAAAACTATTTTATGAAAGAAAAACCTCAAGGGAGATGTGGCGAAATCAAGGAAGTTTTGGCCAAACAGTAGAAGATAAGCTCTGATCTGCCAGGAAAGAAAAAGAGGAAAACAAACCCAGAACAAAGACGAAGTTAAAACTGGACAAAACATTAAGAATTGATGCCACTGAACATAAAGAGGAAAAGCTAGCAAAATTAATGGCGCTGAATGGGAATTTAAAGAGAGCAAGGGGACGGAAAAAGAAAGAAGCGTAAGACAGGACACAGCACTCTAAAGATCAGAGTTGGAATCTCCAAAGACAAAAAGCTTAATCTCTGAGAACTTTAAAAGCTTGAAAGCTTGGGCTGTAGAGATGGCTCAGAAGTTAAGAACACTTGTTGCACAATCATGAGGATGGGAGTTCAATTCCAGCGCCCAAACTCAGTGTCCTACAAAACAACCGTAACTCTAACTCCTAGGGATCTTTTCTGGCTTTCATGTGAATGCAGACATGTGTACCTGGACACACACATACACATACACTCACACAAATAAAAGAACATTCAGAAAAATAAAATGGCAAGGTGAAGATGGCCATATCCATCAATATGAAGGTTTTTATATGAATGATTTTTTTGTTATTTTGTGTGTATGAGCATTTTGCCTGTGTTTATGTATGTGTACTGCATGAACACAATGCCTGTGGAGGCCAGAAAAGGGCGTTGGATTCCCTGGGACTGAAGTTACAGATGGTTGTGAACTGCCATGTAAGTGCTGGGAAATGAATCTAGATTCTCTGCAAGAGCAGTGAGTGCTCTTAACCACTGAGCTGTCTCTCCAGGCTCAATATAAATAATCTTCATGCTGCTGTTTTAAAAAATCATTCTATTTTTACTGAAACAGAAATATGTGACTGTGAATAAGAGACAGACCTAAAACCGTGACCTGAGAAGACCAGAAATAAACAAACGGCCACATACACACAAGCAGGAGACAACGGAGGAAGGGTGTGGGAACTGAATGTAGCTCATTCAGCGTGTTCTAATACTTGAGTGTGTAGCAATGCATCCTGAATACACCACACAGTGTCTTCACACTGAGTGCTAATCTGCATAGAGCAAGGATGCATATGAACAAGGAAGACCATGGAAGTACTTAGCAGAAGACAGTTAAAGGTTTCTCATTTGGATGAAGGACAGCTTGCAGAATATTCATCCTTCCTGTAGGCTGTGTTCTTGTACAGCTTCTTGCACAGAAGTAGGAAAAACAAAAGAAAACTGTATCAAAGTCTCCTTCATCTGCACAACTGCCCAAATTGTTCATTCCATGTGGGGTTTCCTTCCTTAGGGTTCTCTTAACAAACTGGTTGTCACTGACCTTGGTGTGCGTGTTCTGATTCCCCTTCCAGCTCATAGATAAATATGTTTCTGTGCAGGCCAAAGGGCCTAACTGACAATACTCTATGTAGGCTCACCCATTACAGCTCAGCAAAGGCTCTGGCTTTCTTTGTTTATGAGCTGTCTATGCCTGCCAGGGAGGTCACAACCTTAAAAATATTTCCCCCTGAGTGATGGATGGAGTCAATCCAGTCTTTAGCAGTGAGGTGTATCAGAACCGTCTTGTAGGGGGGTGGGGTTTATGTGTGTACAGATGTGTGTGTGTGTATGTGTGTGTGTGTGTGTAGGCCACAGCTTGATGGCAGATGTCTACCTCTGTCACTCCCCACTTTATGTCTTTTGAGAGAGGGTCTTTCACTCACCTGGATCCACCAACTATCTAGATAGCTGGCTTCAGGGATCTTTCTGTCTCTTCCTTTTGGGCATCAGGGTTACAGATATGTGCCTCTATGCCTGACTTTTACTTAAATGAGTGCTACAGATCGAAACTCAGGTCCTCAAGCTTGTACAGAAAGTGCTTTACCCACTGGTCTGTCCCCCAGTCCCAATGCTGTATCTTTTTTTTTCTGATTTTTTTAAGGGTCTTCCTGTAGCCCCAGCTGTCCTGGAACTCACTATGTGGACCAGGATGGCCTTGAACTCACAGAGATCAGCCTGCCTCTGTCTCCCAAGTGCTGGGATTAAAGGCGTGCATATGTGCCCCAGAAGGTGAGGAATTTCAGAAAGAGTGGGTGACCTGGGGAGCAAGTGTATTTTCCACAATTGAGCTGTTTGTAATTAGCGTGTGCTATGTGATTTTAATCATTCTTTAATCTGTTAAGCTATAAAAATTTATAGTGCAATTTTAGAATCATGGAGAAAAGGCTAAATTGTATACTTTGCGCCTTAAGTTGACCTGTTTCCCAAGATCAGAACTGCAGATGTACCGTCCACAGAGGCCCACCCCACACCATTCCGCTATCTTTTCTCAGTGGCCTTGTTTTGTCCCCTAACTAGAAATCACTGGAAACAGGAGAACCACCTTTCCAAAGAAAATAAACATGACAGCATTTGCCATATAAAACGAAGGGAGAAAAAGAACATCTTAGGTAAATACCAGACTACTTATTTTATGATTTTTAAATGTCATTTTTGCTCCAATATTGACTTTTTTTTTTAACAGAGGATAAATTATAGATCCACAGCACTGAGGAGGCTGGGGTTTCCTTCCACACAGCTGGTCAAGATAAGAGCTGAAGTCATGGTAATTAGCTACGAGTTTCTTGGTGTGCCAGACCAGACCACTGAAGAAACTCTGTTCAGTGACCCCAAGGGAAAGACAATCCACTCGGGAAAGAACCAGAGTGGGCAGCAAAGAGGCACAAAACAACCTCCCAATCTTGTTGCAACAAACAGATGTTGCCTCTGGCAGTCTCTTGCAAGAACGAAAAACAATACAATCCCTCATTTGTCTGACCGGCTTCTCTCTCGTAGTATTGGTTTTGAGGCAAATTATTTCAGGGTTGCACAGGCTGGTAAAAGGCAGTGGAATTGGAGGCTCTTGTGGTCCTTGGCGACCTAAGGTCTCAGAAATGATGCTGTGAGCAGTGAGAAGGGCTGGGCTGGGGTCGGGAGGAGACCTGGAGCCAGAAACCAGATCACAAAGAAGGAGAGGGTAGCTGCACACAGATTTCTAGAAGAGTTTTGTGGACGTAGCTAAAGGGAGCTGGTGTGCACTGTGATTCCTAGAGGGAGGTCGCTGGAGAGGAAGAGAGAAAGAAGACTGACTTAAAGCCGCCCTTGCCCTCTGCTAGGACTTTAATTGTTCATTCTGGCTACACAGAGAAATGCTGGTTTAAAGAAATGTAGATTGTGTGAGGTAAATTCAATTTACGGAGTCAAAAAGAAGCTAATTCAGACCAAAGGGGTTAGGGTGGTGGGTGGGAGAAGTCCTTTTGTTGTGTTTGGAAAAGAAACATTTTAATCTGAGTTGCATGAATTAACTTGCCCTGTTTTTAGCCGATTGTTTGGAGAGATATTTGTCTGATACTTTCATGATTTCTTTTGCCAGGAAACACATTTTCCTATTAGAAGTTAAAACTAAAGACAAATACAATGAGGAAAGCATGACCAACTAAAATTCCAAGTCTGTTCTCTATCTAGCTTTCTGGATTCAACTGCTCCTACAGCAGTGAGCCATTGGCAAGGACAGGCAACATTACCCAGCATAATTAACATGGATTGAAACCTGTGGTTGGATCTGGCTCTGTATTTGCAGTCAGAATGCTAGTTGATGTGTGTGTATCATATAAGTAGTAAGTAACAGGTATATATAAGCCTGTGTAAGCTAAGTCTCAGTGTACTTTAACAGCTTAGCCAGGATGGAGAGATGATTCAATAGGAAAAACCTCTTGCTTGCAAGCACAAGGACATGAATGAGGATTCCTAGGATCCAGGCAAAATTCAGGGTGTGTCTGTATGGGGATGAGTGGGGCTTGTTGGCCAGACAAAATTATCATCTCCAGGTTCAGTGGGAGACCCTGTTTTGAGGGAACAAGTCAGAGCTTGCCAGAACAGGACATATAGTGTCTTCCTCTGGCCTCCCCCAGTACACATGAGTGTGGTATATGTATCTCTCTCTCTCTCTCTCTCTCTCTCTCTCTCTCTCTCTCTCTCTCTCACACACACACACACACACACACACACACACACACACGCAAAAGAGCTTTACGTATATTCTGGGTTTGGATCTCAAATATTAGCCCTGTGGTATAGAAATTGTTGATACCAACTCTTTACAAATGAAACCATAGTCCAGTGAAGTTATGTACTGGCCTCAGAGTTATGAGTGATGGAACCAGTATTTGGGCCAGACTGTGGTTTCAGAATTTGGTCTCCTACTGGTAACACTAATTTCATTTCATGCTAATTTCACGCTTTTTCAAGTAGATAGTGTCATCACATCCATTTTATATAAAGAGACTGAGACTCAGAGATTACATAACTAAGATTGCCTCATGAGGCAGAAGCTGGAACTCACAGCAAGCTTGTTGATGCTGCACCTTAACCAGAAGGAGGGCTTTAATGGGATGCTTTAGGCCTTTCTGTGCTCTATGAACTTCAGTGCACATGAGGATTGTTAGAAGACCTTGCCAAATGTGAACTGTGACTCCACAGACCTAGGGTGGAGCCCAAGATTCTTCATTCCTCACTAACTTTCATGTCAGTGCTACCAGTTTAAGAGCCCAAGCAGAACTTGTTTCCCAATCAGCTCTGCTCCTTGCTTACAGAAGTTAAAACCTGAGTGCTGAGAGCCACATGCTCCCAGCTGCCCACCACCCAGCTGTCACAAACTCCAAGCCACAGAGGGGGTGCTCAAGACAGGCTTGACCTGATTCCAATAGCGTGTTGACACCCCAGATGACCTTGAGCTCATTATAATCTCATTATAATGATAAAAACACACCTGCTTGCACCAAGGCAGATCCAGCCATGCCCAAATTAGGTAAGAAAAGAGGGACTCCTTGACCTCGCCATATCTCCTCCCTTCCTGTGGAGACCTCTGGTGATAGCATGCACCCCTTCATAGCCCAGTCCTAGAAAAAACACCTAGAGCTCAGTTCTGTTCAGAAGGCCCCTTCTGAAGCGGACTTTCCCTGTTCCACTTATTTGCCAATGGATAACATTTCTTGCCTGTTTCTAGTACTGATTGGTTATTTTCCAGGCCTAATGATAGAAAACAGTACAGAGGGATTTGGAACCACCAGTAGATATTACTGAACCATGGACCATGCTTTCTTAAGGGTTTAGGGTCTGGGACCATTAAAAAGAAAATGCTTTTGGGCTGTGTCCCTAGCTTCTGCCAGTATCCATAAAAAGCGGTTCTTTAAAAGCAGGAAGTACGTCTGGGGCAGACTGAGCTTGGAATTCTTCCCTTTAGAGTAAACTGGCTGTTTTCTTTCCTGACGTCACATATAGACCTCCACTGAAATTCAGGTTGCTTCTTTCACAAGTAGAACCATTTATGTTCTTTTTAATTTACTGGAGTCCATATCATTATCAAATTCATCCTAAATGTCATCACTTTATCCATAAAGTATCTCTTTAAATTTCTTTTATATACCTTCCTTTTTGATTTGCATTTATGTCCTTTTGTTCTGATCTACCTAATAAACTCAAATTGATCATTAACTAAAAATTTATAAGACATATCGACTTTAATACTTCCCTTAGACAGCCCCTTAATCACCTGCCTTTGGAACTGAATACGGAAGCCCATTGTGCCCATTTCTCTTCAAGCAGAAAATCCTCCATCTAATTCATTATCTTGATATCCTAGATTATCCTCACCCTCCAACTTTATTCTTTCTTGTCTTCATAAACACCATAACTAGATTCTGAACTTCAAATCTATAAGCCAACTGTGGCTTACCCAACCCCCAAGAAGGCAATAGTACAATATTCTGGAATTTATGATTTATGCCAAGCCCCCTCATCAGCTTTGCTTCTACTGCCAACTGAGCTGAAAATGGAAATGCTGGCTCTGTCTGTGGACTCTGATTCTACTCCTCTATTGTGTTAACTAATTCATTACTAACCCTAGCTTGAGTGCTCTGTTCACCCAAGAGCACCTCCTATTAAAGAATTCAAATTTCACATCCAATCTCTTTTTCTCTCCCTGAATGGTCAGACTTACCTGGGGTTACAAGGCTTTCTCTCTGGATAGGAATGTTCTCCCTCATTTTTTGATGTCTTCAAAGAGTACAGGCACACTGCCCTCTTTCATTAACTGAGAGCATGCAAAGTACACAAATCCTTCCACTGGAAAAAGCAATGCTAGAGCCAAATGAGGTAAATTGCATTTCGTGACCCGCCCTGGGGCAGCTTAAGGCATGTGACTTGTTAACAGGCTGCCAAGTCTCAAGATGATGGGAAGATTCTCACCAGAGCCCAGAGCAGTTACTGAAGAAGGTCCACCCAGCTCCACATAGATGCAGTCTCACTAATAATTGCGGGTACACCAAGGATGCAAAGTCTTTGGAAACATTGTTCAGTAGGTGGGATGACAGGACAGATTGACCAGGGTCACCACAACTAGGCTCCGCATCAGCTCGTAGCGAGTGACCACTTTCACAATCTTTCTTTATAGCCACTTGTAGTTACAGTCAGGGTGTGGAGCTGTTTGTATTTGAAATGATTACTCTTGCTATGTTCTGCCACCTAGAAGCCCAGTATCACTATGTTTGAATTATAGTCATTCTTGGGAGTTTCTCCTGTTTACAACTATAGACATGAAGCAGCAGTATCTTGTCTACTGAAGACAAGAGCCACAAGTTTTTCATTCACCCAAAGTGCAGTATTCCCTCTTTATTTGTGGTGTTGCTTCCTATAATTTCAGTAATCCATATTCTATAGCAATCTGAAAATATCACATGGAAAATTCCAGAAATAAACAACTCAGAAATTATGCATTCTCAGTGTTCTAAGTAGCATGATGAAATCTCATGCTGGCCCTCCACTGGACTCAGGGTGTGTATTGTGTCTTAGTGAAGCTCATTCATGCTGTACAGGCTACATGCCAGTTAGTTATCTAGTGGTCATCTCAGTTATCAGCTCGACTGTCATGGCTTGTACACAAGTAACCTTTATTTTACCTATCAGTGGCTGCAAATCACCAAGTGGTTATACACGGTGGCACCAGAGCACAAAACACAGAAGGATATATTAATTCTGGTACTCTGTGACCAGTGTTGCAGGGCAGAGAGGAATGATTTTAGTATGTATAGGGTTTTGTGCTACCTATGGTTTCAGACACCAAGAGGTAATCTTGAAATGTGCCCTCCACAGATAAACGGGTGGGGTCAAACGTAAGGAGAATGGCATTGCTGGAATAATTTTGAGTCTCTCTGTGCCTGCCCCCTGCCCCCTGCCTCTCATAACTGTGATGTCATTGGTTCCTGGCTTGGCTTTTCCCCTAGACTTTGTATTTCAGAGTGTCCTAAGAACAATTCCGCCCTTTACTGGGATCTCTCAAAACTAATTGCTTCGCTTACCAGCCAAGTGTCTGACTTGCATGGCTTGCACAGCAAATATAAACATGTAACCCCTGTAACCACACGTTCATGGTCTCTGACTTTTGCTCTGTGCAGGCTCAGTGCACATATGAGGTGCAACTGATGAATACTTAAAAATTGAATCACCTCCCTAGCTTTAAGATTCTATATTATCAATTCACCTATACTTAGGCAATGTTTAAATAGTCTGGTCATGCTATAAGGAAATCTTATTTGGATGCCTCTTGCCTGCAGGACCACCAGCATCGCCTTTCAGCCCTCAGAGTAACTGATTCACACCACTGTTCAGCCCTTCTGCATATTTAAACCTCAGGAAGGGCGCCCCACATCAGGACCTACAAAACCCATTAAATGCCTTCATGGGGTCAGGGAAGAGTGGCCAAGGTTAATGTGCTCCGGTCCCTGCTCGCTTTTCACGTGTCTCTTCTCTATTGTGCTGCAAGCATCAAGTCTGCAGGAAAGTGTTGTGACCAGAATACACAATCCAGATCCCTCAGCATGTGACTGACAATGTTATTCAGCAAATAGTCCAAAAGAATGGCAGCCAAGAGCTCTTGAGCCCAGGACAGTCATGAGATCCTGGAGGCAATTATCACAATCAGTGTGTTCCTCCCTCTGGTAGAAGGTAGTATTAATGAAACTTCAAGAAAGTCCCTCTGTAGAGGTTTCGGAGGGCTTGTGGACCCTGCCCTCAGAAGCCCCATGTCTCTTCTTACCAGAACCTGTTAAGTCTCTCCATCTCTGGATTCAGTAGTGACAGGAGAGCACTGCATCTCCGCCTCTTGTCTGATGTGTCTCCTATGAGCTGGGGAAGCTTTCTGTTAGGTGTCATTTTTACCAAGATAGGTGACAATGGTTAAACCCACACATGTGCATCTAGTCCATAGTTCCCACTGGGGACACACATATATAAACAGTTTAATGTATATATTTAATTGGGTTATAATCTATTGACCGTAGATACTAAGGCACTGAGCAAGCAATTAACAAAACAGCTTTGACTAAATATAGTTAGCACTAAATATAGTTGGTTAATTGGTATTTAATATGCTTATTAAATGTCAATTAGGTATCTTTAGCAATGAATTGGTACCTAATTAACTTACTATAGCTATCCTGTTACTTGACATTTGAACAGCTAAATATTCTCTACAAGTTTAATGTTTTAATAAGAAACAAATTATCCATGTATTGCTCATGAATTTTTCAGTTAGTTTAATGGGATTTAAATGTATCTCCCAACTTGGATCCATGTTTTTCTTATAATCAACTAGTATTTTACAGTTCAGATCTCTTTTAAACTTAGAGGGTTGATTAGAGGAAAGCAAAAAGCTGTGGACATGCTTTTGAAGAAGTGTTCTAATATTGGTTCTGTCACTGGACACCCTGTGTTATCATAACACTTATTATTTCACTACTCAAGATGGTCCTTATCGCCTTATCTGCTCTTTGGCATTAAGAATAACAGTTGTTGGTGGCTGGGAGATGGCTCAGTAGGTAAAGTGCTTGCTATGTTAGTGTGAGGACCAGAGCTTGGATCTCCAACACCCACATAAAAACAAAAGTACACATGGGGCCTTCTCTAATCCCTGTGCTTGGAAGGTTGAGATAGAGGATCCTCAGAGCAAGCAGGAGCCTTAGACTAGCAGAATCCACAACCTATGGGTTGGAGTAAGAAACCTTTCATCGATATATAAGGTTGAGAGTGACTAAGGAGGATACCCAACATCAACCTTTGGCCTCCACACATAGGTGCATACACACGTCGACACACATGCACATCACACACATATACACAAAAAGAATCAAAGATGCAATTGTTGCAAAAAATATATTAAATAAAACATCAAAGTACTCAAAAAGATTTTAAAAATCTTATTTTTTAATATATTATTTATTATTTTTATTTTATGTGTATGAGTGTATTGCCTGCATGTGTGTCAGTGTTTTCATGTCCTCATGTCATGCAGTGCCCGAGGAGAGCAGAAAAGGGTGTCAGATCTCCTGGAACTAGAGTTACGGATGATTGTTAGTTGCCATGTGGGTCCTGGGAACTCAACCTGGGTCCTCTGGCAAGAGCAGTCAGTGGTCTTAACTGCTGAGTCATCTCTCTACCTCCTAAAACATCTTCTTTAGAAAATGTTTTAAAAGTCTTAGGAAAAAGTGCCTGGGGAGATGGCTCAGTGGTTAAAGCCCTACTCCAGCAAAGGTGAGGACTAGAGTTCAGATCTGGAACTCATTTAAATACCAGGTGAACACAGGGCTCTCCTATAATTCCAGCCCCTGAAGGGGAGACAGGGCTGAGCGAGACTAGCTATACTGCTGAGCTCTTGGTTGAAGGTGAAGCCCTGATTCCATGAAAAAGATGGGAAAGAGACAGAAGGGAATTCCCAGCATCAAACTTGGTTCTGTCCATGCATATTCATACATGTATGCACATTCACACATGTACACACACATTCACAAAATGGAAAATATCTTAGGAAGTTTAATGCATTATTAACCGATAATATCAACTGATTCCTTGTGCATAACCAGTTTTAAGTTACACAGTTTTATTGTTGCTGTGTAATACCTGAGACAAACTGAAAGGGCAGAATTATTTGGTTTGGTTTGGTTCACGGTTTGTGAGGTATCATCTGTGGCATTTGGCCCTGTGGACTCTGGGCTAGTGGTAAGGTACATCATGGTGACCAGGGTGTGTAGAGGAGGAACTGTTCACCTCATGGGAGATAGGAAGCAGAGAGTGAGGAAGGGGCTGTGGATCAGTTACACCCTTCAATGACCAACTTCCTCTAGGCAGGCCCCACCTTCCATTGTTTGCCAGAGTAGTGCTGCCATCTGGAGACCAACCCGTCACCCTGTCATCCTGTGGGGAAGCAGTTCATATTTAAACTACAGAAGCACTTTAAGATAACTTGTTTTCAGACTAGCAAGTATAACTGTCTGAATTGTCCTTAAATAACATAAATTCGGTTCCGTTGACTTTATGGTTTGGAGAGACATCTTGGTTTCAAGGATCCTGGGCTGTTCTTTCAAACATTTCATTCTCTGTCTCCTGCTGT
The DNA here is from genome assembly GCA_035773235.1 of Eospalax fontanierii. NCBI lineage: Eukaryota > Metazoa > Chordata > Mammalia > Rodentia > Spalacidae > Eospalax > Eospalax fontanierii. The sequence continues at coordinate 63,880,688 of CM069538.1, forward strand.
CCAGGTTTCTGTTTACCTCATTAAGTTGATCATGCAGCCAACTGTTGATATTCCATTCTGAAAACGTTAGTCTGTGACTATCTCAGTGTGCATTACATTTAGATTTTTTTCATTTAGGTAGTTTATGGTCTTAGCTGATGTCTGCGTTAATTCCTCCATTTCTCTTTGGGAGGCTGGTTCACAGTCAGTCAGCATGGTGGCTGTCTCACGCTGCCGGAGAAATGGTACAATGAAAGCCCATGTCTCCATCTCTGTCTGCTTGTTTTACAACTTCTGCGCTTCATAAACAAGGGTTCTTTTATTAAACACTTGCAATAATTCTAGTGCCAATTACCCTCACTACACGAGAGCCTTCACACTCATCAGACATTTGCTGTACTTAAGCTATGAAATAGAATACGTTAAGCAGGAAAGAGGGGCTTGGTGTGTTCCCTCAGAATTTGTTGTGAGAGCATTTATAAACAATTTCATGGCCTGCATTTATTCTATTTTTTTCAAAGTTTTTATGGTTTCAAACTATGGCCATTATTACTGACTAATTTATAGAGGTTGCAGTCAGCCTTGTCGTTGCTGCTTAACTCAGTTTCATTTCCAGGGGCAATATACATTGTTGAAGTTAATTGTTCCCTAACCACTTTTTCCATATGGCAGAGTGAGTCTCTCTGTAATAGCTTTGGAATGATTTATCCAGCATTTGTCATCATCCCTTGGATATTTCTTGGGAAGTCTCACAGTTCTTTGTTGGGCTGTACTACTAAAATGAAAATCTTGCAACTGCTTCCCCCCAAACTACCAACTGCCTCGCTGTGATCACATACATTGAGATTAGTTTATAATATTTTTCCCACAGATGAGTTCCATTGTTATTTTCCTTATTGTTATTGTTGATGTTATCTTCCTACAGGTGCAAAAAACATTCTTACTGAGCTATTTCTAAATCATCCCCTCTGGACCCACAGTTAATGATTACTGTTTTATTAATTATCCATTAACATAGTTGAAGTTCTGAGTTTGTGCTGGAAACTTCTGTTTGCAGAGAGGGCCAAAGAGATGGGGTCTTGGGCGATTCCTTTGTAGATCGAGGCAGCAGAAGACAGAGGCTAAAGACAGATTTACATCAGAAATACAGAATCTGAAGCCCACTCTACAAATGACTAGACTGGGGGAAAGTGACTCAGCTTTGATTTCTGCTTCTGTAAATAGGAGAAAAGAAAAATAATACTTACCATGTAGGCCTGATCAAGAATATGGAAGCATGTTTGAAAGATTGAGAATGGAAGTTGTAAATGATAAGTCTCAAAAACAGGTCAGAGAGCTGGAGAGATGGTTCTTAGGAGAACTTCTGCTCTTTCAGATGACCTGAGTTTAGTCCCCAGCAAATCCACACAAACTCACAACAGCCTGTAATCTCACTTCCAGATGATCTGACACCTTCTTCTGGTCTCCACGGGCATCTGCACAGAGCACTCACACACTCACACATACATACACACACACACACACACACACACACTTACTCACACACTGGGGTGGGGAAGGGGAGAGAGAGAAAGAGAGATTTTCAAAACAACAAGAATCCAATCCAGGTACTACTGAAAGTGAGTGCTTTCCTGAGACAAATATCCAAAGGTATTCCAGTGCTGTACAGCCATCAGAAAACTAAGTCTAACTCTCAAAAGCATACTGTGGTTCGATTTGCATCCAAGGAAAAAGATAAGAAATGAGAGAAAGACTGTGTGCTGAATGAGCAGAGCTTGGAGACATTGGTCATCAGGGTGCCTGGTTATTTTACTGATGCCTCCTAAGTCATATGACTCTATATAATTTTTTTCCCTGTTTCTGGAGAGTGAACTGATGGTTTGAAATGCAATGAAGAAAGTTTATTATCTGTAGAACACACCACACCTTGACAATGTGGATACATGCATTCTAACCTGAGTGGCCAGGCAGGCACTGTGCTAGGCTCTGGGGAAACAAAGACAAAGAAGACAGAGAGCTAATGATCTAGCAGTGAAGACAGAGACTTGTATATATTTCTTTCTGCAGTAAGATACATTCAACACAAAGGGCCCAAGGAGCCCAGGGAAGACACAGGTAATTCCGCTAGGAAGTTGGGGTGCAGGGTATAGAGGAAACAGGGGGGATATTGGTAAAGAAATGGACAATTCAGTTTTTCAAACTTAATGTTACTTATATTTTATAATCAATAGTGTTGCAAGACTGATACTTAGGCAACTGAAACCCTTAGTATATTCTGCTAAATGTATCATCATTTTTGTTCATATTGCCACCAAGAGTAACTGGAAGTTAGAGTAAAGATGGGTAGATATGGAGTAAAATCATTTTAGTGAAATTCCCTGCTTATAATAAGAAAATTACTTGGTATCACATGCTTGCTATATATAATGTTAAATATTTTCTCACAATTGCTCAGAAAACTTAATTAACACTGACATGGACAAGACAAGCTCTTTCCCCAACTCTTCTTTCCCACAAAAATAGCCCCAGTTCGAACTGTTATTTACAGAGTGGGTGCTCATAGGCCATCCCATACAGTCCTCCTGATTCCTTAAAGCTCATTAAGCACTCGAACTATCTCAATAGCCCAGCTGCTGACTGTTCTTGTGCTCCTGACCTTTACATACGTCTTCTCTTCATACACATTTACTACATACGTCTTCATACACATTTACTACATACGTCTTCATACACATTTACTACATACGTCTTCTCTTCATACACATTTACTACATAGCCATCTAGGTATGCTTTCTAAAAGACAGGTCCATTCACACCACTCCCTTGATGAAAAAAGGGAACAGAAGTGAACCCTACGGTCTGAGTAGACTTAGATCCTTAGTCTGGCATTGAAGCCCATCCATGCTGCGATACCAGCCTAGTTGCCCTGCCTTGTGTCCTGCCACTCAGCAATGCACACCCAGATGTTTGCTGTTCTGGATCTCGATGGTGGTCTTGCTTCTTGGTGCCCCCTTGCCTATTGATTAGGTTCTTTATTCTGTTCTTTATCTAATCACTGTGTAAGCCTTGTGACAGTCACAGTTCGCCACCTTTTTGTTTTTCCTGACCTTCAGTCTCAAAAGTTCGTCTGATGTGACCTTAACATGTACAAGTATTTCATGGAAGCATGTGTGCATAATTCTATAGAATCAGATAGCTATTATGACATTGTGTATCATAAAATGTTAGTATTTATTCATTCATTCTCTCCATAATTAGGATCAACATAGACATCACAACAACAGGAATCATGTGATTCCTTGCTAAATACCCCGCACCTATCAGAGCACGTCTTCCATATATACAACATGTCGTCAAGTACCATTATTCTCAGTTCACAAGATCTGGTGTAGAGAGAATGACAAACCTGGATGGAGTCTTACAAGTCAAGAATGGCAGAGTGAACACCACAACCCTTGGCCACACTTTAGAATGTGAACTGTTCACTCTGATATCTCCAGATTTCCAGTCAGGAGTCATCATTTCTTGGCTGATTCTTTTTATTTCTTTCTTTTTACTTAGGACAAAACTATAGAAATTGTATTACTTTCTAGGGCCACCATAGCAAAACACCATAGAGTGTGTGGACTAAGTGAAATATACCTGCTTCCTCACAGTTCTAGAGACCAGAAGTCCAAGAGCAAAGTATCAGCAGGGCTGGCTTCTTCCAAGAACTTGCCTCTTAGCCCATAGACGCTCACACGCGCCGTGTGTTCACATAGTCTTCCTTGTGACTACCTCCTAGGACACCAGCCATATTTAATTTAGTTCTCATCTTAATGAGCATGTGTGTGGTATGTATGTGTGTACCCCTCTGTGCTGTTCATGGGTGCACATGCCCATGTAGGCATGTGCAGAGTCCAGGGGTCCATATCAGATGTCTGCTCTATTGCTCTCTACCTTATGTTTTGAGTCAGAGTCTCTCACACAGCTATCAGTTTGGCTCTACTGCCTGATGGGGCAAGGCCCAGGGTCCTCTGCTTTCCAGTGCTGGGATAATAGGCACACACCTCTACACTTGGCTTTTATGTGAATATTGGGGGATCTGAACTTAGGACCTTATGTGTATACAATATGAATTTTACTCATGAAAACATCTCCTCAGCCTTTAAAAAACTTATTCTTTTAATTCAATTATATCTTTAAAGGCTTTATTTCCAAATATAGTCATTCTTCCAATTTGAGGGAGATTAGCTTCAGGATGCCCTAAAGATACCAAAATCTGCAGATATTTAACTCCTTTGTAAGAACGGCATAGTGTTTCCATACGCCACGTTCCTCTCCACATGTGCAATGTTATACTGAGTATTTAGGGAATAATGAAAAGAAAAATATCCGCATGCATTCAGCATGGATGCAATTTTTTCCAAATACATTTTTTTAGCTGTGGTTGGTTGAATCTGTGGATGTAGAGCCTTCAGATATGGAAAATCAACTGTACAGACATGCTCTGAGGTACTGCGGTTTAAGAATATCAATAATTGGGACTGGGGAGATGGCTTACTGGTTAAGAGCACAGGCTATTCTTGCAGATGACCCAGGTTCGATTTCCAGCACCCACATGGTGGCTAACAACTCCAGTTCCACGGGATCTGACACCTTCTCCTGACCTCCATGGGCACTGCATAACATGGGTACACCTACCTACATGCAGGCAATACACTCATACACATAAAATAAAAATAACAAACAATATATGTATACATATATTTATTTATTTAAAAGAATATCAATACCTGAGTTTGGGGGAGCTGCAATGCAGCACACAGAAAGTATCTGATATGTAACCAGTCCTGTGGCAAGTGCTAAGCTAGGTAACCTTTGAGGATGACCCTTCAAATGTTCGAAAGGTGGGTAAGCCATCACACTGCCTTTTGCATTGGTTGAAGAGCTTCCTTGAGCGGGTTGTAGCTGTAGGAAGTTAGCTGTTCATCTCATTTCCCTGCAGCTCTCTTGGTACCTCTCCCCACCTTACAGTCTTCCACTTCAGAGAAATCAGAGAAGGAAGGACGTCAAGGCCCACATTCTGTCAGTCGTCTTTACCTGTCAGTTCTGTATCAGCAGATTCAACATTGGCAGCCTAGAAATATCTATTTAAAAATTGTGCTTTGGGGTGGGGATATGATGCAGTCAGTATAGGGCTAAGCATGAAAGCCTATATCTGAGCCACAAAACCCATGTAAAACGCCAAATCCTGTGGTGTATGGCTGTGATTCCAGTGTTGAAGAGGCAGGGACAGAAGGATCCCCAAAGCTTGTGGACCAGCTTATCTAGCCAACCAGGAGGATCTGGGTTCAGTGAGAGACTCTGCCTCAGAAAATAAGGTGGAGAGTAATTGAAGAAGACATTCAACATTGACCTTTGACTCACACACATGCATACAGAAGCACAAAATAATCTGTGTATTTATTCAACATGGACACACATTTATCACCTAAACAATAAAGAAGAACAACTATTTACCCAGACTTTACATCACATTAGTTATAAATAATCCAACAATGATTTCAAGCATGCCTGAGGGTGAGTGGAGGTCCTGTGAAAGCACTGTTCCATCTGTAAGGGGTCTGAGCATCTGCAGATTTTGGGTATCTTTTTAGAATGTTTGCCTAATAATGCTGCCAGATCAGCTATCACTTTGTTATTTATAAATTTCCTCACAACTCAAGCTCAACCTATAAATACTTACTGTTCTGGACCTGGTGAAGTAAAGAATCCTGCCAAGACTTACAGGGCAAGTAAGTGGAGTGTGTTGGAAACCCTGTGTTAAGTACCCTGACCCTTTTCCTAACACTAAGAATCATGGGATAAAAGGTTACACGGAAAAGCCTGGAAGTTTGCTCTTTCTAGTCAAAAGGGCCAGACTTTCCCATGCTTTTCTGAAGGAAACCGATCCTATAAATGATGACAATATCAGTCACAGCCTTAATGCCCACATAAAAGAGCAATTGTGAGACAGTCACCTTCCTCCACTCGCCTCTTGAGTCCCCGGTGTGTCCCGATCACTTTTAAATCATCACAGTCTTTCTTCTCCACGGCAACAGTGAGCCCAGAAGGCCCAAACATCTAAAACACCCTCTCCCCAGGGCCGCTTCTAACTCAATAAGAAAGTTTAAAACTCATGACAAAGTCTCCCGTCTTTGTCTTCCTTTATGTTCCCTCCAGCATCTCCCTTTTCTATTTTCCCCTGTGATGTGCAGGATGACGGCTTCAGAAATACAATGTTCTGGAAATACAGGAGGACTCAAAGACCAGAGATGCAATGAGCACACACCACACACTGTTTGAAAGGACTGGGTCCTAGAGGAGGGTGTGGTATGACCTTGTGGGGGAGGGGGCTTCTGGGTGTAAAAATCCAAGCACAGAGAAATTGCACCAGGAGAACTCAGGCATAAATTAGACCTGCAGGCTCTAGGAACGTTCGGCCATACTCCAGGGATGCCGACTTCTCCTTTCTAGGATGGTCTCCCGTAGCCTTTTTCTCCTACCTTACACCAAAGCACTGGCTCTTAACAAGACTACTTGGTAAGTTCAGTTCTTCCTCCCCTCCCCTCCCCTCCCCTCCCCTCCCCTTCCCTCCCCTCCCCTCCCCTCCTCTCCCCTCCCCCCTCCCCTCTGCTCCCTCCTCTTTTTTCTCCTTCAGTTCCATCCTCCCTTCTCTCTTTTTCTCATAGACACATGCACACACCCTCTTTCCCTCTCTCCCCCGTTCCTTCCTTCTCTTTCTTACCTCTTTGTTTTTCTTCTCTCTTTCTATGCTAGTGATAGAAACAAGAAGCTACAATCTGTCACTGAGCTATACCGCCAGCCCATAGAGCATTATGTTTTTAAGCAGATTGCCATTTGTAGATGTTTTATGAAGCCCTTGAGCATCCTTTGTTTTCATCTCCCCTTCTGAAGGAGGCCATATCCCAGCAATCTGATAACTGGGTATTTGGCCTTTTAGTATCAAGTTAAGAGATCATAGAAGAGGGGACTGAAGAATTAAAAATAGGATGTCACTTGATGAGGGATGCTGGCAGGAAGCAGACCTTCCCAGGGTACTGCATATGTATTTTTCTGGATTTTAATGATGTTAATATATGAATCCAGGATAACTAATATGCAAAAGTTATTCTATAAAAAACAAACCAGGCCCCGATGTTGAGAATTATCCTCCCATTCTCTCCCAGCTTTGTCCTGAGTGTGAAACTTTCTATTTCTCTCTCCTCAGCTGGGAAAATGCCTCATAAGAGTGTTTAGGGAATCCCACCACACAAGGAGCCATGGGGACAGGCAGGATCTGAAAGAAAGCTAAAGTCTCACCCAGGACCAGATGAGGGCTACTTCATGGAGGAGACGGTGTGAAAAAGATGAGGGGTTGGAGAAGGACCCACAGGAGAGACAAAGACTGTCTCCGAGGAGCCTCCTGCCCGAATCCTGCCCGTAGTATAAGTTTCTAGGTAGTCTGGGGTCATTGCTTCTCTATGGTATTGGACATATTGGTTTCACCATGGGGAACATCACCCCCATATGTTTCACATCTCCCATTCTTTTCCTGTCTGCTGTCTTGCGTCCTAGCTGCCTGTGTTCTGCTTACAGCTGTGTGACAAGCCAGATGTCTGATCTCGAGAAGGTCCTTGTGTCACCTCTCAGAGTTCCAGCTTCCTCATTTATAAAACTGGGATGACACATTTGCAGATGTGTTGTGAGGACCGAATTTGGACAGGGACAGAAAGAGAGAAAGAGCCTGGGAGCTTGTCTTGTGTGTAGTGAGCACCCCATGGTGTTGGGTACTGAGAAGAGAGATGGTTTCTACTTAATCCCTCCAGGGCACAGATGTTGGACAGTCCTTTGTATATAGGTGATGCTCCACAAATGTTAAACAAAACAGATTGGAAAACTATGCATTCAAGGAGCCATTGAACCCCAAGTATGGGGTTCTTGTGTCCCCAAAGCACATATCTGCTGGACTTCAAAGGCACTGTTACCTTTAGTTAGTTAGGGACAACTGTCTATTTGCACCTGGCTGGGACTCTTTTCCTGTGCTTCTTCACTTCTGCTCCCTCTATGTTTGTTATATGCTTTTCTTCTTTATATAGTTAATTCCACTTCCCCTTAAAAGGTCAACTCCAATGTCCATTTCATTTGGAAGCTATCATGACTTTGGCCACCCATCTTAAACATCCTTTTTCCGTGTTGCCACGGTTCCGATAACACCTTGCTTCCTTGGTCAAGATGATTATATATCTGCTTAGCCTAGCCATGGCCTGTGCATTTTTAGATGTTTGTGACTGGGCCAGGGTTAATTCCAAAAGGACACTCAGAAAAGAGCTTTCAGTGATCAGATGCAGGGCTGTATGAATGGATATAGCAATGTAACTTTATGTTGTGTGTTGCTGGAATCGAACCAGGGACTTTACACATGATGGGCAAGCATTCAACCACTGATCTACACCTCTGGCCATGGTAGCTGTTTAATAGCAAGGGTTTAGAACCATAACTAAATCATGTTTCAGAAGATAAGGTTATCAACACAACCTACTAACCTGGAAGACCTAAAGTCTGTGTTCACAGCTGGAAAAGTTTCTAGAAATGTTTCCCTTTCTTTCAAATAGACGTCATGTCCGAGTTCTACAAAAAGAAGAAATGTTCAGTCTCTTGTCAGAGAAAAAACTATAGAAAATAATGTTCCCAATACTACCTCCCTTAGCATTATTTGTGGGAATAATGGCTGTGTCACTGTCAGAACCAGATGGATGGGTCCCTGGGGGGTACGCCAACCTTGATGCAGGTCTGTAAATCGTTCACTATTGAGAACTATCCAGGGCATACGTGGTTCACAGGAATTGCTGCAAATAGAATGTGACTATTATGATAATCAATTAATAATCAATTAAGTTAGTGCTCTCCCCTTGTAGAAAACCTGCTTAAACAATGATAATTTATACATACGTAATCAGGGTTGAGATGTGATGGAAAGAGTGTGTGTGTGCCTGTGTATGTGTGTGTGTGTGTGTGTGTGTGTGAAGCTTAAATGGAAAAATAGGAAAGAAAGACAAGAAGGAAGAAAGGAAGGAAAGAAGGAAGGAAGGAAGGAAGGAAGGAAGGAGGAAAGGAGGAAAGGAAGGAGGGAGGGAAAGAAGGAAGAAAGGAAGGAAGGAAGGAAACAACATTAAATCCCAAGCTTGCCTTCTGTGTCTCTTAAATGAATTTCACAGGCACTGACTCTAGGATGTTTTATCAAATGTGCTTCGGTCTTGTAGGTGATGCATTGTCCCTCGGCGTCATTAAAAGGAACCCAGATAGCCACAACAGTGCTCAGCTCCCAAGAAGTGCAACCCGTTCACACTTCTACCTCCCCACAATATGCAGTCATTGTTAAATGTGCACATCTCTGCATGTTGCCTGGACAGAGGTCTCTGTCCTTCATTCAGATGTGGGGTAAAGATGTTTTCAACACAGCAAGATGACTGCCAGGCCTCCCTCCTCAAAGCACAGTTTGAGCAAGAGACAGCTGTGAAAAGCCCCTTTGTTCATCAGGTAATGCCTGTCCTTTGTCATTCATGCCCCAGAAGCTAACGTACATGTAGAACATTTAAAAAAATAATTTCAATCATTTTGGAAAGACATATTGTCCACTAATTTTCTGGTAAAGTGGTGGCGCCTGGAAAGTTTGAGGATCTTGTGGGCACCATACACTGAAAACATCTAAGGCTGTGCTCGGAGGTCTAGGTGATGGCTGCTTTTGTGACATGACTTGGCGGTGGATGTGTCACAGGATGCTCTTTCCACAAAAGACACTTGCTCCAGGCTCAGGAGAGTGCCGGGCAGAGGCTTCCTAGCCTCTGAAGAGACTACTTCAGGTTTCCTGTGTTCTGAATGTGGAGTCTGAGAGCAAGCTCTGACTTCAAGTTTTGGCAGAGGGGACAGTGAAGTCTGGACGCCAAGAGGGTGACCAAGCTTATTGATCCCACAGAAACCTCGGCCGCTGGGGAATGGCCGATTGCATCTTAATGCTTTTCCGGTGTGTGGCAGTACCAGAGCAGAGGCAGGGCTTTCAGAGGAACCAAGCAAGAGACATCCTGGGCTGGAGGGTGATTCATGTCCTCTGGAACCTCAGCTTCTGGAAGATAGGAAGAGGACGTCAATACTTTGAGAGTCAGAGTTTTGAGTGGCGCTGTTTTTTTTTTTGTTTTGTTTTTTCGCATGTTTTTCTCTTCCTGACAGTCCTGTCTGTTCACTGTGGTGGGCGGGTGTGAGTGACCGCGAGGTCAAATGATAGCGCGTGTGGTCTTCTGCTCTGAGCAGCTGCACTGTAATTTTCACCTTCTATCCTAAAGAGTGTTTGCTTTTACATTGTTATCATATGATGAAAACACTTGAACTTAATACATGTTTACCTAAAGGCACATTTTGACGATTCCTTTTCAGCATGGAATCATCATCATCATCATCATCATTATCTTTTTCCATCACTGATTTCTGGTGACATTCAAACCAGCAGCTCTATGGGAGGGACCAGCAGATGTCACTGTAGTGCTGTTCATTCATCTTCACTCTTGACAGAATTCGAGTTCTATCCTTTCAAGCTCAGCCCATTACGTTTCTTATTTAATCAAAGCATAATGCATCATAACATTTGTAATTTGTGTTGCTGTTATTCTTTCATTGTTTGTGGAATTGGATACATATCTTCATAAATGGAGATGTAAGCAAAAAACGAAGCCCAGACGTCCCCAGTGAGGAATAGAAATCAAAGGCCCTGCTGGAGAGCTGTGTTAAGATGCAGAGACAAAGAGCAAGGCCACATGCATGTGAACACTTTGCTCAGATGGACAGTCTAAGGACTGGTCCTGCCATTTTATGGAGGCCTTGGAGCTGGGGGTTGTGCTGGGCAGAAGGAAGATCCCATGTCCCAAGATTGATGGCAAGATTCACTCATTAGATATAGAAGGCAGGCAGGACTTAGAGACAATCTAAAAGGATGGACTCCTAGGGGTTCAGTATTCTCTCCACTTAAAAAAACCTGCTTTCTTAGGAGAGAGTAACTTGAGTATATTACCTTGAGTTTTGGTTTGGTAAGATAGAGTTTCTGAGAAGGCCTGTGTTGGAGGAAAGGAGACTGATCACAAAACAGAACGGGACTCTACTGGCCTTTCCTTGCATGCTGTCAGGAAGAAAATGAATACTGAACTTCAAAACAGAAGGTTCTTCTTTTAAAAATTATCGCATATCAGTCTTCTGGGGAATCTTGGCCATATTTCTGTGAGATAAGTTTGTGTGTAAAGCTTGATGACAAAATGGATAGACCGTTGATATGTCACTTATTTCCAGTCTGGGCTTCTACAAGGATTACCCAGGAGTAAATAAGTGGAGTCCAAGAGCCTGTGAGCAGTCATACTGCAGCAGCACACTAGCTTGAATAGATGGGACCATGCCCTTCCCAGTGCAAATACCTCAGTATTTCACCAGCAGGAGCTGGCCTTTTATGGCCTTGTACCTTTTCTAGATTGTCAGATTTTAATATTTTATTTTATTTTTAATATGTATGTATGTGTGTCTCGGGGGGAGGTATGTGCATGTGAATGAGAGTGCCCTCAACAGCCAGAAGAGGGTGTTGGATTTGTCTGAGCTGAAGTTAAAGGCAGTTGTTTAACATGGGTGTGGGAAACCAAACTCAGATCATCTGCGAGGTTAGTGCTTTTAAGGGCTGGGCAGCCCCCTGAACCTGTTGTTTTAAGGAAGTTTCATAGTAACTTGTCACTCAGCTAAGCTTAAGTTAACCTCTCCTCTTCCCTTCCCACACTCTTCTTCTTCTTCCATTTATTTATTTATTTAGTTGTATTTGCATTTGTTTAGGCTCACTCTGACCTTCTAGAGTTTTGTCAATTATTTTTCCTTAGGCTTCTGTTACCAGAAGCTATGTGTATCTAACCTTTGAGATTTTGTCCAGTAATCCAGTCCTTTATGCAAGTCCATTAATTTAGAAAACCAAAGAGCCTCAGCCCTCCTGCACTGTTACTATTCCAGCATCAATGCATGTGTGGGTGCTATCATCAAGGAGATAGTAGAGCTTCTCTGTTACCACAGCCTAGGACGTTGGAGGCCATTTTTTATGATATATAACTATGAGGTTGCAGTTCAGGTCACAGCTTGAAGCCACAGGGGATGAAGTAAACAGCTAACCCTCCTCTAGATCAATGAGAAGAGAACAAGAAGCTTCACAGTAAAGACTGTGGGGTTTGAAGACAAACCTGTGAGAGGATCAGGAATGGATATCTCATCTGAACCTAGAGAGTAGCTACTTTTACACACTTCCTGCAGCTTCTTCAGATGAACAGAAATTGACCCTTGCTTCTATGAGATGAACACTTTCTGCCACATCTAGGCTCTATCAACACGCTCAACACCACCTTTTACTAGCCAGCTTTCTACCACTAGAATGAATATCTGGTATAAAGAGAAAGCTTTATTTTGGCTCACTGTTTCAGAGATTTCTGTCCATAGGTACTTGTCCTTATTGCTTTGGACCTATGGTTGTATATAACATCTTGGCAGGAGCATGTGGTACAAAAAGTCTACTTATTTCATGGTTGCCAAGAGACAAAAAAAAGGGTCATGGACTCCATAGCCCCTTCAAAGGCATATCTCCAATGACCTAACTTCTCCCTACTAAGCCGCACAACCTAAAAGTTCTGTCACTTCCAAAGAGCAGTGTGGCCAGAAAGCAGGCCTTTAGTAGATATTTAGGAAGAGTCTTAAGAGTCAAAGAGTAACTCATCTCCTCTCCCCTACCTTTGTGAATTCCAGAAGTTCTTGGCAATATAGAGCTAGACATGGAAGAAAGCCATTTATTTTATTATTTTGACATTTGGCAACTTTTCTCTGTCTTCTTTTGTTTCACTGAACCCCATACCACATGTTCAGGATGCACTATAGATTCACCTAGGTGCTCTGGTATATCACAATAGTCTTGTTCACACCAGTGGCTACTTCGACCATATCAAGCAGAACAATAGTCAAATTTATGCAAATGCTGATGAAATAGAATGAAGGAAGAGGGACATGTTCTTATTCCATCTGGAAAACTTAGTACCACGAGTCTATCATCAACTCCTAAGACCAAGTCCATTCCTGGCAAACACTGAAAGAAAACCAGCGTTTAAGTTTAGTAATAAGTAATAATACTCAGAAGGAGAAGGAATGGGGATGGACAGAAGGAGGAGAAGCAGAGACAGCAGCCCCAGCTAAGATCTACTGGACATCATCTGTTATGGTTATCTGGACAACACAACAGGGACACATAGAAATTAAACATCATTACATGCCTCATAGCAACACCCCAATCAACAATAGACCACGCAGATGATGGAGGTCCTTTAAAATGATAATGGAACTGGAAAAATTCTTATCACCTAGTGACAGTGTAGCCAGAGTATAATGAGTTTACCTGTACACGTATGAAGTGATGTTGGTGTAAAGAAGCATGCTGTGCTGACAGTCATGCAAAGGTACTGTGCATATAATTATGTACAGTACATATATCCAGGTCATATCTCCCTGGGATATTCTCCCAACTACAACATCATCTAATGATGCATTTCTCAAAATCCATTGTTAAGGGACCTGTGACTTTAATCAGATAACACGGGGCTATTGTCTTCTCATGCTGTTGTTGAGGTCCTTAAAGATGGGCATTTTTATCCTTTTTAAATTTATTACTCTGTGTTGCTGTTGGGAATCAAACCCAGGGCCTCACTCATGCTAAGCAAGTACTCTATCACTGAACTACACTACCAACACAAATTGTCACTTGTTTAGAACTGATGTACAACTTAGTGGCTCCCAGCAGCCATAACCAGGGAAAGGTGGGAGAGATATCCTTGCTCAGGAAAACCAGAGAAAGAAATCCATCACAAAGCCATGTGGAATAGCTTTGATTAACATGGGAGAGGTAGCTGAGAGCCCTTGGTAATCAGCAGCGACAAAAAGACCCATTCCTCATCAGAGACACATTTGACTATGGAAGCAACAAAGCTGATGTTCTTATTTACAAACACAGCTGCAACCACCAACAAAGGGAGGCTTTGCATGTGATAAAGCATGGGGAGGAGGCCATTCTTTTAATTTCTCTAGGTACTGGAATAGCAATTCAAGATCAGTGCCCCCTTACTTAGGGTGTAAGCACCAAATACAGCCTGTAGCATTGGTAGTTATTCACATATACGGTCTGATATTTGACTAAGAAGCATGATAATTTATAACCAATGAGCCACAATGAGGGTAAGAGATGACAGGGTCTTTGGTCCCTAGTCATTGGTGTCAGAAAGGCCTGGGTTCAGGTCCAGGCTCTGCCACTTCCTGGCTATGTGGTTGGAAAAAAATGCCCAAACCATTGCACACTCCAGTTTCTTGACTTAAAAGAAAGAGAACATTTGAAGTTCTTATTTGATGGTGCTACCTTGGACACTGCAGTTGTGATATAATAACTGATGGTCTGGACTTTGCAACAGACTGCATGAGTTCAGTTCTTCCTCTGCCTCTTAGATACCCATAAACTTGAGCAAGCTGTGCAACCTTACTGTGCCTCAGTTTCCTCTATAAAACGGTGATTAGTGTAGTATAGTAGTCTCTTCCTATAGTAGTCTACAGGGAGACATATAGCAGCTTGCACCAATTCCTGTGCACATAACTGTTTTTCCCTGTATCCCCAGCAATGTGAGCTTACAGCACTGGGTAAAAGCGTCTCTGCATGTTTTGTGCCCTGATGCCTCTTTGCATTACTCTTCTGCATGAAGGGGTGCGTCTCACCTCTGGTGGGACAAAGAAAGGCAGTGTGGGATTTCATCACTCTACCCAGAGCAGAAAAGTGATGAACTACTTATTTCTGGAATTTTTCATTTAGTATTCTCAAGTTGTGGTTTGCCACAAGTAACTGAGACTACAGAAGAAATCATGAAAGGGGGTGGAGCTACATGCTTAACTCATGGGGTTTGGGTGAGGAGTAAGTTAATTATTCTAAAATGCACAGAGCGTTTGGCATGTAGCAAGTTGGCTATTGAAACTAAGTCACAGAATGCTTTTAAAGCAATGGCACAGTGCCCGGGCACAGTGTAAATGCTCAATAAATGCTTGCAAATGTGTATTTTTGCTGCTAATAGTCACCATTAGCTGGAAGGAGGGGGCTGTCTCATGTTAAATGTGAATGAATAGCAAATTGTTACTCTGTTAAAACTTTAATAATGCTATCGTCTATTTCCTGTGACACTAAATTAAACCGTTAGTTCATCAAGTGGCTGTTTCCTGGGACTTCTGCGTTTCTTTCAATGTTCACTAACTCTCCTGGCCAGTTCCACACACTGACTTACTGGTACTGGTGGTACTGGTAATAACCAGGGTCAGACCTTAGCCGTGGCACAGTCTTCGTATTTTATGGGTTATATCTCTGTGACTTCAGTCATTCTTATCGGAGGAATACTTTCTCTTAAAAGCATGCACGCTCATTTTATTTTTTATTATTTTAATGAATTACTTAGTTTTTGATGTGTGTATGGAAGTGTTTATACATGTATATGTATGTGAGTACATGTTCATGTGGGTACACATGAGTGTGTGGGTGCTTATATATGTATGTACATGTGTGCAGAGGTCAGAGGCCAACCTCCCTTTGTTCCTCAGGCGCTGTCCACTTTGGTTTTTGAGACAGGGTCTCTCATCGGCCTGGAACTCACTAAGTGGGCTGGACTGGCTGGCCTGTGAGCCTCAGAAAAATTCACTGTCTTCACCTCTCCAGCGCTGTGATTACAATGGCAAGCTACTGATGCCCAGGTTTTTTAAAATGTGGGTTCTGGGGATCAAACTTATGCTTTCACAGCAAGAACTTCCCTGACTGAGCTCTCTGTCCAGCCCTGCATGCTTCTTTTATTGTGCCTATTTTTTATCGAATGCAACTGTGTCCTCCAGAGCCAGTGGAGGCAAAAGTGTTGCATTATCAGAATGGAGGGACAGCCTTAGATGGTGCAGAGAAGGCTGCCGAACCAGAGCTTCCCCTCTCCCTTTCACTGGCAGGAACAGACACGTGGTCTACATTCTCCGTGGACTGACGAGGCGAGGGCTTGCTCTGAATTCAGACCTCTGTTTTTCTCTCATTGTTGATCAGAAGGCCTCCCCACTGGTTGCTTGTCAGGTGCAGGCTCTTGGCAACCTGGAGCCAGACTCAGCAGAAGTACATGTTTCCAGCCATGGCATAGCCATTGACAGCAAGGTCTGGCATGTATCACTTTTTAGCGGCCAACCAGGTGATTGCTTCCCCAAAGGTAGGAACAGGTGCTTCTCCTATGTCTCCACTGTGTCTTGTTTTCTCTAGTCAGGCTGTTTGGTGAGCTGCCCTTTAGTAAAAACCATGTAGATGGCACCTGGCAGCTATTTGATATCACCTAGTCGGTCGCTGCATCATGAGGTAGATCACCAAGCAAACCGCTCCACTGCCCTCAGCAAGTTTTGCTGGATTAGTGACTTCTTTTTGCTGTGACAAAACTTAAGGAAAGAAGAGTCTATTATGACTCACAGTTTGAGAATGTAGTCCATCAGGGTGGGAAGGCACTGTGGCGGGTGGGTGAGGTGGCTCGTCATGTTGGGTCCACAGTCGGGAAGTAGAGAGGGATGAATGTTGGTGCTCAGCTCACATTCTCCTTTTTATTCAGCTTGGGACCCAGCTCAGAGGATAGTACCACTCACATTTGGGGCTGGTGTTCCCTTCTCGGTTAAGTCTGTCTGGAAGCGTCCCTATGGAAAGGTGCAGAGCACATTCCCTAGGTGATTCTAGATCCCGTCAAATTGATAGTGAAGATTAGGCATCACACTTGCCTTCAGACTAGCCTCCACAATTAAACATCTACCCGGGAGAATTTGAAAAATGTGTCTGAGAACATGTGCCAAAACAGGATTTCTTTGAGGAAGGAAATCTTCAAACCAACCCTCAGAGAATGTATTAGTTAGCTTTTCTGTTGCTGACACTTCAAAAAATGTCCAAAGCAACTTAGGAGGAAAGGGCTTACACATCTGGGTCATCACCCATCACTGAGAGAGGGCAGGGCAGGAACCAGAGGGGGTCTGCTTACCGGCCTGCAAGCTTTCCTGCATAGCCCAGGATGACATGCCTAGGAGTGGTACTGCCCACAGTGGGCTGAGCCCAGCTACATCAGTTATCACTTAAGACAGTGCCCCATAGATATGCCCATAGGCCAATCTGACCTAGGTAATTCATCAACTGAGGGTCCCTCTTTCTTGGTGACTTTAGGTTGTATCAAGTTGACAGTAAAAACTAACCAAGACAGAGAACTTAAAGCATTAATGTTAGAGTTAAGAGTGTGAATGCTGGGGTTAGACACCCAGAACTTGGTATCCATTGCAGAAATGTCCAAGGGGACATGGCTTAGGAAGCATCATGATCTTGTGTCCTAGTGTCACTAGACTGCAATTCTCAGAAGACAAAATGTCTCTGAGGTCACTCACAAGGTGGCACTATCTTTGCCCCACTCACCTTAGGCCTGCTTCCCGGTCAAGAAGCCACCACAGAAGAAGGATTCTCATGGGCCTTACTCAAACAGTGGCTAAATGGTACAAATTGACTGACTGACCAGGTTCACTCTCTGCAGAACCATAAAGAGAGGAATTGGGATCCATGCTTGCAATAACTGTGTGAAATCACAGATTTCTAAGAGGTCCCCACAGTGTGAACATCTTGATTCTCTACTCATTTCCACTGAGCAACACCCTTGTCAGGCAGTAAATTCCATTAATGTGGGAAGTATGCCATCCTTGGGTCTTGTGTTGAAAGTGGTTTTGTGTCCATTTTCCAGGTTTGTTAGCAGAGGGCTTCTACAAAGGCTGAGTCATCCAAGCATACAATGAAGAGGACAGCTTGCAGAGAGAGAGGAGGTGTGAAAGCCAAGGCAAGAAAGCCGAGCTGCAGGTCAGACTCCCTGGACATTTCAGTATCTCTTCTGTTTTCTTTAACTCTATGTTAGTGTTAATTATGCCCTGGGGACCAAATATGTCCTGGGAAGGGAGCTTTACTGCTTTCCTTAAGAAAACTCCTCATAGGGCTTGAAAGATGGCTCAGCAGTTATGAGCACTGGCTGCTCTTGCAGAGAGCCTGGGTTCTGTTCCCAGTACCCACATGGTGGCCAAAAACTGTCCTAACTCCAGGACTAGGGGATCTGATGTCCTCTTCTGACCTCTGTGAGTATTGCACAACACAGGTTCTCTTACAGTCATGCAGGCAAAAAGCAAAACAAACAAACAAAATACTTATACACATAAAATAAAAATAAAGAAAATATTTTTAAAGAAAACTCACATGACATAAAGGATATGTATGTTTGTATGTTTACATATTCATATGCAAGTATTTACACACGTCTATGTATTTAGTAAAAATACATCTATGACATTCGCATTATTCATTTTCTTTCCCAGAGAGGGATATCTGCATTTTTAAAGATCACCAGGTGATGAGGACTGTTAGGCTCATGGATCTGGCTCTGGTTGGGGATAGCTTAGGCATCAGTTAAAGGTCTGTGGAGGAACTCTCTTACAAAGGTGGGGGAGAGAGATGGGTGAGTTTTGGTCAATCTATTCTCTAGGAAGATAAAATTCAGACCAAGGCAAAGCCATTGGACTGAGTTTATCCCTGATTCCAGGCAACGCTTATTCCTCAGTCAGGCTTCCTAGGCACCTCCACACCATGAAGGCAGCAAGCCATCTCTTTTATCTGTAAACCTAGAGTTTTATGCAGCTGGACTGACCATGAAAAACTAAACACCTTTGTCAGGTAGTAAATTCCATTAAGGTAGGAAGTGCCCCATCCTTGAGCATAAATTCTGTATGTTTAGTCTAGATCCCTGCACCTCATGGTCACTTAATAAATATTTGTTGACTTGTTGACACGCTACTCTGAAAAGATATGTCCATGAAAATAAGTATGCACAGCCTTTCTGTGGGTGGCCTTGGGCCCCTGTGTTATTCTTTTTGTATTACTGTTTCCTCATCTGTAAAAGATACAGTGCTTAATGTTTATTGAGTGCTAACCCTGAACCAGACATTGAGCTTAAGTACTTTACTGTCATGATCTCATTGATTCCTCAAAACATACCTATAGAGTATGAATCATCACTGTTTCACAGATAAGAAGCCTCGGGCAGAAAGAAGCCCCAGATCACTGAGGTCAGTCGTGGAGTGTTAATAAGGCAGCTAGCTATCTTTCCTGGGAGCCTATGACTCACCCAACAACCTTAAATAGGCAGAACAAAATCACCTGCAACAAATTTTGTATGCAGTCAGATGGGTTGCTGTGATAAAATGCCCTAACAAAAAGCAACTAGGGGAGAAAGTACTTATCATCTTATAATTCAAGATTATAGTCCCTCATTGTGGGGAAGTCAAGGCAGAAACTTCAACAAGTGTCACATCACATCTACAATCAAGAGCAGAGAGAAGTGAATACATATGTGTTCACCTATTTGCTTGGGTTCAGCTCAGTCTTCCTTCTCTAAGCATTCAGAACCCCTGCCTAAGGAATGGGGGTGTTTCCCACACTGAGCTGAGTCTTCACACATCAATGGACTTTATTAAGATAGTCTCCCACAGACATGAGCACAAGCCAACCCAGTGTAGACAGTCTTTCATTGTGACACTCTTCTCAGGTGATTTTAGGTTATATCAAGTTGACAATCAAAGCTAACCAGGGGACATGACTCTGGGGAGTGGCCTTTGGTCCCAGCACCCTAAAGCAGGGGAATAAAGAAGGAATGAAGCAGAGGAATTCACCAGAAGAAGAGCCTTGTTCTTGCATTAGGATTGCTTTTGACTGCAAGTCAAACTATCTACTAATAGTGAAGGCAGGCAATGGACTTTCTGGAAAGGATGGTCCTGGTATTACACCGTGGGCCCTGAGCACCATGATATTCTGGGTGAAAGGCCAATCTTAGGCTTTTTCAGAGGTAGCACCAAGATCAGTGAAAAGCAAGAACTGGGAGGCTCTCCGCTTTCCCATGGACTTGGTCCTGGCCTAATGCATGTTACTGTTCAGGGAAACAGGGAAGGCCTCCCTCCACCAATCCCTAGATGAAAAGCCTACCTGTAGACACAAGCACCTCTGTTTCTAATAGGAACTTTTCATTTTCTGGAATGACTGCAGCCTATTTCTGTGAAACCAGGCCATGAGTAACTAACTAGAAAAACAATGGTTTGAGATTAAAAAAAGGAAAAAAGAAAAAGCAAACTATTGACTATTGGTGCCATACCACACGGTCCCCTCCTTACTTAAAATTAACTTTTTTCATCAAGTTAGCACTGGAATGGAGACTGGTTGCTTCTACTTACAAGGAAAGGCCTGTGATTCTCACTACTGCTCCTGCTGTGCTCCGTTAGAGAATTCCTTGAAGAAAGGTGACAAGGCCCCCTGGCCACCCTGTACAGTCCATCTCTGTGGCTGGTGATGATGCTCTTGTTGACGTCTCCATCACCCACCCCCTGGGCACAGCTGTGCCCTCCCAGCTTTTCTATCCCGAGTTAACCTATCCGGCTCCTCATCCACCAGCTTCCTCTTTCTGAAGTGCGGCTCTGGTTTGCTCTCATTACATCCTCGTTCTGCTTCTCAGCTGTGCAGGTTCCTTTCTTCCCAGTACAAACCCCAGACTGTTCCTCTAGGTCCTCCAACCCCCTCCTCTGGGGTCCCTTCCTCCTCCACTTCATCCCTCAGCTCCTCTGCCACGGAGCAGCTCCTCTGCCCTGCGTACCCCATGACATCTCTGCACGGGGCTCCACCTCTGCTGCTCTGTGCCTGTCTTCACTTGGAGCCCTCGGTTCTTTGTCTCTAGTTCCTGTACAGCTTGCTGGCAACAGAAGGCTGTTTTCCACCATCTAGAACTTTCTGCAGTCTAGCCTGCCGCGGCCTTCTCACCCCTCTGACCCCAGACATTCACAGCGCTAGTGTCCCACGGCGTTGTCGCTGCTAGTTATGACTGAGCAAGCGGCAGGGGGCGTGGTACTTGCATCTCCTGGATTATGCCCTTTCCTCCATGTCTTGCCCCCAGAAGAACGGGTGATGCGAACCGTAGTGTTCTGAACAGCTTCCAGAAGGAGCTGAGTCATGTGTACCTGGGGAAGACATTATTAGTTGCCTAGTCAGCATCCCTGGTCATCATCTCAGACTCCAATTTCACTCAGTGCAGCAACGTGCTCACACATGGTAGTTTCATTTAATTGTAAATTAATTGCAGCATTCATGCACCCACTTCTCAGTTTCCCTTGAAGTCAGAGGTGGCTCTGTATTGTTGGGCTGGTAAGTCTGCTGCAGGGCTCTGAGAAGGATTCTGTTTCCCGATAAAAGGCAGTCTGCGAGGAGAATGCCCATCCCTGCGGGACTTCTCCCTTCTAATGATCTTAATTGTGATTAGGATGTTTTCAGGCCACACTGGCCATTTTGTGACCTTGAGGCAGTAAGCCTGGGGATGAAAAGTCAACACACTGATGTGGTAAACAAAATAGGAGGGAGTCTGGCATCCTGGCTCACATCTGGAATCCCAGCACTCAGGAGATGGATGCCAGGAAAACCAGGAGTTCAAAGCCAGTCTGAGCTATGTAGTGAGACTGTTTCAAAAATGAAAGACAGAAAGAACTTGGATGCTTGGTGATTTGCTGTATTGCTCTGGCAACATAGAAGCATTGATCTCCTGTCTGTGAGGTCATTAAGTTTCTTTGCTACTCAAGACTTTGTTAGTTTGCTACTCTGCTGTTCACAGTAGAAAGTATTCCTAAATTGTACAACCAGCTTTATCCTGAGTACCATATTGTTTGACTGACCACATACTTTGAAGCAACACAGGGAATGTTCTGATAGTTCATGAAAAAGAGACCTTCAGTAAATTAACAACATATGCATCGAGGTATAATATCACATTATTAATAGAAACAAACAACTTTATTGATAAAGTTAAAATGGTACTTCGGAACAATACCAATCAACTAAGCGACAGTTGATCGAGCAAGAGACAGCAACAGAAAGAGCAGAGAGAATGCATTTATCCCACTAAGTGGAAAAAAAGCACGGTGGCTTACACTTTTTTAAAGAAGCAAGTTTTGACTGTAAGGAAAACCACACCAAGATTTATATATTCCTTTTATTTTGACATATTTTAGGGAGGCCTTTGTGTTTCCTTGAGAGAGATTTTGTTAAAATAATTTCTGACCTTGTTCTTTTCTGGTCTATGGAGTCAATTGTCTGACAGATAGGTCTAGAACATTCCAGGCACACTTTAAGCAGCTTCCTTCTGGCTTCTGGATCTCTGGTAGAGCACCTTGACCTTGACCTTTGGATGCTCCAGTCTCTGCTACTCCATGCAGCAAGTTTCATGGGCCTTGATCTGCCCCTGTGTAGGTGAGTCTGGCAGATTGAATGGAAAAATTCAAACCCATAGGGATATATTAGGAAGCCCAGTTGTGGCCATTAGTCAAGCATGGTTCCCCAATTCAGCTCCATTAGTAATTAAGTTGATATTTTGATCTCTGCCATTCTCTCCTGTGTCTACTTCTTAACTATTTCCAAACATAGGAAGAGAAATAAAATTTATTATGAATCAGTGACCTGGAATGCCCATAGATTTCAAGGTGTGGGAGTCTACCAGGGTGTTTCTTACTTTAGTACCAGAAATTCCCATCTTCTTTTGGAATAATAATATTTTACCTGTTTAATCACTTATTTATTCAATGAAAATTTTATTATCTATACCACATGCTGTAAATGTATGTCAAACATACAGTGTTTAGCAAAAATAGACATGACTCCTGTAATACAAACACAAACCTTCTGAGAACCACCACCAAAAAAAAAAAAAAGATATGAGATTTAATTATAGAAATTAACAAAGCAGTTCCGAGGAAGCAATAATCAATCCAGCTGACAGAGTAGGAAGGAATTGTCATCGACTAATTAACTGGAACAGGCGTATCGGGGACACATCCAGAGGAGGGGTGAGCACACGGGGTGCCAAGGCACTCAGAGCGGGTAGAGACGGGGAAGAGCGATCCCGGAGAGGAGGCTGAGACACAGATAAAGTCAAACCATGTATAACCTTGAAGAGCTCATGAAGGTGGGGCTGGAGGGACGGCTCAGAGCTGGCTAATAATGATCTGAATCTGTTTAGGGAATCTCATGCTCTCTTATAGCCTCCATGGACACTGCATACATACGGTGCATTTACAGACATACATACATGCAGGCAAGACACTCATACACAGAAAACAAAAATAGATCTCTCAAAAAGAAATTTTAAGGAAGGCACAAAGTTACAGAGCTGGTCCATAGCTTAGAACAGTGGGAATGCAGTGGCTTCAGCCTGTGGTCAGATAACAGCTGTTTGATTTTTACCTAAGAGACAAGGAGAGAGGGGATACCCTGGAGAAACAGAGGGTTATTGACAGAACTTAATCTAGAGGCATCAGAGGGAAAGAAAGAACAAGAATGACACCTGAGTTTAGCTAGTATGACTAAATGGATGGAGGGGATACATTTATTAGTATGAGAAAACCATGTTTTGTTGGACACAATGAGTTTGAACCTGGTGAGCCTGAGACAAGGCATTTTAGAAAGAGAAAAGAGATCTAGTAGGTAGTTGAATCTCTGGGTCTTCAATGCAGATAGGTGGTCTGAAATATGTGATTGTGTGTGTGTGTGTGCGTGTATGTAAATGATATTAGTGACTAAGTTATACATATATATATATTTATACATGGTAATTAATAATCTAAGATTGCATGAGTTTATTTGATCAAAATTTATAAGAAATAGAACAAAAGACTAAGATCTATAGAATTCTAATATTTAATGGTCAGAAAATTGTCCTGCAAAAGATAATGATTAAAGAGAGAGTAGGAAGAAAACCAGAAGCCCAGAGAGGCCAGAAGGAGAAGTTTAAGGAAGAAGGTGTACCATACTCAATGAAGTGGAGTTCAGATAGGGACGAACTGAGCTGAAAACATGCATTGAACTTAGCCACTAAATCCTTATCAAGAGCTGAGCTGTCCTTGGAGGGATGAAGCAGAGCCCTGCCGGAGTAAGTTCAGAACAGAACCAGAGGTGGCATGAAATGGAAACAGCAAGTCCTAGCAAAGCTCTTCTACAAATTTCTCTGTGGAATGAAGAGAGAGCTAGGACTGAAGTTGGCAAGTAGTGGGACTTCCACAGTTGTAATTTTAACACTTGGGAAACTGGCAGGAGGATCTGGAGTCAGAGGTTCGACTGGTTTACTTAGCCAGCCTCTGTGTCAGACACAAAGCAAAACAGAATATTTAGCTGGCTGAGGTAGTATATGCCTGTAACCCTAACTTGAAAGACTGAGGCAGGAGGATCCATAGCTAGCCAGTCTGGACTACCTAATGAGTTCATGGCCAGCCTGGACTACCCAACAAGACCAATACAGATAAGTCTGTGAAATGCTGTTTTATGGACATGGCATGGCTATGGCACTCATGAACTCATAGTGGCTGTGGTTATCTTCACAAGTCCTAGACAAGATCAAGTCAGCAAAACTCCTAGCATGGGAGGGAAGATGGTTTCTAGGCACCACTCTTTAGTGAGAGGTGGTGGTAGCTCGAACTGCTTAGGAGGAAGAAGCACTCTTTCTGAGGGTATTCCTGTCCTGAGTTGGGAGCAACTTCATGGGATGGTTCTCGTTAGTGTTTCCCATGCTTCTAGACGTGAGCAGTAGCCAGAGCTGGACCCTCTTGAAGATGTGACTGGAGCCTTTAGCTGGGTCCCTCAGTTGGCTATAGACAGAAGGCCAAAGGCCTGTTCGTCCCATGGGGACTCTCTGTAGGGTCACTTGAGAGCTCTCTGACATGGCACTTGGCTCCCCCAGAGCAAGTGACATAAGGGAACAAGATAGAAGTGAGTGAGTGCTGTGTGGGGAAAATTGAGTATTCCACAGGGAAAGCTTGAGTCCGTGAGTAACATTTTCTTCCTCTAAGGAAGATTTGCCTCTGCCTCCCAGATCCCTGAGTTAAGGGCCCTGGCAATCCCAAGATCTGCTCATTCACCAGGATGCAGTAATAATATAAGATAATGCTGGAAGATTTTCAGTTCACTTTTGCCTGTTAGGTGTGGGCTTTTGGGCCTCAACTAAAAACCCGATGGGGTTATCAGGACTCCTTTGTCTTGAGATCTTCTCCGGTTTCTTAATCCCGTGTTTTGGGATTATCTACATCCCTACCCAGAGTCCCGCGCTCCCACTTGTATTTTTAGAACTACAAGTGACTGCAGGTTTGCTGTATCAGATCTTAGGCCACCAGAATCCTGGAGTATTTGTAGAGCACAGATGGCTAGCCTCTTCCCAGAGCTTCAGGTTGAGTAGATGCAGGTGGATCCTGAGAGCCTGAGTTGCTAAGGTTCCCAGGAGCTGCAGCAAGCTCAGTGCCCACACTGTGAGAACCTCTGTTCCCAAGGACAGGGGTTAGAGAGGAGAAATAGACATTCTAATTCCATGGTACATCAGGGTGAATGTAAACAACGATGCATTCTGTGTCTCAAAATAGTTAGAAGAGAGAAATTTGAATGCACTCACTGTAATGGAAAATGTTCAAGTAAGTAGACATGCTAATCAACATGAATGGCTCACTACTCAAGTACATATGATTCACAATATTACTCTACACCACATAAACATGCATAAATATTATGTCTCAATCAAAACGTAAGCAAAGGGGCTATAGAGATGACTTGACAGTTAAGAGCATGTACTTCTCTTGTAGAAGACCTGAGTCAAGTTTAGTTCCCAGCACCTGTATGGGGTGACTCACAACCTATAATTTCAGCCAGATTAGATGAGTTAAGTTCCAGGTCAGTGAGACCCACTGTCTCAAAACAAGGTGGATGGTACTTGAGGAATAACATCTAGCAGGCTTTTCTGCATGTGTATACAAATGCACATGCACCCATACACACATGTACACATACACACACATACCAGCTTTACCCACTGAATCATATAAAACCAAGTTTTCCCTCTGTTATTTTTCTTCTTTTCTGGAAGGACATCAGGTGTTAAGGTCATTTCTTCTTGCCTTTATTCCTTTCTCTTTCTCTCAATGACTACTAAGTGTTAAGGGTTTTGAGGGTCCATAGAACTGTCAGGCATTAATATTGAAACACAAAACTCTTTACCTGGGGTCACAGGTTCAAATCCAGTCTGGGCCAGTAGTGACTAGATGTCTGATGACTTGCCATCTGTTGGCTCTCCCATGGCTTATGTGAGATGCATGGATGGTCTCAGCTCATTCACCAGTCCACATCAGAACAGGAATTGCCAGATACGGGTTGGCATTCATAGCACAGAGGGCAAGACCTCAATTGGATGTTTTAGCTTGAGGGTATTGCAATTACCTTTTGCAGGACCAAGGCATGGGGGGGGGGGGTGGCAGAGGGATGGGAGGTGATTGGGAAAGCAGAGAGTGGCTGTCTCAATTTTCCACTTTCTTGATAAAAAAAAGATACCTTATTTAGGCATGATGACACACACCTGTAATACCAGTACCTGGGAGGCCGAAAGAGGAAGATTGGTGGACTTTGAGGCTATCCTGGGTTACATAGTAAGACTGTATCTCAAAACAACAACACTAATAACAGTCAAACCTTTCAGAACCAAGGGAAAGGTGCACTTCCTGAATTATCATTCACTGTTGAGATGGTATCCAGCAGAGAAGACATTCCCAACAGCAAGTGAGGCAGAGAGTGAGGCAGTTTGTCAAGGAAACTTCTTCCTCTTTTACCAGAAGGCAGTCAGACTGGAGGATGGGGGAGGGGGAGAGACCAGGGAAGAGCAGGAGTGACTAACCACCAGAGCCTTGATGAGCCTGAGAAGCACGTGGCAGATGGCCTGCCTGGTTCCTTTTCTGCTGGCTACAAGTTTCCTGCAGGAAGGCAAGGTCCCTTATCACTGCTCTGGTTATCTCTAATGGGGGTTTCTATCAAGGAGAGAAGGACAGGCAAGGACACTGTCAGTCTCCCACAGCCACTGTCTAAGCATTTCCAGATTAATCATGGCTCAGGAAACAGGCACCCCCCCCTCAAAAAAAGATAGTTCCATTTTAAGCATCATTTAAAAACATGTTTTAGTTCCTATACTGCCCTTAGCCTCAATCCCAGAGCCTTTCCCTCCCCTCAGCCTCCCAGTCCTTGATGCACTGTCCACAGAATACAATGTGGCAGGAGGCTGTTTTCAGTGAGGCAGAGTGTGACGTAGTGAAGAGGGTGAACTGGTCCTTTCAGAAAGCTGGTGGTGAAAGAGAAAGTGACACAAAGGGGGATGTGCGGAAGCTTTGCTGCGATGAAGGAGGAACTGTGCAGACATCTATTCTGGTAGATGAAGAGGAGAGGATGAGCACGCTCAGGGAGAGAGGAAATGTCAACACTGGGAAAAGGGCAAGGAACCGACTGATGAGGAGGAGGAAGCGAGTTCACAGATAATAGTAGTTACTATTCTGCTGCTGTAGTAAAACACCATGATCAAGGGGACTTGTAGAAGGTAGAGTTTATTGGGCTCGGGTTTCCAGCCGGAAAAGGGTCCATCGTGGCCAGGAAGTATGGAAGCACAGGAGGCCAGAGCGGAACGCCGAACTCTTATATCTCCAGGCACGCGCAGGAAGCTTAGAGGGCAAGCCGGAAGTGGGCGAGGCTACGAGCTCTCAAAGCTTGCATCCAGGCAGGCGCTTTCTTTAGCAAGGATGCTCTGCCTAAAACTTCCAAATAGCGCCACCACCTGGGGCTAACTGTTCAAATACTTGGAGCCTACGGGGCACGTTCTTATTCATACGCCCACCCGAATGTCTTTGAGATGTTACAGCCCGAATCAGTAGGTTCCTCTACAACATGCTTGCTACAGTTTGACATTTGACGGTGTCCCCCGAAGTTATGGTGCTGAAAACTTAATTCCCAATAAAACCGTGTTAAGGGCTGGGGAGATGGCCCAGCAGGTAAAGTGCTTGCCTCACAAGCAAAAATGAGGGACATGAATTTGGACTATCAGAATCCATGCTGGGCATGGTAGCACAGGGTGTCTGTAATTCCAGCACTCCTAGGGAAAGATGAAAGGAGAGGAGAGCCCCGGAAGTCTGAGGACCAGCTAGCCTGATGTACACACTAGCAATGAGACCCTGTGTCAGTCAAGGTGGAAGGGGAAGACTCATACTAGAGGTTGTGTTCTGACCCCACACGTTCACTGTGTCACAAGCATGCTCATATTCACATGTAAACACACACATGTAAACACACACATGCACACACAAAGGATTAAATAGATGGTAGTAAGACGTGAGACTTTCCAAAGCTGGTTAGGTAAGGATGGCTGGAAACGAATAGAAGACATAGGTTATGTTGAGATTAAAAGAACTTGGGTCTCTGGGTTTCATTTCTCACGTTCTTTCTCTCTTTATCTATCCTTCTACCATTTTATTACTCAGCAAGAGTGCTCTCAGCAAAGCTGGTCCTTCATTTTCAATTTTCTAGCTTCTAGAACTGCAAGCCAAATAAACTTCTACAGTTTATGAAGTCCCCACTCTGTGCTATTCTGTTACAGCAGCATAAAATTGAGTAAGCCAGTGCTCTGCGTTCTTTGCAAGGTAGAAGACAAGGCTGTTCCTGGAGAGGTGGCCGAGAGCCGAGGGAATGGCCTAGGGATTTGTGCGGAGAAGGGAAAGAGGCCAAAAGGCAACAGAAGTGAAAGGCTGCCGGTAGGTCTGGTTCGGGTGGCTTTGCATCCTTGCTCTGTATATTAATATCATTTTAAAAGCCATCCAACACAGCTTGGCTTTCAGTCTTGCAGAAACCATCGCTGTTTTATATTACATAAGGAGTTTTGACACGAGGAGAAAAAGCAGACTAGAGAATTCCATCCAGTAAATACATGGAGTGGAGGGGGAATTCAACAAATGCGGTTGTCGAAAAGTTTTCAAAGAACTTCACACACACACAAAAACCCTTTTCTCTTATTTAAGTCAAAACAGCATGGAAAATAATATTATGGCATTCAAACTCCATTCTCTCTGTTGGGGGTGGTGCAGGAAGAAAAAGCAGAGTGCGTTTTGTGGTTAGTCAGATTTTAATTGGTCACAATATGAAGCAAAAGTTCAAAACTAAATGCTAGGAATATCTCCCCTCTGGAACATTCAATTAAAACCTGGGGGGGGGGGAGAGAAAGCCTCAAAATGACAGGCAGAGAATATGAGCAATAATCACAAAATTCACTGTGAACTGGGACTCGAGGCAGGCAGATGACATTGGAATGAGTCAAGTGTACACATGTTGGGGCATTGGTGGGTTAGCATGATGAACCCAGCCCACTCTTAGTTCCAGGTCTGACCCATGCTCTAGCACTACCCACCTTGCAAGGGTGTTTTGCTATCAGACAGAGTATGATGTGGGCAGAATTCATCACAGACACTGGAAGTCTCCTCTTCCCATGAGCTTTCTTACCCCTAGCAACTCCTTCTTCTAATCCTAATCCCTCCTCCTGTCTATGTGGAGGCCTTTGTTAAAGGACTTAGAACACGTTCACACTAAGGTGAAAATAACTGGAGTTAGGGAAGAAGAGTTGCTCACCTGAAGAGTGTTAACATTTTAATAAGGCAGGACAAAGGCAAGATAAATGTTACTGAACTCTGAGAACATTGTGGATAGCGCGTGTGCACTTATTTTAAGAGCTACATTGGGATCATTCCATATTACATCCAGCAAGAAGCCAAGTGGGAGAGAGGGCTCTGAGAATTGTCCAGGTCCTGGAAGGCAACTTAGACATTTTAACATGTTGTATTGATTAAGATGTTGTCAAAAGCACCAAAAGAAAACATTTGGGTTGCAATTTAGTCTACAGAATTTTGCCTTAGCATCGCTTTTGGATAGTTGAAATCCATTTAGCATTTTGGCCTTTGCCTTCTAGGTGAAAGAAAGTACATGTTTGTAGGTGGAGTACACATGTGTACACAAATGAACATGAGCACATCTGTCACCTGAAGTTTGGAGAGATTTCAGCATTCTTGGCAAAACCACCTTCTGTCCCTCAGAGTCACCCTATGAAGTTACAGAAAAGTGAACCGAGGCAGAGGCTGGGTCACCTTCTGGGACACCTGTGTGGTATTGGGACTGAAAAATCACTGGTCAACATCCTACTGTTTTGTGTTCCAGCACTCTGTAAACTGGCTTTGAGACGTTGAGACAAGTGTCACAGGGGTGGGTGGAGTTTGACTAGTTTCCTGTGTATACTACGCAAATGGTGAGTTTGGAGAAATGCAACCGTGTGAGAGATACAGGATAGATGTGAATGCCCCTGGCCCCGTTTTTACTTTCTAAAGAGTCAGAGCTTAGTTGGTATTAAAGTGGGTCAGCTGTGGAGGCTCGTTAATATATGACCTAGAGGCGTGCTGCAGAGTTTGGATTTGACTGGGTGGGAAAAAGTGTTTGATGACCATAGATGCTTGGGAATAAGACACTACTTAGAGTGGAGCCATCTTTATGGCATTAAACATCATGTTGGGTCTGATGGAATAGCCCTACAATCCTAGCTACTCAGGAAGCTGAGGCAAGAGGATTGTAAGCTCAAGGCCTTCCTTATTCACAGGATGAGTTCAAAGTCAGCCTGGATAACTTAACCAGACCTTGCCTTAAAATATTAGGTAAAAGCAGAGCCAAGGATGTGGTTCAGTGGTAGAGCACTTGCCTAGCATGCACAAGGCTCGAGGGTTAATTCTTGGTACCATCAAAGAACTCATAATTTCATGTTGTAGAAATACTGTGAAAGTTAAACAAAATGAGTTTAGGAAATATAGTAATGTGCTCAGTAAATTTTACATTCTGTTCTTTTTTCTTTTTATTCTTTTTCTCTTTTTCCTCCTGTTTTCACTTTTCCTTCCTTCCTCCTCCTCCTCCTCCTCTTCCTCTTCCTACTTCTTTCTTCTTGTCATTATATTGGAGACCAGATACCAGGCCCTTCTCTTCTGTGGCTTCTCTTCTGTATTTTGTGACCTAGTTTTTACCAATGAGTGGCCCTGTGAACTTTCAGGTGGCTACTCACAAGGTTAGGGAGGTAAGATCACCTGGAGAAAGGCTCCGAGGAACACTCAAGGCCATCTGAGGGTGGGAAGCCCATTTCTCCTCCCTGGATTCCAATCCTCTGTTTGCAAAGCTCAGCTGACAGCTCTAGTATCATGTGCTCCTTCAGCCTCCGCCTGACAGTCTGGGAAAGCAGATATCTGAAGTGCAACTGAAAACCCAAGTTTCATTGCACCCAGCTGGTTTTTAGACAGAGTTATGTTACCGATACAATAGCACAAAGCAGAGAGTCTAGTATTTATAGCTCATACACCTAGTATCATACAGCAGCATAGCACATCAAACACGGTGTGTTTTTGAAGCTGATATCAAATAATGTTTCCGTGCTTGATTTTGTTCTCTTTGTTCTAGAGCAGTAGGAGAGAAATGAGTGAACATCTCTGCCTAGTCATATATGTCAGGGGCTGGTACCAGTAGTTCAGTCGGCCAGTAAGTCAATGTTTGGGGGAATGATTATTTTTCAAACACTATCAATGTACTAGTATTTAGTGGCATACATTAAGTTAGTCCTTCCAATGGCTTTATGGGTAGTGCTTTTTATGCCCATTTTACACATTGAGAAAGCAGTCTTAGAGGTTAAGGAACGATGATGATACACAATGGAAATGTTGGAGCTGGAATCCAACCAGAAATGTTCTGTAAATATAGCCAAATGTTACAAGTATCAGCACCCCAAGCATCACAAAAAATTCATAGGAAGTCCCATAGTGGCAAGTCCACCCAGCACTGCATTTACTTACGGCTTAAGTAGGAAGGACAGAGTCACTATGACCAAAAATATGTCAAGAGACACCCAGCAAAACTCCAAACAACTGGCTAAGGTTGGAGACATGGAGGGAGCGAGATATGAATTATTAAAGTAAACAAGAAAACAATGAAATGTTTCCTTATATTAATAATTAGTATCTTCTAGTAGAATAAATTTCTAAGTGCAATGGAGAAAAATACGAATAGAAGAGGACTGGGAGTCTTGAGGGCAACTTGATTCTGTTCGAATGTGAGGAACAATGTCAATGCCAGGTGGATTTCTTTGCTTTGCTAGACTAGAAGGACCATGGTGCACAGGTTGTGTTTATTTTGTTCACCAGACATTTTCAGTGCCTTTAGCAGGCCTAGCTAGTGTGGAGAAAATTTTCAATCAGTATTTGTTTAATAAATAAGTGAGTAAACCCAGGAATCTCACACACATGTATTGAATGAGGCAGAGTCACATAGAATCATGTTTTGAAGAGTAAGGTCTCAGGCCCAGAATCCTGAGTCTTTCATCATAGTGTGGTGTTCTAATTCCAAATTATAAAGGTTAATAGAAGAGACTTCTGTGAAAAGTTAGGTAATATTAAACCAATAACAGAAGGATCAGGAGACAAGAGACTGAAGTGCCCAGGCTGAGGGGCAGGAGTTGGGAAAGTCCTCTGGTTTTGTTCCTGGAGGACCCAGCTTGTGACTTTGGGGTGGGGGTGGGGAGGAGGAGCAATGAATCAGCCTAGCTAGTGCTGTCCCTTTGGTAGCTATCAGGTAAGGCATTCCTTCACCAAGCACGTATTGTGTTATACCATTTGACTATGCATGTTACCTGGGTATACTACATTGGATATATAATTTGTTAAATGCTGGAAAGTCATATGAGGCAAGACCTTTCTCAATGACCAACTTTCCCTTTCCCATTTTCAAGGTGTTTTCCAGGTTTTTTTGTTTCGTTGTTGTATAGTTAAACCAATAACTAGATTCAGAAAATGGCCAGCTCCTATATTCCGTCGGGTAAGTAGATTGCATGTGCATTAAGTACTTGTTATTTCAGAACAAAAACTGATTGCGTTTGGTCAGTTTAGATGGATAAACTATTAACTGCCTACTGCCACCCTTCCAGAGAATAGCAATATTAGCATGCAACAGTACCAGGATAAATCTGAGAGGAATCCCCTCAAGTTCTTGTGGGTCGCTCTAGAAGACAACCTACCTCCATCAACACCTCATCTCCTGGCTTCTGGTTTTGCCAAAGGGCTCTTCCTGCTGGACCAGCGCTCTAGTAGACTGAATCTCACCTCCTCTTGTCTCGGAGAAGTCTTACATAACCATGCCTCATGTTCACCAACCTCCTTTCTTTCCAGACTTTTCCTATATGCAAGTTCAAATTCCTTCCGTCTTTGAATAGCTCCCCTTTCCATCTCTTTCCTTTCTAGAAACATCTCTGTATATGAGCTCTCTTCATCTCGCTTTTCATCCCACCATAGCCAATGTTTAGCTGTCCTAATTTCACCTCCACCCAGACTCCATCACCATACCACCAGCGATTAGAATTTTCTCGATTCATTGAACATTATTCATTAACATTAACTTAATTGACTTCCTCCCTTCCTTTCTTCCTTCTTTTCTTCCTTCCTTTCTTCCTTCCTCCCTTCCTCCCTTCTTTCCTTCCCCTTTTGGAATCAAAAGAAGTCATTTAATCTATCTATTTCTCCCCACCTTGACCACAACTGTCTCAATCCAAAGCATCAACTTCTTCCATATTGAGTAGTCCGATGGACTTCTGAACATTCTTACATGGCTGCTCTTCCTATGTGTGTGCCTTACTCTAGTGAGTCTCCTACCCAAACTCCTGAATTTCCCAATGTGCTTAGAAAAATAAACAGACAGACAGACAACAAACAGGGGTGAGAGTTCTCGGCCAGGCCAGGACAGCTGTGTATGTGCTGTACAGTCTTGTCTTCAGTCTCGTTTTAGATCTGTCAGTATCTTTCTGCTCTAGACATACTGATTTTCCGGTCCCTCAAATAGCATGTTTCTTTCAGAACTCAGATTTTTGAGTGAAGGACTGGAGACATGGCTCAGCTGTTAAGAGCACTGACTGCTCTTTCAGAGAATTTAGGTTCAGTGCCCAGCACCCATAAGGAGGCTAGCAACCATCTGTAACTCTAGTTCCAGGGGATTCAATGCCATCTCTGGTCTTCATGGGTACTTAAACACATACACATAAATAACAAATAAATAATATTTAAAATTTTAAGAGATTTTTGAGTGAGTTGGTATCTGTTGAACCCTTCTTTTGACTTTGAGATTCTTTATTCAGACCTGTTTTCTGTTATTATTTTTTTTTTTCGAGACAGGATCTCATGTACCCCAGACTGTCCTAAACCTTGTTATACAGTTGAGGATGACCTTGAATTTCTTATCCTTTTGCCTTCACCTCCCAAATGCTGATTGCAAGCATGCACTACCATGACCAATTTATGTGGTCCTGAGGATTAAACCCAGAGCTCTGTGTGTGCCAGGCACACAGGCCCCTGACTGGACTGCATCCTCAGTCCTATCCCGACATCTCTGTCTTACTACTTCTGTGAGTCCTGCTTTTAGTGTGTTTCCCTCCCAAGTCCTCTCTGGCACTCATTTTCTCCATTTCAGCTCTTGATTTATTATTTGTTTTACTTCTTCCCTGTCAAACCATAAGAACTTTAAAAATAGCATTTAGAATACTTCTTCAATTAGAAAATAATATATATTCACTGTAATCACTTGAAAATATATATTTTTGAATTATTATTTTTATTCTTTTAAAATATTTTTTATTATTTATATTTTATGTGTATGAGTATATTGCCTGCATGTATGTAAGTGCACCTGTGTCATGCAATGCCCATAGAGATCATAAGAGGGCATTGGATTTCCTGGAACTGGAGATAGGATGGTTGTTAACCACCATGTGGGTGCTAAGGATTGAACCTGGGTTCTCTGCAAGAGCAGTCACTACTATTAACTGCTGAACCATCTCTTCAGCCCCTTGAAAATATATTTTTAAAACTACAAAAATAAAAACATTTATTGTCTAACCAGCAATAATCATTGTAACTATTTTGGCAAATGCCATTATAATTTTTATGTATACATATATATTATTTTCAAAGTATCACAGAGTTTCCTTTTTTTTAATAAAGGAAGGACTTTGAATCTGTACCTTTTCAAAGTAATCTAAATAATTATTAAACATATTGTCATATTTAACCTTGCTAAAGAATGTAGCTTAAAAACAATAACAAGATACTTTTGCTTGTCTGATAGGATAAAAACATTCATTAAAGGGCTGGATAGATGACTCAGCGGTTAAGAGCACTGGCTGCTCTTGCAGAGGATCTGGGTTCGATTTTCAGCATGCACATGGTAGCTACAACTCTCTGTAACTCCAGTTCCTGGGAGATCCTTTTCTGATCTCCATGGCCATTGCATGATATGGATGCACTTACATACAGGCAGGTAATACACTCATACACATAAAATAAAAATAACAAAAAATATATTTTTAAAACACTCATTAAACATTTAAACCTGAATATTTCTGTTAGAAGGTTTTTCAAAATAGAACTGTGTAATTAATCATTATCAACACTTTGTTGTTCTTATTTTACTTCCTTACTAATTTTCTTTCATTTTAAAGCAAATTCTAGAGTTCACAAAATTTTACCCTGTAAGATTTCAATTCAGTGTGCATCTGCAACTTGCAGAAAACATCTCAATATTATAATGAAAACATGATCAGTATGTGTAACAAAACTGACAATAGGCTCTTGGTCCATCTAGTTCATCATCCATATTTGGTTCTCTGTCTCAGAACTGTATTTTTATAGCTTGCTTGTTTGAGTTATAATATAAAAATGGCATGTTGTATTTGATTTATATATATACAGATTTTTTAAATTGGGAACATACTGTGCAAGCTGTTTATAATATGCCTTTTAAACTTAACATATTATGTACATTTTCTTGTATGTTAAGGATTTTTTTCTCCAATGGTTCTGTCTCTACAACAGTTCATACTTTTACATCCAGTATTTTATTGTGTATTTAGCTTTTTTTGTTATATTCCCCATGAATAAGTCTTTGATGTACACAGTTAGGCATAAGATTTGGGCCCAAGGTAAATGAATGTATTTATAGTGTAATAGTACTCTTTGGGTGGGATACAACAAATAATTTTCCCATGGGTGCTTTCCTGTAAATACTCATGGCTATAATTGAAAAATATGTTATTATTTTGATCAAAATCAACAAGCAAAAATATCTTGTTATTGTTTTATTTACATTCTGTATTATGGTTAAATATGTCTATATACGTTTGCTAGCTATTTAGAATTCTTGGAAAGTTTCATGTTCTTATTCCTTATTCTAATTTGGTTTTCGTTTTGCTATTGATGTATAAGGGCTTGATATTTTATCCAATATATGTTATGAATATTTCAAATACTGTTCTTGAATTTTTCATTATAAATTCTAGAAGTATGCATTTTCCTCTCATTATCCTAATAAACTCCGTTTCTTTTTTTTTTTTTTTTGAGGCAGGGTCTCCCAGTAGCTCTAGATGGCCTGGAACTCATCACATTAGACTAGGCTGGCCTCAGCTTTACAGAGTTCTCCCTGCTTCTGCCTCTGGAATGCTGAAACTAAAGGCATGTATCGCTACGCCCAACAGTTCTAATTTTTAAGCACCTGGAGTTTTTATTTTCCACCTGTTCTCAAATCTGTCCCCCTGACATCATGATGCTATGACTCAGCTGAACTCTTTTTTTTTTTCTGGCTGATTTCTTTATGTCCTCTGTCTTTTGTAGTCCATTATGAAGGCTGATGTCAAATGAATAATATCTATGACACGTTCATTAAACTGGTCTTCCACTCAGGACTTGACAATGGTCTTTTATAGCATATCAGATGAAAGATAAACTTCTCAGCCCAGCACTTAATAATATCTACAGTTGACTTAAATTCCAACTCAGTTCCCATTCTGGTTTCTCCGGGGCATCACTGCATAGCTGTGCATTGAAAGTACTGTATAAAATTACTTCCATACTGTGCATGTAGATTATATGGGAGACATAAGTGAAATTCATCTTTAGACTTGAGTCTCATCTCCAAGATATATCATTACATATATACAAATATCCCCAGATGTGGGAAAAGGTGAAACATCTCTTGCTTCTGGCATTTTGGTTGAAGTTTAGTATTCTAAATATAGTTTTCTAAATTCTGTATTTAGTTTTCTCAATAAAAATGCAATACCCTTTTGAATGGCACGTATTCTTTCATCTTCCTTTCATTCTTTTGTAGCATGGGTGCCTACTCCAGTCTAAATTCTCAGTAACCACAAATTCTTTCCTTTTTTCTTTTTTCTTGGTGTTTTGAGATGGGGTTGCATAGACTAGGCTGGTCTCAAACTCTCTATGTAGCCCAGGCTACCCTTAAACTTTGATTTTCCTGCAGCAGCTTCCTGAGTGCTGAGAATACAGGTGTTTGTCACTGCATCTATTAACAAGCCTTTAAATAATTTTTAATGTTTGAAATAATGTCATACATGAGTACTCTGTTTATAATATTTCCTCTTTTTCTCCTTTCAACCTCTTCCATGTCCCCCTACTCCTTTTCAATTTCATGAATCCTTCTTTAATTATTATTGTTACACACGCACACACACACACGCACACACGCACACACACAACCTATTGAGGTTGTTTAGTAGTACTGGTATGTACATATGTTTGGGGCTGATCACTTAGGTGTGGATAACCTATTGAGGAGTTTGGCCCTAGAGAAAACTGAGTAGCCCTCTCTTGACAGCCACTGGTTTCCAGTAGCTCTTCATCTACAGGTAGGGCCCTGTAAAATTTCACGCATCCATATTGGCATGTCAATTGGTGATTTCATTATGCAGGTCTTGACTAGGCCGCCATTTTGAGATTTCATGGGTACAGCTTCCCTGTTACATCTAGAATACACTATCTGGCAGCAGATGTCCTGGTCTTCTGGCTCTTATAATTGTTCCATTCCCTCTTCCAAGATGTTACCTGAGTCTTAAGAGTAGGGGTTATGTTATAGATAACCCAGATCATTTGAGACTGGGCACCCCATTAACCACAATTCAAAAGAATTTTATTAATTTGAGAATTTCATACAAATTACCTTCCCGCACCCCATCCCCTGACTTCGTGTCCTCTGTTGTTATTTATCTTTTTAAAAAGAGCTATTGAGTCTAATCTGTGTTTCTAAATGTTCTTGGATGTGCATCTATATCCCTTTGACCTACTAGGCATCATACTTGTAAGGAAAAGTGACTCTCTCTCTTTCTGTCTCTTTCTCTCTCTCTCCCAGAATCTGTCAGTTGCAAATAGATCTTAGCTAGGGCTGGAACTTCTTGTCAACCTCCCCTGTCTATGCTGGGTGAGATGAGACAGGTGAGCTCTTCCCTCCTTTAAAAAAAGTTAAACATGCCTTTAATCCCAATATTCAGGAGGGAGAGGCAGGTGGATCTTTGTAAGATTGAGGCTAGCCTGGTCTATATAGTAAATTCTAGGCTAGCTGGGGCTACAGGGAGACTCTGTCTCAAAAAGAGCCCCCCTCCCAAAAGTTAAGTATGAAAGTCAAAGAGGGAATCCATTGCTTATGCTTCCATCAAGTAGAATGTTGACAGTCAAGGCATGTGTCTGGTGGCTTTGCAAAAAGATGCCTCCAGGGAAATCTACAATCCGTGTCCTAGTAGAACACTGCCTTTGCTACAGCGAAGGGCTGCTCATCTCCCAATGCAACTGGTTTCTAAGGTTCTACCATGAGCTCTACTTCTGGAAATGTTTGAATCAAAACAGAAGTTTAGGAAGTGTGCTACATACGAACTTAAAGCATGGTTGTATGTTATTAAGCTGGCATAGGTCACTGGGTATATGCTGCTATTCTGTTCACTGATGTGTCCCATGTGCATAGAAAGTGCTCGACAGCTAGTAGGTACATATAGATGTGTTTTAAATTTAATTATTCTTAAGTTCTCAGTCCTATGGTGGCATATATACATGTAGGTACATGTGTATGTATATTGAAAGAAAAAGAACATGTTTACCCCTTGTGTTAGCATGGCTAATAATGATTTCAGCAACTCTGCAGAGTAACTATTGGTATCAGGAAAGGAAAATGAGACTCAAAGAGATTTGATCATACACCTAGGGTTGCAGTTAGGATCAAAGTTTTATTCCATATAGCTCTAAAGCATGCTCTTTTAATGAATTAATTATATTATTGTTGTTGTTGTCATTGTTGTTTTTGAGACAGGGTCACCCTGTAGCCCCAGCCTGGAACTTTCTATGTAGACCAGCCTGGCCTTGATTTTATAGAGATCTGCCTGCCTCTGCCTCTTGAGTGCTGGTATTAAAGGCATCAGCTGCCACACCTAGCTAGCTATGGTCTATTTAGAATGTGTTGTGACTGTCCACTCAGTTCCTGGTGTTCCTAAAGCCTTATCTTCAGGAAGTTTCTAGTAGAAAACTCAGAAGTGTTTTTTCCAT
Source organism: Eospalax fontanierii (assembly GCA_035773235.1). Classification (NCBI taxonomy): domain Eukaryota; kingdom Metazoa; phylum Chordata; class Mammalia; order Rodentia; family Spalacidae; genus Eospalax; species Eospalax fontanierii. Next base: position 63,920,156 of record CM069538.1, read on the forward strand.
TTATCATCTGTCTGCTACAAAAGCAGAAAAATATTTTCTGTAGCTCTCTGACCCACGGTGCAAACAATTCCAGGTCACTTGGACACAATGTCATGGTTAGGGTAGTGAGATCTCTTACCTGATCTACTCGCAAACTCTAAGGAAGAGTGCCAAACTATCTTTGTAATGTCTTTAAATCTCTGGAGTGATTATTGAATTGAATTATATTCCAGCTGCTGAGAATACAAAAATAAGAGGCAAGACCCACCAATAAGCCCAGTAAAAGAGCTAAACTCTTGGTCAAAATACTGCTGTGGATTGGGCACAGTGGTGCATATCTGTCATCCCAGAACTTTGGAGGTAGAGGCTGGCAGATTGTGAATTTGAGGCAACTCTGGGCTTCATGGCAGGACCTCATTGAAAGGCAACTGCAGTATAGTACAGAAATGTAACAGTAGGATTAAGTCAAAGGGAAGGTGTACGATCAAGTCAGCCTGGAGAGCCAGAAGAGCGAGAGGCCAGTGAGACAGTGACACTTGTGCAAGACTGTGAAGTTTGAACAGTGGTCTGGGAGGCAAAGAAGGAAGGAGACATCGGAGGCACAGGGAGTTGGAGTCCATCTCAGGGTATTGTTCTGGCTCAGCTAACATCACCTTTATGTACAAATAAGAACCTGGACCCCTTTGGGTCTATCTTTCTCTTACAAAGGAAAGATAATACAATGCACAGAAATGCACTAGCATCCTTTTCCTGCTCTGAAGTCTAGTTTTCCTGATGCCTAGGGTAAGCTTGAGACTCCTTGGTCCTTATGTTCTCTGCAGTGGGAAGGGCATTCACCCTTTCAAGCTTCCAGAAGCCCATTTACTAAATGAATGCTGCAGCTACTGTGGGATTGAATCACAGCTTGCCTTTGTCATCGGTTTAGCAATCCTAGAGACAGGCTTTTGCACCCAGCCTGCCAGGGGCCAGCTTAGGAAAGAGGGACTAATCGTCTTCTCTCTCTTATTACAACAATCCTCATGGCAATGAATGCGGAGAATTAAGCAGTTCAAAAGGCAGCAGCATTTACTGTTCTAAAGTAGCATCCTTACGAGTAATGGCAAATGTCACTGAAGAAAGGGGTGAAAATTAGCGGGAAAAACCACTTGTCTGTTATTTTCTAAGAGCTAACTGTCACTATCCTCTGAGAGGTATTTTAGAGAAACAAAGAAAGAATAACAGGGTGTGATGTCAACTATTTGTAGCATGCATTTTTCATTTGGTGGAAAGACTGAGCATTTAGCTCTAAAATGTGAAACTTTCTGCTGGCCAGCATGATGTCACAAAAGTCCATGCCACAGTTAAACACTGGGCACTGAACATATCATATAAAATTACAAACAAGGTATGTATATAAAATGTATATGGAAAATAAATGAATTTCATAGTTGTATTTGGGTCCCACCTCCAAGATGGCTTTTCTTAAAAGCTTTTTAAAAAAAATTATGTGTATGCAGGTGCTCTTGAAGCCCATAAAAGGGATGTCAAATCCCCTGGAACAGTAGTTGTATTATAGGTGGCTGTGATCTGCCCAATGTGGGTTCTGGGAACTGATCTCTGGTCCACTTCAAAAGGATCAAGTGTTCTTGACTGCTAAATTTATATATGTGCAACATCCACAGATCCAGAAACATTTCTGGTCTAAGGCATTTTTAGTAAGAGCTATTTAACCTATACGTAAAAGCATTGTGCCATTAGTACCTATCTGATGAACTTTTTTTTGGTGACTTCATACTGCTTTATATATTTTGTGACTTACTGATGACATATTAAATTCATCTTTTACCACTAGGTAAGGAGATGGCATTCTAGCTTTGTTCAGTCATAAACAACTGTGTGATGAACATCTTGAGCTAGCTATTTGGGCATATAGCTGATCGCTGTAAGCCTGGGATAGTATTAGGCAGGCAGATTGGATTCAGAACTAAGCCTTCTGCATGGCTACATTCGATGGCAGCTTCGCTCAGAGAGTTATTTCCCCTGGTTGCGTGTGCTGGGGATGATCGGCCAACCCAAGACCCATGGCACACCCTGCTGAGCCGTATTGGTGCTGCCACCTGGCACTTCCCCATGTGCTCTGAAACCTGCCACAGGGCTGGGGCCTCCCAGTTGAGAGCAAAGCCTTGCAGGGTGGGAAGGCGCCGTGGAGAGAAAGAGGAGAGGGCCCTCAGCAATTTTTTATGACACCAGGCTTCTGTTCAGTGCCTTGGATAATTAAAAATAGACCCCCACCCAGGCCTCATCTTCAGTCTGAAATGTACTGCGTGTGGATTTTGGAATTGGCTCCTGAGGGACGGGGTGGAAGCACAGTCCTCTGGGACATTCCCACTAGCTCCAGAAAGTACTCCAAAAGCATTGTGTGGAGATGATGCCTCCGCAGGCAGTGCTCCGAGAGATGACCTCATGGGTCCTTCCCATCTGTAACTCCTGCGATGGAACAGATCTGAGGCTGTGACCAGACTCAGAACACAAACATTTAAAAATAAGCCAGCCCATGTGCAGTTAAGGATGGATCTGCTGTCTTTGTATTTTCAGTTCTGACATTTGGGAATGGCAGCATCTCTTCCTTAGTTCCCGTGGCTGAAGGGAGTTCTGTCTTCCAGGGTAATGGAAGAACATTGCAGAAGCAACTCTCTCAGGGATTGCAGATAGCTTTCTACAGTAGTCCTGTCTGCACATGGAAAGAGAGGGAATGTATACCCTGCCACTCTCACCGTGTATAAAGTGGTCCCTGGTATGATCAGGACAGTTGAGGCGGGGCCACAGACTTCCAGCTCTCCCCTTTAGTGGCTTGATATGTGTCCTCAGCATTTTTCCCCACCTGACGTGGAAACCATGGCTACAAAGGAACACACATGTGGCTGTGAGATGGTGATGCAGTTTCGGTCTTACTTCTGTAGGCTTGGCTTGCATGTATCCAAACATCATTGGTTTAGCCCATGTTTGCTACCAGAGTGGGATAAATTCATCTGTTTGTCACTAAAATCTTGGAAAGCAATAACATTCTGCTAACTTCTGTGTTGTTGTATTACCAAGCATATGGTATGCCCTCAATGGGTGATTATTGAACAAGGAAGAAGGAAGGGAGGGAGGGGGAGAGAAAGAGAGGAAGGGAGGGAAGGAGGGAGGGAAGAAAGGAAAGAAAGAGGATCTACTAGATTAAGGTACTGCACTGAGTGCCAGGACACCAACCTCATATAATAGAAAGGCTTTGGAACTGTATTTACACATTTATGGGTTCCAGTCTGCATCCCAAACCTTCATTTCAGCTTCTGCAATACAGCACTAATAACACCTACCTCCTCAGAGGCTGCAGTGAGTGTTGGTCAAATGCCTAGCCCAGGACCCAGACCCAGGAAGTGTCCCTAAAGTCCGTATCATCCTTCTCCTGGTGGGCATTCTGGATTGCAGCTCCCTAGGATGGAGCCAGACTGAGAAGATGCTGGAGAAGGTAGCACTGGCTATTCCTCTCTCTCCCTTGTACATGGAGGAAGCTGGCTGTGCCTGCACTAAACCATCCATCTCTTTTCAAGCTGCACACCTGGAGCTGTGAACAGAGAGGAATCAGCTCCAGTGGCAGCTGGTTCATTTTCTAGCTATAGCTTAGATGCTCAGGGAATTAAGAAAAGAGAAGAAACAAGTTTGTGACCTTCTCCATGTGGTGGGAAGCCCTTACTTGTGTTCTGTATACTGGAATATGGGCTGAGCAATTGCTATATCCCTTACTGCATGGCTTTGCATAAAATCACCTTTCCAACTTTTGGTACACTAGAGTTTGATTATATTTAAAAGTCAAACATGGAAGCTATCAATTGTCCACATCAGGGAGGAAGGATAAACAGCACCATAAAATCACTATTCTTTGTACACTTAACATTCCCCCAAACTAGCTGCTCATTTGCTTACATACAAGGCTCTGCTTCAAGAATGGTCATTAGCAAAGCTAGCTGATAACATTTAGTAAGAATGACTGAACTTCCTAAGCTCTGTGTTTTATACCAGAAACCTTAGCTGAAATATTTTCATGTGGTAGCACTTTCGATAGAAGCAAGATAATTTAAACAAATAATTAGCCTCAAGAATAAAAGTGTACACAAAAGCACAATTAATGAATTTACTAATTGTTCTTCCCTGCTGTGGACATTGCTCAAAGTTGAATTTTAAGCTCTTGAATAAATATAAAGTACTGTACCAAGCCACAAAACAGGATGACTCACCATTAGTCATTAATGTTGCCTTAAAAACAAACTCCGGCTCTCAGAGAAAATGCCTTCACCTAGGCGGACATTATTTTGAAAACAAAGCAAGTCTTAGATGAGAAACTGTTCTTTGAGTCTTTGGGAAAACACACACACACATGAGATTTGTGGGTTTTAATGCTCTATGTAAATATCAGACAGGAACCATTTCTCTTATTCAAAACTCTCCATTAACTGCAAAGGAATGAATTTGGTCTGTATGACCATGTGGTCAAAAAAATGTCCACCTCCACCTCTCTCCCGGTCCCAATCCTTTACTGAAATGGAATCAAAATGGGAACTAACGTGTCTAACCTTTTCTCTACCTGATGGATGGAGACTGTTCCTTTCTTTCTATCTTCCTCTTCCTTCTTTACTTCTGATCAAAGCAGTACTTTCTGAATTTGCCAAAAGAGCTATAAACCACAGACTGTAAAACAGAAATGAGTCTCATGTTTTTCCAGCGTAGGGACCGGAGAAGCAAGCAGTAGAGAGCTATTCAAGAGTCGGATACATTCCTGGCAGAACTGTTGGGTGTTTCCTTAAACAAAACAGCAACAGATCTTTCTCATTCTTGCCGTGGTGGTGTTTGTTAAATATGGTCCCCAAAGATGATCATTTCTAATCGCTGTATTTCCTCTGAAGAGGCGCTGCGGCACGCCCATTCGGGACTACTGCAAATTAAACCCACCCACGAAGGAGTGGCTTATTCTGTCTAGGACTTTGCACACAGGGACTGAACCGAGTATTAATCCAAGACTCCGAACATTCGGACGCCCATCTCTCTGTAAGGGTTTTCTGTCTTTTCATCACCATTTTATAATATACTGAACCTGTTCTTAAAACTGAAAATGAAGAGAGGCCCTGGGACTCCGTAAAGGGCTCAGGCTCGGTGCAATGACAGTAAGCTCGTAGAAGGAAAAGGAAGTGAATGGTCTAAAAATGTTCTACTACTAAACCCTATTTGAAAGCACTGCTTGGAGATAGTCGGTTGGACAGGGAGCAAAGGCCTCTAAGAGCCTGGGGGTGAGAGGCAGAGGACAAAGGGAGGGGTGGTGTTTTGCCCCAGTCAATTTCACTGCTGTCCCAGGTTCCCTGGGTCTGACCCCAGATGCAGCCAGCGCAGGGCGGGGCCACTGTCGTGATGCAATTATCTGGGCTTCTTGTGGGGGAGTCTCTCTCTTCGCCTAGATAAGGCTTCTGTTAGAAAAGTTGCTTTGCCGTCCCCTACCCTGGGGTGGCCGGTTCCCGGGAGCAGAAGGAGAGGAGGAGCCGGAGGGGGCACTTGTCCCACCTCTCTTCGCTGGTGACAGCCTTGATGAGATCACGATCTCTTTTGTTTTGCGTCCAGATAGTACATTGCTGGCGATTTGAGTAATTTCAGCGGAAAAGGAGGGCCTGGACCCTCCATGCCACGGAGGGGGCGGGGGAGGGGACAAAGGACACAGGAGATGGAAGTGGCTGGCAAGCCTGGGCATTTTTCCAACTTTATATTTTGTTCCTGACTATCCATGTCCATCAGGGCAAGTCCAAGGTCCCCTGAGGGCCCCTGGAGGGAGCATTTCCAACCCGCAGGAAAATCTAAAAGGAGAGCTCGGCTGGGAGGCCTGGGCTGCAGAGGTGCCTTGTGCCAGGAGGGGCAGGTCTGAGCCGGCACAGGGTCTGAGTTAGCGGCGCTCAGTCCTTAACGGTCCTGTCCTGCGTTCAGGAAAACAGTCGGCCGGCTGCCAAGCCTCCCAGTCTTCCTGCCTGCCTTTGGATCCTAGCTCTGCGTGACCATGAGACAAGGATTTGACCTCTGCACCTCTGCCTGCATCTCCTCAAAGTGGGAGTAAGAGCAGGCCCTACCTTCTCTCCCTGCTCTGAGGATGAAAGAAGTTAATCCATAGAAGGCCCTAGAAGAGCGTCCTAAGCGTCATAAAAGTCAGCTGAAGTCCCAGCTCCTTCCTTGTCCAGAGTGAGGAATCCTCCCTGGTATCCAAGTGAAGAAAGAATTAGAACTGCTTTGGGTTTTTTTTTTCTTCCTATTTTTTCTCCTGGAATGATTTCCAGAACGATTTGGCTTCTGGAGAGGGAGTTAGAAGGCTGCTGAACTTCTCTGGTTCTGTCTCCCACTCATTATCGCGCAGGAGTAACACAGGTTAATCGCGTAGCTAATTAAGAGATAACATTAATGGAATCTGAGTTGGTACCCTGATAAAGCCAGAGCCCTGGCAGGTAAATGCTGAGGTGGAGCCAAGCCATTTATCTGAGGAGCAGCAGGACTCCTATCAGGGTACCAGTTCTGCTTCCATTAAAGTTATTGATATTACCCCCCAAACTACAACTGCAAGAACATCCAGTGCTTTGCCCCCGCCCCCTCTTTTTTTTTCATTTTGCTGTTTCTGTTTTCTGAGGGAGCTGTTTTAGTCATGTGGATTGAAGCAACGCAACAAAAAGCTAGGTAACATAATTGAAAACATTTAATAATGAATTAACAGATGAATGACTGAATGTATGCACACTAACAAAATTCATTCATAGCATACATGATGGCAATTAATATGTTGTTGTTCACAGGGGCTGTTGACAGGGCACACCCTGCCCTCCTTGAATTGAGGTTCTCTCTCTCTCTGTCTCTTAAATTTATTTACTTATTTTTATGTGTATGAGTGTTTTGTCTGCATGCATGCAGCTGCACCCATGTTATGCAGTGTCCACAGAGGTCTGAAGAAAGGTTGGAAGAGGGTATCGGATCCCCTGGAACTGGAGTCATAGACAGTTGTTAGCTGCCATATGGGTGCTAGGATTTGAACCTGGGTCTTCTGCAAGAGCAGTCAGTGCTGTTAACTGCTGAGCCATCTCTCTAATCCAACTTCTCTCTCTTTTTCTCTCTCTCTCCTTTATCTCTGGTCTTTGCCCCCGCCCAATCAGTAAAGCACCTAAAGTCCCATTTCTGTGTCTCTCCCTGTCTCCTTCCAGTTAATTTGATCAAAGGGCTTTTGGAGACTTCTTCCCTTTTCTTTCTTTAATAAATTCTCTCATGGCTTCTTTAATTGTTACTTTTTTTACCTTTCTCGAGAAATCATGATCAATCACAGCATTCAGCTAGTTGATGGCTGACAAATCCTATTTGACATAATGCAGCCATGATATAAAGGAAGAGCCTCCGTGCTAACTGCCTAGCTGATTCGTGAGAAACAATGATTGTATTGTATCCTACTAAAAGTGTGGGCTTGGGCATCTGCAGTTTGCCACGTGCATGTCACTGAGAACCACTGACAGCCTAAAAGGGAACCAGACACTGAAGCCACTGTCATCTCTGGTTCATGGATTTGGTGACATCCTTACCAGCCATGTTCTCACATCACATCGCATCATATAATGTGGCTTCCCCTGGTCTCTGCTCCCTGAAACCTCCCCATGGCTGACGATCCCCTTCAGATTCAATAAGCTTCAATAAAGGCCTTTGTTGTGGGGAGGGGAACCTGGCAGCAGAGGAATGAGACTTCACTTGGTGTCTTGTGCTGAGAGTGTTAAATACCAATTCCATGATGAGGAGTGAACACTGGGGTTGTCTGAGAATCAGAGGTCAACAAAGCACAGACTCATGGGCTGTGCAGGCATGCCTGGAAATCAGTTAGGTTGTACCAAAAATGTGTGTGCCATGCTTAGAAACCTTGAACTCAGGGCCTGGGGTGGGGTTGAATTGGTAGAGTATCTGCGTAGCAAGCACAGAGCCCTGGGCTCAGTCCCCAGCACTGCATAAAAAGTAGTGGTACATGCCTGCAATCCCAGCACTCAGTAGGTGCAGGCGGGAGGATCAGAATTCCTTTCAAGGACATCCTTAGCTACATAGGGAGCTGGAGGCCAGCTAATGTATTTCCTAAAACAGAGCTTAGACTTTATGAGAAGTCATAACTAGCTTTGATGTAAACCACATCTATAGGAAAGCAAAGTTGAATTCCAGCAGGGGGAGGAAAAAGGAACTGTCCCATCACAAATATACATACGTATCCAAATTTCAATTTTCATTTCATGTGTATGAGTGTTTGCCTGCATGTATGCAAGTGCTGTCATGTTGTACGCAAGTGTGCAGTACCAGAAGAGGAAGTCACATTTCCCTGGAGCTAGAGTTACTGATGGTTGTTAGCTGCCATGTAGGTGCTAGGAACCAAATCCAGGTCCTCTGCAAGAGCATCCAGTACTCTTAAGTGCTGAGACATTTCTCCAAGCCCCCCCCCGCCACTTTTTTTGAGACAGGGTCTTGCCATGCAACGCAGGCAAGAATTTGAGTTCTGGATCCTTCTGCCTCAGCCTTCCAGGCCTGGGATGTCAGTTGTACATCACTATACCTGATTTCCATCATGACCATTAGCACATGTTACAGGAAAATTCCCTCTAGCTGGTTGGATTTTGGGTGGTCTCTATGACAGTTCTGAACAGGAGTGAACTTAGATTCAAGGAAGAATCTTTCTGGGTTGTTTTGGTTACATAAATTAAAAATAAGTTGAAAATCGAACATCCATGCACTTGTGTGCTCTTCAAAATTCCCGTTTATTGAGTCTCAAAAGCAGACAGATCCTTTTAGCAATCTACCAAATAAATCTGAAAACACCTGAGACACTAAAGCTCAAGAGGAAAATTCTTTTTCTTCTGAAAATTTAAGCCAAGAATTTACAATGAGATGAGATGTCATAATTGTACCATTATATATAAAGGTCTATAATTAAGCCTTATAAACAGATGATTACACTATTTAGTTTAATTACCTCTTTAACAAGTAACTCCTAAGCATGTAAATATGGGACAAAAATAATCTGTGAAAACTACATGCAAACAAAGGTCCTCACATGAGGAAGAAGAACTTGCAAAGTAAAGAAACTCACAATTAAGAATTAGATTGCTAAAATCCACACACAAAGCCAATCAGGGTTTTATGGAGATGGTGACCTACCGATCCTATGTACTAAAGAGTAAATTCTATTCGGTACAGTCCTTGATAAATACACATCATTTCCATGTTGAGCTAATTCTAATTACCACCAATGTCAATATGAGGTGCGTGCCCAAGAACTCAGAATAGCTACTAGGCACCAGGATTCTCTGACTTTCCCCGACCCCAGGAGACAGAACTTGAGTTTTTGAACCCCAGCTAGCCTCCCCTCCATCTCTCCCTCACATCTCACTCCATTTAGAGTTAGCTAGACATCATATAAGAATGGCTCTATGGGCAAATAGCAGCATCTGATTTTGTTAGAATGTGCTAAAACATATCCTGGTCCTGGTCAGAAACTTGCTGCCTGACACAGCCCATCTCAGTCCTCGGAAGATTCCAGTTTACTTTCTGCTGTTCTCCCAGGCCTTCATTATACCTGCATTTCTGTAAGCCTCCTGTCTTTGTTCAACTCTCTCGTTTTCACACCTCAGCTTCTACAATATGTTACCCACCATCTGCATGCTTTCACCTAATTTTTTGTGATTCCGTTCAACCAAGTTTTTATTTACTTCATAAGGGCAGAAACAGTTGCCTTTATTTCTCTTTATTCCCTGAGCCAGATGCGCAGTCTCTAGCATAGAGAAGGTGTTTCTAAATGTGTTTATTGAATTGAATTATTGAACTTGATTCTCTCAATCATCATTTCCCATTCCTAGGGTATCTGTGAGTGTGTGTGTGTGTGTGTGTGTGTGTGTGTGTGTGTGTGTGTGTATGGTGTGCGTGTAGGGGAGAGAGAGAGATTTCCTTTACTGTGAAAAGATACTGACATAATCAACTTTAAATGAGGAACTTCTTGGCTATAGAAGTTTCAGTCTGGGGCACTTGGCCCCGTTCCTCAGGGCCTTAGCAGTAAGGATCCACCATAATGGAAACACACAGTGGAGGAGGGCTGCTCAAGTTATGGTGGCCAGTAAGCAAAGAACAAGAAGAGGCTCGGGTGCCAACAACTCCTTCAAGGACAGGCCTTCTATGACCCAACTTCCTCCAACTAGCAGTCCCCTCTTACCTCTGAGAAGCACTGTGGGCTTGTATGAACTATGAGTTCAATACAAGAGACTGTGGGAGACATTCATGATCCAAACCCAGACTGTAATGGGGCGTGAGTGTGTGTGTGTGTGTGTGTGCCGACATTTCTTGATGAAATGGCTCATAGTTGCTGTCCTTTCCTCAGATACTACGGCCCACTCCAGGTGGGACCAACTTCTGCTCTCGTGTCATCCCCAAAAGGCCGTGAGGTGCATCCCTTTGCCTGCTTTTCTTCACATTTTCCTCTCAGGGAAATTGCCTCTATTCCTTTTGCTAAACAAACCAACCGATTGGCTTCCAGGCCCACCTTGATTTCCCTGTGCCCACCATGATCATCAAACCAGGACATTAAAATCCCAGTCGTTAAGCCATGGGATTTTCATGGTGATTCACAGGAAATGCCACAGGCAACTGCGCCTCTGCTCAGGAAAGGCACTGAGCCTTGTTAGACGTTGTTCTTCCAATGGCATGAGTCAGGTAGTTCTATTTCTCTCTGGCAAGTGTACAGACCATTGACAAAGAGGAAGGAATCATCCTCTAGTCACAAGTATCCAGTTCCAGGTATGATAGGGGGCACTGGAATTAAACAAATGCTCTTTGGCAGTAAATTAGTGTGGTTCCTTTGTTTTTTTTTTTTTTTTTCTTAAATTGAAAAATCACATATACTGTCTAATAATTTCTGCAAATAGCGGTTGGTGCTTTTATCAGCCAGAATCCAGTCAGAGAAATTGGGCTTACTTGAGATCAATATAGAGAATGTGATCTGAGTACTGGTTATGAAGGTATGGCAAGGGTTGAAAACCATTAGCAAAGAGCAGGAGCCAGAGTGAAAACCAGGACTGGAGAAATGGCCCAGTGGGTTAAGTGTCTGCTGCGCAAGTATGAGGATCAGAGTTTGGATCGCTGGCACTCACAGGAATGTTGTATGTGGCGGCAGCCCGCTTGTAATTCCAACACTAGGGAGGTGAGTCCGGGGATTCCTGGAGCAAACTGACTACCAAGGTTAGATGAACTGATGAACTCTGAGTTCAGGTGAGAAACTCTGCTCATTATATAAGGTAGAAAGCAATCAAGAAACACATCTAATGTCAACCTCCAGCCTCTATATGCACATGCACACACACACATACACACGCACACACACAGAAGTGTATGTAAAAGTATACCCACTTACATGCAAACATATGTATATACTTAAATATACAAAAATGCAAACCAGAGATTTGTAACAGCAGAAAACCTCTAGGACTTGAAAGACTATGCTTCCAAAGGGCAGATGCCATCTGATGGACACTGAAGTCAAAGACAGAATATCTGTGTTCAGGGTCTAGGACTACGTTAGTACTAGAAATAAAAGAAACAGAAAAAGAAGGGAAAATAACTCTTCTTCCCACCCTAACTTGCAAAGCCAGACCCAGGACTTCTCTGTAATGGGAGTACAGGCTACCGTGACCTGAAGATGGTGTGGGCATAATCAAAAGTCCTGCAGAAACATGGAAAATTCAGGAAGAAAATAATTCCCAGACAGAACAAAGACTCTATTCTCATCCACAAACATTTATGGAGATTTCCATGTTGTTTGTTAAGTATTTCCTTTATGAGGAATAAAAGGGCCCTGGTAAGAGAACCCCAGTATAGATGCGCTTATGGTTCCTTGCATAGAAGTATGCTTTATGGTTTACTGCATATAGTTCTCATCCCATAGCATCTGCTCAGTCTTCTCAATTAATGTTTTGAATATTTCTTACCTATTATTTTTTATTTTATGCATATGAGTGTATGGTCTGCATGTATGTAAGTATACCTGTGTTGTGTAGTGCCCATGGAGGTCAGAGGAGAGTGTTGGATCCCCTAGAACTAGCGTTATGGACAATTGTTAGCCACCATGTCAGCCCTGGGAATTGAACCCTGGTCCTCAACAGGAGCAGCCAGTGCTCTTAACTGAATCATCTGTCCAGCCCCTCTCAATTAATGTTTTTATTGTCTTCATAAAGTCTACTATTGAAGGATTGTCCAGGTATTGCTACAGATAGATATTTGAGTACAAGGTGGACCCTTCTTGACCATTTCAGGAACTACACAGGTACATAGTTTACATTGGTGATCAACTTGACAGAGTCTATAATGACCATGAAGACAAATCTCTGGGTGTGCCTTTTAGGAATTGTCCAGATTAGGTTAATTGAGGTAGGAAAACCCACCTGTTTTAGTGTGCTTTCAATTGCTGTGACAAAACACTCTGACCAAAACTAACCTGGGGAGGAAAAGGTTCGTTTTATCTTACTTCTCCTGAGTCCCAGTTCATCACTGAGGGAGCCCAAGGTAGGAACTCAGGAAAGGAACCTGGAGGCGGGAGCTGAGGCACGGGCTTTGGAGGAACACTGCTTACTGGCTTGCACCCCTGGCCTGTGTTCAACCTGCTTTTTTATACGATACAGAACAACCTGCCCAGGGGTGGCACCACCCACAGCTGCATATTGATAACTCAGCTATCTAGAAAATACCCTACAGACATGATCACAGGCCAGTCCAATAGAGTAAATCCCCCAATGCTCGCTCAACCCTGGTATGTCAGGTTGACAGCTAAAGCTACCCAGCGCAGTACCCTACATGTGGGCAGCACCATTCCTGGGCTGAGGCACTGAGGTGCATAAATAAGAGAAAGTGGCCTGAGTACCTGCATTTGTTACTTCCCGCTTCCTGTCTGTGCAAAGCGACCAGTGGGTCCGTCCACCATGACTTCCCTGGGAAATTCTAAGACCTCAAATTTTGAGTCAAAAGAAACCTCCCTTCTTTCAGTTGCCTTTGTCAGGCAATTTTATCACAGCAGTGGGAAAAGTCCCTAATGCCACGCTGAACTGAGCAAATGGAACATGGATTGTATCACATTTTATTTTGGCTGGAAAAGCGACAGGCTCCACCCTCACAGACACTTCTCTCATCTCATCTCTAGCACAGAACATTCCATTAGACAAGACAAATGGAATAACTGTCCTCTGTCCATCTCACCCGCCCTTCCGCCATGCTATGAGAGTCTACAGTCTTGTTCTCTTGGCACCTCGATCTCCCTGAGCTTCCCCTCTTCCTACTTTTTTTCTTGAACATATTTTTAACATAGTTTCCTCTTTCTAACCAAGTATCCTAGGATCCACCTTTTGTAAATAACTGAACTCCTAGTTTGGATCTGAAATATCTCCCCAAAGTCCTGAGTAAAGGCCCAGTCTCTGGCTCCATTCTGTTTGGAGTTGTATGAGTTTTGAGAGGTGGAGGCTAGTTAGAAGTGTCTCCGTTATTGAATGCATGCATTAGAGGGGGAATACAGGACCTCACTTCTCGATCTCTCCTTCCCAGCTGCCAAGAAATGAGCAGTTTCCTCCACCATCAAAACAATGGGGTCAGCCAAGTATAGACTGAGGCCTCTAACATTGTATGCCAAAACAAACTTTTTCTCTTACTAAGTTTTATTTGCCTCGGGTACTTTATTATAGTCACAGAAAGTTCACACGTGAACTGTTTTCATTTTGTTTTTCTTCTAAGATCTTCCGTTCTTTTTTTACTGAGCAATTGGGAGTCCCTTATTTGAACCAACCCCACTGTTCCACTTAGTGTACTGGCTCTGGCTCCTGGCTGTCTGACCTCCCTCCTGCTCTCTTTTCCCTCCCAGCCCTTACTACAGACTCCAGTCTGTGGTCTCCTCTGTGACCTCCAGCCAGGGGCATCTCTGTAACTGTCCATGCTCTTTTCTGCCTTTCTCTGATACCTCACCCTCCTCTTCCCAAGCCCCACATGATCTCCTGCCTCCGGCCCAATCTCTACCCCTCACAGACTTTGGAAATTTACTTCTCTGACAGCGCAGAGGGGAAGACCCATCCTCTGAAGTATCAGAAACGAAAAGCTCCTTTTAAAAAAATCAACAGCACACTGTGTTCATGAGCTAGAATACGCAACCCTGGTGGCTTTGTTTCAATTCGCATTTCATTTCATGAAACAGAACTGGCTCCTGGCCTCTCTCCTCATCCTCTCTCCTGACCCCACAGTTAGCATCTTCCCCAAAGTACCAATCAGGGCAGTGAATTCAGGTTAAGGCTCTGTTACAATCCAGACCCCAAACTCCTCCAAACCCCAAACCTAGTAGCCAAGGAAGGGGAATGTGCCCATCAATTCAAGGGTGGAGACCCTCTGTGGAGATTTCTCAGCCTCTCATCTTAATACGTTTAACTCCAGAGATGGGGAGCTAGAGCCTTCCCATGGAGCATAATTACCATGATGGGGCACCTAGGGAGAGACTGTCACGAAGATAACTGGGTCTCAGGCTATTTAGTGCTTTGCAGATGAGAGTAAGGTGGTGACTTGGAAAAATGAGGTCTGGTTGGGAGAGGAGGATGGCTGTGGCTCATTTTCTTGCCCTCCATAAAGACATACACTATAAAGGTTTTAATTGATGTGCATGAGCTCTGAGCACAAAGTGTACTCACATGAGAAGTTACAGGATCCCAAGACCAGTGGGACCGGAAGGGTCATGCTGTCCACGTTGCCTCCCTCCATCCGCTTGCCCATAGGCAGGGCTTCTTGCAAGCAGTCTTGGAAGGATGGTTTCCTACCCTTTTCATTAGAACCTCTGGAGGTCAGAAAACAACACATAACCAAGGGCTGCCTCAGCATGGAAAGGACTGTTTGTGTGTGTGTTTATTCTAGCTCTTCTCACTTAAAAGCCACAGTCGGGGTCGGGGTCAGGTCCCTAACAGAGGCAGCTTAGAGCGGCACACTGAAATGTCAAAAGATCACTGGGCAGCATGAATATATTGAAGAACACACAGGAAAATATATTGAAGCATCTTGTGCAAATTCACACTTCACCAAGGAGCCAAATGAGAAATGTGACCTCCTAACCACTGTCAAGTGGGTACCGGAGTGCAGCAGAGTAGGGTGCAAGATTCATCCTCTCCAACAACAAGTCGATGGATGGCCTCAAGCAAACACTTTGGAGGGGGCACTGGACAGGTGCTCGTGAGGTCATTTAGACGTGGCAGAAGGCAATCTGCAGGCAAGCTGCAGGCTTGGTGAAGGTAGGAGACAGAGAAACTACCCACTGCATTCTACTTTGGTGCCGTCTGCCCCTGTGGCTGTGACAGCACTGAGAGGTCGGATCTGAGGCCTGCAGCACGCAAACCAAGAGGAGAGGTGTCCCAGGACATCCCAGGGTATCCCAGAGAGAGCCAGCTGTCCCGCATCACTATCTGGATGAGAGGACATCCCTCCAGAAGCCTCAGCATGCTCCCGCGATGACCGAGCACAGCGGATCACTGCAGGGCAGGCGGGCCCAGCTCCCTGGGATAGTAAGAGTCAAAATGTCTCTCTGAACCATCCTTACTCAAAGCCACAGATTTTACAGGTCTCTGAAGCCTTCAGGGGAGGGGAAAGAGCTCCTCCTTTTGCCCAGAGGTTAATGAGCTAAACCCAGCCTACGGCCCATTTTTGTTAAAGGATACAAAGTGCTACAAATGAATTTTTTTTGTTGTTGTCGTAGGAGTATTGGTTCGGGATTTTTTTTGTTTGCTTGTTTATTTTTGTTTTTTCTTATTTATTTATTGTGAGACGTAGTCAGAAACTGTTCTCCTCTATTCCTTGCACTACAGTTTCTTCCCAACCCCTCAACACTTTTCCTTTTAAGAATATTTTTAAATTTTACTTATTTATTTGTTTTTAATGTGTATGAATGTTTTGCCTGCATGTGTATAAGTGTGTTCATGTCATGCAATGCCCATGGAGACCAGAAGAAGGCATCAGGTCCCTTGGAATTATAGGGAATTATAGTTATGGATGGTTGTTAACCACCATGTGTGTGCATTGGAAACCAAACCCAGGTCCTCCGGAAGAGTAGCCAGGGCTCTTAACTGCTGAGCCATTTCTCCATCTCTGTCTTTTTAAGAATATTGTTTTTATTTTTGTTTTACTTGTGAGGGTTCTTTTGTTTCAGTAGTCCCAGCTGGCCTGAAACTCTCTATGTAGACCAGGCTTGCCTGATCTCACAGAGATCCTCCTGCCTCTGTCTCCCAAGTGCTGGGATTAAAGGCCAGCACCACCACTCCTAGCTCAAGAATATTTTCTTCTGTCTTTTCAAAGGTTTCTTAGATTGAACTTAGTAGTTTATCAACATAAACAAATAAACAGTAAAACAAAGCAAACTCCTGAAAATATGAATTTGGGAAGAGGATGTGTTAAGAAGGACACTGGGAGAGTTGGAGGAGAAAAATGGCAGGTATATATGCTCATATTTCATTGTATATATGTAAAAAGTTCTCAAGAATAAAGAAAATCATTAAAAAATCAAATCATTAAAGGGCCAGATAAGAAAGAAAAGGATATACCACAGACTATATTTGACCCACAAGCCTAAATTATTTACTATTTGGCCATTTTCAGAAATAGTTTGCCAACCCCTGATCTAACCCACTGTTTCTCAAATACCATATTCATGTAAGATGCTTAATAAATATGCATACCTCCCAACCAGACAGTTATTTAGTAGACCTTGGTCTGAATCCCAGAATCTCCATTTTTACAACTACCAAAGTGGTGTGTGTGTGTGTGTGTGTGTGTGTGTGTGTGTGTGTGTGTGTGTCTGTAGCCTAAAAGTCATCACTTGGGTCTTGTTCCTCAAGACTTGTTGTTTTTTGAGCTAGGGTTTCACATTAACCTGGAGCTCCTCAAGTAGACAAGCCTGGCTTGTCAGTGAGCCCCAGGGACTCTTTCCCCTGCGCTGGACCACAAGAGCATGCCATCAGGCTTGGCTTTTTTTACATGGGTGTTGGTGACTGAGCTCTGGTGTTTACGCTTTTACAGCAAGTACTTTCCCAGCTGAGCTATTTCTCCAGCCCTCCCACCACACACCAACGGTATCTCTAATGTAGGAAGGCTCAAGATGACCTCATCAATCTTCCCTTTGAATTAGCCATTAAATATGTATTTAAAATTGTCTATGTGGTCAGCACTCTACTGAGTGGTGGAGGACACAATTTGTGGAATATCACTTCTCTCACTCCGTTGAAGAATGTGCAACCTAGTTGACAAAAGGAAGCTCTTCAGACAGAAATACTAGAGAGAAGTTAGGCAGACGAACGGGGTTGATTTCATATGGACTAGCGTGGGATAGGGCTACCGGGAATGGTGGTTGACACTTTGATTGGGAAGAGTCATCAGAGCGTATGGCATGAGAAGAGACCATAGAAAAACACAAAACTAGAAGGAACCTTTGGAAGTGTGATGAAGCTGTGGGCAGAAGAAAGAGAGCCTGGCCATTGAGAACAGTCTAGAGACTCAGTTCATGTGCTTCTCTTCATAGCAAGAACTACTCAGGAGGAGCTTGTCTTCCTGGCCCCTGTACTGAGCTGTTTAGATCCTGCCACGGCAGCCAGGATATGTCTTTCTACCTGAATTACTTTTCTCTGCTTCCTACTCTCTCTCCACTTAGATCCAGTTATACTCTTTACACTCCTACCTCTTTGAGTATTATTATTCACTACTAATTTATGCAACTTTCTTTGAAAATGCTGTTCTTATAGACTAGAGTCTTCTTTCCAAATCATCTTATGGAGAAAAATTATACCCCATCCCAAGATCCAACTCAAGCTTTATTCTCTATGAAGCAAAATATTTTCTAATATCTTCCCTTGAAAACAAAACTGAGTACTTTTTATTCTATCCCACAATGGTGCCTTGAACACAGGAGAAAGACAGAGTTTGCATTCACTGGAAGTAGTTGCTCTTGTCCCAGCAGTTGCCTATATGAGAAAATGACCTCTCTGAATCAAAGGTCACGTTGAAACACTATCACTTCCTTGGTGCTTACAACAGTGCGCATGACAGTGGTCAGAGGCCATACCTTCATGGAATGATTGAATGACTCATGAGAAATGCATTTTTAGGTTTTGGAGATTCCAAAACATCAGAGGAGTGTAGCAATACTGAATTATTTGTGGGACCCACACAGCTTCTTAAATAGGGAGATATTATGATCTCATCTTAGGTAACTTGTAAATAAAATATTAATGTGAATAAAGATGATTTGTTGAACAAGCAGGAAGGTGGGAACGTCTCTGTAAAGAAATACAACCTCTTATTTCTTCTAGAATAGTCCCACGTATCTTTAAATTCAAAAGTTGTCTGCAGAGGGAACATAGGTAAGATCTTAAGGTCTTAGCTGGGCATTTTCCAACACTATGCCTTAGCTGGGACACCTGCTGTTTGACAGTCTGAGATTTCAGATGACACACTGTGCAGCAGATTCTCAGAGTACTGAAATTCCTAGAGGACAAGTATAAATAAAGGTAATATCTTCCAGTCTGGTGTGCTGCATGCCTGTAGTCCCTGTTCTCGGGAGGCAAAGGCAGAAGATCATGAGTTCAAGTCTAGCCTGATCTACATAGCAAGGCCGTGTCTCAAAATAAAAATAATGCTTTTAATATCACCCTAACTTTAATGTCAGGGATCTTATCAAGTTAGGGCCTGGACCTGGCCACAACAAGATATGATTTTGTAACAGCCATAGCAAATAATTTTACTTAATGACAAGAACCAGTAGACCATGCATAGAAGTTGTAACGCCTCCAGAACAACCAATAATATAAAGACAAAGTAAAATAGGCTCTGTAAAGTTTAGAAAATGTCAACAAGAGAGTAGAGAGATAAGAGTAGATGACACTGAACCAGGACAAATAGACGTGGTGGCTGGGTGTTTCCAACTAAAGGGACCAGGGCTAGAGTAAGTAGGAATGTGGAGCCCTTTCTAGTTGGTAGTCCTAAGCATCTGTTTTGCTTGTCAAGGACTGTGAGCATTATTTGAAGGAAGAGCATGTGGCAAAATGCTCAGACTCTGAAGATGCCGTCTAGCCAGACTTCTGCCTCCTCACTTCTATCTACACGAGCCAGGTGACTGGTAGGCAAATGTCATTTCCTACCAAGATGGCCGAACACCTACCTTCCTACCCACTCTGCTGCTCTGTGGTCTAAGGACAGAAGCCCTTGGCTTAAACCTAAGGTTACCTCAAAAGGAAGTCTAGATCCCAGACTCTTGTCTTCCAGAAGACTTAGAAATGCTGGAAGCAGAGAAATAGCCATGTTGGTTTCAGAGTAGGGGAGAAACAAACCCATATTGTGCTGCTCCTTTGAGTTCTAAGGTTCTTCTTTTTAAAATATTTTATTATTTTTATTTTATATGTGTGAGTGTTTTGCCTGCATGTATGTGAAAGCATCCATGTTGTGCAATGTCCACAGAGGTCAGAAGAGAGCATTGGATCCCCTGGAATTGGAGTTGCAGTTGGTTGTTAGCTGCCATGTGGGTGCTGGGAACTGAACCTGGATTCTCTATAAGAGCAGCCAGCCAGTGCTCTTAACTGCTGAGCCAGCTCTCCAGCCTCCAGAGGCTCTTCTTCACAATTGTGTCAATGTATTTATTTATTCAGGGTAGGAAGCTCTTTCCAGAAGAGTTTTCAGAAGTGACCCAGTGATGCCTGAATTTGTCTTTAGTGCAAGGCACACACAGGGCAGGAAGCATTCTGGGTGGTCTTGGGCAGATATAGATGGGGGAGGGCTGCAGGCCCATGGTCCTGTAGCCCCATTGATTTTTGCTGGGGGCAGCAGTCTTTTTGGACTCATTGATTTTGCTGCTGATTAAGTCGTGTTCTCCTGTCTGTCAGCAGTCTCTTCATTTCTTTCATCCATGTTTTTACCTGCTCGAAGCTCCACAACAGGGATCTCGAGTTCACAACAGAACATTCAGGAAGGCTTGAAAATGGCTCCCCTCACACATGGTAGTGTTCAGCCTCCACTCTTCCTCTCACCTCTAAGAGAGCTGTTCTCAAGACCACTGCCTGTTAGGGACAGAAAAATGCCAAAGCCGGAGGCAGCTGATCTTCACAGAGGCTACAGCAGCGCAGAGTTCCATCTGGAGGAAGCTGTGTCCTACCGGGAGTTACCTCGACAGAAAAGTTGTTTCCTCTTGCACAGAATGAGCTGTGAAGATACCAAGGACCCAGAGCAAACTTTATGGCAAGCAGGAACTAAAGCACGTTCAGCAGGTAGTGGGGGCATGCCAGTTGAAGAGGGGTGAAAACCTAGAACCTAATGTGGCCCCGAGTGCTCGGAGTGGGAGAGAAGGCTGTAAACCTCAGCACAGAGCTGTAAGAGGGAGAGAGGATAGAATCTCTCTCATCTCACCCTCTGCTGTGTCTCACCCTCGATTGCTTAAACAAGCAAACCTAACAAGATGGCTGCTGATGGATGGCCAGCTCCTGAAGAACATCCACCAAGACACCTATGTGCCAGCTTTGCCTAGCTGTTCACATGCCACAATTGATCTGTCTGTGGAGCATGCCACATACCCCACTGGTCAATCTGCACATGCCAATGGCTTGATTTAGAGGGAAGAGGCTGGGCACAGCCCACAGAGACAGAGACTCAGAGCAGGGTGGGATTGCTGTGGGAGTCTTCTCTGTGCTTTGCTCTCTTCTTTGTCCCTACTAGGATTGAGTGAGGTAACAGTGAGGATCAACTCCCTCCTCCCCCACCCCCGCACCATCTCATATGTAATGCCCAGGAAGACGGTGTTTGGTGCCACCTCCACCTGCCCCGGCGGAGAATGGAAGAATCAGAACAGACTGAAAGCTTTGGATAGATGGGAGTTCTGTTTTCCCTTTGTGCCAGATGCAAATTCTGTCACCAGGCTGGGGAAAAGGCAGGCCATTGTGCATCCTTGTTAGGATTTCTGACACGCAGAGAGATGCTTTTTATGCCCTCGTTCTCTTTCCTCCTTAAGACAATAGACATGCCAATATGTTCGCTCCTGCACAGTGGCCTGCAATCTGCTGTCTTCAAGGAGGTCAATGTCATGAGGAGCCCAGCCCCAGACTTCATATGGAGGCATGGATGGGAGAGTGGCCTGATTAGCCCTCGTGTGTGTGTGTGTGTGTGTGTGTGTGTACATGCATGTGCACATTTAGGGCATATTTCATTAGTGTGTTTCCTGAATTTTTCATTACCAGTTCTACCAGCTGTTGGAGGGCTCTCAGGGAAAGCTGGCTAGACCTAGCAAGTAGGAAAAGCCCTCTGTATAATGTGTGGGGTGAAGCAGCCCTGAGAGCCTTGGGTTGTATTCCTAAGAAACCAATAGAAGATTCCAAGTGCTTTGCCTGGGTTCTTCCTCTTTTTACCCTAACCAAAGAATAATTGTGGAGCTTTTCCTATCTTTTTCAAACTCCATTCTCCTTTTCTCCCTAAACCCTGGTTCATGAATTTTAACTAGAGGACAGAGACTAGCCTGTCCCCCTTTCTTAATCCCTCCTAACATCTAAGCCAGAGGGTGTTTTCCTGTATGACTGACATTTGAATGGCTCACATAATTCTTCTACATAATATATGCCTCAGATAATTAGTCCGGTGGAAACTGGTACTCTGCTGCATGCATTTGGTACCTCTACACCACGCAAATAAGAATGCTGATCAACTATTGGACTTTATAAATTTTTCAGTAAAATAAATGGCTTCTTGGGAGAGCAATTTCAAGGTTTGCCTCTTGTAACTACATGCCTAAATAGCACTCACATATACCCCCAGCTGACCCCTGTCAAGCCTTCCTCAAAAGACAGGCACAAATCCCAGAGTACTTTGCTGGTCATTGCCTTGCTGACTGTGAACCCATTGGAAAGCTCTCTCATGGGCTCTTGTGTGCCCCAGACTCCAAAGCTAGAACTGTTCATCGCCTGGCTTTGGCTTGCAAGCTCCTGTGGAAGCATTTTCATCTGTGTCCTTTTCCATCTGACTCTAAACTAATCCTTCTCAACTTCAGATCTTTGAACAAACTCTTCATGTCATCACAGGGGAGTTCTGGGCCCAGAGCAAAGGTAGGAGGCAAAAAGCCCCAAATCTGCACGTTTTATTTCATTGGTACATGTATTTAATCCATCTGCAAACCGTTCATTGGCTAGCACCGTCGGCTTCTCTCTCTGGGAACACTAAGGTATGTGTATTCAACAGTGGAAAATAAACATAAGATTTTATTACAAAGTGCCACTGCTGCTCCTGGCATGGGTAATTTGTGCACCTGCATTTTTTAAAATGTTTCAAAGTTTTTCCCCGTGGTGGATTCCTGCTAACAGACATCAGCTTCCTGGTTGTCACAGCCTGGCTCTTTTGGGGTCCTGTCAGTTCTTCCCAGGCCATCCAGAAGCCACTCTCTTTAAAGAGCAAGCAAATGAGATGGGCCTCCATGAAGTCTCCAGCAATTCAGATGCTGGTTTTGTCCTAATAAGTGCCTTCCTCCCAGGAACCTGCAAGTCTGTAGAGTGTCACGCCCCAGGAGGCGGGAAACAGAAGTCAGAGTGGTTCCAGTAAGATATGGTTTTTGAGAACAGATGCCCAGTTGTTCCCTTCAGCCATGTACTTTGCCAAGCAGCCAGCATTTTCTTTAAGTACAGGAGGAAAGTGAGCTGCAGACCATTGATGGAGGTGCTTCGACAAAGATGGCAACCCAGTCTGAAGCAGCCGGAGCTAGGATACCAGTCAGAAGGGAGCCTAGCTCTGGGAGCCTCCAGTGTGGAAAGTGCTCTATCGGCACGGGAAAGAGAGGCAACTGCTACGGTTATAGCATCCTGGCTTTCTTTGATCTTTTCCTTCCTTTTTTTTTTTTTTTCTTTTTGCAACAATTCCGATTTTTGCAGGTGTCTAAAGTCAGCTCTGCGTGCACAGTGCTAGCTAACAATTTCCCCTGTGATGTCTGTAATCTCCTGGAAATGTTCTCCAATTCCTTCCAATGTCCCCCACAACAACCCCGAAGGCTGGCAATTCCAAGTCATCTTAGGCATGTTAATACTTTCTTAAGTCATATTACTGCATACTGTACACTTCTCCCTCCAACAGTGGGTCTCAGAGGAAGACACTAATGGCCCAGTGCTATACCAACTTGATCATTAGAGTCTCTGTTTCTCTAAGCAACATCGGGCAGATAACTTGATCTAAAGAGTATTTATTTATCTGTCCAACGCTGCAAATGGAGACAGAGAGAGCGCTTCTGATCGAATCGCTGGGTGTAAAGCCTTCATTGTTCAGTGTGAAGGAGACCAGTGAAATGCTGGTTCAGTAAAATAATACTGACTTTTGAAACACTACACATCACCTGCCTTGAGTGCCTCCTGGCTCAGGCACAGGATTTAAAGCACATGGCATTTGCAATGGTTTAAAACCAAGCATGCTCTGTTTTAGCACCAGGGGTGATTTTAGGGGTCGGAGGACACGTTTCCTGTGTGAAGCTCAAGTTCCCTATTATGGCTAAAGGCAGATGACTGTTGGCCAGCTGTCTGTCTTGGAGCTTCCCTACCCAGGAAGATGATTTTTATGATATTATGATTCTTTCCTGGGAGCCTTCTATGGTTCTGCACACTGACACTGATAGTCAAGTCCTGGGTTTAGGTTCAGGAAAGCACTTCTTTAGTACTCCATAGATTTCAAAGCAGTGGCTCTGTGGGTCTGGCCTAAGTAAATGTATGTAGCTTTGCCCAAAGGCAAAAGCTGAATTAGAACCTAAATGACACCACACATATAAATACATACCATACATAACACACATATCACATAAAAACATACTACATATCACACATCCACCACATACACCACACAAGTACATATCATACACACTACACATAGCACACATAAAAACACACACCACACATTACACACAATAACATATACCACACACATCACATATATACCAACTCTCATACACAAAAACATATTTCATACCAAACACAAACACATTAATACCATGTACATACATCCACACAGACCACATGCAAACTTACCAAACACATACTATATATCCCACCCACATCATGCCACACATATGACATATCATACACATATTTCACACATTCCATACACGCCCACACACATCACACTCATATTCCACGTATGCCATATTTGTTTGAGGATAAATCAAATTTATTTTTACAGTCCTCTGCATTATTCTGTGCCTCAGCTGCTTGTGAACATCATTAAGCAGACTGGTAATAACTGGTAATAATTAATTATTTCAAGGATTCAGGGTAAGGACCCTGAACTGAACTCTCAAATGAATAACTCTACAATTACAACATAGTAATAGAATAAAATGTATTGTCCCTCAACCTCAATCTTTGTTTTCATTTCCTTGTGTTGATCTTTTTTAAAACAACCTCTCATGTAGCCCAGGGTGGCCTCAAACTCTCAGTGTAGCTAAGGCTGGTCTTGAATGCTTGGTCCTCCTGGTTCACCTCCCAAGTGCTAGGATTACAGGTGTCTAATCTGTAAGCCCCACCAGGGCTTGCTAACCCATCACAGTCTCAGCATGATGGGAGCAATGGTGGAAAATTTGCACCAGAGCATTCAGGGATTCTAGCTACTTCTATCTTTCAAAATCCTCATTGTGGGATCGCCAACATAACCATAGGAAACAGAATGCAATCCTGCCTTCGCTGCTGTGCTTCCAAAGCTTTTCCTTAATGCAGGGGTCTTAGAAATAAACCTGGGACCAGTCTCTGCCTCCAGTTCCTTTGCTTCTATTTTCTACATATTACAAGTGAAACTATCTAGCTCCAATTATAGATCATTCAGTTCTCTTCTCTCCATGTCTTAGAGCAACATTTGCAGAGGCTTCCCTAAGTCTTTTGCTCATGGGTGCTAATCCAGTGTCACATACCAGCTATAATTACGTCATGCATGTGCCCAGGTCCTAGATATTCTTCAGTCAGCTCTTACCCCCTTAGTTTGTCTTAGTTACTTTTGACAATGACAAAAGTTCTTTTATTGGTAGTCAGAAAAAAAGGGCAATATCAAAAATGGGCTATAATATTGTTTTAGCATACAATTGATACATTAACAGACATGAATTCTGTAAATAAATTTATGGTAAATGCTAGTGTTTACAAATGTTAACAGTTACACATATTATTTGTAATAATTTGTATATTATAATCATAAATACACAGTATTTACATATTCTTTGTTATTAGAATGTTAAAGGTGTAATGTGCCAGGCACTGTAACAATACACAATACCCGATTCTTTCTCATGGCCCATTATTTAAGTAAGCTTGGTTTTGGTTTCAACATGACTCCTACTTAATAACAGTTCTGACATGTTGAGCCTACGTTGTCAGAAATGTTACTAATTTTTAGACATTTTGCAATATTGCTTATATTTGTGACTTCCTATTTTTAGAATTCCAGTGAAAAACAAGAGAACAATGAAGCCTCTTCAGAAGTTTTGTTAAATGGAATTTGAAGCACTTGGAATAGAAGCTGCATTGTCTAAGGACTTCAAGATCACAGGTTTGTGTGCACTCACTCTCTTGTGCCAGGAATAAGCTTGCTGTCTTCTCTATTCTAAGCACACTGCACTAAACAAGAGTCTACTTCTCAAGAGAATAACCAAGCCAAAGATGTCATGTTCCATCTTTCTGATGAAATGCAGATGTCACTAAAAGGCAAATTCTTCATTTCCAAAAACTGAATATAAATGAAGCTCTAAAAGATTTTAGCTAATGAAATGTAGGTCCCTTTCCCTTCTAAAGAAGAATTTAGGAATACACTCTGGAATGTAACCAGGGTATTTCATTTGGTTTCAAAATATATACTTGTTCTTCATTTCGTGATATTGTATCACAGTATTTTTCTGTCTAAAGGCTAGAAAATCAATGCCATTGTGCTTGATAAGTTCAGTAATACTACATGGGCGGTGTCCCTGGCTTATTTCCATATCTTTTGTCTGTAATCATAATCCAGGTGGGTTCTGGCTGCTCTACAGAGAGATACTGAACCAGAAGAGGTGTCATCATTCTAGGTGTTTGGAGGAAGTCCAGGCATTTTTCTGGGCAAGTTTTCCTCTATTGGGGAGTCCTTTTCTTCATCGTCTTGAAAACAATTTGTGCAAAGGTTAAGGACAAAAATGCCTTCTTCCTGACCAACATTTCTATCACTTTAGGCTCTTTCGGTCCAGGCAGAGCTCAAGAGGTTTGTAGGTCTTCAGGGGTCTTAAAAATCCCTCCTAACTTTCCAGCTAGTCCTGGTGAACCTAGTTTGGGAGAATTCCATTCATTTCCAAGCATTAAAATCCCACTTTTCCTCCTTGCTGATGTTCTTCTAACTTAGATGAGCCACAGTGGACTTGGGTGGCTGTTGTGGCATGGTCAAGGAGAACCAGATGAATGAACCCCAGAATCTTCACTTTATATGGATGCTGTCCAATGGGTCTTTCATGGGGTGGTAGCCTTGTGAAGGGAAGTTCCAGGGGAGAGCTTTCCAGAACTCTAGGAGGTTTCAATAAATGTAGTGACAAAGCAAAGGGACCCAGTTTTTTTCATGTGAGGGTCTGGAGAGGCAGGCATAGCATCTAACACTTTCTTGAGTTGGATTTTGTTTGTTTTGGTTCTGCTGTGGACTCTAGTGTGACCCGGGGAGACTCAAGTTGGGCCTGGGCTGATCATTCAATCACCCTCACAACCAGCGAATGGAGCCCTCAGATCCATGCTTTTATGGGAGTGATGTGGAAGCAGAGCAGCTTAACAATGTGATTCTCACATGCCTATGGCTGAGACATGCAGAAGCAACATCCATCATACTAACGCTGTCATCTCCAGGCACCCTGTATCCATGGCTGGGCTCTGTACAGAAGCTAAGGGACAACCCAGGCAGCAGTGACCCTGACACCAACCTCTCGGGGTATGGTTGCATATTTCCCTCTGGATGTAGATTTATGTGAAGGAAAGAACTAAAGAACGTCCCCATCCCAAAATGATTCTGTTTCAACATTTTTTACACATACATTCATGATGTGTTATATGTTAGATATGATTTACTGAAGTATGCTTTTAAAAATAGATTTGAGGAGCACAGAGACCCCAGAAGCGTATGTTATTGTACTGTGCTTGAATTTCACTTTCCCGTCGACAGGGGACCTCTGAGGGTCTATTTGAGGGCATGAATATGGAAAAATTCAGCTCCAACTCCCCCACCCCATTCCCCGAACAGCGCTGAGGAACTGTGTGGTTTTGAAAGAACAGATGCGAGAGACAAAGTAAGTGTAAAAGGAATTTGGGGACTCGGTCCTAGGAATCTCTAACTTTCCTATCACTCTCTGAACGTGTGGATATTTTCAGGGGTATGTACATCTGGGTGGCTCCAAACTGCCAATTACTTTTCCAAGCAGCATAATTACAGCCTTCTCCTGAAAATGCCAAACACTCAAATGAAATACAGCTTCAAATCTTCACTTAAGTTAATTGGTTCCAATTACTCAGACCTGCTTTGGCCCCTAAAATAGATGGAAATCAAATTCTTTTTCCTTCCTTCCTTCCTTCCTTCCTTCCTTCCTTCCTTCCTTCCTTCCTTCCTTCCTTCTCTGTCTCTGTCTCTTTCTCTTTCTCTCTCTTCCTTCTTCTGTTCACTTGTGACAGAGAAAAAAGGAAGGGGAGAGAGGAAAGAAAGCAATAAATGAGAAAGTAGGTAAACAAGCAAGAGAGCTTCACATGACTTCTTCTTTCACTGAGACTCAGCCTACCTAGGATGGGGAACGTAATTGAAGAAGACAAGGAAAATGGTCCAGCTTATAACTGTACCTTTTTTCTGCATGGGTATGGACTGGCCTTCTTGGTGAACCACTCTGAACGTACTCTCTTGGACTTGGTTTGCTGAGTGTACATGCATGTCAAAGAATGTGGGTATGGATTATTTATAAGACGTTCACTTCCAATTAGAGTTGCTTAAAACGTGAGCTTGCATTTGGCACGTGAAGCAGCTGGGTCTGTTCTGAGGCTGGGCACGTCTGGGGGTGGGGTGTGGTTAGGCACCTCTTGCTGAGCAATTGTGAGATGCTTTAGCCAAAATAACAATTGAAAGCAGCCCTTCTTGATGCAGATTCTTAGTTTATATTAATAGCCCTATACAGGACACACTAAAATATACAGATGGAGACATCTTCAATGTCCCTGGAACAATGCATGCTGGCCTAGAGATTGTTAGGTCATTTTTAGCTAGCCCCCTGGTGAAAACTGATGCATTTCATTTAGAGCCTGTGCCTGCCTCATGGAAATCAGCCCCATATTATAACCTGATGTAGGCTGAGAACTACTGGCCTCTAATTCCAAAGTCTGATATAGTAAGAAGGCCTTATGGAAAAAATAACTTAGGTTGTCCATTTTCATCCATTCTAATTAGCCAAACTGAAGGAACACTTTTCCTGAGTTCAACAAGACCCTTGTAAGTCAGAAGGTTGTTGGAAACTGGGAATTTTAAGCTAAGGTCTCTCAAGGGCTGTCTATGGGAGCCAAGCATCTCTAAATGACTGAGTGTAGACAGGTTAGGGTTTTGAGCCTGCTGACCGCACAGCACTGAAAACAGGGCATTCTGTACCAGGAGATGGGACAGGAATCACAGTCAGCACTCTAGTGTCTTGGAAAGCTATTCAAAGCTTGACTTTATCATTCATGCTGGAACATGGTGGACCCCAGAATCATGACATATTCTACCAAGCCTGCAATAGGATACTCTAACTTCAACCATAGTGATTCAGGGGTGATCGACACAGTCCCTTACTGTCCTGGTGCTGCATGCTCCCATGAGGGCCTCTGTGATCAATGCCATTTGAGATACAGCTGTAAAGACCCAAAGCTCTGATTCTCCTGCTTGAAGTTGAAATGAACTGAAAAGTTCAGCCTGATTTTAGTTGCTAAGAGTCAATCACCTCACTCCCCTTCTCCTGGCATTGGCTGAGAGCCCCATCAGCCGACGCCACTAAGAAGGTTTAGACACATCAAGTTGGGTGACTTTTTCTCCTTTGCAGAAGTGTGCCCTTGGCAGTTCCTCAGTTTAGCTGTGTTTACAGGAAGTCGGTTAGCTGAGCTGGCCCTCCTTACGAGAGGAGTTCGTTTCCTTGGAGAACATCAAGTTGGGACTCAAGGGGCTCAGAATGGGAAAAAATTTTGCAGACATAAAGGGGCGCAGTAGAAGCCTCTGCAGTACCCATGGCACGTGATTCGGGGGCACTGCTTCAGGGGGCCATGAGAAACTTTTCTTCTGGGTTCAAAGATGATAAAATTGGCTCAGGAAAAATGTGGCCAAATAAAATGATGTGGGGATGTCACATATCAGTGAATACAATGTGCTCAGAATCCAAGGTTGAGAGGCTGGGGTAATACTCAGCCGGGAAAGTGCTTGTCTTGCAAACATAAGGACCTTAGTTAAATCTCCCAGACCCTAAGTCAAAAAGCCAACAATAACAGTGTGCTTGTAATCATAGCACTAGGGAGATGTAGACAGGTAGACCCCTGGGGCTTATTGGCCTAGCTCAGTTGGTGAGCTCTAGGCCAGTGAGAGACCTTGCCTCAAAACAACAAGTGAACAGTGCCTGAGGAAAAATAGCTGAGACTATCTTCTAACTTCTACATACACATAAACACATGTGCTCCTGCATCCTTGGACATATGTGCACCTAAACACGCATGTGCATGCACACACACACACACACACACACACGGGGCGGTACCCAAAGAACCTGAGGTATTTCTCCCACACTTGATATAGATGCTTCCAATCAAACCCCCCATGACCGTGAGATAAAGGGGCATAATTACGGAGTGAAGCATACCCATCCATCTGTGGGATACCCTTGTCAAGTCCTCCCCTCCTTCAGTCACTGGTCAGAAGATCCAGCCAAGTAATAGACAGACAGTTTTATTCCTGATCCACTGTAGGAAGGAATTCCACAGAACAGAACAATTTCATCAGTAGGAAAACATAATATCAAGATTTGAATTAGATTTACAAGAGGAGAGTTTTCTTCTATTGATCATTCTCTGTCTCTTTCAAAAGAATTCTCCTGGGGCTTCAGAATAACTCTAGGAAAAGACATTATTTATCCACTTATAAGTGAAATGGCTTTTCCTTTTTCTTCTTTTGTTTATCTATTATCTACTGATTGATTGATTGATTGATTGATTATGTGTGTGTGTGTGTGTGTTTGTGTACATGCCATACAGCTTGCATGTGGAGATCAAAGAACAACTTGTAGGAGTTGGTTTACTTTTTCCACGCTGTGAGTCCTGGAATCAAACTCAGGTTGTAAGGCTTAGCAGCAAGCGTCCTAACTGGCTGAGCCATTTCACTGGCCCTAGATAGTTCTTTTTCTAGGTTAAAAACATGTAATAATATTTGGTGTTACTTAGTATGGAAAATATTTTGGTGATGTCTTCCTATGAAATTACCTATACCTTCACATCTAAAACATGCTCTTCTTAAAGCATCTTCAGTCTAAGTCATCTCCCTCATTCATTACCTAGATAAATGCCTCTAAATAACTTTCAGCTCTCAGTATGAAGCAGAAAATGCTTAGTTCTATCAGAATTGAATAAAGTCATCCCTTTCTATGACTGAGGAATTGGTTGCAGGCCCCCTGTGGGTACCAAAATCCAAGGATGCTGAGGTCCTTTATATAAGATGGAGTCAAATTTGCATATAACCTACCTAGAGCCTCCATATACCTTTAGTAATCTCTA
This sequence comes from Eospalax fontanierii, assembly GCA_035773235.1. Taxonomy (NCBI): domain Eukaryota; kingdom Metazoa; phylum Chordata; class Mammalia; order Rodentia; family Spalacidae; genus Eospalax; species Eospalax fontanierii. Next base: position 63,950,992 of record CM069538.1, read on the forward strand.
GATTACTTCACCATCTAACACAAATGCTATGTAAATAGCTGTGCTGCATTGTTTGGGGCTTCAGTACAGGGAAAGCGGTCTGTGCATGTTCAAGACAGATGTAATTTTAAAAACATATTCTCAATCCACGGCTGACTCCAAAGACTGGGAAGTACTGAATTTACCTCCTTGCTGTTGATTGACGGGCTAGGGTGGCACACCTTGTTATCATCATTGTACTTCTCCTAGGGGTCAGGAAGGCCAGGCTTCTTTCATGGGATAAATATTCATCGCTACTCTCAAGGATACAAAGGAAGTACAAGCCATGGATTTTTGTTCTGAGAAAGAGCCCACTTTAGTGAAATCAGACTGACACACACAAAGAAACTGATCATGCTAGACTTTGCCATACGTTATCAGCCACAGGTAAGCCAAGCCAGCATTGACTTCATTATTCAATTCAGTGCCAGGCTGAATGCTTTTAGGAGTGTATCACATAGAACAATCAAACACAGAGAAGTGTCAGGTACCAAAGTGACAATCCTGGAAGAGTCCTCAGAGACAGACCATCTACATCCTCTGCTAATGGCGCTGGAGCCAGAACTGAGGCCTCTGAAGGTCGCAGACAGACAAACTCAAGGTTGCTGAGCTTCTAGGTATCACATGTGGACTGACATACAATTTCCGACTCCAGTCCCAGTGTTCCCATTCAGGTTCATAACTAAGCATATTATCTCCTCAGTTGCAATTGGTGATGTTCTTACACACTGACAGAGCCCTCGGGTGCATGCTAGAAAGAAGATACATGGTCTGTGCCCAGCCGGCTTTGTTTCTGCCCAGCCACATACATTTGGACAAGTTGCAAAATGACTCTAGGCTTCAGATTGCTTGTGTGTAAAATGGGGTCACCAGACTTCACCTTCAGTCTCTAGACTTCCACAAAGCACCTCTCAGAGCAGAACACACTGCATTGGTAATTTGGGATAAGAGTTTAGAAGTGTAATGATAACTGATTCCCCACATGCCAGAGATGCACTTATATACTGAGATGTGTCTGTCTTCATCGTTTGTGTGAGTTCTACATTTGTGTTAATATGGTACAATATAGCCAATGAGTATATGACATTGAAGTCTATTTTTGTTACAATGTGAAAATGATGTTAGAAAATTCTGACCAACAATGGAAGTTGGATTGCTAGAGAAGGTCTGGTTTTTAGTTTTTTGCTTTCTTCTTTCTTTCTTTCTTTCTTTCTTTCTTTCTTTCTTTCTTTCTTTCTTTCTTTCTTTCGAGCTAAGGTTTTCTGAGCCTGCCTCTTATTCACTGGTTCTGTGTCCTACATCTACATTTGTGTTTCTGTTTGATCACACCTTCCTAGTCCTGCTTCCCAGAATATAAGTGTTTTTTTTTTTTTTCCTCGTACTCTACTGCTCAGTGGACCTCAAAAATGCCTGGCTGTTTGAAGATGGAGGAGAAGCAGAGAGTGACAGAGCCCCTGACAGGAAAATTAGTGTACTACAAGCAGAGTCTACAAATGGGTTACAGACGCTCCACAGATGTGACAGGAGAGCTGCTTTTCTAGAAAGTTCTGGGGACTGGATCATCAATCTAGCCTCTGTCTAAAAGAGATATGCTTTGGTGTCTAGCCAACTGTTGATCCTTCACCTTAAATCTTTTCTGGAAAGAAATGGGCTATGAATAAATATTTGGATTTAAGAGGAATTAGTTTAAACATCTCTGAAAAATTACAATATTACTTTTTACTCAGATGCAAATCTTTTGAGTACCGAGGAGTATTTTCTCTCTTCAGAGTCAACACCAAAGCAAGTGTCTAGCTTGCCTTTTCAACTCTCCTGGCACTCTTGATGGCTCCCCTTGCCTCTTGGAACTATGGGTAAACTGGAGTAGAGAGGATAATGCTGGGGTTGCTGAGAAGGATGGTTCTCACCCAGTCCCTGGGCGGTTATCAGCAGAGACAGGGAGGTCAGCCAAATTCCTCATCTGCTGCAGTCGCAGAGGCGTCCTCCCCAGTGGCTTTTCCAGATGGAAAAGTACTTGGAGCTTCTGACCATGCCCCAGAGGATGAAGTGAATGTGAGGCAGAGAGACTTTTGTGCTTTGAAGCAACTGAGCCCACATGAATCAAGCTGTTCGTTGGCATCTTCCAGCAGTTTGTACGTGGTAGACATGTGATAGAATCATGTCAGACATACAAATTGATACTAATTCTCCACCCAAAGAGAAGAAGTTGGCAAGAGATTTATAAAAAAAAATGGAATATCCTATTAGAGTCCAGTATCTCTATTCGGGTTTAGCTTTCAAGCCTATATTTAGAGAATAAGAGATTTCGATTAATCTACAAGATTATAGAATTTCATCTGACCAAATGGTTTCAATGCTGGCTGCGTATTACAACAACCTGGCAAGCTTTTTAAAATTACTGATGCCTGGGCCCCAGTCCAATGTGACTGAGTCAGAAACTTTAAGGAGGAGCACAGGCATTTTTTTATTCCCCAGGTGATTCTGATTCAGCAAGCGTATGAATGGCTCCTCTCATCAGGCAGGTAGAGTGACTTTCCCAGGATCCCAACAGACCACTGCAGAGCTGAGCGGAGAACCAGGTCGCCCCAACCAACCTTGTTCTCTTTCCCACACACCACATCAACCCTCCTTTTGCCCTGTGGCCTGTGGGATAGCTTGCACTTCTCTACTGGGAAAAGGGAGCAGTAGTTGACCCTCTCACCCCCTGGAAACAAGTGCTTCAGCACCATGGGAATTTTCCTGGTCCTATTTGTGGAAGTGGTCCAACCCTGGATGATTTTCCAGGAGAGGATATTAAGAGCTGTGTGCCTTTGGTAAGTGCCTATAAGCATTATTTGTGATGCCTGGGAAGATTCTAGCCCCAAAATAGCCCCCTTGGCTTTCAGTTACTTATGCAGAAAGGCATTTCATATAGAGTGAAGAGACATTACACATTAGAACGTAAAGGAAGCCATGGGCAATCCTTTCTTTCTCTACTGTGGTAAGTGAAGAATCGAAAGCTTAGGTGCCTAGCAAAGTGTCTGACCTTAATAGTTTTGCCATGCATGGATGGTATCGATCTCTTATTATATAATTACTCTGTATAAGGAAGTAATGCTGGGTCTTATGTATTCTCTAATGTAGTTATTACCCTAAATTTATAAGGTGGTTATTATCCTTATTTTGAAATGAGGACACTGAAGCTCCCTTCTAATTACCGTGCCTACAGGTTTAAATTAAACTAGAAGATTCTATTAGCACGGACTAACCTGCTAATAGAATGTTTTTACATGTGAGGGAATGGAGCCTATGAGGGTGACGTGACTTCCTCTGGGGATGTAGAACAATGACTTATTCAATTTCTTCCTTTCAAACTCAAAAACTGAAAGACCTGTGATTCTCTTGACTTCGTGTTCAAATCCTGGTCTGACTGTTTTGTTCTAAGACAAGCGGCTTAATCTGTGAGAGACCCACATTCAAAGAGGAAGGAGGAAGAAAGGAGAAAAGAAAGATGACAGAGAAGAGAAAAAGAGAGAAAGAGTGTGAAGAAGGGAAATAAAAAAGAGAAAAAGGAGCAAGCAAGACGACGAGGAAAAAGAGCCTTCTGAGGGCAGTGGTGGCCAGGGCGTGGCCGGGGAGTGGCTGGCTGCAACAAGTCACTGATGTTCATTTGGATTGTTTCTAAGGAGTATTTTCTCTAACCCAAGATTCCAACAGAGAAGGCTTGAAATCAGGACACACACAAAAAAAGAAGGAGGAGGAAGGGTCGACATGTCAGTTCCTACCCAAAATGGCAGGGTGAGCACTGGACTTTCTCCTGAGATGTGGATGACAGAAGGATCTAAGGAGAAGAAAAGACAGGAAATGTTGGGTGAATGACGGCTCCGGACTGGTGGCCTTTCTGTCTGACTGAATTGAAGAACGGGGAAGGCCTCAAAGGCATGAGATGGAAAGCCTTCCACCAGGAGCATGTACTCCTTTGAAGTGTCCAACCCTGCCCCCCCCCAAGGCATGTCATAGACAGGCTTTTGAAGGAAGGACAAGGACAAAACTGGTCAGAATGAATCAAGTGAATGGATACATCTGTCTGTGAACCTCATCTGAAACAAAGAACGTGTCACTTAATTAATACCATTTAGCTACCTGACCAGAGCAGCCTCAGAGTCAAGTCCACCTTGAGGGCCTCATCTAACACAAGAGTTCTTTGAAGATGAAAAGCACTTTTAAGTGCTGGTTCTGATGATGACCACGAATACTGTTAACTCCAGAGGGAAAGAAATAAAAACACATATTCAATGTGTTATAATACTTACAAATGCCTCTTTGAAGGCAGCGTCCTCTAAGCATAGATAAGCAGACAAAAGGAAAAGAAGGTGAAGATGGTGGAACGAGGGAGAGAGACATAGGCCAAACGGACAGGATAGGCCTTTACTGTCAAACACTGGGCAGGGAGGAAAAAGAAGACTTTAGGCTAAAGGAGGTAGGGATTATGTGTGTATGTGTATCTGCGTGTGTATGTGTGTGTGTGTGTGAGAGAGAGAGAGAGAGAGAGAGAGAGAGAGACTTAAAGACTTAAAAGGGAGCAAACTAAGACTCACTGAGATCACGCCCTGTGAGAAGATGGAGAATCAGTCCTGTCACCCCGAAGGAGAAGCCAGTGAGTCTGTAGAGAAGAAGCATTATCCACATTTAAAGGCATCCAGCACAAGTCTCCAGGCGGCCTTAGAAAACAATGGAAGAGAATGTGAAGGAACTCCAGAAAACCAGAATACCACTGGAGACCTGTCTTCTCACTGTCTATGTCCCTTTGTTTCTCTATGTTTGGCTTTCTCTTTAACTTTGATCAAAGCTAGCTGAAATGACTGTGAGTAATAATCAAAAGTGAAAGAGAAAAACACAGAAAGGGGCATCCCAAACGAATGCTGGAAACATGCTTACCTAGGGTCATTTGTATTTCTTGTTTAGTCTTCCCTTAGGGAGACTTCATAGCTAACAGTTGCAGCTATCAGAGATTGAGAAGGCGGTGACCAGAAGCTGAATGAAGGAATGGATGAATAGTCAGAATAGAATTCTTACCATGTGTGTGTACTTGGAGGCCAAAGGTTAACCTTTGAGACTGGCTCTCAAGAAGCACCTATCTTATTTTTAGGAAGCAGGGTCTCTTATTTTCCTGGATATCACCAAGCTGGCTTTCTGGCCAGCAAGCCCTGGGGGCCTGCCTATCCGCGTGTCCCCAGAGCTGGCATTACAAGCACACACAACCATGCCCATTTTCCCCTCTTTTGTGGGTTCTGAGGATAGAACAGTAGGTTTTGTTCCTGCAAGGCAAGCTCTTTACAGACTGAGGTATCTCCCCAGCACCATCATTTAAGAAACATTCTTAACTTAGTTTATCTCATTAATTGAATAACATAAAAGCATGTCCTAGGCTTACCTGTAAATTTGGGGATTTTAAAACCTTTATTTTAAAACCTTTTATTATTTATGCAATGCCCATGGAAATCAGAAGAAAGCTTTAGATCCCCTGGAACTGGAGTTATGGATGGTTGTCAGCCACCATCCGGGTGCTCGAACCAAACCCAGGTCCTCTGCAAGAGCAGTCACTGCTCTTAACTGCTGAGCTGTGTCTCCAGCCTGTAAGTCTGTGTTCTTTTTTAAACATTCCTCTAACCTTGCTGGGGAGGCAAGAAGAGGCCGTGGCGGAAGACCCGGGCTGTGTGGATCCTTGTGTTCATTCCCCTTGTAGCATTCACCATAGCCTGTAATTTGGGTTTTCACTTTTCTGCCTAATTTGAGACAGGACTTGGATACCTCAAAATTCTAACCCAAAGAAATTCTTGTTTTGCTTAAACTGTCTATCATTGGAACCTTGTTAGTAAAATCTTAGTGTCTTTTTCAAAACACTACTTAACAGCTTCCAATCCAGAAGAAATGGAGCCATTTGCAATTTAGCTTTATACTCATGACTTTCAGGTTATGGCAGAGCTGAGTTTTATGCTTCTTTCTAGGTAGTCCCATTATAGTCTTTTGGGAGGAGTATTCTTCAAGGTACCTGGCTTTCCTGCCCAGAAGTGAGGTCCTCAGATTATCTTTCCTAGATTACTTGGGCACATTCACTAGGAAGGCAGAGAACATGGTGAGGCAGAGACTTGGCCACAAGTCTACACTGTCTGGGCACTATTCTTGTAGCTGGGACAAGTGTTTTGTGCTTCTTGAGGGTCAATTTATGAAGCAAGAATAAGAACAGTGTCTCATAACGTTGTGAACGGCGAGTAAAATGATAGATGGAAAACCCTTCGCACTGTGCTATATTCAAAGTGAAAACAATAAAGGAAAACTGATTGTCCTTAATATAATGAATGATTGTAATTAATATAATTACCAGGAATGTGTTGCAGATGCATAGCCTCAAATGAAACTCAGCTCACTGCCCTGGTTGTTATGACCATTTTTTTCCCTCCTCCCTTTCTGATTCTTATAGCTGGGTAGCTTTTTTCCTTTCAAAATCTAGCAAGCTGAATATTTTTGAATAAGAACAGTTAATTCAGAGATTCCATTTCTCTACATGTTAACACTTTATTTCATCCCACCTACCTTTCCTCTATTGGGGTCTTCAGGGTTAATTAGGAGCAGCTTTGAACTTGAAGAGTCGGTTAATCACTGTTTAGAATGTTGGAAGAAAGCTCCTCAAATGCTTTTCATCTTAGCATCCAATTCCCAGGAAACCTGAAAAAACCATTTTACTTGTCTGAGGCCACCTACAGTATGAGGTAATTATTAAATCTGATTGCATATCAGGGCCTAAATATAGTGCTATGGAACTGTACTTCACCCCTGCGCCCCTCATGACAAATGAATCAGAGACGCTGCCATGTCTTTTTGAAGAGTAAATCTTTGTGCTAATTAATTATATCAATATCAACATGTTGATATTGATATAATTAGCACAGTGGATGACACTGATATAATTAGCACAAATATTTACTCTTCAAAAGTAAGTGGCAGTGCATATGCATATAATAACCTTAATAATAATAATACTGACTGGTTAGAGCACTGCTTTCTCTGAGGGGTTTCTGAAATATATAAATAGCAAATAAATGGAAATAAAACTTCTCTAAGGGCTTTGATAGCATCATTGCACAAGGTTGAAACAGTTCATGAAGTCTCATAGATCTATTCCCTACAAGGGCAGAAAACTCCCTCAATGTAATTGAATCACTAAGCAGTTACATTAGGTCTAAAAGGAGGAGAAAGGGACTAGAGAGATTGCTCAGAGATTAACAGCACTGGCTGTTCTTGCAGAGGACTTGAGTACTCACATGGTGCCTAAGAATCATCCTTAACTCCAGTTCTTCTGGCCTCCAAGGGCATAGCAGGCATAGGTGCTCTTCCATGAAAGCAAGACACTCATGAACATAAAATCAAAATAAATTTAAAATGAACAGAAATACAAACCGGTGGGACCTAGAGAGATGACTCGGTAATTAAGAGTCCTTGCTGCTTTTCTGGAAGACCTGAGTTTGGTTCTCAGAACTCATGTCAAAAAGATCACAACCACCCATGACTCCAGTTCCTGGTGATCTGATATTTTTTCTGGCCTCCAAGGGCACCTTCACTCTTACACACAGACATGAACATATATATACTTAAAAATAAAATAAAATCTTGTGAAATTCAGTTCTTACTTTATTTTAGAGTATGGGTTAAACAAGTTTCACATTTTCTTGCTGTAGCAACTATTTAAACCACCATGGTTTCAAAGTCATTACAGCCTGTATAAACAGAAACACACACACGCATATGTTCTGAGAAATGTGCTGTTCATTGAATCTGTTGTACAAACATCATGTACAGTATACTTTTAAGAACAAAGACAGCTACGATGTGGCTAGTTGATAGAACCTTATGGGACTACCTTTGATGAAGAACACATGATTATAATTGGTCTGAGATTGAATAGGGATTCTTTTCTTTTTTATTGGAATCATATTTAGCTAATATAAAACCACAATTATTTAATTTGAAAACAAAACAGAACTTGGTAAAAGTGGGGATGTGACGGAGCAAGTCAGAAAGTATATATTCAGGACCATGTTCATGGTGTGGTTGAGTAAGGAGACTCAGTCTGCTAACTCTGTGTCATCATTCTTTTGTTTGATAATATAAATTTCATACCTAGTCACAAAACTGTGACAGAAGAGGGGGTTTGGAGAAAACGTACGTGGTACCATAGTGGAGAAAGTGGCATGATGCCTAATGGTTCTCCTGGCACTCTGCTGCCAGGAGCCTGCAAGACCCAACTTCCCCACTGTGTTTGTGATGGGAGATATTAATCTCAACCAATTTCTTCTTTCTTTATCTCTGAGAACAGGCTAATCAACTTGCACATTTTCTTACCATAACAACTATATGGGCAGTCACCACAGTTCTGAAGTAATTGTAACACATACAAACAGAAACACACATGCACATCTGCACACACAAACGTACACGTGCCTCACACAAAACAAGGCTCCATTGTGAATCGAAAGGAACTCATTGGTAAGTAAGAAAAATACTAGCCAGGAGGACTGTGAAAATAGGCTGCATTTTACAAACAGTGACCCAGCAAACCTCTGAAAGTGAGCATGCGAAGGACGCAGGAAGGAACATTAGTTTTCACCCTCTTTTGCTCCGAGCACTGACTCCTTTAATGGAACATCCCCAGATGTTTTGTGTCTTAGGGCATCTTTGGACGAGAAGATTACACAGCAGGAGGTAACATCTGGGGAAAATAGGAGAGACTGTGAGTGATTTAGAAAAGCAATGTGTGCCTGGTTGTGATTCTTGGATCTATTTGTATATTGAGGGGAGTTTTTAAGGCGGCCTCCATTGCAGGCTTTCATTTATAATTTCTGGGTGTAATATGAAGACTATGCCAGTATTTCTTCTTGAGGTTTAAATTATTGAATTTTCAATCTTCTAAAGAAAATGGACTTTTTTTTTTTTTTTACTTGCATTCATGCAGATTTAGAATTTCCTCTGTAGACTGACCTTCCTTTTCAGCATAGAACATACTGTTTTGGAACCTCTTAATTCATGAAACTGCTTTTTAAAAATTTCAAGCAAGGGCTTCATTGTTAACTCCAGAGAGCTAAATTAGATAGCGTCAGCTTGGCTTGAGCATCTTCACTCAACTGGGGCTTGGTTCAGGGAAGGTTGACTTCAACCCTGATGCTTTTGAATGTATGATTATTTCCTTTCGTTTTGACATCATAATTGAGACTAATCTCCACTGTTTCTCCCCTTGCATTCTTGTGAGTTTAGTCTTCTACTGCAATTTGGTCATCACAGCACTGGAATAGGTACATTCTCAGAGACACACATTGGAACCATTTACGCTAAAGCCTTGGTTCATAACGCTTTCCTAAGCGGGTATCCAGAGGCACACGCTGAAATCATTTTGCCAGCATAATCTTGACTTTTAATAGCTTCCTAACAGGGCATCCGAAGAAACACTCTGGAAACATTTCTGCACTCCTAATTTCATGTTGTAACAACATCAAAATGTCATAAAGCAATTACCATCTGAAGCAAAAAAAAAAAAAAAAAAGATCTTTAGAGTTACTTTCTCTATAGGCACATTAACTTATTTCCAGCTTTAATATCTTGATTGTTTTTAAGAAAATGTTTAATACTAATTGAGAGACTTCATTTAAAACTGAATATCATTTATTTAACACAATTTCTCTCTCTTTCTCCTTCTTTCCAATTGCAATAGGCTGACAGAGCCCTAAATTTATAGATACTCACACACCTTCTGACCTCTCTGTTAAAAGTCTAAGTGGAATTGATCTGGTACCAAGTAGAAATCAGCATATTACACAGACTACTTTAGGGACACAAAGAGCAGCAGAAAATGGCAGTGTCCTTACCAGTGGGCACATCCCAAAGTTTCTGCAGCCCCCCTAAAACAGGGGACTGGGCACACCTTTTCAGGTCCAGAAGAAATATGAGGTGCTTAACGTGCAAAGTTTACATGCCAACACAACCATCTGATTCCACCACCCCTGTTTCTAATGACAAAGATCTGCTGCGTGTATGCTTCCAAATGAAAAACGTAAATCAAGAGAAAAGACAATGACAAATTGAGTTCTGTTGCTCTGTGATGCAGGTTGTGGCTTGCAGCTGTGCCCTCCAGAATAGTCTTCAGGCAGAGTTCAAGCTTACATGTTCTCCAGGCCATCTGAAATAAATAAGAAATGGCAGCCAACCTTAACCACCTTTTCTAGCGTAAGTGTAGGAGCCAATTTGCTTGTGCATGTGTGCCAGGTAATATCCGTAACGTAACCTTGAATGCTCAGTCATGTTCTATCTGAATAACAGGAGGGTGCAGAATGAACTCAGCTACTTTGCACAGCACAATACCGAGGGCATCACGGCCTCTGTGCTCAGATCAGGAGATGATGACGGCCTCTGACTTCTCCTACAGACTCCCTGCCTGTAACTAAAGAACACAGTTGTCAAATGTGTTTTCCCGTTTTAAGCTCCCTTGGAGGTGACCTGTAGAGTCACCAGCAACAATCCTATTATTTACAGATGAAGAAGCAGAACGATTGGTTCAGATGCTTCAAAATGAAGCTCAAATGGGGAGGAGCTATTTGGTTCATAATAAATAACTAGAAAGATATATGAATTAAAATAAGCACCTTAATGATTTAACACTGCTATGAAACCAATAGGCTAGAGATCTAATCTGATACCCGCAAATTTGTATAATCCTCGGGGTAAAACAATTTAATGGGCTGTCTCTTTTATAGTTACAAAAGGCCTTTCATGTGATCAATTATACATAAGAGTACAATAAATGTAGCTTTCTTCATACTAATCACATCTAACTTAAATTCTCCTGTTGGTCTTTGGAGTGTAAGTAGCATTCCCAATAAAGTTTTTAGTTCTGACTCTTACCAAAAGTTAATCTGCCCAGTACATCCAAATAAATCCTCAGTATGAAAGCTTCTTTTTCCTCCCACACTAAATAAAACTGTTCAAACAATACAGTTGGTTAGAAAACTGCCACCTCCTCCAGCTCTGGTCCCTTCTTCCACACAACAATCCCGCTGCTTCAGTCAGCCAGTGGGCAGTGGGGGGTTGGTTTGATTGTTTTTCTTCTGTTTGGTTTTGTTTGTGTTTTGTTGAAAAGGCAGCCTAACACTGTGTTAACACCGTCACCTGAGGCTAACAAAACTTTGTTAAGAGAGAGAGAGTTCCAGTCCTCACTTTAGCGAGGGTCTCAGGAGGCCCTCGGGCCCTCCCAAATTCCTATAAAGTCCAAATTCCCATCTGTTTTATTATACATTTAATTGGTTTTCTCCTCCATGGAACAGGAAAGTAAGATGAAACCCCTCTTCATGTGCCACTTATGTTAGGGCAAAGGTCACATCAACTCTACAAATCCTGGTGAAGAAGAAGAAGTAGGTAAGCCTGACTATATCTTTAGTTGACCTGATAAAAACTTTTGGCCTCTAATAAGTACTAGAAATTGTTGTCGATTCTATAGAGATGACCGTGAATAAGAATTAATTGTGTGCTTGCTCCAAAAAGTGAAGTGAGCTTTAAGAAAATGCCAGGTTTCTATATACAAACCACATATTTTTTATTTCATGGTATGAGACAAACCAGGGCAAAAAATTAGCAACAAAGACAAGAATCAAAGACAGTGAAAGCTTTTGGCAAGCTTCTTCAGAGAAAATAAAAAGTTTAGAGAAAGGGGCCTTCCTTCTGTCCCTGTTAGGGTATGACCAAGTCCCCCCAAGGAGCAATTTTGGTGCTATATATCTTAAGAAAGTGGTATGTATGTAAAAAGTTTAGGAAAATCCAAGCTTAACCACTGAAATAAAAGGTGAGAGAACTTGTGTTTGTGTTTGCATGGTTTTTCCGAGAATATCTAAATACAACTTATTCTGTACTCACTTGTTGCTCCCTGCTCCATGCCTTTGGCCTTTCAAATACAGTTTGCTAAGAAATCCGGCTGCCAGAACCATACAACAAATTAGAAAAATGAACTGGAACATCATAATCTGCTTCAACTATAGCAAAGAAAAAGACATCTGGTAGACCACTTGGAAGTCAGCCAATGATGAAGACTTCAATTAAAATAAAGAGCATGTCCTCAGGAGAGCGTCTCTGAGCTCAAGAAGTTACAAGTCCAGTGTGCTACTTGAAAGCCAACTACTAGAAAAAAGTCATTTAAGCAAGACACAGTGAACAGCTTTGAATTCTTCCAAGAATTGTTTGTTTTCCTGAACAAACCATCCTGACTAAAGATTTAGTAGAAGGTGCTATAACCCAGGGCTAGAAATAGGCTACCACATAGGAAAAGGAGGTGAGGGTATCCCCTGACTGTTTCTGGGGAAACTTGGTGTTAGCACAGAGTTGCAGCGGGCATCGAAATGTGGAGAGTGTACTGAACCAGGATCCAGAAAACCTGGGCTCTAGCTCTAACTCTTACCGTGAACCTCAGGCAAGAGCTCTTCATCCTTGGGGATCTCATTTCCTTACCTGAAAAAAAACAAAGAAAAAACAAAGATACTAAAACTTATTTTACAGAAACGGGGGAGGATTACACAAAATATTTTATGAAAAGACACTTGATGTAGTATCTGGGATGACAGAAGTTTACATAACATTAAATAGATTAACCAGGGAGACAAGAACAATCATCTTTGCTAAGAATCATATACTAATTTATCTTTGATATGTGAAATATGATATAAAAGCTAATTATGTAATAAATACCCTGGTCTGTAAGATAATTTTGTATTTTATGAAGAATCATGTGACTATTAAAGAGATCCCTGACAAACTCTCAAGCATTAAATGTAGAAAATCTAGACACCAAGGCATTGAATCTCCACTTAAGAAAGGGAGTGAAAGGTCAATAGTTGAAAGTGTGATGAAGGTTCTGGACTCTGAAGTTGCACAGAATTCCAAGCAGACATGCAGTCTCCTTACCAATTTCTTGGTGTATCAATTATAAAATGATTTAGTAATTAATATTCTTGATAAAAAATTTAACAAGATCATTTCTATATTATAGTTATTCCCAGAAATGCTCGGTAACCAAGTATTGTAAACCTTGATGAATTCAAGAAAACCAACCCACATTTTTATTCAACCACCTAATTTTTTTAATATTTATTTTAATTGACCTAATACTGGTATATGTTGATTATGTATACCATATTTTAAACTATATGCACATGGGCTAAAGAAATGGTTCAGCAGTTAAGATCACTTGCTACTCTTGTAGAGGACCCAGGTTTGGTTCCCCAGATCCCACATTGCAGCTAATACCTATTCATAACTCCGGTTCCAAGGGATCCAATGTTCTCTTCTGGTCTTTGTGAGCACTGCACGCACACACATGGTATATTTACATACATGCAGCAAAAACATTCATAAGATACAAGTAACAACTTAAAAATTTTATTTTATTTTATTTTATGTGTACGAGTGTGTTGCCTGCGTGTATGTAAATGCACCCATGTCCTACAATGCCCATGGAGGTCAGAAGAGGCCATTGAATCCTCTGGAACTGGAGTTATAGATGGTTGTTAGCTGCTACATAAGTGCAAACCCAGGTCCTCTGCAAGAACAGCCAGTGCTCTTAACCACTGAGCCATCCCTCTAGCCGCCCCCCAAAAAAACTTTTAATTAAAAAAAATTTTTATAGTGGACTGGCAAAGTCTAGCAAGTTAATGTATGTTACAAGTAAGTACAGTTAATGTAACTGTAGCTCACAGACTTAGCAATCTTTTGTGATTAAAAAATTTAATCTACTCTCCTAGAACATTTCAAAAGTATAATTCAGTGCATTAGTTATTGCTAACTCTGTGTACCCTGTTACAGGAGAGTCCTGAAGCTTCTTTTTATCTAAGATGTGTCTTTTCAACCACACTTCTCTACCTCTTCCCCTATCCTTGGTAATCCGAACTCTACCCTCCATCTCTATGAATTCATTTTTTTATGTTTCACATGTGTCTTAGGTTTCTTTCCCAGTTGTTGTGATAAAATACCCTGACAACAACAACTTAAGGGAGAAAGGGTCTATTTTTGGCTCAAGGTGCCATTTATCATAGTAGGGAAGACATGGCAGCAAGCCAGGCAGGCGTGGTGGCTGGAAAGAGAGGTTGACTGATCACATTACATCCACAGTCAAGAAATGGAAAGCAAATGGAAATGGGGCCTGGCTATAAAACCTCAAGACCTCACTTCTCCAGCAAAGAACTGCCTCCTAAAGGTTCCAGAACCTTCCTAAACAGCACCACTGTCTGTGGGACAAGCAGTCAAATCCATGAGCCTGTGGGACCATTTCATATTAAAATCACAGCATCAGATATGTGAGATTGTGCAGCATTTGACATCTTTTTATGTGTGGCTTATTTCATGTGACATAATATCCTCCAGGCTATCCACATTATTGCAAATGACAGGCTTACCTTCTTTTTGAGGTTGAATTTTGAGATTGAATTTCATTGAGTACATATACCATTTTCATTATACATATAAATATGTGTATATCACATTATCTGTATTCCTTTGTGAGCTGATAAATATTTAGGTTGGTTCTATATCTAGGCAATTGTATGTAGTGTCACAAGGAATATAAGACTGCAAATGTCTTTTCAACAACCTGGGTTCATTTTCTTTGTAGATAAACTCAATACAATCTTGCCAGAACGTATATTGTTCTATGTTTAGATTTTTTTATTTGAGAAACTTCCGTACTGTTTTGCATAATAGTTGTATTAATTTACATTTTACAAACAGTGCGCAAGAATTTCTTTTCACTTTACCAATCCTTGAGTGAGTGATAGGACATAGTAGGTTTGTTTTTTTTTTTAAGGTTTATTTTATTGGTGTGTGTGTGTGTGTGTGTGTGTGTGTGTGTGTGTGCGCGCGCACGCGTGCATGCATGTGCACCTGTAGAGACCAGAAGAGGGTATTGGATATCCTCTGGAGTTGAAGTTACAGGTAGTTAGTTGTGAACCCCCCAAAAGTGGATGCTGGAAACTGCACTTAAGTCCTCTGCAGGAGCAGTTTGAGCTCTTAACTGCTTAGCCATCTCCCTAGCCCTCTCCTAGTAATTTTGACTTGCATTTATTTCCCTGGTGATTAGTTATGCTGAGCATTCCTTCATATACCTATTTGCCATTCATGTAACTTACTTTGAGAAGTGTCTTCCCAAGTCTTATACCCACCCTATTTGAGTTGTTTCATGTACTATCTTTGGGTTGTTGAATTCCTTATGAATTTTTAAAAATATTAACTTCTGTTCACATACCTGGTTCAGAAACACTTTCCTCCATCCCTTCTCTCTGTTGAGGTGTTCCTTTTGCAATGCTGAAGCACTTTAGTTTGATTTACTCTATTTTTATTGTATTATCTTAGCTTTGGGGTTCAGATCCAGAAATATAGAATTACTCAGATTAGTTATGGAGGGTTTTCTATTTTTCATATTTAATTGTTTTATAATCCTGGACTTCAGCCATTCATCCATTTTGAGTTGTTTTCTATATGTGGTGTAAGATAAAGATCTAATTCTATTCTGGTTTTGAGCTTTTCATTGTGTTTACTCATTTTGTATGGTATATATGTGAATTCATATGTAGCACAGCATGTGTGTGCAGGTCAGAGGATAAGTCCTAGTAGTTAATCCTCTCCTTCTACTTTGTGGGTCCCAGCGATGAAATTTAGGATTTCTAGCTTGGCAGCAAATATTTTCCTCTGATGAGCGGCTTTCTGGCCCCAATTCCATTCTTCTGCATGTAGATATCCATCATTTATTGAAGAGTATGTTCTTCCCCAGCGTCTTTGGCAACTTTGCTGAGAATTAATTTACCATTGATGTGTGATTTATTCCTGGCCTCTCTGTTCTGCTCCATTGGTCTCTGTGTCTCTTTTTTATGGCAGTACCATAGTTTTGATCACTGTGGCTTTGTTGCGTAATCTGAAGACAGTCAGCACAATGCCTCTATCCTTGTTTCCTCTATCCTTGTTTCTTTTGTTAATACTAGTTTTTCTACATGGAGTGTTTTGTGGTTAGAGGTTTGTTTGTTTAGCACAATTGCATTCAATCTGTAGGTAGTGGTTTGAGCACGTGAATGATATTAATTCCTCCAGTTTGTGAACATATCTTTCGATTTATTTGCATCCTTTTTTATTTTTAGCAATATTTTATTGTTTTTCCAGTATATGGATCTCTCATCCCCTGGGTTAAGTTTACTCCTAGTGTCACTTTATTTATTTAGCTTTATTCACTGTGGTTAGTATACAAAATAATGGGTCTCGCTGTGATATTTTCATACACTGCACCTGGCTTATATTTGCCCCTTCTGTATACTGCCCTCAGATACTCTTCCCACCCAGGTCATTGATCCCTGTCCTCCTCCCAAATAGACTCTGTATACTTTCATGTCAGACACACAGAGTAGTAGGGAGAGAGACAGAATGAGAGGAAAGATGAAGTTTTGTCTTTCTTCCCCCAATCACTCTTTCTTATTACCCCCTCCTCCCTTTAGACCTCTCTCTCTCTCTCTCTCTCTCTCTCTCTCTCTCTCTCTCTCTCTTTCAGCCGGTTCTTCAGTAACCATGAATTAATTACTTAGAGAGTTGGTTGAGATATTCCTAGCCATTAAGCCCAAACAAACCCCAACTCCGTGGTGTGTTTTGAATCCTCATCCCAGCATGTAATCTGTGTGTCTTTCCAGCTAGTCTGGAGTACCTGGAAGTGGGCATTTTCTTAGTACTGCTTAGCTTTCCATTCTCAGTTGTCGCAAAGACTGACTGGCGTGTGCTGTTAACTACAAAGAATCTGTTCAGTGAATGAATGAATTAATTCACTAAGAGCAATGACTTGTAAGTGTGAGATATACCCATGCTGAAGCAGTCTGGGATTATTAGAACTTGGGCTGGAGAGGAGAGGGGGCTTTGCTGAGAGTAGATAGATTAGGGAGAAACGGCTTTTCTTACGCCTCAGAGTTCAGGCCAGAAGGAGTTGGTCCTTACCTTTCCAAATCCAGGAAATTGCTTTACTGGACTGTTGACCTCATAAAGGCTAAAGTTCACTAGTAAACACCATCTTTCTATTGAGAAATTGATGGATGAATTCTGAAATGAAGAAAGGCAAATGATGACTTCTAAAACTGATGAGTGCTGATTGCAGTAGGGAGAAATCTCCCTGACCCTGCTAACAAAGACAGCCTATCCTCCTGCAGGTGTGGAGGAATGGCGCTCTCACTCCCAGGGGAGAAGCCAAAGGGATCCAAAAGCCTTTCGTGTCTTGAAAGTGTGAATAGGTTTTCTATGAGGACAAGGATGTGTAGAATTCAGATGTCGAGTCTATGCCAGATAATTGGGGCCTCAAGGAGAGTGGCCAAGAAGAAACCAAAACTGAAGCATGAATAAATTCACAGAAAAACAACAGAAGATTGGGAACAGGATTTGGTTGCAAAGTTCATGCTCATGCATGGAGACCTGAGTTCAGATTCCAAGAACCCACATAAAAACTGGGTGTAGAGGTGTATACCTGTAATCCCAGCACTAGGGAGCAGGGAGAAGAGGCAAGCACATCTCAGGAGTTCACTGGCCAGTCTAGCCAAATTGGTGAGCTCCAGGTTTAATGAAAGATCCTGTCTCAGGAAAGAAATTGTAGAGCCAGTACTCAGCTTTTAAGGGTGCTTATCACCAAGCCTGATGACCTGAGTCCCTGAGTCTAATCTCCAGAACAAACATGATATAAGGAGCGATTTCCAGGAGTAATACCCTCACAGTCACACTTGGTGTGCTACACATACACACATACACACACACACACACGTGCACGCGGCCATGCACATGCGCAAGCACACACACAGAGTAAATGTTTTTAATATACAAGCTGTAGAAGTACTGAAGGATGACATCCAATGTTGACTTCTGTCCTCTATAGGTATGTGGACACAGTGACATGTGCTTTCACACACATATGCGCACACATAACGAGTACATACATCATGTACATCACACACAGAAACAAAAACAAAATAATGCAAGAAGAAGCTTGGGGTGGTTTTGTAACCATATCAAATACAGTTAAGAAGAAAGGGAAGAGGAAGTCCAAGATCCTGACTAGGCAAAGCCTGCATAAGTATGTCTCTTTGTAGTGTTATTTCTTTTGATTTTCAACAGAGAGGAGGACAGGATGGAGAGTCTGCAACATGAGATAAATTGTTAGCATTTGGGCTGATTTCCTCCTAATTCCATAACATTCATTTTCAATATAAGAAGTCATGTGTGCAGATGGCTTTTTCACAAGAAGGAAAACCAAGACAATGGAGACATTGTCCATTCCATTTCTGTGACCTTTGACCTCTGAGGATCATAAAAATCCACAGCCCGTCCCGCTGGCCAAATGCTGGGCTCTGATCCTGGGAGTAGGGTGCAATGTCAGGAAGAAATCAGGATAAGGGCTCTTCTAAGTTATCTTATTACCGCAGCACTTGGGAGGTTTCCATGCAAGCATGCTCAATATGCACAGAAATCATCTTCAGAAAACCTCAGGAGGGCACGAGAAAGAACTTCACCACCAAATTCTTCCTTTTCCCTGAACATCTCCTTTTCTGTGTTCTGTCTTCTGCTCTTGCCATCTGCAGAAACGCGGGAGACAGGAAAGGAGTCTCAGAGTCCTGGGATCTAATCCTGGTTTTGCCCTCAGGATCTGTTCCCTCTTGAAAAATGTGTTACAGTCTCCAGGACTGTTCAGTCTTCTTTAAAAAGAGAGGCTCTGTTACCTCTTTCTGTTCAGTAGCTTTCTGTCACTGTGGGAAAATGCATGGGATTAATAATTTAAAATGAAATATTACTTATTTATTTTGTTTTTATATTTTTCTTGAGACAGCGTTTCTGTACTGGTTAATCTTTGTCAGCTTGGTGCAAACTAGGTTCACTTGGGAAAAGCGAACCTGAATTGAGAAATAACCTCCATCAGATTAGAGGCATTTTTCTTGACTACTGATTGATGTAGGAGCGTCCAGCCCACTGTGGGTGGTGCCATCTCTAGGCAGGTGGGCCTGGGAAATATAAGAAAAATAGGTGAACAAGTCAGAAGGAGCGAGACAGCAAACAGTGGTCTCTGCCTCAGCTCCTGCCTCCAGGCTCCTGCCTCCAGGCTCCTGCTTTGAGCACTTGCATAGGTGCCCCTGATGATGAACTGTCACTTGCAAGTGTAAGATGAAATAAACTCTTTCCTCTGCCAAGTTGGTTTTGGTCAGAGTGTTTTACCACAGCAACAGAAAGCAAACTAGGACGGTTATCCCTACATAGCCCAGTCTGGCCTCAAACTTGCAATCCTCACTCGTCAGGCTTCTTAAGTGCTGGGATTAAATGTGTAAACCACCAAGACTGGATAGAAATATTTATTTTGTCTCATGGTTTAGGTCTGTGATCACTTGGCCCTGTTGGTTTGGGGCCTATGGTGAGGCAGCATCTCCTGGAGGAAGCCCACTTCAAAGAAAAGCTACTATGATAGTCAGGAAACAGAGAGACGGCAGGAAGGTCCATGGTTCCAAAGGCACCTTCAAGGGAACACACCCAGTGACCCACTTCCTCTGACTACACCCTGCTTCCCATTATGCCACCTCCCAGTGCTCCAAGCGCTGGCAACCAAGCCTTTCCCACACAGATCCAGTCTCTTGCACTCTGCCCAGCATCGTCTCGAGGACCAAAAGAAGTCTTTGTGAAAGTACTTGGTATATGGTGAAAACATGAAATGAGAGTTTCCTTAATGTTCTTGTTCCAGGCCTGTGTTGATTGTACATTACCTTCCACTCTCCATAGTAGCGTAGCGAATACTGTGTGTCAGATGCCATGATGCCTGGCCCCATGTCATTTCCTGCAACCTCTTAAACTTGAACCAGTCAAGAACAGGGTCCACCCCAAATGCAGTTAATGACCCAGCCTGTGACAATGGTTAGCAGCTGTTTGGACCGAGGAAAGTATCTGACGTATGAAAGATCTGAAAGGGAATCGGTAAAGAATAAAGGTTAAGGGTTGGGGGGGGAGGCTAGCAAGACAGCTTAGAGGCCAAAGGGGGTCATTGTGGGTCTGATGACCTGAGTTCGATTTCTGAGACGCACTTGGTGGAAGGGGAAAACTGACCCTCAAAAATTGTCTTCTGACCTTCACAAGTCCACCATTATACTCACATGTTCCTGCCAGACCTCATTCCCAACACATGAGGGTACATGTGTACACTCACAGAGAATAAATAAATAAAATGAAGTTTAAAAAAAAAAAAAAACTTTTAAGGTGCTTGAAAGATGGCTCAGTGGCTAAGAGCCCTGGCTGCACTTTCAGAGGACCTGGGTCCAATTCCCAGCAGCCACATGGTAGCTAAGAAGTCTGTAACTCTAGCTCCAGGGGATCTGACACCTTCATCTGACCTCTGTGGACACTGTATGACATGGGTGCTGGGCAATACACTCATACACATAAAAAATAATAACAAAATTAAAAATTTTATTTTCAAAAGAGTTTGGGTTTCAGGGAGCCTATGACATCTTGAACCCCATTTGTGATGCATTAAAGCCGTGAAAGATCCCTGGGAGAGCGTCTCCTTGTCCTCAACCTGGTTTACTCCTTCATCAAATGAAGACCATACTAATCCCCACCCTTCTAAGTTGGTTATATCAGTGGGATGAATCATTCATAGAAAGCACTTAGAACTATGAGGGATTGGGAGATGATTCAGTAGGTAAGGTGCTTGTCGTACAAGCGTTAGGACCTGAGTTCAGGTCCCCAGCACCTTTGTAAATTTTAGACATATTGGTGTGCTCCTGCAGTTTCAGCCCTGGGGAGGTGAGGAGAGGAGGGTCCTTCAGACTTACCGTCCAGCCAGTCTAGCTAAATCCGTGAGCTCTAGGTTCAATGAGAGATGCTGCCTCAAAAACTAAGGTGGAGGAGCTGGAGAGATGGCTCAGTGGTTAAGAGCTCTGCCTCCTCTTATAGAAGATCCAGATTCAATTCCCAGCACCCACATGGTGGCTAACAACTGTCCAAAACTCCAGTTCCAGGATATCTGACACCCTCTTCACCTCTGTGTGCATCGCAGGACACATGTGCACTTACACACATGAGGACAATCATACACATAAAATAAAAATAATAGATATAATACTTTAAAAAATAAGGTGGAGAACAATCAAGGAACACACCAGACATTGACCTCTGACCTCCACATGCACACACATGCATCCGCATAAGAACATGCACACACACACACACACACACACACAGAGAAAGATAAAATAATGACTGGCAAGTAGTTGATGCTTAGTGTTATTGATGATGATAGCAGTAGTTAATGTTAACTTCCTCTCACTTCCCAACTTCCTCTCATTCGGCTTGATAAGGAGAGGGAGGTTCATCTTCATAGCTTTCAAGAGCTGACAGATATCCTATGAACCATGGTGGTGCAGAAGCTAGGGATGGGGGGCATAGAGGGTGTGAGGTGAGGGTGTGGGTTCCCTTATGCACTAGTCTGTGGTCACCTCGGGGCTTTGGGGCACCTCTGAGACTGACAAGGACTCTGATGCCTTGTGTTTGCAAAACTTCCTGGCTCACAGCAGGTAGACTTCATTATTTCCACCAAAGCTCCCCCTGGTGTGTCATTACAGTCCTTTCCATTGAGTCATGTAAAGAGGAGGCCTGACCAGCTCTTACCAGAGCCCAGTGCAGAGTCAGCCATCAGGCCACTCTGTCCCAGGGAAACCAAGCAAGAATGGGACTGGCTGTCAGCATAACTTGCTTCTTGCCTCATCTTGAGTGCTGGGAAAACCATCATCTGCTTAAGCTGCCGTGTCACAACTCAGTGATGTTTTAGGCTCCAATAACAGTTTCTGTAAAAGTCACCCCTTCTTGGGATGATCTTTTTCCCAAACCCTGATTTCTGTGGGTTGAAGTCTTCCTATGACACACTGCAGGCAGGCTAGAAGTCAAGCTGACATGTAATTCTGCACAAAAGCCCATGAGCTCTTAGCCATGGTGATGGAAACCAGGATATCAGGGTAGATGCTCAGAAATCACAGGCCAGACCACTGTGGAGTCAGCCTTCTTCCAGAGGAGTAAAGAGATGGCTTTGAAGGACCCAGTCATATGGCGAGGATCTGAAGTCGAGACTCAGGGAGTTTTCTCATAAAGCCTGGAAATATGATGCCATCCTCCTGGGAGAGCTTGGAGAGCCTATGACTGGCTTTCTTGTTGCGTCTCTGACCCCAGCGAGTGCTGCTGCCTTCAGAGGCTCTTCTGGACTGACCTCTTACGTGTGTTCTCCACCTTCACACATTCCTGCAATTAGCACAGAAATTCACAGCTCAGATCTTGGGGGATGCGACTTAGCATTCAAAGGTTGTGCTTGCTTCTTCTTTCCTTCCACTGCTCCTCCTGCCTCCGCCATCCTATCTCTGCACACACCTGGTGCCCTCTCCCTGATGTCACCTGCTGCTGTAGCTAACATCGTTTCCTGTGCACTCTGCTAGCAGCAAAGAAGAAGCAGCTGAGAAAGGAGCGTGTGCATCCAAGCCAATGAATTACCAGGATGAATCTTGGTGAGACTTGTTCTTGCTGTGTGCTCAGAGTCTCAGGGAATAGCTAAAGGGGAAGAAGCACTAAATGCAAATTTCACAGTGAACCGGGGATGGGATCTTCCAGCTTCACTGCCTTGATGTGTGTACTATCAAAAGTGACGGGGCCCGCATCTCCTATTGTCGTAAACCAATGCCACAGCTAAGGTGGCAGGGTGTCCTTCACTTCGGTTAACTAAGGGGCCATTGCAACAAAATAACAGGATGCAATTTTACTGCATGAATCCTGTGCCATTTCTCAAAAGTTCATGCTAGCACCTCTTAAAACACCATCAAAAGTCAGCTACTGTGTCCCTGTCAGATCTCTCTGCTGTTCCTTTGATGATAACAAAGACCACTTCATGGCGGTTGGGAAGATGGCTAAATTAGTAAAGTGCTTGCCACACAAGCATGAAGACCTGAGTTTAGATCCCTAGAAATCATGTAAAAACCTGGACATGGTGGTGTGTATCTGAAATCCCAGTACTGAGGAAATAGAGACAGTCAGATTCTTGAGTGTTTCTGGCCAGTCACTGTAGTCAACAGGTGACCTCCAGGTTCAGTGAGAGACTCTGTCTCAGAAAATAAAGTGGAGAAACAGCTGACATCAAGGGAGGAAGACACCTGACATCAAGCTCTCTGGCTTCCACATGCACAAAACACACACACACATGTAACAATACACACCCCTTCATTCCTTCACTTGGAAATCTGAGAGGTCCCTGTCAGAGATCATACTGATGTGTAAAAGAAAGACTGATGAGTTAGAAGACATGTTCTGTTTACCCAGGTCTTGAATGGAGCTCCTCAGAAGCAGAGCCTGTGATGACTTGTGTAAAATGAATGAAATGAATGTGCATTTAGTGACTTTTCCCATCACTGTGACTGGATCCCTTAGAAGCAAGCTAGAGCAGGAGAATGTGTTTGGCCCACGTTTTGGGGGGATGCAATCCATTGTGATGGGAGGGCTGGTAGTAGGCAGATTTGAGGAGGCAGGAACATGTGGTAGCTGCTGATTACATGATACCAACCAATAAATGGCCTATCATCCTCAAGCTCCACCTCTGAGACCTGACATTTGCTAGTGAAGTCCTATATCCAAAAGATGCCACAACCTCCCAACATGTGCCACTGGCTGGTGACCGAACACATGAGTCTGTGGAGGGCATCTCACTTTGTAATCATTACTATGTGTGTAATCTTCCTAGGTCACATGGTGAGGACACGTTAAAGAGGAAACCAAGCATTATGTGGTCACAGCCAAAGTCCCACAAGAGGATATCTTGTATCTTCTCAGGACAATTCCAGAGTCTATTATACTTTAGATGCTCTGATGCAAGGGGCCTTCATCTTCAACAAAGGTAACAAGGCCCATCCTAAATGTGGGGGGCACTATTAAATGGACTGATAAACACACACACGTACAATACACATATGCATACTACATACAACACACATGCACACAACATACATACATGCAATACATACATGATTACTATTTATACATGAATACATTGCAAAAATATACAATACACACATGTACAACACACAATAAATATATCCATACAACACATGCATGCAATAGACATGTTTATAGTACATGCACACAACACACACATGCAATACACATACACACAAATTTTATTTTTTAATGTTCTTAATTGAATTTTGGTGAACTTTATTCAATATATTTTGGTCATATTTAGATCCCCTCCTGTATCTGCGCCCACCCTGTCTAGTTGTCCAAATTTCTATATTCTAAAATATATATTAAGGCCTATAGGGTCAGGTTTATGTTCCCAAATGTTCTTTGGTGTGGGTTTGTCCCCTGAACCTGCTTAACCTTGTAAGGGTCTCACCCTTAAGTGATACTGATCCCCCCTTCCCACAGTCATTGGTTGCCAATAGTTCTTGGGTAGGGTTGGAGTTTCTTCCCCACTTCCTTCCATCTATGCTCAGATTTTGTTTGGTTTAAGCTTACCTGGAACTTGTCCATGTTATCACCACTGCTGTGAGTTCATATGAATGAAGGACAAGCTGTCTGGAAACCTGTTTCCTCCTGGTCATCCACCTCCTCTGACTCTTGTGATCTTTTTGACCCCTCTTCTACAATGAATGATCTCTGAGCCTTGGGAGGCAGAAGTTTGATACAGGTGTCCTGTTCAGGGATAAGCAGCCTCTTATTCTCTACACATTGGCCAGTCTCTGTGTTAATCATCATCTGTTTCATAAGGAAGCTTCTCTTCTGGGAGTTGAGAGATGATTCATCTATGTGCATAATGATAAAGTGTTAGAAATCAGTTTAATGCTATATCTATTTAGCAGAATAGTTGTACTAGGCTTTCTCCCATGGCCTCAAGGCTCTTAGGCCTACTGTCATTGTCATGTGTGGGCTCCATCCTCTGAAGTGGACCTTCCTTAAATCCAATCAGAAAGTAGTTGGATACTCCAATAATATTTGCTCCACCATCGCACTGATGGGCATATCTTGCCAGGGTAGTTGTTGTAGCCCTCAGGATTCACAGGTGGGTAAGGTTTAGGCTATATTTTCTCTTCAGATACCTTGCATAGCATCTTCCAATACTATGACAGCCAGAACCTTCCAGTACAATGACAGCTAAACAGCAGAAAGGAAGCTTTGAAGTCAGGACCACTTTGATTTCTCCTTGATTGTTCTACTGTTTGTATATGTGGTCTTCAATAATACGGTCTTACTGTGAATTCTCGTGGGTAACCAAGAGCAGGGTCAATGTCCAGTATTGTTTGAGGGTTTATGGGACCCCTGGTCAACAGCTTCAAAAGAGGGGGTCCATTCCTGGCATTGGACTTTTACTTTGAAAGCCTATGGTGTCTAGTAGGTGTCCCCTGCTGTAAGGTAATTCCTTCTCATCTCTTTTTAGAATGTATATGGATATACTTTAAGTAAATGCTATGGAGGCAGGTTTCCTTATGGCTTTTTCACAAATTTTAAAATTAATAAAATAAATAAATAAAAGTTCCCTTGAGGAGATGCTGTTAGGGGGCAGCTATGAAAGCAGACCAAAGGACACTGACACTGGGGAGTAGGGGAAGATGAAGAGGAAGAATGTGAGGAGGGAACAAACAGAACAGAGAGAGAGAGAGAGAGAGAGAGAGAGAGAGAGAGAGAGAGAGAGAGAGAATATTTCACATTTCAAGGCACAGTTTCCCAGAAAGATTCCTGTTAATTCCCTGAGTCACACTCCTCGGTCAACCAGTATAGACAGTCCTTCACTGTGACTGTCTTCCCAAGTGACCCTAGGTTGTGCCTAGTTGGCAGTTAGAACTAACCATCACAACAACCCACTAGCTCTCTGCACAGTCTACTTACAAGAGGCTCTGGAAGAAGGCACTAGGTATATATCAGTTCTGTCTGCGTCTCCCTCTCAGTGAAGTAGCCTGTCCTCAGACACACACAGAACCATTTGTTTCTCCTTGAGCCATTCTGCAGCCATGCTCCTCCTCCTCCTCCTCCTCCTCCTCCTCCTCCTCCTCCTCCTCCTCCTCCTCCTCCTCCTCCTCCTCCTCCTCTTCCTCCTCCTTGTATTTGCATTCTCTAGCTTTGGGAAATTAGATTGGAGGAAAAATATGAGGAAGCCCATTGTGGTCACACTTTACCTGCCACCCCCAAGACAACCTCTTCAAAAGAGAGGAAGCTGGTGCATTGCCCTCTACTTAGAAAGCTTTTATATGCATCCATTTTCTGTTGGTCCAAAGCATGAAGAGCAATTGAAGGAGCCAGCTTGGGTCACTCACA
Source organism: Eospalax fontanierii (assembly GCA_035773235.1). NCBI lineage: Eukaryota > Metazoa > Chordata > Mammalia > Rodentia > Spalacidae > Eospalax > Eospalax fontanierii. The sequence goes on from CM069538.1 coordinate 63,977,407, forward strand.
CCCCAGGTTGGTCCTGATGCTGACTAAATCTTGGAAGTGTCTCTGTTTGCTGTTCCCTCGTAGTCCAGGCCTCATGTGTGTCACTGAGGGAGAAGCAGAGTGAATATGATGGCTGGTGCTGAGTCGCCGTCCCATCCACAGATGTTCAGAGTGCAGAGAGCATACTCACAGAAGACCTGCTCATTCAACTGTTCCAGAAAGATAGCCTGGGTATGGACTCTGGTCTTCTCACCTTCGGAAGCTCCTGTATGCTTTTCTTTGATTGGGGGGCTGTGCTATGCCCCACAAAGGCAGTTCTTGCTCCATAGTGGAGGCCATGCTGCAGCAGAGCCTGGCCTGCAGGAGACAGTGACTGAATCAGCCAGTGCTCAGGATCGTTGTTCTCTTTACATTGGCTTGGCTTCAATAGCTCCTGCAGCACTCTCATTCTACACATTCATCCTGCTTTGTCAGAGTAATCATTGCTAAAGTCTGCAGGTTGATTTTCCAATTGGAATGTTGTATTTGTACTTGTTTGTTTGACAGAATGAGATGATTAGATACAATGTATAATGATTCAATGAGGGTAATTAGTATCTCTTCGAATACTGTCATTTCTATGTGTCAGGAAACCCCACACTCTTCCTCAGTTGTTTTTACATGTCTAATCATGTAGTCCGCCGTCACTCCTGTCCTTTGGCTGTGAGTTCATCCTCTGCCTTCTCACTTCCTCTGCTTCTATTCTTGACTTCCATAGCATTAACTGTTTTTCAGGTTCCACTAACCTCATTCTGTCTTTCTGTACCTGGCTTATCTCACTTAACCCAACATCCTCTATTCAGTGATGCAGAAAGTCATATCTCATCCTTTTTGTGACTGAATAATATTTCATTGTGTATAGACACCACATAAAAAAATCTGTTCGCCCATCGATGAACCTCTGGTTGATTGCATATCTCAAGTCTTGTAAATAGTGCTTCAAAAACGAAAGGAGGGTGGGCATCTTGGAAGTAGTGAGGCCACAGGAGGGCATCCATTTTGGATGTAGTGATGAGTCCCATTCATTTAGATACATGGCTAGTACTGAAATTGCTGGACCATATGGTAACTCGATTTTCAAGCTTTCGAGGGAACTCCATAGTGACTACCGTAATGGGCACACTAAATTTCCCTTCCTATCAACAGTGCATGTGAATTCCCATGTTCTCTGTGTCCTCACCAGCATATTTTAAAATGTATTTGTTAAATGAATGAGTGAATGAAGTCACCTCTGAGTAACTTAAATTATTCAACCAGCCTGTCTAAGTGGAAACTAATTCAGGCTGGTTGTTCCTAGGTTACAGTCAGCTCAGCACTGTTCTTTAATGATTCAGGCTCTCAAAAATGCCTTCTAATGGGTTTGGTTATTATATTTTATTCTGTTCTGCATTTGATTGGACCTAATGCTTGGCAGAGACCCGCCCTTGGCTAGGGTGCAGCTCACCAGAAGGATCCAGGTTGCATCCCAGCACTCTTCTGAGAAGCCAAGACCCCATCCCCCATCCATCCTAGACATGGCGCTTCCCCTGTACACAGGCTACTCTCCTTGGGATATATCTGTTTGGCTTCCCTTCCTTCTCCAGCTTTCTAACATTTGTGTCATTTTAATAGGCAGAAGGGAAGAGAAGGAGATACATTTCAAGCCAGCTCATTTTGACAGGTTAAAGAAAAATGTGGCTCAGTCCCAACACCTGCCACCGAGTTCTGCCTGCTGCCACCCCTGCTTCCAGAAGCTGCTAATGCTTCTCTCTACTGTCTTCTTGCTTCCCTGCATGTGACCTGAGTCTATCATGGCCCAGTTCAAGGGCCTGTTTCTTTGTGAACTCTCCAGGCAGAGTAAGAGGAGCACCCATCTGGCAGCTCCCAGAAGCACAACACACACAGGCCTCTCAGCACTGATCATGTTCGATTCAAGTTCATTATGGTGATTAAGCATATAGGTTCTGGGTTCAAATCTGTCTCTAAGTCAATGCAAAGACTCATCATTGGTCAAACCACTGAGAATAAATGACTACTGAGTTCTCAGCCCTAAATGGGACTTCGGTATTTTTTTTGTTAATGTGTATGTTTTGCCCATATATTCTAAGTGGACCTATGCATTCAATGCCATGGAAGCCGGAAGAGTGCATCAAATTGCCTTGAAAAGAGTTACTGATGATTGCTAGCCACCATGTAGGTTCTGGGAGCCAAACCCAGGTCCTAAACACTCATCACATAAAATAAAAATAAATAAATAAAAATAATTAGGAAGAACTCTTGGCTCTACCACTTACTGTGTGACCTGAGGCAAATGAAGTCATCTCTCTCCGCTTCCCTTAGTTGTTTATAACAAGTGAGGAATACAGGGTGGCTGCCTGCTTATCCCACTCGGGTTGTTCTGATACTCAGCAACTTGACACATGCTGTCAGCGATCAGTAACTGCTAACGTAAGTCAGGCATGGTGATGGCCCATACATAGAATCCCAAAACTGAGGAGATTGAGACAGGAGGATTTCTGTATGTTCCAGGACAGCCTGGCGTAGAGTGAGACATTTCCTTACAAAACTGAAGTGAGCAAATAAGTCAACATTAGCTTTAAGATGCATGTTATTATTTTATTTTTTTATTTATGTATATGAGTGTATTGTCTACATGTAGGTAGGTGCACCTGTATCATGCAATGCCATGCTACTCAGAAGTCAGAAGAGAGCATTGGATCCCCTAGCACTGGAGTTATGGACAGTTGTTAGCTGCCTTGTGGGTTCTGGGAATTGAACTTGGGTTCCCTGCAAGAATGGCCAGTGTTCTTAACCACTTAGCCAACTCTCCAATCCCAAGATGCATAATTATTTGTGTGTGTGTGTGTGTGAGCTATCTAGCTATCCAGCCACCTGATGGTTGGAGAACTTGGTTTGTCAGTGGCTTCTGTCTGCTTCCAAGTTCTAGGGAAGTATCTGGAACATAAGTTCTATAAAAGATCTATAGATATTCAAATCACACTCTAAAGATAGCCATAGTCTGTGGGGATAAAGTAATGCTAGAATGTTGTCTGTCAGAGATCTGGGAAAATTCTCCCCAAAAAACTATTTTCTATGTCACTGAATAGGCGGTGAGGGGGACAGGGCCCACTCCAGACCAGTCATGCTTCTGTTGTTGGTGTTTTGCTTTGTTTTGAGACAAGGTCTATATTCCAAGCTGTCCTTGAATCCCCTATCAAAGCTGAGGATTACCTAGAACTTCTGATCCTCCTGCTCCACCTCCCCAGTGCTGGGGTTCCAAGTGTGCATCACCAAATTTGCTTTTATGCAATACTAGGGACTGAACCCAGGGCTTTGTGCATGCTAAGTACTCTACTAACAGAGCCACATACCCAACCCAAATAGGGCCTCACTCTGAAGTAAGACGAGGGTCAGAACTGAGGGCTTTGTTTCTGGCCCCAGCAAGACTCCCAACTGACCATGCCTGAACCCCAACGCCACCCTGAGGATCCGGAGGTGCCTTCACCAGGTGGCTCATCAGAGCCGACAGGCACTGTGGTACTTAATATGTACAAATAATTTAGGCTGCTGTTTAGAGGGCTGGCTGGAGGTGCTGCCTTCTGGCTCAGATGCTAGCATTACTGTAAGTGGAAAACTTGATGGTATTCTCCACTTTTTTGTTGCCAACAGACCTGTAATTTCAATTTTAGGTCAGTTATAGTCAGCTCAAGACATTAGGTCATATTTGACTATGATGGCTAAACATGGAATTTCCTTTGTCCCTTATGAAATAATCACTTTTCCAGCTTCTCCCATGACCAGTAGCCTTGCGGTGAGTTCTAGCTAATGAAGGTTAAGATTAATCTCCTTGGGATATTATTCAAATAATAAATAAATGCCAAAAAGTTCTTTTTCTTTGGCACCCCTGGTTCTCCTTCTTAAAAGATTAAATGGGATTTCTGGAGCTATGGCAGCCATACTGTAGCCATGAGACTGTTATCATAAGGATGAGAAATCAACACAGGAAGGACGAAAAGGCTGCAATGACAGAAAGAGCTTGGCTCTTTGGTGACACTGGAGTCGCAAAGCTAAGAGGTCAGCCCACCTTTGGACTTTGTGCTCTGGTTTTATCTAAGGATTAGAAAACATTTTCTTGGGATCTGGAGAGATGGCTCAATGGTTGAGAGCAATGGCTACTCTTGCAGAGGACTGAGGTTCAGTTCCCAACACCCAACTGGTGGCTAACTGTCTTTAACTCCAGTTTCAAGGGGATCTGATGTCCTCTTTTGGCCTCTGTGGGCATTGCAAGCACTTGGTACACTTACATGTATGCAGGCAAAACACTCATGAAAGAAAAGAGAACATTCCAAAGAAACCATTTTCTTAGCAGGTCAAGAAGACAGTGAGTATTTCGGGCTGTTCATCGTCAGTCCTCATTGCTTAGTTCTGCTAATTTAGTACAAAGGCAGCAGCACACCATAAGTAAATATAATATATGAATCTAATTCTATTCCAGTGAAACTTTATTTACAGACTAGTTGCTGGCCCACGAACCTTCATTTTCCAAACCCTGGGTTGAGCTAACTTGGGACGAGTGTTCTTTAACTTGCAACTACATGAGCTCTAATTAACATCTTCCTCTTCCCTGTGTATTCCTCCTCATCTTCACTAACATCTTTGGGTTCATTTCCTGAAGTGAAAGCTCCCTTCCCCACTGCAGTAGAAGTGGAGTAAAAGACAACAGAACAATCCTAATCAGTACTTCCTACCCTAGTCCACATGACTTTTAATTGATCAGTGGTTGTGGTTAAACAGATGGTGCTGGAGACTGGGCTGGTTTTCAGAACGTAGCCCTCTCCTCGTTCTCCTCCACAGGAGATGAGACTTGATTTGCCTAAGAGATTATGACCAGAATGGGAAAAGTTTGTGCCTGCTTTCTCCTGTCGCTTTCATTCTTAGACCTCTCCATGTGTGGAAAGAGCTCTCAGGGACACATGCCCTTTACTTGTGCATCACTGATAAGTTACCCATCCTCCATAAGCAGTCCTTATGAAACTCATTGGGGCATCAAAAGAAAAAGAAGCCTTGGAAGTAGAAGGTGGATGAGTTGGGAAGAGGACAGGGATCAACAGGAGAGGGAGGAACAAGAGAGGGTACTGAGAGAGAATGTATTTGACAAGGTGTATTTGAAAACACTTTGATGATGAAACCTACCACCATATATAATTAATAGATATGCTTTAAAAATAAAAAAGAAAGTTCCAGACTAGTGAGGCAGAGACCCAAACTAGCTAGGGCAAACTGAAACCAGTAGAATCCAGCTCAGCCTGATCCACACCCAGGACCCAGTCCAGTCTCATTTCAGGAGCAGTCAGAGCCTAGCCTACTTCCTGGAACATGACCACAGCAACACAGGAAGAAGGAAGAAGTGTTCATTGTTGGCATGCCAAGATCCTGTGGTTGCCTTTATGTAGCTAAGTTACTTGAGAAATGACTAAATAAGGAAGGGAAAGGGAGCTAGAACAAACTGGCTTTACCCCTGCTGCTTTTGTTAGGCATCGCCCAGGAAAGCCCAGAAAGTCCTGTGGCCTGGATGTGGGAAGGGACTGTCTACCTGTATCTGCACAAGAAACATGAGGAAGACTCAGAGGAGTCTTGCAGAATTCCCCCTGAGCAGTTTCCACAGAGGGAAAGAGAATGCTTGGGAGAATCCCTTCTCCATGAGACTACTGATGCATATTGAAAGGGTCAAAGTGCAACGGTTTGCCATTGCTTCAGGAATGAAGCCCAGGTCTCCAGAGGTAATATGGTGGAATGGAGGCTCCCAGTAGGAAGAACTGGAAGGAACAGCAATTTTCTGGCATCTCCTCTCCACCAGGTGTGACCACAGGTCAACAATGTTGCTCCTCTGATGAAACAGCCTCCACAGCCAAGGTGGGGCTGAAATACCGGCCTTGCTTAGTTACTTCAAAGAGCAGATAAAACGATACCTGCTAGGCTGCGGATGTGGCTCAGTGGGTAAAACGTTGGCTATAAAAGCTTGAGGACCCACGTTTAGATCCGCAAAAGCTGAGTGTGGTGGTTTGGAATCCCAGCATTGGAAAGGAGGAGACAGCGGATCCCTGGAGTTTGCTGACCAGCTGGTCTAGTCTAAATAGGCAAGCTACATGTTCAGGGACAGACCCTGTTTCAAAAAATAAAGGTGGAAAGTGATTGAGAAGGGTACACAATATCAACCTCTGGCCTCCACATTCATGTGCACATGCATGTGCACTCACACACTCAGATAAGCATATAACACATACTCACGTGCACATACCCCACAAAAATGACATGGGCAGAATCTCAATCTCTAGTTCATGGTAGATGGTTTTTTGTTGTTGTTGTTTTTTTTAAAAATAGTTTCAGTTTTTCTAGTTTTTTCACCAAATGCTTCATTTTGCTTTTCCCACATGAGATGTTATGATTGGCATAACAACGTCAAATAGGTCATGTTAGAATCCAGTGATTTATGTTTATAATCTTGTGGTGATCACAGCAAAAGGCCAATGGTTTTCCCAGCAGTAGACTAACACTGGTCTACTTTGGGTGGGCTGAACTGGAAGGTGAAGGCCCTCCTCACTTTGGGTACCAAGAGGAAGTCATCAGGAAGGCCAGTAGTAGAAGACCAAGCCGGTTCTAAATTTCCCAAGCCTCCAGTGCCCTTTGCCAAGGCGAGGCGCAATGTCATTAAGATTAACAGTTTTCAGATGCACTTGATCTCTCCCACTCACTCAAGACAGACTGGCTGCTGATGCTACTCATGAGATGCTATTTCCTGCCAAACAGTAAGATGTGGAATTTGTTAAATTAAGCCATGTGATGGGTCTGAGATGTATTAGCTTAATCCATAATGAATGTCATTCCGTTCCTTTTAACATGCTTCCCCAATTAAGCCCATTCGGTCTCAGATATCTAAAGGAATTGAGCTGTCTCGCTTGTTGCCAATTGGTTAATTCCTTGATGATGGATAAAAGCTACTAACTGCTTTTGTTTGTAAATCTTTGTTTTCTTCAGTAATAGCAATCATTCAATTAGCTGTTACAAAAGAAAAAGCCCAATACTCCTAAACAAATGTTCCAGAAAGTCAGCAAATACTAAGATCAATGCAAAAAGGCCCTTTCCACCTGCCCAAGCTCCAGTGGTAGGACCAGGGCAGGGCCAGCAGAGTCAGTGGGCTTCTGTAAATGACCTGGTGGGTATTTTTATTCTTTTATGAAGTCCTATGTTGAAAACCAGGAATGGTTTTCAGTGTGTGTGCATGTGCATGTGTGCATGTGCATGTGTGTGCATGTGCATGTGTGCGTGTGTGTGCATTTGTAGGTTTGTGTGTGCGCATGTGTGCATATGTGTGTGCATGTGTGCATATGCGCATGGGTGTATGTGCATGTTTATGTGCTTGAGTGTGTGTACATGTTCATATGTGTGTATGCGTGTGCGTGTGCGTGCATGTACATGTGTGTGCGTGCATGTGGGTATGCATGTGTGCATGTGCATGTGTGTATTTGTGCGTTTGTGCATTTGTGTGTGCACGTGTGTATGCATGTGTGTATGTGTGCGTGTGTGTGCATGTGTGTGCACATGTGTGTGCATGTTTACTTGCTTGAGTGTGTGTACATGTACATATGTGTGTATGCATGTGCATGTGTGTGTTATGAGGGATTGAATTTAGGGTTCACACAAGCGAGACAAGCCATCTATCATTGAGGTAGATCCCCCTCAGCCCTATTTTTACTGTTCATTTTGAGATAAAGTCTCACTAAGTTGCTCAAGCGGTCTTAGTTCTTGCCATAGCTCAAGCAAGTCTGGAACCTGCAGTCCTCTTGTCCCGCTCTCCTGGGTGTGCTGGGATTACAGACCTGAACTGTCCTGCCTATTTTATCAGAATTTTCTGACACGTATCACTGTGGCAAGACGTGTCTCTAGGTCTCAGGAAGACTTTCCCATAGGGTCGGGGGCATAAAACAGAAGTTCTCAGGAAAATAAACTTGCTATGAGGTATGGGGAAATTCTCACATGAGGAAGCCACCACCACATGTCAATAGGTGGCTTAGCCACTTCAGGCTCTGCTCCCTTCAGCCATCAAGGTAGGTGGGATAGGTAGCAAATATTTAGAGAACTTCCTGGGCACTGTGTCATTTGCCAATAAAACCATGGCCCATAAAAACATAAATGAACGTGGCTAAGAACAGATAATGAAGTGGAAATGTGTTACTGACTTTCCTTGTTGCTATAACAATATGCCTGACAAAAAACCAACTTAAGGCAAGGAGGTTTTATTCTGGATCACAATTAGAAAGGATACAGCCCATCAAGGCAGAGATGGCAGGAAGCACCTGGTCACAAAGTGTCCATAGTCAGGAAGTAGAAACATGAATGTCCTTACTTTTATGCCTCAGGGACCCAGCCCATGGAATGGTGCTGCTTATATTTAAGGTGGATCTTTCTTCCTTAATTAACTCAACCTAGAAAATCCCTTAGAGACAGGCCCAGAGATGTGTTTCTGAGATGATCCTAGATTCTGTCAAGTTGGCAGTCAATACAAATCATCACAGAAATAATTCTTAGTTTTTGAACCTCACCTTCAAAGATTTGAAGGAAGTTTTAGACAAATAGCTGCTGAGAGGGGAATCCATTCCTGTGGTAAGAAATGATTATTTCTTGTTATTGTGTCTTGTTATCTTTGGGGCTTACTCGATGTTACACAATTTATCACTGGAGATTCATCTGTGGGAACAAACCTGTAAGCAGGTGAAACTAGAATCAATTAGCTTTCAACTGTAGGTCCAAAGTGCCTCCCCACTTGTTTTTACTTTTTAAAAAAAAATTAACAAAATATATAATATATTAAGACCTATAGAGTTAGGTTTGTGTTTCCAGAGGCCCTTTGATGTGGGTTCATCCACTGGAGCCTGGCCAACCTATTAAGAGTCTTACCCTTAAGTGAGACCAACTCTGCCCCTCCCAGCAGCCATTGGTCACCAACGCTTCCTCAGGTAGGGTTGGGGTTTCTTTCCTAATTCCCCACTTGTTTGTTTTTATATATAAATGAAGTTTTATTGTAAAACATGTCCATTCACTGGTGTCTGGTCTGTGGCTGCTTTTGAGGTATAACAGCAGGGTTCAACAATCATGAGAGCATATACTTCATAACACTGACCAAGTTTGTTAATCTCCAGTTTTGATTTTTCAGTATCCTCTTTCTGTCTGCCTTCTCTCTGATGAGATTATTCATTCCTCCCTCTCCCCATTGATGTTGGCTTATCATGAACTTTAGCTTTGTCTTGAGTATAGTACATCATCATGCCCCTTGATTTGGGAGCTTCAGTGGACCAAACTCAAGGTTCATGAGGTTTATTCTATTTGACGTGAATTAATCGATGTGAAGGACCTTTGCAAATGGAACTAAAGGTACAGATCTAAGGAGAGTGGCTAGCCTGGATTACCCAGTGTTGTGGTTTGGCTCTGAAATGTCTATCCTGGTTTCATGTGTCAACCCTTGTTCACCAGCTAGTGGTGTGGTTGGAAGGCTGTGGAACCTTTATGTAGTAGGGCTTCGGCAGAGGAAGTGAGTCACTAGGGGAATACTCCAGCGTTTGATGGCCCCACCTCAACAGACTTCCTGTCTGCTTTCTGTTACCTCTGTGTAAACACAGTGTAACCAGCTGCCTCATGTTCCTGTTACCGTATTTTCCCCTGCCATAATGAACCACCGTATCCTTTTCAACTGAAAGCCAAAATAAACCCTTCTTCCCTCAGGTTATTTCCTCATAGGTGCTTGGTTACAACAATAAGAAAAATAACAAATACATCTAGAGAGGGATAATTTTGTGAACAAGTCTCAAACATGGAGAATTGCTTCTGGTTGGAGTCAGTCAACATAAGGGACAAAAGAGATGCAGCTCAAGATAGAGTTGGAGAAATCAGAATCATAAAGATTTGAAGATGAGGTTGGGAAAGAAGCAGAGATTATAGACTTTAGGGGCTAAGATGGGCCCTACCTACCATCTAGCTGGGAAATAACAACCTCAGTCCTTCAATCCAGGCAGCTAAATTTGGCCAGCAATCTGAATGAACTGGGAAGAAGTGGGTCTCTGCTTGATCATCCAGTAGGGAGCACAGTCCTACTGCCACCTTGATTTTAAGCTTTAGATAATTCTGATCTACAGAACTGTTTTAAATCACCAAGTTTGGTGAAAAATGTACAGCAGTCATAGAAAGCTAGCACTAGGCATGGTGGTTTGAATGAGAATGTCTCCTATGGGATCCCAGTATTTGGACACTTGGTCCCGAGGTTCATGATGCTATTTGGAGAGGATCATGGAACCTTTAGGAGGTATGACCATGGTAGAGAAAGCACGTCACTGGCATGGGCTTGGGCTTCTTAAACCTTCCTAGATCTCCAATTTCTTGCTGTTCCCTGTGTCTGCTTGAAGATGTGAGCACTTAGCTTTCTGCTCTGACCACCTCCTCCCGCCATGTCTCCCCTGGCATGATGGACTGTAACCCTCTAGAACTGTAAGCCAAATAAACTCTTACTTCTATAAATTGCCTTGGTCGTGGTGTTTTATCACAGCAAAAGAAAGTAATGAAAACACTGAGTCAACCAATGTGATGAAATCATTGCTGTGCTGAAATGGTTGACAACTTAAGGCAGGGAAGGTTTACATTGGTTCACTGTTCAGTGGCTACAGTCCACCATGGCAGGGAATACATGATGGTGGGGAAGCTCCTGTCTGTTGTAGAGGGAGGCTGCTTGCTAATATCTAGCCATATCTTGGCTAATTTGGAAGCAGAGAAAGAGGAGGGCCTTGCTGTGCTAGCTTTCTCCCTTTTTTTATTCATGGACCCCAACCCATGGAATGATGCCATTCGTAGTCAGAGTAGGTCCTCTTGTCTCAGTTAAACCTCTCTGGAAAACTCTGGCAGATGTACACAAAAGCACATCTTGATGCTTATTAATCCAATCAAGTTGACAATCAAAATTAACCATCTTAGATGGTAAATGGCAGGAGTGAAGTAATGGACCCAAATATGCCCAGGTTTCCGGATTCTGCCATCCACTAAGAAGTATATGACTCAGATACCCTGTTAGTCTAAAGAGGATGAAGGATAAATAGAACAAAGGTGAACACTCTCTAGAGTGTTCTAGAGCTCAGCTTGAAGCTGAGCCTCACTGAGTTCAGTCTGCATCAGGCAACCTGTGTCTGCAAAAACATGAATCTGATGGTTTTTAATAGCCACTGCATTTTAAAATGGTTCACTATGGTAAGTCTACAGAGAGGAATGACTTGAGAATCATTACATGTGTGGCTTTTGGCACTTGGGGTTAACTAGAATCAAATGTATAGAAAACAAATATATGTCCCACACAGCTTGGGAAATTATATTAGCTGAAGCAATGCTGGACAGAGAAAATCATGAATGATGCTGCTGCCTTCTGACCTCCCAAGCTTCTAGCGGACACATCCAGCATGCATCCACCAGCCCCTTGTGTCAAGTCTGGATAGCCACAAATGTGGACCAACATGCTTGTAGACCACACTGTCACATCATGGCATCAAAAGTCTGGACACCTCTCCTAGTGGTGTGACTGTTATGGGAGTACCCAACCACCTTCTGATTGAATTTAAGGCCCCCTTTCCAAGATGGAGTCTATCCCTGACACTGTTACCAGGGTCAAGAACCTGTGCTGGATTACAGGTCACAGGTGGTAGAGGAGAACCTACTACTATTATTCTGCTAAGTTGACATAGTATTAAACAGACTCCTAACGTTACTGTTATCCACGTTGATTAGTGCCAGTTTCAGTACTCACCAGAGAAACTTCCTCTTACAGCAGATGGTGATTAATGTGGAAACCCACAATTGGTCAAGGTGTAGAGAATAAGAGACTGTTGAGTGCTCAGCCCTAAATGGGACACCGATATCACGTCCTGTTCTCCCTGGGCTCAGGGATCATGGAAAAAGTGGCGTCAGAAAGACTATAAGTGGGGAGATGAATACAAGGAAGCTGTGCTGTCTGGACACAGCAGGGAAATTACCCATATGAACCCACAGCCTTGTGACAGCATGCACAAGACCTGTGCAAACCCAAGACAGACAAAAACCCAGAATGGAGGAGGGAGGTTGGTAAGAGGCCACGTCCTTGCTGAGAATCAAGCTGCTGGGAGAGGAAGAGTCTATGAGATACCACACCCTGAGGGTGTGGTGCCTGGTGGATTGCCAGAGTGCAAAGATGGACCCACACGCAAGTGTGTTTGGAAACATAAATTAGACTCAACAGATCTTATAAAAAAGGAAAGCAATAATAGAGAAATTGGGGGTGGAAGTGGACCTTGGGAAGGCAGTCTGAATATGATCAATAGAGAATCCTCAAAGAATCAACCAAAATATTTTTTAAAAGGGTAGACCCCCCTGCTAGAGATTAGACACAATGTAAGGAAACTGTTCAGCCTCTAAGAAGTGTGTATTTTCTGTGGAGTTCATCGGAAGTGACCAGAGAAGATTCTGTAAAAGGAAGGATTCCCTGAAAACAATGGGTGCAAAAACAGTCCATCAGAAGCCGACCTGGAATCTTCAGTAGCTAAGAAGTGGAGTCAGCCTACACGTCAATCAGCAGATGAATGGAGAAATGGTGTATGTACACACAACGGAGTTCTATTTCACTGTAAAGAAAAGTAAGATCATGAGGAAACGGATAGGACTAGAAATTCTTGAGTGAAGTGTCCAGGACTCACAAAACAAATACCACATATTTTCTCTCATACGTGAATTTTAATTTACACATATGTGTATGTGTGTGTATGTATGTATGCGGGGAGTATAGGTCATAAAACTAAAAAGGACATGGAAGAGGAAACCTTTTATTGTTTGTTTGAGTTTTTGTTTGTTTTGTTTCACTTTGTTTTTGAGACAAGGTCCTGTGGTAAAGATCTTCCAGAACAAAGAAAAGACAATGTAATACAGTCATTCAATATTTTTGTGCACATGCATAACCCTGTCTGAGGTCCTGTGTCAAACAACACCTAGTCAGAATGTACGTTACAGATAGGGAAGCAAAGAGTCAAAGAGTAAAGAAAAACTAAGCAACATTATAAAAGGCATTGTCCCACTAAACTTAGGCTCAGCCTTTGGGGATGAATCCACTGGACTGTACCAGCTGGCCTAAAATGAAGACTGCTTTCTTACTGAAAGCCTCCATGTTCCATTTCTCTGTATGAACATCCTGTTACAGTCTCACTATATACCTCTGCTAGGATTAAAGGCATGTCCCACCATGCCTATCATTGAAAAAGAAAGCTTAAAAAATGGAGTCGGAGAGACGGCTCAGTGGTTAAGAACACTGACTGGTTCTTGCAGAGGATTCAGGTTTAATGCCCAGCATCCACATGATGGCTAACAACCAACTATAACTCCAGTTCCAGGGTATCCAATGCCCTCCTCTGACCTCCGTGTGCATTGCACACACAGGTTCATATACATACATGCACACAAAATACTCATGTAACTAAACAAAAAGAAAGAAAAGGAAGACTGGGCAGGAGATAAAGAAGAGGGCAATCGGATAGACGTTAACATGAAAGCGGGGAGAGGGAAAGGAAAGAGAAAGGAGGGGGAGGGATAAGGAAAACAGAAAGTAGGGAGGGAGAACCAGCAACATGTATAAAAATGCCATGGAGGGGGCTGAGGATGGAGCTCAGCTACCAGTAGAAGGCGAGTACTCTGCAGGAAGCCCAGGAATCAATCCCCAGCATCACATACGCTGAGTGTGGTGGCATACACCAGTGATTTCAGCATTTGCGAGGTGGAGACAGGGGAATGAGGAGGAGTTCGAGTTTATCTCGAGCTACATAGCTAGCGTTAAAGCCAGACTAGGCTACAGGAGACCGTGTCTTAAAAACAAAACCAAACCAAATGTGTCATCATGAAACCCATTGCTTAGTACGAAAAACAAAACACCCTAAAACGAATCACTAGAACTCTGGAAGGGGCATTTGTCATCATTTGTCCCGTAGCCTTCCACACTTGCTATGAATTAGTGGTAGCTGTGGGCTTCCCTTGCCTTCTTTTCAAAGAGGATCTGCCCAGTCTGTTTCACCATTAGGTCTTAGGTGTAGAAGAAATATGTAACTTGCTTTTGGCCTTTAAGTCAAGAAGGGGTAAACCAAGACGGCCCTGATGTAGCCCAAGAAATCCAGGATTGAACCTGATGACATGATCTGAAGAGATCTGAGGCTCCTGCCCACAGCATGCTTAACTGTGGATGGGTTTTGCTTTTGCCATTTGCTTTAGTGAGGGACCAGAAGAGGCCATCCCTAAATAGGAAGGATTGGTGAGCAGAAGGCCGGTACAGGGAAGCCCTCTCTCTATTTGCCTAAAAACAGAACATAAATTTACAAAGAAAAAGGCGTCTTTCTCTCATTCAGGAAGATGTTAACTACTGAGGACATATTTAGATCCTTACTGGTCCAGAGATAGTTCCAGAGGACTCTACATCAGCAAGCCTTACTAGCCAGTCTTTATCTCCCATTTATTTGCTTTCTTCTAAGTAGCTCCTCTTAAAGACTCAAAGCCCTTTTCCTGTCTTTCCACATTACTAAATTTTATTGGAATTTGTTAAAATTCTATATAAGCTGGAATTTAAATCCATCTTGCTCAGAACTCCCTACTCCCTGGGTGTCCCCTATGTATATATGGAACACTCATGTTAATAAACTTATGTTTGAGTTTTTGCTGGTACTCTCTCTTTGGTTTTAGGGATCCATTCCCAGCCAAGAGCCTATGGGATTTTCTTCTTCTTCGGCTAATGGAGTGTTCTCTGAATAGACCCAGTCAGAGATGGGAAATGTCTTCTCTTACTGCTACTCTTTCTCTCCTAAGTTTCTGTCATTGACATCATAAGAAAATGTTCTCCTCGGCCCTCTGTCCAAAATGATGAGGGACTCGGAGCCAACCAGGGCACTAACCCAAAGCTTAAGGCTAAGCTCACCTGAGCCAGCCTGGACCCACAGACTCCTGTCTGATCTCCAGATAACTGATGGTCCTTTGATTCCACTGATACTTGTTATACTTAGGGATTGCTGAAAAATCCAGTGATATCTGAATTTATTTATTTATTTTCCTTCCAAGAATATTATTCTGAATTATTGTATGCCAGGGGCAAATCCTGTATTTCCTGGACTTGCTACTGTGTGGCTTTTGTTTGTCCCTTCCTAGCTAGTCATACAGAGGACAGGTCTCCCCGTCAGTACCAGAAAACCAGGGTTGACTGATTGATTAATTGATTGAGCAATTGATTGATATTATTAGTATATTTTGTTTATACAAAATAATGGGCTTCATCCTAACATTTTCCCATAACAATTGTATACATTGTATACAATTACTCTACTATATAAAAACACCTCTTTGCCCTTTCTTGACACCCCTTTACTCTTGTTAGGCCCCTCATCTTCCCAAAAGGCCTCCTATTTCACATCATGTTCACATCTACACTTTAAAAACGTAGAGTCTACATATGTGAGAAAATGTTATTTTTAGTCTGACTTATTGTACTTAATATGATGATCTCCACTTCTACTCATTTTCCTGAAAATGTCATCATTTCATTCATCTTATGGGTGAATAACACACCACACACACACATCACACACACACACACACACACACACACACACACACACACATTATTTTCTTTGCCCAGTCATCTGTTGATTGGCACCAAGGCTGATTTCATAACTTGGGTGTTGTGAATAGTAGTAATAATGATGGACATACAGGTCTTTCTGTTGTATTCTGACTTTGACTCCTTTGAGTACTCACCCGGGAATGGTAAAGCTGCCTCCTATGGTAGCTCCATTTTTCAGTTGTGTGAGCATCCTCCATACTGAAGTGGCTGAACTATGTACATTCCCACTGCCAAAGGATAAAGCTGCCCAACCTTGACAATATTTATTAAAATCTTTAAAATAATACCAGCATACCAGTTCTGTCATATACTTGACAGAGGAACTTGAGACAATAAATAAATAGTTCTGGGTCTCAGTTACCTTCCTTATGAAGTAAGAATAATCCACTTTTCTGAGGCTTAGCGAGGATGAGATGAGAGCAGATTTCAGAAAACAGTATGTACTTGGTATAAAGAAGGACCTCAGTAGAATTGGAGTCTATATCATTGGAATGGACAGCTGAAAAAAAAGATACCCAGGAGCATACCCTACCAAAAGACAGTATAGCCACTTTTAGGAAAATGCTAAACTCCCTAAAGCACCCATCCAGATAACCAAAAATTGTCCAAACCATTTTTTTCTTTTACAAATTCATTGCATATTTTTAAGTATGTATTTTTTTAAAACCTTACTAAAATTGGAGCCTGGTATTTCAAACTTAAAAATCTTTCAATTTTCATTTGAAAATTCAGGGTGCTGCATATAATGTCTCAGCCATCATTAAAAGGGGGAGATCTCACAGTAAGGGATTAAATACAGGGAAGGTATCAGAGGTTGAAATACATCTCTATGAATTATGTTCAATACCTCGTAAAGTGGGCTTTCTGTGTCAGCTCTTCAATATTGTATCCTATGTTGCTGTGATTCTCCTTAAGTAGAATATAAACAGGAACAAACAATAGCAAGTAAACAAACAAAAAAAGGAGTTCTGGGTACTGGAAGATTCTGTTCGTTCATGTCTCACTTAATTGCAGATTGGCTGTATTTCTTCACAATGCCATTTTCCTTACCATAACCATAGATTACCAGAGTGGACTATTTCATGCACAATTTATTGCTGAGACAGGCAGTATTTATCAGTTCCTTCATGGGGAAGAAGAATCATCTGCCTGAAGGCCATCACTCACCCTGCTGTCAACCGAGTGGTGAGGAACAGAATACTAAAAGAAAAGAGCCCTACAAATACTGGATCTGTGATAACTTTATTAATTTCAGAATTAGGGGTCTTTTTTAAGGCAGGGAAAATACCCAACCTTTGATCAGAGCCTCCTGTATCAGATAGCCAAGCCTTGGCTCATCCATCATTGTTTCGAATTAGCTTCCACACACTTGGCCTTAACCATCACTCTTTTTGTCAAGCCTGGGTCTCGACACAAAAGGAGCTGGTTCATGGATGAAAGTCTTGATCACACTTCTTTTAAGTGGTTACCTTTACAATAAAGGATCAATTAAAAACAAATGGGGCATATTTCTCTATATACTATAGTTTGGATAAAGAAGCATTTACCTGAAGAAGAGAGAAGCTCCTGGCCCGAGCACAAGCAGACCAGGCATGAGTGTCATGAGCTGTGGGTATGTAAACACATTCAGCCCTGGACACAAAAGGACAAGGACACAAGAGACCGTCTGTCATGTCATTACCTGAATATCTAGCTGTATTATTTATAAACCAACTTGCAGCAGATGTCGTTTTCAACACAAATTCTCCTTCCAGGGTATTATGCATGAGGCCTAATTGTAAATGCCTATATTGTTTCTTCCCCCTACTGATTTATTGTTCTATAGACATCTACATGGGAACGCAGTGTGGAACTGCGCTGTTTTCTCTATTAATTATTTTCACTCTTTGATTACTAATTTCAGAAGACAAACTTTTCACTGTTGACCTCCTCAGGAGTGGATTGTTTTACAACGAGACTGTATTAGGGAAATGAGTCCCCAGTGGTGGCGAAGGGCATGAAAACCTTGCATCTTATTTACATGAACCCAAACACAACTTTCCCAGTCATTTCCTTCATAAATTTGTGTATGGAAAATAAAAAAGCCAGAGATCCGGGAACAATAATTCCACTGGAGATTAGGCACAATATTGGAGTTATTATATTACAGTCAAAGTCTGAAAACTGTTATAATTAGACAATACAGCTCTTATGTATTACTCTGCAACTCGTCCTTATCCAAACAGAAAACACCTTCCCAGACACACAGTGGGTGCTCAGAAGTTTGGATGCCCTTCCAGTTTAGATTCCAACATGGTCTCTACAGAAGCTATGGATGCCCTTCCAAATTAGTGTCTGGAATGGTTTCCATAGTTTTCATGATCCAATGACTTAAAATTTGCTGTTGAAGGGTATTTAGAAATCTTTTCTAGAGAGATCTTTGATGTTTTTATTGTGTCTTGGGATTTTCCTGCTCTTTTGGACCAAATGCTGACCCGTATGTGGGATTCCCACCTGCCCTCTGAGAGTGATCTGCACTCGCTAGGAAGCATCCAGGGAGTCTGATCCATTTGAGTTCCTCCTTCTCACCTGTGCTTAAGAAAAGTGTATGCTTCACACAAGTCAGGACAGAAATGCAAAATCCAGGGGCCATGAGCCTCTCTATCCCCAGTCCTTGCAGGTAAAAAAAGACAGAAATGGCAAGGGGAGCATTTGGTGCCTGTTTCTCAAGCCTCCGGTCTCTGCCTGGGTCCCACACGTTCTTCAGGAGTGTCTGGTGATTTTGCCTTCAGACCTTGGAAGGTTTAGAACTGTCTAACTTGTCTTTGTAATCCTGGCTTCCATTTTCACTCTATCACCTGAGCTCCATCTCCAGCCCATCCTTGTAGTTCTGTCACCATGTGTCTTCTGAGTTTTCTGGATTCATACAGATGGGCTTGCTTTGATTCGTGCTGCATATGCTAGATCTTGAATGTCCTGATGAGACTGTGTAGGGCCACAGCGTCAGATTACAATCCTGAGCATGGGGAAGATTGTCACTTCCACCCACTGCCTATGCCTTGCCCCTCTCATCAAGGGTGAGCAGAGGTCCTCCAGCCAGTGCAGACTGAACTGAGGAGCCTGTTGGGGCTGTCAGAGCTGTCTACCAACTGGAGGGAGGTTGGAGGATGTAGGAAGTATGGAACTCATTTTCTAGAAAAAGCTCATATGGATGTTTCTTATCAATGATTGACTTTTCCCAAGTTATTTTTGTTTAAATTCACTCCTGTGGAATTTTCATTTCAAGTGTTAATCATAGAGACTGGTAGGCCTGTTTCAGTGCTCAGAAAGACTAAAAGAGACTTTGTGTGTATGGGTGGGGCCTTCCTTCCTTATCAGCCTCACCTGCCCTTTACAGACGGATACAGAAATGGAAAAAGAAAATATTCTTAGAGTTTCAACCCTGGGAGTTACCGTCAGAATCATTAGAACCATGGTAGGGTTATGATTACAAACTATGTCTTATAATTCAACATTGTAAATAAACATTACCTTATGCATCAAAGGGCATTCCATTCCAATCCATGAGCCATTTGAGGTAAGAAGAGATAGTCATGTCTCTTTACTGTCCAGTTGATATGAGGCTCTTCCTTCATTTTCTCACCCATTCACTCATCTGTACCCGTGCTGTAGCATTACTTGTGAAAACACACTAAAAACAAATCCTTCAGAACCAGCCACCTTAGTAGGCTTATTGAGGAAAGCACTAACAAGAGAGTTTAGGGCTCCTAAAGAGTGACTGGGATCCAGGAGTACCCAGTTTTCAAGGACTTTTCAGACTAAAGTGTTTGCTTAGACTGACAATATAATCCTGAAAAGTGCGTATTCCAAAGTGATTATAGTCTATAAAAAAAATTGCAATGATAATTGGGAACGATCTTGAGTACCCTTCACCCAGGTTCCCCTCATGGTCACATAATACCTTGTATAACAATGGTAGAATGCCCAAACCAGGACCTTTTAACCAATGTCAGTGTCAGATCACACCAGCTTTAAAGGGTTACATTTGTACCATCATACATTTATTATTATTGTTGTTGTTGTTGGCTGGTATTTGGTGTGTGGCAGAAACTATCTGGCACCTTTAGAAGACCCGCTCTGAACTCTTGATGAGCCCCTTCTCCACAGAGTGATCGCGTCAGCTCAGGAGAGTTTAATTAGTCTATTCTCTCTCTCTTTTTCTCCCTTCCTCCCTCTTTCCTTCCCCTCCCACTTCCTCTCTTTTCACAAATAAGCAAGTCAGATTCTGATATTTGAATAGTGATGAAGGATATAAGAAGGTCTGGAGCTTGTGGCCATTGGTACAACCAGTGTAAGTGGGGAGAGAGATGAAGCCATGTCAAAGAGACAAGCTTCAACCCAGAGCCTAAGGAGAACCCTCATCCCTAAGCAGCACAGCGACCAGGAGGCATGAGGAGCATTAAATACTTAACATTTGCCCCAAGGTGAGGGGCTGGGTTCCGATGCTGTGAGCAAGGACGAAACCGGCCTCACTCCTCCCGCACTTTGAGTTGGAGCTCCTGGTTTGCCAAGCTTCAGGGGGCTCAGGAGAAGCTCTGAGGAGAGGAGGAGGAGGTGGGGGTGGGAAGTCTGCCCAGCCCAGACTCACTTCAAATGGGTCAGCAGCCTCTGAATAGCAGCTTTTGACGTCTCAGTGGGTTGTGAGGGAGGTGTGGTCATCACAAATGAAACAGACCACAGGGGGTGTAGGAGTCCTCTGCAGGGCCCCTAATCAATTACTAAAAACACAGAGAGGGTCCATGGAAAAGGAGTGGAGGAGACAGATGCATGCTGACACTCTGTGGTATCACGGGGCACCAAAGGAGAAGTTGGGGGATTTTCAGCTTCACAAAGGGCGGGTGATGGCTTTCTTTCATCAGGCTTTGCCCTCAGAAAACAAAACAGAAACCAGAAGAAAAACATTGGCCTGTGGAAAAAAATATATAAATACAGGCTGGAGAGGAGGAAATAAGAGGAATGAAATTCTGCTTCTAGGCTATAATTTAAGTAGTCTTGAATGCCCTAAGGGCCTAGGCACTATATTATGTGTTACAGAGAGGTTGGGATCTCCCCAAGGGGAGATGAAATGGGAGATGAAGATTATGAATCATCCCGATTTGTTACATGTTAGGAAACCGAGGAAACGTGAAAATGAGTGATTTTACCTCCAGATTCACAAGCAGTGGCAGCCACACAGCTGGGATTGACAAACAGGCAGGTACTGTGCAGAACAGAGTGACCTGTGGGCTCAGGAGAGGGGTCCGTGTAGCCAAAGGACATAAAGCCCTGGAACCCATTATGCCTTCTTAGCACAGGGTGGCCATCTTCTGCCTGAAGGACTGTATAGGTAAGGCTAGGCCATGAGCTCTTCATTGGGTCAAGTATATAGCCAGCTCACCTGCTCGACCCAGGCTAGCTCTGGTTCCGATAGTTACTGACAGTTACTTTAAAGGGCAGAGGTGACATAGAACCTCGTCATCAAGTTGTGGTGAGAGAACAGACTAAGCATTAGAGTCACTAGGTTAGGAAGTCTGTGCAGGTCCCTTGTACAGTCCAGGATCTAGAACAGAATCTGGAATCTTCTCCACGTTTGTGGGATAAAGGTCTCCCTTTCCTCTTTTATCACAGGAACAGAGAGATGAGTGAGTTAACCCTTCCAAAAGCAGTTCTCTGAGATAGTTACCGGTTTTCTGAAGGGTAGGGAGAAGGAACATTTTTGACTAAATTTACATGGAAGAGGCTAAGCTTAACTTTGTTTCAGAATTGCTGATAGCCTTCAGGAAATGAACGTGATTTATAAACATGTGAGAAAGGCAGAGGTCTGTATCTTCCTCCAGTAATAACTGTCAGTGAAAACCCTCCTCCTTTCCTATACACACCCTCAGGGTATGCTCTGGAAGAAGCCTTTGTCCCTTGGGAAAAACATGACTCTGGTCTTTGAGTAGCTCCTAACATTTATTATTATTAGTCATCATTATCATTATTTTATGTGTATGAATGTTTTGTCTGCATTTGTAGAGTATACCCATATCATACAATGCCTGAGAAGGTCAGAAGAGGGTGTCAGATCCCCTGGAACTGGAGTTACTAATGGTTGTTAGTTGCCATTGTTTTTCTGCAAGAGCAGCCAGTGCTCTTAACTGCTGAGATATCTTTCCAGTTCTAAGTGCCTAATCTTTTGGTGGTCATTCCCATGCAAGCAAGACCTGCCAAGCAGTAATTCAGTCTTCCATACTCAGTGGTGGTTTGAGAGATGACTTGAATCCCTGTAAGATTGTGGCAGCCAGTTATTATACCTCAAGTTTTGTTTAACCCAGGACAGATCCCATATCTTGCTTAGATGATACCTCGTCAGTGCCCAGTCTCCAACTGGCACCCATTGTATCCCTGTGCCTGCACAGCCCACAGCATCCCAGTAAAGTCTCCATCTCCCCAAAGATCTTCAGTTCTAAACATGAGCTGGTGACCAGACACCCAAATTCTAGGAGGCAGGGTGAGCAACCTCAGCCAGTTCTGTTCTCAGTCATTTCAGCCCAGGATCATAAAATATGCATCCTACCACCCTGTCTATCACTGTCACAGGGATGGATAAATTGTTCTTCCAGCCCTATAGCCAGAATGCACTCCCAACAAGATGGAACTTAGCACTGGCAAGGTGTGGCTTTCTCCATATTTTAGCCTCTGTTGCATATATGGAGAGTGATGCCTTCTCTCAGACAGCAGACTGTAGCTTTGCTGTAGTCTGTATAAATCACTAGAATCCTCATACCAAAGGGAACTCGTTGCACTTGGAAATAGTCCAGGTACTGGTGTTTGTTTGGTCAAAGATGTAGGCAAGAACAGGGTAACGTATGCATCTACTTCCACAGAATAGTAAGTACAGACTCCATGTTACCTAATTTATAACGGGACCCCCTCCCCACATGCCTCCTGCCTTCGTTTGCAGGCAAAGAACAGGGAGAAGCATAGCAGTATTTTTCTTTTAGGTATAACAGTCTGTCAGTATCAAATTCTCTCAGTCAGTGGGGAGCATATAGTGTTGATTTACTGAAAATCTGGGATTATGTCTGCTCCGTGGTGAGTGTAGATTTAAGAGAGGAGAGGTAAGGGGTCTCGGAAAGGTGAGGAAAAACACAAATGAAAGCTAGCAAGGAAAAGAAATAGCTTGACAGCTGAGATGCAGTGCAGCCACCGTCAAAACCTTCTGGAAAGAAAAGCCTAGGAACGAACATATAGACGTACACACATGAGCACGCACACACATCCACTTCAAGTCCCGTGTTGTGGAAGGTCTGCAACCTTTTCAATTAACCTCTTTGTCTTTGGGGCATTATGGATGTGTCGATGAAGGCTTAAACACTGTCATGTCTCACGCTGCAGAGAAATTGTAAAACCAGATCCAAACTTTTGTTTCTTTCTTTTTTTAGGAACCTGCTTTTAAAAAAAAAAAAAAAGTGAGGGGGAGGGGAGAGGGATCCTCGCCTTCGAGGCCCCTTTGACACTGACTACATTTCTGGACCTTTTTGGCACCAACATTTCATTATCTTGATCGTCTCCCTTGTCTGCTGCCCTCTCTCCCCTTGTCTCAAAATAACTGTCACTGTGTTATTTTACCCCAGAAATATCCCCGACAGCTTCTTGTGCCTCCCCCTCTTTGTCCTCTTGAAGTAGAAGACAATAACTAACTGGCATGAACATGTGAGGGAACAAAAGGCAGCCCTGGGACAGTATTAAGCACTTTAGAGGGACAATGATTTTCTTCAGGACAGGTCTCCAGGCAATTGCTTCCAAAGAAAGGCATAGAAGTGGTGGTGACCGGCATCCTGAATGGACAGTTCTACCCTTACCACATCCCAAGCCTCAGCATCCCCAAAGAGACCTCCTGGATTTCAGGGCATCCCAAAGGTGAGCGGGGACTTTGCTCTTGAGGGTTTGAGCTATCCATAACCGGGAGACTCAGACACTGCTAGAGTCTGGCGAGGAAGTCAGGAGCAGAGGCCCCATCTGGAAGCTGGAAGAAGTTGTTAAGTGTTGTCTCTTCCTTCCTTCCTTCCTTCCTTCACTGGGGGGCACATCTTATGTGTCCTAGGCATGCACCACCAAATCTGCGCTATGAAATTCTGGGAAGTCAAACATAAGGCTTTATGCATGCTAGGTGAGCATACTACCAACTGAACTACAGGCCTGGCCCTTTAAATGTATGTTTTTGATGAGTCCTGGTGACAGGTGACAGATGTCAGGGACAAATGAGACCCATGCTTGTAATCCCCAATTGCTGAGGCCAATGAGAGACACGAATACTGCCGAGTTCCACTGCTGGAAAAAGGCACGAGGAGAAGGAGTGAAGACAAGGGGCTGACAGGGGGTGGTGCTGCAGGGGCCATGCCTTTCCTTCAGCCATGCCTTTCCTTCAGCCATGCCTTTCCTTCAGCCATGCCTTTCCTTCAGCCATGCCTTTCCTTCAGCCATGCCTTTCCTTCAGCCATGCCTTTCCTTCAGCCATGCCTTTCCTTCAGCCATGCCTTTCCTTCAACCATGCCTTTCCTTCAGCCATGCATCTTTTGTGTCACTTCTTGCGATTCCCATGGTATTTTGCCAAGTGAGCACTTTTCGCTTGTGATTATTCAAGACACGCCCTGACCTTAGGATGGGTGTCATCAGCTAGGAAGCTTGGATTCTGTTATAGAGCCTATAAGGCCAGTCTATGAGCTGGCATGCTTTTTGCCTGGAATAATCCTGGGTTTTGCCTGTTGTCTCTGATTATTGTTGATACTTTCTTTTATTCATTTTTGTTCATCTGTTCTGTGTTTTTGAGACAGGATTTCATGTAGCCTAGGTTGGGCTTGCTAAGTAGCTGAGATTCTCCCACTTTCATCTCCTAAGAACTGGATTATAGGCTACTACACTTTTCCTTCTTTTGTGCCTTGGTTTTAAGAGGAGACTACATTGTCATCTCATGAAAAGATAGATAAATTAAAGATTATTTTTATTTTGTAGCCTAAGCTGGCCTTGAACTTATGATCCCCTGTCTTCCAAGTGCTAACCTGTGCCTGTCTTCCCTCAAGCTAAAGCCTTCATTTAATAGACTTTCAGTCCATTCTCCTTATGGAGACTAAAAGCTCCCTAAAGGAAGAGCTGGGCTAGAGAGATGGCCTAGCGGTTAAGAGCACTGGCTGTTCTCGCAGGGGACCCAGGTTTGATTCCCACATGCTGGCTAAGAACCAGTTATAACTCCAGTTCCAGGGAATCTGATGCCCTCTTCTGACCTCTGTGGGCATTGCATGACATGGGTGTACTTACACACATGCAGGCAATACACTCATGCACCTAAAATAAAAATCATAAATAAAATATTTTAAAAAGGAGTTAGTGCAAAATGAAACCTCAGGTTCAAGACTAGCTCCTCCAAGACCGCTTTCCTTCCAGAGACATACGTACTCCATTTAGCCACCCCACACACACTTTGGTTCCTGGATCCAGCTACTCAATGGCACAAGAACCTGGTTGTTGTCACCAATGTCATCCACAAAGCACCTGGGTCGGGTAAGAGCCCTAGTGAAACCCCACATAAATAGCCAGCCCAGCAATGAGGCCTGCCAGGCAAGCGGGTCCTGGGCTTAAAGAGGGCCCTTTAAAAATGGAGCCTTGAGGGTGTCTTTCACTTTATTATCAAAACCCTGGA
Organism: Eospalax fontanierii; assembly: GCA_035773235.1. Taxonomy (NCBI): domain Eukaryota; kingdom Metazoa; phylum Chordata; class Mammalia; order Rodentia; family Spalacidae; genus Eospalax; species Eospalax fontanierii. Next base: position 64,002,813 of record CM069538.1, read on the forward strand.
AGAATGCCGGGAACTCTGAAAGAAATTCTCTGTAACTCCTCTCAGATTCTCTGCCTGCTACACCTTGCAACAAAGCCTGCCTTTTTTACATTTCAAAAGAGGCTGCTTTCTCTTTAAAAAGTAGGAGCTACTTGGTCTGATGTGGCTGCCTTTATCAACCGTGAAGTTCCCAGCAAGGTGCTGTTAGTGCCTGATTAAACCTCATACCAGCCCCAGTCCCCCATGGTAACCCAGAGGACATCCGCTGAGACCCTGAGTGCTGATTCGCTTTAATTGCCCCAGCTCTCTGTGATGGCCGGATTTCTGTCTCTCAAGGCCTAGAATGGAAATCCATGTGATCAGATGAACTATCCGGGTGTCCTGACAGATCTGAAATATGAATATGGAGATGGTATTGTGCTCTGCAGTGACTTCAGAAACCCCAGTGGTAAAATCTGATCTGCAATTTCAGTAGCCTGTGTGTGTGTGTGTATGTGTGTGTGTGTGTGGTGTGTGACTCACATATAACTCACTTCCTAATAAAACACTAATTAGTGAAAAATCAGACCCAAAACAAAGCAGAAAAAAGTTATGTGTATGCACATATGTGCATGTATTCGTATCATTTTATATATGTGTGTTAAACATGTGTATGTATCTATTTATCATCTATTTATCAGACTATGTGTATAAATACATATGACCTTCTTTTGACAATACTTACACATACATATATATATGAATATACGTGTGTGTCTGTGTCTTTGGGTTCTTGAGTTCTTTAGGCTAATAGGATACTTGTTTCTACAGAGTATAGTACTCCAAGAATTGGAGCATTGAAAATATTTAATTTATTCTTCCCCTCTAAGAGTGAACGAAGAAACAAAGGATGCTGCATCCTATTATTTCCTAGAAAGAGAAAACAAGGTGCTGATAAGAATCAGAAGTTCTCTGGAATCTGCATCAAGTTACTGCTTCATCAGAAAGAGAGAAGTTAGGAAAGAGTCAGCCAGGAAGTCCCATCAGCCCCCAGAGTCACTGGATTCCCCCTCATTCCCCTTCCTTCCGAGATGTCAGAAGGAAAAGCTCTGCCCTTGGAGGAGAGAGTTCATTCGTAAGACACTGCAGAGTAATGACTCTTGATCATCTCAGCTTCCAACGCCCTTTTAGAAACTGCCTACCACTACCGTCCACCTCAGACCCTTGCAACCAAAGTCAGTAGCAAAGTTCTAGAAACAGCTCTGAGCACTGTCGGTCGCACCCACAGAGTCCCAATGGTGGCAACGACATCTTTCCCAGTCACACAAACTAGCTGTGGTTAGCACAGAGCCTTGCTGTATTTCTAATCAAATCAAAGACATTTTATCAATTTCTTCTGCAGACTTATTCTCAGTATATTTGTGATTTCCATTAGGTTTTATGAAATATGTAAACTAAATCGACTCCCATTATCACCTTCAGGACCTCTAGGTGTTCGGGGACCCCTTACTGGAACCACTCTGATGCCCAAAATGAGTTTGAAGATGAAAAATATTGCTAGGGGGAAAAGAACAGTTGGTATAGCAAGATATTTAAAAGAAAAAAAAAAAAAAAACATTTTCCCATGTGGGTGGTTGGGCTCTAGCAATGGAGAGAGTGGTACTTTCCAAGTGAGGGTCGCTGCTGACATAAATGCACAAAATGGAGGCTGAAGGCCTAGCAGACAGTGTGTTCTCTTAGAAGAGAAGAAATTCTAGTGTGTTAAGCTGTCTCTCCCGAAATGATGTTTTTACTCAGCAGAGCGACTTTTCTGGGCTCCCTCAGCTTTATGAAATTTGGAACAACCACTCCAGAATACCCAAAGAAAGAGAGGTCAGAGCTATTCAACTGGCATGTGTTGCATGTCAGAAATAAAGGAAATCACACAGAAGCTTTCATTAATGAATGTATTTTTTCCTTTGTGCAATAAGGAAGGAAATTATAAGTTTGCAGTCAAGCAGAACTCGAAGTCTTCCAGGAATGGAAACCTAGGATTTCTTCTTAAGTAGGGCTGAAAGACAATTCATTGCGCTCTCTGATTCCTGATTCTGCTGTCAGGTTTAGGATTAGCCTTCACTACTCTCCTTTTCTGTTTATTATTCATTTATTTGAAGTGGTTTTCTTGATTCTAAGTTAGTTATTTGAAAGTTTCCTGAGTCTTGGGTTTCATGGAGAAAGAATGACTTGGAACCAAACTCACTAGTGGGTTTGGTGGTGTCTGAACTGAACACAAGCCACCAGCCAGAACATTCTATCGTGCCAACAGTGGGCACTGTTTGGGGTCATTTCTACAGAAACATTCTGTGGACTAGGAAGGAATGTCCCCACCCCTCCCCTGACACCATTAGGACCAGTTCCTGGAGACAGAAAGCAACATGGACTGACAGACACAATCATCTTGTTAATAAACATAAAGGAAGATTAGGATATGACTTATTTTCCACTCATTAACACAAAGTCAGCTAGTAGGCAAAATAGTGACTTTGTTCATGGAGTTTCCCCAGCATTTAAGACACTCCCGAAGCGAATGTCTTCTAATTTTGTCTCACAGATGGATTATCCAGAAGCAGACTTCCATTTCTCCAAAAGGGATGTCACTTAAAAATAGCCATTGTCCTACAGGGACATCAGTCTAACATCCTGCAGAGGGTGCAGTGGGTACAGGAAACCAAATCCACCTTGGAGACAGGAGTCCTTGAGGGCAGGATGAACAAAGGAAGAGTGTTTGGTGACTGGGTGTTCACTAAATACTCCCAACATTCCCGTGCAGGAGGTGTGGGAGCGCTAAGAGCCCCACAGAGCAAGGCCTGGCTGCAGTGATAAAAAACTAGCCTTATCTAAGGACGACTGTGTCTTGGCAGGGAAGGTATAGAGAGACAAGTTCAAGAGGTTTCTGCAGTTCAAATTTCTAAAGACCTGATTTCAGAAGGAAAAAAAAAAGAAAGAAAGAAAAATTGAAATGGGAAAGAAATGGGGCAAGAACCAAAGAGACAAATAAAATAAGGTTGAGGCACACAGTTAATGCACTCGGACGTCTTTAACTGTGTGGCCAACACAGGAGTAGGCTTCGTCAGAGCACACAGGCTACAGAGCTGAAAAGCAGGTTGGCAAAGGTAAGACCCCTCCCTGCTGACTTTGAACACAGCTAAGAACTTGAGAGCAGCTTGTCTAAGGCAGAGAGCCTCTCTGCTGCTCCTCAATGCAAGCTTGTCGAAGCAGCCTACCTGCTCAGAGGCAGCCTACCTTCTTGAGCAGGGAAGTCCTCGTGCCGACAAGCCTTAGCTTGCCAGAGATCATCGTGTATAAGACTTTATATTTTTGATTTTGATTTTCAGTATGTGTAGGCATAGATCATTGAAGAGCTACTGGTATGGTGCTTAACTCACATGTTTTAGTCATTCATTCATTCATTCATTCATTCATTCTGGAACTGAAGATGGAACCCAGAACCTTGTGCATGCTAGGAAAGACTTCTGACACTGAGCTACCCCACCTCCCAGCCCTAGTATGCTTTACTAAACCCAATTTAAAATAGCCGACAAGAAGAATCTAAGTCATACAATGTTCCAGCATAAATGGTCAAGTGTCCTCTGTGCATAATTGAGCACGTGTGCCTCTGTGTGTGTGTGTGTGTGTGTGTATCTATGTGTCTGTGTGTATGCATGTGAGTATGAACAGCAGACATTTCCATACTTAAGATTTTTTTTTTTTAATTGGCCTTAAAAACTATGACTTGAATTGAGGGCCAAATAGTCTCTGAAAAGGCAGTTTTCCTGGGCATGTGCAGACATAGGAAATAGTTTCCTTACTGAAAGGAATCACTTGAAAGTTTTTAGGCCAAGCTCTGCTCAGGGGCTCAGATTTCCTTTCTTTAGTCCTTTGATGAACAACTCATATGGAGATTTGAGCATCTTGGACCTGGTTTGAATTTAAGCTGTTGCTGACTTTAGTGGAAAACTTTCATAAAGTCAGCTCCGGCTCCCCTTTCTGGGCTTCCTTCCTTTCCTTCACCACGGCCGAGCAGTGTGGATGTATCCTTCTCAGTGTGGTTATTGTGAACAATGCGATGGAAACAATTCATCTCTCCCCACCCCTAAGAGACTGAATTTATTCTGTCCCCCTGTTCTGGTGCTCTGAGTGCAGTCATTGTCTCTCTGGACCAGGAAGAGGGTGAGGTCAAGCCAGGGAGCCACTGGATGCGGGAAGAAGTGGAAGAGGATCGAGGCTTTCCCACAGCTGCTGGAGATGGTGGATCTCTAGGGAAATGTTCTGAAAGAGACAATACCATGAGGAGAATGCCACCCAGCACCCAGCCAGAGGCTGCAGGCACATGGGCCAAGGCCTTTCTTCAGGAATGAGCTGAGTAGAGAGCTTGGTTTAGAAGAAAAGCTCTGTCCTCAAACAGGGCCTGTTCTGCCAGTCACTTGAGAACAGTGTCCGCCAGGGGTTTCTCCTCCTCTTTGGTGAGACAGAAGTGCCCAGAACATTTTGTTCAGGAGGCGGTGCTGCCTTCAGAATTCTGTCTTGAGAAACAAGAGCCTTGGAATCAAGCCAGTCTGGATCGGGAGCCCAGCTCTGCCGCCGAAGTGGGTTACTTGGAGCAAGAAATTGAAGCCCTCCTAGTGCCTAGTTCTCTTGTGAACTTGGGGAGTTCTCAGTGGATGGGCACTGGAAGGAGCTAGTGAGGTGACTTTTGCAGTTTTCCCCATCTGGGCTGCATTCTCCCCCTCGGATTCTACACTGTTGACAATAACTTAGAAAATTCTCCTTCTCCTACATAACACCAAATAATTGTGTCTTGTCCAAGAACACAGTTCCAACAAGATCCCTAGAGTCTGTGAGGCCCAAGGCAAATCACACTGTGTGTCCCACTCCCAACATGTTTACGAAGACACACAGAGAGCTAAGAGAACCCTGGGGGCATGGCTGCATTGAAGAGGGTACCATCATAAGGAGATGTCTATGAAGTGTGTGGAAAGATCACAACTTGTTCAGACTCAGGATGACAGTGCACGTTGGTGGTGCCAGCATGATCCCTGAGGGTCTCCAAATTCCGTTCATCCCTCGTTCACTGCAGCAGGACCCAGACACTGGCTCCATCTATTCTGATTGTCCCAAAGCCTCAGGAGCAGTTCTAGCTAGACCTCCTCTCTCCTAAATGAACAAGAGTCCCCACACTTCAGGAGACTCATCTGCCATATTGTTTCTTGTAGAAACTTGGCTACACAAGTAAGGTACATGGAACGTACTCACTTCAGTAATGGAATGAAACTGGTGAACAGCTCATATCCATTTCAGTTCTTTAGAAATCTATAATTCATTCAAAACAGGAGGGCTGTACCTGTAAAGCTCAGTCTTCCTCGAGCATTGGCTGTGGGTGCAAAATGATGTGTTCATTTCTAAAAGCTAATCTACAAATTAATACAACCTAAGTGGCTTACAACAACCAAAATGTAGCCTGTTGTGGTAACACATACCTATAATTTGTAATCCCTACATTTGGAAGTCAGAAGTGAAGTTAAATTGTACAAGTTCTAAGATAGACTAGTTTATACAGTGAGTTTCAGGCCAACCAGGGCTACATAGAGAGAGCCTGTCAAAAAAAAAAAAAAAGAACAAGACTTTTTCTTCAAATCCTAGATCTATGAAATGGTTTTCACTGTATTAAAGTCAGAGTAACAAGCTGGACTCAGTAGTCTGCACCTGTAGCCCAGCATTCATAAGACTGGGCAGGAGGACTCTTGTCTCTGGCAGCTCCCTAGGGCAGCTACATCCTTTGACTTGTGACTCCATCACCTAGTCTCTGCTTTTGCTATCTTATTGCTTTCCCTTCTGCAGTCAAATCTCCCTCTCTTGTTCCCTCTTTTAAAGATACGTGCGGTGGTTCAGTGGTGGAGCATATGCCTAATACGTCTGAGGCTCTAGGCTCAATCCCAGCACCGCAAAATAAACGGGCTTAAGAGGGTAACTGGCTCATCTCAGGGTCTTGAAATCCCTTGATATAGTCGATTTCAAATAAAAATATTCTAAAGCGTAACTTAAGTCCCTTCTTTTAGCTATAAGTCTACTGAAACAATGGACCCCAAGAAACTGGAATTCCATAGGAATTTCTTGGTAGCAAAAAGAAGAGACTGGGAGCCCTGGTGACAGCCAGAGGGGAAACTTGTCATGGAAAGAGATTTACAACTGTCAGACCACCTTGCAGGAAAGGCAGTGGTGACCGTCAGGACCAGACCTTGACCAGAGACTGTTGAGCTGTGCTTACCTCTCTCCATCTACTTAAACCCGAATCTCTTATCAGGACTCTGAAAATGGACTGAGTTGAGGGAGTGGTTCACCTCTTTGTTTCTCTTCCCAATGTAGCTACATTGAATAAACCACTATTGCTTAATAGGCCTATTGAGGACAGCTAGCCATACTTAACTTGTCCAGTGCCCAGACTCTGACTCTAACAACTCCAAGTAATACATCCAGCAAGTCTCCTTTGCCTTACCAGGTAGCAGGCATCAGCCCCATACTCTAAAAAATGAGTTTCATATCTCTGAGAATTTCATTTAACTTGCTATAACTGGGGAATCTACCTTCAGTAACAATGGTCAGCAGTTGCCCTGTTAAAAGTGCTCATTGCCTGGGAGTATAGAGAAACAATTCTTTGGCATCCTTATCTTAAATGTATAATGCAGGTGCCAGATCAGTATACCATAGGAGCCTTATTTCCTTCCATGGCCATTGTCTCTGTCATCTCAGGAAAGGTGCTAAAAAGTGGCTTCTAAAGATAGTGACTGTCAAGACCCCACTCTTCCTTGATGCAAACAGAAGCCATTTCCCCTCACAGCAAAACTGATGCACGTGCTCCAATTCCAGCAAGAAGACATATGCTCTCCCAGATATACAGAAGCTTAAAAATCATACTCCTTTAAGGGACTGAGAGTAGCATTTAAGTTCGGAATGGTCACCCACATGAAAAGCAGGAGGCTAAAAGGAAAGAGCTAATTAGAAGTCAATCTGATATGACCAGTTCCTCAAGCAATTCATCTCAGGGGTATGAGCGTTGTTGTTAGGTGGCATAACATTTTTACTATAGTGCCCTGGGCTCCTTAGATCAGTAACAGACGCATCTGTTCCTCAGAGAATGGGCAAAGATGACAATGCCCTCGGACCCTAAGCAAGCTAAACTTCAACTGCTAAGACACTGGTTGACATTAAGACTTTGGAAGATCTATCATGGTCTGCTGCCTCCAGAGATAAACTCTCTTGTGGCTGGTCTCTCCCATCAACACCATTTTATACTGTCTCTTTTGGAGACTGCCTCTTATGCTCTTGACACATGTGGCTTGCTAAAGTTGGTCATATGTTCAGAAAAGAAATCCTCAGACCTTGTGGTGTGGTGGGATAGAAACTCATCAGAGATGCTGGACAGAGAAAAACTGTCAGAGAAATTGCAGATCAGCAAAAGGATGAAAACCCCCTTGACCCTGAGCACATCTGCCACATATTTAATCCCACATTCTTGCCAAGCCCTGGATACCCAGGCTGGGGAGACAGAGGAGTGGCAACGTTGTGAGAAAGCAGAGGTGAGAAGTCTGGCCAGCTGCCGACTCTGAGCGCCTGTCTCCAGGTATGGGAGGGCATGGGATGGAGGTGGCCAAGTGGACGCTGCCATCCTGAGGACTGTCTGGATGCAGATGGATGGCGCGCTATGGAATGTCGCGGTGACCCTGGCAAGGTGCACTGTGCTGATTCTATTTGCTTGCTATGTTGCCAGCTGGCTCCTGCCCAGAGGAAGCAAGTGAACTCTTTGATGCTCTTGAGGATTCTGAGCCCCAAGCTGCATGAAGGTCCTATGTATGGGAGGCAATGTGACCACAAGCCCCTGAGCTGATTTTGATCCTCATATCCCAGGTCACACTGAAAGCTGGCTAGGTGCAGGAAGATTCATTTTGGGATGACTTAGCTCCACCCACTTCCTAGTCTCCTTCCCACAACGCCCAACTCCAGTAGTGCGTCTACTTTCAGTTTCTTTTTGGAATTGCCCCCTCTTCTCAGCTTTCATGTCTAATGTAAATGTCATTCTCTCTTTCATGGATTCCTGAATTTACTAATTGGAATTAGTTTACCCTTTCCCAATTCTCACTTAGCATCCTCTGTGCTGTTTATGACTTGAGCTTCAAGAATAATTGATCTAAGTTTCCAACTAGAGCAAGAAGGGTTTGGAGGTAGAAATTCTTTCCTCTTGTTCCCAGACTGGCATATGGTTGAGATTCTATAATTGTTGAGTGAGGAGATTTTTATATGGGATACTCATTATGGTGTTGACTTGGCTGTGATCTTCAAGCTATGGTGTAGACTGTACATAATAGATGTGTAAGAAGGAAGTCGACAAAGCCTCAGAACTTCATACAAAAGCAATTTAAAAAAAAAAAAGAACAGTCAGGGGTTGGAGTGATGGCTCTGTAAAGTACCTGCCATGGGAACAGAATGACCAGAGTTTGGATCCCCAGAACCACATAACAAACCTGGGTATGTCTATAACTCTAGCTCTTAGGGGCAGATACAGGTCGATCTCTGGAGTTCATTGGCCGGCCAGCTTGGTCAATTGATGAGTTCTAGGTTTAATGAAAGACCCCCAACTCCAATAATAAAGTGGAGAGCAACGGAGAAAGCACCTAGGGTTGACCTCTGGCCTCCACACAAAGGTGCACACATGAACAGGTGCATACACGCACACACACATGCTATACACACACACACACACACACTCACAAATAATGGTCACAACTGATAATTTAAATTTTCATTTGCTGTAGTATTTAATTATCCTTTGGTATCTGTGATAATTAGTTCCAGGACCCACCCTGAATACCGAAATTTGTGGAGGCTCAAGTTCACCATGTGAAATGGCACGGTATTTGCATGTAACCTGCAAGCATTCTCCCCTACACTTTGAGTCATCTCTCGATTACTTCCGATGCTTAGTATTACACTTAGCATTATAGGGGAATGCTGTGTAGATTGGTGCAGCACAGAAAGAAAAGTCTCTACAGTTCAGTAAAGATGTATTTTGTTCGAGTTGCTATTGCTCCATGATTGGTTGAAAAGATGAGTTTGGAAAATGTGGAGAACCAACCATATTATCTTGGGGAAGTAAAACCAGGGGGGCCAGATGGGCCAAGACACCGTGGACACTCAAGTGCTCCTTGCTGAACCCACTCATGCAATCAAATGTCTCCTTGAGATAAAGGAAGATTAATGATACGTGATGCCCCAAGGTATTCCATAGACTTAGCTGGGGTTCTGCCACCCTCTCATCAAAAGAACAAAAGTGACATGCCTCACTTCTGCGCTAAGGAATCAAAAGGTAGACCTGACTTCTCCAAGCGCTCAGTTTCTGAGTAATCATGGCAGACTCATGTTAAGATGGCAGAACAAGAAAAGCAGAGTAGCCTAGGTGACTGAGTCACTGTGTGGCGAGTGGCTGTTTTGGAAAGTTGCCCGAAACCATAGCAATATGTGAAAAGGAATGAGCTTTGGGGAGGCAGGCAGCCTCTCATGACTCGGCCGGCCTTGTTCTAAGCTTCTTTCTTGCATACTTGGAAGTAGAACCTCTACACAGCTGCAGATGCACGCAGCCGGTTGACCCTTTCTTCTGCTACACGGTGAGTAATCAGGTACGCCTTTTCCCACCAGGGGTTGGGCAGCCTGGTGGACTGACAGGCTGAGGGTGACTTCGGTGAGCAGATGGTAGAGAATCTGGAGAGACATATGGGGCACTGAATATCGTGCTTCTTCCTTCCACAGGTTCTTGAATTATTGTCTCCAGATGATGGAGGAGAAGGAAAGCCAGGGATTCTATACCGAACATTTTGTCATGACTCATCATAGACCTTTAAAAGACCTAGTCCTTAGTCTCACCATCATTTGACCTTTCACCCAAGTTTATCATTTTTTTATTTTATTATTAGTTTTATTTTATGTGTATGAGGGTCATGCCTACAAGTATGTAAGTGTATCTACATCATACAAGATCCATGGAGGTCAGAAGAAGGTGTAGGATCCCCTGGAACTGGAGTTGTAGACAGTTGTTAGCCGTCATGTGGGTGCTGGGAATTGAATCCAGGGCCTCTGCAAGAGCAGTCAGTACTCTTAACCACTGATCCATCTCTCCAGCAATATTATTTCCTATTATATACTGAACCATTACAACTTTGTATTTGGCTCAGGGATTTATTTATTTATTTATTTATTTTCCTGGCCAGAGTCCTGGATATGTCCTTTCTGGATGTATACTGGTCAGCATCCATCTTCCACTATTTAACAATTCAAATGCTAGACCTCTGAATAGAGCAAGTGTTAAATACACAGTGTTTGAAGGAACAAATTCAGTATCTTAACTCACCTTAAAGCTTACACACAGAAAATTTACTAGCCTCAGCTGAGCAAAGCAATTACCTTGAAATAAACAATGTCTTGCTCGTGTAGGTGTGGCTTCATCAGAGATATTCTAGCATCTTTTCCCCTCAGAAATAAGTAATTATTATGCACACCTAGAAGGAAAAACGAGTTTGATTTGCAAACCACCTTAAAATACACAGCGCCCCCGCATCTCTCATCTCCCTGTAGGCCCCATGAGGCCATTCCTATTAAAAATTTCAGCTCTGCCTCTTATCACCTTTGCCCTCTTCTCCGTTCTGACTTTAAATTCAGGAGATGGTTTCCCTGGGGAATATAGATCCTCCTGCCATGTGATCTGGCCTAAAGGCTAGTATGACAGAGCGAGACAAAGGAGATGCTAACCTTGTCTTTCCTCCACCCTCATGCCACCTCCCTGCTGAATGTCAGGGCCTTGCAGGGAGAGACCAGACGCTCAAGGATCTCCCGAATACCCGGAAGTCTGTGATTCAATCATTGGCAAGAATATTTCTGAACTGGAAAAAGGACAGGAGAGTAGCAAAATATGGCATTTGAAAGGGACTAATAAGCTGTGTGTGTGTGTGTGTGTGTGTGTGTGTGTGTGTGTGTGTGTGTGGTGTGTTTTAAATGGCATTGTTTTGTCTTTTTTTTTTTTTTTTTTTTTTACTACAGGGTTAATACTGCCTCGTTGTGGAAAAAGTAAGAAAAATAAATGAAAAAACAGAAAAAAGAATTTCAACCTACTCATACAGATATTGCTATTGACATGTTGGTTTGAATTTTTTAAGAGTTCTTTACTTTTATTTTTTATGTATGAGTGATTGCCTGCAGGTATGTATGTGCACCATGTACATTTCTGATGCCTATGGAGGCCAGAAGAAGACACTGGATCCCCTGAGATTGAAGTTACAGGTGATTGTGAGCCACCATGTGGTACTGGAACCAAACCCAGGTCCTCTGCAAGAGCAACAAATGCTCTAACTACCATCTATCTAGCCACCTGTGGGGTAATGGCTGCCGATCCCAGGTTGGGATGGCAGCCACCCAAGTTTATTTATTCATTAATTTCATTTATTTATTAATATTTTATTAATTTCTTTATTTGATGTGTATGCATGTATTGCCTGCATGTATGTAAATGTGCCCATACTGTGCAATGCCCATGAAGGTCAGAAGAAGGTGTAGGATCCTGTGGAACTGGAGCTACAAACAGTTGTTAGCTGCCATGTGTTTGCTGGGATTTGAACCCAAGTCTTCTCCAAGAACAGCCAGTGTTCTTAACCACTGAGCCATCTCTCCAGCCCCCCACCCAAATTTATTTTTAAAATTTTTATTTAGGTATGTGTGTTTGCCTGTGTGTGCGGGTACTTGCAGAGGCCAGAACATGGCATCAAAACCCTTAGAGATGGAGTCACCAGTGGTTGTGAGCTGCCTGATGTAGGTCCTTTCTCAGGCCTTCTCTGAATATTTGTATTCAAGCAAAGCTATCTGTAATTATATATATTTATTAACAATTTACCAATCTTGAGAGGTTAAAATTTCCTCTTAGGGTATAACTATACAAATAAGTTCAATAAGTGCAATATAATCAAGAAAATGTATTGATGTCTTGCTGAAAGATAAATGGTGTGCCACTAACATCATAGTTGACAAGAGCTGAGTAGACCAAAGAGGTAGCAAAACTTCTGGCCCTTGGAGATTAGTTACAGGTGGAATTGCAAAAATAGCAGAAGGACACTCTGGGACTCCTGAGAGAACTACAGCATTCCCCTGGACAGTTCTTTCAGGTGGAGCGGAAACACAATCCTTTTTACTATGTCATCAAGTCCCCAGCATCCTTGGTGAACTTTCTGAAGATACCAAGGAATGGCTCCTCTACATCATTGATAATAATAGAGAGGTAGTAAAGGACAAGATCACCTGCTCACCAACCTACCTCAATAGCAGTGGAGTTCAGGGCCAGCGACAGTAAGAAAACAGTGGGTTATGGCCTTTCCTGATGACTCCTGGACTATGGCCCTCAGAAAGAGAGTCCCTAAGAGAGAGAGACAAAGTGTGGAATGGAGTTGAGGTGAATTTAATTTGCATTTCAGAGGGTAAGGTGCTTTGTCCAGTGTAACTGGTTTTGAAAAGCTCTGTCATGCCACTTCCTTTACAGATCAGCATTATTATGTGAATGGTTGTGCTAAAGGCTGGCTACTAGTCATCATCAGTCTCCTTGCTCTCCTCAGTGATAGCGACCTCCTCTGCTTCTCAGCCCTTGCCCAAGCTGATGACCATTTGTGAACACAAATAGCAAGTGCCACATCCAGGCAGAAAGGGTGAAAAGACCTTAGGTAGCAAAGACCTTGGGTGGGTTCATTTCCTCCTTCACATTTAGGCGGAAGAGCCTTCAGCTGAGATGGTGGTGTGAAAGCTGAGGGGGTCAGACTTGCTGAGTCCTTCAGCAGACAGCTGGCTGGTGCCATTCAGTCTCCAGGTGGGAGGAAATAGGGTTTTGCTGGTTAGTAGCCAGGATGCCTGGGGTATCACCGCAGCGTTCAAAGCCCACTCTAAAGTATGGAGCCACCCAACCCATTTTCTTCTTTTCTAGTCCTCAGCTACATAACACACTCCAGGCTTGCTTATAATAAGTTGGATCTTGAATGATCGAGTTTGAGCCAATGGATCGAGAGCCAAAGTTATCCATGTACCTTTGGAGTTAAGATGAAGGCGTGGACACATCACAAAGCCTAGGATGAAGGAGCCGCACATTTCAAAGGCTCAGGGGTCCTTGAAGCAGTGCTAGGGGAGAGCTGCCCACCGCTTGAGGACATTTAGACTGGACTTGATGGGAGACAGCAGACGCTTCCAAGTTTGAACCATTGCCCATTTTGAGTGCTGCTTACAGCAGAAGCCAGCGTTACTTTAACTTTTCAAGAAATTGGTACTTTGAAGTAGAGTGCTTTCATAACGAAACCCTGAAATATATGTCATTTGGCTTAGTGACAGAATGGCAGGCGGCGAGGAAAGCAGCAGTCTCTCAGGCCAAGCACTTCATTATCTATCGGCAAAACATTTAGTAAAATTGTTGCCTGCAATAACTCGGGAGGCTGACCGTGTCCGTACTGAGAGTGTTAACTCGGGGAAATTGCTGGAATCGGAGTGAGCGTGCAATGATTTAGCGAGGTTTTTACAAGAAAAGAGGAGGAGATAAGACATGGTTGGTTTTCAAGCAGAGAAGAAAGAGACTGGAGAGAGTTCATTTTGGATTTAATGGGAGAGAGAATTGAACGTTGTGTTGATTGTTAACATTTCTGGTTTTATTATCTAGAGCAGCTAGGGTTACTTTCAATAACACGGCTACATGCTATTTTATGGTACGAAATACCTAGCAAATCTTAAAAATAAATCCTTGTAGATGAACAGCTGGGATGTTTCCATTTGTTCTACTGTGACTGAAAAGTTGGATATGCTGATATTATACTTTGTCCACCTGTCTGATTACTTTCTTACACTGTATTATTAGACTTGGAAGCATAGGATTAATAATGTAGACATTTAAAAATCTAACTGTTTTCTGCAGTTATCCTTGATTCATGTGTTGGGGGTCCCCGTGCTTGGTGCCAACTTGAGTGGGACGAAGGGTCTCTGCTGTGGGCGGGGGTGAGTAGGCGCAGAGTTAAGACACAAACTCTGGGAGCTGAGTGAGAAGCCTGCGGATGGCTCTGTAAGGATGTTTATTCAAGGAAGTGCAAGGTCTGATTAGCCAATGGCCTTATGGGGTGGGGTCCCAATGCAGCCAATAGTAGTCTGTCCCCGGTAGGCAGGTTCTTTCCAGATGCTGGGCAGAAGCTGGTCTTACGACTAGCCAGAGCGGAACGTCATGCCCACGGGAGCCATTCCTCTATTCCTCATAGAAGGTGACCTGGCTAAGGCCCATCCTGTATTGTGTGCTATGCTCAGGTATGTGGGTTTGTGTAGGTGTGTGAGTGTTGTATACGTGTGTGTGTGTGTGTGTAAGTGCATGTACCTGGGTGCACATGTGCAGAGGCCAGAAGACATCACATGACCTGCTCTATCATTTTCCAACTCATTCCCTTGAACCTGGAGCAAGGCTGGCAGCCAGCAAACCCCCGTGATCCTCCTGTCCCTACCAACACAGCGCTGGGCTAATAAATACATACACACAGCCACTCTTCACCTTCCTATGTGGGTGCTGGAGATTTGAATTCAGGTCCTTGTGAGTGAAGAGTGAACACTCTTATCTACTGAGCCTTGTCTCCAGCTCTTTAACTAATTTTTAAATTGTTTTGAGAGTCCACCAGTATAACATCAATGTCATAGACATCACCTCTATTTTTGTCCTTTTTGTTCACTGCACACAGTCATTTATGGCCTGTAATTCTCTGTCAAGATATCTGTCTTATTTATCTGCACAAACTGTTTCATTTGTCTGAGAAAGTTTTCCTTTATGCCTGTTCTTCTGACATAAGGAGAAGTAGCACTTCTTTCACTCTCTGAGTGTCCTGCTTTGTATGGTAAATGACGTGGTCCTCCTACATACACACCTTTTATTATGACTGTGTATTGCCACTCTATTCTATTCTATTCTCTGACTCTCACTTGTCTTCTAAATTTGATTGAAACTTTAGAGTTGTAAATGTCCATTTTTCTTTCAAATTTCCCAGCTTTGAAATTTTTTTCCCCACTCCATAGTTATAGAAATGGCCATAGTTGCAAAACTATCTGCTAGCTTGGGTTGACTTTGACTTCATTATATATGTGAGTATGGTGCTCCTCGACCACTTCCCTTGGGCCCTTAACTCCATTTAAATTGTATCCCATAACTGCCTGTTGGCAAACCATGCTAGTTAGCCTTCTGCACTGGAATTAAATACCTGAGAACATAAAGTGCATAAAGGAAGACAGGTTTATTTTGACTCACAGTTCAGAGGTTTCAGTCCATGGCCATGAGGCCCCATCACTTTGGGCTTCTGGAGATATAAGATATCAGATATTAAAGCCCATGTTGGTGGAGGCTCCTTGCACCATGGCAACCAGGAAATGAGATGGAAAGGAAGTTGGAGGTTCTAGTATCCCATTTAAGGGCAGACCTCCACAACCTAACCATCTCCCATTAGTGTCCATGTCTTAAAGACTCTACCACCTCCCAGTAGTACTACAGGCTGTGAGCACATTAGCAGGAATATTCTAAAAAGTCTCCCTGGAGAAATGGATCCAAGATTAACTCCTCAAAGTAGATTGATTGAGTTCTGTAGGACACTGATGGAATAGTAAGAGAGAGCTTCTGAGAAAGGATCATGGGCATTTATTAAGGTCATGGAAGTATCTGAAGATGGGTTTCACCTGGATCTCATCAGAAGAGGAGAGAGGAATTTCTAAGCAACTTTTAAGCTTCAGGGTGTGAGTAGTCAATCTATGCAGATGAACTCACCTTGTGACTTGACTGCAGTTGGAGATATGAACAGGACTTGGTAGATTTCAGTTCAGACAGCTTGCAGCAGCCTTTTAATCTGCAGAAGTTTTAAGATAGACCTTCAGGTTAATAGGCAGAAGTGTTTCCCAAAAGGCCGAGCAGGCTTAGGTCATACTTCAGGGACAGCCATGAAGGTTTGTCCCAATGGTCTAACAAAATGACAGAGATAATAGGTATCTGAATCTAAGAAAAGTTCAGTTGCTATAAAGCACTTCAAAGGGGCTGAAGCTGAGCTGCAGACTTGGGGGTAATATGGCACCTTGAAAGTACAGTTGGGAAAAGAATAATCCAAGACCATTAGTCTTAAATGTGAACTTAGTGATCTCTTAAGGATTAGATTAGTCCTTCTGACCATTTTAGAAGACCAAGGATGCTGAACTTGAGGGCTTCTTTCCTTACTACCTAAAAGACATCAGAAGTAAAAACCAGGGCATGATCAGACTGTAGGGACTGGGGAAGTCCAAAACAAAGACTAATGTATTCTGGAAGAATCAGGGTTAATTATGTGCCTCTGTCCATCTGGTGAAGATGTCTACTAGAAGTAGCAAATATTTGCATAGAAACCTGTGAGTGAAATCTATTTGTCAATCTTCCCCTGCATCGTAGAAAGGGAGGGAGATCTGAAAGTCGTAAAGAACTGAGTTTTTATTTACTCAGAGTCAGAAAAATGAGTGTTTTTTTTTTCTTTCATTTTTTTTAAATTGAAGTTTTGTGCATTTTACACTGTACATCCCCATCATCTCTATATTCCTTTCTCTCATCAGCACCCTCCCACAGCACCTCCCCCCACCACACACACTGGAATTCATACATTCTGTCATCTGTGTTAAGGCCCGTCATGTCAAACAGGTGTCCCCAAAGGTCCTTCAGTGCAAATTCATCCACTGGGGAGTGGTCAGCCCAGATTCCTTCCCCTTAAGATCAGCTCTTCCTCACCTAGCAGTAATCAGCTGCCAATAATTCTTCAACAAAGACTGGGGCTTGCTGTTTTGTGCTGGGTTTTTGTCTGCCTGAGTTTGCATGGTGTGCTAGATAGCTTTAGCTTTCAACTTGACACACCTGAGTAGAGAAAGCCTCAATTGGGGAATTTCCTCCATTGGACTGGCCTGTGGCCATGCCTGTGGGGTATTTTCTTGATTATTGAGTGATGTGGGAGGGCCCAGCACGCTTTGGGCGGTGCCTCTGGTGAGCAGGTTGGTCTGTGTTGTATAAGCTAGTAAGTAGCATTCCTCCCTGGTCTGTGCATCAGCTCTTGCCTTCAGTTCCTGCCCTGAGTTCCTACCTGGGACGCCCTCAGTGATGAACTGTGACCTGGGAGATGTAAGTGAAATAAACCCTTTTCTCACGGAGTTGGTATTGGTCAGAGTTTTTTGTCACTGCATTTGAAAGCAAACGAGAACAGAAATTGGTACCAGAGTGAGCTATTGCTATGACAGATCTGATCTTGGTGCTTAGGGAAGGATTATGGAAGCATTTAGAACTTTGGGTTAGAAAAGCCATTGGGTTCTTAGAGTTTGTTGCTGTGGTGCTTGAACTATTATGCTGCAAGAGTTGTGGACAATGGAGGCCTGGCTTGTGAAGCTTCAAAGGGAAGCAGAGGCTATCAGGGCTATTTATGTGATATTTTTAACAGAGAATCCATGGATTCTGGTCTGCTAGGACTGAAGATTAGCTGTGATTCAGAAGAGACCAGAGCCTGAAGTGAAACCTTTGCTTTAGTGGGACAATTGATGTCATTGGACCACTGGGGCTGAAAAACCAGTTGTGAGTAACAAGAGACCAGCATCAACCAAGAATAATCTTCTGGGAAGTATTTTCTCAGTGTTGGCACACGGAAGTTACGGTCCAGAGGAGACCAAAGCCTCCATCTCAAGCTGGAAGCAGGACTTGCGAATGTGTAAAAGTTTCCTGCATGCTTCTGGTGCTGAAAGCACGGAGGGGTCACAGCAGCCGAGGCTTGGCACCCTGAGAAGCCAGGAAAGGCCATTAGTGAAAATGCAGCCTCGATTGCAGTGAAGACCCCAGGACTGAAGGGGTCATGGAGAGAATCTGGGGCTTTGCAACCCAAGAGGCCTGACAAGCCCCCTGGTGAGGGTGCAGCCTGTTTCAGTGGAGACCCAGCTTTTTGGACGTGCGAGGACCACAGTACCAGCACCAAGGGCGGCAGCAGGTGTGGAATGAGCCTGCTGGGCCGGCGAGACGAGCTGTGTGTGCTGTGGACGCAGAGCCAGAGAAGCCGGGCTGCGGAAACCCTCCGGAGCCCAGGAGATGGTGAGTGAATCCCAGACGAGCTATTTGCTGGACTAAGGTTTTGCTTAAGTGTGCCTGTTCTTCTCTTTGAAATAAAACAGTACTTAAACTTGTTTTTAGTTTTGCACAAGCCCACAGTTGAGAGACTTTTAAAAGAACCTGTGAATTGTTAAGGTGTTTGAATTTTTGTGGGACTTTTAAAGTACTGTTTTGTGTTGTCATATTAGCATCATACCTTGGGGATAAGAAATGGAAAGCTAGTGGTTTAGTAGTGATGTGTTCGTGTGTTAAACTGACAAGGAGTCAATTATGCTGGATAGTTTTAGTTGTCAACTTGACACACCTGGGTTGAGGGAGCCTAAACTGGGGAATTTCCTCCATTGGACTGGCCTGTGGCCATGTCTGTGGGGTGTTTTCTTGATAGGTGAGTGATGTGGGAGGGCGCAGCCCACTGTGGACAGTGCCACCCCTGGGCATGTTGTTTTGTATAAGAAAGCAGGCTGAGCCTGGGCCAGGGGACCAAGCCAGTAAGCAGCGTTGCTCCATGGTCTGTGCTTCAGCTCCTGCCTTCAGGTTCCTGTCCTAAGTTCCTACCTTAGGCTCCTTCAGTGATGACCTGTGACCTGGGAGATGTGAACCAAATAAACCCTTTCCTCCTCAGGTTCGTCTTGGACATAGTGTTTTGTCACAGCAACTGAATGCAAACTAGAACATACGGGTCTTGCACATGCTGACACCATTGTTGTAGGTTCATATGAGCAAGGTCCCTGGAGCCTGTAGGACTATTTCCATGTGGTTACGCATTTCCTCTCTGGCTCTTAGATCTCTCCACTCACTCTTCTGAAATGGTCCCTGAGCCCAGGGTGGGTGGAGTTTAATAGGAGTCCTGTCCAAGGACCCACTCTGCAGACTCTTAATCTCCCTGCTTTGAACATTTGTGACCATTTGTGTTCCTGGCCCTTTGCTGCATGAGGGAGCTTTATGATGAGACCCGGGAGATGCATTAGTGTCCTCTTTACTCCTTGTTCTCTGTTTCATGAACCTTAGGTGTAGAGGTTGGTTTGTAGATGTGCCACTTAGGATTGGGTAATTCACAGACAGTTTATACATATGACCAGTTGTGGAACACTGTAGTAATCTCCATCTGTTGAAAAAGAAGCTTCTTTGATTTTTTTATATGAGAAGATTTACCCAGTAGGACAAAGATAAGGGACTGTAAATTAGAAGCTGTGGATCATGGATACAGAAATTTTTGTATCTTTCTTGTCTGGTTGAAGTTGTCCCTTTGAGTTCCTTTTCAGGACAAGGTGTAAATCTTCCATTGGTTTACTGTTCCAGCAAGGCTCTTAGGTTTCACCTTGAGCACTTTCTGGAAAACAGGGTTTTGTTCTGGACAAGTAGTGAACATAGTAAGTTTCGTACTGTGAAGTCAAGTCAAGGCTCAGTAGGGTGACTCTACAGGACTGCGAAGAGCACCTTGACTCTGGACTTTTTCTTTATCAGCTGTGCCATCTGCAGGGATGTGCCAGGGTCTTGTTGGCACACATGGCTTCTCTTGGAGGCATGGAGAACATTGTCTTTTTAATGAATCTCCTCTTTATAAGTTGCACAGTTTAGCATATGACCTCTGAAGTCTCTATGACTTCCCTGATCAAAAGGATAGGTGACTTACTGGAGTTTTGGGGCCCTTTTAGAGGGGTTTCTTTGTTCCATGGGTCATCCTAGTTAGCCTTAAAGGGTAAGGACCAAAATATTTGCTCTCTTTTGTCTATCTTCATTGGCTTAGGCGTTTGAAATCTGACTTTTGAGTAATCAAATTGTCTCAGAAGAACAATTTTACTAGTACTTTAGTTTTACTTTTTTTTGTAAATTTTAGTCAAACATTAGACCAAAACCGATTTTTAAATCTTGCTTTTGCTAAGACTCAGTTTTCATGTATTTAGAAGCCTGGAAAATTCAATCAAAAATATAAGTAATTATCATGTTAGAACATAATAATTTATGTTTAACAAGGTAGTTTTTATAAATATTACCAAGAGCAGACCAGTATCTTGAGAGAACCTCATAGCTCTAAACAGAGAACTTGATTCACTGTACTATATAGCACTGTCCTGAGTCTTGGCCTTAGGGACCTTGAACCATAGCAGAAACCTCCTCTCTTCTTGGCTTTACCTCTTTCCACGTATTTGTAGTCATCTGAGAACTTTTCACTTAACTCGGTGTCTCATCTTCTTTTCCTCCACAAGCCTATGTAAGACGCACAAGGATAGAAACGTGTCTTTTTCTTAGCTGTTGTATCTCTGAGAGTCAGAACAAAACTTGATGCATAGTAAGTCTTCAACCGAAACTGTGTACTAAATGAATGAAAATACTTATTCCATCTGTATTTTATTGTAAAACATAGGCTATACTTTAACCCACCTTCCCTTATTGAATTGAAAGTTCCTTTCTCAAACACTGATTTTGTATTCCACCACTGCCTATTTTATTGTTATTCGGTCTCTCTGTATCTTCACCCTCATTCCTTTTGTTCCCTTTCTGAGAGAGTCTCATGTATGCCAGGATGGCCTTGAATTCTATATGCTGTCAAGGATGACCTTGAACTTCACTCTTCCTGCCTCCGTTTTCCAAGTGCTAGATTATAAGCATGTGTCACCATATCTGGTTTATGCAATACTAAGAATCAAACCCAGAGCTTCCTTCATGCTAGGCAAACACTCTCCAAACTGAGCTACATTTCATGATATACATTGCATTATAGCAGTCAAACATTGCATTGTTTATAAAAACACATAGCATTAATCTCTCTCACAACATAGTGCAGAATTCTTTAATAATTTTTGCTTTTCACTTTTCTTATATTGTCAGATATTCTTTTTAAAAATTGTGTGTGCACATGCTATGGTGCACGTGGAGCTTAAAGGAACACCTGTGGGAGTAGGTGCTCTCCTTTCACTATGGTGCACGGGGAGCTTAAAGGAACACCTGTGGGAGTAGGTGCTCTCCTTTCACTATGGTGCACGTGGAGCTTAAAGGAACACCTGTGGGAGTAGGTGCTCTCCTTTCACTATGGTGCACGTGGAGCTTAAAGGAACACCTGTGGGAGTAGGTGCTCTCCTTTCACTATGGTGCACGTGGAGCTTAAAGGAACACCTGTGGGCGTAGGTTCTTGCCTTTACTATGTGGGCCCTAGGGATCAAACTTAGGCCACCAGACTTGGCAGCAAGCACCTTTACCTGCTGAACCATCTTACGAGCCCCAAATATTTGTTCTTAAAGATAAAAAATTGTCATATTCCCACTGATAAATTAATAGGGATGATGATTGGGGTGATGTCTAAATTATAGATTGATTTAAAGATGATTTCACATATAATGTTGGATTCTCTGGCCCAGAGCAAGGTGTAAACCTTTTAGAGGCTCTCTTGGCATTAGTTATGGGTAACATTATTGTTGAAACAGATAAGTTCTAAAACTGCAATAGCTTAACACAAAAGGTCCACGGTGGTACTGTTGGGGATGCGGTCTAGTAGGGTGATTCCAATAAGGACTTCCTTATGTTTTATCCATCTCTTTCTTTCCATGCCTGAGAATCCTTTACCAGCAAATGGATGAAAATGGTAGAGGATATGCCTATTTCTTAACTGCTTTGGTCAATAATAGACACCTATTATTCTACCTCGGTTTTTTACCAATGTCATAAAGAAATTAGAAGAGTTATTACTGGAAAAGAAAAGAGAAAGCAGATATTTTTCTAACCGTGAGACTAGTCTATATTTTATAATAGAAGTATAGACTTTATAATGTCTAAGATCAATTTATAAGAATATATAGCATTTTAAAATATATCAGTAACAACCAAATGTAAGATATAACAAGATGTATCTTTCTTTATATGAAGAAAAACATTCTTTTAACATTAATGAAAATCAAAGACAGCAGAAAAAAAATTAGGCCTTAATAGTAAAAAGAGGTCAAAACTGAGGCTGGTGAGAGGACTCGGTGGGTCAAGGCCTTGCCTGCCACACCTGGCAACCTGAGTTTGATCTCTGGAACCAATATAAACGTAAAGGAAAGAACCAACTCCATAAAGTTGCTCTTGGACCTCCACATGTGCTCCCTGGCACACACTCGCATCATGCACACAATACACACACATATACACATATGTACACACTAATAAAAAAGAAAATAAATGTAAAAAATGGGTCAAAACTCATCGGAGGACACATTTTTAAAGGTTTTGAGTAATCATCACATGCTACTGGATGGAATTAGTATAAAAAGTCAGTTCTTACCCGATTTTGTCTGTGTGTATATTAAATAATTTATATAATTATATAATTATATAATTCAATGCAGACTCAAGTAAACTCCAACTACAGTTGCTCAGGTACCCAGCAGTAATCTGAAAAATATATAAACTAAAGTTATAAAATTTTCAAGAAGAACAGTAAAGTGTGTGTCCTGTGTCAGGCCTAAGCCGTCAGAGCAGATCCATTTATTCAGTAATCTAAAGTGTAATAGTGAGTTCAACTGGAGTGTGGCTGTCATACAGCATGCAGTTTGGCTTTGCTTTTTTATCTAGATGACAATTGCAACCCTTTGGTTGAATGGTGTAGTCTGGGAACATGTAATGCTGTTCATTTCCTTCTATTCAGCCTATTATAATCCTCGCTATTTTTCTAGTTTTCTTAATGAATTTGTAGATTTTTTTTTTTTTGGATAGTTACCTCAGTCTCACAGAGATCTGCCTGCCTCTGCCTTCTGAGTATTAGGATTAGAAACTTGCAGCACCATGCCCAACTAATGGATTAGTTTTAAGAATCATTTTATCTTCAGTATTGACTTGACACCAATAACATCTGACATTTTTTAAAGGTTTCTTCTAATTTTTTTACAATTTCATACACACGGTACTAAACCATCCCTTCTGCTTCTCTTCCCCTCCATCTCCTCCCATGTCCTCTTCATTTTCTCTCAACTTTGTGACTGTTTCCTTGACTATGGCTTTATACAGACACATACACACATGTTCTGAGTCCATTTCATGTGTACATGCTTTTAGCATTTAAAAATGTATCAGTAGTACTGGGATTGTATAACCTCTCAAGGAGTTCATCATTCAAGTAAACAGATTCTCCCTCCCCTGCAGCCACTGACTTCCTGAAGCTCTTTATCTGAAGGTGAGCCCTTGTGGAATTTCCCCCACACTGGCATGTCTATTGGTGTCATTACGCAGGTCTTGTTTGTCTATCGTACTATGGGGATTTCATGTGTGCAGCTTCCTCTCATGTCTAGAATGCACTGTCTAGCAACAGGTGTCCCAGTCCTCTGGCTCTTACAGTCTCCAGCCTGCCCTCTGACTGTATATTCTGAGACTCAGGTATAGGAATTGCACTGTGGATGTCTGAATTGTAGCAGTCACTCACTCTCTTCATTTTGACCAGTTGTGGAACTTTGCAGTAGTCTCCATCTGTAAAAAAAGAAACTGCTTTGAGTGGGAAGAGCTACATTTGTCTGTGAATATAAGGTTAAGTATTTAGAATGTGGTAAGAAGTTACACTGTTAGGTTCTCCTAGGATGACCTCCCCAGCTGAGTGTTTGGATGTATTTACAGTACCCATCATGGGTTCTCTGCCACTGAAGCGGTCTTAAGTGCAATTAGATAGTAGCTGGTTACCCCAAAGACAAAAGGGCCACTATTGCACCAAGAGAGCTCTTTTGCTGGGTTCATCATTATTGTGGTTCATATGCTTTGCAGCTGGATAGGCCCACTGATGGTTTTCTCCCTTGGTAGCATTTGTACACTTTTGCAGTTTTCTTCACAACAGTTTTCCTCTTGATTATTGGTGTGTCTGTGTGTGTGTGTGTGCAAGAGAGTGAGCACTGCTTGTTTTGATGATTTATCTTTATCATAATCAAATTGCTATTTATATTATATCTATGTTCCATTATGAATTTAGCATTCAATTTTTGATTTGTGGTCACAATGATCAGTTATTTAAGCTTAGATGTGTAAAATAGCATTCTTGGTAAACATACTTCAAGGAAGGTCATATATTCATTTCTGTTGATTCCTGAATAATCTACAATATCTATATCTTTATTGGACTATCTGTAGTTAGGCATCATTTTTTTCCCTAAAAAACTCACTTTCTTTTCTCAATGTCTCTTATGAGATAGGAAATGAATTAAGAAACCCATAGTCACTAACAATTCTCTCATTCCATAACATCTGTATTCATTTTTTGACAAGAAACTTTCTGCAAAGATCTTTCGCATAAATTGTTCTTTGGTTATGCACTTTGAAGTTTTCTTTCTTTTGTGTATGCTTCTCTTTTCCTTTATAAGACTAACACATTGACCATTTATGGAATACATGGCTCTGAGCTTGCCTCCTTAAAGTTCTCTGTTGCTAAAGTAACTCCTGGATTGATTTGATGGCTATCCTGCCTGGTCATACACTTCTTCTCGTTGAGTATGTGGAATACTACGTGGAGTTTTCTGGGCACTGTGTGTCAAGCAACAGGCCTTTGTGTGTTTCATTTTCATGATCATCTTTTTTTGAGGTTTATTTTATTTTTATTGATATGTGTGTGTGTGTGTGTGTGTGTGTGTGTGTGTGTGTGTCCTATATGTGGGTTCCTACAGAGGCCAGAAGAGGGTGTTAGATACCCTGCAACTGGAGTTGTGAGCTACCCCATGTGGGTGCTAGAAACTAAATCCTGGTTATCAGGAAGAGCAGCAAGTGTTCCTAACTGCTGCACCCTCTCTCCAGTACCTCTTAGGATAATTTTTAAGTTCTGTGGCATCTGTTCAGCATCATAGCCACTCAACCTGGACCCAGGCAGCCTGACAACACAGAAGTAAAGCTACACTGATCTGAAAGGTTGCTTTCCATTTTAATCCCTGAAGTTCAGGACTTCTGCTCAGAGATGCTTTCGGGTTTTAAGACATTTAAAATTTTTCTTCTTGCACTATTTGCTACCTGACCTTGCTCTTTTGGGGATTTTGCTTATCACTGCTGGCTTCTTCAGGCTCACACACTCTACACCGAATGTTCATTCTCTGATTTCCAGCGTGGTCGCCTTTGCCATGCCATTGTCTTCCTTCTGTCCTCTCTTCACTCCTAGAGTTTTTTCAGGATGGTGCTCTGCAGATTGACTCTCTAGTGGTGTTTCTATGCGTTGAGTCCTCTGCTGTAGTTGAAGCTCTTTAATAACTTTACTCTTCTCCTTTGCTTTTTGTCTACAGACCACACTTCCCTTTTCCTTTGGTTTTCTTCCCTGTATCTAGTTGAACAGGTTCCTCTAGTTTTTTCTTTTTCCTTGGAGGTTGGAGTGTCACTGACACTGTGTAATTTGCAATATATCTTCTAGTGCACAGTTCACTTCAAGCCATGCTTTTCTTATTTCTCTTCTCTCTTGTTTTTTGCATATAAGGCTGAATTTTTTACATTTATTTATTGTGTGCCTGTGTGTGGGTCTGGGTGTGCACTTGCCATGAAGCATGTGTGGAGCTCAGAGGACAACTAGTGGGAATCAGTTTTCTCCTTTCACCATGTGGGTTCTGAGGATCAGACTCAGGTCATCAGGCTTGTCTACAAGCACTTTTACCCTCTAAGTCAGCTTTCAAACCCTAGGTTAATTTTATGCTTTTATGACAGATTTTTTTCAGGCCTCAAGCTTGCCCTTTTCAATATCCTTGCTTTAAAGAGGTTTAAAGAGGTTAGGACAGCCCTCTAGCTTTGAACTTATACCAACACAGAGAGAATAGAATCTCTTAAACTTGTCTTCCACAAGATCTGCTATGGAAGATGGATATCAAAAGTTACCCCTCCAGTTTTACTGAAGGGTAAGTGGTCACCAGAAATGTCACATAAAGTGTTTAATTTGGTTAGTTTGGACATATGAACATACATGTGCACGTGTGTCACTCCTAGCTTGACGTAGGTAATAAACATCCAACATCTGGGAAAGTGTCCTGCATCATCTTATGGGTTTGTTTCATTTTGCAGTAAGGTCACAAAACATGAGAGGTAAACTTATAACACATTTTCAGTGTACATCACATGAATTTTAACTCTATGGATTGTGCTATCCAGCAGACTCTGAGACTCGTGCATCCTGGGTAAGTGACTTCTAGTCACTGGTCTGTAACCCAGCCAGGTTCCTTCAATCACATCTCCCAGTAGCTATCATTCTGTGGCCCACTTTCATACTTTTGTATGTCTTATGTATGTTTTTGGTGCCTCATGTAAGAGGAATCATGCAGTATTGGATCTATGATGTACTCGTTTCGTTTCATAGTGTCTTCAGATCTGTACATGCTGCTACAAGCAGCAAACATCTGAGCTGATTCATGTCTGAGCTATTTTTAAAAATGTCTGATTTTTATTTGTATTATCACCTGCATCTATGTAAGTGCACCTGTGTGGCGCAATGACCTGAGAGGTCAGAAGGCATCGAATTCCCCTGGAACTGGTTGCTAACTAACTGTCATGTGGGTGTTGGGAATCAGGAATTGAACTCATGTTCTCTGCAAGAAGAGCCAGTGCTCTTAACCACTGAGCCATCTTTCCAGACCCTGTCTTAGCTATTGTATCTAATAGTGTAATGAACAGAGTGCTGATATCTCTGTGAGGTTATGATTTTAATTTTCATTTGGTTGCACACTCAGAAGTAGAATTAGTGGGAGATTTGGCTATTCTGACACACCAAATAGCATCTCGGTTCTTTATTCAATTGAACAGAGATTCTCTTAACTCAGTAATTAGTCTGTTGTTGCTGACCTATGTTTGAAAGATGTTTCCTAGGAGATTACCTCACACTGTTCATCTGGATTAACTTTGCTTGCAGACCAAGCTCTCAGCCTGAGGAAAACAACTTAGCCTTTGAGCCCTGAGGCATTTCACCAGCTTGCTGCCCACCACCAATTCACAGGAGGGAATAAACTCTGGGAAATGTGGACCTGTGTTTTCTGTCCACAGTCCATTTTTCTTCCTCATTTCATTTAGCTGGTGAACATTATCGGGTAGGACAAGACTGTCCTTGCTCACTCCCCTTAGCTTTCTGTCCTTAATAAGCACATAAATTATACAGAAACTCCTAGAATGTATTTTAATTTGTCTGGAGTTTTCTTTTAAATTGCAGGATCTCTGACAGGCATTCCTCAGATCATATAACAAAATACTTGTATTTAGAGGCAGGTGGTTGTGATGGAGAAGCATTGATCAGGAAGACTGGAGATAAATTAGAATAGTGAGATTAGAAGGGACAAGTAGAGCAGCTATTTCAGGATGGAGAGTGTGGTTATAACACATTCTAGAACCACAGATCCAACAAATAGAATAAGGAGCCCACAAGATATAGACAACAGACAGGCCACTGATGCAGGTGGAGTGGGGTGGGGGCAGAGAAGCTCTCAGTGGAATGTCCGGGACAGGAAGAAAATGCAGAATGCTCTTGATGAATGAAAAAGCGTGAAACAAATGTGATGAGTGTGTGACAGGAGACAGGGTCATCGACTGCATTTTGGTTATTGATTCCCTTTCTAATAAAACCAGAAGCTGAGCTAGATAAGTCTCGGGGGCCTTTGCCAGCATGCAGACAATTCAGGAACTTTGCTCCCAAATCTAGAAAGAACATGAACTCTCAAAGGTGAAGTAGAGTCAGTGGGCTCTGATCGAGACTTCAGATCCAGGCTCTAGGGTACAGGGAGTGTGTGTGGGGAGGGTTATACACTTTAGACTGACATAAGGAAACGATGTGGTTCAAGGTCAGATGTGGGGAATGTTACAGGACAATGAGTCAATGGTTTACGTAAAGAAGGGCAATGTACCGATCCCCTTACTGTTCCATGTGTCACTGTCCCACCTCTGAGTTCCCTCCAGCCATCAGGGACCATTCACACTCTTGCTGGCAGTGTCAATGCCAATACCTGGGCCTTTCCACTTCTGTCTCAAATTTTCTCTTAGAATCACAGTTCCCCACATTACCGCCATGAGCAGGACTGCCTAGGAGTTAACCAGCGAGGGGTGAGGGCTGGCAAAGCAAGGACTCACTTTCCCCGACTTTGGACAATTCAGATGTACATTCCAAAGTTCCTCAGAACACTTTCAGTAGCATTAACCTCATCAGCAGCATTAAGCCTGGTGTCATGGTTGGGTATGAACTAGCCTCTAAAGGGCGTAGGTACTGGGGGCTTAGTTCCCAGCGGATGGCATTGTGCATGTGCGTGGACATTCTGTAAACCTCGGAAGGCACAGTTCATTAAGGGAGGGTCTCTGAGGATACTTTGTCCCAGGTTCTTACCCTTCTGTTTCCTGTCACCATGAGGTGAGGAAGATCCTCTGCTATGTGCTCACACCACCGCCAGGTTCTGTCCCAAACAACCATGGACTGAACCCTTTCACTGTGAATAAATCCTTCCTTCTTGAGCTGTTCTCTAAGGTTTTATTTGCCACATCAACTAGAGAAACTAACTGATAGACCCCATCCGGCTTGCCCAGAGAAACAAGGTGCTCTGAATGCCTCGGCCTTGGCTTCTTCCTTGTCCTGTCTCACTTTTCCTCTTCTTTCAGCATTTGCTTCCTAGCATAGTTTCAAGCAAAAATACTTGCACCCAAATCCTGATCATAGGATCTGCTTTGGAGGACACCCAAAGTCTAGTTGAAAAACAAACCAACCACTTCCAATGGCACATTGATTAGAACAAGGTTTCAATAGATCATAAAATTACGTATTTGAGATAACCCCCCAAATTTGAATTTAGACTCAACAAAAGATGACAGTAGGGGTTATTGTTCATCTTGTTCATTATAATAATAATCATATGCTTATAGGAAAACATCTTTAATGGGATAAGCATGGGGTAAATGGCATGTTGGCTTTCTTTTTTAAAGTACTTTTTGAAAGAAAGAAAAAGGGGAATAAAATAAAGAGAGGTGTAGATAGTGACAGTAATTTCTGAGTCTGGAGCGCAAGTCCGGCAAGGTTCATTATGCTGTAACATTGCACTCCTGTTCTGGGCATTTAAAAATCTTTCACAATGAAATGAACTGTCCTTTCAAAAGAGAAACATTTAAATTCAAAGAAAATGTGAACTTTGATGGGAGACAAAATTTTCTCAAAGGCATTTCACTTTCTAAGACCTAAGCACAGGAGACTTGCATTCAACTCTTTCATGGAGACAGAAAACAAAACCCAACAACACCTCCCACTCCTCTACTCTGTGCAAAATGACACCGTCTTAGTCCTCAGCTTTCAGCGTCTGTCTGCCCTGCATACAGTCTCATTGAATGCCATATTTCTCTCTCCGAGGTCTCAAAAACTGTCCAGACAAACTCCACTGAAATCAGCATATTCCATTGCAAGGAGACAGCCTCAGAGCACCAGAGCTGGCTTGAAATAGTCTGGCCAAGAATAGTTCCAAGGGCAGAGCCTAGGCACGCCATGTAGCTCATATAAAGAACATTCCATATATTTTCCATAAACTGATTCAAGATATCCACAGAAATAGATGAAGGCGGTACCGAGATGGGAAAGACTGTCCTTAAAAGAATAGCTCTTGATCTTCTGCAAGGTAAAATGTATGCCTCAGATCTGCAAATGAAAGAATATCACAAACATATGGTTAATGACTCATCCCAAATGGAAAAACAGAGTTTGTTATATTTTATGGAGAGTTTTACATGTTGAAGGTACATCTGTTGCTATTTATCCTGACATGTATGTAGAGATTGGCAGACCCAGTTCTCTGTAGGGAAGAGTGAAATCCAAACCAAACCACAGAACTTTCTAACTTTGAGGCTGGCTCCTGGGATGGAAAACAGCTTCCCGATCCCTTGAAACACTGCCCAGCTGAGGATGGTGACTTTGAGAGGCCCACATCACAGGACTGCACAGTTGGATACAACAGCCAGTCCTGCTTCGCACTGGGCCTCTGGAGCGAATAGAGCAAAGACAGGAAGTCAGAGGTGTGAGAGCGCTTGGGGAATAGTCTTCTGATTACTGAACATCTTTGGGTGTCTGTTCCAGGCCAAATAGACCGTATTTATTCTGACATAAACACACCACCCAGGATCAGACAAAGGCCTTTTCCTTTTATTCTGTTAATAACATTCTCTGAGAGTGTTCACGGGGTCTGACCATTTTTTTCCCAGTTGGGAGGCTCTGATAAGTCTAAAGACTTTTCCTGGTTAGGTACATTTCCAGTCTGCTACATTATAGTTTACTGGTCCTTTGTGTTCAGTTGTTTGGTTGTTTAAGCTGTAAATATTGTGCCATGCCCATTTCTTGTAGCTCTGCCATTCCTCCTCCTTTCTTTCCATCTCCCCTTCCTTCTTAGCTTGCTCTTCAACAGAACAAATGGCAAATAAGATGCCATCAGGCTGGAAGAAAGATATGCTTTGAAGGAATTTGGGGATAATTGTATCTCCGGAAAAGGCATACAATTAAAACCCTAACTTCTATGGGCTTGGAAGGAATGTAACTGTCTTTGAAGATAGGAGCTATGTCAACATGTCAAAAGGGTGGGTCCTAATCCCATATATCTGCTGGTCTTATTAGATAAGGAATTTGACAGGGACAGGTACAAAGAAAAAACTATGCAAAGAAAGAGAAGGCAGATATCTACTCACAGAAGAGACCAGTCCAACCAACACCTTGACCTTGACCTCTTAGCCTCCAGAATTGTGAGGAGATTAATTTGTACTGCTTCAGCCACATGCTGTGTGGAATTTTGTTATGGCAGCACCAGCAAACTAACAGAGGGAGTTGACTGCATAAATTGCAGTGGGGATCCAGAGGTGGATTCAAAACCACATCCTGGAAGAGGCAGGATGCAAATTATAATGTGAGCGACCTGCCCAGGGCTTCACTCCCAGCTCCGGAGAGGTCTCTAGGCACCTTCCCCGTTTTCATGGTCCTGGTGTCTCCACAACAATACACTTGTCCCTTTACACTTGATTTATGGAAAACTGACTTGACTTAGGTAAAACTGCTTGAAAGTCATCATGCTTGTTACCCCCTGGTACATGTGCATCATTGACTGAGGGTAAACCATGGGCCAAACGCAAAAGTGCATGTGTTCCGTTTTAGTCTTGAAAGAAACAAATCAAGTATAAAAAAGCAAAATGTTAATAGACTCATAGAAAATGTGTTACTTCAGGGAACTTGCTGTCTAGTATAATGGCTGCGATTGCGTATTTTACCCATGTGCTGAATTAAAGTTGAGTAACTTTAATATTGTCATCTAAATGTACTCCTTCAGATCTACATTATGAGAGTTCAAGAATTTATGACTGGAAGTCATGGAACGTATATTTAGCATTCTTTTAAATATTGTAACCTCTCTTTGACCAAGGGAGGGTCTTTCTATCTAGTCAATGGACATCTGGTTCCTTCTCAGGGAAATGAGCAGAGAAGGCACAGCGAGCTTTTATCCGAGCTTCTTTTATTGTTTTAAGCCCTCAACTTCAGATAGATCACACATGTCGTTCAGTCTGGGTCATAAAATCCACCTAAGCCTGGCAGATTTTGTTTCTGAACTGTAGGGACTGTTATGACTTAAATCTGAAATGTCCCATAAAGTTCATTTGTTGAAGGCCTGGTCCCCAAACGCAGCCAAGATCTGAGGAGGGGATTTGGGGAAGTAATTGAATAATGAGAGTTCTAATCTCATCAATGGATTCACCCATCGATACTTTTAAATTGGATGACATTATTGGGAAGTGGTACAGACTTTGGGAGGGAGAACCTAGTTTAGGGAAATAGGACCCTGAGGGTGTACCCTGGGTGGTAAGTCATGTTCTTGGATCTCTCTCTCTCTCTCTCTCTCTCTCTCTCTCTCTCTCTGTACCTCTGTCTCATTCTCTCTTAGTATATGCATCTTTCTCTCTCTGTATATGTATCTCTCTCTCATTCTCTTTCTCTGTTTATGCCTCTCTGTCTCTGTATATGAGTCCCTCTCTCTTTCTCTTTCTCTCTATATGTGTGTATATGCACCTCTCTCTCTCATTCTTTCTGTGTATTCCTCTCTTTCTCTCTCTTTCTCTGTGTGTGTGTGTGTGTGTCCTTGTGTCCTTCTTCCTCCATGTTTCTCCTTTGCCCCTGTACTAAAAGTAACAGAGCCAGGCAAGCATGACTGAAATCATGGGCCAAAATGAATCTTCCGTCTTTTAAGTTGCTTTGCTCAGGCATTTTGTCATAGAGCTGCGGAGCTGACTAGCACAGGGAGGCACAGAAGAGACTCTCTGGGCTGTTAGTGAGCAGACTGGTCCAAGCAGCTCCAGGTGAGTGTTGGCAGGTATCTGCTCTATGGCCATGGGCTATATTGTTCACTTTTAAGGATCTTAAAATTCCTTCTTATGAAAAATTTAAGTGAATCCACAGTAATGGGTTTCATCGTGACATTTTCGTATATCTGCGTCATACTCAGTTCCAGTTCGTCCTTCTCCCTCATCACCTTACCCATGCCCCCATCTTCTGATTGGTGTGCTTCCTTCCTCCCGGTAACCACATTCTGCTTTCATGTCCCATGCATTCCATTGCGTTCTCATCTTCCTCCTTCTTATGATGCTTTTTCTGGTTTCATCACACACACACACAATTTTAAATTTAAGTTCCGTGTATGCGAGAATGTGGTGTTTGTCTCTGTGAGTCTGGTTTATCTGGCTTAAGCATGCTTTTCAGTTCCATCCATTTTTCCTGCAAATGTCATGATTTCATTATTCTTCACAGCTGTGTAAAATTCCGCGGTGCATGTGTACCACACTTTCCTTATGTAGTCATCTGTCATGGGTCCTCTAGACTGGCTCAGTCTCCTTGCTATAGTGAACAGTGCAACAGTAAATACGGATGTGGTGTGTTGACATAGAGTCCTTCAATCTAAGGATCTAATTTCATTCTTCATGTGGAAATCTAGTTCTCTCAGCACCATTAGTTGAAGAGACTTCTCTAATGTCTGTTTTTGATGCTTTGTAAAAAATTAGGTGGCTGTGACTGTTAGTTTTTCCCTTTAAGTTCTCTATCCTGCTCCATTGGTCTACATGTTTTTATGCCATATCATGCTATATTTGTTATTATGCAACTTGAGATCAGGCATTGCGATGCCTCCAGTATTGACATTTCTGTTAAATATTGCTTTGGCTATTCAGGGTCTTTTTTGTTTCCATACGAATTTTGTTTTTTTTTTTTCTCATTCTGTGAAGAAAGTCACTGGAATGTCAGTGGAGATTTTACTGAATCTATAGACCAGTTTCAATAATAAAATCTTTTATAATATTAACTCTTCCATGAGCACAGGGTACCTTTTTTTATCTCCCAGCGCCTTCTTAATTTCTTTCCTCATGGTCTTAAAGTTTTCATTCTAGATGGCTTTCATCTTAGGGTTGGATTCTTAGATTTTTTTCTTAAATGGAATTCTCCGTGTTCCCCAGTTTCTTTCTTGGCAAGTTTGTTGTTGGTATATAGAAGTTACTGGGTTTTATATGTTAATTTGGTATCCTACTGGAATATTTTGCTAATTCTAAGAGCTTTCTGGCGGAGTCTTTGATGTAAGTACAGGATGGTGTGTTCCATACCTAGGATAATTTCATTTCTTTCTTTCCTATTGGTATCCATTTTACTTCTTTTCCTGTCTTTATGGTTCTAGCTTAATCTTAGCTGTATTGAATAAGAGTGGAAATAATAGATTCTCTTGTCTCAGCCCAGATTTTAGAGGAAATATTTTCTGTTTTCCCCAATTTAGCATAATATTGGTTATAAGATTTGTAGAATGAAACTTTCATTTGACTGAGGTGCATTTTTTCTATTCTCAGTTCCTTTAGGGTTGTTATCATGAAAGGATGTTGAATCTTGCCTTTGTTACTGAGAAGGTCCTGTGATTTCTACTCTCATATCTGTCTATTGATCTGTGAATATTGAACCCATTTTGCATCCTTGTAATGAAATCAACTTAGTTATGGTCTAATCTCAGTGTGTTCTTGAATTTAGTTTGCAAGAATCTTACTGAGGTTTTTTGCATCTATGTCACTGGGAAAATTAGTCTGTATTTTTTTGTGTCCTTATTCATTTGGGTATTAGGCTAACACTGGGACTATAGAGTGAGTCTGGCAGTCTACCTTTCCTTTCCTTTTTATAGTACATTTTGGGGAAAATTGACATCAGTTCTTCTTTAAAGGTTTTGATTGAACTCGACAGTGACTCTGTCTAGTCCTGGGCTGGTTTTTGTTGGAAGGCCATTCAATCATTGATTGCTATGTGAATGTTTGTTGTTTATAACATTCTGATTTAATTTTCTGTTTTCCATGTTTTTAAAATACACATTTTTCAGTGTTCCCCAATGATTCTCTGGATTTCATTGGAGGTGAAGCTCCTTCCCTGCTCCATCTCTAATTTTATTCATTGGGATCTTTTATACTTCCTTTGCTTATTAGCTTAACTAGGAATTTATAAATCTTGTTTATTTTTTCAAAGAATTGGTTCTTTAACTTTATACTTTGTTCTTTTAGTCTTGATTGCATTCTGTAATCTTTATTTGGTGTGTATTGCATTTGTGTTTGGCTTATTCTTTTATTTTAAATTTTATTAGCATTGTTTTCCTTACAAAACATTATGATGACACTGAAAAAGCCCATATAGTTTGGGGAACTGGGAAAGGGAGTGAATGCCAAATTCACCCCACAGCAGTGCTGATAACCTTCGTACTGCTGTCAAAGCTTGGCAGTAGTCTCACCAGTAAAAAAATCCTAAAACATTATCGCAGACCATGAGAATTTACATTCTTAAATACAATTACCTATTTTTTAGATTGAGAGTTATAATGGTTTAGCTATTAAAGTCAGTTTTTAGATTTCTCAGACTGTGATTTTTGTCTCCAGAAGTTCAGTTAGGTGATTTACATTTTCCATAGGGCACAGAAGGAGGTCACTGGGGCTGTGGAAGCGTCATAGAAAAATGATGGGAATGGGAGAGACATCCCTATCATCACTGCCTGGATGCCCAGGACCAGCTCTGGAGACAAGACCGTAACTGGATCTCAGGGGAGCTGGGAAGTCCATTCTAGAGAATCAGTCCTCCCAAGAGCAGAATCCACAAATGTCAGAGCCCTTCCTGTCCCTAGAACAAGTCCAACACAGAGGCAAAGCCACTTCTGTGCACAACCTGGGAACTCTGGGGAATACTCAGGGAAGGCTGAAAATTCTGCCCAACATCTAGATTTCCTTCAGTCTGCTCTGCCATCAGCCCCCCACTGGAGGAATGTGGAACCATGGATCATGGTTGGGGAACCAAACCTCCAGCCTCATGTGAGGGGACTACAGCTCCAGCTCCTGGGAGGGGAGAGGGGTCAAAAGCTTCAGGTTCATGGGAGGGGACCCCAGCTCCACCTCACAGTTGGCAGCATGGCTTCACGCTCACAGGAGGCAACCAGTTTCTGACTCACTGGGGGAGTCATCATTTCAGTTACGCTGGTTCCTGCCATTTTCCTGTCTCCATTGCTCTAGTCACATGATTGTGCTTATGTTTAAGAACGAGCATTCCGGCTTCTGTGTAGCAAGCAGAGGCAACCGTTGCCTGCTGACTTGAAATTCTTGTTAGAGGGACATCAGGTTTGAAGAAAGCCACTTTTTGCTTTTGCTCATCAGACAGATGGTTTCTTCATGGTCAAGGATCCAGTTGGCACGTTTGGTGTCTGTGGTTTCCACATCTTCCTCCTTGACCAAGGGGAGCCAGTGATGAGACATATTACTGGAGTCATGCTTTGCAGAGAGCCACCACTGCCACCACCTTGGCTCTCCAACCATTTTCTTTCTTACTTGCCAAGTTCTTTATCCTCTGGGTCTGACCATTCGCCCTCATCCTCCTTGAGGTTGGCCCATGGGCAGTAGGTTGGGCAACCATAGGTGCACAGCTCTGTGGCTGCCAGCCAGAGAGACTGGGGAGGGGACAGTGCAACAATGATGTCCACAGCTCCCACCTGTACGCACCTGCCACCCAGCCCTGCGTTCCAAGAGAACACAAGGTGGACCACTGGCTTGTTCTCTTTTTAAATGACCTCAGAGTCAATCATTAGGTCTTTGTAGTCTTCCTAATTTTTTTAATATAAAAACTTACAGTTATCAACGTCCCTCTTAGATCTGTCTAAGCTATATATCAAAAGTCCTTGGAAGCCGTGCTTTCATTTTCACTTGATTATAGGAAATTTAAAATTTTTTCCCTGATTTCTCCAGAGACCTATTCATCATTCAAGAGTGTATTTTTCAATTTTCATGTGTTTGTGTAGTTTCTGCAAACGACTTGCTATTGATTTCTATCTTTATTCTACTTTGATCTGATAAGAGGTAAGAAATTATCTTGATCCTGTTGTATTTGGTATGACCTGCTCTGTGGACTAGAATATGGCCTATTTGATAGAAGGCACCCATGAACTGCTGAGAAGAATGTATATTCTGTTCTGTTGTTAGGCACTATTTTGTAGATGTCTGTTAAGTCCAGTTAACAGACTGGGGTTTCTTTGCTAACTTTCTGTTTGGATGACCCATCTAAAACTGAGAGTGAATTACTGCAATCAGCACCCATTTTATACCAAGGCCTATCTGATCTTTCATGTCCATTAGTATTTGTTTGATGGAATTGGGAACCGCAATGTTTAAGTTATGTATATATACAATTGCATTTTCTTGATGAATTCTTCTCATGAGTAATAGTGAATTTTGTTATCTTTTCTGACTAATGGTGCATTGAAGTCTCTTGTGTGAGGTAGCGGAATACCCACAACCAGCTTGTTTGGGGCTTACATTTACTTGATAGAGTATTTTCTGTTGTTTGAATCACAGCCTGCAGGTGTTTTACCAACCAGATGTGTTTCTTGGAGACAACAGACAGTTGGATATGGATTTTTTAATCTTGTCATCCAGTCTTAGTCTTCTGTGGTGAGTTGAAGCCATTTATTCTTAAAAGTATTAATGAGGCTGTTTATTAATTCTTACAATTTTGTTGATGGCTTTCTGATTGGTTAGTTTATTGGTTCCTTTCTTTCTCCCTTGTTAGTATTAGGTGTTTGCAGTATGGACATGACACAGTCCTTCCTACCTCTTCTTGTGCCGCGCATCCTCTCGTGACATTTATTTTTCTTCTGATTTCATGATTCAGACTGTATTTCTTTCTCCTCTGCGTACTGTATTCCTTTAAGTATCTTTTGCAACGCTGGCTTGGTGCTAATAAACTGATTTACTTTGTGCTTCTCTCAAAATATTTGGATCCTAAAACCTTTTTTTTTTTTTTAAGTTTGATAGAGCCCTGCCAGATTAGTCCAGTTAATCCCTCATCTCAACCTTCTCAATTTATTCACAGCTACAAAATTCCTTTTGCCTTGTGATGTGTTCATAGACCCTAGGATTCAGAAATGTTTTCTGTGGCATATGTTTGTATACATCGGAGCAATCATGTCAGGTTCATCACCCCAACTTACTGTCCTCATGACGTCTGTGTGTCCATGCTCTTGAGGAAAGAAAAGAACTTGAGACTGATTTTTACAATAACTCAGGCCAGATAATTTGGAAGAATATAACAAGTATTGAAAACAGAGAGGAAACCATTTAGGGGAAATCAAATCAAGAGATGCCATTTTTAGAAACGTCTGTGTCTGTGTGTGTGTGTGTGTGTGTGTGTGTGTTTGTACGTGTGCACAAGAGCGCGGGAAAAGAAACATGTGGACAGTGAGAACAACGAGGGTCATCTAGGAATTTGGGGTTCTGGAGTTCGACCTGGGCTTGCCTTTATCCTGTGTAATGATGAGAGTAATTAATGTCCCTTCCCTTCCCGCTATTCTATGCTCACATGTACATGCATACATGGACAGAAAGAAACACATTTAAATATTTTTACGTGTATTTCTGTGTGTGGGTGGGGGTGTGCACAGAGGTCAGAGGACAATTCGGCAGGAGTCAGTTCTCTCTACCGTATCGTCCCTGAGATCAAACTCATGTTGTCAGGCTCAGCATAGTCCTACTGAACCATGTCCTTCGTCTGAGAAATACAGTCTTTCCCCTAGAAAATGACTACACTACCACAAAAACACTGAGCTGGATTATTTGGAGTTGTATGGGTGGGTCCTATCTCATTACAAAGATTTTCTCAGAGGAGAAAACCATGATACCCGAGACTCAGAGGATTAGAGGGAATGGAATCCCTGAAGCAGAGAGATGGGGCTTGTG
Source organism: Eospalax fontanierii (assembly GCA_035773235.1). Lineage (NCBI taxonomy): Eukaryota > Metazoa > Chordata > Mammalia > Rodentia > Spalacidae > Eospalax > Eospalax fontanierii. Next base: position 64,041,169 of record CM069538.1, read on the forward strand.
TACTCACTGCTGCTGGCCTTGAAAGGGAAGGGCCATGTGCTGAGGACATGCATTTTTCCTTAGAGCCTTCAAAGAAACCATCCTGTCAACTCATTTTTATTTCTTGTTTTGTGGGTTTTTTGTTTGTTTGGTCTTTTTAAGACATGGTCTCAACTATGATGCTCATCCTGGCCTTGAACTCTTGGATTTGGACTTTGGGAATCCTCCTGCCTCAGCCTCCTAAGTAGCTGCTGGGCATACCACCACACAGTCCTTCTACTAACACATTTTGGACTTGTCACCTTCCTTTATTTTGAGACAATGCACTTGTGATTTATATTTACTTATTATTTTATGCTTATGAGTATTTTCCTGCATGTATGTAAGTATACCGATGTCATATAATGCCCTTGGAGGTCAGAAGAGGGCATTGGATCCCCTGAAACTGGAGTTAAGGACCATTAGCTGCTATGTAGATGCTGGGAGCCTAATTCTGGTCCTTTGGAAAAGCAGACAGTGCTCTTAAGCACTGAACCATCTCTCCAGCCTCACATTTATGCTGTTTTGAGACAGAAAACTTGTGAATATTTATATAATCAATATGAAATCTAACTATAAGTAACTTTAGTGGTTAATAAGTAGTCACCTGCTCCTAGGCAAGTGGCTTAACAAGACTGAGTCTCAATGTGTGCGTTGGCAAAAGGAAGTGGCAGTGCTGGGTGTCTGTGACGCCGTCCTGTGCGGACTGGTGAGGCCGTTCTCATAGGAAGCACTAGCCAGCATCAGTGCTGTTTATTAATATTTCTTCCTCACGTCTTGAGTGTGACTTTTAGGCCGCGCTCACTTCCCAGTGTGATTGTAAGGATCAAAGGAAAGAGCAATGTAAGGCAGAGAATTTAAGATGTGATTCTGTTCAATGATTCTTTGAGCATTGGTTTGGCTAGTGCCTGGGAAAACCTCATCTCCCCTGGACTCACAGACAAAGCCTATGCCCCTCCACCAACACGAACCCAGGACTTAACCACTCTCCCACCCTCCTCTGCAGTTGAGAGCTTGTTTTATCTCCCTCCTTGCCTGGGAAGCCCTGGGGCAGAGTCTCGACTCATACCTGCATCCTTACCCTTGTGCGATGTTTGTTGAAGACACAGAAGCTAATGGAACCTTCCTATTCTTTGCCATCTTCAATACCAGATCCATTCCCTTCTTTTTTTTTGCTACTGCTACATGGCTGAAACTATTTTGCTGTAAACCAGTCATTTTCAACCCTGATACACATTAAGATCACCTAGGGAGCTTTTAAAAAAATTACTGGTGCCCAAGCTCCACCCTGGACCAATTAAATGAGCTCTCTGGGGGTGGGGCCTGGACATCAGTAATTTTTTAAAGGCTCCCCAGGTGATTCCGATGTACAGCAAGGTTGAGAAGCAATCCAGCGTGCAGCTAGTCACATCTGAACACTACTTCTGTACTCAGAATTCGGCCTAAGAAGTGCCAGGTCATTTATCTAGTCTTCTAGTCAAGGATGAGATGTCATTCTTAAAGACACAGAGTTCAGCCATCTCTGATGCAAAGGTGAGCTTCAGAGCTGTACAAATGATGCATGTGGATGTCCTGTAATCAGTCCAATGGAACACTGGCCCTTGTTTCTCCCAGATGCTTAAGATGATCTGAACTCTTAAGTCTGTGTGGCCAGCTGGAGCAAATTATTTCAGACAATGGTGAGAAGGCTATTAAAACTATACTTTATCTTTCTTAAGGAAATACATATTCCTGCTGCTGAATGTGAAGATGGCCCACACTGCCTGACATGATGTAAATTAATCCACAGTCTCATGTGACCCTCTCTAACTTCAGCACCACAGCAGGTCCTAGCTCAGTAGGCATCAGGAAGTCCCAGAAGCCAGAGAAGGTTGGCATAGGCTATGCAGAAGGTGGTTTGGGCCCATTTCTAGGCTGAGCTGAAATGAATCAAGCCACACCATTGTGTATTTTTAAGGTACAATTTCATTTCTAAACCACCTTTGGATAGTTCTGCTAAGAATATGTGAATGGCTTTGACATATGGGCCCAACTCTCAGCATTAGAATTGCTTGGCAACATGAGGCATAGACATATTCTATGAAACAGAAATGTGTATAATTCTTGCAGCAAGTTATGACATGGGAGCTGACAGATTCAGTATCATTCTTTTAAAACAATCTTTTGTGTGTGTGTATGTGTGTGTGCATGCGTGTGTGCGCTTGTTATGTTATGTGGTTGTGTAGATGCCAAGGCACATGTGTGGCGGCTGCAGGACAGTCTCAGGTTCTGGTTTTCACCTTCTACCTTGTCTGAGGCAGGGTCTCTTGTTGTGCAGGTAGAGGTATCTGGCTCTTAGGTTTTGGAGACTTCTCTTAAATTCTCTTCCCATCTCACCACAGAAACTCTGGGATTGCAGACACGCCTGATTGTGCACAGGTTTATGTGGGTCTGGGGATCTGAACTCAGGTCTTGAAGCTCATGCAACAAGTGCTTTACCCACTGAGTCACCTCTCCAGCCCCTCATTACTATTCTTATTTCTATTTCCAGTTCTACTGGAATTTGATCAGTGTTCTAGGACAACGCATATCTTTTTAAATCTCAGCAGCTACCTGTGGCTTACAGGAGAAACCTCATTATTATAAATAAGTTTTCACTGTACTTCAAGGGGATTTTTTTGTAGGCACCTTTCACCTTCCATTAAAAAAAGTAGTAAATATTATTATAAGTTACTAGAGAGGAAGCTTAAAATCAAACTCTAATAATCTCAACAAATTCTTAGTTGTTAATATCACGTCATTGTCTAATAGGCCCAAGATTGTCATCTCTCCTGATGTACAGCTCGTCTCTAGCTGGCAGAGGGATATTTATGATCCCCATTAAATATATATGAGTAAATGATACAGATGGCTTGAATGCCAATTAATACATATGAAAATAACTAATGATATATCTTCTTTTTTTTATAAATGTCTGAGGCCTGACAGCTTTGAAATAATTTCATCCAGGTTTTCAAATTATGCTAATACTATTTTTCCCTATATTCTTTCTTTTATTTATCTTTGTTGTTCCAAACACCCACAGACACATTCACAAACTCACATGCAAGGGTAATTACTATCATTTAAATTTATACACCAAGCCAGCCATAAATGGAGATAGGTATAAAACTCTCATGTGCGTTCTCTCTAATTATCATAGTCTCTGTTGTCTTTACCTAGTAAAGTGGATATTTAGGAAGCAGCATCCTTTTCCTTTTATTGAAATTCTGTAGTAAAACTTTTCTTCCAAAGGTACAAAGTTGTGTCTTTTAGAGTCTCAACAAGGGCTCTCACAAGTTTTGAAAAATTAGTTCTGTGTAAATGACAAGAAGCATTTGGCATGGCTTAAATGGTTTTTTAAAATGATATTTTATTCATTTTGTGTGTCTGTGTTTGTGGACAACCTGGCACACATGTAGATTCAGAGGACAGTTGCAGGTGTCAGTTCTCTCCTTCCACCATGAGGATCCTAAGAATCAAACCCAGGTCATCAGGCTGTGCCTCTGCCCACTGAACTATCTCGATGACCCTGGTTTTGTTTGTTTGTGAAATAAGCTTGGTTATACTTTGACACTTTAAGCTATAATTAATATATAACAAATGGAATATTCAATAAGGGAACCATTTGGAGAGTTTTGATGTGTTTGTTAGACAGCTGTGTAACAAACATCCCAGACGAAAGAACACTTTCGTCACTCTGGAGTCCTCCTGGCCCTGTGTGGTCAGTCTCCCCAACACTCCGTCCATGTTCTGAATTCAACCTCTCTAACTTGTTCCTGCCCCTAGAGCTGCATGTTACAGGCAGTTACGAGCAGTCTGACAGGAATGCTGGTGTTGGAAGAGAAGCAAGCGTTCTTCACTGTTGAGCTGTGTCTCCAGCCCTGACAGCTGACCTCTGAATGGGTTCTACAATGAGCTGAGGTTTATTTGCATTGTGTGTGTTAGTTTTTGTTGTTGAGCGTGACTCCATCCTTGTTGGTGGCCATTGGGTTGTTTCCCATTTGATCTGCTATGAAAATGCATAGACCAATAGTTTGGAGGACATATGTAAATATCTAACAGTTTCTTCTCCAAAGTTACAGTAACAAAATGACTGACCAAAAAAAAACCCCAACCAAACAACAACGACATAGGAAGGAAGTGTTTATTATTTTGACTGGCACTGTAAGCAGATGTGTCCGTAGTGGTAGGGAAGACATGATAGAGGAAATGTGAGGTCCCGGGCTACAGTACCTCTGCAGGAAACAGAGTGAGAGATAAATGAGGATGCTCAGAAATCTTTCTCCTTTGTCCGTGTGTGTGTGTGTGCGTGTCCGTGTGTGTGTGTGTCCGTGTGTGTGTGTGTGTCCGTGTGTGTGTGTGTGCGTGCCAGTGCCTATGTATAGGTGGGTGAATGTACATGTATGTGTGTGCATGTGGAGACCAGAAATCAACCTCAGGGATCATTCCTTAAGTACCATCTACCTTGCTTTTTTGATCTTTTTGAGACAGGATCTCTCTGTAGCCTCAGATGCCCTGGAACTCGCTATGTAGACCAGGCTAGTCTCAGTCTCACAGAAATCTGCCTCCCAAGTGCTGGGATTAAAAGTATGTTCCACCATATCTGGCTCCACTTTGCTTTTTGAGACAGGATCTCTCACTGGCCTGGAACTCACTAAGTAGGCTAGACTGATTGGTCAGGGAGCCCCAGGGAGCCACATGTCTCTCCCTCTTCAGCCCTGGGAACATCGCCATGTCTAGCTTTTGTCCCTGGTTTTGGCAGTCAAGCTCAGATTCTCGTGCTTGCATAGCAAGCACCTGATGGAGTGAGTCATCTCTTTACTCTCCGCTTGTCCATTTTCATTCCGCCTGGGAGCACAGTCCATGGAATGAGGCTACTGATTTTCAAGGCAGGTGGTCTCCCTTCCGATCATTGTCTCTAGAAACATGTTCACAGATATGCCAGGGGGGTGTCTCCTAGGTGATTTCTATATCCAGTCAGGTTGAAAGTGAAGATTAGCCATCATACATAATGTACACAGTGAAACCACAGTGCATGGCAAGATCTAAAGGGCGAAGGCAGCAAATACATTCAGTAGCATGAATTGTGACTCTGTCCAGGATGACATCCTAGTTCTTTCAGGACTATCTCTTACTTAGCACTCAGTATACACAGAATTGATTTCATTTTTCTTCTGCCCAGTACAATGCTTGGTACAAAGTAATAACAGCTCTTGAATTCTTATGGAATCTTAAAATGCATACGAAATGGACTGTGCAGGTAGATATTGGAGTGAATAAGTAAATATATCCTAAATCCATGCAAGTGAAAACAATTTTGAACAGGATTATGACTGTTGTTATATAATTTTCAGTGAAGATACTCTTGTTTCACCTGGTCCTGCCTTCCCAAGTTCAGAAGAGTGAATAACTTTGTGGCTGGAGAGATGACTCAGTGGTTAAGAACACTTGTCTTCCAGAGGGCCTGACTTTGTTTCCCAGTACCACAATATGGTGGCTAACAACTGTTGATAGCTCCAGTTCCACAGGATCCAGTACCCTCTTCTGGTCTCTGTGGGCATTTCACGACATGGACGCACTTACACACACATTCAGGCAAATACACTTATACACATAAAATAAAAAATAAATTAATAAAATATTTTTAAAAGAGTGAATAACTTCAAATATATCATTGAAATGCATATCTAAGAATAACACTGGGTGAGTTGACTGAATGGGTTCTTTTGATGATTTTAAAAAAATTTTATTGTATGAGTGTTATGCCTGCATGTATGCAAAGTAAACTGTTATACAATGCCTGAGAAGAACAGAAGAGGGTACTGGATCCCCAGAAACTGGAGCTACATATGGTTGTTAGCCGCTATGTGGGTGCTGGGATTCGACCCAAGTCTACTGTAAGAACAGTCAGTGCTCTTAACCTCTGAGCCCTCTCTCCTGCCCTTGATGACTTTTTAAGCTCAAAGAATGCTGAGAGTTTTGCCCAAGATGAACTAGCCTAATCTCTTAATCCGGGGCTTTAAGAAATAACTGTAAAGATGGCGGTGGGAAGGCAACATGGCCTGAAGTAAGAGCTCAAAGCTTGGGTTAGTCCCAGCAGTTGGTATGCAAGTTACTCGGGACGCTGAGGCAGGAGGAATACAAGGCCAAGGTCTGCCTGAACAACTTAGGAAGTCTCTGTCTCCAAATGAAAAGTATTTCATAAAAGGTATTGAAATACAGCTTAACAGTAGAGTTCTTGCCTAGCATCCAGGCGGCCCTAATCCAATTCCTATTACCACAAAATCAACAGTCAGGCAGACAACAGAAAACACCAGAAGCATTTTACAGCATGAAGGGCTGCTTGTTTGCCCATTTTTGAGGTTTTCTTCTACCGAGAGGAAATTTTAAAAACTTGCCTCTTTCTACTCTGTCCTTTTCTGTCTCCCTTGGAGGTGGGTAGAACCAGCTGTCTGAGTGTGATCTGGGAAGAAGGAATAGAGCATGTTTGGGAGCTCTTCTCTTGCTCCAGAGAGCCAGCAGTCCATAGGGAGCAGATGTTCTGTCTCGTTTCTCCACACCACAGTTTTTGCAAAGAGCTCCTGGATGTGGGCTACTCAGAAAGTCTAGTTCTGGGTTGCTATACCATGATGCCTTCTTTCTCACAGACGTAAGCCACATTCTTCAGTATCATGATGGGAACCTGAGATTTTGATGTCCATCCAAAAGGAATCTTGAAACTGTATTGTTTTTCAAATTTCATAGAACTCAAGTGAGGGAGAACGTTTTATTTACTTGGTTTTATCAAGCCCCTTTGAATCTTGGGCTTATTTCTGTGTATGTGTGTGGTGATTGTGTATGTGTGTGTATTGTTTAGAACAGAGATCTCAATCTCTATTTTGTGAGACAGTGTCTCTTACTCAAACTGGAGCATACTGCTCAGGGTGGACAAGGTGGCCAGCAATCCCCAGAGATCTTCCGCTGTGCCTGTTTTTTATGTGAGTGCTGGGGATCCAATCTCAGGTGTAGGTTGCGTACTTCTGCAATAATGCTGCTTATCTCTGACTCTACAGGGACTCAGAAACCTCAGACACATTTCTTTTCTGGGTGGAGTCACATTGAATTACTCCAAAGCATTGTGTAGCCTAAATACATAAGCAGTAGTTGTATTTCTTGGTAGAAGAGCTAAAACTTAAGTGGTCTCAAAGATCGATGGGCAAGATTAAATTGATGGGCAAGATTAAATTGATAGCTCAAACTAAAATGTATATGGTGATACCATATATAGATCAGAGGATCTGAGTGTAGTCTGGTCACAGATAAAATGATTATCTAGTGAGTCTTGGTCAGAAAGAAATTGGAGTATTATGCTTTCTAACTGCTTTTAGTTGTGGCTTTATCCTCATAGATGCATTGATACAAGAAATTTTAGGCAGAGGAACAATTTAAAGAATCTATAACTTCCCAAAGAAATCTTGAAATGAACCTAGGCTTTCCAGATTTGAAGGTAATCTAGGCAGGTCAAGTTTTAATCTCATAAGCAATGTCTGAGCTCATTGAAAAGAACGATGGTCAACAGGCTAAGCTCTGTGAAGGATCACTGTAGAAATGTTTTTAGTTAATAACTATGTTGCTAAGTATGTTAGACCTTCCACAGTTATGACCATCATACCCGAAAAACACCTTGAAGAGTGGAATTGTTTATCTGGCCTCATAGTTTCAGAGACTTCAGTTCCTTAGTCTTTGGCTCTATTGGTTCTGAGCAATGGTAGATTATCATTGCGGTGATGAGAGTTTATAACTGAGGAAGTTTTTTACAAATACTCTCCGGCACCTTCAGGTAGGGACTACTAACACATGACCCTGTGTGTGGTTGCATTTCACATTCAAACCATAGCCCTAAGCCATGCTAAGAACTGGAGTGACAGAAGGGCTATTTCACATGATCATTCTCAGAGTTTGAACTCTGCCACTCCAGGCCTAGAATCTGAGAATATTAGGGTGAAGGGTTGGCTTTGGTGCCATTTTCTTGTCCCAGCCAGGGATGTCCTTAGGAGGTAAATCTCCTATTCTCTTCAGTGTGATCTTGGGGACACAGCAGAGATCCTCTCTTGGAAAGTTTGGGGGCAAATCACAGCCCCAAATACTGTCAGCCTCTCAATCCAGGCATTGATCATTCTACGCCAAATTCCCCCTTTAATGCTATTGCTCCAAGGAGGAAACTCTTAAATAAAACTTTTAATATAAATCTATTTGTTATGTGTATGAGTGCTTTGCCTGCATGTGTGCAGGTACACCTGAGTGCAGTGCCTGCAGAGGCCAGAAGAGGGCATCAGGTGCTCCCAGAACAGGAATTATAGATGGTTATTATCTGTCATATGGGTGCTCCAACTGAACCTCAGCCCCTTGGAAGAGCACTTAGTGCTTTTAATCACTAAGTCATTTCTCCAGCTCCCAATTCATATTTTTTAATGAACTCAATCTCAGCAGTCCCAACCAAACATTCTAACCACGTGTGTGGATAGTCTAAATTATGTGAATTTCTAGCAGAGTAAGAAAACCTGTTTTGACATCAAAATCATGTAATATACAGCCACATTGTTCCGGCTCTGTGACGAGTAAATGAAGAGGTGTTTTTTTTTGTTGTTGTTGTTGTTTTTTTTTTTTTTTAAATTTCTTTTCTTCTCATTCCATCATCAGGAGAGCAGCTGAGCGAGCCCAGGCAAACATATTGGTCATCTCTGATTCTTTCTCATTTCCACCTAACAAGCTCTGCTTTGTGGTTGCAATTCTCTGCTTGTGCACAAATTTATTCCTTTGGACTCACTCCCGAAGAGTAGCCCGTGTGTATTACAGCAGCAAAATGGAGCTCCTAATGACCGTGCTGTGGCCTTTTCCCTCCCTCTTGCTGCCGGCAAAGCATTGAAAACCAATGCAATCAGGCAGCTCTCTCCTCCACACCGAAATGAAGATGTCGGAATCTTAACAGAGACGCGCAGGCAGGATAAGAACAGCACTTGTTCATGGCTGGGGAAGAGAGCACCCCCTTTATGCCTCTTTGATACACAAAAACTGCATCTGTGATGCTTTCTGATGGCCTCGGACATTATCTCGACACAATCCACCATGCTCTACCGCGCATTCCCTAACACAGAGCCTACGTGGAAATTCCAGTGCTCCTCTTCCTTTTCTTTGTTGGTGCTCACAGACCTTTAAGCAGCGACCCACCCTTTTGCCTTTCTTGTACTATTCACCAGCTGTAAAAGTCTTCCAGGAGTCAAAGCCCCAAGTCTTAACTAAGGTGGGAAATGCTGTTTCTTGCTGGAGTCTCCTCTTAACTCCCTTACTCTTGGAGGAATAATAAATGACTTCCTTCAGGAAGATGCTGGCAAAAGGAGCGATAGAGAGAGGTGGATCCCTCTCCCTCACAGAGGAAATTGAAATTAGCCTAATTAGATTTTTCTGAGCGCTTAGATGCCACAGTGATAGACGCCATCTAAATACATAGACAGGTAGGAGGAGAGCACAGATGTTGTGTGAGACCACTGATTTAGTTCCAAGTCAATACTCTTAATTAACTGCAAACTGTTTAAATATATAACATTTCCAACCAGCCAGCCAGTAACACCTAGACAGTGTTCTTGCCAGTACCTCAGTGCAGAAAGCAAACTAGCAGTTGCATCCAAAAACTCAAAACTAAAATAATAGTTACTTATTAATGTAGATACATGGCTTCTAATTCCAGATCTCTTAACAACATAACATAATAAGTACTTGATTGTTTCTTGTCCAGAGCAGGAATGTGTCCCTCAGGGAGGAGCAAAACAGCTTCAATCTACAGGGTACCAGCCATTCTACAGGAAGGAAACCTCCCCTTCCTTCTGCTCTCCCCTCTCCCCTCTCCCTCTTCCGCCTTCCTCCCTTTTTCCCCTTCCATTCCCTTCCATCACCCTCCCAATCCAGGTATCAATCATTCGGTGCCAAATTCCCCCTCTCTAAGCAATTGGCTTAGGTGAAATGCAGCTGATTCCCAAGGTGGCTGCTATCTAGGTACTATGTTCTTGATCTTGGTAAAAGAGTTTAGAGAGAGGTAGAACTCTGCCTCACTTGGGGAAGTAACAGGGCGGAGAACAGGAGCATAAAACAGATCTGAGTAAAGAAGCAAAATGACCTGTGGGTGTCAAAGCCACATCTGTTTCTGTTTGTGACCCTCTGGCCTCAGAAATTCTCCAGGAGCATTAGCAGCACTCAAGTGACATGTTCTTTTTCCTCAAAGTTGAAGAAAAGACAAGTGGTTTCTGTAGACTCTTCTCTTGTTGGCCACACATGATAGTCCACTTACATACACATGACCTCTCTACCTGCCATTTCAGAAAGCAGGCAAAAGTCCTGTAAATTTAGGACAAATTCGTCAAATGACGGATTCTGTGACTGGGATTATGAAATGTTTAAATAAAAAGCAGCAGATATTTTTGAACATAAAACTGAAGGATGAATTATGACTTTGGGAACAGTCTAATATTTAACTTAAATATACAGAAAATATTAAACATTTGTGTTAACGTCTAGATGCACAATAATAAACAAAACATTTACCTGATCTCGTGTATTCCACTGTACCATAAATAAGATAAAACTAAAAGCACAGCCAGCACTCTGGTAGCAGTGGTAGAGTAGAATATGTAGCTGTATATTCTTAGAATTATATGCATTACAAAATCTGTAAAAAGTATTTTTATAAAAATCCTTTGATAGCAATGAGAGTCCATCTCCAAGCAGACAGAAACCTGAGGACAGTTTACTTTGCAACAGTGCAGAAGAGGTTAAAAACTGGGGGTTTGCAGCTATCTGCCTGTGATGTTCCTCAACACCTCTGACTGAGACACAAGAAAACATCAGTAACCTTAGAGCTGGAAGGTGATAGAGATCAGGGTACAGGGAAAATTCAAGGGGCAAGTCTACCTACAGAATGGGGAAAATTCAAGTATAAATTGTACCTACACCATGGAGTGACTATTGAAGTGCACATGCAGGGGGCAGGGGGAAGAATCTAACAAAGAAGTCAGACTTGACTAGCAAAGGCCAGAGAGGAAGCTGGGCTTGAAAGGCAGTGCTACACAGGTGAGTTCCCTGGACTACCCAGGGAGTATTCAGCAGCTGGAAGTCCAAAGATCTAAGAGGAGACAGTACAGCTACAGAGCACAGGGGAGACAAAGGTTTCAGTTCAAGTCCAAGCAAATTACTGCCTAATGAAACAATAGCACCAGAACGATGCTCAGAAGGACATCGCGGAGTCTAGTCATTACATTGCATTTTCTACCATGTCTCCTTTTAGAATAACAATCCTGAGCGTGCACAGGAGAAATACGTGACCCATACTTAGGAAAACCCAAAAAGTCAACGGGAATGGGCTCTAATTGGGTCCAGATGCTAGACTGGGCAGAAAAGACATAAAACCAGTAATTACAGTAAATATGGTCAAAGAATTCTAGGAAAATGCTGTTAATGAATGAACAGTGAGAAAATTTCCACAGAGAAATTAGTTATATAAAACAGAAATTTTAGAGCTAAAACGCATCATAATAGAAATGACGAATTTACCAATTACTGAAGCAGACATTCACTGCTGGATTCAAAGGTACACTGAAAGGTCAAGAAAATGAGTCAATGAAAAGATCCATAGCAAACAGTTTGAAGAGGGACTAGAGAGATGGCTCAGTGGTTAGGGCCTGAGTTCCGTTGCCAGCACCCACATGGCAGCTCAGAACAGTCCTAACTCCAGTTCCAGGGGATTTGATGCCCTCTTCTGGACTCTGCAAGCAACAGGCATGTCTGTGGTGCACATACATGACTGTGGTGCACGTACATACCTGTGGTGTACACATACATACCTGCAGGCAAAAACATTCATACGTAGTAAATAAAAATAATATTTTAAAATAAAATAGTCTGAAGAGTAAAGAGGCAAAGGTTGAAAAAAGTGAACCAAGCATTAAGGGTGTATTTGTATCCAGAGTTAAAAACAGTAATTGGAATGTAGGGGTGAGGAGAGAAGGGGACACGACAGTTTTAAAAGAAATGGCAGCCAAAACGCCCCCAAATCTTATAGAAAATGTTGATTTAAAAATCCAGGAAACCTAAGAAATCACAGCCAGGAGAAACCATCATAATCACCATGCTGAAAGTCAAAGATAAAGAGAGAATCTTTAAGGCAGCCAGAGGAAGATGCCATGTTTAACAATAGAGGAACGATGATGTGATTAATGGCTAGCTTCACACCAAAATAATGAAGGTTGTAAGAGACGAGAGCAGCACGTCTCAACTGGTGGAGAGGAGAAAATGGTGGCAACAAAGAACTGCGTATTCGATGAATTCATCCTTCAGAAATGAAAGAGAAATTAAGGCATCGCCAGAGAAGCAAAACTAAGATAATGCATTGCCAGCAGGCCATGCTCTTAAAAGTACTGTGGAAGAATTTTGAGGCTTAAAGGAGCAGGGTCAGCTGACTGTACAGGTAGACAAGAAGACATGAGGAGCAGACATGAAAGTTAGTGGAGAAACAAAAAGACTAAACGTGTACATGTACATTCTTTTTCTTTTACTATTTTGAAAGGCGTGGCAGATGAAACAAATGTCACAAAACAGCATTATGAAATTGATGGCATGTTGTATTCAAATAACAGCAATACTAATAAGGACAGGGCCAGGCAAATTAAAACACCATTGCAAGTTTGCTAGATCTACATGAACTTGATAGGTAATGGGAAAAGCCTATGTTGTAACTTGTAGACCAGTGACTCTAAAACTCAAGAATTAGATTGTTACAGCTAGAAAGTCAATAGAGAAATTAAGACAAAATGCTAAAACTATTTGATTAGCATGAAAGAGCAAGCATGCACATAGAATAGCAGTTGAGGCAATACGAAGAAAAAACAATTGCAAAATAGCAGCCCTAAAATGGACTATTCTATTAAATATGGAAATCTTTATAATGGCAAAAAAGTAAATGCAGCAGTGAAACATAATTATAAATACATATATATCAAAAAACAGTGCTTTGATAGAACCAAGTAAAACCTGACAGAGAATTAGACAAATCTAGAATCATAGTGACTTTAACAAACTTGTCAATGACTGACAGACAGCTACATGAGGATGAAAGCACTGAGAATCTACAAGATGTATATGAGATTATCAACCACCTTTATCTCACTGGGACTGTAGAACACTATAGTCAACAAGTGTAACATAGGCATTCTTTCACGTTCATCCGGCAGGTTCACAAAAGTAAAACATGTGCTAATGAAAACAAAGCAATATATTTCAAAAAATTCCATTCTAGAGAGTGTTTTTTCTACCTACAATGAAATTTAGTTATAGCACAGAAATTAAAATTTTCAAAAAAAAATTCCAACAGGTTCTCCAAATACTTTAATTACAACTTTTAAATATAGCTTAGCCAATGGAATTGAGAAGAATATTTTTTGTACATTTCATTGAATTTTTGTGTATTTCATACAGAACATCTTAACCATCTTTCTCCATTGGCACCTCCTATATCCCCTGCACTGGATTTCATGCATTCTGTCATTTGTGTTAAGGTCTATTGAGTCACCTTAGTGAGAGGAATGGTAAAACATGTTTTAACAATAGCATTTATGAAATGTAGCATACTTGAAATTTCAGAATGAAATGGAAGTGGTCCTTGAGAAGCTGATGCTTTGAATGACTATAGTACAAAGCAAGAAAAATATAAAATCCCCTTTGAGAGGCTAGAACAGGCAGAGTAGGTGGAAGGAGGAACTAACAGAGCTTAGATAAATGAGACAGATGAATGGAAAGAAAATAGAAAACTACAAAGCCAGGAGATGCTTTGAAAGAGTGAAGGAAATTGTTAATGTTTAAGGCAAGACAGGAGAACACACATCACACTTCTCAGCATGAAAAGAACATCACTGCAGGCCCCACAGACATGAAACTGGCAGTACACAACTATGAACGATTTTATGCCCCAAACTGCAACAAACAGAAATAAAACAGGCAAATTTCTTGAAAGTCATAAATTTTAAGAAAAGGAATAAGAAGGGAAATTTGAGTAACCCTTTGTTTAAAATATGGAATTGGTAAAGAAAAGCCCCCTTCAAGGGGAATTCCAGGCCCAGATGGCCTCCGAGGTGGAGTCTGTCAAACATTTGTGGAAGAAATAATTCAAATTTTATATAACTTCACTCAGAAATGACTCCTGTTCTTTTTTGGTGGTGGTGGTGATGGTGTTTCTTTTGGCTAGCATGTGGCATAGAAACCAGGCCAGAAGTCTTCATAAGAAAAAGAAATGACCAACTACTATTCCTCAAGACCTGAGGTACAAAAATGTAACAAAACACACCAAATGAATCTGGCTGTGGGAGTACACGCCTATAAACCCAGGACTTGGGATGCTGAGGCGGGGGGAGCACGAAAAACTCAAGGTCCATGTGGTAATGTAGCAAGTTCTAGGCCAGCCAGGGCTACACAGCAAGACCCTATCTCAAACAAAACAACAAATTTCAAATAAAAGATAATATGAAAGGAAATTAGATCATGAACAAATGGGATTTAGAGCCTAGTTTAACTTTGGAAAATCAGTGTAATTCCTGTATTTAAAGGACACAAAAATGACTTTCAGTAGCTACTTGGAACGTATCTGACAAATTTTAATAATTCTCATTAATGATAATGAACACTAGTAGTCGTAGAACTTCCCATTGCATTGGTAAATGATCTATGTTTAAAACCCGGAGATACAATACATGGTTAAAAGCATAATCCCTTACCTTAAGAGCAGAAACAGGCAGGGCCGTCCACTTTCACCGCCTCAGTTTAAAACTACTCAAGCTCCCAGACATCAAAATAAGGAACAGAAAAGACTAGAGAACAGTTGTCCTCACCTCACCAGAAATTCTTAAGTGGGATATCTTTTAAAAAAATATTTTGTGTTTATGTGTATGAGTGATTTGCCTGCTTATATGTAAGTGCACCTCTGTTTTGTAATGCCTGAGGAGGCCGGAAGGGGGCGTTTGATCCTTTGGAACTGGAGTTTCTGATGGCTCTTAGCTGCCATGTGGGTGTTGGGGAGTGAATCCGGTCACTTGCAAAAGCAGTCCATGCTCTTGAGCGCTGAGCCATCTCTCCAGCCCCAGAAGTGTCTTCTTAATTTTACTTTAGCTGTTCTACAGCTTGCACCGTGACATGTCACTGTGATGATTCGTGAGTATGAGCATCTTGTTCATGGGCTCAATGGCTGTTCATGCCCAGGGAAAAGAAAGGAAGAGCAGAAGGAAAGGAGGGAAGAAGGAAAGGAAAGAAAAATCCAGGGTTACTAAGTAAATATAAACCCAGTTAATTCCCTATTGCTGTCTACGAATAACAAGAAAATAAAATTTAAATTTAAATTGTTAATATGGTATTGGAGCATGAAATACTTAAGGATAAACATATGTGTGTGTGTGTGTAACTGCTCTTTTTTTTCTTGAATCCTCCCGTTTATGCCGTTTTACAGTAATTTGAATTGTTTATTTTGTAATAAATAGGAGGCAAAGACTGTCCTTTTAACCTAGTGCCTAATATAGATTATTATTATTATGCACATGTGTGTACACAC
Organism: Eospalax fontanierii; assembly: GCA_035773235.1. NCBI lineage: Eukaryota > Metazoa > Chordata > Mammalia > Rodentia > Spalacidae > Eospalax > Eospalax fontanierii. Next base: position 64,056,827 of record CM069538.1, read on the forward strand.
AAACACAATTCTAAAAGTACAATGTATGAACATGGAAGTTTTGAAATTACATTTTTATTTATTTATTTATTTTGTGTGCGGGGAGCGGTGGAGGGTTACCGTGGCTCACGTGTGGACTCGTCATCTCCTTTGTGTTATGGATCTCTGGAATCAAACTCAAGGTGGTGTTTGTGCTTGCCTGAAGGTGTCTTTACCCCCTGAGCCAAGTTACTCACCAGAAAGGAAAGCATGAAGATGGAAGAATGAGAATGTATGGAATACACCATCTGTAGTCCTTTTTCTGTCAACGTATTGGGCTGTGTCCTTCCAATTTTCCCTTCTCCTAAGGACTTTTTCTAAACATGTTTTTCATATGGTAGTATTTGTTTGCATAATGATTGTCAAATTTCTATCTTCTGTATGTTGAAATTCCCTCTAGTTGTAATCTGTCATTTGATTTACAAAACTAAAATGTAGTGTGGTACCAGAAGGGTGCTACGACACAGAGGCAGTGAGTCAGTGTTTTGATGCAGCCATAGATTTGGTTTCCCCATCGCAGCTCCTCTCACTGCAGTCACATGTATTTCATTAACTTGCAGGGAGTTTTCCCCAGTTTTCTTCTGTGAGGCTCTAGCATAACCACGTTTTAGGCTCATTCATACACAGGCAAGTTAAAAATAAAAACAGGAGATGAGTGTATGCTCATTATAGGAAAAGTCAGGCCAGGATCTGAATATGCCATATTGAAAGTATTCTGAAAAAACATTGCTATGGAGAGAAAAAGAAGAACAAAGAAAAGAAAACCCTTAAATGTTGAGTATAGTAAGTTTTTGTCCCAATTCCTTGTACTTCAAGAAACAATTTAGGTCACAGCAGAAACATGAGGTTCAAAAACAATAAACTCTGTACACTGAGAAAAATAACATTATAGTGGGGAACTTCTTTTCCAGATAGACCAATACGAGTGTTCGTCAGCTGCAATAAAAATCTCAGATAACAGTATCACACAGCCAAGGAATGTCCAAAAGCAGTAACTACAGAAATAAAACTCTGGTTATCAGATACAGCAGAACAATGAGATTATTGTCTTGGAGTTAAAAACAGAATAAAACCTAGACTGATTGAAATTTGCTGTATAAACTCAGATACACAGACTTTCTGAAGTGATACTGCAGATGAATCCCCTTTTGCTGGTGTAAGACTCCATCCTGCTTAAACGCTTTCCTTGGAAATTAGATGCTCCCATTCGAAACTCCGTGCCTCGGCTTCTATCAGAAGAGAGACGCCAGGGAGAAATGAAAGGCAGAGTGGTAAGACAGTGAGAAAATGGCCAGCAACTCTGCAGAACTCACTCTTCCAGACACCTGAGAGAAGCGGACTGGCCAGGCAGAAAAACCTCTTGGTGACACTTTGTAAGTCTTCACCTGAGCGGGAAGAAGCTGGCGGGAAAGGGACGGGAAGGCTAATTTGATGGAAAGGACTGGCAGAGATGAGAAGGGAGACAGTTCTTCAGGTAACCACGGTTCCCCCGCAGCTGGCCACTGAGGTCTCCAGCCACCACGGCTCTTCACTCAATCTTCTAAGCTCACTACCTTAGGTCGGGTGCCCCACTGGCCTGGGATGTGCCCTGTCCCACGCGTATTTGCAGGTCTTGGAAGTAAACCTCTTACTCCTCATCTCCCCACAGATCAGAGCAGCGAATTGTTTTTCAGTGAATTGTTTATCTGTAAGGATTTTCAGGCAAAGACTCAGTCACATTCATTGTTTCCTGGCAGTGTCTAATAGAGAGCCCAGCTAAAAGCCCTAGCAAATACATAAGCATGTGCTAATTTAAAAACAGCATACAGATGTACAAGAAAATATTGAGACTCCTTGGGAACCATTTTTTTATCCCTTGTTCCTCCAGAGGATGCTGGCATAGAGCAGTCATTCAATACCATCTAAACAAAACCAAACTTGAAATCGCAATGAGACTCTGACTTTAAACTCAACCAATGACACTACCTTGATATTATAAGATAGGCCATTGCCATAACTAAAAGTCAGACTGCAGCCTGTTCCTTGAGAAAGGTCACCTGCCAAGATGTTAAAAATTAGGATATCTTCTCAGAAAGAAAGCAGCTAGACTTGGTGTCCCCGTGTCATACAGTGGGGTCATGACCCAGTTAAATAAAAATGAAGACACCTCTTGTGTCGTTCTGAAAGTGGCCACTAGCAGGGCCAATGTCAAGACAGGGAGGGTTATAATGCATCGTAATAGCAGAAGCTCTCCTCTCTTTTAATGTGTGCATATGTGTGCATTCATGTATGTGTGCGTACATGTGTGCTTGAATGAGGCCAGAGGACAGCCTCAGCTGTTGTTCATTAGGAGCCATCCACCTTGTTTGTTTGTTTGAGACAAGGTCATTCACTAACTTGGGACCAGACTTAGGCTGGGCTGACCAGCAGATACCCAGGATCTGCCTGCCTCTGCCTTCCCAGAGCTGGGCTTGCAAACACCATACTCGTCATAAATATAGCTATTTTTTTCTAGGGTTGGAACACAGGTCTTCATGTTTGCAAAGCAAACACTTTATAGATGGAGCGTGCCCCCAGACCTGCTTAGATTTTCTGGTTTTTCCAATTACAAATCCATAGAGTTTTCCACTATGGGTAACTCCCAAAGAACAAAGACCAATTAAAGCAAAGGAGAAAGAAATGAGCGGCATATCTCACAGTAAAAAAGCCAGAAAGCAAGTGATCCGTTACATGTAAACCTTTGTAAGAGGAAAGGATGGGGCCTTGACGAAACTTCTGGTAGGAAATATAGTCATCTATAGTACGTAGAACACAAGGCTTTCTATGTGCAGGAACTTGAACAAATAAAGAAGAGCAGAATTGTCAATACGCTGGGCTGGTTCTGAAACATAGTTTCCCTAACCTCTGGGTGGGCTGGAAGCAGTTAAGGCTGAACAACTAACCAGGCCAGAACTCACCTCAGTCCTGTCATCCAACTGCAGTAGCCCTCTTTTTGATGCCTTGATGCAAGTCTCCCCTTCAGTGACAGTCATTGATGGCCCAGTAACCTCACAGTCAAAGCCATGAGCCTGAGTACCAAACACTAGATCACCCTGGGCTTTCAACAGTAATAGTGGCTCTACCAATATGGTGGGCTCATTTCCATTGAACACCCACAATCCCACTCGCAGCAATGGCAGCTCCATTATGGTATCCTCGTGTCCATGTCCATAGGAGCCTCTCTTGCTGACTCTAGTAGAAGGACATTTTCTTTCCAGATTAGCAATCCTTCAACAGACATTAAATTTTCTAGCACTTAGGTGAACGTGGTTAACATGGCTTTATTTTTAAGAGTCTTAATACTAGTATTTATATCTTCAACTGTTTTTGTTGATTAACCGTTACTTTTTTATTGTGGTGCACATGTGTGCATGCATGTGTGTGTGGAGAGCAGAGGTCAACCTTGGATGTTAATACTCAAGAGCCATCCACCTTGTGCTTACAAGAGAAGCATTTTACCAATTGAACTGTTTCAGCATATAACCACCCCCTCACTGCGCAATCTAGATCCTTTTTGTCTCAAAGGATGAAATGACATACTGCCAACACATGTGGCTGCTTCTCCTTAGTATGACCAGGGCAGACATTGCTATCTGCTCATAGCCTAAATCCATCTTGCTTCCCAACACAGGCAGCCTGTCCCTCCAATCACAGTGACTACAGGTGGCCCAAGAGACCTCTTTGCCACCTTTTCCAGAAGGACAGTGCCCTCGTGCTCCCCAGGTAGGTCTGCAGCTTAGTTTCCAACTCTTGAGCAAATAGAAGGTTTCTCATCTTCTTGGTTATTTGCAAGGAGACTCAAAGGGAATCCAGAGAAAACAGTATCTGTGTTTATGAAGAGCCGAGCGGCGTGGAAGTCGGAGAGGCTGGGGAGAGGGAAATGTCAGTCACTGCAAAGGCTTGACAATTAAAAACGCTCAAAGTGTTTGTTCCCGCCTGTTCAGTCACACCATGTTTTCATTACCTAGTTGAAATGTCTCAACCAATCACATCATAGCAATGATAAGACTGGCATTCACAGTAGAGGTGTGTGGCAAACCACTGATCTAGAGACGCCTGGAGCTAGAGAGATGTAGATGTAATTGATTCCAAGCTTCTTAGATGTAACCAGCACTCAGATGAGTGAATGGACCTGTCCTAGATTCCTAGACCCAGCAATAGGTAGCACAGCAAGAGCTAAACTGAGCCCTTGTGAACCTATAATCACTGGACTCCCTTGGGCTCAGCTGCCTTCTTTCATGGGCCTGCACAAAGGCCCCCACCTTACATCCCCCTCCTGCTGACTTGTGGCAGGTATTCTCCAGTGAGAGCCACAGTTGTATGAGAGAAGATCAGTAGTGACCAGAGGATACCATTCAGTGCATGTTTGTTGATGAATGGTCCTGTAAATATGTATCAGTTACTTCTCTGGTTGCTTCAACAAAATACGGGACCAAATCAACTTAAGGGAGAAAGGGTTTATTTTGGCTTAGAGCTTGCACAGTGCACCACAGTGAGGAAGCCGTGGTGACATTACATCCGCAGTCAGGAGGATGAGGGGTGAATGCTCAGCGCATTCTCCTTTTTTAATTGATTGTAGGACTCCAGCCCATGGAAAGACACTACCCACAATTAAGATAGGTCTTCCCACCTCTACCTGATCTGGATAATCTTAGATAGGCATGTTCAGAGGCCTGGTTCCTAGATGATTTTAGACCCTGCCAAGTAGATGATACCACAAAATGATGAATTGAAAAAATAGGTAAGATTGAGGTTGTTTTACTTGGGTAGAGGGAATAGAAAGGGAGCCGCTGCAGACAAGAGAAACACAACATATAAAAGGTAAGCTAAAGGAAAAGAGCAGAATAGTCAGATCCAGGCTGGGGATGTGCTTCAGTGGTAGAATTGCTGTTTAGCATGTGCAAGATTGGTGTGTGACACTATTCCTGGGGAGATGAGAACAAATGTCTACTTCTTACAGGGAACCAGCAAAGACCAAAGTGAAGACACTCCCAAGTCCAACTTGGTGAGCCAATGTGTTTTACTGATGTTACTAGTAGGAATGTGGGCGAGGGACTGCTTGGAGGAGCAGAATTACTCAAAGACAGCTGCACCACCAAAAGCCCACGCCAGCACAGGTGATGACTCACAGGCTGGAAAGGTGGAGTGCACTGTAGAGCTGGCGGGTGGCCCAGCAGGTTGGAGAGGGTCTCATGCAGGCAGCTCAGCTGGCCTCTGTTTCCTCCAGGTTAATCTGGTCAATTTAAGGGACTTCCTGAAACTTTTGAGTTGCTGACTTCCTGAGTTTAAGAAGTTTCCCTGCAGATAGAATGTTTCACCTCCCTTTAGGACACCCTGTGTCTTGAGGCTGGAGAGATGGCTCCGTGGTTAAAAGCACTGACTATTCTTGCAGAAGACCTGGGTTCAATTCCCAGCACCCACAAGGTGGTATGTCTTAACCAAACCAGTTTCCCTCCAAGATGGAAGTGTTTTTCCTCAAAACTGTCACACAACAAAGGTCCTAGACTTGATGCCTAGAAACACAGACAGACAGACACATCAGTCTGTGAAGACCAGTATAAGTTCTGTGCCTGTTCACTCAGGAAGCAAGACTGAATGTAAAACTGAGAAATTAGGCTCCCCTCATCAAATGTGGACCCATGAGGTGGGTCTGGGTGCCCTATAAGATGTCACCCAGCCAGGGGTTGATAAAACCATGCATCACTGGGCATATGAACTAAAGATCTGCTTAGTACCATTGTATAAACACTGTAGAGTGAACTTAGGCAAACCTAGATGTATAATCTTTATGGTCTTTCTCTCTCTCTCCATCCATATGTATATATTTATGTATAGGTATATTTCTAAGGTCAAATAAACCAAACAACATGAGATTAAGCCAAGCTCAAGAGAAAATTGCAATCAAGAGCTGTGGTAAACAGTATATATGCAGTTGTTTCGGTTTAATACAGCGTGCTGCTTGACAGTAGACTCTTACCAGGACTCTTCAAAATATTAAAAGTATAGCATAGGAAGTAACCAGTAAATAGTCATTCATTGTCGTCTGTATTGTCTCCTATCTACACATAATAGTGTGTGCTGGCCTTTTATATGACTGGCAACACAGTAGGTTCGTTTCCACCAGATCATCAGAGACACCTGTGTAATGCATCGTGCTGTGGTGACAGTGGAAATGTCACTAGGCTATAGGAATTTTTCAGCTCCATAATCTTCTGGAGCTTCCGTGGTATATGTAGTCCATCACTGAAACATTGTTATACTGTGCATGACTGTGCTCCCAAGCCAACCTGCTTGCGCTTCCTCCATCTGCTTAAAGGGAGCTTTCTCCTTTATTGCTTTGGGGAGATAATTAAAGTGGGGCAGGTGGTATTGCTATAACCAAAGTTCATCCATGTTGTCTCTATTGAAAGAAGCTTCCTATCACCAGCAGTCTCTGGTTTTGATTGAAGCCACTCTAGGAATGCTGATGATTCCCGATTCTTTTGATAGTTGATTCCATCTTGGGGAGAAAGAGAATGCTTAAAAAAATTACCTGGTTCAATTCAGATCAAAAGCATTTTTTTTTCTTTGAGACAGGGTTCTCACTCTGTATCCCTGAATTGCCTGGAATTCTCTATGTAGACCAGGCTGGCCTCAAACCCACAGAGATCTGCCTCCCTCTGCCTCTCTAGTGCTGAGATTAAAGGAATGTGGCACCATGCGTGGGTGGTAGTTTCGTCTTTGTAGCAGATTCGTGGTTCTTCTTTGTTTTGTTTTCCTCCTCTTTAAATAATTTGCCGACTTTTCAGCTAAAGATGTCGGCAGTAAAGGCCCATCTAGCCATCCCTTTCCTGGACCACACATCCTTCCTGAGAGCTCTGGAGCACCAGAATTCTCCCTGTGTTTTCACATCCTCATCACATGCCCTATACATACAGAGAGACATACATGCACACAGGTATGCATACACACAAACACACACACATGCGCACAGCTGCACCTGTCACAATCTCCAAGATTTTCTGGTGTCTACATCAGACAATCCCCAAGTCCCCTGCAGGCTTCTAAAGCTCTGGCAAGCCACTTTTCACCACAAATTCCAGTTTCTCAGGGCTTACCTATATCCTGTAACTGTAACAGTACACTCTCTGTTACTGCCACGATGATAATAATTTATACATACGGTAGCCTTTTATGCATGAGTGCTTTAACAATGACATACACCACAAGAGCCCAGAGCAGAGCCCCCAGCCCCTCCTTAGGCCCTGCCTCTGCCTGGGAGACATTACCTACCTCTCCTTTCTTCATGGCAACACCTCATAACCATTGTGAGGAGGAAGTAAGGAAATCTGTCCAGTCAAAACAGCAGAAATATAACACTTTGCCTTTCTCTTTTCCAGAAATTCTGAAAAATGCAGATTCTCAGAATGAACTGCCCTCGGACCGCCCCTTGGAATTGTTGCTTCTTTGCCTGGGGATTTTCTTCTTTCCTTGTCTTATTTCTACTCAGGACTGTGTTTATTTAGAGTACAGATAAAAATATCTGTATGGCTAGGCCATCAGACGCTCAAATGAGGAGACTGACTGTTCTATATTTGTTTGTCATGTAAAGATATCCCTAAGAGACATACACTTTCTCCATAAAAGGAAGCATGTCTAATGGTCACATTTTTTTAAAAGGAGGAGGAGGAGGAGGAGGAAGAGCAGGAGGAAGAGCAGGAGGAGGAGGAGGAGAGAAAGGAGTAGAGGAGGAAATAAAACTATTTTTCTTAGGAAAAAACATTGTATCAGTTTAAAAAAGGGAGGAGGATCACAAACTGGGAAACCAGTGGTTTTAAGTTCTGCCTTTCTAAAACTCTGAACAAGTACACAGATAACCAAGTTTCTCATTGGCAAATGGAGATCAGAATACCTATCTCAGTGCTGATGAGATGGCTCAGTGGGGGAAGGAGGCTACTGACAAGCATGACAAGCTGAGGCTGATCCCAGGAATGCACGTGATGAAAGGAGAGAACTGTTTCCAAGAACTGCCCTCTGACCTGCGCATACATGTGTCATGCCTGTGTGCACACTCACTGTCTCTCTAGATACATTGAGCGTGCCATTGAACCTGTGCTGTTGCTTTCTGTCAGCCGTTCCTTCACTTCCTTCACGACACTGGTCCAGGCTAGTGGAAATAGGGTTAATAGTTAGATAGTTAAAGTTCAAAGTTAAAATAGTCTGTTCACCGGGGCCAGGTGTGCTGTTGTCGCGGCACATATGGAGGGGTGTGTGGACCAGATCTGGCTTTTCTTGGACTCTGTTTTTAAACCCTTATTGATGGGCCCACAGGAGTTTCTTTACATTTACTTTTCTTTTTCTAATATTACTTGTGAATGAGAAAGGAACATGGACTTCATATCAGATATCACTTGAGAAAGTAATCAGATGGCCAGTCTCTAGCCAATCTGTCTTTTCATAATAAGTGAATCTTGATGAACCTTCCAAGAAGTCCTAGAAAGGTCTAATCCTAATTAAACCCTACCACTATTCACCTTTTATGGTCGTTAACTTGTGGCAGCCAACGGTGGGTGGGTGGGGAGGGAGGCATTTGTCTTTTAAGACAGGGAGGTCCTTATGTGATGGATGTTGCCATGAGGCACCAGAAGCAACTGTGTGGGCAGTAACCTGGCCTAGCCACATGTAACCAGCTTCTCTGACACTCCCCGTTTCATGTCCTTACTACTTATCTCTTTCCCATTAGTTTTATTGTCTGTCTTTCCACTCTTGTGTATCTATGCCCAGAACCTACAAATGGTACCAAGAAGTACCACACATGCTGCTAGCAGTCAAAGATTGTTTGACTTCTGTCTAGAAATAACATCACAGCCTTCCAACAGGAAATGTGAGTGGAAGCCAGTGACTACAATCACAAGTACAATCATGAGTGTGTACTTTTAGAGAAAAGATCTTGCTGCCATTGACCTTGACAGCAAGCACATTAACATTCCACATGCATTCAAGAAACGTTTCTTCCAGGATTTGAGCACCAAATCACTTCTTAGCTCTTGAGACATGGATAAATTAAATGAAGCTAGGCCACATTCCCAGAACATGCACGTGCACACACGAAGACACAATCTGATGAGGCCGACCAAAATAAATCATTAGAATGCACTGTGTTGATAACTAAGCAGAGTTGGGCTAAATCCCCAGGAAAAAGAGGAGTGCTTACAATGGGCTCTTGGTCTTTTTTTCTGCTTCAAAGTCATCCCTGCTGTCACACTTAGTTTTGTCACCCTGACACAAACCAAGACATACCCAGGAAGAAGGAATCTCAACTGAGAAACTTCCTTCCTCAAATTGGCTTCTGGGCCTGTTTACAGGGCATTTTCTTGATTATTATTTGATGTGGCAGGGCCCAGCCCACTGTGTGCGGAGCCATCCCTAGGCAGGTGGGCCTGGGCTATATAAGAAGAATGGCTGATCAAGCAGAAGAAATAAGCCAGGAAGTAGCAGTATTTCTGGTCTCCACTCCAGTTCCTGCCACTGGGTTCCAGCCCTGAGTTCTTGGCTTGGCTTTCCACAGTCATAGACTGTGAACTGTAAGCCACATAAACTCTTGTCTCCCTAAGCTGCTTTTGGTCATGATATTTATCACAGCAACAAAAAGCAAACTAGGACACCCACTGACAATTCTGTGGCATTAGATACGTCTTTCTAAATTATTTTCCTCTATGCGGGCAATGACAATCATAGATGGTCATGTGAGTGTCCAGAATGTTTTTAAAAATAATTTGAATTATAGCCAGGCATGATGGTGCACACCTTTAGTCCCAGCACTCAAGGGGCAAAGACAGGTGGATCTTGCTGAGTTCAAGACCAGCCTGGTCTACATAGTGAGTTCTAGGCCAGCTGGGGCTGTCTCAAAGAGATTAAAAAAAAAAAAAGGAATTTAATATAAGGAGGAAAATATAGCATATAAAAACCTAGATATTTTTGCTACCAGTTTGCAGAGACTTTTCTATCTACATCTAGGGTATGTGTTAACCAGATTTTGGTTGCTGTAATAAAATTCTTGAAACAATTACCTTGTAAAAAGAAAAGTTTTCTGTTAGTTCACACTTTCTGAGGTTCCAGTCCAAACTCCATTGGCAAGTCTGCTTTGGGCTGTGGTGAGCCAAGAGGACATTGTGTAAAGGCATCAAATGGAGTAAGCGTCTCATGTTGTAGGTGCTGGGAAGTGAGAGAGAGAGAGAGTTTGGAAAGAGCCGGGCTTCTAACACTTCAGGTTCTAAGAATTGGAAGGCCTTTCCTAGGCCCCACAGTTTAAACTTCCCTACAGTGTTAGCCTTTGGGGGACACTTCAGATCCAAACTATGGCAGGTATATATATCTGGCCTCAGATTAGCAGACAGGTCTTCTCCAATTTTTTTCATCCTTACCTGCCTTCACTTTCCTTCTGTCAATGAACAGAGTTCTCTCACCAACATTCAGAGTTAAAGGTGGGTCTCCTAGGTATCTGGTACTCCTGAGGCTCTAGAAAGAGTCACGAATAAAACAAAGGAGAGGACGTGGTTGTAAACAGAAGTGGCCCCTTCCCAGGTATATATACAGAGCTTCCCTTCTCTGGGTCGTGTGCTTCCTCTGGAGCTTTGTATTTTTCTTTGTAAAGTGTGCTTGAGGCTGTTGTGCTCAGGAGTGCAGAACTCAGGACATGCAGACCTTGGAGTCAACTTCATCTCTGCAAGAAGCTGCACAGGAAGTGAAGTGGGTAGAAGGATCAGGAAATGTGTTTCTCCCTGAAGGTTTGTGTCTTTTCTTTAGGGGCAAGGCACAGGGCCAATCACACTCTTGTGGGTCTGCTGGAATTTCCCCTGAAAGAAATGGGCCTTCCACTGGGATTTGTTCTGGGAAGAGCTGTATCTTGGGACAGGAAATGAAGACTCAAGAGGTGGGGTTCAAAGTGGAATACAGAGAAAAACATCCTCTTGTTTGCCAGCCTGGGGCCTTGGGAGGGAGATGCCTGCAGAGGCAAAGGGCACTTCTGCCATTATAGGTGGCCTGTCATCCACCACTGCTGTTATGCTAAAGGCCTTCTGCATCATCCGGAGAAGGCCATAATGAACCAGGAAGATGGGTTGCAGCCTATGTAATTCTCTGTCTCTGAAACACACTGGAAGTTCTCAAATGTCAGGAAAATCTCATTAACTGTGGGAGATGAATGGGTGTTCACCGTTTGAGGTCAATGGGTCCATATGGGTGGGGTGTTGGTGCACCCTTGGTGACAGATCCAAAGAAGGAGAGTTATAAAGTTAGAGAGAAAACTCCTTCAAAACACACCTGAGCCTAAGGTGGGGGAAAAACAGGCAGCGTCTCACCCCACTGTCAACTGGAATTGCCCAATAGAATATCTGCCTGAAAGGCTAATAATCAGCAAGCCAACCTAATGTATTAGCAAAACAAGACACAGGATGGTGCCTTGAGGCCCTCACTGTGTTACTGGATGTAAGGACAAGCTTTGAAAAAAGGGAAGAGGTGGGCAGATGTGAGGGAGGAGCAGGCGATCCCAGGTCAGGAGAGCAGAGGAGGAAAGGCAGAACCGACTCCGGAATCTGTTCCCTGGCCTGTGGGTAAGCTGGGGCTGCAAGAAATCCAAGTGTCTGGAGTTGGGGACAGATATGGTTGTACATGTCGAGGTCAGCCTTAGCTAATAAGAGGTCTGATTTCTGTGCTCTTGCTTCCTTGAATATAAAAACAGCTCCGTGTCCAGGGAGCGTCATCTAAGGAGAGAACTGACATAGAAAGCCCAGTCTCTTCGGGTTCTGCACTTATTCCTCATGAACAGGGGTTTGGGTTTGAATTATGTGGGTAATTGCCTATAGACACTCACCCTCAGAGGCGTATTTTAAAGATAAATGAGATACAGGCAAAGTGTTCTGAACTCTTGAGATGAAAAGTACCATATCAATACAGGCCTTACATGATTAAGATGCTTCAAATTGCAATGCACGTGTTTACAGCAACCGATATAATCACTGGATAGCCTTATTTCTTTTTTCTTATAAGAAAAAGGCAGGAAAAAAGTCTAATTTTTTTTTTTTTAACCACACTGCTTTGGTGCGCTTAACATTAACCTTTCCTTCCAGATGTCATTAGCTGCTAATTAAGATGTTGATTCGCAGATTGTATATCTTGCAATAGAAGTGATTTGTAGGTGCTGGCTAGGTCTTTATCACCCTGTGGCACTCATAGTGGTTTAGCAAGAGCCTGGCGCATTTTCATTTACTGAGCAGTTTCCCGATTCTCCATTCATTTCTGTGTGTGCATAATGAGAAAAAAATGATAAGAGAGGAAAAATGGAAAACGCTATAAATAGTAGCTAAAGCCAAATGCCATAGGAACAAGTTATGGCTTTCAATAGGCACTAAAAGAGGAAAAACATTAAATGTATTTTCTCTTTTTTAATGGGGTATTTTAAGAAATAAGATTTGCATGTCAGTGATGTGTGCAGGCGTCTGTGCATACCTGTGTGGATGTGTGCACGCATGGTCAGGGGAGCTGGCCATTGTCAAATGCTGAATGGAATCTCCAAATTTTCTGGAACGCACATGCTTTTGTTTTCCCGTCTTGGCCTGTTCCTTTGCCATGTTCAAGCCTTTAAGCTTTCACAAAGAATGTCACTGCTTCCACAATCACCCTTAAATCACAGAAATATAAAGATTCTTCAGTGACTGCGAAGGATTCTGCAACATGGGGACATTTCCACAGGACTTTTTAATATAATTTATGAATATTTGCTAGCAACATAATTGTCTTTTCTGCTGACATTTTCAAAGCAACATTGTGATTTGTTGGGTCTCTGGAGAGTCCAACTACAAAACTGATAATTATATTAAATATACATAGACAATAAAGAGTGTGTTTACATAACTATGCCCATAAATATCTGATTGAACAGTCATTGTTCTCAAACCCCTTTTAAGCAGCTCTCTAAGGATTCCAGTTCTAATGACATGATGGTTTAAAAGATGTTGCTCAGTCTTGTTCCATATTTAATTAACTTTCCTTTTTTAAACTTGTGATGACAGAGACAATAATGAGGAACTCTGAAAAGCAGCAGCCCTTTGAAACAGGAGTGAGACCTTGTCAGGCTTTGTGTGGCGTGGGCTGCAGAGGATGGGCGTGTGCACATTGCTGGCCTGGGACCCTGGCCCTCCCCTGAGATTCTATTATGAGGCCATTCAGAGCTCTCTAATCCCACATACCTTCTCTGGCATACTTGCATCTGTGTAGCCAGGCTTCTCGCACATGCTCTTGCATGTAAGCAGCTGCGTCTCTAATGATTTCCTCCTCTGAAACACAAGACAAGAGCAAATTGGAAAACCAACAAGGCTTGAGAGGCCAGGCAGGGTAGCATGCTGGAGAGAAGAGGGGCTGGGAGATGGAAGCACTTGTGTTCTGGCCCCAGTTCTGCCATGGCTATTTTGCCTTAGGTACATGGGTTTCTTGCCTATTATGTCCATAACCAATTACAGACATGGTAGCTGAGAACACTGCAGATATATTATTTTACAGTTCTGTATGTAAGGCGTCTCAGAGGGTTGCAATCAAGGTGTCAGCGGGGACAGTTCCCTCTGCAAATGGGAAACCCAGTTTGTTCTTTCTGAGATTTAGAAACTGCCCACATTCTTGGGCTGTGCCTCCTCTGCCCCAGCCTGTTTTCAAAGCCAACAATGGCCAGCACGAATCTGTGTCACACCTCACTAGCTTTAACATTGACCGTATACCTCCCTCCCTCACTGCTGAAGACCCCTGTGATGACATTGGACTCATATGGATAATCTATGAAGATCTCTCCACTGCAAGCCCTTGCATCCTCAGAGCTCTTTGTCACAAGTGTGAACACATTCACAGGTTCAGGAAGTGAGAAGGCAGACATGAGGGGTAGGCATTGTTTTTCCAGCAAATCAACAAAGACTCTTGTTAATGAGGCAGACAGTCTGAAATTTACTTGTTAATCCAACAAATTAAGGTCCAGAAGACATACTAGTAACCAGGCTAGACTCTATCCCTCTCCTCCAGGGAGCTTTTGGTGGTGAGAGAGAGAGAAACATGATCTAGAAAAAATAAACTTCGTCAACTCAGTTGAGGACCACACAAAAAAAGAAAATATAATGGGAGTGTTGCAGGGGGCTGTGCTGGTCATCAGGGATGGCTCCTGTAGGGACATCACACTCGAACAGGTGAGACACTGGCTGGGACGTGAGCCATAAGGCCAGTTAGTGAGCGTCCTCCTATCAGAGCAGCCAGCATACAGGTTCAGACTCTGGGTTCTGTAGATCATGAAATTAGAGGGCAGACAAGCTAAATGGCTTCCAGAAGGTCACCCATCATGTAGAACCAGGACTTGTATGTGGTCAGCTCTAACCCTATGCTGCACTGATCTTGGAAGAAGTCTGTGACCTAGACGCTGAGCTCTGATTCTAAGCAAATGGAAGCTGCAGGGACATTTGAGGTACTTTAGAATGATTATGCCAAGTCATTGATGGGAGGCATCAGCTCAGGCAAGAAGAAAGACGGCTCAAGCAAAACAGTATCTGCCCAGGCCACAGTGCTGATGGTATGGATGGTGAGAAATAAGAGATTGAAGCAGAGTGTGGTGAACCATGTCTGTAATCCAAGCACTTCCCGAGACTGAGGAAGTAGGATTAGCATGAATGTGAGGCCAGCCTGGGCTACAAAGTAAGACTCTGTTTCAAAAAAAAAAATACAGGAGGGAGAGAAGAAAGGAGGAAGGAAAGAAAGGAAAGAAGGACAGGAAAAGAGGGGAGAACGGAGGAAGATACAAATAAATACATTGCGTACAATATTGAACATGCAAAGCTGGTATGATTTCCTGAATGATCTGAACTGGGAAACAGGAATGAGGCAGAAGATACCTGTACATCTGGTCCAATCTCAGACAGCTGTAGTCTTCTAGAATAATGGGATCAAATGAAACTGTGGACCAGTCATCTAAACATCCTGAAGCCCTCAAACCACGAAGCAGTTTCACCCATCCAGAAGAAAATAAGCTGAGAATTAGACGGTTGCAATGGATTTCAACTTCTCCCTAAGCATCCAGTGGCCTCTCTCCATAGCAGCGGTCCATGTGCAAGATAGGAATCCTACCTATACCATCAGGGCTAAGACTCCATGTTTATGTGGAGCTCTTTCTAATTGTCATCAATTATGATTCATTTACTTTTAGGTGTCTTGCTTGTCATAATATTATCATTGGTAAGTCTTTCCCTTTACAGGCTGTGAGAATCTGTTGTGACATCTCAATAAAGCAGGATTCAATCAAGGTGTGAATGAATTGTTAATCTTGTTATAAATAGAAGGTACCATATGTCAGGATGTAAGGGATGTCTCCCTCTTTGTTGAAAACAATGTTAGTGAAACAAAACAAAAGAAATTTCAGGAATAGCTGGTTCTGCTTGCTATGCTTCTAATTATATAATAGCCATCACATCTCTGCCGCTGGTTCAGATTTGGGAGAGTAGAATTCACATGTATTTATTTAGAATAATCATCTGAAAGACAGACTGAGTGTCAAGTATGCTATGAGAACGCCAGGGATACTCGATTCCTCCTGAGATTGACCATGGGGGTAGCCTTCCAACTCTTATCTCCTGCTTCAGAGGCACAACTCATGTGTCTTCTGATAGAAACAGCTTTTTTCTTTTTTCTTTACATTGTCTCCATGGTAGACTGTAAAGATTATGGCTAAATCAGCCATGTTCCATCCCCAAACATTTCCTGAGAAAAAGTACCCTGAGGCCCCGGAAGTTAGCTCGGTTAGTAAAGTGCTTGCTGTGCATGCCTGAGGACTTGTGTTCGACCCCCAGGACCTGCATATATTTAAAAAAGGAAAGAAAAGTAAATGCTGGGCGTGGTTGCATGAGCTTGTAATCTCAGAGCTGGGGAGGCAGAAGAGGTAGATCCCTGACCAGTCTGGCAGAATTGGTGAGTTCCAGGCCAGTGAGACAGGTAGACCTGTAACATCCATACACACAAATACACATGTGTATGTGTATGCCCACATCATACACGAAATGTACTTGTGTGTGTATGTGTGTGCGTGTGTGTGTGTGTGTGTGTGTGTATACTGAATTTTCTACAGTGCACGCTCCTAGTTGTGAAGGCTCTGGCAGGTTCTACCACTGATAACACATCTAAAATCTGATAGGAAAGCTGCAGTGTGCTTTCTAAGGAGAGCTTGCATGCCCTCAGAGGTCCAGCACATGCCACAACCAATAAAGCTTAAATTAGCATGGCCTAATCTACAGCCATTTCTCCCTCTGCGTTTGCGAAGCCCCCCACTTCTCCCTCCCCCCTTAACCCAATCAAACTGTGCTTCTACCTTGTTCCATTTCTTCAGGGCGTCACTAAGTGACTAGCTTGTTAGATCAAAATAAAGTTAATGGCTAATAATAGTTTTCCCCTAGTGCTTAGTGCTGTTTCCACTGAGGCTCAGTGCAGAGGAGTAGAAAGGAGCAGCTTGTGGAGCTGGTCACTTCGGGGGTCAGGTCCAGGTTTGTAGTCATTAGATGAATTTATGTATTTGCTTAAGTCTCACCTGTAAAATGGTGATTCCTACATCACGGATGCGGGATTAAAGGAAAAAGTAAGCATCAGGCAAGTAGTCTGGGAGCTGACCTATTGATTGACACTTGGGGAGAGGTTGGAGGCCACTCCCTAGGCACCTTGGCCAGTTCCCTGTGCGTCACTCTCTCTGAGCCTCTCTTCCCTTTCCTTTTTCTTTTCCTTTGCTCCTTTCCCACATGGTTTGTTGAATTCCTACTGGTTGGAAGCAAGTCATTCCCTCATTTCTCTCAATTTCCAACCTGGGGTACAAAGTACATCGATGGCACATTATACAGGCAGACAGGAAGCGCCAGGCCTGGTAAAGAGCCATTTAGAGCAGTGACCCTCCTGCCCTGTCCCTCCAAAATTCATGTCAACTTGCTTCACAATAGTCATTAGAGACACGAAGGAAGTGTTGATAAGCTCCATGATTCATTCGAGGGCCAAGGTTAATTTTTATTTATTCCCAGGTCATCACAAACAGAGGCAGATGGTGGTGGTGGCATTTCCTTCTTGCCGGGAGCTCAGATACGATCTGGATGGATTTCAGCGGCCTTTGTGTCCATTGCCTCGCAGCGCAGCAGCTTTCCTGGATGGAGCCCCAGCCACCCAAGCTGCAGACTGATTTTATTGAATGACGATGACTTGTGGTAAGTAATTGAGGTCACTTGGACCTGGCTGGAGGAGAGCCAGCATTGCTGAGGAGAAAGGCTGACATCGTTTACCCTTCAGTGGCTCTTCCTTTAGAGGATTTATTTTTGGTGACCCATTTAGGAGGTAGTGTATGAGGCTGGGATGATCCATTTATTGAGAAGTCACTTTCTCTGAATTTGAGTAGCATCAGGTGACTTTAGGATAGTATAGAGCAGAAGATTGGGGAACCTGTTTACATGGTGCTGTAAGAATAAGCGCAAAGGGCTCACCCACCCTTAATCCAATTGGTTTTCTGCTGCACAGCTACTAGAATCTGTATGGATAAAGGAGTAAGTCATACTGTACTCAGAATTTAAAAGACAGCTCCTGACTAACACAATGTATGAGGCGTGCATCCATGGGCCACGTGAAAATGCCATTCGAGGGTCTGCCCCAGCCCCTTCAGATTCATTAACAACCAAGAACAGTACAAGGAGGTAGATGAAGACCCAAATGGAACCAGCTCCATTTGGGGTTGTCTGAACTCATTAACTCTCTAAAGCAGAGCTTTCTAGTTGTTGTAAAACCAACGTGCAGTTTCTATCTAGATTCTCTTAAGTGGGATTGGGAGATGCCATGGGGAGCTACTCCAAAACATCTGACACAAACCAGACCACTGCAAGGAATCACCTTTAGCTGAGGAAGACAGAGCAGTCTGCACCAAATGCAGCACCAAGTCCACTCTCCAGATTAGGCTTCTGCCCTAGTCAGCCAGGTCCAGTGATGGCAGCTTCATCTCACCAAACATGTCATTCTGTCCACACAGGTACAAGTCAAAGGTGTAGGAATGAGTCTTGGACTATTTTGTTTCTAAGACATGAGTATCGGATACTAGGTCATCTCTAGAAGAGAGGAGAAATTTCCTTATCATTCAGGGACTGGTGTCTAGTAAGGTTTTTCTTGCTGCAGAAGGTTGATGATATGGGAGATGGAGGAAGACACAGGAGAGAGAGAGAGAAAGAAAGACAGATTCATCCTTTTAGAAAGAACCCACTTCTAAGATAACCAGCTCTTGTAATGGCAAATTAATTCATTAATAAGGACAGTCTTTGTAGGCTAATTATCTATTAACATCCCCAGAAGACATCTCACTGCCACCATCCTCATCCTCAGTGCCCTGCATCTGAGCTCTGTTTGGAGACCTTTTCCTGTTCCTTTACATCTGTTGCCATTCCAGGTTTCGGAGGTCGTCTTTATGAGAAGTAGGGACATGGAGAGCAAACCTGTGGGCGAGTTTGTCCTTACAAACTTTATTTTGTTTATTCTTACAGTGATTGCATTGGGCCAGCTTTGCTAGACTGGGCTCAGATTCTACCTGGAAGACGAAAAGGAACTGAGAGAGTTATGTACTTCCTGAACCGCTGAACAGTGAGTCTGCAGTCACTTCTTAGCCTTATTCACATGTAAAAATTTTAGCTCAGTTCCTCTTGAGTGGTGACATTTTGCTAACTTCATTAATTAGAAAAATATTCTGGTAATGGTTCAGAGTTCCCAGGGATGGAACGAATGTGCAACAGTACAAAGAATGTTAAATTAAGACCCAAAGATTTGTGTGGCTAAGGGGCAGCTGTGTGTTTGAAAGTCAGTTGGTGAAGACAGTGTCATATATGGTCACAGTGGCGTCTGATGGGTCCTAGCTGCCCCTTCCTTACCTCTACTCTGGTCATCATCCCTAGAGGTGGACTGGTATTTTTGTAGGCTGTAGAGCAGTCCTAAATGGAGGCAGGTCAGCATGGTTTGGATAGGAAGAAGTTTCCTGTTGCTCACAGAACCTCTCCCCTGCTGATTTTTCTCCTCCTGGGTCCCTTGGGGAGTGTTCTCTGGACTCTGGGCACAGGTGGGTGTCTCCTGTGGATCCCCACAGGGCCACCTTAATTCTCCATAGAAGCACTTCCCATGTGGGTTGTTGGAGTTTCTCTGTCTGCTTGTCATGTAGCGTGCTTAGTGGATGAAATACACATCATACTCCATTATGTCTATAGTTGTGTGTGGCACCTGATAAAAAACTTGATGGGAAATAAAAGTATCAATAGCTCTTTAAACTCTTGGTTGCTTTCACATTGAAAGAGGCTTCAGGAATACTGTGCTCATGAATAGGATTAAAAAATTATTGAGTGCCAACTGCATGGGAAGCATTGTACGGGAGGTCTCACATTCATATTCGTTATGCAGCCTCATCTTCATGATGGTCATAATGTGAGAGTGGGCTTCCCCTACCTTAGAGGTACACTAACGTCTTCCTCAAGAAACAAAGAGCGGGGTGGAGCCCCAGGACTCACACATTGCCTCCCACCAACATTACTTGAAGAGCTGACTCCTTATTTAGCTCCTTCACCCTGAACCCCCTTTCTTATATAAAGAGTTCCCCAAAGATTTGTCAATATCAGCCCCATTCATGGAAGGCAATCCACTTAGGTGCACTTCAGAAGAACCATGTGAATCGCAAAGTGGGGACCATTACCACTACACTCCCATTGATAAATACAGCATATGGTTCTTAAACTGAGATATTCCCTTTGGCTTGTTACACTCATTACTTCCCGTCAGTTAGAGTTCACCTGCTTCAATGTTACCAGAGAGTGCGAATTGCATATTTCATATATTACTTAGCAGAGCCCACAATGAGTCAACCCCCCCCCCCACATATACACAGAATGACAGTTGTACTGTGCTTATTTGGTTTTATAAATGATTATTGTTCTCAATGGAATGCCAAATAGGATGTTAATTAATAAACACTAATAGTTGTAGTTGTTCTATGTATAGAGAGACAAGTCTACATGTGTTTTTAAGAAAGATTTTAAAATTACATTTATGTATTTTTTATGTGTGTGTGTGTGTGAGAAAGAGAGAGAGAGAGAGAGAGAGAGAGAGAGAGAGAGAGAGAGAGAGAAGTTGTGCAAGAAGAAATCAGAGGACAACTTGCAAGCGTCTCTGTCTCCTTCCACCATGTGGGTCCTGGAGATCAGACCGATTCTCAGGCTTGAGAGCATGCCTTTACCTGCTGAGCCATCTCACTGGTCCTCTAGATGTCGTTTTTAGGCATGAATAGAATACATATCCATAGATACTCATTTTCTCTTTTTTCTTATATAATTTTTGACTTTGAGTCACAACTTTTCTTCCCTGAGTAACCTTGGCTAAGTTGATTTACCATTCTGAATTCCAATTTCTCATTTATAAAATACAGATATGTGGTGATGGTTGTGTGGATTTAGAGGAGCACATGTATAGTTTGTATTCAATATTCATGATTTTATCCCCTAGCTGGAGGTTAGAAAGGGTAGAGGAGAGGGGAGATGGGGAGCAACTGTAACATCCAGACAGCTGATGTACATCCCATGAAAACTGAACTTCAGTGGAAGTACCCTCTCTTTCCAGACTCCTTGCCCCAGGAAGTTCTCAGAAATGATTCCTGGAGTGTCCTCGGCTGTGGGGTAGAGATGCCCAGTCAGTCTCCTGTCCTCCAGCTTCTTCTTGTGTCTGTTTTCACCAGGTGTATGGCAGAAGCAGGACTGGTGCCCTGCTTAAATTCTCCATGAAGAATCTCTTCTGACTTAATCAGTAGTGAGGAAGGCACCTTGATTTTGAATGTGATGAAGGAGAAAGCACAAATGCAGTTTACTCAGTTATCAATGACAGCCAGAGCACATTATATCATGCTCAACCAAACCAAACCAATCAAATCAAACAAAACCAACCAAATCAAGCCAACCAAACCAACCAAACCAAACCAAACCCATTCAAATCAAACCAAACCAAACCAAAATAAAACATTATATCAAAACTTAGAAATATGTCCAGACAAAATCCCAGCACTGAAGACTGAGGCAGAATGATCACCATGAGTAGTTCATGGCCGCTCTGGCCTACATAGTGAGTTTGAAACCAGCCTGGGCTGTATAATATATAGTGAGACACTGTCTGTAAAAGAAAAGAAAGATAAAAAGAAGGATCAACAGTATAAGAAAATGAAAAGATAACACATACATTAGACACTGACCTCATTTGTTGGCTGTATAAGTGGGTTTCTTGCCACTCTGGTTCTTCTTCCACAGTGCAGAGCCTAGTCTTGTTGGTTCAGAAGGGCACTGCAGATTTTTCATTACCTTGTCATCTACCCATGCAGCTGATCAAGCTATTTCCAAAATGCAGCATCTTCTGGTGTATCGGCCTTTGTCTGGGAGAATTCATCCAGGAGCTGAAATGCATAGCATAGCAGAGCTGGTAACACCATGTACAGCACAAACCGTCTATGTTAGGGTGGGAACCTATTGCCAGAGGTGGTGACAGTGAGCCTCAAAGGAAAAGCCATGCATTACCACCTTTTCCACTTCTAGATTCCCTGGCTTTTTCAAGATGGAGGAAAGGTCAGATGTGGCTTCTCATTGGCATAGGATAGTCAACATGACCTTTGCTCCATGTCATGGTGTCTGATTTGATGACAGCACATGACCTGATTCATAGCAGGTGCTCAAAGGATTTAGCACCTGCAGTTCCTATCCCCCAATCATGATTATCACTACCTTCACTCCCTACGATCCTACTTTAAAAAATAAACTAAGCAAGACAATAAGAAACCAGGCCTGTGGTCAAAGAAATTTCCTTGGGCGGAGACTGATGTATACAGAAAGCTTTGGGTGCATCCTGTTGACTCAAACTAACACACACTTCTTTCTTTGCACTATCTGGCATGATAATTCTCAGTGGAATCCTCACAAGTCTCTCTGGGAAGTTCCAATGCCTTCTGTAATTTAGTTAAACAGCTTAGCAATCACAGAGAAACTTGTTACTCTTGGAAGGAAAATGGATCCTTATGCATGCTTCTGGCTACTTCTTGATGTTCATCTGGGGCTCCTCATGCTCCTTGTGGTCATGTGACTCTCTGTTCCCCAAGCTACAGAGAAGGGACAATTAATGTACCAGCTCTCTCACTACTTACTGCTGTTCTGTTTACTGTTCCTTTATTTACACAACCAGAGCTTCAATACCCTAGTATGTTTTGCAAGCTGTCATGACATGTGAAGCTACTAATCTGCTCTGTTTTGCTTGCTAACATATTTTTGACATATTTTAGCTTTTGATTATAAGATTGCATCTTTGCCTGCTACCATCTGTCTCAATTCAATAGAACTCCAGCGTTTGCAAAAACAGTGGGGTGTAGGATTTCTTATGCACTTGAACTCTACCAACAACATGCTATTTTCAGTCTTAACCAATATGTCATGCATGCTTTCACACACCAAGCCTGCCATCTTTGCTTGCTTGTGAGATCTGCCAGGGATAAGGAGCCTTATCTTTGCATCCAATTTGGATGAGATGAGAGACATATTAATGAGACAAGGGGAGTATCCAGTTTCTAAATGAAGGTGGCCTTTTCTTCTTTCATTTTCCCTTGAGTCTGATTATCTGTTTATCAGGATGATTGAGATCTTCTGAGGCAATGATCTTCTTCTTGAACCTCCCAGCAGCCAACATTCTTAAGGTGTATTTTCTAACACAAAATAGTTTTCCGCCAACACTTGGCAGTAAAGTATTTTCTCCCATGGTGTCTTTTTCTTGTTTTTAACTTATTAGAGACAATGACTCCAGGTTTGACCCAAAGGATTAGCCTGGGCCACGTCTCTGCTGACAGCAGCCCTAGGATTGTGCAATGCTAGAGAAACGTGACATTGTATTCAAACAAAGTGTCGAGGGAAAGGCCAAAAAAAAAAAAAAAGCATGGCCCTAACATGCATTTATTCAACACCAAGCTTAAATGAATTTATTATGCTCCTGGATTACACCCCATAGGCCAAGAAGCTGTCAACTATTGACATTTTCTTTTCTCTCCATGTTCTGAGTTGAGTGTAAATATATTTGTCATGGGAATATATTGTATGCTCTGTTCAGTATATGTTCGTTTCATCAGAAGGAAAGCTCTTATTATCTGTAATCACAGTCAACATCTTTGTTGCTTTAAGAAAGGAATGGGCTGCAGCTTGATTTACATATCTATCCAGTACTTCAGATTCTGTGTTGGACGCTGTTTTAATCTTCATGTCGAATACGGGGCCCTGATCCTGTGTAGCACAAGATCCCACTGGTGGTAGGGAAGCTGTGCTCCTTCTGGCACAGACCACATGGAGTTCATTTTCCTTCCTTCAGCCCACTGGGGTGGCTGACTGCAGGAATTTGGTGCTAAACATACCGGCTGAAATCACCATTGTTGAGTGGATCAAAAAGAGAGGCACATGGGAAATGCAGCTTCATGGTTTTGGGGCTCATTGTCTTTACTGCTTTGGGTGCCTCCCTCACCAGCTTCCTGAAGTCAGTGGCCGCGGCTGAGTGCGGAGGAAGGCTGAGACTGAGCTTCCAGGCAACGATAAGCATGGCCCCTGACTTAGCATGGATGCACATAATGGTCTTTCAACTTGAAGATGGTACAAAACTGACATGCCCTCAAAGGAAACAACTTCAAATTTTGAATTTTAATCTCTCTCATGGTTATTAGCATGTGGTCTGACTCATCTCAGAGTGCCTGGCAGAAGCCTCCAGTCATGGCCACATGTAATCGTGAAGGTAAAAATATCCTGATGGTATTTACCATTTTTTAGGCTATTAGCACATAAAACTACTGTAAGTCAGGACATATCTATACCTGTGAGTTTCTGGGGAGCAATGGCTAAGTACCTCCCTACCACTTGGACCTGGTACAGAGGAGGCATACATAGCCCAGGTGTGTTGACAGTAGTCAACTGAACATAATACTTAAGGTATGACTCCTTCATTGTGTCTTTATGGAACTTGTATGAGGTAGAAACCAAGAGTTGGCTAAAGAAATAGAAGGAGCGGGCTAAGGTCGAGTTGTGTTCATTGAGTGCCTACTCAGTGTGAACAAAGCCCTGGCTTTAAGCCCAAGTACTGCACAGACTAGAGGTTGTGGATCACACATTTAATTCCAGCACTCAGGAGGTGGTGATAGGGTAGTCTAGGATAGCCAGGCTATAAACAGAAGAGAGAGAGAAGGAGAGAATGAGGATAGATATGAATAAGAGAATATCCTTGGATGAGTTATAGTTCAAGTAGGAAGATGGGGAAAATTTTCTAGTTTCCAAGGAGGTCTGGATTTGTTTAACTACACTGTAGGTACAGTCAGCATTTGGAGAAGGGTGATAACAGACAGCTTAGCCGGGGGGTTCTGGTGAATGCACAGCCAGAAGACTGAGTGAGACTGAGGTAAGTTGAGAGGGACAAGGAAGTATGTGCATAGTGTGAGGGGACAGGAGGGAATGGTGACAACCGGAGTGAACTCAGCATTCAAAGACCGACTTGACTGATGGACGCAGGTTGGAGCTAGGTGAGGTATCCAACTGGAAAAGCTGAGTTGGGAAAATTAAGCACTCCTATAGAAAGTCAAAGGAATATTCGACTTTTGTGAATGATGAGATTAGTATTTCAGGTACTCATAGGCAAAAGACCTGGTAAGGAGTGTTTAGGAAAGGTTAGAAATGGATGGCAGAGGGAGATGAGAAGGGTCAGAATTTCAGTATAGAAAAGACATTGATTCTGAAACTGGCATGAAAAGAGACTGGATTAAAACAATATCGTAGTACTTAACACAATCACTTTACAAGAGGAGGCAACTGTTTCAAGTATTTGTAGACATTGGTAATATTGGAAAAACCCTACAATGTCTTCTAAGTATACTTATCACCAAATTAAATATGGTATTAGCTTAGAAAAGAGAAGAAATTTGGTATATCATCTGTAGCCGGGGTGTGGCAGCAAAGGTTCCAGACTGTTAAGTCTGTTCCCTTTCCTCTACATTACTCTGGGAGTCACAGGTACTTGCTGAATGAGAAAACTATGTAAAACACATGCTTTCTACAGATCAACGCGGTGTCCATACAGTCAAAGAGAGGCCAGCGGCACAGAGGTGAAAGGCCCTTTCCAGCTTCCTGTCCTTGGCAGTAGTGTGAAAGAATCAGCCTAAGATGCATTGTCAAGCAAGATAGGAGAGTTGAGGCAGAGACTGGGACAGGACAAGAACAGAGAACCGATAAAATAGCCCACATGACTGGGGAGTGAAATGGTCACAGGTGACCTTGGAAAGCACATTTGCAGTAAAAGGATATTGATGACTGGTGAAAGTCAGCCTGCAAGAGCATCAACAGTCAGGAAGTGGGGGATGTGGGAACAGACCACAAAGCTGAGAAATTTGGAAGAAAATCAAAGGAAAAAATAAGTCATGTGAGGATGTTTCTAGGTGAAGTAAAAGATCTATCATCTCTATATGTGTCTTCATCTTTCTGTCATTTATCTATTATCTGTCTATCATCTATCTATCTACCTACCTATGTGTCTATCTTCGCCTTTCTGTCATTTATCTGTTTATTATCTATCAACCATCTGTCTATCTCTATGTGTCTTCATCTTTCTGTCATTTATCTGTCTACTATCTACCCATCTTTCATGTATATATCCATCTATCATCAATCTATCACTATGTGGATAGGTAAAAAGAACCCTGCCCATATTTGAAGACAGAGAAATTATTCAGACAGGAGGAAGATACTGAGGAAACTAGAGAAAGAGGTCCTTTGTGCATATGCAGTGGCTGTAGGATGTTGGAGAGGATTAGAACTGAACTGCCCAATAGGGACTTTACATATGTGTACAGTTCCAAACAGACACTATGAACACCATCTGGCAACTGAGCACTTGAAATAATCTTACAGTAAGAACAAGGAGGTGAATTTTTAAATTTTAACTTAAATTAACTAAAATAGTTTCAGTGTTTTATCATCTTTTACTTTCGGTGCATGTATGTGTGTTGTGCACATGTATGCATGTGTATGTGGAACTCAGAAGTCAACTGCTGTTTCTCAGGGGCTGTCCACCTAGTTTTTGGAAACAAGGCTTCTTACTGGCCTGGAAATCGCCCATTAGTCTAGGCTGGCCGGCCACCAATCTGTATGGATTCTCCTGCTTCCGCCTCTGCAGTGCTGGGATTACAAGTGTTTGCCAATACACCTGGCATCTTTTTTTTTTTTTTTTTAAACCTAGGTTCTGGAAATCAGTCGAGTCCCTGTGCTTGTTTGCAAGGCAAGCACTTTACCAACTGAACGATCTCCCCAGCTCTGCACAGTGCTAAATAGTTCCCACTGCTGACAGAATGTAGCTCTTAGAAAACCAAAAGTTTGGCCTTTTGGGAAGGGAATGGCATTCTTCTTCTGACTGAGGAAGGAGAAAAGAGAGAGAGAAAGTCAGCGATGCCTTATTGGCAGGGGAGGATATTGAGCTAGCCCCTGACAGGTGACCTTGTCGTCTCTTCATTACACGTTGGAGTTAGTCACACCATTAGGCCATTAGTTTTGGAGATCTTGCCTGAGTTAGGAAACATATGACCATTCTCATCCCCATGCCTGTGGTGTGGTCTGAATTGTACTGTTTGTGTGCAGGATGAACTGAAGAATGGCCGGCTCTCTTAGGGCCCTCTGCATACACCCTCAGCCTGTGGTGATTCCTGATCAAAGCATTCCTTGTTCACCTAACAGAGAAATACAGAGGTGCCTGTGGCAGGTTCCTTGAGATGAAAACCATTCTGAAATAGGGGTTTCTGGTTTCTAAGTGACAAAACAACCCTCCATTCATTTCTGAGCCTTCACTCTGTTTCTGCATCCCATGGTCATTTTGAATCTGCATGCTTCAGAACCAAGAAGTTGATGCCCTTCTAAAAGATTTCACTTAAACTTGTAGATGTTTTCTTGATGAAATGGCTGTATGCACAGTCCTGTATAGTACAGGTAAACAAAGGCAGAGCCCCACAT
Source organism: Eospalax fontanierii (assembly GCA_035773235.1). Lineage (NCBI taxonomy): Eukaryota > Metazoa > Chordata > Mammalia > Rodentia > Spalacidae > Eospalax > Eospalax fontanierii. The sequence continues at coordinate 64,083,958 of CM069538.1, forward strand.
GAGCATCCAAAGATGCCCAGAGGTGGCTTTCCCACTATCCTGTCATTCTACCAGTGTGCCCTCCCTGAGATGGTGGCATGTGTTGTTTGGGCTGTTTTTCATAGCCTCCACAGCTGGGAATCCAAGATGCTATACTTAGGCAGAAGTCCATGAAGGAATTAATTGATACGAGCCAGAAGTTGATTGCCATTTAAGCATTCAGCCTCCATCATTGCCAAGTTTCCCTCTTTGCAGAAAGAACTGAGCTTGCCTGCAAACTGGCTCATTCAGGATGTGAGCGCAAGATGGAATTCAACCTTTAATATGCTGTAACACCTGCTTGGAAATAAAGGGGCTCTGTGATTTTTCCCCCAAGGAGTTGACAGCTGACTTCATTAGAGAAGAATCTGGAGAGGTGGTCACGGCTACTCCTGTCTCAGAGGCTCTCACCCAGAAATACAGTGCCAGCCAGACCTGAGCTTTGGGATTCTGCCAGCGACTCCTGCTGGGTCCTTCTTGCCCAGACTCATCCCTCTTCCTTGAACTCTAGATTTTAGTACCTTTAGGGGGAGCTTCCTCCTGGAGAGGGAGGAGGTGAGAGGCTCAGGGCTGCTGATGCTAAACAGAGAAGGGCTTGCAGGTGTTCTGTAATGGGATCTGGATCTCTAAACTTCCTTTCTCGAGAGTTCTGCAATGCTGCACCCAACAGGCACAAATAGATGCAGTCAAGGCTGCCATGTTCTGTGGAGTAAAACTTGAAAGTTTGTGGGAGTCCAAGTTCAAGCTGAGACAGACTCAGAGCTGCTCTGAGAAGCTGGGGTTGGGCGTTGAGGTCGCTCGGTAGGTTTTTGGTGTCATGATTGTCTATTTGGGCTGAAACACTGGTTACATTCAGCAATTATCAAGATAGAATGCCTACCCTATCAATCATTTGTGAGATTTCCAAAGACTGATAATTTGTCTTCCAATAGCAGTGGAGGAGATTTGCAACAGAGAATATTAACTTCCGTTACTTATTATCCTTCCTCACTTGACATGTCAATGTCCAGGAACAGGAGCAAGTTAGAGAGAAGACACATTTTTTACTGCTGTAGAGGCTCAAGTTGAGAAGAACAGAAAGGTTCCAGGGCCACTTCAAAACTGTAGTTGTTAATTAAAAACAGCACAATATGAACTTTAAAATGTTCAAATCATATTATCACATTAAAGAAATTAGAATGAGAATTAGAAAACAAACAAACAAACAAAAACTAGTGGATGCCAGAGGTCAAAACTGGCAACCAAGAGTCAGGTCTGGCCTGAAAGTGTATCTCATATGGTCCACACAGTGGGGGTTAGCAGAGTTTGAATTGTGAGAAACAGAATGGATTGTCAACATTTGGAAATTGGAACACAGTATAAAACCACCCCAGTTTCTGGCTCCTCTTGGGACCTGGGCAATCTGGCACCAGGACTGGGCTCTCTCTGAGTTGGAGAGGGCTCTGCAGGTTGTCAGAGATCCCACTGGACAGGGATTCTCACTGGCCAAGTTAGTCATCCCCGGATGACAAGCTTCCAGATCATTTCCCCTCTTTCTCCTTCTGCTCATCTCCAAGTTATTATGGCACTTCAGAGCTAACATCATCAGTAAGATGCTTTGTTGTCAAATGTGACACTGAGGGAAATGCATAAGCCTCACACCACTTTTCTACTCCTTGAATTCTATTTTTCAAAGTTCTAGTTGTTGGGTTCAATATGCTCCCCAAAGGCATGAGCTTTTATCAGTGAGTCTCATGCTTGTCCATCTTGGAGTCACTTGGGGTGCTTCTGATGCTTCTATTCTGGGCCAATGTAACTCTGGGATTGGGATTCAGGCAATAGAATGTTTTGGAGTTCCACTGGTAATTCCAAAGTGAAAGTGGGTTTAGTATCATGACAAATAAAACAACAAAAAAAAAACCCTATGATAATTTCCAGTAGAGAGGTTTGTTACTCTTGATCCTACTGACATTTTGGCCCAGGTAATTCTTTGCTCTGGGGATCTGTCTTGTGTACCTGTGTGTGTGGCAGTATTACTTTGTATGAAAACTACTGCCTTCAGCCACAAAAATGCAGTCACGAATGGGGCCATTATATTGGCCACCTACCCAGATATAAGACCTTTGAGAAATTTCTTTTGGAATTAAGTACTAGGGAAACATTTTCTCTTGAGAAACTGATGTATTCCTTCCTTTCAGGTTATTTTCCCCATTTTACTATCAGGAAGCTCCAAGTCAATGCTAAAATGCCCTCAAAAGCAAAATTGAAGTTAAACAGCGCAACTACTTCAATCCGTATTCTCCTCTCTGGTTTTATTCGATGCTGGTTTGAATATGCACTGTCCCCCACCGCCTCATGATTAGAATGCTCCCCACCTCCAGCCTGATGGCACTATTTCAGGTAGTTCTGGAAATTTTGGAAGTAGGGCTGAACTGGAGGAAGTAGGTCGCTGGAGGCAGGTTGTTGGTAGTTTATTATCCCTGGCCACTTTCTGTCTCTGTTTCCTGATTGGCCAGGAAGTAAACAACTTTCCTTTGACACGCACTCCAGTCACCATAATACCCTACCCAAGCACACAAGACTAAATGGACATGGACCAAGTCCTCTGAAACCATGAACCAAAATAAGTCTTTTCTCTCTTAGGTAATTTCTTTCAGGTATTTGGTCACGGCTATGAAACAGTAACGATTACACTGGCTTTCTTGTTACTCTTGATAATTCTTTTCCAATATATGTTTTTATTGCATTTTTGTGCATTTCTTATAATACATCTTGATCATATTTAAACCCCCTCCCTATCTGCACACTCCCATAGCCCACCCTCTAGATTTCACATATTTTGTCATATATGTTAAGGCCTAGTGCATCAAATTTGTATACCAAGATATCCCTTGGTATGAGATCATCCCCTGGAGCCTGGTCAGCCTATCTAGGATCACTGACTTGAAGATGACCAACTCTCCCTCACAGCAGTGATCAGCTGCCTATAGTTCTTTGGCTAAGGTGGGAGCTTCCTGCCCACTTCCTCAGTTCTATGCCTGGTTCTTGTCTCATCGAATTTGCATGGGTCTTGCACATGCTGTCACCATTGCCATAAGTTCATATGAGCAAGTTCACAGAAGCCTAGAAGATAGTTTCTTTATGATTGTGTGCCACCCGTATGTGTGTGTGTGTGTGTGTGTGTGTGTGTGTGTGTGTGTGTTACAATCTTTCTTCTAATCTGTAATGGTCCCTGACCCCCTGGGTAGCTGAGGTTTAATACAGGAGTCCTATCCAATGGACCCACACTCTGCAGTCTCTTATTCTCTACACTTTGGCCAGTTGTGACCTTTTGTGTTAATCATCCTCTACTATACCCTGAGGGAATTGGAGAAAGTATAAATAAGGTAACCTACCAGAGCTGGCTGGAAGTGACTCTTCCTAACACTTCAGGATTTATAATATAAAGGATTGATTGGTTACAAGGAAGAAGGACTTCCTAACCAAGAACTACTTTATAGTCACTGGAGGATCAACCAATTATGAGGAGTAAATATTGGTCAACTCCTTTGGCCTCCCAGTTTTGTGTGAGAGGGGGCTGCCCCATGCCTGTGCTGAGGCAGCCAGATGGACAGCCATTTGAGTCTCAGAATGGAAAGCTCTGCCTCTCTTGCTGCCTGAGAATTCTAACCCTAGTGTTCACCTTCACCACAAGCCTGGGAGGTCTGTGAACAGCAACATTACTAGAGGCAACTTGGGATCCATCCCAGGGATAACATATCACCTGTTTCCGTAAATACAGAAAAGCTTCCTTTAGTAAAATATAACCCACTCATTAATAACCAGAAGTTTTAAAGCATTTAAAAAAATCATTAAGTGTGGCTATTTCATTTTAAATGCAAAATTCTGAATAGACTGGAGATCTTAATTTAAAAAAAATAGCTGAGTATTTTAATTATGGATGTACTTGCATATTCTCAGCATACTTCATTATTTATGTAGCTAGTGAAAAACCTTTTTAATTAAATAGCATGCTGGCAATCCATTGTAAAATGTATAGATGTAGGTTTTTGTAGCACTAAAAGCTAAATACACAGGCATGAAGTACTCTGGCAGGTATGCAAACTTTAATCACTACAAAATACTTGTTTGTGAATGATACTAAAATTTGACAATGTCTTTTTTAACACTGAAAACAAAATGTAACATGCCCTGGTTTTGCCAGTTACTCATGGTTCATGGAAGCTGCTAATTTGGAAATGATGTAGAGTAGTGTTTCTCAGTATAGCATTATTAGTGACATCCAGGAAGTTCTCAGGAACACATTTTTTGAGTCTCACAGAATTGGAAACTCTAGGAATGGGATCCAGCACCGCACGAAGTAACGTGCAACGAGCTCTGGGGGGAGCGTCATGCAGGCTAAGGTCAAAGAAGACTGCCTTGTGGGGCCAGTGATGGAACATCATGGATAGACCAGCTGGAGACAAGTGGTCACAAGTCCATCATTCTAGGCTGCAGTTTCCTCACCTAAACATCCTGTGAGCATTCTTGCTATTTGTTGAGATCTTCAGAGTTGAAAAGAGGTCAAGGACCTCATAGTGGGGTAAATATGTTAAACATGACTTGGGGAAAAAAATAGCCTGTGAATATTAAGTCCATACTTACCAGTTTAGACTAAAGGTGTGCACCAAGGTCCAGTGTGCACATGGCTGAGCTTCTCTTTAAGTTGCACAGGAGCTCTGAAATCAGGAGCTCCTCCTTCTTTGGCATTTTTTGGTAGGCTGTGGCGAAAGGCATCTTGTAGAGACATCCTCATGCCTGTGGAAAGGCTGATGACCAAGTTCTATTACCTTCCCTGGCCGGGCGATCCAAGGCCAGGAGATGAAGCAATTTGGAGATGACTCCACTGGGAGTCGGTGCCAGAACCAGAACTAACAACCCTCTGACTCCCTGCTCTGTGCTTTGTCTTCTGAACAATACTGCTTCTTAAGTACACATAAGCCAAACAGCCGCTCAAATCGCAGCCATCCACTTCGCCTTCAGATTTGCACAGCATGACATGAATTGGGCTGCAAATTATGCAGAAAACAGCCATCACATCCATCTGTGATGTCAGAATCCTCAAGCACAATGTGACCCGGTAGAATCTCAGACAGGGGAAGTATACTGGGTCTGATTTCTTCTCTGTGCAGCACGATAAATATCCTCTCAGCTGCTTCTGGCCCAGTGTGCAAAGGTTAAATATGATTGAGGTTATGCCTGGGATCTGCTGGGTAGCAGATTTCGTATCCGAGGGTGCAGGCAATTAGATTTCTTCTCTCTCTCTTGTTTTAATAAGAGTAACTAGAAAAAAGACACAAATACACTCATACCTAATGGTAAACTGAATTTATTTCCTCTTGGAAAACAATTCCAGTAATCTCCAGGTTCAGATTGCAGAGTGAACATTAATAACAGTAAACATACAGGTTAGTTCAACTGATTCAAGAATTTGGCTGTGTGAAATCATTTAAGGAAAACCTTGAACACTCAAAGCTTCAAATGTATCCAGGAAAAAAAAAATTCTTTGACAGCCTACATAACAACTATTGCATATATAGCGATGCTACCTGTCACATTGCAAGGTTTACAAATATATATACGGGCCTTATCCAGCTGTGGGGTTCTGTTAGGTGAGAACATCTCTTCATGGTTTGCAGGAATCTTCAGCAATAAAAAATAGTCTTGGATTTTAACCGTTGCTATACCAAAAGAGAAATCCTAGGCTTAAGTGTAAATAAAAGGAAGTCCAACCATAGTCCCATGTGTAGCAGTTGTTTTGAATTCTGTCTTCCTTGAAAATACTCTCTTAAGCCATTTTGTTCGCTTTGAAAATCTTGCCTGAATAGGGCCCAAGTCCACTTGTCTTTATAAGACCATTTTAGTATCAGACGACATAGTACATGTGCAACACTTTATATACAAGGAGTCTATCTGATGCTCAAAAGTTCAAACACATGAACATCCAACAGTTTTGATAATACAAGTTGTATGGTACAATACAATGTTTCTGAATAATATACATTAACAATGAGAGTTTCGTGCAAAGAGTTAAACATGTTCCCTTTTTGTGCCGCGAAAGTCCTCCTCCTTGAGAGACTTGTACTTGAACTAACTGCTGTGTTGAGTCATCGTATGATTCTGTAAAGAAAAAAGAAAGAGGAAGAAAAACTTCAGTGATGTGTTTCTGAACAAGGTGAGCACAGATAAGTGCTGGCAAATTCACATAGACACAAAGATCACGTTTCTATACAGGGCTGAAAGGGTGCTCAAGGGTGCACTAATTCTGCACTGTGGCCAGAAGGCTCAGATCCAGGGTGAACTGCTGGGAGGTGAGGCACAGGGGCACTGAAGCTGCCATCTGTGTGGAGGAGAGGCAAGAGGCAGAGCTGGGAGACTATGGGAGGGGAGATGTTGGTAGTACCATGCCTTCCCCAAACACCCTCCCACCTTACCAAACATGACCATGCTTCAAGGACCAAGGAAGCACTGTTACAATAGTTTCTAAGGCTGCACACTGACTCTGCATCCTTTGCTCTCATCTCTATTATATCTTTAATGTTGACAACAGAGGCTTTGCTCATCCTGAAATATAGACACCGAAGGTGAGAGCTACCTGGCCATGTTGGATATGAGTAGGGAGCACCCTCACCCCTCTTTAAAGGCACCCTAGAGTGTGTCTCTCCGCAGCAGATCCCAGCAGCCGGCTTTAGCTCTGCTGCTGGGGTGCTATGGTTCTGTTTATTGTGTAGCTGCCCTTAGACCAGTATTCTGCCCTCGGGCCACACTAACATATCACCTTTCTGATGGAACAGCCCCTTTCCAAATAACCAGAAGGCAACTGGGCAGCCAGCTGAGGATGGTTCTTTTTCCCACAGGGGCTAGTTACAGGCCTTCATGCTTTCATGTGGAACCTGAGCCTGGAGATGGCTTTGCTCTGACCGCTTCAAGCAGTTCCGCCCACTCATTCACAACCCACTTGCTCTCCAGGTTAGAACCCCAAGGCCTAGCTCCTAACAGAACCACTTCTGTGCTTATTCAGCCTAAGCTGCATCTCCTTTCTCGGGTTTCCCACAGTCCTCTGCTCATTTTGCGTACATCTTGCACATAACACTCGCTTGCCTCTTGGTCTTAGGTTGGTCTCTCCGATGTGCCTACATTCCTTCCTTCATGAGCACCTGTGGAATGCTTCTGTCAATACCTGGCACGGTTCCCAGCACCCCAAGTTCAGTAGAGTGGGCTTGACCAACTCACTATGGGGTATAGGAAGATGCATGGCTCCTGCCTTTAGGTCTTTTAAAGTGCTTGCCATCTCAAAAAGCCACGTGGGCACATGACAAAGTGGTATTTCAAAGAACAAACTGGAAAGGAACTCGGAGACGTCCTGTTCTTCCCAGGCCCACAAGGGAAGGCTTAGCAGCAGGGCCAGCGTGCTGGCATTCCTGTCGAAAGTGAAAGCTTGAGGAGGAGACACCAGCAGGAAACTCCAGGTTGAAGGGTCGCCATGGTGAACATGGGCTATTACGTCTGTCTCTCTATCCATCCATTTATTTTACCTGGAACATTGGAGTGTTCTGACTGGTGAAGGTTTTCTAGAGGGTTCTGAATCAATGGAAATGAAGATGAAGTATAGTTTAGGCAACATTATGAGAGACCTTGTGAATGCTGCTAGAGAGTCAGACTTGATCTTGCATGTGAACAGGAGATACTGGAGTACTGGAAGCAGAACACTCTGTGAGCTCTTTGCTGTCATTGTTGCCTGTGAGGATGGCTAGTCAAGCACCTGCTCAGAAGCTAGGTGGTCTACACTTCCCAACAGTGGCTGGTACTCTAGTGAGGGAGTACAGAGGTGTGGGAAGGGGCCCAGCTCCCTATTTCAGACATAGGCCATTGGTGAAGCAAACAGATAATGAGAATGTGTTCCTCCCCACCCCGTGATCCATATGTGGTGGATGGCCACGATAGGGAAAGGCCCCGGCAAAGCCCCACTGGGCTGCGGCCAAACAATGAGAACATGGTGAGGCGCATGCTAGCCACTGGGAAGCTCTGTGTTTCTCTGCTCTGTTACACACTTGCTTGGCTTCCTTCAAAGGGGATGGCTCTCTTCTTAGTAGCACTGGCCTCAAAGTGCATTTAAGAGCAAACCGTTTTTATGCCAACTTCTTTTCTCTGTCTATTGATTTTAGAAAGCACCGAGAGGTGTTTCTCTGAAGAAATAGTCAAGATACAGATGAGAACCAAAGTTTCCTAATTTCTTAAAGGTCAACATAACTATGATTAGAGAGGTTGATAAGCCTTAAAATAGTTAAAACCCAAACTAGCCTCATGTCTTTTGCTACCTCAAAGTCAAATGTGGTTTTACGTAAAGGTTTGAACTAGCAACAAAACAAAAGCCCACAAAAGAATTACAAAATGAAAGCAATAAAAGAAGCCATGACACTAGATGCCTTAAAGGATGGGGCAGTGGCAGAGTGACAGGTGGCTTTTATATACTGATCTATTTTTACTACAATCAGTGTTAAAAAAGGAAACCAATTTAATAGCCTTATCCATATCATTCCTATTTTGAGGTCTTCTAATGCGGACAAAGCCTATCCTTTCTAGTTTTTTTTTGTTTCCCTCCAATAGGCATGGACACTAGTCTAATTTTTCACAATTCCACTAAATATTTGTCTGTCTATACATGTGGCTGTATTAACCACATTGTTTAAAATGTTTAAGTACAGCCAATGGCTATCCCATATTTGGAAAGGAACCAAGGGGCTCATAAGGAAGAGAAACTTCCATCTCTCTAGTGCTTTCCTGAGAACCCATACTGAGATCCTACCAAGCAAGTGCCTAAAAATGAATCATTAAGGGTCCCTGGCAAGAGCTGTGCCATGTGCTTTCATCCTGAACCAAAGCCATGTGAGTCTCCTTCAAGGTGCAAAGAAATGCACAAACACATATGCATCACTTGTTGCAACAGATTAAAGTCATTTATATCAAGGAGTGATGCTTTGCATGTAAGAGAGAAGAATAGAAATCAACTTCAAAAAGGACAAGAGTAAGGCTTGAGCAACACGAGCTTATATTTACTGATGCTGTAAGTCCATCAACTGAAGGTGACGGAAGCACAGAGGTCTCTAGTGTGGAGATGGGAAATGGCCACACACACAGGGCTCCTTCATCCTTGCTGTTAGCTACTTGTCTCATTGCTATTGCTGTGATACCTGACAAAGCAATGTAAAGAAGGAAGGGTTAACATTGGCTCAGTTTGTCATGATAGCCCACCATGCCTGGGAAGTCACAGCAGCAGGTATCTGAGGTGGCTGATCACACTGCATCCATAGTCAGGAGGGAGGAAATGATGCACACTTGGGCTCCCCTTATTTTCTCCTTTATATGCAGTCCAGGACTCCAGACAACGGAATAAGATGCTCATAGTTAAAGTAGGCCTTCCTACCCCAATTAACCTAATCTAGATAATCCTTCATAGCATGCACAGAGGCTTGTTCTCTAGATGATTCTACATGGTGTCATGCTGACAATCAATATAAACTACCACACACAGATTCATTTTTGACTCTAGCCTGATTGAAGGTTATGACAGGGTTTCTCTAGCACTGGCTGTCAACCACTAACAGCAGTTCTCGTGGGGCCAAGGAGGCATATCCCCAGGGGATCTTGGGAAATGGGCATATTTATGTTGCGGTAGGAGAGAAAAATCCCAGGTGATTCTGATTCCTTCTCAAGGGCTCTCCTTTACTGTCCTGCCCATGTGTTCTATTCCAAGTCTACTGAAAGTACAAATGGCCCGATTTCACTCTCAGAAGGAACGGTGTGTCTGAACCACGCATTATTGTCACGTAGGTGTAGGAGAGAGCAGACACAAAGTTGGTCTCCAGACACGACCAGAAATCTTTCAGTTGAGAAACAAGTCTCTTCATGGGAGCGCTCAGGGATTTTCACAATTTGAAAAAAAAATCATAGACATCATCTGATGGGCAAGGGTAGGAGCAAGTGGAAAGATTAAAAAGTTGACAGCAGAGGCACTGAACAAGAAGGAGGGGAGGGAGGCTCTGAGGCATGGTCCTGGCTGTGAGCCACACTGATGAGCCAGTCCTGAAACAGCCGGGACACACACGCTCAGGAGCAGAAAATGGACGAGCCGGTGCTAGCTGAGGCCTTCCACAGGCAGCACATCCAGTGCAGGCGTTTTTAGCTCTTTAGGTCTGGAGGAAACCACTCTGCTAGAACAAAACAGTGGGTTATCTCACCAATTTTACACAGCAATTCACAGTCCCCAAAGTACTTTAATGCAATGACAGGTTATGAGAAAAAATATCTGTTCCAATGAAGGGAAAGTGTTTTACATAATCGAGAAGAACACCGGAGCAACATTGGAGGAGGTGTAGGGGGGTGATGACAGAAAAGGAAGTAGAGAGAAACTTCAGCAATCCCATGGAGAGCCATATTCTACTCTGCAAAAAGCCATCTCCTGGAGACCCCATGTCTAAGTACCTGAAAATTGAAAACCATTAATCCCAGTTATGAACAGTTGTTTTACACGAGGGGGGTTTGTGTTAAAAAAAAAAATCAAACCTACAACATACCTTAAAGCCTAAAAGAAGATCCATCTAGGTTTGAAACTTTAACAGCAAGGTTTCAGAAACCACTCTCCTTATTGTAAAGGGCCCCATTTGGAAGGAGTGTGTGCACATCTTTTTTTTTTTTTTTTCCTGTAAAATTAAACTTAGAAGCTAAAAAACAGATGAAGGCCTTAAAAATTCCCCTTCTAGTACTATGTATTTTTTTTTAAATATGAGATGCCTTCCATTTTACAAGACTGGAATTCTCATTTTAGGCTTGGCACTCTAACAAATGATTAATTCAGCCCCTGTCTTTCGGAGAGCTGACCACATTTGCTGGTCAAATGGTTTAATCCTATTTTAAATGCAGTCCAAGGAAAATATTTTCTAAATAAAAATAAAAACCGAGGCTCCTCTGAAACTGTTCACCTTGCAATTTTGAGGTGATTCAATTTTCTTCAAATCTTGATGGGGATTTGAATTTTTGCACCTAGGACAATGACGAAGTTAAGCTTTGGAGGAAAGCCAGATAGAGGATCTACCTACCCAGGATTGAAAAATTGAATTTCCACCCACAGAAGTTGTGCCCACAGATTGCCTGTACTTTCCCAATTCTTTGGCAAACCCCACATCTCCTGTCTGTGCTCTGTCGGCAACACTGAAATGGTAAGTGGCAACAGCAATAAAAACAGCGTTTGAATGGGAGTTTCCTGAAATCTGTTGATTCAAAGATGCTAATCTTTTTTAAAAAAAAAAAAAAACACAACTTCTCTATAACCTTTTATTTCAAACAAATATGAACAAGCTCTGAAAACTAGTAGAAAGAACCAGGATCTTAGAAAGGAATGACGAGAGAGAGAAAAAGCAACAAGCTTTTCATGAGTACACTGCACCAGACGATCTCGAATGGAAGCTGTGATTATATTTGGTTTAAATGAGATGTTTTCCAACCTGATGAAATTGTAGCTCAGAACAAAGCAAGGCAGGGAGAAATAGAGCAACAGGAAAATTAAATGTGGCTGTATTCTTTCAACAGATGGTGACAACTCTATGGCAGCATGGTGGTTTTTTTCTTCAGTTGAAGAACACAAACATCCACAATCAATCATCCCTGATTAACTAATTATATTACCCTTTCTTTTTATCGCTTGGGCTGGACGTTTATCTGTAAACATGGAGGCTAATCAGTATGCTCTCATTTTTCAGAGGAACATATTCCAGCTCGCACATAGCCATGAGCTTTCTTTTCAGGAGGCAAAAAGAATTCTACATGTCCACCTTTAAGCACTCCTGCCTTTTCATTTATTTTTTATTTTTTATTTTTTTTTAAACAAAAGCAATTGGTTTCCAACAGGCTGGATAATAAGTCTTTTTGACCTGCCTTCTTCCTTGACCCTGAAGGTCACCCCTCTGCTCAGGCACAGAGCTGACTTAGGAAATGCCTCCAAGTCCTACATTTTATCTCTTGCCCACTCAAAATAAAGCTTTCTTTAAATGTGTCTGTACGGGTCCCTGAAGGCCAGAGAAGCATCCCTGTAGTGGGCAATGGAGGGACAGAAACCTCTGCCTTTATTAATGAATGCAGGCCATTATGAGTCTGGCTGGCTCCTTCCCTGTTCCCAGAAGCATATACTGTACGTGACTTAAAATGCTAGAATATTGACACAAAGCGAGCTGGGCACCCCTAAGGAAAATTACTCCTTGGATATAATGTAGGCTCGTAACAGCTATTAGAGTACAAAATAAAACCCTCCGGGATCAGACTGACATATACCGAATTCTACCTAGTCCTCAAACATTAGAAGAATTTCTTTGTGAAGGCATTCTCAAGGACAGCATTAAACTGACTTTTGTAGCAATCCGCAACAGCTTTTTGGCTTGGAGCTTTTAGTACTAAATCTCTGGTTTGAATCAATATAAGTACTATATCTTCTACATTAATCAATACATTTGGTTCAATACATGTTCTATTAAATTATACTTTCTAATCAAGATTTTTACATTTCTACCCTCTTTTTTTATTCCCAACTTCTCTGCCAGTAAAATAGTTTTGAAAGTGTATATAAGGAACGAATACAGGAGATTGCACTATTTACCCTGTATGACAGATGCGGGGGGGCAGTCACAAAGGTAAAACAGTTGCCTTTAAGCATTTTAATCAGGTCAACAGGATAGGAATCAATAAATTAACACTTCCAAAGTCCACACAATTGCAGAAATTCTCATAATTTTAAACGAGTTAAAAGTGAATCTCTATAGCTCTATTAGCATTAGGAATGCTCTAAAAATTGCAGGATAGAACTGAACCACCCAAAGTTCCATTTACACCCCGCTCTGCGGCCTCCAAGTCTTCACTACATACTTCCTTTCAGGAGACATTTTGCACAATTGTGTTTTCAAAGGCGCTACCTGGGAAGCATCAGGAACATATATGTGGTCATATGCAGAGATACATTATAGTCAATGAACATTCTTTTAAAAATACATCTTACTGCCGTGCATGGTGGCACATACTTTATTTCCAGCATGCCACTCAGGAAGCAGAGGCAGGCAGATCTCTGTCAATTTCAGGCCAGTGTCTACATAGCAAGTTCTAGTTAAGCAAGGGTTGCATAGAGAGACCTCGTTTCAACAACAACAAACCTATACACATAGTGAATTTCTCAGACCCGGGGACACTAACTCATAATTTTTCACATCTGAAGACTCTACTAGACTGAGGCTCTATTCTTACTCTGACAAACGGGGGCCATTTGTACGTCCGCTTGTTGTGATCGCTTCCTCCCCTCACCGTAATGCCACAGATGTTGCATTCATGACTACGCTTGCACTGATAGAATTTTCCTCTTTATTTTTTTGTGTGTGCAGTAATGTCATCACTCTGAACTTGCAGAGGCACTGATACATTTTCTTTTGACATTTAACAGTTTGAATGGGCCTGGGCTGATATCTCAGAACCATTTTCTGGATGACACTAAGCTATATTAAGGCAAAAGGTGAAATGGCATCATCAGAATTCATCAGAAAAATACATGTTATTACAGACAAAAAAGGACATTTAGGTTATTTGGCTTGTCCCCTGGCAGGAAGAGAATTGTGTTATAATCTGTACATTTCAAGCCAGTTTTAAAAAATGACTGTAGCATAAAAGTTTCGGTCATACTTTCCATAGGCAAAGGGTTTATATTATAATAAACCTCAGTGAAGGACATCTTGGTGGATATTAATATTAATGAGCCTAGAAAAGGGTCAGCTGAGATAATTCTACAGTGTATGGGCAAAGGCAAGTTCATAAACTTATGCTCAGAAACTTGACCATGAAGCCACAGTATAATGTTCTTTTCTGTCTCCCATATGAGGTAACCCACAAGGTGACCTGGTCATTGTATGAAATACATGGCATTCCCATGCTGGCTTTCAAAGAGGAGTCTGCAGATGCAGATGATTGCAGAATGCCAAGTGGGCTCACTGCTCAATAGGGTTTCACAACTTAAACTCTTCTGTCATGGGGGGATGGATGATTCCTGGCTGTCCCAGGCACTGTACGAAGTCTGCCCACCTCCCTGGCCTCTCTGACAACATACCAGTGGCAGCTCCCTGATATGACAGGTAGATGCATCTCCAGACATTACCACATATCCCCTGATAGGACAAATCACTCTTAGTTGGTGACTACTGCCTTGCACAGTTTGAGAACATTTGTGTGTGAATTAAAGAGAGCTTAGAGACAAGGATGGTCTAGTAGTCAAGGAATTTGAAGTTGAACAGGAAAGAATGGGTCTATGTGTAGAAGAGAAACATGCAAATGCGGGCTTAAGGTGTGTCAAATCTCTTAACACCATGCTAGGATATTGCCATCAATAAAGTTCTTGAGAACTATACAACCATGCTCCAAAAAATCTTGCAAAAATTCCAGAATTTTTTAAGCAAGTTTAGGGTTTTGTGTTTGTCTGGATTCATAGCTATCCTGGGCCTCATGTGGCCATGGGCCACAGGTTGGAACCACTTTGCTAAACTACTAAGTGCTCTTTTTGACCTGTCTTTGCATACACAGGTTTACTATGATATGATCAAGGTGAAAGTTTTGAATGTTTTGGTCCTGAAGCTGTACTGAGCTTATTCTATGTCATGTTTGGGTGTGCTACTTACTTTATAGTGTGCAGGATATGTCCTCTACCTTAAGAAAAGAAAGTGTGCCCCATTACAATGGGATACATATATACCACATGGGAGTGTGTGTGTGTGTGTGTGTGTGTGTGTGTGTGTGTGTGATGGTGTACTTGGTGGGTGGAACTAAATCTCTCCAGAAACGTTCACTCATTCAGCAGTTGACTTAGCCCACCTGCTTACCACAGGCAGAAGCGAAGCACTGTAGCAGCAAATAAGCAGTGATGCTTCTGGGGTATTTACAGTCCAATAATGCTTAAAGCAACTCAATTATTCTCTGAAAGCTGGGTGTGGAAACGAATATCTACCTTGAAAGCACTGTACCTGAATATCACAGCATAGAAACGGAAGCATGGCTTCCTGATTGGGAAGGACCTAACTGTAGCTGGTGGGTCTCTCTGAAGAGATGAAGGATGCTCATGGTCATGGCCCATGTCATCTATCAGGAGAGACAGGGTGTAAAAAGACAGAGAGCAGAAGCCCTATGCCTTCTATTGGGGGTTGTGGTATGACTTCTTGGAGAAACCACCTGTCTGGGGTTAGAGAAGTTGTGAGGAGGAGGTCAGAACAGAGGACACAGGCAAAGCTGAGACTCTCAGAGTAGTGGATAGAGGTGTTTTAGATGACACAGGCTTTACTGCTTCTAACAGTCTACCTGGCTGTACAGACAGGTGAGGAGTCAGTTTGGAAAGTGTTCAACACATACTAGAATTTTGTTGTTTGTTTCAAGACAGTATCATGTAGCTCAGGCTAGCCTCAGACTTACTCGGTAGCTGGGGGTGACCTTAACTCTTAATCATCCTGCTTCTTCCTCCTTGGTTCTGGGAATACAGTGTGAACCAGTGCAGCTAGCTCACAGAATTGCTTTTCCCCCCTAAAATACATTATTTAGCCAATCTGGAAAATTTCACGGTGGTTTAAAATGTAATAGGGATACCCAGCCAATTAGCTGGGCCTTGGTTTAACACAAGTCTTAAGAAGCCAGAGTAAAGATTATTTAAGGAATGCAACTTCCAAGTTGTGAATGTAGAATAATTCCCAGAATTTTGACAATTAAACATAGAGAAATAAAACAAGGCACTTCAAAAGGCCAAATTATATTGCTGGGCCCTATATGGGCAATGTTAATATGACAGCAATTTCATTTTCCATGAAGAACTTTAAAAAGAGCAGTAAAATTCCAGTTGTAAGCTGACCCCCAATAGTTTTTGTGCACTGAACAGGTTTGAACCTTTCCCTCTTTGAAGAGCTGAGAGATGTCTCAGTGGGTGAAGTGCTTGCTACGTGAAGATCCCCAGAACCCTGTAAAAGCTGGAGGTGGTGGGGCTCATCTATAATCCCAAAGCTTCTACCATGAGATGGGAGGCAGAGACAGGAGAATTCCTGGAAGCTAGCCTGTTACATGCAGTGGTTAATAACTAAAGAGCCTTTCTCAAACAAGCAGGCGGTTAGGACCAACACTTCAGGATGTCTTCTGACCTCCATCTTCATGCTGTGGTGTGAGTCCATCCTCAGTCACACACACAAACATTCACATATATAGACACCCACACACACCAGATAAAAATATTAAAATAAAAAATGTTCTTCCTTAGAACTCACGATAGTGTGCGCTGGGATCCACCCAAAGTGCCGAACTGGAAGAACAGGTGAAAACCAAAACCAAAACCAAAACTAAAACTCCCTAAACAAAATGGCCACTGGAAAATAACATTAAAAGTATAAAATCGGTCTTTTTTTGTAAAAGGAAGAAAACAAAGGGAGTTACCTGTTTACATGCATGGAGCCAACAGTAAATTTTGGCCACACTACACAAAGCAAAAAGGAGAGAGGCTGGGGCACAAGGGTTCCGTCCGCTGAGGTTCTGGAGCTGCAGGATCTCAGCGTATTGGGGGACAGAAGGCTTTGATAGGCAGTGCTGTCTAATAAGACATTCAGGGATTAAGTCAGTGCTACAGACAGATGTGTCCATGTGCCAGTTGTTGCTAAGCTTTAATTTTTTTCCCCCTGTAATGTTTAATTTATCACACTGGTGCTTTCTAAACTAGAACATCTGTAAACAAGGTTAAGAATGACCTCCTTCCAATTTTACATCCGTGAACAGCGCACCTTCTTCGTGCTTTAATTTTAGATACCTTAAAGATAAACAAATCTGTGGAAAGGAGAAGGGAAAGGAAGGGCTTGTCTGACGTTCATGTGTTCATCTTGGGCGAATACAAATTTCCTCTCTGCTGGGCTCTTGGGTACACACCACTGGCTCTTGGTGCTGAAGCCACAGTCAGGCATCCCTTCCCCAGTCAGATGCAATTAAACAAACTTCTGCTAAATATTTAACAGCCTTGTGTGGTAATTAGCGGCAAATAATCGGAGCTTAAATTGATAACTGCTCAGAAGTATCCTTTTATAAGCATAACCAATGTGTGGCTCCTTCTCTTAGATTTTGAATCCTGGAAGGATTTTATTTTTATTTCTTTAAAGAAGACCTGGTGAAATAAATAAATCTTAGTCACACGACTTAGCTGAAGACCTTATAGTCAAGTTGGGTTGTTCTGCAGTTGGTGGCAACATCCCACCTACATGGGTTGCGGCTCGGCTGTGTTAGAAATCCATTGAAATTGAGTTAGGGGCTGAAAGGTGCTGGAGTCAGGCATTGATTTAAAAACTGACTGGCAGCTTTAGGATTTAAACTCTGGTCCATCAGATTCAAAAGGTCATCTGATTAGAATGGGAGAGGCACAGGGCATTTGTGATTTATATTCAAAGGGTAACCTTTGTGGGGATAAGGAGAGCCATGACTCTCTACCTTTCCTCTTGATAGGAATAAGCATTCCCTTCAAGTGAATTCCCTTTAAGTGAATAATTATGAAAAATAATTATTGAAGTGGGGCGAGAAAAGGCAAATGGAGTGCTACTTGTCTGCAGTGTACCAGCTCTCTGTCCCTCCTCACCCCAAGCTCTGCACATTGTGTATGGTATGTGCCACCATACATACAGACACATTGGAGGCCAGGGGAGCACATCAGGGGCCTCCCTCTTTCACTTTCTGCCCTATTCCTTTGAGACGGAATCTCTCACTGAACCAGGAGCTGGTCAGTTGTTTTTTACCCCCAGCTAGGTTGGCTGGCCAGCAAGCCCTAGCAATTTTCCTGTTTTCCCTGAACTCTAGTCATCTCCGCTGCCCTCGGCTTGGGTTACAGGTGCACACAGCCACAGCTGGGGTTACAGATGCACAGCCATGCCTGCTTTTACATGGGTGCTGAGGGTCCCAACTCAGGCCCTCATGCTTGCACAGCAAGTGATCTAACCCGCTGGGCTGTCTCCTCAATCTTTATTTCTTTTTATTAATGACACTGCTATACTCTGTAGGAGGTAAACTCATTTTAAGGGTAAGTCAAACATGCAGTAATTCATTAATGGTAACAGAAAACACCAGAAACAACTAAATAGTTGTTGGCTAAGGCCGTTTGCTGGGCAAATAAAACATCGAAATAAAGTGTCAGAACACAACATATTGATTAACATCATTAAACCGTGCGGAGTATGCGCTGCATCCTATGAGGAGCGTGCATGTGTGTACCCATGACACGCCTGTGGGCATCTCTGTCCCAAGCAAGTGGCTGTGTGCTGTGTAGAGAGAACCTTGTTACATTCATCGTGTGTTCCACAGGTGAAATCCCTATGTCTGGATCTTTAAGAAGCTCCCAAGGGAGTTGTTTTAAATTGTAAGAAAGTTCTTTTAAAATGCGACTATTTCATAGTCTCTCCTGAAATACTTGGTTGTCTTCCACTCGAGATAAAAATTCCTGGATAGGAAGGTGTGCTTCTTGCCCCCTTGCTGCTTACTTTCTTTCCCCTTCCCTGGACATTTTTATACCCTATAGGACAGCTTCAGGACTCTTTTTGGAACAGTCTTCCTCTCTGAGTCTCACACAGACACCAAGAGAAGTCAAGTATGTTTGAAGGTATTTATCTTAAAATAAGTGATATATTTACTTATTTCTTATCTCTATACTTCATGGAGGTCAGAGGACAACTCTGCAGAGTCAGTTCTTATCCTCTACTATGCGGTTCCGGGCTTGAACTCTGGTCATCAGGCTTGGTGGCAAGCCCCTTCACCCGCTGAGCCGTCTGGCCAGCTGTTTTTCTCGGTCTGTATGGAAGCCAGTTATGTGATGCTTGTATTCTCCTTTGCACACTATTTTCTCCTAGAATCTTTCAGGTCTTGAAAATGGTAGAGGTGTCCCCATGTCCTCTCCCACCAGGAAGAGCCACTGCCAGCTTCAGAACCCCACATGGGAGACTCGCGTCCTCTCCCCACTTTCTTGCCTTGCTTCTGGGTCTCTGTGGGACAGTTTCCTTACCCTTCCTAGAGCCCCAAGTTATTGGAGAGACAGCCCCTTTCATCTCCCCACACAGAGATGTGCTGTAGCTATGGTGAGAACAATCTAACCCTCACATCCTTATACAATTTGCTCCTCCAAGTTAATTTGAATTCATTACAATAAAGGGATGTAATTAAAAAAATAACTCTAACGGGAAGTATTTAACATGATCCTGGAAGAATGACAGTCTTGACTAGCAGACAGGCCAGGCTGCAAGCATGGTACACACTCAACGCAAATTCAAAGGTGAGCCATAAACAAGTACACACAGCCGCACTGCCACGCATAAAGGACCGGGCAACGGGAGGCCTCATTCTAATCAGTCCTCCAAGGAACCTGCCACACAGAAGTGGCACTTATTCTAATTTAAAGCCCTCATGCTTGCTTCAGTGTTGCAAAATTTATAAAAGAATAACTTCATTAAACTGCCTGGCACTTCAAACACAGATGCGAACCAGTCACAACACAGAAAGAGTTGGACAGGAGGAGGAGAGTTATTTCCAGAGACCTGTGAGCACAGACACTGGAACAGAGCCCGTGACCGGCACTTCTCTTTTAGTCACTGTGGTTCCGTGTGCAACTTTCCTTCACTGAGGACTTCGGCTGCACAGCTCTTTACCTCTGCCAGGAGGCCTGTTGCTCTCGCAAGCCTGCTTAATAACACTGAAAATCACTCAAAGTGGTTGGGCTAGTCGTGTCACATGCAGAAATACATCTGGCAGCACAAAAATGAATACTCTTCAGTGTTCCTTTCCTGGCCTGCAAAGAGATTGATTCTCTACACACTGCTATTACAGCTTCCATTTACTTGGGTCCATATTTCAGACTTGCCTAAGTTGTTGAAAAGCTAATGTTGAAAACACCCTGGCACTAAAGAAGAAAAAGCAGTAACAAGGGGTAAGTGGGACCACTCTGTGGCCTCGATGAGCAGCTCCGGAGGGAAGGTACTGGCACACCCTGAAACACAGTTTTTAAGGAAACTTTTTTCTCCCCTGAACCTGAGGCTAGATTTCTGAGCTACAAGGCTGTGCCTGTTACAGCACACACCACCTCGTGCTCAACGTCACAGATTCCTCAAAATCATTTTTTATTTTGTAATGCAATGAAGACACGAATCTTGGAGCCTGTATAAACATAGTAAGCCTTCGACAAAGTCTTGTGTCGCACATTGGTTCGACTAGGCATCCTGTCCTGAGAGGAATGAACGGCCTCTCCCTTGTCCCATTCAATGTTCCTATCAAATGGCTGCTAAATTTTGCTTCAAAGGGCATAGGGTAAGAATTCACAAAACCCCACACATGACAGGGTAAGGACGGATATGAGGAAATGGCCGTAGGAGGAATAAAAGGTATAACCCTGTAAGAGTCATAAAAGACAACAAAACCAACCACCAAACAAAAACCAACAAACCTGTCATAGTTGTCTTTCAGAATTTTGGAATGGGAGCCTTGTTCCCAGTCAGTAGGAAGTCCTTTTGTAGGGCACTCCTGTCAGTCTGACTGGAGGACAGATGGATCTAGAAACTTAATGTTATCACCCCACAAACATGGTGCTGTGAGTCAGGCTATCCCCCAAATAAACAAATATTGAAATGAATTATCTGCTGTCCTTAAACACTTGTGTTATGGTGCAGAAAGCTTTCTTGACATCCAAATAGTGTAATCTATTAAAGGTGAGTTTTTATTTTTATTTTTTCTCTTCATGAATGAACTAGGGCTAATGAGATAGAGTAAGCTAATTCAATTACTGACAGACTTTATTATATAATAAAATATGGATTATTGATCCTGTGGAGTTGGCAATGTGTGATGGTGCAGATTCACTGCCTGAAACCTTGAAGATGTGTTTTATGGCTATTTTTATTCATGCTTTTAATATACTAGAAATTGTTTTTACTTGTGAAAAAATCACCAAAGTGAAACAACGCTAACTAAGCCAGACGTTCAAAAAGAAAATAAATCCAAGGTTAAAACAGAGGGCTGAGCTGGGAGCTTGAGAAGCCCCGTAGCTAGAGTATAATCTCTTGTACTCTGCAATGGAGCCGGAAGAAAAAGGAAGGGAAGATGCCACACACAGTGTGGCGTGTAAACGCATGCGGTGGATTGGAATTTACTTCCTAGGTACCTTGCTACGGATCCAATGTGGTCCTGGAAGAAGGAGGAACGCGCTGCCGGGCCCTTTTGCACTTCTAAGGATGACTGGCTTGCAACACAACGCTGGGTTGACCTAAGAAAATCCTTTGTCTCTTATCTCTGGAAAAAAAATGCAAAAAACCTCCAACCCTCATTAGAAAACAAGCAGTTCTGAGTACGAGGGTCCTGTGGAGAGGTGAGGCCACACAACAAACCCTGAAGGGGAAAAGAAGGCGATCTAGGGTATCCAAACTGTATTTACACATTTAGGCTCTGGGCCAGTGTCCCTCATAAATCTGCCCAGGGATGGGATGGCATGCCGATTGCTATTTGCACAGCGTTACAAAGTGCAGGCCCGACTCTTTCTTCTGGTCTTGTAAACTCGTCCCTCCTCTTCCTTCCGACAGAGTTCACATCCTTTGTATCCCTCTGTAGGCCGTGTCCACCAGCTCCTCCATAGCAGCACAAACACAAATATGCCTTTTCTCCCCTGCTTTTTTAAAAGAGAGGAGCCGGGCTTTCTGTTTTGGTAGGCATCCCTCCAACGTGTATAGGTGAGCTGTGCATGTGGCATGTTTTCAGAAACGACTCCAATGAAAGGGAGGAAGGAGCAATGCTAAACAACGCGAGCGAGCGCGAAGTTGCAGACTGTTCGGCTACAGTCCAGAAAATGAATCCAATTTTTCATTCTGTCATTATAAATATTTCATTGCAAATGGTACTGATTTTCTGCAACTGTGGTTAAGCAATGGGCCTCTGTGTGAATATTTAAGAAAAAAAAAAAAAAGAAACTAGGAGGAAGACAACGAAGAAGAGGGGAATGAAAGGTTAGCAACCAATTAATTTCTTACTTTAAATGTAAAAAGATGCTGGGAGAAATTCACCAGTGATGTAGTGTGTGACTCGAAGAAGAAGAAGAAAAAAACATTTACACTGCTCTTCTTCTGACAGTTTCTCATAAAATATCTGCAGTCCATCTATCTTTTAGTACTCCAGGCTCCTCTGGAGAGCAGAAAATGGTGGTTTAAAGCTCACTTCAGTGCCAGTCTGCGGGAGATTGCTTTCCACAGGACCCCCGCTGATGGAGGCCTAGGGGAAGAGGCCCAGGAGTTATTCAATCAGTCCGAGACTCTGGGGCGGCTGGGGGTCCTTTGAGGGCTGATTATAAAGCTGCCCTCCTGTTGCCTGCCTCGGAACAGAGCGAAATGAGCAGCCTCTCGCTGGGAAGATTCTGCAAGAAGGAATTTCACCTGTCATGGAGTTTGTCAGAATTTCAGGATTTATCTTGGTGCAAAATTAATAAAATACCAACCAGGAATTCAGGCTGACTACTCGGCTGTGTCATCTCAAAGTGATCTTTCACCCAGGAAAACCTGGATGGCGAGCGCAGCCATTTCTGCCTTACTTTTTCCTCGGGAGGAAGAACGGGGTGAGTGACTAACGCCACCCAGGCAGCGGAGTGGGCTGCCGGCCAATTACACACAGGGCGGCCCGTGGGTGCTTCTGCCTGCATGGCCTCTGACCCTGCCACAGCCATTCCTAAAGCTCTTTGAAATTAGCTAGAATCTGAGCATCGGAAGATCATTCTAAAATATCTGACACAGTATGTCCCCTATGGCATTCTATATCCGCTAGACTCACACGCTGGTTTTTCCAGGCCTGGGTTTGATGGCACAGATTAGGAAACGGTACGGATTAATCTGGGGTCACCCAGGAAGAAGGTCCGGGTTCAGGTGTTTGAACATAACTTCCTCCTCTCCTGCCCCATCACCTTCCAGGCTCACGGTAGAGAAGCAAGACGAAGAAGGCAGAGGGCCCTCTCTGTGCCTACCACTCCAGACCATGGCTCGAAGGCTCTCCCTCACCACAGATATTTTAAGTGATGCATTGCTCATCCTAGGGTCTGCTGGCTTTGAACTGGGGTCTGGGTAGCCTCAAGGTAATCAGTGGTCGTTCTTAAGTGTGGGTGGCATCTCATAGCAGACAGGCTGTGTTGGGGGGCTGGGATGTTATTAAGGCTAGCTGGATCAACTCAATGGACAGAGCAGGAAACACTTCTGAGATCTATAGACCCAGTCAGGCCCTGCTGCTGGACACTAAAGCCTGGGGAAGGAGTGAACTTGGGTCTCCATAGACAACTCTATCTCATCCCTGAGCTGCAGGGCTAAAGTCACTCTTAGTAAGTGGTGATTGGCTGTACATCTTGGACATCTGAGTCAGCTACTGACTTAAGGCCATTCTGCTTCTCTATTTTCTAATTGACATTTTCAACTGCTGTCTAATACATTCCTTCTAGTTCCTTCCTTAGTTAAATGAGAACCCCGTTTTGGAGAACTGCCTTCACAAATCAGTAGCAATCTGACAGTATTAACACCAAGAGACCTCAAGAGAAACCATGAGAGGGGGAGAGAGAGAGAGAGAGAGAGAGACATTTGCTTGGAAGTGAGTGCACAGATGGTAGGGGGGATGCAGGGTGCTCTCCACAGGCTTCAATGGAGATGCATTAACTCCATAGAGGGAAAGGGCTTCCCACCAGTACTGTCATGAATTATAACTGAGTACAGGAGTGAGGTCTTGGTACCTGTCTTATGGCAAATATACTGTTCCATTTTCCTGCACAGCGACCTTTCACCCTTATAAACTCAAAGCATCACCCAGCACACTGCAGATATTTAATGGTATCACAGTCGCCTTTTATAGGTCTGGAAGGCACAGGAGCCTAGCAGATGTGTCCAGTGGTGTGGGTTGGTCAGTTATTAAATTAAGTTTTGGTGATATCAGGCAGGAAACCTTTGATGCGAGAGTCAAATATTTTGAGGAAAAGACCACCGGGTCCTACCGACCCAAATGAGGAGTTGTTATGTTGGACAGGGCTTTGAAAGAAAGAGGCTGACACTCCCCCCACCCCACCCCCACATTTCAAGAGGCGGGGAAGAAACCTCACTTTTGCAAACTTTCCTCTCTATGCAGGAGCAGTTCCTGCCCTCTAAGTGCATCCTGTAGTCATTCAATGAAGCAATCAATGGAGGATCTGTTATTTTAGGCAATTTGAAATTTTACCGCTTTAAAAAAAAAGGGCTGCTTTTCCCTGCCTTTCACTCTCGTTTAGAGGCTCAAAGTTGCTGCTCTAAATGACAGCACCCCAAGCAGGGCTTTTAAGCACCATTCATCTCATCCACCCTATCTGGGCCTTTCACAGAACATTGCTCTCCCTCCAATAAGGGGAACTCACTCCTTCATAGCTGCAGGGCAGAGCCTGTTTCAAGCTGTAGATTCGCTGCAAATATAACAATAAAGGATACAAATGTGAGTTCCTCTTAAAATACTCGTTTGGCTCTGAAGCCGCCTTGCCTTAGCAAACCCGATCAAGGGCAGCATATCAATCTTTCTCCAAATGCTCAGAAACAGCTCACTGCAGAGCGGGCAGTGCAGGGGATCATCACCTCGAGGGATCTGGAACATGTTGGACCGAATTTCCTTCTCATTTCGGGGGATAGATAGATAAAGTTCATGATTACCATCCCTCTTGTCCTGTCACAACAGTTGGATCTGGAAGTGGTGTTTTCCAATAGCCAGATGAGTTTGTAAACACAAAGGATCTATTCTTGGCACTTTGTTTCTGCTAATGTGAGGAAATCGACCCACGTGTAGAGCAAACATCTAAAATAGAAACACATGCGGGAATTCTACGAGCCTGTCTGGGTTGCAGAATGTTCTAGAAATTTGGGTTTCCAGATCTATCCAAAGGATCAGACTACAAAGGCGTCTAGGCAGAGCTTTGTGTTTGGAGCCCAACTGCGCCTGCAATCTCGAATTCCGCATAGAGGCAGATCTTCCTGTGCTGTGGCAGCAGGCTCTCTTGGCGACATGGAAGACTCCAGGGCCAGCAAAGCCCAGCCAAGGCGGAATGTGGCAGAGGTGATGAGCACTTCCAGGGGGCGGGAGGGAGGGTCTGCAGAACTGGCCACAGTGCTCATCGGTACACCCTAGCTGGATGCTCCATAAAGTCGCACTGATGGCAGTTTGGAGATGGCCATCTGTCGTCAACTCTGGGCCAGACAAAAAATAATGTAATGGGAACTCGCATACAACACGGTTGCTGGAGGAGGAAGCTGGTCCTCGAATGAAGAGGTGGTGCTTCACTTTTTAATAGTGTAATGCAGTCTTTGATAGGAACATCAAGAAATTAATGGGTGGAGAATTTTTTAAAACAGGGCTGGGGTGCATTAGAAACTATTCAAATGCAAACAGAGTGGTTTCCACTTACTGTTGCCTTTATTTTGGTCATATTAACCACTTGGTTCTTGAAAATCTGACTACCAGGACACACGGTGAAGCAGCGAGGGCCAAATTTAGAAATAGGTAAGCCCAGGTTGTGCCTTCAAGCATGCACACACAGATTAGGTGTTTATTGGTACAAAATGGGTAATTGAAAATGCATTTAGTCATTTAGCCCAAATGAGTTCACTGTGACAATCATACTTATCTTTTTGTGTGCCTGCTTGATTTCTAGATGCTGCTTTATTGAAAAGCAAAAGGAAAGGACCTCATCTTTTGATGCAATGTGAATGCTATAGAAGTGTGAACTTTTTCCTTTGCTCCAGAAAACCCTAGCTTGAGAGAGAGAATAAATACAATAAGAGTCAAACCAAGGTTAGATTACCTATGCCCCATTTTTGTGTCTGACCTGATTAACTTTCTGCCTTCACTGGTAAGGCCAGTCAATCCTGATTGAATTATCCAATATTAACAGCTGAAAGTGATCAAAACTAATGGTGAAAACACAGCACCAATCAATAAATCAATGCAAATGATTCGGTTCCTGGAGATCCGATCAAATAAAAGAGATAGATCAATTTAACCACTGAGCAAATTAAGTGCAAGTTGCTGTAGCACTGATTTGCTTCCAAAGCCCCACAGGCTCACAAGCAAAGAAAAGAGGCGGTGTCTATAATGGACCAGTTCCAGAATCATGCGCTCATTTGACACAATTTATGCTCTTGCAAATCTTGGCATCTTACTTATGTGTTTAAGGGCTGACCAGGAGCTGTGTGGAGGCACAGCAGATTTAAAGGGCTCCTGCATCAAGGGGGACACAGCCCAGAATACCCAGGAAAGGGAGGATGATGCTCCTCCACAGACTGTCCTAACAGATCACTACAGAACCGGATATGCCAGGTCTCTAGACACAGTGAAGGGCAAAAGTTTCCATCTGGGGGCCTCAAAGGAAAGGCCTATAGAGAGAGGTAGGATGGGGTTGTGACTTTTATAGTCTAAGTGGGGATAATGAAACAACTTAAGTTATGTGAAAATTATATGGGAAAGCCATGAGAAGATGGGTCTGGGGGACAAATGGGCTTTACAAGCATTCCATCTAGATGTGTGACAAGCAGTGCCATTCTACCTGTTCACCTGGGGATTTTGGCACAGGAGGGAAACAAAATCAACTGGAACAAAGTTTTCTCAAAACCACACCCAGCTCCCACCTAGTCTTTCATGAGATGCAGCACCTGACTCACTGCCTTGGCCACACTTCCTTAACCGGAGGGAGGTGGTTCACTGTTCTGAAAATAAATTTCTGGAAGCAGACATGTTTATTTGTAAAGTCTGAAAAAGTTAAACTGGAATGTGAGACATGGGAACATGTGAAAAAAGATGAAATAATTGAAGATAAGAATTCTTTTACTTATGACTTTATTTTACTTTAATATGAAACTATGTTGAAAGTATGATTATTTGAAAAATTATTCCAGCAAACTAAGGGAACTCAGGAAGTTTCTGATCTCTAGGGTAGAGATTTTATTTCCAGATAGTAGTGAATCTTGATTTTGGATTTTGCCTTCGTAGATCAGCACTAGAGATGGAAGATGCCCAGAGAAGCGCTATTCAAGGAGTCTTTGTTATCAGCACCAGCCTGGGCACCTCCCACCCAATTTGATTTCCCAGCTAGAGAGTTTAGCACCACATTCTGCTGGAATCTTTATAACAATAGATTATGTATTATCTCATCAAGAATTACTCATCTTTGGACTATAAATACATTTTAATTATTTTTGGTATTTCATAGAATGACTGGCATCATGGTACAGTAAGAAGATGAAATTTTGTTTTCATGATTTAAAAAATATGTATTTTACCTAATAATGTCACTGTTACTAGAGCCCTTATGATTTTGACTATTGACAAGGGTTCCTAAGTGCCCCAACACACATAATTTAATGTTTTGAGGCACGAGTTTGCAGCACCACTATGGAGAGCTAGCTTAGGGCTAGCAGCTAAGTTAGCAGGGGACCCCATGAGCCACATTTCAATGCTGTATTGTTGCCCTGTATGCCCCATGTCATATATAGTAATTCATTTTCTTCCAGAAAATGTGACCATAAAACTCAAGCACCAGTTAAACTGTGGTGTGAAAAATATGCATCAAAGTCAGGTGATGTGCTGGAAAAGCAATTTGAGGGGGAAAATCAAATGGCGTGGAGGTAATGATATATTTCAACCATAGTGACATCTGAAAGTCTTAATTCTCCACCCAGAATGCCAAATACCTTGCATTTGCAGTGTGGAAAGCACTGCGTTCCTGCTGGAAGGAACAGAAGGAAGGGCGAAGCATGGAAACAATAACACCAGCTTCTAGGCACCTCAGGCTCAACAAGGCCAGTCTCTTCAACCCCACTGCAGGAACCCCTTCTGCCTATCTCAAACCCCTAACACAAAACCAGCTTTCCAGGAAGACATGTTAGAATGGAATGATTCGATCACTGCCACCCAAGTGCAGCTTTTCCAGAGCCGTCAATTAAATAGCAAATCCCGTGTTAGAAGTGGCCTCATCTGAAAGATTTTAAAAAGATAGCACTTGCTTACACCTGCATAAACCACCTCTGATACAAACAAGCATTGCAGGGTATTATTCTTGGACCAAACCATCTTCTCTTAAAGCAGCTGCCCCAAGTTCTTCTGCTTTAACGATTTTATTATTTGTATTTACGTGCTTATGTGTATTACTATATGTGCACAGTGTGTGTGTGTGTGAATGCTTGGAAACAACAGAAAGGTAAGGGTACCTGATCCCCTGGAGTTGGAATAACAGCAGTTTTGAGCTGTCCAACCCAACTCAGGTCAAGCATTATTAACGACTGCACCATCTCTCTAGTCCTACTACTTCTGCTTTATAGAAAAAACACCAGTTACCAGCAAAAAACCGTGAATTTCTGAATAAGTTATTTTCAAATAATAAAGGGTTCATTCTGTTCAAATAGGCTCTTATTCCAAAATATTTTTCCCTTCCTGCCACATGACTTTCTAATGTACTGGATTAGAAAAATACAATGAAGGGATGGTTGGGCTCCAAGAAAATAAAAAGCTGTATCTCAGTGAGAACAGATCACTGTATATCTATATGTTCTAGACTGGAATTTAGAACTTTAGGTTAGCAAGGCTACGGAGTTCAATGAAGATCATCACTGCCACAGCAGCAAACAGTGTGTGTCCCTGTGTTCTATGTAGTATGTTCCATAGGCAGAGGGTTCACTGTGTCTCACTGAAGTGGCAATTAATGATACTCAAAGGGTGGAGCCCATGCGCTTGATCTCCTACAGACGGGCAGTGTGGAAGGAGGAATTATCAAAATTTGGATTGATTTTATAGGTAAGGTAACTGAATATATACAAATATATAATATAAACATAAATATAATGTAAATATATGTGGTATCACTACCACATATATTTGTAGTTACATGTGCATTTTACATACAGGCACAATTATGGTAGTATGCAACTTGGTGACATTGTCTTTTCTTTCTTTCATCTAGCCATCTACTACATACATAAAATATATGTGTATACATAAATACATGTAGGTAGAATTCTGTCCAACAAAGAAATCACCATCTACGAACATTGTTTACATATTGCAGCTTTTTATGGTCCTGAAGTCATTCATTTATCATTGAAAGTAGTCCATAGTGTTGCTACTGGGTAATCCTGGAATGTGTCTTCTAAATGTCCCCTACAATTCCCACCCAGATAAAAGAGGCACATAGTTTGAATGCTTTAAGATCTAATAGGATTTCGGTGTGTGGAGATTTAATTCCATGGGTTCCTGTGCAGTTCTTTATGAACTTTAGTGACATTTAAATAGTAGATGGGTTCAAGTGGCTTAAAATGTCCATTTATTCTACAGATCAAGGTCTGAGCTACAGGTTGAGAGACTGGCTGCATTATTCTGTTCTGATACTATTTTGGTTACAGAGAGGGTTTTCTGCTCTCACCTTAATTTCAGTTCAATTTCTCCTAAATCGTAACCGTGAAAGTAATTACATCACATATTTTGTGTCTTACCATTCCCGTTTTCTCTGTAGGAAATTAGCCATTTTCAAATCATACCAGTGCTACTTTTTTAAAGGTAATTCGGGGAGTGAAGGAACACACATGGGGGCATGAATGTCTAAAGTTAAAATGTAAAACTGAAGACACTGTCAAACCTAGAAAAAGTAAACTTTTGATCCATTTTTTTTCTCCCAATATTGCTGAGCATTTGAGAAAATAGACCTTCACATATTCCCATGACTCTGGATTACAGCTTTCTGAAATATTGAATATAAAGTCAATATTTCATCTCCGATTTGCAACAATTATCCTGTACTAACCATAAGCGCTGTTCTTATCTGAAGAATAGGTATACATAATATGGCACAGTATTCATGCCAAGACCAAATACATATGCTCTACAGCTCTGGATCCCTCAGTAAAGCTCCTGCTGGCTCAGATCCCAATTTGAATGAGTGAGTCAGAAATGTCTTGAGAGAAGCTTAACTTCACCGTGCCACTGAGATTCAGAAAGAGCAGTGCATTCTGTGCTACAACCTCTGTATCAGTGGCTCCCAAGTGTGGCCCAGGGACCTGTGTGGTCTCTTTGACACATGTAGAGATCTGCAGGGTCACAACTATTTCATAATAATGTTTGACACTGTTTGTGTAAACACTTCCTGACCTCAAAAGGCTACAAGGAGGTGTGATGACATCACCTTCTGACAGCTAACAGGATGTGCCTGTTTTCCTTGTGTTTAACACACTGCTTAATTTGGAAGTAATGAAAGGTAATGGATTACTATGGAAAATAGCAGTAGATGGTAACCCACACAAACCAAAGCCTTTAAGGTCCTTTGAATAATTTCTGAAATTGTAACAGCTTCCCCGAATGAGAGAGTTAGTGGACCACTGGTTAACTGCAAGAGAGTGAAGACTGTTTCATGAAAACATTGAGTCTTGAAGGATGCGTTTAATTTTGTCTGATCTGCACTGGGTCACAGATCACTGCTACCAAAGCACTGAGCCCTTTCAATGAAAGACACACCAGGTTGGAATCTTTCAATATAGTACAGAAATAAAAGTCTGCTATAACTGCCACCCAAGAGTATTAAAGTTAGGCATCAGTCCCTACAACTTTAATGTTAAATTATTACTTCACTTTGCTTCAAGATTTACATACTAATCAATAGTATTGCTAAGTACATTGACCAGATCTTTTACAGATTCGTAAAACTAAGCCCCCGTTGACTTATTACTCTTTGATATCTATTTGTAGTAATGATAGTATTTTTTTTTTTTAAGAAGAAATTTAAGGTTATCTTAGTACAATACAAATAATAACAGTTCAACTTGGACTATTTTCTGTATTTAACTGGTAAAAACAAAACGATGGACTCGAGTGTTTGGAAGCAATAAAAACGTGAAACTGAAACTTCAGTTTTCATGTATTGACAATCTCTTAAATTTCATCTAACTTACTCGTTTAAAATAATAACTGAGAAAATGCACTGTGAATATTCTATTCTGATATATACCGTCCCTAAACCTGGCTCCACCAGAGCTCCCCTCCTGAGGTATAGAGGTACCCTAGCGGATGCAGGAGGGAAGCAGGGTGGGTTTGTTTTGCTTGGTCTTGACTCTCTGTTAAAGTTTTCCCCAACCCCACTTCCTGTTAATAATGCTCACAATAACAAACTGATTTCAAGTTTAACTCCATGTTCATTACTCCTGAAAATATTCGTTTTCAGAGGGATTAAGAATGAAGAGTTGTTTGTGGAATAGAACCCAGGGCTTTCTCTCTCTCCCCCCCTTGCCCCTCTTTTTTGAATATTTTCTTCAAACTTCCTTTATGTGAGGTTGGCCTTGAATTTGTGATCCTGGGATTACAGACATATGGTTTGAATCAATCTCTCTCTGCCTCTGCCTCCTTTTCTGTGATGTTGGGGATTAAACCCAAGGCCTCATGCGTGTTAGCAAGCACTCTATTGCTGAGTGTGCCCGTTCCCACTCTTCCTCTTTCCCTTTCAGTGTTCACCCCTCTGGACAATAACTGCCTATCCATCTAAGTGTGGATCCCATTGGGGAAAAAGCATGAATAAAACAGGACTTGGGTGGATGAGCTATGACAAGCGAGGTGAATGATCCCACAGTCCAATAAACCTGACCCCTACACCTCTCATGCTCGGTTAGAAGGTCCAATTATAGGTCTGTTCTAGTTCTTTTTATGATTGACAGTAGCCAGAGGCAAAATTACTTTGTTGTCTATTAATCTGGTCTCTAATTTTCCCTTTGCCCCCAAACACACAGAGCATCATGGTGGCCCAGGGTGAGTGATACTGTGAATCCATTCTTAAAATGCCTCGGTTGTCTAGAAGAGTAGCAAGTGGGTTCAATCCCATCCTTCCTCCAGAGGCCATTACCTGCAGCTCTGTTTGGAAGAAAAACTTCTGCGGACATTGTGTGCAGTCATAGATCTTGTCTTCTTGTCCATGGGCAGAGAAGATGTGCTGTTGCAACTTGTTTGCTTGAACAAACACTGCAATGACAAAGGATGGGGGCGTGGGTTATTGTGTTTTCCAATTTGCGTGGGGGCCAGTGACTTGCCATGCACAGATGACAGACTAAATGGCACACCTCCTGGGCACGACTTTCTGCTGGCACCTGGGGAGAGCGAGCGAAGGAGTCACATTTGCTCCTGGTTGGGACTCTGGCTTTTGTTAAGATGCACTCTACTGAGTGCCTAATTCAACCCAAACAGCTCCAAAGTAACAGTTTATGGAGGGCCTGCTCCCTATAAATCTTTGAAAATAAAGCCGAAAATTGTCAAATGCACAGCTCCGTCTTGTAAGAAATGACTCCTATTTCTCAGCAACCCACAGGTTAAGAAATCATGGCTGCCCAAACCCTGTTTATTGTATTTGCCTAAAGTTATAGCTAGCAAACAGTTCTCTATTTAAATGTGTTAATGCTAAAAATTATATCCCTCAGCTACTCTGGGGCACTGTCTATAAATGTGCAACAGAACGGCAGGTAAATTCTCTTTGGATGCTTTAAGATCAACTCGGCCTAGACGCCGAATGCAAGGGTTTCAATAATATAAACATGTTCAATTTTAATGACTACAAAACAAGGCCCTAAGACTGTGTAACAGTTTACCTAGGAGACATACTATTAATAATTAAATTGTATATGCCAGAGGCGGTGTTTGGGTTGGCAGAGCTGACTTCTGATGGATGCCTGGTGCACTGTGACCTAAAAAAGTTTGCATCTACAATATTAATCTGTATAGGCAGGGAAAGGATTTATTAAAGATGTTGGCATTTGACTTTGACTCCACTCTGATCATTAAAATTATTCTAATTGCCAGGCAACCTAAAATATTACAGTATTGTTCTTGTGCGTCACGCATTTTAATCACTTTTCTCATTACCTTAAAAAAATCTGCTCAGGTTTCCTTTCCCGCCTAACATGCGTTATATTGGAAGGTTTTATTTTCCCTAACTGTTATTTCTAAATGACTTCAAGAGACAATAAAACGATTCACGTCTGTCTGTATAGAAAACCCAGGCTGTTTACGATTTAGTTTTGTTTCCTTGCCGAACTCAACAAAAAGAAATCGAGTTTTTATACAGGTTTGCTATTTATCTCCATATACCTACATATGTTTTATGAGGCTTCTGGCTATAACATGAAAGAGCTATTTTATTATAAGACTTAATTGTGAGGAGACCTTTGGCCCATTCTTCAATTGTGAAGACTTAGTATGAGCTTTGATAAAGAACCGGGACTCTTGGCTCTTTGTATCTGAAGAAGCATACTCATGGTGAAAACAATTTTGGGAAGTATAACAAACGAATTCTACAACAAAGGAAAACACTGATGGAATGAATGAACAAAGGCAAATTTTGAAGGTACAGTTGTCAACATATTTAGGGTACTACTTATGTGAGCTATGAATGGACATGCATGGCCCCTTTCTTTCCATTTCCTTACAGAACAGAAATCTACAGACCAAGTGTGGTGATGATAAATAATCAATACCTGGGATTTTGCTCTGCAAACAAAGAAAGTCAATTTGAAGGGAAAGATATCTACATCTCTGTATTTATATATTCTTTCCCTTTTGACAACCGGAATGAAAACATCCTTGAGGGACTTGACCATGAGTTCCAGATTCACGCAAAATAATCACCAAGGAGTTTTCAAAGTAGCTTTGTCCTTATTGGGACGGCACCAGAAATACGTGTGACTATATTTCAAGTCTCAGCATCTCCTAGTGATAATTTTTATTACACACACACACACATATATATATATATATATATAATATGAATGATAGTTACTGCTCAAAAGTCTATCTAATAATGGCTTTTTAAAATAAAATTCCACAGCAAATAAATGTTTCCTCTAATTTGATGAGTATTTCAATAATATATTTGTTTTGATTTTTTATGAGGAATATTAGAAAATTCTCCAGGTTTAAGTGTGGGGCCAACAGGACCAAAACTTTAGCTGAATGCCTTATGACTAAACACAGCCTGGCACACAGACAGCCTTGACCTTGGTAACCTTTTAACATGGAGAGAAAGAAAAGTGAACCCAATCTGGCTGTTGTTTTCCAAATGGAAAAGTGCAAACTTGTGAGAGGACTTGAAATGCCATTTGTTCATCATGACAGTTAACCTTCCTGCTCATCTGAGTCCTTAAAGTAGGCTGCAATCAATAATGCTAATGAGCAGAAATCAAACATCTTCCCCCCAAATTGAACTGAAACCCTTGCTGTAAAAGGCCAAGCAGTGGGAAGTATGCTTTGGCAGGAAACACAGGGTGGGGCCAGAGTGCGGCCGTGATTTTCCCTGGTAGAAGCGTCTCACCTGTAAAGCAAACAGGGCACTTGAAGGTGCCGCCCATCCCCTCGAAGCTGTGCTCTATCAGGTGGCACTGAAGTTTGGCGGGGGAGTCGAAGGTCTGGCTGCAGAGCTTGCACTCATGGTTCAGTCCTTCATCTGTTGAGGAAATGCATTGACAGAAAAGGTGAAACCCACCGCATCTCTGATGGAATGAGGCTAACTCTGAGTGCACGCTCTTGTTAGCTATCATCGAATATAATCATGCAGTCCTATACAACCAGGCCACTCTGCATGCACCTGCTCTCACCTAAATATGTAGTCGTTGGTATGATTTCTGATCAGTTCACAGTATTTATGACTTTATAGCAATATGAAACATTTCTGGAATGTAAAATTCAAAGATAATCAGAAGTCAGATTTTACCTTTAGGCTAAAACCTTACAATGGGCTTTTAGTATATCAACAACAAAGTACCCATTTTAATGATCATGATTGTATGGACTCTGTATTTCCAAAGGCCTAAAATAAAGAACCTACAGGAAACTGGAATGGCCTCTTCTTAGTTCTTCTTCTCAACTTTATCTAGAATATTCTAGAAGCTTCTATTCTTACTCTATTTTCTTTGGTTTTCATTCCTATCTATATACACTTCTTTTACTATTTGCAAGATTTTCTGGCAATCTTAAAGCATTAATGCTTTTAGAACCTTATCAATGTTTGCCTTGCTTTGCCTTCCAAACCCATCATACTAAACCCTAGGCCACTGCTCCCTTGAACTTTGTAAGACAGTTTCAATTTACCTCCAAGCCTCTCTCTGCCTGTCTTTCTCCAAAGTACTTTCAGGAAACTCAGGCTCACTTTTTGACAAGGCCTAGATAATTAAATAGCAACCAGAAAATCATGTCACCACATGAGGAGTGCACAGTATGGATAGATACACTTATTCTCATTAATGTTAACAGCCTGGTCAACACCGTAGTGCTTGCTGTGCTCCCAAAACTGTCATTCTGCATGTTGACATATGTGGATCCATTTAATCTCACAACAACCATACAACAAACACTATTACTGCACCCACTTCAGAGATGAGAAAAATGTGACCAAGGGAGCTTCTAACTGTTCCATGTCAGAAGGGCTAAAATCTATAGGAATAGAACACAAACCCAGAGAGTTTGGCCCAGAGTTCATGAACTTACAGTCAGGCTGTTGTACCTGCTAGTCCCCAAATGACTTGTTAGGGAGGGAGAGTCACGGGCAGAGGCTGCACTTTGACCTGCGTCCCAGTCATACTATATGCTTACCTCCTATAATTTGTAATAATTAGAAATGTTCTTAAGAGGCATGTGCATCAGCTATCCTAGGAATAGGGAATGTGAAGACACATTCACACTGTGAGGCTAACAAGTCTAAACTCCAGTCATTTCTTCCTATTCAAGGCAAATGCTTCACTGGTTGGTATCATTGGCGATACAAAGAGCCAGTTACAAAGGGAGTTATTATTAGCTAACCAGGAGCAAAATCACTCTATTTGTATTCCTAATCTTTCTTCTCACACAAGTATGATTCTTCAGAAGCAGAGGACTGGAATTTGTACAAAGAGAAGCAAAGCGCTAATTAAGCCACCCAGCACTGTCTACATTTCACAAGAGATAAAAATCCTCTCTGTGTTTGGGTGGCACAGCAAATTCCTTGATTATAATTATGTAAGAAGAACTTTAATTGTGCCTACTGACATGACAAGGGGTTATACAAAAAGCTTTAGGGATTATATAAGATCAATTGGTGTTTAAATCTGCTCTTTTCTTTTGAATCCTAAAGTCACCAAATTTTTTCCAAATTTCAGACATTAAGAAATACAAGAGCTGGACATGGTGCACACAATCTCTAATCCCCACCTCAAATCCCAGCACTCTGGAGGCAGAGACAGGCAGATCTCTATGAGATCTAGGGCACTTTGGTCTACATAGTGAGTTTCAGACCAGCTGGGGATACAGGGAGACCCTGTCTCAACCCTCCCCCCAAGAAAAAATTATATAAATTAAACACTATTCATTGTAAATTGGATTGGCAAGTATAATCAGAAATACTTGCAAAATACAATGTTCCCATTTATTCCCTCAATACTGTGTATCTTTATTTTGAATATTAAGAAGTTACCTAAGAGTTTTAATGTCACTTAAAAATTATATATGTTTATTTTCACAGTATGACCACAATAAGTATACACAAGTAAAATAACTAATACCATTATTATTATTATTGCATGAGAATCAAGGGGTGGCCTGTGGTATTAGCTGGGATATCCCTGTTCGAGTTCCTGATCCCTAAAAGTTGTAAAGTCACATATTCAGATTTGGTGGAGTCCTTCCTTAGGGGTGCTTATTAACTGTTCAGTGTACATAAAGGGAATTATGCAAGTGGATGTTCTTTAATATGGCTTGACTATGAACATGTTGTCTGTAAAACTAATAGAAGAAAAATGAGTGAGACACATGTATATGAGTACAACGGACATGCCTCATCCATTTTCTTTTACTTCCTACCCAAAGAAAAGTAGTGTCCTCAAATGCTAAGTAATCCAAATTTAGTCAGATGCTTCACTCAAAGGTGATACACAGTCATGAATATTTATTATTTTTGTGTATGAGTGTATTGACTGCATGTATATAAGTGCACCTGTGTTGTTCAGTGCCTGTGGAGATGAAAGAGGGTGTCAGATCATCTGGAACTGGTTGTTAGCTACCATGTGAGCGCTAGGAATTGAACCTGGATCCTCAGCAAGAGCAGTCAGTGCTCCTAATCACTGAGCCATCGCTCTGGCCCCCCCATCATGAGTATTTATGCCTTATTAGCAGCACAAACGTATTTTTCATAGATTCTACCTTTTGTTCATGGAGTAGCCAAGTGACATCAATGACAGTAATCTTATCAGACGTTTTCAGAGTTTTTTAGTTTCTAAAGCATATTATAATTTTGAAAAAATATTGCAAGTTCAATTTGCCTTCTCTTTGTAGGTCAAACAGTGAGATCTCTTCCAATAAATGGATCACCAAGTTATTTGAGTAGGACAGAAAATACTTCTTATTTATCAATAGTAAAGCAAAACCTCAACATGCTAGTGTACCAAGTAAGCATCCTCCCATCTTTCCCCTCTCTTTTCTCCCCATCTTCACACTTAGGACCACAGGGTCAGCTGTACATTAGAGAGACAGGGGATTACATCAGTCAAATTTCTCATTTGTCCCTGTGACAACATACCAGACAGAAACAACGTAGGTGAGGAAGGGTTTATTTTGGCTTGTGGGTTGAAGGAGATATGGTCCTCCATGGTGAAGACAGGCCAGTGGGTTCTACCTTGTCTGGGGAGCTTCTTACATGAGCTTTACCATGTTCAGGAGGCTCCAGCTGAAAGCTGGGTGAGTTGTAATCCCCAAGGCCCACCCTCTCAGAGACTCCTTTCCTCTAGGAAGGGTCCACTTCTTAAAAGCTTCCACAGCCTCTTCAACAGAGGAATAGTGTTCAAAACATGAGCCCAGGGGAGCAGTCACATTCAAACCATGATTCTTATTACTGGTGAAGTCGTTCTTTTGTAATTTTTAACTGAGGAAGAGGGCAGAGGACACAAATAACAACTGAGCACTAATGAAACATAAAATTTCTAACAAGGATTTCACAAGGCAGCCTCTTTCAGAGTTCATGAGTTCTCCATTTACCTGTGTGCTTAACAGCAGCATCTCATTTTAAAAGGAATTTCTGAAAGCCCCACTACAGAGGGGTCTGGCTGAGTTAAACCCCATGGCCTTGCAAAGCATTGTTCCTTTCAGAAGGGATGCTCATAAAGTGACACTATCAACACCTCCAATTTAAATTTCAAGTCAGAACCTGTACTTCTGCTTCCTCCCTGCTTCTTCTTAAAGGTGCCAAAAAGCTTAAAAATTCAATCAAAATAACAGTTTCTCCTCTCCAGAAAGGTAGCAGCTGACAGTAATTGGATAATACAGTCTGACTCATTTATTAAAAAGAGATTCAGAGTCAATTGACTTAATAACCATTACAATATTTCATTAAGGATATAATAGGCTGGCACAGCCCTATTTTTTTTTTTTTATGAAGAATTATAGATGGAACCTTTGGATGAAACTTCTAGATTTTTCCTGTCCTATTTCTCGCTTATCTGTATTCTCCAGACTTTCGAAAAGGAACATGATTTACCTCTCTATGTTTCTCTGGAAGGGAGGGGGCAGGGAGAGAGAGAGAAAGAGAGATTTTATTACTGTGTCCCAGTAATAAAGACTGATTACAAAATGAAATTTTGATGGCTAAAAGGAAGATAGGAAATGAGCGATATGATGGAACACACAAACTCTAGCGCTGCACATTGAAACTCAGTCTTCTAGTCAAACACAGGCGGAAACAGACATCAGTGCTCTGGAAGGGAGAACGAAACACCAGAGGACAAATGAGCCCGATGAAGAGGACGGAGCATTCATTTCGGAACACACAAGGCACGCTCCTCCCTCTTGTAAGCAGGCAGGTTGTGGATGCTCGCAATGTGAGTACAAGGTCAGAGTGGTGCTCTCACTACTGACAACACAGCAGAGGTTGATGACTTGCTGTCCAGCTAACGACTGCAAGGCAGGGCAAAGACGCTCTGCGGGTCAGTGAGAAATGACATCACATGAATAGAAATTAGAGCTAAAACAATTATTTCCATTTGTTAACTTTCATGTAAGTGTGAACAAAAATGTAAACAGGAATCAAATCTACATGAGAGTCTGATGCTCATGTAAATATTTACTGATATTAATGTTTCAAAGGAATGAGTCTGCATACGTAATTTGTGCACAAGCTTACTTGGTGCGCCAATGAAACACTCTGCCTGTCTAAATTAAAGCCAGTTCAAAGGGGCGTGGGTATTTCTCTGCAGTATCTGAAGCTGGAACCCATGACACTCTCCAATAACTTGTTTGACAAAAGTAACAATGACCATTTGGATGCTCAAGCCCAACTCCAGTTATGAGTTCCAACATGGCAACTGTGAGTTTAATACAAGACACTGACATTTCAATACAAGCTTTATGCAACGGCAACCCTCTCAGCAGCCGAATTGTGCGTCCCATGCTTATTCTCCTTTTCCTTCAATAAAAAACAAAAACCCAGAGCAGGTGCAAGCAAATGTTCAGCGCTGAACATGGCTCTTATCTCCGGAGTCGCTAGGGGCCCCTCGTGTGGTCTGATCAACACCAGGGCCATGACTGAGGACCAATTTGTAACGGTTTATAAGTTAGAACTTCTCTCATTTACCCTGGAGACTAGATGGAAGGGTCCTCCAGCCTCTTCCACTGCATAAATCTATAAGCTAAGGTCCACAGATACACCCCTCCCGGCTGGGTGTACCTCATCAACGTGGCAGGGGCCATCCTTAAAAAGCTCTGATCTGACAGGAGTGAACTCTGCCCTCGGAATCCAAGCAGAGGAACAAGATACCCTGCAGTTGTAATTTTTTTTTTCCTGTTTGAATGTGAGCACCACTCTACGCTTACATATATATATATTTAAAGCCAAGAAAACTATGCCCTAAACGAATTCCCACACCCACCCGCGCCCCCACCACGTCTGCTTCGCTTCTCCTCTTCCCTGAGTTAATTTCCAGGCACACATTTATAAGCCGGAGGTCTGAGGACTAACAAAGCAAAGGCACACATGACAAACTCAGCCCTTGGCTACGCTGGCACTCTGGAAACCTGGGGTAGAAAAATAGGCAGCCTGGACTGCAATTTGCCATGTGCACAGCCATCCCATTCTTTCTGAGTCCGCCGCACTCCGGCCACAATAATTTGTTGTGTTATATACTGCACATATTTCACAACAGTAATGTAAACACACTGAGGTGCTAATTCGGCAGTGGAGAATATGACTTAGGCTTCAAAGTCTGCCAGTAGATTAGTCATTAAGCTCCCGAGTAAGGCAGGATTGGAGAGTACTGAACATAGTTCAGTTATAAAGTTTTGTCCTTATCCTTTGGAACAATTTAACATGAAAATGAATGTTGCCTGAAGGCTGACTAGCACTTTCTGGAAGTTTTCTCACTGGCAATATGGGGTTGCCTGTCGTCAGGATTCCTAAGCCTTCTAAGAGAGCGATTGGAGAAATTAAGCAGAAGACTTCAAATACTCAGAAAAGGACCTCAATAGTATGAGTACTCGAACACCAGGAACCTTGACCGTGTCCCCTCTCCGAGCACCAGCCTAATTCATAGGTACCTCAGGGAAAGCCAAGTACTATGCACCCTTTACACTCAAGCCACAAGATCCACAAGGTGCCAGTCTCCATGTAACTTGCTTTCTGATTATTACTACTATTAGTATTATTGGCCAACAGTCTCAAAGCTGCCATGCTTTTGGACTTTATAAGCAAAGCCACTGGTACTGACACTGTTATTCCCTGCCTTGAACTTCTCATTATCAGCAGGGCTGGAGCAGGAAATGATTCAACTGGGGTAGGCTGCATAGTACCCAGCAGATTTTAAAGAGCCCAGGGGCTGCCCCGAGCCCCATAAACATCAGCAGCTTGGAAACTGGCAGGAGGTCCAGGTGGGTAGGGATGGGAGAGGCAGGCGGGGGGATTCGTAGATGCTCTGAGATGCAACACTGGCAATGCCTTGGCTGTTATTGCCGGTTTTGTGAAATACCTATTAGAATATTTTCATGGTGGAGAAAAAAAACTTGGAATGTTGTTCAAACAATAAACCATAAAACAACCCTCCAAAAAGGTGGCTTTCCTCCAACCAGGAAGACTGGGCAGTGCTATTTTGGCACAAACGGAGGCCAGGGATAAGCAAGGAGACTGAGGTAACTTTCAACCCTTACCAATGCCCGGCTACCTCTGGTGATTTCTTTTCCTCTTTCTGAATCTAAAGCATGGGCCTTACCAGTTGAAGACTCAGTGAAAACACACTTAAGGAATTAAAAGGAAACAAACAAACAAAAACCAAAACCTGTGCCCTTAAATGTTTTGATGAAACAACAATGAAGTTATGGAGAGGACACCAATCAAACTTACTGAGAGCCCCCAGTTCCCCTCAAAACCATTCTTAATGAAGCAGAAAAGAAAGTAGTGCACGTTTCTTAGTAACTCAGGTGGTGGCATTTGCTGCTCAAGCATGAGTACCTGAGTTTGATTCAAATACCCCACATTAAAAAAATATATAGGGCATGACCCTGGAGAGACGGCTCCTGCAGAGGACCCGAGTTCAGCTCCCAGAACCCACTTGGAGCAGCTCCAGGGGATCCAATGCCTCTTAACCATAGACACCTGCACTCACCCATACACAGATACATGCATAATTAAAAATAAATCTTTAAAACCCAAAATGTTGGGCATAGTTACACATATTTATAATCCCAGTGCTGGCCTAGCCTGACCAGTAGCCTCAGGTACCAGTGAGAGATCCTCTTTCAAAGAACAAGGTGACTGGGTCCTGAAGACCAACATCTGAGGTTGACATCTGGGCTCTCTGTACCTTGGAGCACACATCTGCATCTATCCCATGAACCCCGGTCTATACACACATGCAGAAAAATATTAGTGTCAAAAAAGTCAAGGGTGGGAATGAGGATGCAGAACAGCTAAGTCTGAAAGGTGCCTGTAGCATCTATGCAGAAACTGCTCTCAAAAATGTAGCTTCTTGTTACAAAGTGTAGGCTTGAGTCTATACCACTGTGCTAGGCTGAAAAGGACCCGGTTTCCCTCTTGTTTCTACACACTAGAATGCAGGAAAGGAAACCATTTTTCTGGCAAAAAGCTTCTCCTTTTCTTGTCCCAAGTACTTCCTGATCTCTATCAGGAGAAAGTTTGTGCGCACACAAAGGCAAGTTCAAAACTCTGGCTTGTGTTTTCCATCATGCATTCTGTGCCTGGTGTGATTTCAGACAGTCTCATCTCAATTCAAAAGTACACTTCACCTTCTTCCAGGCCCATGACAGAGCTGGGGGCAGCCTCTTCTCTTCACAGTAAGGTAGCACTAGGATCTACGTTGGGGAGATTCACCAATTCATGTCCTAGTGCAAGTTTCAGAGGAGCAAAGGCATATATTAGGGTGTGATCCACGGTACAGCCCAAGAACTACTGTACACGGCTCAAACATAATGAGATTTCGATTTGCCTTAATCACATTCTCTTGACCTAAAGACAGGTTTTCTATCTTTTTGTTTTGCTATACGTTTCTATGTGCATGTACATGCGTGTTCCTGTGTGTATAGCCATGTATGTGGGTGGGTGTGGGTACACGTACATGTTCATACTCATGTATTTGGAAGAAAGCAGTCAA
Source organism: Eospalax fontanierii (assembly GCA_035773235.1). Taxonomy (NCBI): domain Eukaryota; kingdom Metazoa; phylum Chordata; class Mammalia; order Rodentia; family Spalacidae; genus Eospalax; species Eospalax fontanierii. The sequence continues at coordinate 64,126,716 of CM069538.1, forward strand.
CCCCAAATTCCTTAGGAATGCCACCCACCTTTTTTGAGACAGGGTTTCTTACTAACCTGAAGTTTGATGAATGGCTAGGTTGTCTGGTCAGAAGCCCCAGGGATCTACCTGTCTTTGTCTCCCCAGCACTGAGATCAAAAGGGTGTGGACTACCATGCCTGGTCATTTAAAGAAAAAAAAACAAAACACTATTCTGGTAATGGAACTTGGGTCCCGGTACTTGCATTGCACCCTTAGCTTACAGTTTGTCATGTTTGACAACAAACACCTACTATTAATCCCTCACATCTGGCACAGCTGGCACTGGTGGAAGAACTGGTATTCACCTTTAGGTACTGTACAGAAAGAAACCAAAACTGAAACAAAGCAAACACAAACTGGTAAAATCAAAAGATGATAATTCATGCAGCATAAACTACATATAATCTGCCTTACTGTTACATTTATGGGCAGACAGTCTTGGAGAACTGAAAGAGTCCAGCAGTCAACATTAGTCCACACTGGCATGGGCCACCACCAGGAACCATGGACCAGACAGACTCATCAGGCGTGTCTCTGTGTTGAGTTTATGTCAAGGGTCAGGGCCTTTCCTTTTGCTTCTTCTCTTAAAAAAAATCTGCTGCTGCTGGCATAAAGCCACTCGCTATCTGAAAAAAGTCTCCAAACACTGAAAAGCTGTTTATCTTTGCTAGAAAGCATGGCATGCTACTGCTGACGATTTAGAGAGAGAGAGAGAGAGATGCAAATCAGTCAAATGAGAGAAATGGAGTGAATTCAAATACTGTCCTAGATGTGTGGGTTTAAGAAGAGATCTTAGCGGATATTTAAGAAAGAGATTTTAAATTCTGTGTGTGTGTGTGTGTGTGTGTACGAGTGCTAGTGGCTGCAGAGCCCAGAGTTCTTTGATACCCTGAAGCTGGAATTACAGGCAATGTGAACTATCCCACATGGGTACTGATAGTCAGACTTCAGTTCTCTGGAAGATCAATGTGTGCACTTAACAGCTGAGTCATCTCTCTAGTCCCAAAGATTTATTTATTTTTATTTTATGTGTATGAGTGTTTTGCCTACATATATGTATGTACACCAGATGCATGCCTGGTAGCCACAGAGGTCAGAAGAGGGCATCAGACTGCCTGGAACTGGAGTTATGGGCAGGGTGTAAAACACCATGTGGGTGCTGGGAATCAAACTGGTGTCCTCTTACAAGAGTAGCAAGTGCTCTTAATTACTGAACCAATCAATCTCTCCAGCCCTTAGATGCACATTTTTAAATTTAATTATCTTTGTAAGAAACCACCTGATTGGTTACTTATTGTTGAGAGGACATCTTTTCTTCTATTTTTATGTTTACGATCCAGATATACCCCAAACCACAAGTCATGTCTGGGGTGACATGTGGGGTCGAAGGGAGATCATGCTTTCTGATCTCTTTCCCTCTTTCCAAGGGACATCACTTTGTTCTCTCCCACTGGATGGCAATATTAGGCAAACACAATCCTGCCTGGTGTTTGCTAATGAGTTACATTTTATTGTTCTACTGGTATGACCTTAGAAACTTGGCCTTGAAGAATTAAAGAAGGCAATGGTATCATAAACGCAGTAAGATTTCTAAAAACAGTTTATTGGAAATGTGCGGTGAAACTTGAATTCTCCTAATCAAATGATGCCACCCCTCAGAGAAATTTGCCTGTGCATTATTAAAGTGATATACTGCGGTAGTAGTTGGAGCTCCATAACCTTTAAATTGCCTGATTGTAATTAAGGCCACTAGTTTTATTTAGGAAGGTTCAAGGAGGCTCAATTTAAGTTGGCTTAACTAGTGTGAATTTAATGTCATGCTGCCAGAAGGCTGAGGGCCTCTCTGGTCTGGCTGCTCTATGACAGAGGCAACTGTGGGGTCACGTCTTCTAAATCATGTCCAGATTTCAGGTCACAGCAGTCACCAGGAAGTCGCAGGCAGTGGCTGGGCCCACACCCTCAGACTGGCATACGTACATCACTCCTTCAGTCATGCTTTCCATGTGCCCAGGTGTCTAAACACATCTGATTATTTATTGTGTGGGTAGAAGGGAAAATGTTCCAGTTATTTTAAGGGTCTAATGATTACTTTCCCAGAAAGATGGGTCTTAAGATAATATCCAATCAGCACCCCCAGTTTAGAACGACATGTTACAGAGCTGTGAAGATAGGAATGTTATGACCAGAGAAGTCTGCAAGGGAAAATGTGCAGTTAGGGAGATGTGGAGAGAAGAAAGGTAGTTGCTTAGGCCCTGGACCGAATGGTGAGAACTACTTCACTGAAGGGCAGGACCTCAAAAACTGAGACAGAATAAAACAAAAGCAACAGAAATGAGAGCAGAGAAAGGCTCACCCAGCATAGGTGAGAAGCATCAGAGCAGCAGACAGAAACTGCCATCAGCTTGCCCCATGTTCAAAACCTTCCTGGATAAGAGCTGCACAACATTCATCTCTGGGTAGAATGTGGGCAATTTTCTGGAGCTCCAACAGCAATAATGATGAATGAATTTCTTTACAGCCAAGTGGCTCAAGCAGCCAACGATGTTACCACTATATAATTAATAACAATAAGCAATTAAAGAGAACAGCAGGTTACAATGAGAAGATGTCAAAATATATTAGCCAAGGAAAATACTGCAATCACATACTTAAAAGAAAAATCGGTGTACAGTGTGGGAATCCACGGCAGTATCTGTTTGCAGGCTATATTTTTGGTTGAGGCTTTTATGCTTGAGAAATGGAGGATGACATAAAACTACTCTAAGGTGATTAACATCCTTCCAAAAACAAGTAATGCTCCTAGTGTTCAGAGAAATCAGAAATGAGATATGGCAAATGCGATTATGAAGGCGCAGGAGACCTGGCTGACCACTCCTTTGGCATCATCCATTTACTAAGAAATATTCTGATAAATACTTCACAGAACCGTATTTGTTGGCTCCAGTACTTGAACATTTGCTTTTTAAACATGTAAATGGGTAGAGGCACAGTAAACCAGGAAAGTGTTGGAGAACTTTGTGTAGAGTCAGTTTATCTACTTGGCTAAATACTGGAGCTTTCAAGGTTAGAAGGGGTCCTGAGGAGACTGGGAAAGTATGGACTTGCAGACATAGGAAGTACATTCAGACAGGGATGCTCCCCTGCATGCCCATGACAGGAAAGTGTGACAGTCAGAACCAGTGCAGGAAATCAGGCATTCCTGAATCCATGACGACACTGGACCACCAAACCTTTATTGAGACGGCTCAATGATAGAGTGCTTGCAACACAAACACGAGAGCCCGAGTTTGAATCCCCAGCATCCACATAAAAGCCAGGCCCAGTGCAGGGGTGGCTGTGTGGAGCAGCAAAGAGGGGTGGATCCCAGGGGCTGGTCAGCTAGACTAGCCAAAATAGTACAGTTCTGGTTCAGGGAGAGACCTTGTATGAACAAAAATAAAATGGAGAGTGATAAGGAAAATGCCCCAACAGTGACCTTTGGCCCCCCAGGAGTATGCCTGGGTACTTATACACACATATGTTCTGATGGATGTGCCCCCCCCCCACTCCACAGAGAGGCCTCCATCTTATGTACAAAAGTTTAAACTGCTAACCAAATAAAACAAGTTACTGCTTTCTGAATCTCTTACTGCTTTGATCATTTTATGCTAGGTGACCCTCTGCTCCCAAACAGGCCAAGAGCCTCTTTGTCCTAGGCAACTGCCTCAAGCTTATTCCCCCTCCGCCCTTCAGAAAAGCAAAGCTTTAGCTGATAGGTTGCACCTGTTGAAGAATTAGAGGCTTTGGCAGTGAAAAGTTAATTCTATCTCCAGATTCTCCCTACTCCAAGCTATCAATCTGAAGGGAACATTCCTGATTCTACCACTTGTGACAGTGGCTGAATGCTCATGTCTCCTCTCAATGCCAATAAACCTAGGATTTGGTTAAAATGTCACCCGAAACCCCATGAAAGCAGAGTTTGAACTGAAATTCTTCAGAAACAAAGACCTATTTTTCAATTCCATTTGCCTATAGCTACTTTTACTTTCTTAAGTACTTGAATTAATTCCAAATTGAATATTGGGCAAATAGCAAGAACACAATTATTTTCTGAAGCATGTGGTTTAGTTCTGTATGGAAAACTGGTTAGCTTAGCATGCTCCTAACCTCCTATGGTGGGCATCACTGTAGCTATACCAGTGTTATCTGTAGACACTGCGGGCTAAAGCCAAGGTGTTACTGACATACCAATGACTCATATTAATTTCAGTTTCCTTCTTTTGTTTTCCTTTGGTCAAGAGCAATGACAGAGCTCATATCCACTGTGATGAGAAGAAGGAACAAAGGAAGATAAACCATGCTTTATAGCACCAGGACCTCTGCTTTCTGTTTGGTTTTGAAGCATAATGAAGAACTAAATATCTCTAGGTGTTTTCTTAGGTCAACAACTAGTGCTAAAGACCATAAATGAAACGGGGCTCAACAAAAAGCATGGGGTAGCTAACAAATGTTATCTGTTAAATGAAGAATGAGACATAATAATTATGGTTAGCTCTTCTTTCAGTAATATTACCTCCTGAAAAGCTATTAAATATTTCTAAGACTATAATGCCAAATTATAAAGATGCTCTGGGTACAATAAATTTTTAATCCCCTATCTTTATGACAATTTTTCTGAAACTGGAAGCAGCTCGTTCAAGATCTGTTTTAAAATTTTAAATACAGTATAGTGTGTCAATATAATGAAGGCTAATAACAAATCTTCCCATACGAAAAGGATTTCTATTGAGATAATGTCACTAAAATACCTATCAGTGGCCTTAAACATTTTATTAATTTATTGGCCTTGCTCTGGCCCCATGCTCTATGATGCAATAAGCACAGAATTGCAATGCTGTCTTAGGCAACACAAAGAAGAATTCCGATGCCTACGACCATTAGGTTAGTGTTGTTTCTGAAGGCAAATCATCACTTTTGGTTCACTCATTAGTTTTGTTCTTGGAAAAGAACAACAGAAAAGCCTGGGACTACAGAGATCAGTGTGTGAGCTTTTATATTCAACAACCCGGAGGAAAGCTAATCCATTAGGCAATTTGGTGGTGAAATGGTAAGACCTGATCTGAACCAGCAAGGAAATTTCTCCTGTTTGAGTATTGGAAGAAAGGGGGTTCTAAAATCAGAGTTGCTAAACACGGGGTGGCATCATATGAAGGTGTTAAAATAAACTGAATAGATACTTTCATCCAAGTACTATAACTGAGTGTGCAGAAAAATATGCATTTAGAGAAAGATGCCCAATAATAAGGTAAATATTCTTCTCAGGAATAGGAAGTGAACTTCATTGATGTCGCCTTCAACTACTTCAAGGAAATAAAATAGGGATGGGGAGCACCTAAGGAAGCAGTGGCAAGAGATGACTGCTGCCAGGGGAGACAGTCTCTTTCAAGCATGGGACTCTTGGAAGGTTAAGCAGGCTCTAGTGGATGGACCCACACTGAAGGGCATTTGGGGACACTAATCTCTCTCTCTGTCTCTGTCACTAGAGAGTGACAGAGAGTACAATAAATTGGGCAGTGTGGCGATAAGGGGAGGCAAGGACTGAGGACAAGGAGTGGGGTGTAGATACTGTCATTGACATTGTATGAAAATCACAAAAATTCAGTAAAATAAAAAAGTGAGGAAACAGGGCTGGGGAATGCTCAGTTGGTGAAGTACTTGTGTCCTGCATTTGATCTCTGGAACTCATGTGAAAAGATGGGCATGGCGGCAGATACTTACAAACCCAGCCCTGGACAGGGGGAGGCAGGAGAGTCCCCAGGGCTTGAAGACCAGCCAGCCGAGACTAAGAAGCAAGCTCCAGGCCAATGAGAGACCCTGACTCAAAATATGGAGGATAGCATTCCCGAGGCACAGCAACTGAGGTTGTCTTCTGGCCTCCACACGTGTACACACATGTGCACCCACCTACACACGTGTCCCCAAACACGCAACATGCACACATAGGCTCTCAGAGAATTAGCCCCAACTTCAGTTATTTCCCTAGGCAAACACAATTGACAGGTAAATTGGTATAGCTGCCCACATAGGCCACTCCGAACCTTCTTCCTCTACCTCACACAGTGGCATTCTGGGACAGTCCTCAAAGTGAAAGTACAGGACAAAGAGGAAGAAGGCACTGGAGAGACACAGGATTCAGAATTGGAGTATTTCTTTGGCAGTGAATATTAGAAACTTTATCATCAAGTGATAAAAGCAGAGAAATTCCAAATCCTGTCACTATGGCCTGGATTTACTCAGTTAGTTGTAAACATGATCTCATCATCTGCAGAACACCAGGCTTTGAGTTTGGGCCAATGCAACCTTTAGGTACAAGAAGCTAAGTAAAGACTCTACAGGTCAAGTTGACGTTCCCTTCCTTTTGTCCCTAACGGAGCAACTGCGAGCGACTGCTGTTACACCACGGCTTCATCCCTTTCCAATACGAACTGAGGGTGACTTCAAATGTAATAACTACTTCTGTTTATGCATGGGATGGGAGAGAATTATAAACCGAAATACTCTGTTAATATGCTCTGTAAAGGGGATTGGTTCAGGTAACCTGAATAACAGGAATGGCCTAATTGGTTCGCTAGGTCACGTGGGTGTGAGTAGTTACTGTGAAAACACTGCTCAAATCTGCATTTAGACCCAAGCTTAAGGGGAAGAAAAATAACCAAATTTCAATTTTCAGGCAAGGTTTTGCTTTAACTCATTATGGTTAAATCTGTGGTACTTAATTTCCGGGGTCCCTCTGGTTAGAAAGACTGGAGACCATCAGCTTGAACTGCTAATGTTTCGTGAGATAGTAAAAATCAACAAGAAAAAGATCTGAAAAATGGTTTCATTTTTGGGCCTTTCTGGCTATCTTATTGATCTACTTTAATCAAGTTAGATTGGGACCACGGATAGGACATTTGGTTTTTGTTGCTGTTCTTTTCTTTAATTGATTAAGACTTCGTTGAACACTTGGCACTGAAGAATCTGACTAATTCACAATGAAATAATAACATCTTGTGATTTTGCTGTTGTAGGTAAGAAAATTGATATGATTCATTTCATTAACAAAAATCTGTTTCTCACAAGCGAAAATGCCATTATTTTCAAGCTGCGTGAAACTAGGCAGAATCATTTGTTTCTCCACGAATGGTACCAGTTACAAGGCTGTTTTCTCTTACTCATGTGGAGAGTTTCACACAGACTGTTAAATATAACTTACTGAGTTGATTCGGAAAATACCAAGAAAACCATATACCATACGGCTCAAAGGACCAGGTTGAACAAAAACAAACAAACCCTCCCTGGTCCCCAGAAATGTAAATAAAAAGTTAGATTTCCCTGTACTACATTTGATTGCATTAATTGATGCTTAAAAAAATGGTTGAAAATAAAGCCCAGCAGTAGCATTTTTCTTTGCTAAATCACAACAGCAGCATATTACGAACAGTACCAAAACGTCCCCTGGTACGACTGTAAACTCCACTCTGGCAGCAAAACTCATCTGCTGTGTGTTCTCCATTTCTATATCCAACCCCCAAATGTGGAAGAAAGCAGGTCACAGGCACAATTAAACCCATTTGCCTATTGCTTACATATTAATTTCTGATGAATATGAAGATACTGAATGGTCAACTATTTTTTCCCTTTCAAATATGCTAAAAACAGAAAATCCAGGGGCTGGACAGATGGCTCAGTGGTTAAGAGCAATGAGTGCCTTTACAGAACACCCAGGTATAAATTCCAACACCTACATGGCAGCTAACAACTATCTGTAACTCCAGTTCAAAGGGATCTGACACCCTCTTCTGTCCTCCCGTGAGTACTGCAAGACATGGGTGCATTTACATACATGCAGGCATACACAAAAGTAAAAATTAAATAATTAAATCTTTTCATTCTAACACAGGGTTTGGTTTTCACAGCTCTTGGGCTGTGACTACAACTGGGTCAAGTTTTGTAATCTGGCACTTTCCCTGGAGCTAGAAAGTTGTGTATGGGGGAGGGGGGCATTTCTGACACACACAGCATATGCACATTGGCAAACAAAGACCTCTACCACAAGCTTAAATGGACTACTACTGAAGAGGGTAAAAGGAGCGTTTGTGACACTCACTAAGGGCAGCCTCTCCAAGGCCTTTCTTCCTGGGCCACATGGTGGAGTATGTTTTTTGACACCTCAAGACTTTGGAATTAGTGATGGGGCACCCAACTCTGCTATTAACAGGCTGTATTATCTCACACAGTTACGTTACGTCTTCTCTGACCTATCAGTGTAACAGGGGTATCAAATATCTATGGGCCCTGGACTGGAGGAGTAAGAGTCAAGCTAAGTGCTATACAAAATCATCAAGTATAAAATAATATATATCAAATGCCCAGATCAGCCAATAGAGACTATACTGGCTGTATTATTCTTGTTATTAAGCACACAGCAAATGTTTTCTCCAGTCATTGAAATATTTGATTACAAGTGCTTTTACTCTATAAAATTCATTTATTAATTAATTTCATTCCTCTATATTTTCCCTTCTTTTCATGCGGTGTGAGAGAAGCAGTTAGATTCTCTGTGATGGAGAGTGTCCTGATTTTAGCGTTTGTACACAGGAGCAGAGAAGGCAGAGCCCCATAAAAGTCACTCCTCCCTTTGAGGTCAGGTGGCAGTCGCCTCCAGGAAGTTCTGGGTTTCACAGGACTTAAGAGACAGAGCTGATGGGACAACCAAAGGGCAGGGACACTGAGGCTGTCCAGCAGGATGCTGCCAGTGGTCCTGCCCCAGGCATAGCTGCAGCCGCGTCCCGAGAAGGGGCCTCCTGCTCCTGCCACTGAGACGTGGCACGTTGGCCAGGCTCCTAGACATGTGGGATCATTTGGCAAATCCAGAAGAGACTTTTTGTTAGTTCTTAAACTTAGACATTTATGAGGAGTCTTGGCATATGGTGATGATAAGTTTTAAAACAATACCCAGAAGATGTTAATTGAAAACCTCTCCCTCTAAAGTCACAGACAACAGCTATGGTGATTTTGTCCTTCCCTAGCTCTTCCCGTGTGTGTGTGTGGGGGGGGGAGAGGGAGTAATGTTTAGCTAACCTAGTTGGCTTTAGTTAAACATAAGTGTGGCATACATTTGTTCAGATGACACAGAACTTCAGAAATAAGGAAGACTGTCACTCATTCGCAGCCACTCCCTCATTCAGAATTAACTTTGCCCCTGAATTCTGACCATACCTTGTAGGATTCTTAGAGCCTAATATGTATCCTGTTTTCCTCTAAAAGGTACAGGATCCTCGATTCCTCTCTTATAAGGGCTGTTTCAAGACAACTGTGGTTTGATGTGTGGATGAATGGATGGATGGGAGGAAGAACACAAAAAGAGTGAGAAGGAGGTTGGGAAGACCCTTTGATGATGTCACTGGCTTACAAGGGGTTTTCAGTTTCCCTATGAACTCCACTACAAGTTCATGAATGATTCTTCCCATGTAACGCCAAACTATTTAATGTGCAAAGAGATCCCCATTATTTATAGGTCCATGACATGCCTCTTGCCTCTGACTTCTGTCTGATTTAAAAGCAAAAAAGCAAGCTTCTGTTTAGTCCCGCCCCCCGTATTTACTTCCTGCGGAAAAAGTACCACATTCCTTTTGTCTTGGCAGAGCTATCTGCCGCCTGTTTTGTTCTGCTCAACCTCACTGTCTTCTGAGAAGTAGCAAAACAGTGGCCGGGTCCTGTCCTGTGCACTCCACAGTTAGTTCTTCCTGCTCCCCAGGCGCTGATTGCTCCTTAGTCTTGTGGGTTTGTCTTTGTCTTACATTTTTAAGTCTCCAGGAGTGAAAATGGGATAAAAATAATGGTCTTAATAAGTGCTCCAAGGACACTGCCTTCCGCTGGCCCCACACTGTTTCTACTAATCGGTGGGCAACCAAGCTTCCTTTCTTTAGAATGCCACCTCTGGAAATGGGAAGATGTTAGAAGTCACTGAATTAAAGAGAGCTTCTGAGGATCAATTTGATGTCAAAAACTCAATTAACAATTGCTAGGGGAAAATGATATAAATTTATAAATTTCAGTATGAAATATCTGCATTTGCTGTCCTTAATAACAGAGTAGTCTCCCCAGACCCTTTCTCTCCTAGCCACCTGCTACAGCAAAATGTACCCCCTCTCCCGGGTCAGTTGGGACAATGCAGGGGACAGAAGAAAGATGTCCTGCCCCTTGTACCATGTGGTGTTGGCATTCTTCAGGGGCTCACGTGCCTGGCCATTAGCTTCTGCAACTCTCGCTTTCCAAGAGAGACTCAGATCTGAATTCCCTGCCACTGAGAAAAGCCCAGATGTCAGGCAAGCCTGACCCAGTATCTGGCTGATCAGCTGCTGTTGACTTTCATAAGCCAGAGGTTTTAGTGCATCTTGAGCTACGGCAGTGTGGATCTTCTGCGGCCCTCCTTGTCAGGGCGACGTAATGGAATGCAGGACAGGCTCACAAATGGCCTGAGCCCACAGCCACTGATTTGTATTAGGAGACGGCTGCTGTTTTCCAAGGGAAGCTTCCCTGAAGGACAAAGGGTCCAGACTGCTTCTCTGGAAACGAAATCTGCAGGAGGCTTTGGTCCCCTGAAACAACCCAGCACGCCTCGGCACATCCAGCCTGGGGCAAACGGCCCACGCTCCAGTCCCCTTCAGAAAATGTTCTTTGTATGGAATTAAATAAATAAGTAAGGGCATGCATACACATATGCATACATACATACAAATATGAAATGCATCTCTTTAATAATCTGAAGAAATCGTCTCAGCTCCTGGATGAGGCCGTCGTTAGGGGCCCGTGACAAAGGGGCCTGTGGGTTTTCTCCGTACCTTTGATCTGCATTATGAAATGTTAATGGCCATCCCATCGGAGCCCCTTCCAGAAACATGCCCTCTCTCTGGCAAGCCTTACTGCTGCCCACTGCAACTTCCTCTTGCCATTTCCAGGTCTGGGTTAAGTGCTGACTTTGGGCTGTGCCCAGGAGCACTGCCATGTTTAAAACAGGGCTAGCTTGATGACTAGATAAAATTTATTGATACTAAAGAGCTCAGCCAAGATTAAATGGTGGCCATTTAATAAGAAGCACGCTCCTAGCCTGAGCCTGGTGGCATTCTGTGTGGTGTACTTGCTGCCTGAAACTTAACTCCCTGCGTTTTGTCTGTGGTGGGTGATGGGGGCTGGGGAGTGTCCGTAGAATCTTTAATTCTGTGTTGATTAGGTGGGAAACAACCATGAGCACATATTTTGATATCTCTATTAGCAGCCTGTTCGTGTCTAACTGCAAAACTTGGTTGCACTTCTTTTACCATCTTTGCCCAAGACAGACCAGTAAACACAATTCCTCTCTCTATAATTAGCCTTTTCTCTGAGGGCCCTGAAGTAAGTCTGCATGCCGTAGATTTAATATCCAGTGCTATATCCATATGTGCTGCCCTTGCCTGGTCCCAGAGCATATAAACTCCCCTATTAGCAGCCTTGACTGCTTAATTATGCAGATTTTTTTTGTACCCGCCTGCCTGTAAAATTACTGTGTCTAACCTTTTTTTTTCTTTTTTTTTTCCTTTTTTTTTCCCCTCCCTCTTTGCACCATGCTGGCCATTCTAATGAAATCGGCATAGGGGAAAGGGCCTGATTTGCAGTTATGGAGGCTGGATCGCACTGGCAATCTGTCCTTAGTGGGAGTTACAAAAGAAGTCAAATGCCTTCATCTGGTTCTACCCTATCATCCCCAAGGTGATTGAGTTCACTTCCCGATGCTTCCCAAGTTTTCCTCAGGCTGTCCAATCAGCAGGTCCACCAGGGAACCCAGCCTAGCTTGCAACAGTCTCTGTATCTAGTTACAGCCCCACCAGGGACAGTCAACCATCCACCCCCAAGCCTTCAGATGAAAACCTTTTCTAACAAGGCCGCCCAGCGCCAATGAAATAACACACATCTGCATATCCACTGGGTCCCATGTTTCTTGTGCTCATGGATTATGTATCTTGCAGCCTCTAATAAAGAAATGCAGTTCTTTGTTTAATGTTTATCTTGTGCTTGTTAAGCAAATGCTAATGTTGTATCAGAATGCTTTAGTGCTATTTGGGTTTTGGGTGATTTACTACAAGACAATCTGCTGTGAAGTAAATTTAGAGAGGGAGAAAAGGGGAAAAATCATTCGGGTTGAAAGAGAGGAAAAGGAAAAGGTCTGGCAGGAAAATCAGGAGGGTAGGGAGAAGGAGAGGGAACCAGGAAGTCAGGGTGTCCTCCAGAGGCAATGCAGAAGCCTAGACAGGTGGACAGAGGGACAGATGGACACTACACAGACACACGTGGGGGTGGGGTTTAGGGAGAGAGCAAAGCTTCATGCCAATGCCCTGTAGGATCCTAAGCTGCCATTCCCAGACCATCACCGGACAGTTGGAGACTCAGAACTAGAGAAGAAACTCCGTACCATTTCCAAAAGGGCTGAGATGCTGATGTCCCCGTTGGCAAGAAGGTAAACAGTGTCCTGGAGGGTAAACAAAAACTAAAAGGGCCCTTTTCTGTTGTTGTCATCTGCCTTTGTGCCCTGATGGTTAGCATTGTGCCTTGTTATTCACAGACCACAGGGAAGCCCTAAATTTAATTGTTCATGCCTAGCTCAGCTAGAAATAGGCAAAAATAATCAGAGCCTCCCCTCTCCCAACTTCAGGGAGAGAGACCAGGGGGCTGGGAGGAAGGAAAGAGGGTGGCAGCTTGAAAGTCCATGAATGGATGTCCTTTATTTACCCTTTGGCAAGGCGGGCTGTGGAGATCCACAGTGCAGACCTTTCCTGCCTGCCTCCAATGCTGTGAGGCTGGGAGGGAAGCCGACGTGTCATTTTCACACACAGAGAGCACACAGCTCCATCCCACTCCACATGTTTGATTGGAGAGGCCAAACACACAGTGCTCTAACGCAAAACTGGAGAAAACTGAAGTCTGTACTTATCAAAAATAGAGTGGTTAGATTTCTGTGTTTTATTTATAATGCAGAGAGACTAATCGATAAGAGGCACCGACGGACAGATGACAAGTGGGTTAAAGGAGCACACTGCCCAGGAAGGGCACGTGTCGCATAGCATGGACCCTCCCTTTCCACTTCACCAAATAAATCAATACATTTCCAAAAGGATGATAAGGCTCTAAGTGGGTAGATGAAAAGCAAATACCCACCACACAAACACACACTCTGTAAAGTGAAAATTACAGCCACGTATGAGGGCGCCATGTTAGCTTTCTTCTTGGGTAAACATCTCTACTTTAACACATTATGGAAGCAGAGAATAAATTTGGTCTTCATGATTAATGCAATTAATTACAAGTACTCTGGTTCTTCAGAAACAGTTCAGTGACAACACAGAAGTTCACATTAAAGGCGCTGGCTACTGCTTCAGAGAGTATATGTGCCAAACACTTTGTAGGGGCTGGGGAGGACATGTCTTAGTAATGAAGTGCTTGCCACACAAGCATGAGGACCCGAGAATTTTATGGCCAGCAGCAGTGTGAAGAGTCAGGCCTGGTAGCACCTATGACCCAGTGTGAGGGAGGCAGAGACAGGAGGATTCCAAGCTGGCAGCCTTCAGGTTCAGTAAGACACCCTGTCTCAACAGATAAGGTAGGAATAGACTGAGGAGAATACTCAAGGTCGACTTGGGTCTCCACACATGCACATACATGAACACAAACACCCAAGGTTTTGCTCTTTTCTTTTTGCTACATTAAAAATGCTTGTCTATTTTTCTTCCAAACATTATTTTTCTTGATAAAATTGTAGTTTTCCAATGGTGCCATACCCTGTGAATACAGAAAAGCTGAACTCAAAGATAGGTGAAGAGACTGGGAAAGTTAGACACTGAAGACTTCCACTTAAAATTAAAGTCTGGAGTTCTTCAAAGTGCCAACTCTGAAGTCCCTCTGTAAGGAAGGACGTGCAGTCCATTACTAGTTTGGGGATGTGACACTTGTTCTCTGAGTAGCCATCAACTTCCTTCATGACTTGGGTGTAAAGAACACAATCATGGCTTACTTCATTTAGGCTACAAGCAAACCCCACTGTGGAAAGTTCTCTGCCCCTCGTGGGAGGTACTAGGTCCCTATTTGGGCTATTATTAGAATTGGGATTTAATGTGTCACTTTTCCCTTTTAAATATAACAGAGGATCAAAAAAGACAGAAAAAGGAAATCAATGGCAGGTTTTATTAGCTGGCCTTTATACCCACAGAAGGGGATGAATCATGGGCTTTGCCATTCCTACCTTATTTTAAATCCTCTAATTAATACAACATGTCTTTCTTCTCAGCAGCTTCTAAGACTTCCTGTTCTATCACTAATTAATATGATATTCCTATGAAGCAGCTGCCTGCTGCATTTTATAATCTCCACTGTATACTAAAGAGTATAAAGGTATGAAAATGCTGAAAAATGTCCTGGAAAATTGAATCATGGATCCCCCATCTTCTGCCTTTCCCAAGCAAGTAGTGGTAGAGAGTTAAGGATGCTTAGGAGCCTGTAGCCTGTGTAGACACTACTTGCTTTGAAGCAGAACCTGACTGATGGATTCACAAAGAATTCTACATGGTAAATTTACCTTAAGTCCTTGCCACCCTGACCACTCATCTGTATTCAAAGGAGTGTGCTAGCACAGGCAAGCACTTAGGGTCAAGGTGGGAAACGATGGAAAACTTAAGACCTCATTTCAATTCTCTGACTTGAGGGTGACTCAGAAACAATTGGTGACTAGAGAGAAGGGAGACTGTGGTCTTTTCCACTGGCACCTGAGAACCACAGGATTCAGCTGCTGAGAATTTCAGGTACTCCATGATGAAGCAAATGGTGAATCAGTGGTGCCATGTGGAAATCATGTGACATAATTCCATAGCCCTCTGAACTGCCATTGAGACGGAACCCACAGTGAAGAATGGACAAAGGTTTGTTTGGGAGTAATGGGCTGCAATGAGGAAATGAAGCTTGGGGAAAGTGGCACTTGGAATCAGACAACAGTCTGCCCTGGGGGGAAAGAGATTCTATTTGAGAAACCCTTTGCAAACTTCTTTATTTAAAGACAAACACACATACCATGTTATGGTTTGAATATGAAATATATTCCTCCCCCCCACCTGCCCCCGCCAGGTTCATGGATTGAATGCTTCGTGCCAGCTGGAGGTACCATTTTGGGAAGTTCTAGAACCTAGCTGGAGGACACATCCTTGGAGCCATATCTGTGTCTTCCTCCCTGCTTCCTGTCCACCATCAGTCAAAAAACCTCCCCTGTTGCCCTGTGCCAGTGTGATGTCCTGCCTAAGTGCATGGGATGAAGTGACTACGGACTGACCCCTTCCAGAGAGACAGCCAGATAAAACGCACCTTCTTCTCTTGGGATTTTGTCAGAATGACTCAAAGTCTGACTCACATACACACGGATGGCAAGCAGCTTCTGAAGTTCAGTTTAGAGTATGATTTTTAGAACAGGTTGAATCTCTACCACCTCTAGAATCGGTCATTTTAAAATGGTGGGAAAAGGTTCAACTTGGGATTGACAGAAAAGGCTTCTACTACATTAAACCTCCAACAGGTAAGAATTCCCAAGTTTGGACAAAGTACTGAATAAAACACAACCATTACCTTGAACGTGCTGCCTTGTTCAATGAGAACAAGTCAGGAGAGAGGCAATATTTGGAAGAAGAGATTTATACAAGATCAATGATTTTAAAAGCATACATGTTATTACATGCACATAGATGCTTAGAAGTACTTCAACAGAAAGCCCAAAATTGTTGGCTTGAAGAAATGACTAGATTTAGGTCAAGTGTAACCACTGAAAACTAAGGAGAAACACAGAAAAGAAAGAGCTGAGCAGTGGAAAGGAAAACACAACTATGTAGAAATTCTCCCCACAACTCTGGTTGACTCCGGAGCCTCATAAGTTCAGGACTGGCTACATGTAACCCACAGAAGGTTTAAGTATATTCCGCTCATATTTAAGTTGCCATCTAAAGGTAGTTTACACTGAGTACAAGCAAGTTATCCTTTTACCAAAATAAAAATATCAGTCTTCATGTTGGAAAATAACAGACTCTGGAGTATTAATTCACAGTGGCCACAAGTTACAATCTAAAATTATGAGGCAAAGAAAGAAAATGGAAAATATGGTTTATTTTAAAGCAAAAAGCCAACTCTAATGGAATTAGCATCCGATTATTTTTGTTTGTTTTGAAATAGGGTCTCTCCTTGTACTCCCAGGTGGCCTAGAACTTGCCATGTAGACCAGGCTGGCTGGCCTCTATCTTACAGAGATCCAACTGCCTCTGCCTCCCGAGTCCTTAATCAAAGGTGTACGCCACCACACCTGGCGGCTTCCAGTGATTTTTTTTTTTTTAAAGCGACTACTGTAACGATGCTTAATGACATGAAAGACAATATGCTTCTTGTGAAAGATAATATACGAAATCATAGCAGAGGGAAAAGAAGCACCTATAAAAGGTACCAAATAGAAATTATAAATCAAACACTGTATGAAGTGAACCGCATAATGAATACGGCAAGGTCAATGAATGCGAACATAGATCAAGGTAAGTAACTCATTCTGAAAAACAAAATGCGCAGTCTCTCAGGAACCCATGGGACACTGTCAAGACACGGAGCACAGTGGTGCAAGGTGAGGAACAGGCAAAAGGGGGAAAATGGCTTCAGAGCTCCACTCCGCTGGGTGTGGCGGGTGCACCCCTAAACCTCCAACACCGGAGGAGCTGACAATGGAGAGTTATGAGTTTGAGGTCATCCTCATCTCCAAAACCTCAAATCCACAAATTCATAAATACATCAAAACAATGGGAGAAAACACCCCAGATGTAGTGAAAACAAGTTACTTTCGAATAACTGAAACTAAGATAGAGTTTAAGAAATAACTGCTCAAGGCTGAAGAGATGGCCTGGCAGTTAAAAGCAATGGAAAAGCAATGGCTGCTCTTGCTGAGGACCTGGGTTTGATTCCCACCATCCACATGGTAACTAACAACTGTCTGACCTCTGTGGGTACTGCAGGACATGAGTGTACTTACATACATGCAGGCAATACACTCATACACATAAAATACTAAATAGAATAAAAAAAAAGGAAGAATTCCTAAGCTAGATGTGATGGCACACATGTGTAACTCTAGCACTGGGAAGACTTAGGCAGGAAAATTGTAAGTTCAATGGTAGTCTGTAATATCTACTGAGAACCTGTCACAAATGGGGAAAAAAAATGCCAGAAAATGCTTCAAATTTCCTGGAAGACAAATTCTTGAGGACATAAGAAACTAAGTAAACTCAAAGTAAGAAGGCAGAAATAAAAGTAAAATTTTAACAGTAGCAAAAAACAAGCACCTCTGTTTCCAAGTAAAACAAATCCCCACAAAACCATACAGTCTACTACAGAGAAAAACAGGGGCTTGATTTCCAAGTTCTCACTAGAAACAGAACCCCCAGGAAGACCTTGGATAGACAAACACCGTTCAGGCTCAAGGAAACAAAATCACACTGTCAGATCATGGGCCTGTCTCCGTCAATAGTACTATCAAAAG
The DNA here is from genome assembly GCA_035773235.1 of Eospalax fontanierii. NCBI lineage: Eukaryota > Metazoa > Chordata > Mammalia > Rodentia > Spalacidae > Eospalax > Eospalax fontanierii. Next base: position 64,144,339 of record CM069538.1, read on the forward strand.
TAAGATGAGGAAAAATACCTTCACAGAAAAACAATCCAAGACTTTCGCTAGCATGATTGAAGGGCAAAGAGCTCTTCGTATGCACCAGATGAAACTCAGATCCTGTGGAAGAATCTGTAAATACCCGGTAAGTATAGAAGATGATTTTACGCTTTAATTTCTTTAACATACTGAAGACCACTTAAAGGAAGCATCGCAATATTGTCCTGTGGGGTCTGTTGCACATTTAGACATAACACCTATAAACCACCCACAGGCCCGTCTGCATTTAATGATGAAAAGACACACATTATCTCTATATAATCGGAAAAGTGACATATTGTAATCCATAGGAGTCAGTAGAACTCCAAGGAGGCACAACTCAAAGGACTTTCGATATGGTGGAATCCTAAAGATAATTCAGATAATCCAAAAGAAGGCAGGAGAGGAGAGAAATTATAACTAAAAAATGGAGGCCAAATACCAAACAAGAAAGCAGTAGAGTTAATCCAACTTCAGGAATAAGAAAGTTGTGCTGACCACGACTTAAAGGACAGATGCTGTCAGAATGAACACACAGGGAGGCTTTAACGACAAGCTGTTTACGTAATTAGTTGTCAAATATAAAATGGTAAAAGGAAATGGTTGGGAAGAATACATACCATGCATATGCTAGGCGGCTGCATTAATATTAGATTTCAGAATAATTTTTCTAGAGAAAAAGAGGGATATTTCACAATGAAAATGGGTCAATTGATCAGAAAGCTATAATGATCATTAATATGTATGCATTTAAAAGGAACTTCAAATAAACAAAGCAAACCAGATGGAATTTAAGGTAAAAGAGACAGTCCTAACAATCACACATCAGCAATTAACAGAGGCAATCTTAAATCACAGAGGAATGTTTCAGTACCTCTCTTCAGCAACTGGTAGAATAACCTGATCCCCTTACCTGTCAATCACTAGAGACACAGATGATCTAACTATACTTTCAGCCACCTTGACCTAATTGATAGCTATAGAACATTATACTCAACATCTGCAGGACGCATACTGTTTTCAAGTGCACATGATCCATTCATCAAGATGGACCATATGTTCACCCATAGCACAAGTGTGGGTAAACTTAATAGAATTGAAAGCATACTGAGTATGCTCTCTAATCACATGGAATTAAATTAGAAATTAATAATCATTAGATAGCCAGGAAAATACCAAATCTCTGAAAATTAAAAAGCATACATCTAAATAATCCAGCAGTCAAAAGTAAGGGTAAATATGATATATTCTGAACCGAGGGATGCTGAAAACTCTGTGTGTGGAGTATAAAGCATTTCCTAGAAAGGAATTTATACACTTAAAAGCTTATATGAGAAAGAGGGGAAAAGACTAAGAACTTAACTTTTCCTAAAATAAGCAAAGCTAGAACAGACAGGCATGTTAAACCTAAAGTCAATATAAGGAAGCAAATAATACAAACGAAACTAATAATCAATGACACAGAACATCAACTATGGAAAAATTTATAAAACTAAACGTCAGAAAAGATCAGCGACTTGATAAGCTAAGCTAGACGGATCAAGAGAGAGAGAATATAAATCGTCAGTATTAGGAAGAGTATCACCATTGATCCTACAGTCATTTAAAGGCCAATGAAGACATATTAGGAGCAACTTTGTACCAACAGATCTGACACAAAGCTAAACAGAAAACCGGATAGCATCCTGGTTATTAAAGAAACTGAATGGAAGGAAGGAAGGAAAGAAGGAAGGGAGGGAGGGAGGGGGAGGAGGGAGAGGGGAAGGTATCCTCCCTCTTTTCCTCTAGTTTTTTTGGTAAATTCTATCAAAGGCTTAGGGAAAATAGAACACCAATCTTAAAATCTTTCAGAAAATCCTTAAGATTAGTATAATTCAAACATGCAAACCTTATAACCTTATAGAACCTATAGTATTGCTCCATATCCAGGATAGATATATTCAGTCTCATTAATACTCCAAAAGGGATTTTGATGAATATAAAAATTAAAGAAATTTAAAACAAACTAGAATTGTTTTTGTTTTCTTCTCTGTATCTGTTTAATAACAAACAACTCATCCCCTGTTAAAGATGAAAACTGAGCAGATCCCTTCTTGGACCCCTTCCTCCTCATTCCAGAACAACTGTCTTCTCAGCCAGTCATCTTTACCTTCTCTGCAGTAAGACACGGGGTGAGGAGGACAGCAATACTGCACAGACCTGTTATCCGGTGGGAGGTCAAGAAACTCAGCTCTGGTGTCAGGTATTTTATGCTATCAAATCTGGATTTCTTGGCAGAAAACATCTTTGTCCAAAATAGATTTAGAGGAAAACCCAAAGCAAAATAAGAAAACCATGAAACAAAACAACTCCCACCCCCACCCAGCAACAATTTAAAAAGTAGTAAAACTACCCTAGTACCTAGGACCTAGTACCCACATGAGTTCCCACTGAGTCTTACACTGAGTGTTGATTAGTGAACGCATAGGCACAGGAGGAGGCTATGTAAGGCTAGGGAAAGTAGTCCTGAGGGGAGTGAAGAGTTTCATATGCCATAGGGTGCTGGATTTCCACCAGTCAGAGCTGACTGCCTCATGCTTCAATGTCCTCACTGCACTGGGTAAATTATTCAGAACACTGCTGCAGTAGTATGGGGAGAATCAGCCCCAAGTGAAAGGTTGTTCAAGCCCAATCAATCATTCAATCATTCAAGCATTCAATCAATCAGTTTGTCAATCATTTAATGGATCAATAAATGCATCAAAAGGATCAGATTGTTGTCAAGTAATTTAACCAGTTCCCAGAACAAAGCTCAGGAATAGTTATATAAATCAAAATGCTCAGCACAGAGCAAGATAAAAACCACAATGTCTAACCAAACACACAAACATGTAGGAAAAACAGCTCACAAAGGCAAAGACAAAAATCCATCAATACAAACAGAAATGACATAGATAGGAGACAACGTCAACCTAACTGCCTCATAACACATGTGTTCCACTGCCAGTATTACATGCACTCAAGAGGTAAAAGAAACACTGAGCATGTGTAACAGGGATCTGAAAGAGAGAATGACTCCCATTGAAGTAAAAGACAACAAATACAACAGCTGGATTAATCTAGGACTGGAGCTTAGATGGTGAAGTGCCGGCCTCGCATGAAGGAAGCCTGGGTTCAATCCTCAGCTCTGTGTGAACTGAGCAGACAGCTCATATCTATAGATTCACACAGGAGGTAAATGAGGAGAATCTTAAGTTCAAGGTCATCCTCTGCCACACAGTGAGTTTGAAGCCAGCCTAGGCTACATGAGACTGGGTCTCAAAATAAAAGAGGGGAAGTTGGAAAAAAAAAAAAAAGGCTTTAGTGGTTAAGAGTAGTTGCTGTTCTTGCAGAGGACTGAAGTTCCATTCCTAGTACCCGTGTCAGGGGGCCCACAACTGCTTTTACCTGAAGCTCTGGGGAGATCAGACAACTCTGACCTTTTCAGGAGCCTTCACACACATATGCATAATTTAAGGGGAAGGTCCCAACAACAATAAGCTAAAAAGACCAGAATAGAAAACTATCTAAAATGAAACACAGAGAAAAGGGACTCAAACAAAAAAGTCAAAAGTACAAGTATGCTGTGGGGAACGTCAGCGCTGGCACTAATGTGCAACAGGGTCCAGTCTGTAAAGTCTGGGAGAAAAGAAAATCTGAAGACTGGGAAGCTGTTGACTGCTACACACTCCAAAGATATTCAGACTATTTGAATACATCATAATTCTCCACATTTCATGGTTTAAAGCATATTCCATTTTCTAAATATCGTATGTAAAATTATACTGCATTTGGAAATAGTAATAGTTATTTTAAAACATACTTGCATTTAAAATCTCAATCTTACACATCCTACTCAAGAGAGTCACATTTAGAATACACTGAGGAGGTAACACGGAGATCTAATAAAGACTTAATCCCATTTTGTGGACTGGAATGCTGATATATTACTGATAAAAATGATTGTTTTAATTTTTCAAATAGAGACAATTTGTTCCATCTAATTGGGGTGAAGACAGCTTTCGGATGCAAAGAAATTTAAAATCTTAATTGCAAGTTGCAGAGAAAAAAATTACGACTTGTAGTACGAATGGGATCCTCAAATGGAGAATGGAAACTGGCTAATTTTTTGAACACAGTGAGGAAAAAAAATCCATCTGGAGGTAGTTTAAAGTATGGAAAATGAAGGTGGTGGGGGGTGGGAGGGCGGTTCACGTGCGCGAGGTCAGATGCCCAGGACGCTGCAGTTTGACTGAATATAAAGTGTCTCCCCACTTTTAATCAAGCCCGAGGGTCAGCCGTGAAACTTTTACTCTCTGTTGAAAGCAGGGCCAGATTATCCTCTGTTTGGGATCTGGATGGGTTATAAAGAGATAGTTGGAGACAACTTGTGCTGTGGTTCACTTATGACTGCCAGGAGAAGCAAATTTTGACTTTGCCTCAATAACTTGCCTATAGACTACACTAGAAGTGGACTGCTGTTAAGTTCTCTCTCTCTCTATATATATTTTTTTCTTACAATGGTATATAATAATTAAATAATAAGAGCAAATGGTGCAAGGATATGGTAAAGGAGTAACAAAATCTCATTTAGCAATTTTTACTTTTTACTTATTTATTTTCATTTGGTCTTCATTTGAGACAGGGTCTCCCTGTAGACCAGGCTGGCCTGGAACTTGCCATGTAGACCATGCTGGCCTTCATCTCACAGAGATCCACCTGCCTTTGCCTCCTGAGTGCTGGGATTAAAGGTATGTGCCACCATGTCCGGCTAACTTATTTTTAAGTTATGTGTATGCCTGTGTATCTTTGTGTGATTATGTACACATGGATGCAGTACCTGCAGTAGTCAGAAGAGGGCAGAAGATCCCCTGGAGTTAGAGTTACAAGCAAATAGATCAGTTAAATAAGATTAACATTCCCTAAACATTTCAGAGTTAAGTTATCTTTATACAGTTTCCTCATTGTCTGACTGCAGAGAGTTCAGTTCAGGTGATGTGACTACTTAGTGAAAGGGAAGGGATGCTGCTGAAGTTTCTGGAAACACAGGCCTGAGCACTGGCCACCAGTATCCTCACAGAGGGTGGTAACATGAACAGAAGGTGGACTTTGACCTTACAGGGGACCCAAATGCACCAGAAAATATATTATTCTGCTTTGAAACAGGGTCTTACTATGATAGCCCAGTCTGGTCTTTGGATGATTCTCCTGCTTCAGCTTCTTGAATACTGGGATTATAGAGACACACCTTCATATTTGGCTAATGAAAATGAGTGTTAACACCCTCCTATAAAATATTCTTCGTCATAAACCTGAATTAGTTGATCTAATATTCTTCCATCTGGAACATAAACAGAGTTCGGAGGAATCCTGCATTTTGGATGCTCTCACTGTACGCAACTTTATTTTCCTTCCCCTTAACTTTCATGCACATTCTTTCTCTGTTTTGGTTGTATAGATTAATCTTGTGTTTTTTTTTTCTCAGCAACTTTGATTTTATTTTCAGATACCGGGATGAAAGTTATTCAACTACACTGACAGACCTTCCCACTAGTCAAAACTCAGTCTCTCTAAATTACATTAAATAAGCAGAAATATTTTGGTCTAAACAAATTAAATGTTCATGTGAAATAGAGCAGTGTTGATATAACTTCCACAACTCCTACTGCTTTAGCTAGTTCTTTTTCAGTTCATGTATTTGACATTTTACAGGCCATATAATATACTCTTTCCTGTACCTGCCACATTTAGCCACACATACCTTCGTCCCTGCCTGTCCCTTTCCTAGAGTCATGGACTCTGCTTTTGTTGTGTGACCCCTTTAGTTTAATCAGGGCCATGCATGGGACTGTTGGACAGAGCTCCAGTGTTGAACTTTAGGTATGAGGAAGAATGTACAAATATTTTGAATTTATAGATCCAAGCTACTGTCATCATAACAAGCATTCTACTTCAGGAGTTTGGCATAGCTTCTGGAATCTTCTTGCTACGGCATTGTTAAAGATATTCAATACATTTTGAATACCATTCATGAGCAGAGTATATGTAAAACTGACTTCAATTTGAGGACACTACATGCCTGCCTTTGGTAAATCAAAGAGGATTCATGACTCAGTGAATCTACCTTCAGTATGAGTTCAGCTTCCAAATAATATTTAATCCCATAAATTCAGCAGTTTATACCTCATGGGGAGAGGTGGATTTTCTTCTGTTTATATTTACAAAGAAAATTGAATCTTAACTAGCCCCAAGGGAATATGACCAGCAATAATCCATTGTTAAACATTAGTCTTATTATTTATCTAATTTATTGATTGAACAAAACGAGTGAGGTTTCTAATTCCACTGAAGGCCCTGACATCTTACATATTTTATTCGTACTATTGTTTGGGTGACAATTCCTTTCTAAGGAATCAATGTTGAGAAAATTTTGGCCTAATACTAAAGAATATCAAGATATGAAGTGTTCAGTTTGTGTCTCAATCTCCTATTGTGAGCTAGTAACAAGTCTTCATGATTGTGTGTGTGTGTGTGTGTGTGTGTGTGTGTGTGTGAAACAAGTTCAATTACTGGTCAATAAGATTGACATCCATTATCTCTTAGGGTATGTGGCATTCAAATAATTAGAGGCTCCTTTGAGTAATGAGAATGAAATGGAGCTAAGAGTTGAGTGTGCCAAAATCAATGTTTGTGTGTCTACATGTATATGTGAGTGGGTTTATGGGTGTTTGTATATGTACATGTGCATATGTATGTATGTTTATGTGTATATATGAGATGGCCTCAAAAGTTTTCTCTAGGAACATTCTCTAAGACTTAGTTCTCAAAATTACATTAAAAATATTACAGGTGAAATATAAGGATGAGCTTGGCTCTGCCATTATTTCTAAGAAATAAATTTGCTATTGTTCAATAATATCTGATACTTGAAGATTCAGTGTGAATCAGGAAATGGTACCTTTTTATCTTACATTCTACTCCTAGTTATGGTAGCTTCCTGACATTAGGAGAATGTGCATGGTATTCCCTAACTTTACCCTTCCAAACAGATCTCAAAGCCAGGCATTTTGATCCAGCCCCAAGTAACAGGACAGACTTCACCTGCATATCCTAAGAAAAATTAACTTGGAAGACTGGAAAGTATGGGTGACTACCTGGTGATACAGACCACAGACTAACACCCCAGCAGCATTTCTCCAAAACCTCCGAGCCAGGTTTCACAACTGAACTGAGTAGAGACCATCCCTACATCCCAGTTCCTAACTTGTTAGGCTGCAAACTCACAGACAAAGTCAGGCTGTCACTGTTGTGCTTGCATTCAACACGGCTGTGTTAGAAATTTAAATGAAGCAATATCTACGCAGTGTTCTCGTTCCTCAAATGAATAGCTCATTTCATATAAATAGAGGGATTATTAATAACTACATTCTGTTTTTCTATTCCCACCGTAGTTTCAATTAGTTACATAGATATTTACTTCCCCTACCTGTGTAATATTTAAAAGTCTCTATTCCACTGAAGATGCAGCTCTGTTTTGGGGAAGAAGCACAGTGACTCATGAGTAACCTGCACCTCCTGGGGCTTATTAAAGGGTAGAGGAGGAGCCACACACAACCACTCCAGCGTTCAGTCAAATGGACAGAAGCCTTTCTATGCACTAAAAATTTCCTACTTGGGAGATAATCACAGCAAGATAAATCATAGAGATTAGGAGAAAATTTTAGTTCTAATATCTACAGTGATGAATGAGTATTTGGAATGTAACATAAAATTAAAAATTGAAAAAAGCACCCCCAAGAATTAAATTATGGCAATCAGCGCACCATGTATCTTGGCACGGAAAGAAAGGCCTTCTCCATTCTGATAGCTTCCAGCGACATGAACTTGGAGAAGCCATCTGACCTCTCTAGGACGTAGTTTATTCATTTGGGCCAAGTAACTCATAAGATGTGTTCCAGATCTAAAAACACCATGGAATGGTGTTATTGGGAGAGAATTCTTTAATAAGGCTCAGGTGACAAGTGTCACAGAGCTATACTTCAGAGACAAAGACTAGACACAGCAGCCCTGGGTGAGAAGGCTGAATAATCAGTCTGAAATGAAAAGGATTTTTTTTTTTTTGTGGCATAAATAGGAGAGAAACCTGAAACACAACAACAACATACATGGAGATAAAAATCAGCTGTTGAGAGTCCTGAACTCTAGCACAGGGCACATGCGGGATTTAATTTCAGCTTCTCAATGATGGAGGTAGTAGACACAAGAGAGATACACAAGTCTGGAGACTACTGAGCAGGGTACAAGGATTACTAGTGACGTTAGCTAACCTGTATGGAGCATGTAGTGTATGCCAGGCTCAGCTCCACATCCTTTACATGTGGGAACTCATTCAGACTGGGAACATGATAACCATTTGGGTCAGGTACTGCTCAGAACACAGCCTATACATCCTATGTGTCCACGAAATGCCAAAGAACAAATTAATAACATAACACCAAAAAAAAAAAAAAAAGATGAAAACGGAGAATTTAAGCAGTTTGCTTAACCACAAACACAAAAATGCTTGGAAAAACAGATCTAGAAATATGAGATTCTAGGTGGTTGGGGGGGTTCTTATAAAAGATATAATAATTTATCTTCAGAAATTTGATTCTGGGGGAAATATTTATTGCATTAAGAAATATGTGCATATGTTCAACGTGGCAATCATTTACTACAGGGAAGCTCTACTTTGAGAAGTATACATGCATCATGCTACAGCTGTTTGTGAGTATATGAGATGGCATACACTAAATATAAATTTAAAATAGAAAAGTCACTCAGTCCAAAACTGACATGAATTATTTGGTCTGTGGTATGCTTCTTTTTCTTTTCCTTTTTTTCTGAGACAGGGAGGGTCTCCCTGTAGCCTGACCTGGTCTGGAACTTGCTATGTAGACCAGGCTATCCTTACTCTCATGGAGCCCCAACTGCCTCTTGAGTGCTAGGACCAACGGTCCGTGCCAGCAAGCCCAGTTTGCATGCTCAGTGTAGCAGGGAATTCTACCAAACACATAAGAAACAAATGGACAACTGTACGAAGAGTCTCAGACACAGAAGCACAGGGAATGGTTCCAATTTTTTTCCTACTACAGCAGCATTTCCCCAGCTCTACAACTAGACAGAGGAAAATCCCCTGGCCACTGTAGCTCACAAACAGAGATGGAAAAATTTCCCACAGAACATCAGCAAATTGAATGTAGCCATGTAAGAGTCACTTGTGAGGAAGCAGGATTATTTTAGGCAATGTGTGGCAAGTTTAACATAAGGAAAACCAAATGCTGCAGGCATGGTGGCGTATGCCTTTAATCCCAGCATTCAGTACGCAGAGACAGGTGGAACTTTGTGAGTTCTAGGCCAGTTTGATCTACATAGAGAAATACTGCCTTTTAAAAAAATCAACTATGGTTATCCATGCTAATAGAAGACAAAAATCATGATCATATCAGTAGGTCCCCCACCGCCAAATCTCAGAAAATCCAATCATCCTCTACAATAAAAGTATAACCATGTTACATATTATATACATGTGTGAAGCTGTCAAAGTCCAAATTATAGGAGAAGAAAATTCTCTTGCTAAATTAGAACTAGAGTGATTTCTTTCACTTCACGAAGAGCATGCACAAAGTTCTACAGCTACAAGCACAGTGGTGATAATAAACCAGAATCTGGCCCCTTAAGATCCAGAGGAAGATGACGGGAGCCCATTCAGAACCTGTAGTCAATAGCATAATCAAGGTCCTAGCAGATCGAAGAATACAAAAAACCAGTATGCAGGTCGGGAAGGGAGAAATACATTGTCCTTGATCACAGACGACATGATTATGTATTTGGCAAATCCCAAAGAATCAATAAGACTCCTGTAACTAACAAGTTATTATAGCCATGGCACAGGATAGAAGATTATGCAATCATTCCTAAGATGAGAAATGGGTTCTACAAATCAAATTTGATCTTGGATACCAAAATTTGTAGACACTCATTGTACATTACTGCTTATTACCTAGGCATGTAATTTAAATCACCTCTAGATTCTTATAGTATCTAATACAGTAGTTATGAAAACATTTACGATACACAGTTTTAATTATTATGTTATTTTCATATTACAGCCATTACAATGAGTACAAGAAGCATTATGCAAATAGTTGCTATACCGTATATATAAATACACACATATCTATCTATCTATCTATCTATAAATTGTCGTATACATGTTACAATGACCAGAATACAGCCTACATATATGTTCATATTAGTACACTGAAAAATAATACCTTCTATGTAAAAGTGGATGAATCCACAGATAGAAATGCTGTAGATATGAGGAGGCTGATTATGTAGAAAAGCTCATTGAGGACTTTTAAATTAAAAACACATCATTCATATCAACATCAAACTATTGAAAACCAGGTCTGGTGACATATACCTGCTATCCTAGCACTGAAGAGGTAGCAGAAGGATTATAAATTGGAGGACAGCCTGGGCCACACAGTTTAAGGCTAGCCTGGGCTATTCTGTCTCAGATAACAACAAATGAAACAAAACTGAAATACGTAGAAATGTAACAAGATATGAACGAGACTTTTATGACAGGCAAGCATTATGGTGTCTTTCTCTCTGGTGAGAGAAATTTTAAAAATGATTAAATAATGGAGAGCCTGGAGAAACAGATTGATGGTTAAGAGCACTGGCTGCTCTTACAGAGGACCTGGGTTTGGCTCCCATCACCCACATGGTGGCTAACAACCATCTGTAACTCCAGTTCCAGGGGAATCCATGAGCACTGCACAACAGATACACTTACACACCTGCAGGTAATACACTTGTACTCATAAATAACTAATGGAAAGATATTCCATGTTCATGGAAAGGCAACTATTGTTAGGATGTCAAGTCTTCCCAAACTGATCTTTAAGCTCAGTTAACATACCTCAAATACAAATTCCAGCATGTTGTTCTATGGATATTGACTAAATGATTTAAAGGCTTACATGAGAAGGGAAAAGATCCAGAATAGTTTACAGAATGCTAAATGGTCAGGAGTCATTGAAACAACTGACTGGTCACATGGTAGATAGCCCAGACCCAACCCCATGTAAATGTATTCAACTGATCTTTGACAATGCAGCAAAGTTCTTTTAAAAATGGTGCTAGAATCAATGAACATTCACAGGCAAAAGAAAAAAAAAAGTCTAGTTACAGACCTCGTATCTTTTCCCCAAATTAACTCAAACTAGACCATAGGCTAAAATGCAAGAAAAAAACATTTAGGAGACTACTTAAGAAGTAAATAGAGATGTATGCTTTGACAGTGAGTTTTTAAAAATACAATTTCAAAAGCACAGTCCTTAAAAAAATTATTTTATGGAACGATGGTTCAGCAGTTAAGAGTACTGGAGGCTCTTGCAGAGGATCAGGGTTCAGCACCCATATGGTGGCTAAGGACTGTCTGTAATTCAAGTTCCAGGTGACCTAATACCCTTTTCCGGCCTCTGTGGGCATCGCATGGCAAACACTCATATACATAAACATAGCAATTTTTCACACTGGTAAGCTGGGCTGAAGAAGACCTATGTTGGAGTTCAGCCGTCAAGAGAAGGAGAGCAAACAGTAGAGAGAGGAAGTCCCTTCTGAGAGAGGAGGGGTCTCTTCTGAGCGAGATGGGGTCCCTTCTGAGAGAGAGGAGGCCCTTTCTCAGAAAGAGTGGGTCCCTTCTGAGAGAGGAGGGTCCCTTCTGAGAGAGGAGGCCCTTTCTGAAAGAGGTGGGGGTCCCTTCTGAGAGTGGAGGGCTCCTCTTTCGGGCTCCTCTAGCATCCAATATGGCACCTGGCTGCATACTGACAGCAGAATGCCCTGTGAATGAGAGAGCTCAATCATTCACTTTTCTACTCCAATTTCTTTAGGAAAACCCACATGGGGTAAGACACAACACAAAGTCCTTGGTTTGGTGCACAAAACTTAGAATGTTCTGGAAAGCCGGTGTTTCTCTGTTCACACAGGATCATTTAAACTTGCAGTCCACACACCCAACTCCCAGAGATCTTTTAGACACACGAGAATGCCCTTTTCAAGTGTTATCTGGACAATTTCTCTTCTGGATAAAGTCTCCTCTGAACTTGCCGGGTAGCTTTAGGAGTGCGGTAGTTGTCCACACTGAATCTCAAGCCAAGAAGCAGAGAGAGATGAATGATAGGAACCCCCTCCTGCCTCCTTGCCCCCAGCTCAGGGAAGAATGCTGCCCACATTCAGGGTGGGTCTTTCTGCTCTTTTAAAGCATTTCTGGAGACATCATCATAGACACATCTAGCAAGTGTCACATCATGGTTCTAAATCTCACTGAGTTGATAGTGAAGATGAACCTTCATAGGCCACAAGCCCAACAACCACAACACTCATCTACCTGCCTGACACCTCATTTGGTCTTTGTTCACCTGTCTTTATATCCTTAGTGTCGAATGCAAAGCCCAGTAAACAGTTGGTGTTAAATAAGTACTTGTTTGATAACTACCAGGAGCTGAATATTCAAGCTCTGACTCACTGAAGGCTCTATGGGAGCATCCTCTAGCTGGTACCTTAACAGTTCACACTTCTCTAATTAATTCTCACTTGTATATATAGTGAACCCTTGATTATGCACAAGAGGATTATCCACATTGTAGTTTAGTGTAGCAAATCTTACTTTAAACTTCTTGTTGACATCACCAGCTGTTTCCTTATACCCTTCAGTGACATTGTCACTATTCCACCTGCTTTGACTCTCACAGGCAGTCATCCCAGAGTGTGGCCAAAGCTGACCAGAGAGGTGTGTTTTTAAAGAAATGAATACTGTTCTGTCTCTTCCTGCCTAAGGTTCTGGACTCCGTGAGAGAGCAGTCAAAAGGAGAAAAAGAAGGTTAAAGGAACTTTGAAAAGGCTCATGCACTGGGCAGTTGCCCTGTACAGAAAGCTCGGTGAGAGGATTGTAAGTCTCTTCCTGGGATAGGGAGTCTGATCCCAAAGTGAAAATCCTGGAATAGTTTTTAGGGTAGGTTCCACAACAAACAGTACCACCTCTCAGCATGTAATATATTCTAGGTCTATTACAATTAGTGTTTTATAAAGCTAAAGTTTTCCTAATTCCATTGAACTCATCAGTGTACACATACTAAATGGCAGTATGTTTCAGAATAAAACATGAACCACACATTCCTGAAGTAATCATATATTAAGCACTATCCTCAATGTCAGACGGCTAGAGCCATAAAAAATAAATACTTTTAATCTCTGGCATTGGGATTTTGTTTTGTTTTGCTTTACGTTTCCCTGGGTATGTTATATGAAACTATTTTTTAATGTCATGTACATTAAACTCTTAAGCTGCTGACTGTGCCTCAGCTTCCTCTGAAAGCCCCGGGTAGTGATTCCTCTCTTACATTTAAAAGCCTAATGAACCCAGATTTTTAAAAGTAGCTAATATTGGGTTGAGGGCCAAACAATATAACGATGCGGAGCAACTTGCATTATTCCTAGAGCTATTTGATTTTGACAAGCCCACATTTGGTAATTAACATGAGAATGCCCCCTTGGGCCGTTCTCCTGTTAGCTAAAATATCTTATAAATTACTGTAATAAAAGGGGGGGAAAGGAACACTGCCTGTCAATGTTTCAACTTATCTACGAGAAGAGGAGACAAAAGCCCCGATCTGGTAACATGCAGATGCCAACGGGAACACAAATCCTACTGTCTGCCCCAGTGCCAGAGTGTTGCCCGTTTAACAACAGAACATGTGTGCACAGCATCCTTTGGATTCCTTGAGTGAAAGGTGTAGGGGTTCCTGGATGCTCCCATTTGTAGGTTTCATAATCACACCTCACTACTATCATACCTACTAAATGCCAGGCCATTGGATAGTACATCTGTGATTGAGTCAGTGGCTTCACAGATTCCATTTTAAAGTGTCTTGGCAGAGTTTAAGATAACACCGTCCACCAATGATGTCAAACACAGTCTCCTTATGCGCATTTGTAGTCAGGAGTGAAGAATTCCTCTTTACTACCTCTGTTCACTTCCAGCTGCTCACAAGTTTGTGATCAGCTGCAGGAATCTGGATAGACAAATGAGCACATCTTACAGTTTGTGTTCTTGAGGCTGGGATTTTAACAATGTGATCATCTTAACTCTAGTGAGGAGCAAGAACAATCTATGTGCATTTCCTTGGAACTGATTTCTTAATTTCTCAAAGTCTAGGTCTCAATGTTTCACCCACATACACATTCATCATATGAGCTACTAAAAGATGATTATGGCACAGCAAGTGATAAATTCTTCTAAGTAAGAGACGATGTTGTGTGTCTACACGTATCCCTGCTGGTCAACTCTGAACATCAGGTAAGCAGATAGGCACATATGCAAGAATGCACTGGAAGCAAAGTTTTTTTCACATACCATGGTTTTCACCTACTGTTACCAAATCAACTTTTATTATCATCAATTTATTTTAATCTGGGACATTAACCACATTATTTGGAGTCGGCAGCAGCTGCTGATTGAACAATAGTGTTCAACATTCTATTACTTATGGTCTTTTTTTACATTTCAGTTAAAGGCCTCAGGGAATCAATGGGTATAAAGTGAAGATGTATTGATAAAAATACTGGGCCTGCGTTTGAGTACAGTGCAAAAATAGCTGTGTTTAATCCATAGTAGATGTGATTTGCTTCTACCGCTGAATTTTAACAGGAACAGATCCAAAATCATGTCACTGTTTCCATTTCTGTGCCACAGAGTAATGACATTTAATCAGGAATATTACTACACTCTTTCGGTGACAGCTGAGACACAAAACCAGCCAGCTGATGTAATTCCTGCCCCACTGCTGGGGGCCTATAAACAAGCCCCCACAAACAGGAAGCAGCCTTAGTCTTCAGCACCAGCAAAGAACACTTTAAAGAACAGATATACTGCAACTGGCCTCCTAAAGGCATCTGAAGCCATTGGACAGTCTCGAGGCATCCTGAAGGCATAGGGAAGAGATTGTTCTAGAACCTGAATGCAATGGGACTGCAGTAACCAGGTGTGAGGCAACATGAAGTTTGCAGAACACAAGTGCCACAGCTCCTGCTCGGGTAGATCAATGGCCTGTAATTACCTGGGAATTACTTGGACACAAATCAATGCTGTATTACGTCCCATTCATAATGAGCAGGGCGACTTTTGCCGGATCTGGGAACGTCATGATACAGGCAATGCCTCAGCTGCTTACTCTGCCTTCCATTCGCCTGCCCAAACTGCCTGTGATCCAGTTCAGAAAGGCTGGGGACACGGAAAATGATGGCAGGAATCCGGGCCTGTGCTGCGCCATGAAGAAAACTGCCCTTACTGCAGATATTGCAGGTTTTCACTCAACCCTGATCTGGATGAAGACTGACATCTCCGAGATAAAAGGCTCTGAGTTCCATTAGATGTCATCTGCGTGGCCAGCCTCCCCCCGCCCCCGCCACACCCCAAGGGATCCAGCCACATTTTGATGACATCCATCAAGTCCAGGATTCCAGCTCAACAGTTTGCAGCCATTTCTATCTTGCAGCTCTCACGGAAAGTGGGGGTAGGAAGAGGACAAGTCAGGCAAGGGCTGGGGAGGGTGCTTCATGCTATCTGATCAAACACAGAACATCCAGCCCCATCACTCAGCTGCCACCGACACACCACTCTACCCTATGATACTTCTTAAAAGTAAAGGAACAGAGCTGGAGCCCTGCTGGATCTCCCTTAGCAACTGACAGGAGCCCACAAGGTCAGCTAGCAGGAAGCAGAGAAAATTATACAGCGGGGAATTATCAGCTAAATTATTTCACTGTGCTCAGGACTTTTACTGTTCTTCCCAAGACAGTGGCCCCTTGTTACTCAGATTGGAAATATGAATAAAAGGACAAGACTGACAAAGGGAGGAGAAAAGAGGGAAACATTTTAAATGGCAACTATATAATACACACACACACGCACACACACACACACACACACACACACACACACACACACGCTTCATTTTATTTTTATGTAACTGGTTTATTTTTAAGCCTACTGCTTAGGGTTGCAACCTGCCTGCTTTCTTTCTCTGGCTACACTGTTTCCTGCCCTTTTTGTTTGGGGGTGGTGGTGGGTGGAAGAGGAGGATGGGGGTTGGGCTGGAGGCAGGCTCAAGATCAGGATCAGGTTTGCAATCTGTGAACCCAGCAGTAGGAGCAAGCATGATTTATCAATTAACAGGTAATGAAAAAAATTCTGTGCAATTAAAGATATGATTTTGCTCAAACAGGAAGCGGCACCATACAACTGTGTACCCCTCTAAGGAATACTGCACTCCTGTCACTAATGTGGAGCACAGCTAATTTTAACAGTGTGTGTGTGTGTGTGTGTGTGTGTGTGCGCGCGCGCCCCTTGGGGGACTCCATGTTGATGAAGGAATATACAGTGGGAAACCCCCCAGAGGACCTAGCTGATTGGAGAGCCCCAGGAAAGGTGTAGGGAAATTACATTTCCTGTTTCTTAGGAGAGTTATTAAAGGAGAAGGCAGCTTTAATCACTGAAAGACCAGTTGCTGTATTATTTTTGATTTATATACCAAAACAATAACCTTTATTCCTTGGTTGCTTTTTAATATATATGTCAGCTTAGTCAATATTATATTTCAGGAGAATATATAAACAGCTATAAGATCTGGTTAAAAATATGAAGGTTAAAAATGTGG
This sequence comes from Eospalax fontanierii, assembly GCA_035773235.1. NCBI lineage: Eukaryota > Metazoa > Chordata > Mammalia > Rodentia > Spalacidae > Eospalax > Eospalax fontanierii. Next base: position 64,161,147 of record CM069538.1, read on the forward strand.
TTTGCAGATCACACAAGATAAAATATATTATTGCTACTCAACCAGAAAATAGAAAATTAGGTAAAAAAAATTTCCCTGATTTTTTTTTCTTCCATATGAGTCATTCGTAAATTTTGTTTAAAAAAATACAGCATAGATTTCTTAATGGGATGAAAATGTTATAGAATCTCCAATATTTTCTTCTTCTGGATATGCAGAAAGTTGTTTTCATTTCTATGCAATAAATGCAGAAAGGGCAGAGTGATTTGTTAAAATTATGTTTATGTCAATTTGCTTAAAATGCTTCTATAATATAGTCAATATTTTACATCAATAATTTAATAAACTTCAGAGATGGAGGAGTTCCCTAGTCCAGCCTTTTATCTCTCTGGAAGAAAACAAAGAGTCAGAGAGGCTAAGTAACTTTGTTTGTTTGAAGGTAATCACTCAATGTATAGCCCCGGCTGGTATCCTCCAGTCGCATACTCCCATGGACTGGGATTCCAGGCATGTGTCACCATGCCTTGCTCAGGAGCCCAAGTATTGGGGACTTAAGGGATGTCTTGGTAGTTAACAGCACCCACTGCTCTGGCAGAGGACCTGAGTTCCATTCCAGCACCCACACTGGATGACTCACAACAGCCTGCGATTCCAGTTCTGGGGTGTCCTATGTCTCTGGTCTCTGCAGGCATCTCTACATACCCCCTCTCACATAATTAAAAATAAAATAAATCTCAACAAAAGCCCAGGTTTTAACAATGAAACAACAACATTCATATGTAATGATGGGGGCATTCGTTAGTCTGTTAGGCAGGACTCTGAGCTCTTTGCATGTATTACCTCATCTAATTCTACTACAGCCCTGTGAGGCATGATAAACTATCATCTATTATCACTATTTTCACAGAAGGAAAATCTTCGGCTCACAGAGCGATAACTTGACCAAGGCCACATGAGAAGGGCAGTGTCTGGTCAGGTACCAGGCACTCTTGACTCAAGATCCTGTTCTCTTCAACACTAGGCTTTCCTGTTTCCTCTCCCACTGAACTGTTGACTGAACTGTAGGCAGCAGACTCAGATACTTTTTTCGGGGGGTGGCAATAAAGAAAAATATGTTATTAATTAGATTCCATTGAAGTTTTGTACTCATAGTTCACTTAGCAATGATGAATTTAAGCAGAAAGTCCCAATACCACAAATGATCCAACCAAACTGGACATGTGTGTATTGGTGAATATCCTGAAATGGTTGATATACTGGTACAAGGCAATGCCCTCGGGGAAACAAAGGACGGAGGAGTCCTACTGCTGTGGCCTCTGACCTCCTAGAAGGACCCTGCTGTGTCTCCTTTAGGCCCCAGCTTAAGTTTCCCAAAGTCTCCATCCAGTCCAAACCTAACTACATTTATTAAAGCAAATACCACATTTCTGGTATTTTCAAACTTTAATTGATGAGTTTACCTTCCTAAAAACTGCCCAAATCTATAATCTTTTCCAGAAATAACATCACTGCAGAGCCGTCTGCTTGCCAAAGCAGTGTCAAAGAGCTACAGGGTATAAGCGCAAATAGCTTTCCTTTGAAAACACAAAGAAAAAACAACCTCAACCCCTCAAAGGAAACAAAAACTACTGCAGTCTAGCAACTTGAGATGATGGACAAGGCTCCCTCAAACCCTGCCCCCAGTATTACCCCAGGCGGAGGTTTCTTCTATCTGACGGTGGAACTTTGGAAGTAGGCTGCCCCTGCCAGCCACCTTGCTGTTTTCTTCAGAGCCGTCCTCTGACAGTTCCTGACTGCATTATCAGGGTTTGTCTCGATGGTAATGGCCAATTCATTTGTATTACCACCGTGAGGCCTTCCACTAAGCAGACAATCACAGGTATGAAGTCTGGCCCCAAGGAGTCCAGCAGAAAGAACTACTCTGCCCTGCTTGGAGGAAATTCTAGCATAAAATCCAATCTGTTTTCTTCATCTGGATTCCTTGCCTCTTTCCAGACAGGCAGTCAGACAGGCAGACAGTGCACACATGTGGGCACATATACCAAACTTCAAATTCATGGCAAAAGAACTTAGACATGGAGCCTTAGGCCTTCATTCAGAAGAGGGGCCATCTGAGTCCAAGAGGATTTGATATCCATCCACATGCTAGTTAGTAACTGGCAAAGTTGGGCTTGCTCCTAAGGATCACAAGCTCAATGTTTTTTTTATGACAGGGTTTCTTAAGCTTTATCTACTCTCAAACTATTTTCACCCAAGAAATTTTTATCCAATCCCAATATACCAATATTTGGTATATAGTTATACCAAATCGATTTTAAAATCCTGCAAAGCAAATATTTACTGATTAACAAATCATCAATAAATCATTTTAAATCAATTCTTTGGTATCATATAATTTTACCATTTATTAAAGATGAAAGAAAAAGTGCATTCTGATGGAGTAAATGTGCATATTTTTATATAAAGAAATATCTGAGGGATATTTGATACTGCAGGATACTTTGATTTGATACTTCAGAAATCATTTATATTTTTATTTTTAGAATAATTAATGCTGAGAATACCACTTTGGGAACATATACAGTATGAAACGGCAGAAGTATGTTAAAGGCCATCTGAAAAATTGTTAGACAATTTGTCCTATTCTCAAGCCAAATTTCATTTAATGATTTCTTTATGAAATTCAAGTCAGCAAGTCAATCATCAAGTTTTAAAAATCAAAAATTCTAACAATAGAATCCAAAGGTGTACTCATGTGACACTAACATTAGGAGTGACAGCAGGAAACTATTAACAGTCTTTTGTCTTCTGTAGTTAAACTTTATGCATACATACAACATTGTATGTACACTGTAAGCACTGTAGTTCTTAACGTACCCTGATTCAGATTTGGAGCCACTGTGTTTTAGGTAGTATTTGTGGGTGTTATGTGATGCGACAACATGCACAGTTCGTGGGCACACACTCTGAGTTCAGAACCGGGGCTACAGTGAACCGGTTCAGTGCAACAGGAGTGAAGAACACTTGCTGGAATCACCTCAGATTCATCACGTGCTTGATTCTGATTAATTTTTGCTTGTTGTACATTAAGAATCTTTCACTGCCATTAAAATTGTCTGGCCTTCCACATGACCCCATATGAGGTCACAAGCCATAGTCTAAGAAGCTGGGCTTTATGCAGTACTGTTTGACTAACACCATGAAATAGTCTTTCTCTGTGATGGAGATGCTCAAAATATTCCTTCCTATAAACCTTTGTTAAAGGACTCCCTTTGACAAAGTATCCATGCCCCAGGCCTTCCTTCCATAGAGATGCCCTCACCCACTGGATTAGAAGCAGAGATGAAACAGTACCCAGGACTCCCTAGACAGTCAAGACACCAGTGAGCCCCCTTCCCACAGGATGCATACTGGTTGGCTTTCTGAGTTGCTACCTCCTATGAATTCCTGTCATACACTTTGAAGACAGCAGAACACATTAAAGACATCTGTTCTCTTAACATCTTAGAAAAGTAGGGTGTCAGTGACCCCAACACATTTCAAAGAACTCGGGGGGAAAAAAATCAACACTGGAAAGTTATTTAGACAGTCAAAATTTGAAGGAGGAAGAAAAGATAACCCCGAGTCACATTCTAATTTTATAGATACAATTTGTACCTATATTTCAGTAGATGAGAGAGGTGGCACACGAGAAACGGATCATTAAACAGTAGTGTGAAACCAGGGAAATTAACCAGCTGCTGTGCAAGCCACCTCTCTCTTATTCTGAGGGTGAGAGACATGAGAGGGCGGGGGTGGGGAGGAGACAGAACCAGGAGAGTCAGCTTAGAAGTCTGTGGACCATCTTTAAGCTAATGAACAAAAAAGACCTGATTAAGAAAATAAACAAGTTGCCTGTGACAGACCTTTCATACTTTTGAAACCAAAATGTCATCCCAGAAGAACCTTCAGGGTCATTTCATGAAATGCCTTGATTTAATGTTACAGGAAACAGAGGGACCAAGAACTAGCTTAACCTTAATCCAGCAGACCCAAGTTAATGGCAATATTTTGGCCGTGAGACCCACATCCCTCATCTATACCAATCCACCCTACCAGGTCAGTTACCAAACCCAAAGGTGCTTAGGTAAGTTCTTTTAAGTCAATCAAGTAACTAAGTCATTGAGTGAGATGATTGGGCTTTGGCTGTTTAGGTAGCTTTCGGCATAGATAGGAGGCAACCTCTCTTCTCTCTCTTCTCTGGAAAGAATTTATGCGACTCAGTTGTTAAGTAAGCATTTCATGCATTTCTACCAAGTGCCAAATACACAAAGATGCTAATAATGCTAATGAACTTGTAGCAAAGAATCATGGGGAAAGGCCAGCAGAAGAAATGTACTGTGTAAAAACAGTGCACAATCCAGTCTAGCGCTTTGCAAAGCTCCACAGGGGTGGAAAGAGGTCTGCTCTGGCCAGGGCTTCATTATAGGGGTCCCGTTCATGGTACCTTACACAATCAAGGACAGAGAGGTCACATGAGCCGGCCATTATTTCACACAGCACCAATGCTCTAGCCTAAGTCCAACTACAAAGTCTATGTTCTTTCTGTGGAACCTACTGTGATCCTCTTGTTTAATCTCCAAGGAGTGTGGCTCCAGGTTAAGTAGCATGACAACAAAATATGTGAGTATATGTGAGTATAGACTGTGAGTATATAGACTGAATGTTTGTGCACCCACCCAAATTTTACGCTGAAATGCTAACTCCCACAGTAATGGTGTGGGAGATGCTAAGGAACACCAGGCTTTAGGACAGCTGATTAGGTCAAGAGGACCAAGCCCCTCACAGACGGGATAAGGGCCTTGTAAAAATGATCCCAGAGGATTCTCTGGACCTTCCCTTCAGCTAAGGACCTAAGAAGAATATGCTGTCTATGCTCAGGAACTGGGTCCTCACCTGATCCAGAATCTGTAATTGATCTTGGATTCTGTAGAATCTGTAGGTGATTTTAGGACAATGAGCAACAAACTTCTGTTATTTCTATGCTACCAAGCCTAAACTATTTTGTGATGATGGCCAACAAGGGATAAGACATTGGATTTGAAATAAGAGGATGGTATCACCTCCTAATTTACAAAATATTTGCTTAATCAAATCACATATTTGAAATATTTATCTAAGACATGGAATGGAAAGTAGCTCTTCTTGGCTTTCTTTTCTGGTCCCACTCAGAGGCTCCCAAGAACAAAAAGGACAACGGCCAACAGGGCAGGAAAGTAACGTCTCAGGCTTGAGAGTGCTGTGCCCAAGAAAGAGATAAAGCAGAACAAAGTAACAAATTATATTGTCAGAGAAAATGTGAACTTTTTGATTGGGGATGACATTTATTTTAAGTGTGCAATGACGGCAGGAAATCTGTCAGGGTAAGACATGGCAGAGGTTTCAGCGTTTGTTAAGAGTGTCCTGGGAATTTAGCTAAAACTGTTAAAACTGACACCACTGGCTTTTGTTAACACATTAAGCTTGGGAAAAGTGCCAGTCAGCATATCCTCTATAGCATCAGTTCAGTTAAATCATCTGGAAGATGCATAAAACTGGGTAGATAATAATGGTTACATTTTTCAACACATGAGGAGACAGAGAGAAGACCAGTGCCATTTTGTTAAGAATGACAAGTGGTTTCTTTAAGATATGGCTCCCCACAAGGGAAAGTGGGTGGGGGCATTTTTATTGGTCTGGTTATATTCCTAAAGGTATTTTAGCATAGGAGACAAAAGTTCATGTGATGCTCAGACTCAGGCTAACCACTGATACCTGCCCTCACCGCCCCCACCTCAGACACACATGGATTTGGCTGAAGTAAAATCAAAGACCTGTCTTAAATGTTCTGCTTTCAAATGACTCAGTTATTATTTCAGAGTTTAGCAAAGTGACAAAAACCAGAAATTCAGATATTTACCTAGTGTGATGACCTAAATCAAAAACAAAACAACTTTAGTTTCTTTAAGAAATCTTCAAGTGGACCTACTAGGCTGAACTTTGCCTTCCCAGATTTCTCTCAAGAGAGGGATCAAAACCTGAAAGCTGAGGGATGACAAGTGTGCCAGGAAACCAAACACCCATACTAGGTGACCACAGTGTCACACTACGCTTGCAGCCTAAGGTTATTTGGACAAATGTTTGAACTGGAATAGAAAAGTGTGATCTTTATTAGTAAACTTAAAGTTACAAAGTCTTTCATGGCAAGATTTGAGGACAGAAGGAGGAAATTCTGTTCTGGGGGGTCTCTGACCAGCTGCATGGTTAAAGAAAGGCAAGCCTCCTTTGTCACCCTCTTTGTGACTGCTTCAAGATTTATATCTGTTTTAGTTTATAGTGACTCAAATTTTGCTAGGTGTGTGACTCGGAGATTCCTAGTTAGTTTCCAGGACAGTACTTATGCTCTATACGTTAGCATGCCTTTAATTTAAAGTCCTTCTTCTAACCCCAGTTATTTTGTGATTCCTCCTTGATCAGACTTTTCAGTCATAGCCTCTAATGAGTACAAATAAAGTCAGTCCCAGTTTTCCAATTATGACGCTGTGACCTTTTCTAAAACAATATCACAGAATGATTGTGGGTGACAGGTGCAAGTCTCCAACATCTCATGGGCTGAAGTTTTTGCTCCTTTGTGCCTGTCTGGTTCCGCTGATGAAACACAGGCAACAAACTGAAAGCAAAAACATAGAAATGTGCTGCCACGAACTATCTTTCTACACTGAACGCTTTTCCCTTGTCCTCCATCACGCCAAGAAGGTAACATATAGAGCAGTGAGCTTGGACCAAAGGGACCTCTAGTTTTTTGGCTACAGGAGCAGAGTGGTCATCCAAAGCACAGCATCTCCTCAAAAAAGCCAGACTGTCACCAGTAGACTTCACGAATCTAACAGTCCAGATCTTTCACATCCCTTTCTTCATCTCTGGCTATTCCAAAGTGCATGCAGCACCATACCTGGGCTCGACAGATCATCACTGCCCAGTTTAAATTAGCTAAGAAAGACACTCGAGCATTTGCTACATGTATTTCCTAGATGCAAACAGAAAAATCCTTCACATCTCTATGTGAAACTGATTGGAATAAGGTCACTGGAACTGGCCTTGTTATTTGTGGTTTGCAATGGCATAGCTCACCAAGTTGTGACCTAGTTCTGAATCCTTGTTTCCTCACTGCTTACCCTGAGAGTTCCAGGAAGTTCTCTTCCAAAGACAAGAGCTGTACTTTCATGGGAAGAAGCACAAAAATCCTAGAAAACGCACATCAGGCTCCAGGGTACAAAACAGAGCCAACTCTGCAAAATGCTATCTATTACAGTCAGGACACAGATGTGATATCTTTACTTTTTATTTTGTGTATGTGTGTAGTGCATGTTTGAGCACATGTGTGCAGATGTGAAGGTTTGTGGAGGGTGATATGAAGTATCATGCTCTATCTCTCTCAACATTAAAAAAATTTTAATTTATTGTTTTTATTTTATGTGTATGAATATTATGCCTGCATGTGTGTTGGTGTACCTGTGTGGTGCAATGCCCAAGGAGGTCAGAAGAGTGTGTATGATTCCCTGAGTGGAGTTATGGAGAGCTGTTAGCTGCCATGTAGGTGCTGGGCATCAAACCCGGGTCTTCAGTAAGAACAGTCAGTACTCTTGACCACTGAGTCATCTCTCCAGCCCCTCATTATTGTTTTTTGATACAGGCTCTACCACTGAACTTGGAGCTCACTGATTGGCTCTAGGGATCCAGCTGTTTTTGCTCCCCCAACATTAGGGTTTATAGGCACATGCCACCACCCTTAACTTTTAAGTTAGTGCTGGAGATCAGAACTCAGGTCCTCACATTTGTGCAGAAGGCACTTTCCCAACTCAGAAATACTTTAATAGCCCTGATTTTCTTTCTTTTATAATTTGTTTTTCAGTATCAAAGAAAAATAGTACAAGCATTCATTACAACCACTTTGCAATAGTCTCTACTGGTTTCAGAAATCCAATTCAAGAGTTTATGAGAGAAGAGATTTCTACTCCATATATCCTTCAGTTACATTTTTAAAAGTATTTTTATTTTATGGGTATGTATACACTGCCTGTGTGTATGTCAGGACATCTGTGTCATGCAGTGCCCTCAGAGGTCAGAACAGGATATCCGTCAGAGACCCTGGAACTGAAGTGAGCCACCATATAGGTGCTGGAACTGAACCCAGGTCCTCTGCACGAGCAGTTGGTGCCCTTAACCACTGAGCCGTATCTCCATCCCCCCAGTTGTATTTTGTAGAAGCAGTTTTAATGACCCATTTTTAACAGGCTATGGTAATTCAGTTCCAAAGGTATTTCTTTGCCTACAAACAAAATCACACCTTGCTAGAGAAGTTCATTGTTATCAACAGATATGCAAATAGACTTGGGTACTGACCTTCCTCTGGTGCAGAATAATATAACTAGAGAACTTAATAAGCATCTAGTATCCTAAAAAAATCTTTGGAACAACATGTCTAGTATCACGATGCTCTCTGTCTCATATTTTCTACACTTACAGTCCTTTTCTTCAGCATTTCCAACATGTATTACAGAGCAAATTTCCTCCAGAGCTGATGTGTAGCAAGAATCATATGTATGATTTGGATATCACAGAATAATCTGTGAATCCTAAACAGGAAGCTATTATCATGTCAAGTTGATGAAAACACAGGAGGTCATAGCTACCAAGCCATGGAATGTCTGGTGTTCAGGTAGATGTTTGCCTTTAGGAAAAAAACATTAAGGAAATAGGAAGTATGACTATAAATGTGCTAAGATAGGCTTTCTTGGGCATCTTGGAAACTGATTCTGAGGAAGATTAAAAGATCTTTGGAATAAGAATGCTCTTTCACAGCCTTCTATGATGACTTTGAGGACTAGAAGTATCACCATATAAAAACAAAATGTGACATGAAATATATATCTGCACCTGTCCGCATAAAGATTTCCCTAGATTCCTCACAGTATATTAAAGAACCAAACACTGAATGTCTATCATTTTATACATTTTAATTATCTAGAATGTTAGAAAAGAAAATGGAAAAGAAGAAAAAAGAAGTTTCGCCAATAAAAGGACCCATCAATGCTTAAAGTTGCCATAACTGTCTGTAATAAATTCAGCTATCAAATTTCATATGACTGGAAGGAATAGAGATTTTATGAGGCAATTGTTCAATTTGTCCTTTTCCTAAGTGATGCAATCAGTTATACCAATAAGATGGTAAATGTTTTCACTGGTACATGAAACAACCTTTTGGTTGGTTTATAATTACAAGAATGATGCTAACTGAATCCCTCGCTTTGTTTCTCCATCCCTTGTTAGTGCCGTAGACCTCTCTGCCTCTCTTGTTTTTCTCAAAAGCAATTTAGAAAATGCTTGTATTTTAGACAAAAGGAGAACATTTGGTGAAAGAAAATTCATCATTAGGTATCTAGAGGTTTGCTAATAGAAAAGGCAACTCCCACAGTGTAACCTAGTGCTCACGCCAGACACACACGCTCAGGACCAGCAAGCTGCCTTCACAGTGGGCCAAAAGTCATTATCATAATTTTATATTACATAGACTACATTGAAAATTTAATATATCCCAGCAAAAAGAGACAAAAGACATTTTGCATAATGCTTCTGTGAGCGCACTCTCTCTTGCTAGTCTTTTAACCACCCCATGCAGATTATCACACCAGGAAAAAGAAGTTCATTACCTAAGCCAAATCAAAATTAGGCTTTTCTTTTTGATAGGGAACTTCATTAGTAAGCCCTGTCTTAGGCAGCTGGGAGATTTGATGAGTCTATCTTAGAGCAATAATTCAGCACAATCAGCCACAATTTTACTTTAAGTTTTTACATCTTTATTAAGAGAAGTTGAAATATATACACTGAATACACATACATGGGTTTGTAAAGATGTTAAATCAAGATGCTAAGTCAAGTCACTTTTGGACACTGAAAACACTCCAGAGTGACTGAAGAAAGGAATCAGAGCTGACCAGGCTAAAACCACTTAACGCTGATGAGAGTAGATTTATCGACACTATTCAAAGGAAAATATCTTTCAAATTTAAAGTTAGCCTTTGATTAATAAGAAAACACAGGTGGAAAAGAGTTATTTCAGAATCCTTCTTAAGATAGAGGCTGAACGTCTATTGTCCAGACGTGCTATTTAAGAAACTACTCACTGCAGGGTGAAGTTTTGTATGTTTATATCATACAAAACTCAGTTATCCCACAGGCAAGAAACAAAGAGCCCCCTTCTCCCCTTTGTGTGACCCACATATGTAAGTTCACCAGCATGCGAAGGCTTGGCTGGCGGCAGATGACTATGGAACTCCTCCAAGATCGCACTGTTTCATGCTGAAAACCTAGCTCGGCAGCCCTGGTGTGGACGGTTTTCCACACCATGCTTGATGCTAACCTTGACTTTTGTAGCCTGGATGACACTTCAGTGTCATGCAGAGTCTCTTTGGCCACTGTCCACGATGCATTCTCTTTACCACACAAAGCTAGCCAGCCTTCAAGAGAAACATCTGTCTCATGTTGCTACTTTCTCCTCTCTTCATAGTCACCCATGAATTTCCCCGGACACATCAACGTTATTGAAAGAATGAACCCTGAGTTTCTGAAGGTTAAGATGTTTTGAAACAGGTAAGATTATTTCCTATACCTCCTGGGTATGACCAATGTGCATTTTCTGCTAGCCCTCAGTAGTGGCAAAGTAACAAAACATAAAATGAGAGACAGAACAAAAAGAATAAAAAAACCACACCTCTTCCACCTTGTCAAATGCGATCAGCCCACATTTGGACTGTGGAAGTCCCCAGGGATAAAGTCTAATGACTGAGGCTTGGGGTCACTTACCCAGTACACAAGACCACCTAAGTTCTAGCTTTCACTACTGTGAAGCTCACCATTTCTTTTGGAGCAAAGATGAAAGACTAAAGCATTATCTGAAGTTTGAGTTAATAAAAGTAAATACCTTCTTCCACTTCTATACCATGGACTCTCACAGCCTTCAGAGAGAAGTGCTTCACAGTGAAATGGATTTAACTTGTGCCAACTAATACAAAAATGTGACCTACTTTGTTCCTTCCAATGCTTAAACTTCTTCTGGAAAGCTCTACAGCTCCTAATTAGAAAGTCGGAATGAAACTGAGTCATTGTGGGATGTGATATGGTCACATTAGTTACCAGTTTTTATTTCTTAACTGAGTACCAGGTATGGCATAAAATGCTTAAACATTTTTTTTTATTTTAAAATTTAAAGAATTTGAATCATGGACATATGCTTGTATATGAGTATGTATGGGGTGCTGAGAACCAAACTTGGGTCCTCTGCAAGAGCAGTATGTGCTCTCAAGTGCTGAGTCATCTCTCCAAGCCCAAATGCTTTTCAATAGATTATTTTATTGACTTATTAACCCTATTGGGTATCTACTTCTCTTATTGCTCTTTTCTGGGTTAGGAGATTGACCCTTTGTAAGGGTAGGTTACTCACCCAAGTCACACCTCTATCCTCTAGCTATAGCAGAACCTTGATTTTCAAAAAAATGCCCTTAATGAGAGAAACTTCACTTTTAAAAGCCTTGCTAATTAGCCAGGTTACTCAGAACAAATAATTCTATAAGATCTAACAGGGCATGCCTTGTCACTGAACAGGGAATTTTCCCTGTTCAGGTGGGTAGATTAAGGCTGTTGAAGTCCTCATCCTCTTTGATGTTTCAATGATATGAAATGTTCTGTTGTCACTGTCTCCAGAATGGGGTTCTGCTCATGTGACTTTTGTTTCTCTGCATTTCAATCATGTCAGACTCCATGCCCCTTGAGAGCAGGGGTCCCATCTTAAATACAACAAAACTACACAAACCGGATGCTCAAGAGCATGTGTCAAAGAGATTGGAGGTGAGACTGCACAGCTATCATGTAGATGAGACAGCCACGTTGCTTTCTGCTTTGGATTCCTTCTCCTGAATCTCTGAAGGATACAGAGCAGGGCAAATACTTTAAAATCTGAGGTGCCTAAAGCCAACAGCTACTAGGACACCATGAACAAAGTCACTGCAAAGACAAGATCAAGGCAAATCAATCAGCAAATGCCAATAGCAGGATCAAATACAGCAACACTATCAACGGTTGGCAAAACACATCAGAACAAGGCTCTTGGGCTTTATCTGTTATATTGTAACCATAATAGAGCCAGAAGAGGCATTTTTATATGCTTTACAAGGAAGTTTTAGGTTCATAAAAGATCATCAACTACCATCCTGAAAGGGACCAAACATACAAAAAAATAAATAAAAAATTCCCCTCTAAATTGATTGCTATTTAGTCCAAGTTCAGAAAATCCAGTTCGGTTATTTCCTTTTTCAGCAGATTTCCACATGTTATTAGAAGTACACAGTTAACCAGGTTTCATGCAGTAGACAAAATGGCATTGTGGGATTACATTAGTTCGACAGCTGCTTTATGACTATAGCTTCCAGACCAATTTATTTAATATTGATCTTTAAACAAACATCAGTACAAATAAATTTGAGCACTCTAGTCCCGAGATTTTCTATCCATAAAAGAGGCCTATATTCGGAGAAGCAGGCTGCTTGCATTTCTCCCTTTGATTCTGTTTTCTTTGATCCTACCAGGTATCAAATACATCAATGCCAAATTAAAACAAATCCATCTTCAGATAACACTCTGTTTATAATCTTTCGTGCAGAAAGAATTTCTCTATCAATAACTTCCAGCAAGCATTCTCACTGATCTTTAGATTGCTTTATTCTGACTACTACAAAAGGGAGCAAGACCCTGTCCTGACCGAGAACACCCTGCTCTACCTGGGATATCCCCAAGAAGGGCTCAGTTCCACTTCCCTATTTCTAAGGCAGCTTGCTCTCTTTAACAATTCTCACCCAGCCTCAGGGACACAGCAAGACCCAGCTGCCCCCTGCTGAGAAAATTGCTGCACAAAGCCAGGGGTTCTGGAGGCCAATCTCAAGACTTTTACAGGACTACCGTTGACCATTTGAGGAGGGGACAGCTGGGTGCTAAATATAAATGGGAAAAAAGACTTAGGTAGGGAACTAGATAATGAATCCTGGGATTAAACACTCGATTCAATTAGGCAGGCATCTATGAATGTGAGGCAGAAATGGACTCAGCATAATTATTTGCTCAGGACTTATTTATGCCCTTCTTAGTTATCCTGATGGAGCACAGACACCAGGCTTGCCCTGGGATGGATTTTCCTGTGGTCTGGAACCCGGGATAAAGGTCAACACTTTGGGTCACAATTTATTCACATCAATCATCTGTTTTACGTTCACCGAGTTACTCTATATGCTGTATTCATCTTTGCTCTTCTTCCTTTTTCCTTACCTCCATCTAAGTAGAAATATTCCGGAAACAGTATAGGCTAATGGGCGGGTCTTTATGGGGTTAATTAGAAAGCACTTCTACAGAATATTCAGGTTTGTTTCCTACCTACCTGCTGTGAACCTGTGAGACATACCTACCTGCTGTGAACCTGTGAAAACTGGTTTTTGTGAGTGATGGGTTTCAATTCGAATCAGGGATGGGATGGTTTTCAGAGCATTTGAATTAAAAAAACAAAATCTTTCTACTTTGTCATAAATTAGGCCTCAGTGAGAGCTGAAAAGACCTGATATTTTAATGTTTAGTATCAGACATGCAAAAAAGATACAATTATTTAATATTATGATTCCTCTGTCAATATAAAAGCATGGTGCTATAAATACAGCAGCAAATCTATTATTTCTACAGCCACAATTCTGCCATGTCCCTTTCCAGTGTACTGACATCAATGAACTTGGAGTTTAAAACACAGGAGCAGAACAACCATTTCTATTATGTCCTCTGAATCTGGAAGGGCTCATCTGTCTTCTGCAAACCCTTCTAACTATCCAACCCCTCAAGACAAGTGGAAGTATCTATGTGTGTCTTGCCCCTGGGAGAGAGGTGAAATATAAGGCATTGGTCTGTATCCACATTGCTTACTGAACCTTAAAGAAGGAAGAAAGACCGTTTATATAGCCAGAAGAGGGTAGAAGCAGGTGGGTGGAGATCCACCCGGTCCTAGGGGCTGACATGATCAGAGAGCAACAAGACTCTCAGTGGTTCCCATAACAATTTCTGCTACTTTAGGGATCCATGCAACCGACGATATAAGTCACAGACTTCAGATATGCTGTTTAGGCAGAGAAAAAGCTGAGGATCACTCCTCTACAGACATCTCCATCAAATTTATTTCATGATTACCGGAGAGCAATGATTATCCTTTTTCTTTTTCTTTTTTTGGTACCTTCTACCTACTGACTGTGAGACTGCTGAGCCAAGAGATGCTTAGTGCGTCTTTGTAACCCCAGTCAAGGGTCCCTAACACATGCTTGATAATAACCATTTGAGCATAAGAGGGTAGAGAAAGTGAATCAAGAGGTGGGTGGCAGCTTTGAAACCACAATATCTGAGTGGAGTTTCAAGGAACTAGATGTTGATCTTGGAGGAGAATCAAGACCAGAGTCATGTAAAGGTCTTTAAAGCAGGGCGTTTTCTCTATGGGAGCAAGTGGATGGAAACTTTGTAATCAGGCGTTGAGCTTCTCAGGATCACTCACACCTCCTGGCTCTCAACTCCTAATTCTATTATGTCTCTATTTCCATCGCTACAATCTTTCTTTTGATCCTCTTGTAAATCCTATGGACTAGTTATATGTTCTGCCACATGGCCTCTTAATCGTTAATCCTACTTTATTCTGCTCCTGATTGCATAAGGTCATTCCCCAATCAAGATCTTGTCAAAGGCCCTCAAAATAAACTCCAATATCCTTGGCTCAGGAACTGAGTCTTGAATGAGAGGCTATCTCCTGAATCTTTCAGGATACCATTTTGCTCTGGCTGAGCACCCCCCCATCCTTGCTCCTCCTGGGAAACTGTATTCATTTGGCACAGAGGTAAGGCATGGTGATGAACTCATGATCACAGCTACTCGGGACCCTGAGACAGGAAGACTGGGCAACACGGTAAGATCCTGTCTCTTAAAATGAAAGAACAAGCAGATAAAGAAAGTGAAAGAAAGAAGTCAGGTATATATTCTTTCCATATGTATAGATGTATGTACAGGTGGGTGTGCATGTATGTTACAGGTGTGTATGCAGATCTACATGAGTGTGATGGGACACATGTCCATTGGAAAAATGTGTATGGAGATCACATCTTCCTTGTTTTGTGAGGTGAGGTCTCTCACTGGCCCGGTGCTGACTGGATGGCATGCCCCAGATAATTACTTGTCTCTTACTTGCCTGGTGCTGGAATTACAAGCACATACCACCATACTGAGGGTTTCTATGTGAATTCTGGGGATCCAACTCTGGTCCTCATGCTTGCAAGGTTAGAACTTTACTGACTGTACCATCTCCCTGGACCTTGGAACTCTCTATTTTTAAAGCCTTCTGACTGTTAAGATGCTCAGTCTCTCCTTATCTTCTCACACTACCTTGTGAACGAGTACATTTTAATTATTTATATGCTGTTATCACTAGTTTGAGGAAAGTTAGTTTTCTTCTTCCTCAGTAAACTGTTGACTGAATAAATCAATGACAGTGGGCAGGGTTGAATCTTTAGAGGTTCAGCTGCTAGGTTGGGCTAAGATTTATTTCTCCCAAGGCTTTCCCTCCAGCCAATGCCCACCCCACCCCACTCAAGTTTGCTGGACTACAATGTGGCAGGTTCCAGGCAAACATTATGTACAAGTTGGTTTAAAATTTGACGTTCAAGAACATAGACTATTCAGAAACCTAGATCTTGCTTTCATTATATGCAGATGTTAGAATCATGAGGATTCAGGCTTAAATACTAGAAAAGCCCCCTACAAATAAGCTGGGGCTGTCATTCACAGTTAGAGAACATTTAACTTGGGATTCATATTACACAAACAGTGAGCAACTTCTACAAACAAAAGACTTAAGCGAAGTCCAAGCCTCTCTTGTGGTATTGTGTTAACATATGATTCTACTTCTTTCACAGACTGTTCAGAGTACTGAGCAGTGATGATTCAAAAGTACTACTTGTATGAACCTGTACTACGCCTCTTCTGCACACTGCAAGAATACTAGTCATGTAAGAATAAAAAATGCCTGCAGTTAGCCATTTATTCTGTACCAAAGATACATTCTAGATGACGGTCCTCTAGCAAACACCCAGATGTAAAGTCCCTCCTTAAGTGTCTAGCCAATTAACAAGGAGATGCTTTCTATTGCTAGTGAGGACCTAAGAAAAATTTTAAATCTGTTACTTAATGAGATCCTGAAAAATGATAATTTTATCCTATAAAAGACATGGGAAAATGCTTTTTTTAATTAAAAAATATTATTTTATGTGTACAAGTGTTATGCCTTCTGCATGAGTGTAAGTGCACCCATGTCTTGCAATGCCTGAGGAAGTCAGAAGAGGGTGTCAGATCCCCTGGAACTGGAGTTACAGATAGTTGCTAGCCACCATGTGGATGTTGGGATTTGAACCAGGCTCTTTTGCCTAAACAGCCAGTGTTTTTAACTCTCCAGCCCCAGGAAAAATACTTTTTAACAGAAAACTTCTGGCTAAGTTTTATACTTAGGTCTGAGATCAGCTCCAGAATTTCATAAGGAGCACATTCAAATTCCTCTTTCTGCTATTAAATGTAGCATTTCATTACTGTTGTTATGTTGTGGACATTAGAGAAGACAAGAGA
Source organism: Eospalax fontanierii (assembly GCA_035773235.1). Taxonomy (NCBI): domain Eukaryota; kingdom Metazoa; phylum Chordata; class Mammalia; order Rodentia; family Spalacidae; genus Eospalax; species Eospalax fontanierii. Next base: position 64,177,884 of record CM069538.1, read on the forward strand.
ATTTGGAGAGATAAGACCAAGATGCAAAGTTCCTGATGATTACTTTTTATCTAGGAGTCTCTTAGGGAGAGCAGTGATAAGACGAGATTTATTCTGACAAAATCTCACTCAAATATTCCCAAATTCTGAGACATTATAGTATTCATATACACAAAGTAAAACAGCCACATTTCTAGTTTTTATGTGAACTTTTAAATGGTGCTAATGAATAAATGTTCATGATGTATTTGCTAACTGTGGTGATATTACTAGGAATACCTAATGCTGTCAATATGGGAAATATGGCTTAGCTATAAATTCAAGTTGTGTGTCATCTATGTTGAATATTTTAAGAAATGCATTTGGTCGTAGAAATGGAAATCCCACAACTATGATTTTCTTATGAAAACTCTGTGTTCAAATGAAAATTTTACTACCAAGAGCGCCTACAGAAACATTTTATCACAAGCAGGATTTAGGAAGTACCAGGGAAGCCTGCTCATGCTGCCCACCCCCTCCCTTTTCCTGTTACCTTCTTCTGGTACTGAGGATAACAAGAGGCTTGACAACACGGCTTCAGGTTGGAATTAAAAGCCTGAGGCCCACTGCACTCTGATTTTATGGGGTCTGGCTGCCCAGACTTCACAGAGCCTCGTCCAAATGACCTGTGCTCCACATGGTCCCAGTCTGGCTGGGTCTTTGGATCAAACCCTTCTCATGTGAATACAGACAGCGTCTGGGAAACTGCTCGGTGGATGTCTCCACAGAGACTCACAGATGCTGTCAGGACTGAACTTCACACTCAAGCATTTGATGCATTTTAAAAAGGGATTCGGTCTCAGCCTCAAATAGGCAGATGGATCGTCTAACACTTCAAAGGCTTTTGGAGGACTGTATTTTCCCCCCTTTGGCCTATAACCCATTCTCCTCCCAACATGCCTTGTCACAAATCTTAAGGAAGTGACAAAGTCTTACCACAATACCAGGAAGACAACAGAATAAACAGAAATGCTTTAAGTCTCTCATATGGTCCAGAACTATTTCAGAACTAGTTTTGATGGTCCTCATAACTCAGAGGCAGGGCAGCCACAGAAGGCACAGAGACAATGACAGGATCCATGATACAACGGAGAAGGGTGTCTCTCACCCACCTTCCCAGTTCAAGTTTCTCAGACAGTAATTCCCATTAGTAAAGTGAGGGTATTGTATGTAAAAAGGGTTGTTGAATTCATTTCTGTTCTATATATTCAGGAGCAGACTCTACAATCTAAAATGACCTTTTCCTTTAAACATTTCATTGCTCCAATTATGAACGCAATTATTAAATTAGGAACAGGCTATGACCTGGATCTGCTAATCTGGACACCAGCTCAGAATGCACTATTGCTGTTTCTTCATTAATTAATTACCAAGGTTTTACTCAAGTTGATCAAGTGACATGGAGTGTGGATGAAAGTGTTTTCCTCAGAGACATGTGGAAGTGGCGCATACTGAGACCTGATGCCAAGAAACATTTGCAAGCTCTGAGGAACCATACGTAGAGATGAAGGGGAGGGAAGAGATAGGCAAGGTGGACTTCAGAAGTTATCAACCAATCCTGTGAGCCAGGCCGCTAACCTCATTCCAAGTTCTACAGAGGGAAAGAAATTTGATTTGCCCTTTTATATCCTGAAATTTAATAAAATCACTGCTAAAGACTTGCAATAAGCCACTTACCAGTAACCCAAATCAGATGGGCCAGGGTTCTCAGGTGTGGAAAATGTGAGAAGAGCTATATTTTTAAGGAAGAGGTTCATTGCAGCAGAGGGAGAGATGAAGATGCTTTAGAAGAGCTGAGAGGTTAAGCGGAACAAAGAAGTCAGTAATTGTCTAGTATTAAAATGTCCTTTAAAAAGAAGGCGAGATGGCTGTGTTCAAAGCTACTGGACTAGTCCATTGCCCATTAACAGTCATTTCTACGATCTTTCCACGACGCCCTTCATCTGTGTACTTGTATCCTATTCTATAGATTTGTTGGCTCATACCTCTGTATGTCAATATTTTCTTCATTTCTTCATGCTAATTCTCCCCTTCAAAGTAGACACACAATGTTCACACACGTGAATACATATTCTCTAAAGTCTAATGAGCAAAGCAGAAAGACTGTACTTGGTTTAATCTGTCCAGGTCTTAAGTTTTACATACTGCTTACATCCTCTGTCTAGGTAACAGTACTTTCTTCATCTGTGGACTACACATGCTCTCGGAAAACAAAGGAAACAATCATCAGAGTGAAGACACAATCTACAGAATGTGTAGAAAGAAAGAAAATACTGGCAATCTATACATCTGATGAGGGTTAATAGCCAGAATATATAAAGAACTAACAAAACTCAGTAGGCTTGGAGTGCTGGTGCATGCCTGTAATCCCAGCACCCAGGAGGCCAGGGTAGGAGAATTGTGAATTTAAAGCCAGCCTGGTATGCATAGCAAGATTCTGACTCAAATAAACCCCAACCAAACCAAACAAAATCCCACAGCAAAGTTAATAAAACAGGAAATGGTTTCACAATGAGCAGTAGCAGACATTTCTCAGATGACCTACAAATGGCCAATAATAGGTTGAAAAGTACTCAGAAACAGTAATCACCAGGTTACTACAAATCAAAACTACAGTGAGCTATCACTTCACCCCAATAAGAATGGCTATGACTGAAGAGAAAGAGGTAGACAAGTGCTCGTGGGGGTTTCAGAGAAGAGAACCCTGGTATACTGGCGGTTGGCGGGAAGATGAAGACCAGCCAGTATGGAGACCCCAGCGGGAAGGCGCCTCAAAAACTCAAAACCAGACTTCCTATCTCCAGCCTTCCCAGTTCTTTTGTATATATAAAGGAATAAAATCAGTATGTCCAAGAGACAACTGCTCACGCTGCTCACTATAGCATCTCACAAAAAAGCAAAACATGACATATGAAATGACAAACACTAACTTTTAATGGAAGTGAGGTGCTAAAAAGCTCTCTGTAAAATAACAAAGATAAAAGTAAAAAAAAAAAAAAAAAAAAAACAAACAAAAAAAAACACCTCAGTTTAAAAACTAAAAACTCAAGTAAGAGAGCATTGCTATAATTCAGATGGATGTTTTGGAATTAAAAAAATATTTGTCCTAGTTACTTTCTGTTGCTGTAATAAAACATCGGCTAAAATCAACTTGAGGAGAAAGGGGTTTATTTCATCTTTCTCTTCTCTGTGACAGTAAATCCACTGAGGGAAGCCAAGTAGAAACTGGAGCAGGGCAGGAACCTGGAGGCAGGAGCTTCTCTGGCCTATGCTCAGTCTGCTTTCTTATAAAACCTGGATGTCTAGGGGTCATGCCACCTGCAGTGGGCTGCACTCAACAATAAAGAAACTGTCTCACAGCCCTGTCTTAGGCTGGTCAATGGGGGAGACCCTCCAACTGAGGTTCCTTCCTTCTCAGGTGTGTCAGCTTGACAACTGAAGCACCCAGCACATCTACTTAAACAGTGGCCATCGTTCAGTGTGGTTTTAAAGACGTACAGAAGGGCTGGAGAGATGTTAAGAGCTGTTAAGAGCACTGGCTGCTCTTGTTGAGGACCCAGATTCAGTTCCCAGCACCCACATAGTGGCTAACAACCATCAGTAACTCCAGTTCCAGGGGATCTGAGGCCCTCTTCTGACCCACCCTCCATAGAAAATGCATGACTTGCATGCAAGCAATATACTCACACATGTAAGAAAAAAGATGTACAGAAATGGGCACTGTCACACAGTGATGGAGAAGACACGCCAATACGACTTTTGTTAGCTAGGATGTAAAGTTCACCTGAAGAACATTAAGGATGTTCTTATACCTTCCTACTCATAGGAATTTATAATTCACAAAGATCATTCTGTGGTTTTACAGAGGAAAATATTCATCAAGATGCTTAGGAGAACAACATCACAGTGGTAACAATTCAAAATGTCCAACTAAGACTATGTAAAAAGTCCCAGCAGACTGCTTAAAGATGGGCAAAAGCCTATGAGTCATTGTCTTTAATCACTCAGATATGAAGAGTTACTGTGTCTCAGTATTATTGGTCGGAACACAGTCTCAGCCTCAACTGCTGAGCTTAAATCCAGCAAGCTGCGTGGTCCCGGACAAATTTTTTACTCTTTACTGTCATAGTTTTCTCTAATAAAAAAATACAAATCCTATTACCTATCTCAGAGAAGTGCTCCAGGCTAACTAACTGAGTTAATATGCTTAGTTACAGTAATACCTGACAAATAACATTCGATAAATGCTAACTACGCATTTGATATATTTGAAGAATATTTAGTGACACCAAGAAGAGCAGGAAGCAATTAACACTAAATGACATAGTAAGATCACATTCATGTTCGAGGTATACTGCATGTGTTAATTTGTACAAGTATACACTTACATTTAAAAATATATTTTATAAAGGCTGAAGGAAATTTTAAAACTTGAAGAAAATATCTCAACATGTTAGGATATGGCCTTTGTGCTGGGGCTAGGGAAAGAGATTAGGAGGCTGAAAAACAAAGGGAAATGAAATGAAATGAAGTCAGAAAGGGTTGGAAATGTGGTACCAGAAATGAAAGAAGGAAAGAGCAGACAGATGTGAGGAGACCTTGGGGTGGGGGGATCGGGGTGCAGCATGGCACTGGGGGCAGATTTGGCTTTGAGTCTGGCTACATGGGGCATCTTAACAGATTTTAGCAGGAGATTAGGAGAAAGTGGCTCAGGGTGACCGAGAAGCTGATCACTGTCAGTCACTCTGTGCTGACTTGGCTAGAGAGGTACACGGCCTACGTCGTGAGCTGAGCACTGTCTGCACTGACAGTTTTCTTTTGATTTCTTTCATAGAATGTTTATTTACCAGGTTGCCCAAAGTTTAGACAGCCCTGGTACCCAGGAATAGCCGGGATGCAGGGGAGATGGAAACCGTGATCTAGTGACACACTAGGTTGCAGTTTTCTATTACTGGCTGGAGGAAGCACCAGGTCTAGGGAATGTAGGAAACAGGAGGTATTTTCTGCAGAGGAGAAATGATTAACACGGGGTAACTAACAAGAAATCCGCCCAGGACTAAAATGAACGTTTTTGGTTTGTAAAATAGATGACTAAGTGATGGTCATATCTGTGGACGGCGGGCGGTGCTCTGGTTAGGACTGGGTCGGTGCAGCATTCAGGTCAGCTGAGCCGCAGATGGAATACGTCGGGGAGAGCGGAAGCTGGGATTTCCATAAGCTCCAAAGAAAAAGGCCTGGGCTGGGGATACAGGTCCATGGTAGAGCACATGTCTATCACGTGCATGGCCCTGGGTTCCATCCCCAGCATTGAACAAAAGAAAGAAAAAGAGAATTTAAAACTTACAGGCCTAAAATTAGAGGTCACTATGATGCATGAAACATGGAACTTTCCAATCAGAATTGACTAAACTGCTCTTGATCAGAGAGGCTCAGGAGCAGATAAGTAGTTTTTGTATATACTGTTCAGGCCCTGTTGGCCTTGTTCTCCTCACCGTGGTACCAGGATAACAGTGCACAGAGTGATGCCGGCAGATTAGATGGTCCAACATGTAAAATGCTACACTAGGTGCCAAGGATTCTGCAGATGATTTCTGAAAATAGTCTGGAAAATTAGCAAAAGAAAAAATAATGGGTTGTTAGTGTGTAACTACCACTATTGGGCTGAGGGTGCCTAAGGTGATAACCGTGGAGGGTTAGGGAGCCGATAGAGGAGGAGTGAACTCACTGTCAGGAATACTCTAGTAGTTCAAGGTACTATCTGACGTAGCCATCAAAGGTTTATTTAAGCCCTGCAGTACTCTATCCTCCCTTTGCTAGAATTAGATACAAAACTCACAAAAATAAAACTGGAAAAAGCTTTGACGATCAGAGAACACCTTTGATGAGCACTTACCACGCGGGTCTGCCTTTAGCATGCTGACACACATCTCCAAGTGAATTTGCCATTCTATTAGGGTTACTGTCCAAGAGGTGAATGAATGAATGAATGAATGAACAAGTGAGTGAGATGTGTGTGGCTGAGTTCAATTCCCTTCGGTTCATTTGAAACAAAGGATGGGAGAGCTTTGTGAGAATTCAGTTTTCAAAGTAAACTCACTTTTACGGTTCTTTGAGCTATGAGATGTACTTGCATTTATGTATACCACACTGAACACACATAGACACATCCACCCGACACAAATTCACAGACACACAGCACACAGACACACCCACACACCCACACAGATATGCACACAGACACAGATACACAGAGACACACCGCACAAACACACACAGACACAAACACACAGAGACACAGAGAGAGAGACAACACATAGACACAGACACACATAGACATATAAACACAGTCAGACACATACAGAGACATACATACACACACAGACACAGACATACAGAGACACCCAAACACATAAATACATAGACACAGACATACACACAAACACACAGACATATATACAGAGAGAGACCCCCCTACAGACATACCCAAACAAACACACACAGACACCCCCCCCCCCTGACATACAGACATAGGCATACACAAACACACAGACATACAAACACAGACATACACACAGATATGCACACAGACACAGATACACAGAGACATACCATACAAACACACACAGACACAGACAAACACACATAGACACACAGACAGAGACACACAGAGAGAGACACACACATAGACACAGACACACACAGACATATAAACATAGTCATACAGATACAGATACAGACATACACACAGACACAGATACACACATACAGAGACACCCAAACATATAAACACATGCAGAGACAGACATACACACAAACACACAGACATATATACAGAGAGAGACACCCCCACAGACATACCCGAACAAACACACACACACACACAGACATACCCCCCGCACACAGACAGATACCCCCCACAGACATACAAACAGACATACACACAGACACACAGACATATATACAGACACATAGAGATATCCACACAAACACACACACCCCCCACACAGACACCCTCACATACGCATAACACACAGACACACACATAAACACACAGACATAGACACAGACACAGACACATAGACATAAAAACACAGACACACACATATAGAGACATGCAAACACATACATATACAGAGATACATACATACATAAAGACATACACACAGACACAGACATACATACATGAATAGACATACACATAGATACACACAGACATACACATATAGAGACATGCAAACACATACAGACATATACAGAGATACATACATATATACATAAACAAAGACATACACACAGACACACACAGACACAAACACACAGACACAGACCCCACTCCATTCACTTGGATTTTATTTACTACTCTTGTTGTCAAGTATGGAAGAAAAATTTCCACAGAGAAGTTCACACATCCATGTTCTCTGGGCTTTGTGTTCTTTACAGCACTTTATACATTCCCAGGGTGAGAAGAAAAACAGAAATCAAGGTGAGAATTTTTCTTTTGATATTTCCATTGCTTTTTATGTGAAACACACAAGCCATATGCCATAATGGGAATTAGGGCTGGCATTTGGGGTGCTTGCCAAGTTTTAGGGGTGTGTGGTGTGTGTTGTTTTCTGCTAGAGTTGCTATAGTAGATAATTCGAAATAAAATCCAGCAGGTCCCGATGTTAAATTTTGGACACTAGGCTGAATCCAGGGAGAGCAGAAGTACCAGGCTTCTCTGGGGACTTGGTCTAATACCTCCGGAGGCCCCTGGCTCAGCTGTGGCAAGCTAATAAGGTTACCCTGAAGCAGATGCAGTTGTTAATACAGATGTGGCATGGGACCTCCCGAGGCAGGTCACAGTCATGATAACTCATGGTTCTGTGCAATATACTCATTATGAAAGCTTGTGACGGGAGCACCCCAAACCCGAGGCATCATGGCACGCCACGCTGCCTTTGTGTCCTTCTTCCTCAGTCCACCTGGTGGGAGGCAGGCTGGCTAATCATTTTCTACACACACACACACACACACACACACACAGAGAGAGAGAGAGACAGACAGACAGACAGACAGACAGCAGTTGGAGTTAGTTTTGCTTGGGATACTTTTCCTTCTGAACAAAGAATTCTTAAATGATTCTAAGGCAATTAAAGTTATTTGGGAAGGGTGTATAGAAAACCTCATGGAAATCGAGTGTGACAGCTGGTGTTGGGGACTAGAAAGAAGAAATGCCACGATTTATGGACACGATGGAGGGGAATGGGCTTTGGCAGCCAGTTTCAAGGTTCATGGTGTGTGGTGAAATGGCCAATATTGTGGATGAAGGCTGATTACCAGTAAAACGGTATGCCCCTCCACCTCTTCCCACTTGCCAATCTCAGTGCTTCAGATAAACTACAAGATATAATTTTATTTAAAATTCTTATGAAGAGTGAGCTTATAATATCATGAAATCTCCTGAGGGAACAGAAGAGGCTTTTGGACTACACATGGACGGGAGAACTTAAAGTTGCAGGCTTGTAGCCCAAGTCTACGTGCACGAAAGAGCTGAGTAATACACAGAGAACAGTTTAAGGACTACAAAACCCAATTTGTTTGATATCTGAAGACAAACAGGGTGTTGTAACCCTTCTGTAAGCCTAAAATTCTGATTTCTACCCGAAGACAGACAAGCAGGTTGCCTTCTGATATTCCCCAACCACTTCGTTAACAAGGATGGCGGGTCATAACACGATCAGCAGTAGCTTCTGGACACATGGGAATTGCCTTCCATGGGATTTTCAAACTTCTCAATCCTCAGAGGAGTGGGGGAGGGGTGGGGGGTTGCAGGATAAAAAATGTAAGTAAAGCTAAATCTCTTCTGTGAATCCTGTTTTCCCAAAAGGAAGTCTATTGCTCAGGTCATCCTTTAGTTTGTCAGAACCAATTTTTCTTCCTCTAAAAGCAGTTTTGAAGAGAACTATTGTTGCTTCAATTTGAAACCAAACATTCAGTGTTAATTTAGCAGCTACAATGAAGTTAGCACTGACAGGGGAAAAGACTTTAACTTTCATCCATAGGGGAAAGCAATCATTGTAAGATACCTGGGAGTAAAGACTTGCAAAAATAAAGATAAGTTTCAATCAAGCTGAAGATAAGATGAAATTAAACATAATATTTACTGAAGGGGCAAAAAGTAATGTATGGCTTCAGAGATAGGATCAGGGGTTCTGTGACCATTCAAAAGGCAGTGCTTCTAAACAATCTTTACGTCATGAGATTTATTTCTATAATGCATGAACCCGATGCAAGTTCCAACACTGAAGCTCACTAGTGTATGCATCCATCCACCATCCGTCCATCCATGCATCCGTCTGTCGGTCCATCCATCCATGCAACCATCCATGCAACCATCCATGCATCCATCAGTCACCTACTCCATCACTCAATCACTCGTTCAACAAACAGTCTCTGCTTGTGAATATATTGTTAAATATACTTTATAAGACATTAGATTGTAAAGATGTCCAACACAGCCTAGCCATCAGGTCAGTTAGTTATTTAATGGAAGGAAATGTGAGGGAAGATGATTATCAGAGAATTCAATAACAAATCCATATCTATCTTGGGTATGGATTCCAGGTTGGATGTTGTTACTGGAAGAAAAACAAGTTATAATTAATCTTGTTATCAGATCAATTATCTCTGAGACTAGCATATTTTTATCATAGAACAAGATTATAATTTAGTTATGATTTGTCAAGCTGCTTTTAGAGCATATCAGGTCAGCTTTACAGTGTGTGGTTTACAAGGTATATGGCGTTTATTAGACTAAGACTTAATTCACTTGAGCAATATAATATAGTATTTAACTATTAAGCTAAATATCAACATAAAATAGCAGCCGGCTGTCCAGGCTGTGTACATTCCCCTCAAATGCCCCCTCTGTACTGCACTTTTTCCACTCACTGGGAAATGGGAACGAGGAGACTATAACTCGGGATTGGGTAGTGAGTGGCTAGAGAAGACCTGCAATGCCGCCTTTCTAATCGATGATCCAAGTCTTATAGACCATAGGTCCTATGGCTTTGATTGATTTTCAAATTACCAAAGTTACTCAGTCAATAATATCAGAGGAGATGACACAGGGTAGTGGGAGAAATCAAATGGATCTACATACATTGTGTACAATGCAACCATCGCCTCCATCAAACAGAACAGTGGGGTTTGATTAACCACCCAGACACCATCTCCGTTTCATTCATAACAAATGCAGAGGTATTTTTCATGACAAAGGTCTTTCAAACATCTAAAGGTTGCTGGACATGCTAATGAGAATTAAGATCAGTCTCGTTCATATCAAGCCCCCTTTCCTAGCACCGTATGATTGGTTTGGTCGGACACCATCCCCTGCAGTGTGTGGAGACAGGCCAGGAGTGTGAGGGCTGCAGAGCAGAGCAGGAAGAAAATCAACTGTGAAATTGGTAATTTTATTGAGTTTCACGGGGGGCTTTGTTGTTAAGACACAATGCAATTGGAACAGAATGCCTGTGGTAACACATGTACACAGTGCCCAGTTCATGGCCAAAGGTAAACTGCTTCTAGCCCAAAGTCACACATAAACATACATATCTCTTCAAGCATTTCTCTTTCGGCAAACTAGAACAAGAGATTGAGTGAAAGGTGGATGGTGACCGTATGAAGACAGCGGTTCTGTAAGGACACAGGCAGAGGGTGGAGGTGGAGAAGGAGGTGTGTCTGTCTTCCCGTCTCGGCATCTCAGAAGGCTTCCTTCCCGAATGGAGCCTGCTGGCTTAGGGTTAAACAGAAGCTGTCCCTATTGCTATAATTGACAAGAAGGTCCCAGAAGGAATACCAGAGAGAGACAGGGGCAGAAGGAGAGGACAGACCGGAATGTAATGCCCGAGCAGCTGAATCATTTGGTGCTCTCAATCCCCCAGGTGAAATAAGAATTAAACAAGTTAACAGGATATTACTCCCAGTCGGAAAGGATCTGCTTGCCGGCCATGTCAGAGTGAAGTTAACAATTGGTATCTGTTCTGGGATGGTACTTCCTTCCCCTCCAAAAAAAAGTTTGAAGTAGGAATAGTTAAAATAAAAGTATGCTGGTTAACTGTGTAAATACATCCGCAGCTTCTGTGCCTTCCAGGGCTGTCCCCGTAGTGGGTTAATTTGATTTCAGATGGAAGGATGCCTGAAGATGTTCCAGGAGTCAAGAGAGGCCATGACAGCCAACCCTGGGGGAAGAGGCGGAGAGGCAGTGAGAGCAGGAGTGCTTTCATTCTGGGAGAAGACACAGTGAACCTCACCGGCTTTCTCCGAGGCCAGCGTACCGGTCCACAGCAAACCAAGCTCCCATTCCAAAAGACGTTTCATTTTATCACGCCTTTGCCCACATTATTGCAAGGAGAGAAAAACACCAGTCTCATGTATTTCATTGGTCTAGCTGAGACTACCTGCAGCTGTGGTGATGGCCGTACCCTTGCATTTAGGGGCACAACTCAGGACATTTTTACTCTTACCCTGAGACTAAATTGTCACAGCTGACTTCTTCCCACACAAGGGAGGCAGTTAGGTTAGACTGTGCACGAAAGAGAAAGGCAAAGGGGGCTCTATTGACAGGAGATCACACTAATGCATCTCCACCCACCCACCCCAGAAGATGGGCGGGGGCTGAGTTCACTATTCATGCTAAAAGTAAATATGACAGAAGATGACCAGATGGCATTTTTTTACTCTCATTTTTTTCTTGCACAACCAGAATAGTTACAGCTGCCAGTGCAGTAGAAATACAGCACACCGAGATGTGTCTAGCCCACTTCTACAGCAGGGATATTAACTCATTTTCACTAGAAGTAACAATGGACACCAATGTCATGCTCTTTGCAAAAGATCTAACATGTGTTCGTGTGTGGCCACGAAGGATGTCAAAGCATCTGTATCTACCAGTTTCACTTTCCAAGAGGCATTCAAACCAAAGCCTGTGTACTTCGACTGTGCTGCATTCTGGGCTCCTTTTCTCTTTCAAAATGCAATTAATATGGTTGCGTGTTAAATGATTCAGTGAAAGTAAATCTTTTATATTCAGGTAAGCAATTCAGCCTTGTGCGGTTTTATGGGAATTAGATTTTTTTGAAGTCTGGGTTGAGCGTGCCCATAACTCTGACAGAGCCCTGCAGGCTCTTGTCTTCACCTTCAAATCATAAGACAGAGAAATCAAGCTCCCTCTGTGCTCTCAATTATACCAAAAAACACGGAGCAGAAGTCTTCAGTAATTCAATCCCTGTGGAAGCTTCTTCACACTGTTTGCACTGCTGGAACTGCTGACAGCAGCAATCCCACCATCCCCCCGGTAGACTGTCAAAGTTCCTCCTACGGTGGGAGCTGCTCTGTTCTGTCCCAGGGCTCCTTCTCCGGAGACCTCGGAGCACAGGCATGACTTTTGATGCTTGCTTGATACGGTGGCCAAGAGGCCAAAAAACATCACAATGAGAGTTCTCATGCTCTTACAAGGTGCTTTGTACTCTGAGTAATAAGTTCTGTGGCTACATGTGGGCCTGAGTTGGTGTAATTTAATCACAACTACAGCTGCATAAACACTGTACTAAGGAATGTCTGCCTGCAATTGGATTCTTTCTTTGAAAACACACTGTAGAAAATTCCTGAGTGCCATTTTCCATATGGCTAATGAGCAAATGTATCATGGCCAGCTTTTAAAAGTAATTTGAATTTATGAGTTACAGAGATTCTAGCACATGTGCAGGAGGAACTGCGCGGACCCCGGGCTCTTCCTTATCATGCAACGCCATTCCATCCTGTCTGCCAAATGACACCAAAAAGAACCTCTCTGTGTGTTTAATTGGCTTAAATCATCAGGAACAGCCTAGAGCCAGCATTCTCAGGGCTGCCAACTTCTTGTAGCCTTACCTTCCCCCGCCCCCCAAAGTGTCCCAGTCAGGTTAGTTCACAAGCAGCACAAAAGTACTATTCAGTTTTTAAGTTTCACTCTGTAACCAATAGATTTACCAAAAAGCGGGGGGAGGGTTAAAAAAACAATTTTCCCTACCCCCAAATCTGCTGCTATATCAAATTATCACATTCAAGTTCTTCTATCCCTTTTCTAATGAAAACAATGTAAAAAAAAAAAAATGAAAAAGACAGAGGGTGGAGATTTCCTCACAAATCAAACCTGTTGCTATGAGCTTCATCCTCTACAACTTGGACTACAGCTCAGATGGGGAGCATAAAAAAGATGAATTGTTATCATGATATTCAAAATTCCAAAGTAGCTGAGTAAATCTGAAATTTGCTAGAATTTGTCTCAATGTGTATGTGGAAGTTAATTGGATTTTTTTCAAATAAGATTTCTGTTCTAGTTTCACCATCAAATATGTCGTTCAGTGCCATTATGTGCACATATAAAAACACTGCAAATCATTAGTTTTTAAAAATAGATAGACACACGAATACATATCACCCACCAAGATCACAGAAATATATTTGTTGTGATGTATACCAGTATTCCTCTCTTTGCTGTTAATACTTTTAATATAAAAGTAGACTTGAAATATTTTCCCAGAAAGAAACATCGCTTCCTCGGTATGCAATTCCCCAAATGAGAGCAGAAATACTCAGGTTCCTGTTAATGGAAATTACTACAGAAATCATGTAACCAGATAATTGATACAGTTTGCTTCTATTTGGAAAACAGCACCATGTACTCAAACGTTAAGAGGCTAGGGATGTAGCTCAGTAGTAGAGCACTCGCCTAGCATGTAAGAGGCCTTGGTTTGAATCCTAAGTGCTATAACAAACAAGCATTAACATGAATTTGTGTAAGCAATCATACCTGCTAGTTTATAATACAAGCTCACTATTTGATCTACCTTATATATTAATATTTGTTAAAGATATTGGTCGATCAAATACTGGTCGATTTACCATAAGGTTTGAAGGAGGCAGCAGGGTGGACTAATATGATATTAATTTTGAAAAATAATGATTGCATTTTTCTTTTCATTAACTAATAATGAACTTCAATCTGCTTTGCATTATGTATTTCTCATGACTTGCATTTCTGCTGATTTAATCTTAGCATATTAAATCAGTACATGTTCCTTAAGGTTAGGGACAGAGAGGGCTCACTGTACTCCTGAAGCACAAATGCATCTCCTTCACCTCAGTGGGGACTCAGTGTCCCAATGGGCGAGGGTCACCGACTGACGATCAATATGGCATCAGGATGGTTCACGTGGAAGCAGTGTCTTAAACGCAGCTTCGATTTTTAGAGATTCACCCCCTACACTTTCCACATCCCCCCAGTGGTCTGCTTGCCTCCTTCTCAGCCAAAAATTCACAGAATTTAAAGCATCCAAAACATTTTTCACTTACACTGCTCTGCAATCAGAAACTGATCCTTTAAGGGCATGTAAACATACTAATTTGAAAGGTTGCAAAGTCCAAAAAAGCAGGGGCATTTTATAAATAAAACTAATTCAATCAAATGGAAGACATGTTCAAACTTAACCTTAAATGTTTAAATGACTACACTGAGTAAATGTGTATTTTTGTCATAGGTGGACAATGACATTCTCTTTTTTTTTAAAATTTCCCTCAGCTACTCCTGACCTTTTTAATTTAAAAAATGCATTTCTATGGTATAAAACATCTTAAATTCTACCAGTTCATGCCAATGTGGTAGTGTGACAATCTTAGTTACCACTAAGTAGGTGTTTGGTGGAGGAGGAGGCACTAAAAATTTATGATACAACCTGGAGTTATGGATTGCTCTGTGGCTTTGTGCCCCATCTGTCAAACTGGGGTGTCTGAACAGAGAGAAAGCAAAAAATTCCCACGAATCACAGATTGCAGTGTAGCTCGGATCCCTCATTACTTCAAAGGTAAGACTCTATGTGAATAAAAATGTACAGTTAGCATTCTGAAGTATTGAATGGCTTTTAAAAGCATTTAGAAAATATGTACAAGGAAGGAAAGGTCACTCGCATAAAAGAAGGTACGCACAAGGTGAGAGCCTAATGAAACATTATGCGGCATCTTTTTTGGTGCTCAGAATAGCTCCAAGGTTAAGAGACTCCAAGTCAGTCTTCTGCAGATCCATTTCCTCTCTCCAGGCTTCTCATGTTAACCCAGTGATTTAGTGCTCTGCATTAAGAGCAATTCACCTGCCTCTGGTGTCCCTGTGGCCCGTCCCTCTGGGGAGCGAGGTGGAGAATAAAAAGTTCCACATATGGTAAAGTCAAGCTGCTTGGAGCCTGCCGAGTGTCTGCTGTGGGGATAGCGGCTCCTGAAAGCCCCAGCTGGTACTTGGAAGAGATTCTGCATTACTACACCTCAGTGCCTGCCTGGTTCCCTTCGGAAACTGTTGGCTCCACATACGACAGCCATTTTAGATCTCTTCAACCCTTTTCTCCCGGTTCTGTATCCAACTGAACAGTTGGTCCTCTACTGCTAGATAATCAAATTCTTCCATCTGGTCCTATCCCTGTGGAACTGAAAAGGTGTAGTGTGCACCCGGTCCCAAACACATACCAGGAGAGGCACAGACTTCCCAACAAAAAGCAGTCCATAATAAACAGCAAAACCTTGATTTTAAATCTGGGGAGGAAGGAGGAAGGAGAGGCAAATATCTATAAAATTATCTCTAAAAAAGCGATAGTTGAAATCTGCCAGTGTCACTAAACCACACGAGTCACTGCTAAACACAATAGGAGCCAGTTCCCTCCACTTCTGTGACTCCTGTCAGAAGTATGGAGCTAATTACCTGAGATCTCTTCCGGGCATGTGTAGTGCCCTCCTCCACACATACACCTCCTTGTGAGCACATCACTGTGAATTGACCCAGCGCCACCAAGAATGAACAAACCAGAAATCAGAGTTAGTTCTATCTGCACTAGGTGGAGCATGTTGCAGTTTCTAGAAAGACTGCACAGACTCTATCACTGGTTTCTGCTTATAACATATATATATATATATATGTGTATATATCTGCATGGGCATGCAGGTACCCATATCTACTTAGTTTGTATGAAGGAGAGAAAGAGAAAACGGAGCTTCCAGAGTCAGAGCCATTATTATTTTTTTTTTCTTGTACTGTATTGTGATTCCAGGGACTGAATATGAACTCTATTTTTTCCTTCCTGTGTAGTTTGGAATTCTCTTTCGTCATTCAACTATTTCTATAACAAAATAGCCAACTTGAATCTCATGGGTTTCTAATGGAGCCTACAGTGATTGAAAATATATATACATTTTGGTTGAGGCAGCTAACACTTTCCCACTGTTTCATGTAACTTTAATGTGTCTTCTCAAGTCATCCTCACAAGAGTGGTAGTGGAAGTGGACACAGCTGGCGGTCCCAAGCCACAGCGCACAGATGGAACAAATGAGCCAGAGAAACATTTGAGGGCTCACAGCTAGTCAAGAGTCATAGGGATACAGACTGGTTCAGCCCCAGAACTTCAAGTCATGGACCAGGTGATGGTTTTCCTGTGCAGAGCAAGAAGTTTTTATATTGAGATGTTCTATTCTTTAAGGACAAAAGTTAATTCTCAACGACTCAACCCAGACTCTGTATTAATAGGGAAATGCAAAAGCTAAACAGACACAAAGACTGACAAGGCATCGGGAAGTCAGTATCACTTAAATTTTAAGTAAACTGGAGTCTACAGTTTGTGTGGTTCTTGAAGGTCAACTCTCCTCTAATTGTTTCTTCCTGTGGCACTTGAGATCAAGGGACAGAGTATGGGGGAACGTATGATAGGTAGTGGATTAGTAGCTTAAAACACACACTAGAAGATAACCTACTAATAAAGTTCTTAGACATCCCCACTGGTTTCTTTCTTAGTGCGTTTAAGTGACATCAATTTCAATCCTATAATAGAACTGCATCTTAGAAGGGCTTTTTCTGAAAGGAACCAAAAATATAGCCTTACCCAGACAGTCTACTGATGGATAAAAAGTACTAATCTAGAGTAATCTTTACCAATGAACATTATTCTGATATTGAAATGGTACCACAAGTTCCCATTCAATAGAATGAATGGCATCTCAGCCAAGAAGTAGACGGTACCAGTAGTTTCCTTTCTTCTTTCAAGACAAACAGCTTATCTCATTTAATGCCATCAATCAAATGTAGCATTCAATGCCCTGCTCACAGAATCACCTTTCTTGCTCCTGTCATTCCCGTGATTGAGAAATCTTCACTAACCTAAAATGGCAGTAGTGACCAGATTTAATATGACTTCATAAATAATTTAATAATAGACTTAGAGCATCTCATTCCCTATTCTGATTGGTGAAAAATCAATGGCACTGTGCTTGGAAATGACTCGACTTCCCATTAGAGTTTTTCCTAATTGCCGCCAAACATATCATCTCTGTCCTTTGGGGGAGCTGGGCTGCAAAGCGAAAAGTTATTTTTGATATAAATTTTAGTTCTTGCAATCCCTTAACAGCAGTCACTTTCCGTGCCTTCTAAATCAGTTCTGCCTGCACCAACCGATGAGTTTCTTGGTGCACAATATCTCTGGTTTCGGGTGACAAAGCTTAACACAGAAGTTGTTAACTACATGTAATGACACTTAGTTGATTAATGCTTCAGTGACACCCAATTTGATCTTCTGTCCACTATTAAATCGCAGCCTTGTAATATAATTTAGCGCTCAGAGATTTTATAAAGGAGGTAAAATTGCTTTTGAAGGCCACTCACATTTTTAAAGGTAAGACCGATCATACAATTCAGGCCTATTTTTCCCTTGGAGTTTCAAGGAATTAATTTTTCACTAACATCTACTAGACACTGTAGTTTGGTATTTGTGCTTACAAGTTAATAAGCTTGGTTTGTCTCAAAATGAAACATCAGTTACTGTGGGTGTTTTTACACATTGGGCAATCTGATTCTATCATTAAAAAGTCAGAAGCACAAAAGCCTAGCTAGACTAGATAAAAAACAAGCCAAGGGAAGGCTGTGGTATTCTGTTTGGATCCCATATCTACAGTGCGACAGATCCCTTACAAGAACTGTGTTCAGGAGGCAACTCAGTGAGACCTTGTCACAGAATGAAAAGCAAACAGAGGAGGTCTGGTGCTATGCAGCTCAGCAGCAGGTAACTTCTATAGTATGTACAAGGTTCTAGGTTCATCATCAGCACTACAAGACACACACACACACACACAACCATACACCCACACCCACCACCCACAGCCCCACCTCACCTCTACCACCTTCCCACACAACCACCACCATCACCACCACCACATACACACAACTACCACCACACACACACATACACAACCACCACACAGACACCACCACCCCTCCCCACACCACCACCACAACCACCAGCACCACCACACACACAATCACCACCGCCACACACACACACAACCACCACCACCACCACCACCACCATCATATGCACACAACTACCACTACACACACAACCACCACACACACAATCACCACACAGACACAACCACCACCACCACACACACAACCACCATCGCCATACACATATACACACACAACCACCACACACACAATCACCACCACCACCACCACCACAAACACAACCACCATCTCCATACACATATACACACACACACACACACACACAATCACCACCACCAACAACAAAAATGACAACAACAAAACAAACAAAAAGAAAAGCAAAGGACCAGAACTGTGCCCAGCAATGCGTGTATTTTCTACTGACAGGAATGAGAGCTGCTAAGTCAAAGGTCACAAATGAAGCAAGAGCCCTGAGTGAGGAGTGACTATGAATCACTGCATTCTGTGCACCTCACACATAGCCCAAATTAGAAACCACTGCTGCGTGGACGCTCTGCTCCGAACAGCAGCTTGACTTCTTTGAATGGATTCCCTGTTGTATAGAAAGTATGCCAGTCTCTGACTGCCAAAATCAATTAGTCACATTCATTATGCCTCTATTTATTAATGTTATACACTTTAGAATGCGTATGCCATAGAACAAAAGAAAGTTATGAAATATCAGATATGTGCTCTGATTAAAATTGGAGCAAGAGAAGCAATGATTCTCAGTCTCTGTTTACAAAACCACTGTAAAGATTAGATTAGCGGTGACAGGTTTATAATACTTTCCAAAAAGTCATCCTTGCTAGTTCAGTTTTTGCAACAGAAAAAGTATGTGATTGGTTTCAGGTTATTAGCTCTAACCATTATGTTCATGAGAACACCGAGCTTCGTGAGATCCACATACACTAGATAATCTTAACAGATGCAGTTGTAAACTGTATTCTAGTGCCGGTGTAAAACAGGGCAACATAAGGCTCTTTACTGATACAGGGTTCAAGTTAATTCAGTGACGCTAAGAATGACTGACTGGTATTAAAAATCAGCAAATAATTAAACCTTATGCTAAAATGAACGAAGAACAATGTCGGCATTCTGGCAGGGCGGATTCTGATGAAATTTACAGTCAAGCTGCTGCCTCTAAACTTTCCACATGAAATAAAAAACTCTAATTTGTCCCCATGTAACAAAGAATACTATGTAGCTTTTATTTTCCAGCATTATAGCAGAAATGTTGACATAGCACCTATGACAGGACCACCACAGTTCTGTTCGGGGGCTGGGATAAAGTGAGAAGGGAGAATGGTAAAATTTTATGTACTATTTGTCCTAATTGAAAAGATTATTGCTCTTGAGGTATAGATTTAAAGTTAGTGTGAAAATATAGATACACTAGAACATTTAAAGTCTGAGAAGGACAAAAAACATCAACCCATCATGACTTAAAATTATAATGGTGTTCATTTCTCATGACAGCTAGGATTAGCTCTGAAGATGTTGTGTATGGCTCCCCATCTTACTTTCCACAGAGCTGGCTTCCCCAACCTTTTTCTACTACTGATTCTTGCATACTGTTCTATAATCCATCTTTGGGGTTTAAAGAGCGCCCCCCTCCCAACCCACATTGCTAATATGTGCTAGTCTGGTTCAGTCCTCCATTTCAGTCATGACCTCTAAGCTTTCAAAATAGTTTCTACTTCAAAAAGCTTACTGGCATCAAACCGATTTCCTTTTAGGAATATTATTCCCTTCCACTAAATCCCACTTAGCTTTTTCCTCCCAGAGCTAAACGGACCTGATTTATCAGTCTGCAAATTGCATTCTTAAAGCACTTTTTAGTACCTAAGCACCCAGGTACTGTGGTAATAGACATTGCCGAATGCACTTTAGAGTAGACGAGAAATACAATGTAGAGAAAGCAGGCATGCTACACAAAAATTCCAAATGGAAGCTGAAATTAAGTTTTCCATTTTGATAGGACATAGCCTGTTTATTCCCAAGTCTTCCTCCAAAAGCTTAGGCTATCTCCTCTGGGTTATGTAGAGTCATGCTCTGAACATTAATTACAAAGCACACTCAAGGATGCTATTCATAATACACGCCCATCCATGTAAGGCTCACACTATTAAGCAGACATCATGTTAAAGTTGCACAGATAAAAAATCTCAAACAACTGAAGCTGTGCAGAGGTTTTTCTTTACATCATCTTACATCTTGTAACTGAGGCACGCCCACGGTATGAGACCTGTACAAGTCTCATGAAATTATCGGTACTCCCTTCCAAAGCTGCCAGATTCAATAACTAAGCAATAATACAGTATGTTAGATGTCAATGATATCAATAATTGTGAGTCTTAGAGGGATGTCATAAGGCACATACAGAGATGTTGTGGGACATACAACCCATTTCTATTAAAATACGTGCATGTCTACAGCTTGACTTCATCTTCCAGGCCCAGGGCTATCAGCCATGCTCATTTACATGGCTGACAGAAGCACAGGTCAGTCACAGAGTAGGTGCTAGCTTGATGTGCCTACAAGGATGCTAGTCGCTTCCTGATTATCCTCTAGTGGTCCTCGAACTGTGCATAATCCCTTGACCTGGATCCCCTCAGCTCCTTACCCATTCCATGTGGAGCCTGTCTCTCCTCTAATCCCTGCTCAATTCCTTTGTAGCCAACTACTTCTAAAACTTCTTTTTGTGAAGGAATAAACTGTGAGAAAAATTATCCTTGATACCCAACTATTTTTTTCTAGGTGGGGCCTTTTTGCTCAGGGCTTGTAGGCATCTTTATAAATAGTATCTGCGTAACGTGTTTTGGATGACCTGTGCTTGCTTGCATGAGGAGGGGACAAGAGGAAAGTGGTTGCAAGTGAAAAAAAAAAAAAAAAAAAGAGGATGGAAAGACAGTAAAAGGAAGCTTTGCAATAACTCCAAGGAACAAAAGAAAAATATATAAGGGGTGGGAAGACAGTGATTTTATGGTTTTACTTCTTTAATGTACAGACTTCATATACTGGAAATGTTCTGACAGACTATTATGCCAATTTAAAAATCTGACTCAATAATTCTTCTATTCTTTATTTCCTTACTCAGTGATAATATTCTGTAAAATACCGAGACCCTCACAGTAGAGAGAAGATTCATTACTTTCATTTTATCAAGAAAAAGGTATGTTTTCCAAAACAGTGAAAATACAGAGAACTAATTAACTCCAGAGTTAACATTTAAAAAACAAAAATTTCATCTCTGTGCTTTGGAAGTGATCACAACTGGATTTCTTCTGTGAACCAACAATACAATTATGAGATCCATCGATTCAAAATAAAGATGCTGACCTATAACTTCCTAAAACTTCAGAAAACAAGAAAATCAGCTTCACAATTATTTTCTAAGCAAACATCAGAGGGCATTTTAGGAATGTGACAGTCTCCTCACAAGCAAAACTCAGAAAGACTGCAGAGAGAACATATTAGCTGTTTAGATTTCTCCACCCTGGTCAGGTGGTCACAGTGAGGCTTCTGGCATCTCCAGAGAGTGGAAATTCATATCAAAAAATCATTACACATTATATCACTCCATTCCACATGAACATTAGTCTCTACTCATAAGGGGACCCAGGACTCAAGCTAGTGTAAATAATGAACTGCCGATGATTTTGAAAGGGCAGGTAGAGGGAGCCCATGTCTGGGATGATCCGGGCAGCCTTTGGAGCCCCTAGAAAAACGTATGGACTCTTCAGCTCAGCGGCCAACTCAGGACCACTGCCCATGGTCATAGCCCCACCTTCCTGGACACACAGATTCACCCAATCAAAGTCACAGTTACTGTAGATACAGTAATCCTGGCAACACAACAAGAAAAAGAATCACTTTTGTTCCAACTCTAAAATTGCAGTCAAGGCTCAAGAGACTATAAACAACATCTTTCACTGCTCTGACCCCCATGCAAATTTAAACCCCCAACCTTTCTGAGCACTGCTGGTGAGCAGCCCCATTAC